>CM023532.1:84862726-86276532 GCA_013350335.1 Chimonanthus salicifolius | reverse complement strand
ATGTTGTTTTGAAGACTTCCCTGATTGATATGTACACAAAATGCTCTCGTGGGGATCTTGGATACAGACTTCTTACAATGGGTTCAAGAAGAAGAACAGCCCCTTGGAATGCACTTATATCGGGGAACACTTGGAATGGGCAAGCAAGAGAAGCAATAGTACTGTTCAAACAAATGCAAATGGAAGTACATCCAGATGAAGCAACCATGATCTGTCTTCTTCTTGCATATGCTAATTTGTCTGATTTGCAGCAGGCAATGAACATACACTGCTACCTAATCCAGATTGGATTCCTGAGATCAGTCGAAATAACAACAAGTTTGATTGATCTATACTCAAAGAGTGGGAGCCTAGATTCTGCTTGCAAGCTCTTTGATGAGCTTCCATATAAGGACATCGTATCCTGGAGTGCTCTAATAGCTGGACATGGAATGCATGGGTGTGGTAGTGATGCCATTCTGCTGTTTAACTGGATGCTGCAGAGTGGAGTGAAACCAAATGTGGTCGTTTATACCTCCATCTTATATGCATGCAGCCATGCTGGATTAGTCGACGAGGGCTTGCATTTCTTTAACAGCATGGTTAAGGATCATCATGTGAAACCCACATGTTGATCATTATGCCTGTATTGTAGACCTTCTGGTCGTGCAGGTCTGCTTAAAGAAGCACATGATCTGATTAATTCAATGCCATTGGAACCCAATTATGCTGTATGGGGTGCATTGCTTGGTGCTTGTGTAGTACATGAAAATGTTTTCCTAGGAGAGGTGGCTGCTAGTCATCTCTTTCAATTAGAGCCAGATAATACAGGAAATTATGTATTACTGGCAAACATATATGCGGCTGTAGGTAGGTGGGAAGATGTCGAGACAGTGAGAAACATGATGAATGAAAGAGGATTAAGAAAAATGCCGGGTTGCAGCTCTGTGGAGGTCAGGAATACAGTTCACATGCCTCTTGTCGGTAATGAAAAGTTGAAGTAGATTATCTCTAAACAACATCTTGAAGAAAATTGTACAATCAGGGAGAACAATTGAAACATGCCAATTTTGACTGAGAATATAAATGTAATGGACTAAAAAAGATTGGGGGTACTTTTAATCTACTGATTCAGCTAGGCTATAGGAAACAATTCTGAGTCTAGTCATTTCTGGAAACATAGCAGACATCTTCAAGTACTGTTGCCAAGTTTCTCATCTGATATGGTTTGGAAATGGTTTTAAAGTCCAAAATTAGCCCCTGTACAAAGAACTTTTGGGTTCTTTAAGTACAAGGTACTAGAAGAAGGGTGACTGGGTGAAACTTCTATAAAGACTTCGAATGACAGTCGCAAGAAATAACAGGTTGTGGTGTGATGCAGAACTTTACCCTAAAACTGGAATGGGTGGAGAAGCAGAGCTGACAATGACTTTGACAATGTTGATATTGGCATGAGTATTTTTTGGAGTGACTTTTGGGGTTTCTTGGGTGTTCCAAGAAAGATAGCTCGAATCTTTCAAAGTTGGGGCAGAGGAAATTTTCAAGAAAGGGATCAGATGCTTGTCCTCTTGAATGTTATGAAGGTTATTCATCACTATCTCTCTCTTTCTTAGTTAGCAGAAAGCAGACATCATAAAGTATAAGAACAAAGTCTTCCTAGCTAAGATAAAAACAAGTTGTTGCTGTTAAGGTCCAGAGGCTAGAAATAAAAGAAGCTAAAGATTAATGGGGCTTGATGTTTATCTGATAAGGAAAGTTTGTCTTTTCTCAAATAAATTAATGGATGCTATCAACATTGTTGCTATTACTCTTGTTGGTGAAGACTCTACTAGAAGTTCAACCATGTGCAGGTACATGTCCTTGTAAATGATTATGCTCAGTTATTTTAGCCATGTACACTATTTGTTTATGCATGCCATTTTTTCTCTACTGCAACTAGTCCTCTTATCTGTTTGTTGGACCATTAAGGAAGTAATGGAGATGTTAGTGGAGGTTGTAGAAAATGATAATGGAAAAAAGGAAGAAAATATTGAAGGAGAGAAAATTATTTCTTTGGATGTATTGATCATTGCTTGTACACTGAATGGTTATATGTATATATAACAGAAATAGAGCTAATATAGGGATCTATATTAAGAAAATAATCACACAATGGTTATCTACAATCAATTTCAATCAATTACACAATTGATAAGGTTTTGGTCAACTCTGTTCCAACGTGGGTCCCACAACATCTTATGTTCTTTGACGTATCGACCTGGTTGATGTATTCTCCTGGGAATAAGACAGTTATGCAAGTTTTGAATCTTTTTGGTTCTATCTACTGTCAAGAGCTACACTAAGGCTTGACCAACAAGAAGTCTAAGTCTAGACTAGGTCCATCTAAGGTGTGGGTTCCACCTATGGCCAATTTACCTTTGGATTGCCATACACTTAGTGATGATGAATCTGCATATGATCTTCCATCTTCGGAATTCTTGATTCAATCTTCATCACTTGAGTTTTGTTCATAGATTCAACTTTCGGAAGAAATGCTTTACCTAAGTCATGAAATTGACAAATAGGTGATTCGGCAAGTGGTAAACCGGAGTACTAACAATCTCCTCCTTTGTCAATTTCCATGACAAAACACCTAGAAGCTAATGAATACAGACTCGATGACTTAGTCCAACCCATATACATCATTTGAATACAAAAGTTACAACAATTATGAGTACATATTCAAATGAGAAAATTCTAGACTCTATGCTTTAAGATGTGACTTTCATCTTACTTAGCTTGCAAGCTCCATTGTGATCCTGTACATGTACCTGTACACACAAACAATGCAAATTAGGTGGAAGCATAGTTCTCCCCCGCAAATGTTAGTTCATAAGCACATGGTGCTACCCCATAACTAATGGACTAAACCCTTTTTAGTCTGGATTAAACTCTCTTAATCAAAGACTATCCTCCTTTCTCCCCCAAAGTTTACATCGAGCTTCTAATATTTCTCCCCCTAAGCTTCATAAAGCTTCAAAACTTCTCCCCCTTTTTGTCATAAATTGACAAAAAGGTAATAAGCACAAATATACCACATTTAGTGTGCTTCAACAAGTCCCAATTGTTGGACACGAGGAGATGGAGAAGGAGGGGCAAGGGCCGCATGCATTTTCAAGAATTATACCAATTTTAAAAACATAAGTTATGCATGCAAGAGGAGGGAAAGACATACAAAACATTTTCCATGAAAGATCATATGAGTGAAAGCATGATGAACTTAAGTAATATGCCAATAAAACACATAGTTCATGAAAAACAAGATGATGCATACATATTTACCTATATGAGCACAATGCATCAACCAACCAAATTCATTCAACAAAACATTCACAATTAAGAGCATTGAATGAACAAACATCCTATCCTTGGAAATTCTATGCACATGGAAGATGGAAGCTTATTTATTGCCTTAAACTTTGCAAGGTGTGCTCTCCATTGCTCAAATTTTTGAGAGCACAATGCACCAAGTTCAATAACACTTGGACCGCTTAACCATGTTGGCTTTCATTACCATAACCCATTTGGTTTTAAAATTCACCTTTAAAAGATGACAGCTACAACATAGGTGCATAAGGTTTTGGATAAAGATGATTTTCCTTTTTTGAACATTTCTCCAAAACACATTTCCAATGTCTAATGATTTTCCAAGATAGTGCATTACTAAGACATGAAAATAACAATAACACATCCCTGTAAGATTTACCAATTTGGGGGATGGGAGATTGTGTGCTTGTGATACATGTAAGTCCACAAGGCAACAAGTTTTGCAACCCAACCTTTGAATGCCAATGTAAGCCAATACATTCACACAAATTTGTGCCATTTGAAGATTCAAACCATTTCACTAATGTAGGCATAAAAACATGGATTTTGGATCAATATACCAATTTGAATCTAACTAAAATTTTCATCCAATTCAATCCAATAACTTTGGGCATTTATAGTTTACCAATTTAATCAACTTTACCCATGTGTGATGTCATATGATAGGGCATTCTTAGGTCTAGCAAAACTTGGTGCTTATGAACCAAAAATCATTCCACATGATGTATGCCAATAATGAACATAGGAATGAAAACCAAGCACACAAACCATACATTCATTGCACATATTATATACCAATAATAAGCACAAGGAAATGAAGTATGAAAGATATGGCATTCCAAAAGTATGCAACATGATAAGAGCTCATGACATGCCATATCCAACAAACACTTGCAAAAACATTCTCAAATGCACCAAGATAAACCAATCAAGGAATAGTGCATAAGAAATGATCTACATGTTGAGCATACAAGTGTTTGTCCAAAACCATTTTTGCTCCCATACTTTTTCCAAAATTACCATTCAAATTGGAATGCTCCATTTAAGTTCTAAATTCTTGAATGGAACATGAATGGATTACTGATTTTAAGCATTTAATCACATTTGGATCATCAATACCATTCACAAGAATGGAACAAGTTTCATTTCACAAGAGATTCACAAATTTTGTAAACTTGGAATGAAACAACAGTATGTATGTGCACAAGATCATCTCACAAGCAAGATATTACCAATTAAGTATAGAGATGAAACCAAGAAAGGCAAGCACATACAAGAGAGATACATGAGACAATGCACAACATCATTCATTCCAAAATTACACACCTAATTGAGAACAATGAATGAGATGAAACATGATATATTCCTAAAATTAAGGCATTTAAGTGCAAGCCTACATGTAAACACACATTCCATAAAGGATTTACAAATATATGAACATGGAATGCAACAGAGACAGAAGAGATGATTTTAACCAAAACCATCTGTATAAACACGATACATCGATGATGTCGATGGGTTGAAACCTTGATACATCGACTCCACGATGTGTCGAAAAAAACAGAACACAAAATGTTTCCTTATAAATCTTCTTTCTTTTGAAATCTCCCTATTGATTTTAAAAACCATGTGACATATGATAAACATGATTCTACCAATTATAAGTATGTATGCCACACAAGTATCTTACACAAGATCAATCCAACAATCAAACAAGAGCATGGAATGAAGGCAAGATACACAAAGTGATTCCAAACATGCTTCAAATGTGTTAACCATATAGAAAACATAATACATTTGAGGAAACATAATACATTTGAGGAACCATTGTGGGACTTGGAATCTATGTCCACAACTCTATGACACTTCAAGAAAGATTAATACTATAGTCAGGACAAGTACAATCAAGTGCTTGAAAGAGTCAAATGTGTCATGCCACAAGTCATGGTCGTTTGAACTCACTTGAATGAATATTTGAGTTCAACTACATTTGGTGTAGAGATACTCCAATGATGCTCAATTCTTAGACCAATGTAGGGCATGAATAAGGTCCTATCCCTTGGGGATCCATACAAACTTTTGATCCGGACATTTCCTCTCAAATCCTTGAACTTTGGGCAATTTAATTTTACCAATTTGAACATTTGGCATAAATCCAAAAGATTGAGACAAGACCCTCCTTTTGGTGTTCCTATTTATAGAATGAGGAGTTCTTAATTTATCCCTTGTAGATTTTACATTGTAGGGATGATGCATGGAGTAAGGTGCAAGGTGTTTCCTAGGAACATTCACAAATTGATTTACCTTATTTTTCTTTGCATGGTGTAACTTCCAATCACCCCAATCTTTCTCTTCTTTGCTTTTGGAGAAAGACCATTAGCCACCTTTGATTTAACATGCATTCTTCTTGTCTTGCACTCATGCTTGAAATGCTTGGTTAATGCACAATAAAAACATTTTATAATAGAAGTGCATGTGGTCTGGCTTTTACCTAATATGGATTGGTTCATGGGTCTCTTAAGGTTTGGCTGAGAAATACCCTGTCAATCACCATGTGCTCTGTAATTTCTCTTTCGGATTTAATCAAGTTTCAGGCAGCTTGGTGGTTAGTCGGGCCAACTCAGCTTCAGGTTGTTTCTATTTCAAATATATGCAGAGATTGGGCTTCAGTCGATTCATTTATTCATAAGTAGGGGGCTTCTCATCAAGTTTGTTGGAGTCTTCCTTCTGACGGGCTTTTCAAACTGAATTTTGATGGTAGTTGCATGCATGATCTTGATCTGGCTGGTTGTGGAGGGATTATTCGTTCCGACTCTGGGTGTTCTGTATCCTCTTATGCTGGACCCATTCCTCACGGGTCAGTAATTGAGGCAGAATTAGAGGCTTTATGGCGTAGTATTTTGAAGTTGGAGGAGAAAGGGATCCATGGGTGTTTGATTGAGGGTGATTCTCAAGTTATAGTCAGTTTGGCTTTGGGTTCTATTTGTCCGTGGAGGTTCTTGGATAAAATTGAAAGAATTCGGTTTATCATTGATTCTTTTGGATTCAAAATTGCTTGGGTTCATCGTTCAGCTAATTCTGTTGTCGATGAGTTGGCTCGTCAGGGGTTATTTTTAGATTCCGAAGTTGTTTCTAATTTTTTGTAATTTTGTTTCTGGTGGGCTTTCTCTGCCTTTTTTTTTTTCTTTTCCTTTTTCGTATTTCTGTTAGGTATTAATGAAGTTATCTTTAAAAAAAAAAACTCACCATGTGGTTTACCCAAATTAGATTCTTCCAATTTTAGATTTCCTTGGGTAATCAAGCCTTGAGATTTCTTAACATTTTTATCTCCAAGACATTTTCCAACTTCATTGAGTCTCAAGATATCATTCTCATGCAATTTTAAATTTCTTGAAAAAACTCATGTGATTCTCTCAAATTCATGATTTCATTGTTTGCAATTTTCAAATTTGAGGAGAGAGAATCATTTTCAATATTTGAATTTTGAAGTTGGTTAGAGAGTTTGGCATTCTCAAATTTTGCCTTATTAAGATCCTTAGCCAATCTCATACTCTCTATATATAAGGCATTAAAGGATTCTTGGAGGTCATCATCATCCTCATCAAGATCCTCTTCACTATTCTCTTCACTAGAGGGTCCCTCTTGTACATCATCAATGGAGGCTACAAAACATTTGAAATTTACATTTTGACCTCTCTCATGATTTTCAATTTGGTTATGAGAGGTGGAGCCTTCCATTGTACTATCTAAAGATTTGCAAAAACTTTCAATAATCTCTTCATAGATAGGGGTCCAATCCTCTTTATCATATGATGTCAATATCTTCTCTATTTTTGTTTTCAAAGATGGTAAGAACAATAGAGAAAAATAGATTAAATTTTTGGCACTTATGATTGGTGTTCTAGCACAAAGATTTACTCGGATTGTTAGATCCTTTATGAAGAGCACAAGATCTAATACCAATTGAAATTTTTCGGGGGTGCTAGAACACGAGTCCAAGGTTGACCCTTGAGGGTGGCGAATAGGGCAATCACCACTTTTTATAATCTTAACAAATTTCTTGATTAATTAAAATGATTTACAGCAGATTAAGCAAATTATTCAAGATAAGTGTGTTGTGTGATGCAAGAGTGTGCCAATATATGAGATCAATCATACAAGAAAAGACCCAACAACCATAACACCATATTTATAATGGTTCGGAGTAAACCATCCTACATTCACTCTAAGGACTCACCCTACCTAGGGTTATCCCGAACTATGTGGGGACTTATACCCTTACAAATAGAATATGAATTCCACCTATCTCAATTGATTGAAAATTTCATCCAATCCCCTAAGTTTTTGAAAGGTTCGACCTACCCCGTATACTGTAACACCCCAGATTTTCAAGTTATAAATATTTACGGAAGTTACCCATTTAATTTGTGAATTTTTAGATATGGATCTTATATGGGTAAAGTGTTGGGTCCTTGCCCAATTAAGACCCAACGGATTGTGGAAATGTTTTCAAATAAAGTAAATGGGGCTGAATTTAATTAGTGATGCAATATCTATAAATGAGGGACATAAATTAAGTGACATGCACATAGAGGGAACATGGAAAGGATATTAATATTTTAATGGAATATATATTGCATGGCCGAATTTTAGATATCCATATCTATGATTTTATGCTAGAATATCTTGAGAAGATATCTAAGATTAAGTGGAAAGATTTTAGGATGGTCTTAAAATGGGTCACACGTTGTATGGTTGATGGTTTTTGGATACATGGAATATTATTGATAATTGTTAAAAGAAGATTATGAATTATAGGGTTCGGCCATGGTGTATGGCCGAACCCCATAGAGTTGTGTTGGTATTATTATTGAATTTTAATGGGATTAAATAATGGAAGATCAAGGAGTAAATAATTGTCAAGATCATGAACCATTAGGGTTCGGCCATGGTGTATGGCCGAACTCCATGGAGGATGTTATTAATTTAGAAAATAAATGAAAAAGGTTAGATTTGTCTCTATGGGTGAGGTTCAGCCATGGTGTATGGCCGAACCCCACTAATGTTTCTATTTATGGAAGGTGGATTTTTAGAAAGGATTTAAAGATAGAAAGATGAAAGTATGGATTGTCTCTATGGGTGAGGTTCGGCCATGGTGTATGGCCGAACCCCACAAGGGTTTATTTTTGGAAGGTGGAGATTAAATTAGAAAGTTCTAATTATGAACTTTCTAATTTGGAAACTATCTAATTATGGAAGGATGCATGCTAAATTTGGAAACTATGTTATTATGGACTTGTTAATTATGGATTTACTAATAATAGAAGTTGATGAAAATGGAAACTTAGACATCATAGAGTTCGGCCATGGTGCTTGGCCGAACCCCATGAACCAATTTTGGATCTATTATGTTCATGTGTTAATGAATGGAAGGTTTGAAAATGATAGATCATGGGTTCGGCCATGGTGCATGGCCGAACCTCATGGGGAATAATTTATGGTTTTTAATGTTTGAAAGGATTGGATTGTGGGTTAAGATAGCCATGGATGGCATTTTGGTAATTACATAGAATTAATGGAACTATGTTCTGGAACTCAAACATAAGTTGATGGAATCAATGGCAATCTTGTAAATATGTGAAAATATTGGACATAGGGTTCGGCCAGGGTGTATGGCCGAACCCCATGAACTATTGTATGGATTATTTTGGAACTTAAGTCTTATGAAAATAAGGAAGGTAAATGGCTATGATAAGAATGGCATTATTGTAAATATGGTAAAAAATGAAAGGCCATGGGTTCAGCCATGGTGTATGGCCAAACCCTATAGGGATTTGTTTATGGACTTAGAACATTGAAAATCAAGTGGGACTTGGTTTTGACTGATTGTTATATTAAAAGGTAACGGGACCTTAAAAGGTGTTTACGATCGTGAGCGGTTACAGGACGAAAGACGCAAGGACACATTAGCGGTCTTTAGTAGGATTCCACCTCTTTGAAACCATGGGTTTATGTACATTGTTTTTATCTTATTTTTGATGAATATATGTTGCAAAGTATATGTTTCAAATTGTGATTTTAAATGCTATGTTTATATGATAAAATAGCATGTGGTTTAAATGTGAGTTTTAAATGCTATGATTTGCATTTCTATATAGCATGTTGGCATTTGCATCTCATGCATGGCATGGGAGAGATGAAAGGTAACTGGAGGGTCCATACTCCATCGGGGCGTCTGAAAAACCTATGTGGGGTACCTTGATGTGATTTCCATCAAGAGGATACTGTGTATGAACTGTAACCGGAGATCCACACTCCGTCAGGGCGTCCGTAAAACATTTTTGGGGGATACCTTGATGAGGAGCTTTCCATCAAGAGGATACTGTGTATGAACTGTAACCGGAGATCCACACTCCGTCGGGGCGCCCGTAAAACAGTCATGGGGGATACCTTGATGAGGAGCTTTCCATCAAGAGGTTACTATGCGTTTGTGATGGGTGGGACTCATTGCATATGATAGCATGGCATAGCATCGAATATGCATGATTATGATCTTTATTATCATGCAAGGCTTTTGATTTTTGTCGGTATGATTGGATCTCTATTATCATACACTGTTTTTGGATACGATGCTTTATAAGTATGGTATGATTTATTATAAGTGGATTTGATATTATTATATTTGGATTTTTGGTACTAGCCCATGTGTCAACCCTAATTGGAATACCTACTGGGTGCATTGTTCTAACGCCCTACTTCTACCCTAGTGGATGATACAGGAAACGAGGGGAACGATGAACACGAAACGGGTCAGGCATAGGAGCTTGGAGGATTATAGCTTATATTTTGTTTAAGATACTCATGGGCTTGTATTTTTGAGTATCTAGAATTCGGATTATAATAACTTAGATGAATTTGCTATGGTTGGATGTTTTATTGGATAATTGCGTTATGATAATGATGATTAAAGACTTGACGTAATTTGCTATCTGAAATGGAATAGAACTTGGTTCTATTATGATTCCGCATGATATGATTCCGCAGTTATGATGTTATTCCGCATGTTGATATTGTTTTGTGTGAACTGTTTTCATGGATTTAGTCCATGCACGCATAGGGTTGGCCAGTTAAGGATCAGACTTTAGAAGTTCGGACTTAGCTCGCGTCGTTTACGGGTTAGCCAGTTAAGGGTCGGACTCTGTTTATAAAAAAAAAAAAAATAGAGTCTGATTTACTGGAAGAAGAGAGTGAAAAAGGGCGGGGCGTTACAGTTGGTATCAGAGCGAACCCGAAACATTGAATCTTTCGGAGTAAATTAATCCGGCTTCCGTGCATTAATTTACTTCGTTAGACTCAGACGGATGATAGCAAAGGAAGTACAGTCAAAATAATTGGAATTATCCAACATAGCAAAATGGGATATATTCCCTGGAAACAAAGAAAAATCAAAGAGTGCTTATTTGGAAAATTTTCCCCAAGGACAAGAAACACAAGATGATTATTTGGCAATTTTTCCCAAACAAGAGACATTATGTGATACATAGAGAAATTCCCCAAACAAAGATTTAGTTTGATTAGAACTGATATTGGCATTGACATACTTCGGGTGTTGTGATACAGATATGTCAGGCAATACAGAGTATACAGAGTTGTGGGACAGAGGGACACCTAGCTGTCCGATAGATCTGGTTTTTTCGTCCGACGATTCCAGTGTGTCAAACTTCATCAATGAAGTTGAAATTAGTCAGGACATGGAAGTAGAATAACCCGAGTACAATGTTGGGATTGCTCCAGCCTTTGTACTCGAAGAGGACGAGGAAGATGTCCCAAACTTAGAAGAATCCGTAGGGGAGATAGGCTCGCCGAGTATACTCCGGCTACTCCAATTTCGGATGAGTTGACAGATTATATGTGCGAATTATGCAATCAGGAGGGGCACAACGGTATTTATTGCTCCCATCCTATTAAGGTTATTTGCCCTGTTTGTGGACTTCACAGGCATGAGAATGAGAGGACTAACTATCCATACATTGGGGGACTAGGAATAATACCCTGTCTGACTTGTGAAGTATTGGGGCACACGTCGACGACATGCCCTGACAACTTTTTCGATTTTTATGATGATGCAGGGTCTTCTATGGAAAGTTAGGCTAAGGAGTGGTAAGAGAATGTCGGGGAAAAGGGAAAGATTTTGTAAGGGTTGTGGGTACATTTTGAATGGTTGTTCTAACCCTACCAACCCTTGTAATGTGATGAAAGTTCGAATAATTTTCAATAAAGTATGGAAACTTAAGAGTTTATAAAGTCTTTGGCATTGAGATGTATGTGACGGGGTCACTTGATTTTATTGAGACGTGGTATGGGTACGCCCCTCACGTGATATTGATGAGATAAGTATATAGACTCTATGAGCATGGCTTATAGTAGCTATGAAACTGTGGGAACCTCAATACGAAATGCGGAGACTTGGTCCCGTAGGGTTACCGTTGAGGAATGGGTCCCTCGTAGGCTTCGCGCTGGAGGGCGCTGTAATGCCCTGCCCTTTTTCACTCGCTTTCTCTTCCGAAAATCAGAGTCTACTTTTTTTTTTTTATAACAGAGTAGAGTGATAGAGAGCGGGACATCACGACGCGAGCTAAGTCCGAAGTTCCAAAGTCCGACCCTTAGCTGGCCAACCCTATGTGTGCATGGACTGAGTCCATGAAAACGGTTCACACATAGCAATATAAACATGAGGAATAAAAATCATAATATGTGGAAACATAATAGAACACAGTTCTATTTCATTCAGATAGCAAAGTACGTCAAGTCCTTAATCATCATTATCATAACGCAATTATCCAATAAAATATCCAGCCATAGCAAATTCATCTAAGTTATTACAATCTGAATTCTAGATACTCAATATACAAGCCCACGAGTATCTTAAACAAAATATAAACTAAATCATCCAAGCTCTTATGCCTGACCCTCCTTGTGTTCATCGTTCCCCTTGATTCCTGCATCATTAACTAGGGTAGAAGTAGGGCGTCAGAACAACGCGCCCAATAGGTATTCTAGTTACGTCTAACACATGGTTAGTACAAACATATAATAATATCGTAATGTCAAAAACCATATAAAACCATGCCATGCAATGATGACAAATGCAATGAGTCCCACCTATCACATGTACATAAAAGTACCCACCACATAGGTCTTCTGGACGCCCCGGCGGAGTGTGGACCCTCCGGTTTCTTCCTGATGGAAAAACACATCAAGGTACCCCATATAGGTTTTTCAGACGCCTCGACGGAGTGTGGTCCCTCCAGTTACAAATCCTCCACCCCATGCCATGCATGAGATGCCAATGAAACACATGCTATTTTATAACATAAACATAGCATTTAAAATCACCTTTTGAAACATATCTAACACATGCTATTTATACAAATAAACATAGCATTTAAAATTCAATATAAAGCATATCCTTTGAAACATAATTTCATCAAAAAATAAGATAAAACAAATGTACAAAAACCCATGGTTTCAAAGAGGTGGAATCCTACCAAAGACTGCTAACGTGTCCTTGCGTCTTTCGTCCGGTAACCGCTCACGATCGTAAACACTTTGTGAGGTCCCGTTACCTTAAAATATAACAATCAATCAAAACCAAATCCCACTTGATTTACAATATTTTAAGTCCATAAACCAATCCCCATGGTTTATCACTTTCAATCGATATTACCAAATTGCCATTGGTCTAATTTTTAATTAACAATTCATTCATTTAATCCAACGTATGTAACCCTATGTTCATCAATCCTTTCAATCATTCCATAATCCAATCATTTCAATCATTAAAATTTGCCTAAGTTCATGTTTGATCCACAATTCATCTCATGGGGTTCGGCCATGATATCTTTCAATTTAGGCGATAATTACAAAATTGCCATTCAAGGCTAACTTTCCATTTTAGCAAGTATTTACAACCTTGCCATTGGTCTACTCATAACCAAAACATTCCTCTTGTTTAGGTTAGAAACATAGATTCCTAAATATCTAAGTTCACCAAATAATTCCCATGGGGTTCGGCCATACACCATGGCCGAACCCATGGTCTAGCACTTTCACTCTTATTTACCACTTTACCATTGCCTCCAACAACTTAGGCTTAGGTTCCAACACATAGGTCCATTTATTTATTTAAACCTTCATAACATTCCCAAATAACCCTTTAAAATAATTCATAACCGATTCCATCAACTTATGTTTGAGTTTCAAAACATAGTTCCATTAATTCTACACAATTACCATATTGCCATCCAAGGCTACAATTCCAATATTCTCACCCTTCATCCCTTGGTTTGGTGAACCATTTATTAAAATTATGTAAAGACCCAAACATGGCCCATTAACAAGTTCATGGGGTTTGGCCATACACCATGGCCGAACCCTTGATGTTTCTTTTCCAACTTTTATTTTCAATGGTTCACCAACTTAGGTCCATAAACCATAACCTATACTTGCATCCTCCCTTTAAAATACACATAAACATAAACCCATAAAATTGGTTCATAGGGTTCGGCCAAGCACCATGGCCGAAACCTATGATGTCTAAGTTTCCAATTTTCATCAATAATCCATAATTAGAACAACTCCATGGGGTTCGGCCATACACCATGCCGAACCCTATAATTCACAATCTCCCTTCTACAAATTATTAAACATTGATCTTACATTTAATCCATTAAAATCCACTAAGACCCATTCAATTTATTCATGATTCTTATCCATTTATCCCTTTCAAAAATCACATAACATTAACATCAACTCTTATTTAAAATTAACCAATGACCTTCCATGGGGTTCGGCCATACACCATGGCCGAACCCTATGGTTCATCCATGATCATGTAACGCCCGCCCCTTTTCACCAAAATCAGAGTCTATTTTGTTTTTTTTGAAAGTAAAGAGTGACAAAGGGTGTGGACATCATGACGCGAGTTAAGTCCGAGCTTCTAAAGCCTGGCCCTTAACTGGTCAACCCCTACGTGTGCGTGGAACTAAGTCCACGAAGAATGGTTCACACGTAGAAGTAAGCTTGCGGAATATTAACTTAATACGGAACATTATAATAGAAACTATCCTACCAGTTTTAGATAGCAAGGAAGTACGGCGTTTAAATTACTAAAATACCCCTAAATTCATAATTATATCTCAAAATGATAACATCCAAAGTAAAGTCCAAACCATAGTAAGAAATCTACATTATTACAACCCGACGAGCTAAGTTACTCAAAATACATTTCCAAAATAAATCTTAAATAAACTAAGTATCTCGCTTCCCCAAGCTCCTACGCTTGGCTCCCGTCGCGTCCTTCGTTTCCACCATCTCCTGCGTCATCAGCTAGGGTAGAAGTAGGGCGTTAGACAACGCGCTCAGTAGGACTCCGAGTAGGGCTAACACATGAATTAGTGATAACAAGCATACAGATAATAATATAATGAAAACCATAAAATGAATGCTATGCCATGGGTGTCTATGTCATGAGTCCCACCCATCATCCATACCATCATGATATCCCCATGTTTGCTTCTCGGTCGCCCCGACGGAGCATGGACTTCGGTTATATCTCAACACATCAATATATCCCCATGTTTGCTTCTCGGTCGCCCCGATGGAGCATGGACTCCGGTTATAGCATATCAAGCTATCCCCATGTTTGCTTCTCGGTCGCCCCGACAGAGCATGGACTCCGGTTATAGCATATCAAGCTATCCCGATGTTTGCTTCTAGGTCGCCCTGACGGAGCATGGACTTCCGGTTCCTTTATTTTCCCGCCCATGCCATGCATGAGATGTAATTGCGATATGCTATATAGTATTTAAAATCATTGTAAATGTAATATGCCATATGCCATAACACCAATCATATAATTACCAAAATAAATCAAGGAAACCATCATATAACACGTAATCCACGGCTTACTTTACGTTTTCGTCCTATAATCCGGTCACCGATATGCGCACCGCTTGCGATATCCGATACCTTATTACATATGGATAATCAGTCTATGTTTTTAACCATTATTAAGTCCCTAATTCATGCCTTAGTGGGGTTCGGCCATCTAATTAAGTTTGTGGGTCCCATCTTAATCCATTGATTATCTTAACTTTGTGAGTTTAAAAACCAGCACCCTAGGCTTTATTTAATCCATACTTAAGGTTACCATAATTGCACTTAAGTCCATGATCATCTTCCATGGGGTTCGGCCATGTACCATGGCCGAACCCATGGTTCTTGAATTTGGCCATTATTTACGGTATTGCCACTACCTCTTTTCCATGACTAATCACTCATTCATCCATGCATAATTAAGTCCATAACTGATCATTAAACTTAGATCCCTTAGTGCCTCATTTAATCATGCCACAAAATAATTAAAACAACCATTTTTCTTAACTTAATCCTCATTAATTAAGACACATACATAACCCTACACTTAGCCCATCAAATAGCTCATAAATTGGGTCATGGGTATCATTAAAATCAGCCCCTTTTATTTAACCCAATCCCCATTTTTCATCCATCACAAGTCCCTCCATGAGGGGATTTAAATCATACCTTTAAATCATCAACTTTGATCATCAATTTGGCACATTTTTGAGTCCATTAATGACTCATTTAGTCAAGCCATATTCCCCATTCTTTTCATGGGTTTCAAAATACTTAAACCATCAAAATCTCCCCATGGTTTTCCTCATTTAAAAACCCCTTCAAAAATCACTAACATTCATTCATTTTAAACCTTTAAACAAATCATTAACCACTTATCATAGCCTCCATTCTTTAATCTCATTTAAAATTCTAATACATCACCATAGGGTTCAAAAACATTCCCTCCATAAAATCTCTCCATGGTTTTATTTTTAAAACATTATTTCTAATGCTTAAGTCCATTTAAAAAAAAAAAACCATCACCCTTTTCCATCAATTTCCACATTTAAGATCCCTTTAAAATTACTACATTTAATCATTTAAACCCTAAAAATCATAATCATCCTTCCATGGCTTCCATTCTTTAAAACCTTAATAAATTACTTAATCACCTACCATGGGGTTCGGCCATACTACATGGCCGAACCCTATGGTCCATGGTTCTTCAAACATCACCTACATCCATACTTAAATAAACATTAATCCATAATGTCCTTAATGCATCCTTCATTTTTTTTGACCTAATTTACCCATTAGGGTTTATCCATTTTTCATCCTTTCATTGGATGGATTTGAGATCCAAGGCCCATGATAATTTGGCCATCATTAAATCTAAGAAGAATGTACCCCAAATCTTAAACCTTAACAAAATCTAACCTCTTGTTTAGAAATACTTACAGATCCGACGGCTCCTCCGATTTTCTTTGCTCCCTTTGGATTCCTTGGCCTCCTTTCTTCTTCTTCTCCTTTGTTGGTCGGCTAAGATGTGCTTGACTCAATGAAAAACTCCAATGCTTGGGTCGGCTAAGATGGAGTAGATTTGAGAGAGAGAGGGGGAGAGGATGAGAAGAACTACCCCAACTCTTGATCTTGTAGAGGTGGGCCAACACTTGCACTTTTCTTCTCTTTCTTCTCTTCTTCTCTTCTTAGTTTTCTTCTTCTTTCCTTGGTGTGGGGTACGACAATGAGAGAGCAAGAGAGGGAGAGAGTGAAAGAGTTAGATGGAAAGAGATGGAGAAATGAGATAAGTTTCATCTCATTTGGTTGTGTAACTTACACTCCACCATTAACTCCTCCCACCGACCAAGCATGGGATTTTTTATGCTTTAATGGTGGTGGTTGGAATAAACCACCACTAGCCAACGGTTTTGGCTTCTTAAGATGGAATGGTTTGGTCTTCCATCTTTTGACCCTTTTGACCACCTTTTTGGATAGTTTAATTATTTAATTAATTAGATAATTAAACTTAGGTTAATTAATTCCCACTTAACCTAATTACATTCTCTTAAATTCCCTCCATGTATCTACCCATGGTTGACCAATTCAACTATGGTGGCCGGCCCTGCCAATCCTTGGTCTACACGCCACCTCACTTGGTGAGGTGGAGGTGGGTCCCAATCGGCCATGTTACCTTGGTCTAATTAAAATTAACTTAGGTGATTTAATTAAATCCCTTTCAATTACTTGGATCACCATTGGGCCCATGGCCCAATTACATTCACCTCCTACCCATTTACATTAAAGCTTAAATCATCTTGACCCATTGGGTCCCAAATGGTGATTGGGCCTAATTTGACCATCCTTGACCCAATTGACCATTTAAATGAATTTAATCCAATCCATGGTCCATTGGGCCATACTTGGGCCTTTGTACAAATTTTGATCCATTTACCATCTATTCCATTAAATTTCCTAATTTCCATCATTAAAACAAATAATAGCCACATATTCATTGATTTAAAAATTCCGGGCTATCACAGATCATCTCCAGTGTAAACCTTTTAAGATATGAATAATCTTCTATGGAGTTCAACCTCCAAAAACCCATAAATCAAACCATGTCTTTCCATGGTTTCCATTTTTCAAACTTTAATTAAATTTCCATAGTCCTTCCATATTTTTCCATCAAACAGGTTCATAATTGTCCATTCATTTTCTTCCATGGTTTCCAACCAATAACCATGTTTTTCCATTAAATTTAATACCATGATCTTCTACCAATTTTCTTCCATGGGGTTCGGCCATACACCATGGCCGAACCCTGTGGTTCCTTATCTTAAAAAAATATGAAATCACATACCGGTTTCGCGATTCCTTCGGCTTTCCGTCGGTTGATCTTGCTCTTCCAATTTTCTTCTTTCCTTAGTCTTTTCTCCTCCTTGCTGGCTGCCCTTCCTTCTCTTTGTTATGCCGAGAATACCTTATTGCCAATATGCAAACCAGCGCCAAGACCCTTGTTGATTTGTGTATTGCCGTGAGCCTCTCCTTCTCTCTTTTATTTACCTCTATTCAGTCCTATCTTGCTTAGATAGTAAGTAATATTTTCAGCCATGTATATACATAGACATTGCCGTGTACACCTTGCTGCAATCCCCATTGCCGTGTGCACTACCCTTTAAATTAGCCATTGCTTTAATTAATCTTCCACTGGTTCCTAACTTAGAAGGTGTCAAGATAGGAATTGCCGTGCGCCCCTCTCCCTAAAACCTTCACTCGGCCAATCTTATTGTAAATGGCATTTGGCGTGTGGCCTTGCTTGAGATAGCCATTGCCGAGTTTAGGCTTCCCACTTTGGGAGAGTTCCTAATTAGAATATGCTAAGACCCTTTATTAGCCCTTGCCGTGTGCCCTTTTTAATTAAGGAAAGAATCCCTTTTTAGAGATATTCTTACACCTCATGCGCATATCTCATACATGTGCAATTCTTCTATACACGGCCAAGACAATATTCTTGGATATGCATCTCCTCTGATGCGACCTATGCAACTCCTACAATCTTTCATCAATCTCTTCCATGAAAATATATCCACACGGCCATAGTAATCTTTATTTTTAATCCTCTCCATGCGCATGTCAATTTATCCAAATCCCTTATATATATATATATATATATTGCATTACTAAATAAATTTAGCCCCATTTAATTCCATTGAAACCATTTACGAAAACCGTTGGGTCTTAATTGGGCAAAGACCTAACATTTTACCCATATAAGATCCATATCTAAAATTTCACAAATTAAATGGGTAATTTCCGTAAATATTTATAACTTGAAAATTCGGGGTGTTACAATACAACCCTTTTTTTAAAATTTTCATCCCGAAAATTGAGTGAAGTAGGGTTTCAAATATTTACACAAATAGCTCAGGATGAGCTTTTCTCATTTCTGACTCGAGTTCCCATATGGCTTCATTAATGCCATGTCGATCCCATACCACTTTGATAAACTGGATCGCTCAGTTCTGTAATACCCTTTGTTCTGTGTTGTCCTTCTCAGACTGCCCATTAGTCTGTGGATGGAATGCTGTACTAGTCATTAAGTCTGTTCCCATAGCCGACTGCATGCTCTACCATACTCTGCCAGTGAATCGAATCATCTCTGTCGGACACAATAATCCGAGGTATACCACGCAATCTGATGGTATCCTTATTACACCGCCGACCTAAAGTCTCAGATGAGTCTGTCATCTTAATAGGAATAAAATGTGCAGACTTGTTCAGTCGGTTTACCACGACCCATATTGCATCGTTGCCCTTTGAAGACCTTGGCAACCCTGTCACAAAATCCATGGAGATGCGCTCCCAATTCCATTCCGGCACTGGTAAGGGTTTGAGTAACCCCGGATTTTCAAGTTATAAATATTTACGAAAGTTACCCATTTAATTTGTGAATTTTTAGATATGGATCTTATATGGGTAAAGTGTTGGGTCCTTGCCCAATTAAGACCCAACGGATTGTGGAAATGTTTTCAAATAAATTAAATGGGGCTGAATTTAATTAGTGATGCAATATCTATAAATGAGGGATATAAATTAAGTGACATGCGCATAGAGGGAACATGGAAAGGATATTAATATTTTAATGGAATATATATTGCATGGCCGAATTTTAGATATCCATATCCATGATTTTATGCTAGAATATCTTGAGAAGATATCTAAGATTAAGTGGAAAGATTTTAGGATGGTCTTAAAATGGGTCAAACGTTGGGATTAGGCAATGATATCTTATTGCCAAATAATAAGATGTCTATAATTAATTATATGCGCATGATGTGTGGATTATTTTTAAAAAGGAGTCCTTTCTTTTATTAAGAGAAATACTAGGGATTTGCAAGAAAGAAAGGGTTTGGCACTTTCTATTTGAGACACAAGCAAGGGGCGCATGGCACCTTCTAAGTTGGAATTAATGGAAGTTTATAAAAGAGGCAACAAGAAGGGCGCATGGGACTTTCTAAAGATGGAACCAAGGGGAACTTCTATAAAGCAAAGTTAGTGCACACGGCATTGTCTAAATGAATAACCGATTGGGTGTTTTTATAAGAGAAAGACAAAGGGCTCACGGCAATTGCATATCTTAGCACCTTCTACGATTGGCCTGATGGGAGATCAATAAGAGAAGGGCAACAAAGGGCGCATGGCACCCATAACTTCAAGATCATTCATGGCATTATTCAGAGAAGAAAGAAAGAGCAGCCAGCTGAGTGCAAGATCAAGAATAAGGAGAGGAAAAGGCTAAGGAAAGAAGAAGGATTGGAAGAGCAAGACCGACCAAGGGAAAATCGGAGGAGTCGTGGAACCGATAAGCGATTTTATAATTTTTGTTTAAAAAAAAAGAACCATAGGGTTCGGCCATGGTGTATGGCCGAACCCCATGGAAGAAGAATGGGAGATGATTGGAGTATCAATTAATGGAATGATGAACCATAGGGTCGGCCATGTGGTATGGCCGAACCCCAAGGAAGAACTTTGATGATTCTTTTTAATGGAAGGATTTTGGAGATGTTTAATGGAAGGTCTTTGGTTATGTTTATGGGTTCAAAACCATGAAGAATATTAGTTATTTTAATGGAATATGAAGTGAAAATCATAGGTGTAGATTCATGATTTTAAAGGGTTTAATTGGATGTATGGTTGATGGTTTTTGGATACATGGAATATTATTAATAGTTGTTAAAAGAAGATTATGAACCATAGGGTTCGGCCATGGTGTATGGCCGAACCCCATGGAGTTGTGTTGGTATTATTATTGAATTTTAATGGGATTAAATAATGGAAGATCAAGGAGTAAATAATTGTCAAGATCATGAACCATTAGGGTTCGGCCATGGTGTATGGACCGAACTCCATGGAGGATGTTATTAATTTAGAAAATAAATGAAAAGGGTTAGATTTGTCTCTATGGGTGAGGTTCGGTCCATGGTGTATGGCCGAACCCCACTAATGTTTCTATTTATGGAAGGTGGATTTTTAGAAAGGATTTAAAGATAGAAAGATGAAAGTATGGATTGTCTCTATGGGTGAGGTTCGGTCATGGTGTATGGCCGAACCCCACAAGGGTTTATTTTTGGAAGGTGGAGATTAAATTAGAAAGTTCTAATATGAACTTTCTAATTATGGACTTTCTAATTTGGAAACTATCTAATTATGGAAGGATGCATGCTAAATTTGAAAACTATGTTATTATGGACTTGTTAATTATGGATTTACTAATAATAGAAGTTGATGAAAATTGAAACTTAGACATCATAGGGTTCGGCCATGGTGCTTGGCCGAACCCCATAAACCAATTTTGGATCTATTATGTTCATGTGTTAATGAATGGAAGGTTTGAAAATGATAGACCATGGGTTCGGCCATGGTGTATGGCCGAACCCCATGGGGAATAATTTATGGTTTTTAATGTTTGAAAGGATTGGATTGTGGGTTAAGATAGCCATGAATGGCATTTTGGTAATTACATAGAGTTAATGGAACTATGTTCTGGAATTTAAACATAAGTTGATGGAATCAATGTCAATCTTGTAAATATGTGAAAATATTGGACATAGAGTTAGGCCATGTTGTATGGCTGAACCCCATGAACTATTGTATAGATTATTTTGGAACTTAAGGTCTTATGAAAATAAGGAAGGTAAATGGCTATGATAAGAATGACATTATTGTAAATATGGTAAAAAATGAAAGACCATGGGTTCAGCCATGGTGTATGGCCGAATCCCATGGGGATTTGTTTATGGACTTAGAACATTGAAAATCAAGTGGGACTTGGTTTTGACTGATTGTTATATTATAAGGTAATGGGACCTTATAAGGTGTTTACGATCGTGAGCGGTTACCGGACGAAAGACGCAAGGACACATTAGCGGTCTTTGGTAGGATTCCACCTCTTTGAAACCATGGGTTTATGTACATTGTTTTTATCTTATTTTTTATGAATATATGTTGCAAAGTATATGTTTCAAATTGTGATTTTAAATGCTATGTTTATATGATAAAATAACATGTGGTTTAAATGTGAGTTTTAAACTGCTATGATTTGTATTTCTACATAGCATGTTGGCATTTGCATCTCATGCATGGCATGGGAGGGATGAAAGGTAACCAGAGGGTCCACACTCCATCGGGGCGTTCGAAAAACCTATGTGGGGTACCTTGATGTGATTTCCATCAAGAGGATACTGTTTATGAACTGTAACCGGAGATCCACACTCCGTCAGGGCGTCCGTAAAACATTCGTGGGGGATACCTTGATGAGGAGCTTTCCATCAAGATGATACTGTGTATGAACTGTAACCGGAGATCCACACTCCGTCGGGGCGCCCGTAAAATAGTCGTGGGGGATACCTTGATGAGGAGCTTTCCATCAAGAGGTTACTATGCGTTTGTGATGGGTGGGATTCATTGCATATGATAACATGACATGGCATCGAATCGGCATGATTATGATCTTTATTATCACGCAAGGCTTCTGATTTTTATTTGTATGATTGGATCTCTATTATCATACACTGTTTTTGGATACAATGCTTTATAAGTATGGTATGATTTATTATAACTGGATTTGATATATATTATATCTGGTTTTTGGTACTAACCCGTGTGTTAACCCTAATTGGAATACCTACTGGGCGCGTTGTTCTAACCCCTTACTTCTACCCTAGTGGATGATATAGGAAACGAGGGGAACGATGAACGCGAAACGGGCCAGGCATAGGAGCTTGGAGGATTATAGCTTATATTTTGTTTAAGATACTCATGGACTTGTATTTTTGAGTATCTAGAATTCGGATTGTAATAACTTAGATGAATTTGCTATGGTTGGATGCTTTATTGGATAATTGCGTTATGATAATGATGATTAAAGACTTGACGTAATTTGTTATCTGAAATGGAATAGAAGTTGGTTCTATTATGATTCCGCATGATATGATTCTGCTAGTTATGATGTTATTTCGCATATTGATATTGTTATGTGTGAACTGTTTTCATAAACTTAGTCCATGCACACATAGGGTTGGCCAGTTAAGGATCGGACTTTAAAGTTTGGACTTAGATCGCGTCGTGACGTCCCGCTCTCTATCACTCTACTCTGTTTATAAAAAAAAAAAAAATAGAGTCTGATTTACGAGAAGAAGCTGAGTGAAAATGTGCGGGGCGTTACATATACGTCCTTATCCCTCTATTTTTTATAGTGGTTCAAGAGTAAACACTCTCTAATCCACTGTACAAGTGTTTTAAAAGAAAATTAAAATACTAAGAAGCACTTGAATTGTTGGCTCTCTTGAGTAGATGTTGTGCTTCTTGCAGAATCCCGCAATGTGATGTCTATTGGTGACGAAGATATGCCGAGTATGTGCAATCACAATGTATGGGAGGTTGCTAGGATATGGATTTGCAAGTTGATCCTAGGCTTGGTTTTTTTTTTCTTTTGTATCTCTTAGTCTCAATCAAGATGATTGGATTTCAAATGATTCACCAATACTTAGTGCATAGAGAGGTTGGGATCCTCTGGAAGTGCCTTTGTGATTTTCCTATTCAAGGCTCTTAAGTGTCCAACCAAACTCATCTAGGTTTGGAGAATATATAGGCAAACAGAAAACTGACCATTGAGCCAGGCGATGCATCGCCAGGGTCGATGTGTCATCCTTTGGATAAGACCGTTGTAATATGACCGTTGCGCAATGATTATGTTCCAAATGAAACTATTTCAAACATGCATGATTTATCGAGCAGATCGATGTGTCCTCTAGCCAAAATATGATCTGTATACAAAGTCGATATATACTGACTAAGGCTTTCAGAGTTTTACAATCTGAATAGCTTCAGCCTTTCTGGACAGATCGACACACACTATGTGTCTGAAACTTCTCAGGATATATCGACTGACACGATATACACCATCTGAGAGTAAACTCAAAATAGAAAGTTGTCTGCAGACAGAACTCTCGCAACCTGAGGGAGACACATCGATTTTAGTCGATGTGTCTTGGAATGAAAAATTCCAAAACCAACATATCTGTTCACAATATGTGTCGACTGTGTGCTGCTCAGTACATATCGTCAAACTTCGATATGTACACAGAGTCTTAGCCTTTTGACAGGGAAAAAGTTCAGAACCACTTCCAGAAATCTCGACATATCAACCTGGTCGACGTGTCCTCCTGGGAATAAGACCGGTATGCAACTTTTGAATCTTTTTGGTTCTTTCCACTGTCAAGAGCTACACTAAGGCTTGGCCAACAATAGGTCTAAGTCTAGACTTGGTCTATCTAAGGTGTGGGTTCCACCTATGATCATGTATGACCAATTTACCTTTGGATTGCCATGCACTTAGTGATAATAAATCTACATATGATCTTCCATCTTTGGAGTTCTTGATTCAATCTTCATCACTTGAGTCTTGTTTATAGTTTCAACATTCCGAGGAAATACTTCACCTAAGTCATGGAATTGACAAATAGGTGACTCGGCAAGCTAAATCACTAACACCCCCCGTTATCACTCTATAAAATCGGAATTTTACACCCAAATTGATTGTGAACCCAATGGTAAATTTTTTTGAAGTGATAAAAAACCTCAGATTTTTGTTTCATCAAATTTGTCCATGTCATGCGAGAAAAATCATCAATAAAGTTAACAAAATAATGAAAACTAGTGCGAGATACAGTTGGAGATTGCAAAACATCAGAATGAGTAAGTGAAAATAAAGTAGATGAACTTTTATTCATAGATAGGGGAAAATGATTTCTAACATACTTGCCATATTGGCAATGTTTATATTCAAAATGAGAAAAGATAAACTAGAAATAACTTTTTTAAGAACAGAGTCGGCAGGATGTCCTAAACGACAATGCCACAACCACACATCTGAAGAAGGTAGAGACCACCTGCTTCACTACCACCACCCAACACCTGCTTCGTGGTCAGATCTTGAAAAATAAAGTGAAAGGGAAAGAATGTGACTGAGCAATTCAAATGTTTAGTGAAGGCACTAACAGATAACAAATTGAGGGAGAGATTTGGAAAATGCAAAATAGAGGGAATGTCTAAATGAGGAGTAACGGGAACAATCCCTTTCCCAATAATATCAGTGTATGAGCCATTAGCTAATTTAACCTTACCACAAGAAATAGGAGGAAGGGAAGAGAAGAGGGTTAACATACCAACCAATGGTCAGTAGAACCAAAATCAACAATCCAAGAATGATGTGAGGCATGATGGGGCAGATGATTCAGTACCTGAAGTAGAGGGGACAACATTGGAAACCTGAGAGAGCTGGAGGCCCTCCAGTTGTTGCAGCATCAAGTAAAGGTCCTATTGAGTCATATGGGCAACTATAATGTGCCACATTAGAGGTATGTTGCCTATAAATATGTTCATTGTTTGGTGGTGATTGAGGTTGAATTAATGAGCATTCAAAGAGCCATCTACCCAAAATAATCCTCACATACTAAAACAAACTATTAGGCTTATTCTTTTTGGCATTCAACTTGCAAATCATTCAAGTATCCAATCGGTAAATATTGTGATTAAGAGAAAAGGATTAAGCCAAGGATCCTAGGATAAAAATGGAACTCAATTTTCTAGAAGGCCATGCCCAAGGATTGTGGTCTACACGACGGGTATACATTGATGTCGGGATTGTACGATCTCACATTGGGTGGTGTGATTCAAGAATCACAACTTCATTTGTAGAGGCTTCAAAGGAAAGTGCTTCTAGTTTAAATCCATGTTACAGTGGTAGGTGGATTTCCCAGCCGATTGAGTGAGGTAGAATTTTTACTCTAATTGTGAGGGTATAAGTCCCCACATAGTGAATTTGGGGATAGCTCAAGGTTGAGCGAGTCCTAATAGTGGGTGTAGGTTGGCGAACTGAACCACTTTATATCTTGTGTCCTTATGTTTGTGGTATATTTTGTCCTTCTCCAAACTCCAAGGATGTGTGCAATCTTAGCTGGATCCCTATCTCCCTAACAACCTGCATGTTAGTCTTTTTATCAAAATCCATGTTAATAACAGACATGAGATAGAAGGCATTCCATCAAATTAGCACACACACTAAATCAAGCCATATCATTTCATTGATCAGTACCTATGGTTTAGGAGGGGGCATCATGGATGTTTAGTTTTAATACTAACACTATAGTTTTCCCAAAATACATAAAGCATGAAAAACTATCCTAAGCAGAGCCATCCAGAGGAGGTGATTGTTGTAATGCCAACAGTTCTTCGTGGACACCATGAGCAAATCTTTGCACGAAGTCGTCTAACCCATCAAGATGCGCCTCAATTTGAGAGACTCAAGCTTCGATTTTGCAGATAAATCGAATCAAGGAGTTGTGACCCAGGGGTGTCTGCATTTTCGACATTCACTTATCTTTCTTCATCAGAATTGTTCGGCATGGAAATCACTTCTGCTTCGGTTCTCAGGTTTTGTTTAGATTGAGACATGAGAGAATACTGACGGCTGGATCCGGTCCTAGGGGCAGGGATTTTTTTGTGAGGAGTACTCTTAGTAGTAGAGCTCGATTCTGGAGCATCCTGCACAAATCTGGGTGATCTCCTGAGGAAATGGGAGCTGGACTCAGGGATTTTTCCAGTGGTCGAAGACCGAGATTTAGCTGTCTCGCTTTTTGACATGGTTACTTGGGAAGAGATGACCAAGGCTTACCCGAACACTAAATGTCACAAACACTGTGACACCCTTGCTTCTTAAAGTGAGAGAAGCAAGAACCCTATGGTTTTCCAGCGAGATTTCGCTATGGGAGATCCTATCGACTAATCTAGGGCACGAGAGGCAAAAGGGAAATCACCAAAGTGCAGTGGGAGGAGGAACGGCGATTTTGAATTAATCGGTCGTTTCTCGTAGAAAAATACCTTTTAACTTATTCCTTTGACTTACCGACAGGTCGTGACCAACGACCGGTCTGTATCGACATGTCGATATGTATCGACCTGTCGCTCCTTTCAATTTTTCCCTCTTTCAGACACTGTTCTGTTTTTCAACAGAACCGATATGTCTGTTCCTCCGACTAGTCTATTTGTCGACCTAGGGATTTTTAATTTGAAGGATGACTGGGTATTTTGTGTGTGTGCAGCCTTCTGTGTGCACATTCTCATGCTACTGTTGTGGACGGACTGGAACACATCAAGAGGAATTGTCCATAACTTCATCAAGCATCTAAGGCTCAGACTCAGTATCGCTCACTAAGCAAAGTTGCACAGTTCTAGGTGTCCCAATCCCAGGCTCAGTCAAGACGACCACCAGCTCCAGCAGCAATTGGACGACTGTATTCGCTAGTCCCCACCTCAGAGACTGTTAACCATTCTATGATTCGAGGTATGATAGTTATTAGTAATTCTCATGCAATAGTATTATTTGATTTTGGAGCATTGCATTACCTCTCATCCACAACCATGATTAGTAATGCAAGTTTAATTGTACAATCAATGTCATCTACCATCGCTACGGTCTTACCGATTGGCGACCTATATCAAACTTGTATTGATGATTACCTTTAAGGAACAATTTTTAGTCACTCGAGAGACAAATTACAGGGATTAGGCTCAAAGATGATACGTTAAAGATGATTAGATATTGATTAGCATGGAGTATTGAGGTAGAATGCCTTGGACGAGTGCAATTGAATTTCTTAAAACCGTTGGATATAAGGTGACAAGATGTCGTAAATAGAGTTGAGTAACACTATAGTATCTAGTGTTAGGATGAAGAAGATGTACCCCCATAGAACATCAGTGGAAACCTGGAAAACAACTTTGAAAAGTATGAGTTGCTATTAATGGACTTGGAAAATATTCATAGTCAGAATAAGGATAGTTATCAGAGTGTTGAATGGTGATGATTAAAACCATTAACTTAGCCTGGAGAAACAATATGGACAACTGAAAATATTGATGGGTACCATGATGAGACCCATAGCTTATAAGTGTTGAAGTGTATTCGGTGTTCCTTTTATTTTTATGGATATAAATAAAAGGGTGGTAGTCGTGTTACGACTTATAGATAAATGATAAGGTGTTTAGTTTTGAAACGTAATCAGTGGTGGTTTAGTTTATGGAAATAAGCTAAATTGGGGTGTCTACCGAGTTGGTCTTGCCGGCTTACTCTGTAGATGACCGGTGGAATTCCATGAAAGCTTGAAAGGTTTGATATGTCTTGATTGTTGGTGAGATCTATTTTGTACTTGAACCTGCAAGGGATATCTAGAAACCAAACAAGTGGTTGTATGTCTGGCTCTTAGACTATCACGAATTCAGCATAAGGGTTAATGATAATTGGAAGTTTGAGGCTTACTTAGGTCGGAGAGGTGAAATTATTGAATGTATTTCCACAAGATGAAAGTAAGATGATAAGTTAAAGTATAGTAATGCGAGAATGATTAGGTGAGACCTGTCTAAAAATTAAATAAATTTACTCTCGAATGAGTTGAGTACAATAACATGTGTTTTGATATGTTTGAGTTATGGAATGTATTGCTAAGAAATAAAAAGTTGTAATGATTTTGTTGTGAGATGTAACAAACACCACAGGAACTACCAAGGCCGAAGGTGGACAACCTTGTCATGTCGCGAGTGGTAAAGGTACCCATACAGGGATTACCAGAGGTAGAGGTGAGGATCTGTGGTAATGTGACATATCCAACAACTATGAAAGTCGGTGGTTTGATCAGTGTGTAGATCAATGTAGAGATTGAGTAAGTTCTCCGAGTATGAGTTTTGAACAATATATTGGTAGATGTAGAAAGTACTTGGCTGTTATTTCCATAGCTTGTTTATTTGGTATTGTCGGCATTTTCATATCTTGAATTATTTATGCCTTGCTTTTACTGTAAGGACATACTGTTATGTATTATTGTTGCCATGATATGGTGATATCTTTCTTACTGTTATAAGTGATGAGTTTTATGTGATTGAACCTATGAAGTTGTGAGTACACATGATGGGATTCTATATGTACTTGGGTTATTAAGTCTATGGGTGAGACTTGTAGATTGGTTTAATGAATGTGTAGATCACCGATGAGGTTGAACGTATATCTCAAGATATGCATGGCGTGTTGTGTATGAGTTTGATCATGATAGATATATATGAGTGAGACTCATGGATTTGTTTGATATGTGAATTTATTTGAGACTCAGATCAATATGAAGGTTTATGATATGATCAAGTGGTGTAGACCACATGGGATTGTGTGATGTGTAGTCACTCATGGTGGAGGTACCGATTAACGTGTTCGTTAGATTTGGGTTTCACGTGGTAGATGGTAAATGATTGAAGCTTTGTGTAAATGTGATAGGACGCACTGTACGTCTATGTGCGACAGATACTTTGAATAACATTAAGTATCAGATTATTAAAATTATAATTTACAGTTAGTGAGATTAGATCCCATGTGTGAGATTTGACAAAAGTAGATGAGGAGACATGTTGTCTATGATATAGATTGAAAGTGTCATAGTTTCAGATGAGGTGAGACCTGTGAATTAATAGTAAAATATAGCAGTTTATCAAACTACACTCCCTAGACGATTGACCTGATGGCCTAGTGCTTAGAGCTATGATGTATAGGTGGATATGGAAGTCATAGGTATGACTTTGAGGTAGACATGGCTAGATGAATTATATTGAATTCACAACAAGACAACACAGAGAAACATGATAGTACTGTTTGTCAGGGTGGTTTGGGAACGACATAGTAATGAAGAGCCCACTTGAGAGTTAGAGTCAGGGACGAGTACTTCCCACCTAGAGTTATTTGTATGATCTTTATCCAGACCCAAGCTTAGCCTAATTTTCGGGACGAAAATTCCAAAAAGGTGGTAGTATTGTAACAACCCGAGGATTTGACCCCGCGACTCAATGTATTTTCTGGATGCATTTTGAATAAATTGGAATTTCAAATCCAAGTTGAGAATCGTTGAGAAATTGGATGTGAATATTTTGGTGTTAAATGATGATGTTAATGGAGATTGTGATGAGTAGAAAGTTAATAATCAAATAATTAAGTTATGTGAGAATGATGGTATTAAATGAAATTGGTGGTAATATTAAAAGTAATGGAATTATAGAGTTTAATTGACTAAATTAATTAATAAGTGGGATTTAGTAGTGTTTAAATTAAATAAGTTATAACTTAATACAGATCAGCGGGTGATGTGTCGAGGTGGGCCACACTTGTGGTGACATGGCATGCCACCATGGCAAGTGTACCACATTGGCAGTGACCTGGCATCCAAAGGAGCAAGCCCCATGTGCAAAAAGATTCACCAAACAACTACCCATGTGTGTGCCCATGCCATGTCTCTCTTTTCCTTTGTTTCATATGCTAGAAACTAAACCCAATCCATCTAAAAAGACAACCAATACAGCCATGTTTTGCTGTAGAGTATGGCAACCCATTCTTCATCATTTAACTTCTTTACACAGCACTCACCGAGTGTAAAGGGCAGCCAACCCATTCTCCCACTTGCAATAAGTGTACAATCTATCATTACACACCCATGCCACTCCAAATGCCTCAATTGTCTTCCAATTGAGAGAACTCCAATCCCTTACTTTCTAAACAACAAACCTCCTCATCTCCTTGAACGGAGCTCTTAATGTGGAAGGAAGAGCAAAACATTTAAGGAAGGAAACTCTACATAGAAGGTCTTCATAGCTTGGAATTCAACAACCTACAAATTCTCCTTCTTCCTGAATCTCTCTACAAACAGGTTGGTCCCTTTTATCTTCGTATTATGACTTTATTATAAGTTTAGTAGAGATTTAAATTTAGAATGAAAATAGGAAAATAAAACTTAAGTTTGGAAAAATTTGGATTTTAGGACAGATCTATGGTTTTCTGCTCGTTGTTGCGAGAAAGATCATAAAGCGAGTTTCTAGACATCTTTTTCGACGAAATTTATTTTTCTGAAACCTAGACTGATAGATATAGTTGTCATCCGAATTGGAAAGCAAAATAATATATTTTGATGCCCCAAATAAGACCTAAAATGCGGACCAAATATTTGGTTCAGGTTTGGGGACATTTTTGCTATTCTTTACTAAAAGATCTATAAGTTGATCTTTCGATGTCGTACTACTGCAAAAATTTATGTCTATTCCCATATAGACAGAGTGATATATCTCCATTTAAAATCTCAAGACTAAACAATTTTATTTGATGCTCCAAATCATATCTGTAAGAGAGACTGCTCGTTCTGTCTCAACCTGGATAGAAATTTTGCAGCAGTTCGGTGTATAATTTTTATCTTGACCTCTGGAGATCAGAATGATGCAAAGTTTGTGCCTAAATTGGAGCTCATGAAAAGATCTATCTCCTGGAATTATTTAAGAATTTTATTAATTCATTTGATATGTCAAATATAGTCTGTAAACCAGAATCTCTGTTAACTTCACAAACTGTCAAGCGGTGAACATGTCTAAGTATTTTGGGCATAACTCGGGCTAGGAACGTCCGTTTGGGTCAAACCATATATCGTTGGAATCCTTATTAAGAGACCTACCCACTGTATAAATATAGAGCCTTAGCTTAAATCTGGGCTGATACCAGAAAGCTTTGTAATGATGGTACAATATAGTGCTAAGACAAAAAAATTGTCTTTACATATGAGTCCCAAAGATGGAGTTGTATCTATTTAGAAATGATTTTCTGGGTTTTTATAAATATTTTTAAGTCCTTATACTATGAGAGATCTTTCCAAAGAGTAATTATTCGATTCATTCCGATATTGGTGGAACCCGGAATGATTTTTACAAAATCAGTGCAGCAGTTTGTACTTCAAACCTAGAAAGGCTAGTTTGGCTACCTTCACTAAATCTAGAATACTTATTCTGTAAAAATGAGTGTTTGATTATTAAAATTTGATTCTCTAAGAGGTATATCAGTGACCTTAGAGTGTGTGATGGAAATTTAAGTATTCTAGGACCCTAACTTGGTATTATAATTGTATGACTTTGTACATGGAAATCAAACGAAGAATCGAAAGCGAACCAGACGCCGATCGTACATTTATGTGATTCATCTCCCTCAGTCGATTATCGTCAATCAAGTAGGTGTTCCTTCATTATTGAATGCACTAGAGTGATATTACGTGTAGTTCCTCTATTGTTATGAATGGCCAATGGATATACTTTAAAAATTGTGAATTGCAATAAAATCCTTGAAATTGTATGAGTAGATTCTTCTATGTTATTGAAGCATGCTGAATAATGATTTGGATGATGAGTATATTTTATGAAATGATGGCATGTGGAATATGTGAATTACTGATTTACTTCGGAAGAACTTGACTATGATATGAAGAGTTATGGTTAAATATGATACTTGGGAATGTAGACTATTATGTACTATTGATGTATTAATAAGTGAGATCATGCAAATGGAATGTGATTTTGACTTAGTTACCTTTGAACATATGATATATGTTTTGGAAAGAATTGAGGATGTATAAATGAAATGAAAATGGCACCTACATTCATATACCTCTTACATGTGACATGGGGTAGGATTTGCATTAGTTGGAACAAGCTTTGGACTTGGGTATGAAATAATGATGGAAATTGACGAAATTGAACAAAACTGTTGTATATTGGCCGCGTCCACTGTTTCAGAAAATATGGGTATTGATTTGGGCCATAAGAGTTCTAGGGTTGGAAGAAGTCCTGAAACCGGCGCAGGCGTATGGGAGATTGGCACTCCCCCGGTTAGTCCGGGTTAAATGTCAGTATAGGGTATGGCACCCTGTCGGTTGTCTCCGGAAATGCTGCGGACACATGTTTGGTCAGAATATAAACCATTGATGTGACAAGAACTGTGGTTGAGAATGGAAGATGGAGATGGTTGCATTGATCATGTAATACCCCGGACTTTTTAAATTAGTATAAATGTGGATATTATTTATGTTAATGATGAAAATATGGAAAAGACATCATGGGTTCAGCCATGGTGTATGGCCGAACCCATGACCCCTTTTGTAAGTCATTTTATGAGTTAAATTTTGGATTATGTATGTGATTAGATGAATGGAAAATTAGGTAAGTTAAGGACTGATTTGTTAATGAACATATCATGGTAGGTAATTTAGGAATTGTAATGGGGTTTTTAGGATTAGAATCATGAAAGGATAATTTATGATTTTTAGGGTTTTTATGATTAAATGTAGTGATTTTTAAAGGGATCTTAAATGAGAAAATCATGGGACATGAAAATGAATTTTTATGGCCTCAAAATTGGTAGGATAGTCTCTATTATAATTCCGCACTTAGTTTAAATATTCCGCAAGCTTTCTTCTACGTGTGAACCGTTCTTCGTGGACTTAGCTCCACGCACACGTAGGGTTGGCTAGTTAAGGGCCGAGCTTTAGAAGCTCGGACTTCACTCGCGTCGTGACATTCATGTTGTGTATGATTGAGTATGAGACTTATAATGGTGAAATGATTATTATTATTATGAACCTGAGCTTTCATTATTGTTTTATGATTAATGAAATGTAAACTATCTTATGAACTTCTAACAATGGAAAATGCATGTATATGTATATATGATATCGATTTTATAACTCATCTATGCACCCCCCTTTCTCTTGATCGGAATTACCTACTGGGCGGCGTTGACTGAGCCCATAATTTCCCCCTCCAGATGATAATGCAGCACAAGGGAACGGAGCTGAACCAAGTGGCAGTAGAGCATGAGCAATTGGACAAAGAAGAAATGATATTTTGAATCAATTCATTTTGATAATAGATGAGATGTATTTGTAGGAGCATTATTTTGAGAAATGTAATAATTATAACTCCTAGATTCATTTATTCCGTTAATGGTTTGATATGTTAGCTCCTGGTAGATTCCTATTTTTGCTATTTATTTAGATCTTGGATGAATGTTATTAATTTCCGTTGATTTGTTCTAAGTGTGTATACAAATGTTATCATGGAAGTTAATCCATTTACACATTGTATTGGGCCAGTCGAGGTCTGAATCTTCAGATTCGAGATCGACTCGCGTCGTGGCAAATTCCGTCCCTTTCTGTTTATTCTTCAAAAAAAAAAAATATACTCTGATTTTAAGTTGATGAAAAGGGCGGGGCGTCACAGAAAGTAGGGACAAAACATGGATTACAGATCTCTTCTGGATCTAAACCAATCCAAATACCTTGGGCACATTTAATTTACCAATTCAAACATATTTCCCAAGTGTGTGATGTCATGAGATGTGGCAACTCCAGGTCGTAACAGAGACAAGATGTTTATGAATATGAGTCATTCCACATAATGTATAAACTAACGAATGTTCGAATGAGACACTAAGCACACGCATCATACATTCATTTCACATTTAAAATACAATAATCATGCATATGGAAATGAAGTATGATGTAACCCACACAGCTCTCATGCATATTATTATGTTAATACCCAAAACATGTTAAACAATCTTACCATTCTTTCAAGCATCATCCAATGAGATTTATTCCCTGAAAAGAGCTGATACATAAATGGGTTATAGATAAACACATTTGATCATTTTGATCAACACTTTTGGTAATTCATACCAAACCCAAAATCCATTTAAAGACATAGAGCATATTTCATTCCACAAGGGGTTCTCAAGTTTAAGAACGTGGAATGAAACAACACTGTGCATGTGTACCATACACACCCTATACACGAGGTAATGCATAAACTTCATTCATTTCCTAAAGATGCACAAATCACATGGCATATGAAGTGAAATGAGACAAGTATATTCCAATACTAGAGTACAAACCTATATATACCTATGAATATCTTACACAAGATCAATCCAACAATCAAAGAAGAACATTGATTGAAGGCAAGATACACATGCGATTCCAAAAATATGTTTCAAATATGATACTCACAGTAGTATCCCTACACACATTTGAACATAACATTGTGAGACTTGGAATCTAAGTCCACAATTTAGTGATGGCCTTTTATCAAATCTGGTTTTAATATTGGGTGCCTTTCCATTTGATTTTGTGAATCACAACTCCAAATTTTGTACCACAATGTTGACCTTAACACGAGAGGCGAACATTTTGGTACATGGCCTCATACGATACTTGGAAGGCACTACCTTCATCAAGCTCATTTACTTCATCCTCTTCTTCTCTAGAGGATTTAGCTTGGACTTTTTCAATGGATGAACTTAGGCAATCACCTATACTTTTAGACATAAATTGGTCATGATAGGTGATGTCATCCATTGGGTTAAAAGAGACAATTTTTTTGTGGATTATTTTAGTCTTTTTTGCTGTTTCATATTTTTTAAATATTTTAAACGCATATTATGAAACAACAATGATGAATGTTATAAGTGTTTGATTAAAGTGCATAGCCAATTCATCACTAGTCCAAGCAATTTGGTCTTTGGGCTAAGTGGTCATGCAAGTTGAAGGTTTATCTAATACCTTTTCCATAGGCATAGACTACTTTCTATTCACCTATTTGAAAACATATTCATTGCTGAAAACATTTAAAGTTTTTCATTCCATTTTTCATCACAAGTGAAGGTTTGGAAATATCATAGTTTTCTCTCATAGACATCGTTCTAGCACTGATCAACTTGGACTGTTAGATCCTTGTAAATAGCATGAGGCTTTGATACCAATTGAAAATCCCTTTCATATGGTGCTAGAACACGATTGACCCTAGAGGGGGGTGAATAGGTTAATCTCAGTTTCCATTGTGATTACAAACTTCTTGATTGCTTAATGTTTAAGTGCAACAGAATAACAACATTAATCAAGAGATTTGTTTAGTGTGATAAATTATTTATAATTTCTTTAAACGATCAAACTAAGTTTCGAACCCTTTACATATTGTTTGATTATCTATGATTGTGCACCATGTATAAATAAAGACAATCAAATGCAAAGTGATGTGTGTTGAGAATAGTTCTTAAATATTAAACACAAACACACAAAGATCAAACATCATAAGACCAAAATTTATAATGGTTCGGTTAGCCAACCTATATCAACTGTTAGGACTCGCTCAACCTTTGAGCTATCCCCAAATCCACTAAGTAGGGACTTACACCCTCACAATTAGAGTAGGAATTCCCCTCACTCATTCGGCTAGGAATTCCACCCACCATTGTACAAGAGGCGATGCACTAGAGTTTTTTATATTGGTTCCGGAGCCAATGCTCCTTAATCCACTTTCGGGACAAAGGTTTTAAAAACAAATTAAAACCAAGAAGCATTTGACTTTAAAGCTCTTTCTCGTTGATTGTGATTCTCGAAGATCCCACTAATGTGTGCCGATACTCCTCATTGTAGCTGTCGTATAACAATCACAATTCCAGGGTGACAAGAAAACTGGTTTTACTAGAGTTTTCCTAGTTTATTTTCCTTTCTCCTCTCTCTCACAAACTCAATCCATATGATTGGTTGTATTTGATTCCCCAAGTGTAAGCATGAGAGAGAGAGTGATCATTTTATTGGCCCTTGTTTAAGCTCACTGATAATGATGAGGGTTCAACTAATTTGGCCAAGGATACCAACTGGTTGCATAAAGATTGGTTTTTATAGAGACGACAACCAGTTGTAGCAATGGTAATGTACGGACATGTCCGACGAACCAAGGGGTTGGTGATTAGAAATGTTACCATTCAACAACTCGACCGTTGCAAATTAATGCACTCCCAACGGTATAATTCTTTTCCAGTCGACATGTTGGTGTTGCCAATGGGTCGACGGTCATGGCACCGATAGTTCGGCCCATATGAGAAAGTCGGTTTGGGGCAACATCATGCTGATAGAGTTTCATATCCAGAAATCAATTTTACCCAGACCGACCTGTCGCCCTTTACCGAGGGTCGGTCTTGGTACTCTCAATCGGTCTTGAACTACAGATATGTCTGTCTTCTCGAAAGCCCACTTGAGTTCTAAGTTCCAGAACTCATAAATAAATCTTTATCGAAGAGTCGTTGACCACGATGAGTCGTTTTAGTCTTTCACTAAGGGGTCAGTGCATATGAGACTCTCGATCAGACTCACATCCTAGAATTAAAGTTCTATGATCCAGAACCTTTGTCAATCTGGCCTACCAGTCCTTGACCACGACTTGTCGTTCCTGTCTCCACTGAGGGGTCGGTGAGAACGACTGGTCGAGCTGACAGTGAAACCAAATACATATTTCCAAGTTGTGTTTCAATTCACAGTCAAGCTTTCTCTCTAGGCTTTTAATGATTATATCATTTTGTTCAACTAAGCCTAGGAATTGTCCTCTCTAAGGTGTGGGTACCACCTAAAGTCATCTATGGCTAAATACCTGTTTTGTGATTTCCATAACGATGAGCTTTAATCCTGCGAAGCATAATCTTCAATCTTGATTATCTTGAGTCTTAAAGCTTCTAGCTAGTGCTTCTTCCAGAGTCATGGGATTGACAAACATAGGGACCTAGGCACTAACAGATTTCGTCCCACAGGATACATCGCCTCTCACTAGATACATCATTTAGGGGCGATGTATACTCCATGTGTCTAGACACCTTAGTATGTATCGACTAAAGTTGATATAGCTTGACTGGGAGCATAGGTGTTTGACAGTGCTGTGCAGATCGAAGTTTGAATTCCCAATAGGATACATCGAGTTCTATCGATGTATCCTGGAATTTATGGAACACAGAATGAAGAAGGAAAATGGGAAGTTTAGATTCACCCAGAGGGATACATCGATGTATCCAGAAGTGTACATATCGACTTCGGTCGATATGTGTGATAGAAAACCCGAATCTTGCATTTTTAGATGACATGTATCATATTCGGTCGTTCATATTATTATTCAAAAAAAATACCCATCGACTTTGTCGATGTATTGCCCGTGCCCAAGGAGAGGAAGAAGAGAAGGGAAGAAAGAAACAAGAAAAGGAGAGAAAGACATTCTCCCCTCTCCACTCTCATATATTTGTGGTGCATCTCCCCCTCATTTCTCTCAATCTCACTCTCCTCTCTTCTCACTCCACATCTGGAAACAAAGAGAGAGGGAATCCATGAGATAAGGGAAGAAGGAAGAAAGGAGGACAAGCACAGAAGAATAAGGGAAGTTTGAGATCCGAGCTCAAGGGATCTTCTCAACACTCGAAATCTCCAAGATCCGCCAAGGTATGTGGTAAATCTTGTGATTTGAACTAAGAAATTAGCTTAAAACACTTCGAAGATGACTTAGGTAACAAATCAGAAGTAGAAATGTGGAAAATGTGAGCATGCAACTCGAGAAGAAGAAGTTGTGGAAAACCCAGGTGTATAGATCGACGAGTTTCGATGTGTACCCAGGGTTATGCATCGATGCTGGTCGATGTGTATCTTTGGAATAGAAATGAAGGCAAGGAGAGAAAGACTTGGGATATTCGGACTAAAGCCAGGGATATACATCGACTGTGGTCGATGTGTATTCCTAGGGTTGCAAACGAAGAAAACAAAGGAAGGATATGTCCTGTGGGACAGTTATCAAATTTGGGGATTTAACATAATCAAAGTGATTTATGTATTTGGGGCCTCCTTGGACCCTAATGACCTTCACTAAATAATTATTAGGCGTTAATTAAGACCAAATAAATGAAATGATACAGGATTATGATTAGAGGTTTACATTTTGAATGCACTGGAATGAACAAAGAACTTGGACAAACTCTAACATTATGCGATGAAGTTCAAAGATCAATCCCCACTACCGATCCATTGTAATCAAGTAGGTTTTCCTACAATCTTTGAAGTGCCAAAGTGAATATGTGTATCTTGTTTGGATTTCAATATTATGAAATATATTGTATGATTTGTTTTGGACATGGAATTTAATACATATGCTATCTTGTTTAGAAATGTAAAGGGATTTCTCACACATGCAATTCATGCATTCATGAGGGAAGGGAATGCATAAGCATTTAATACTTATGAGAATGAATTATATACAAAAGTAAGCATTTTAGTCCCGTCCATGTAATATCACGGAGGGCATGTAAGATGGTTTGAAAGCTCCTCGGTGTGAGTCCCGAAACCTGCGCGGTGGTAGTACTCTGTCGGTAGTTTCGGTTAAATGCTAAGTATTGGGTTGTAGTTCCCTACCAATGTCACGGAAAAGCTATGGACATAAGTGGCCAATGACGAAACCGCTGAATGAGAAAGATCTTTCAATGCATGGGGCATGAAAGGGTTTGCATAAAATTCATCGTATCCATGGCATTTCACTTCATGTTGATTTCTAAGACAGTTGGGAAGTGTCTTAATGATTATGATATGTTTACGATTTTGAGATTGATGAATGATTTCCTATTATGATTACGATATGAATTTCTTTCGATGTGGCCTCTCTGTCCACACTGATAAAACGTAGAGGCATTCTCAGAGCTCTGCACTCTATATTCTTTGTCATGATTTGGGCAAGTTCCCTTAATATGGCCCACTTGTCCACAACAATGACACGTGGCGCTTGCAAATTTCAATGCCTGTATTTGTCAAAGTTGTGGATAACTTCCTTTGATATGCCCAATATGCTCACATTGATAACATGAAGATGTGCTCGTAGAATACTGCACCGTAAGTGCAACAATTGATGGATGCTGAGAGTTTGATCGGAGCCTCTTGTGGAGTCACGAGGAACTTCCACTGTTATACTCCCTCTCGTTCCCAACGTGCTCATTTGATTCCGCAATATCCCTTCCAACAATGCTCGCATTTCTCACTGCCTCAGCAAATGTGGCAGCTCGGAGAATTATTACTCTTGACCTGATGTCAGGTCGAAGACCTCTTTCAAATGTCCGAGCCTTCTTGTCTTCCATGTCGACCATATATGGTGCATAACGGAAGAGTCTAATGAATTCTCGTTGGTATTCCACAACGGTCATGTATCCTTGAGTCAACTTTATAAATGCTTGTGCCTTAGCTTATTTTTCAAACTCGGGAAAGTAATTTTCTAGGAGCAGGTCCTTAAAGCTTTTCCATGTCATTTCTTCCATTACAAGGTTCTCTTTAGTCGATCTCCACCACTGACCCACATCATCCACTAGTTCTGAGGTAGCTAGGAGGATTCTATCTTGATCCTCAGTGATCCTCAAAGGCTCAAATATTTGAGTGATGTTGTCAATCCAATTTTTAGATTCTCTGGGTCCCTCAATTCCCTTGAAATATGGATGGCGCTGATGTTGAAAATTTCTCACGAGAGTCCAGTCTCAAGAATCAATTGTGATAGTTAAGCCGATCCTTATTTGATCAGGCTGCACTGTTGCGCTTGTTACCGCCTGTAAAAGGCCTTGGATTTCGGGTGGCATGAGTGGAACGTTGTTACTAGTTCCACCAACATTTCATGGATGCGTACGAGTTCTTCGGGTGCGTTCTCTTGGCGGCATCTTTCTATTCCATGAAACAACACGATTAGTATTCAACATATCTGATAAACCCATACAATTGTTCATCCCAATACTTGCATTACATTATCAGGGAAAATCCTTTATATGATTGCTTAACATTTGGTTTGGGGGAAATTTTCAACTTGTCTTTGGCATCCTCCTCGAGGAATAACTCTATGTCATAGCTCAACACACACTGGGGATTGTCTTGACTTCTCATCAAAATCTCACTTGAGGAACATTTGAAACTTGTTCTACTCGACTTTGTCTGTATTTTGACTTGGGGAATTTTCAAGTCCAGTTTGAATTTGACTCTGGGAATTCTCTTTATTTGATATTCATGTGCTCTAATACCAACCGTAATGCCCCTCCCTCTAACCACCATCATCAGAGTAGAATTATATGAATATTTGAGTGGAGAAGGAGGCGAGTGTCACGTCGCAAGCCAAGTCCGAGTCCGAAGACCCGATCCTAAACTGGCCCAACTAGTGTATGCATGATATTTCACACTCTCTCATAATCCTGCGGAAATTTAAAACATTTTAAACTTTGCATGAATAGTCAACGCATCCCATAGTACGATAAGGAATTCTCACAGACTAGAGTTAAATACAAAATAACTTAAATACATAAATTTTACAACCATAAATATTACATTCCCCAAAAGATAACATTATTCAAATTACATTGTTCTCAAAATCGCAGAACAAGAAATATGATATAACTAAGCTATCCGAGCTTCCTCATTGCATCCATCTCCCTCGCATTCAGCCATTGCATGGTCCAATTTCATCTACGTACTTCAAACCTGCAACCACAATCTAGGGGGGAATTTATGGGCTTAATCAACGCTCACAGTAGGAATTCCAATGACATAATATGCCTTACGGTGTGTCATACTAAGAAAAATATATAGATACTTGTACTTTTATCAAAATCTCGATCATATCGTACTTCAAATTACATAAAACCATACTTCAAAACATAACATGACGTTATAAGTGTTTCAACATTTTATTCAAACCACTCGTATGTCGTAAAACTCATATCTAGATTACAACTATCTTCTTTCAAGATAGACATATTACTTTCTTTAAAATACTTATCTTATTATGAATCTCATATTTCACTCACCCTAGAAAGCTCATACTTGAAAACGTTATATCTACTTCATTATAAGGTATTGTACTCATACTTACTCATCTCATAATTTTTATTCTCAAAACAATGTCAAAATAATACTTATAATGAAATCATATTCACTTGTCCTTTAAAAATACCACATGCCAACTATGTATAATAATACATTTCACTATGAAGATACCATATTGAAAAATCATCCTTAAAACCTTTCACAAAAATTATATTCGTTTCATCATTTCAAATGCCATGCTCTATTCATTTAAATGTTCATCAATATGTAACATGTTATGCCATGGGTTCCATGATTCATGCATACCCTTATCATGCCCCATGCGTAGGCGTTTCAACATTTCTTTTAGAACAACGGGGCATTTATCCTCCCGTATTCTCATTTCATATTCGTCTTTTTGGGGTGTCCTAGTACATGTCATCATACAACTCAATCGGTCCCACCGGTGAAACATTATTTCATGGCCATTCACATACAACATCTAAGCCTATTCGGGACAATTCAGTACTTTGATTCGTCAATCAAAACATGACACCAAAGTCCGTCAGGACATTCGACACCTTTGGTTCGTTGATGGTAATCCCATAACAATAATCATGACCCTAAGGTCCATTTGGACAAACTGGTCCTTGGTTATCATTTCTTGTACTTCCCATCCCATGCTTCATGCATGAGGAATATGAATGCAAATGAATGCTAATGTCCATACATATAACATATCTCAAATCATTATTAAGGGCATAAAAATCTCTTTTCACCATAAATGCTTTATACTTTCAAAACATTTTAACTCTACTCAACATAGTCATATAGATTCTCTACGTATCATTTACTAATCCCAAAGTAGTTCGAAACACTATGTAGTTAGAATCTATTGTAACACCTCGGATTTTCAATTTATGATTTTATATGAAAATTATCCATTAATTTGTGAATTTTAGATATGGATTTTAATTGGACAAAGAGTTGGTCATTGGCCCAATTAGGACCCAACGAATTGTGTAAATTGTTTCAATAAAAATTAAATGGGTTGAATTTAGTTAATAATGCAATATTAAATAAATATTGCATGGCCGAATTTTAGAGGTGCATATCCAAGGTGATGTTTAAAAATCAAATGAATGATTACATTGGCCGTGTATAGGGATTGCATATCTAGGTCATGCGCATGGATCATTTAAAAAGGGTAATACACGGCATAGGGGATTGGCTATCTTAGCACCTTCTAAGATTAGCTAATGGGGTATTATTAGAAGAGAGGCACACGGCAATGGTTAAACAAACAAAGGGCGCATGGTACTGGCTATCTCAACAAGATAGGATCGATTGGAGTAGTTTCTATCCTAAGCAACTTCTCTCTCTCTCTCACTATATCTTTTGGCTGAATCACCCAAGGGGTGCACGGCATACCTATTCAAAGTGATTCCAGCGTGAAACAAACCAGAGGGAAGTGCTGAAAGGTGTGCTTGGCTGTGTTAAAAGTCAAGAATAAAAGAGAAGGAAGGAGAGGTGCACGGCACTACACATATACCTTAGGGCCGAACTCTCTCTATCTCTCTCTCTCTTAAGGCTCATACACGGTAATACACAAGGAAAAGGCAGCCAGCAAATGGTGTTTTCAGTTTTGGGAAAGATCAAGAAGAAGAAGAAGATCAGAAGAGCAAGAGCAAGCGAAGAGAACCGGAGGAGTCGCGGAAACCGGTAAGTAGTTTAATATTTTTATTTAAGCTAAAGAACCATAGGGTTCGGCCATGGTGTATGGCCAAACCCCATGGAACAAGATCAAAGATGATCATGATAATTTGGAAAGGTTGATAGGATTGATCATAAGAATAGAAAAGAATGAGTGAGGTTCGGCCATGGTGTATGGCCGAACCCCACCAAATATTTTTGTATGGATTTGAGGCTTCTTAGACATTAAATCATGACGGACTGATTTATTAAATTTAAAGGACATGGGTTATATTTTGATGGAAGGTTAATGGTTAATTTTAAATAAGAGTTTGATGTTAATGGTATATGATCTTTGAAGGATTAAATGGAGTTGTGTTGGTAAGAGTTATGGGAAATTTGAATGATAAAAACCATGGAGAATTATATTGTTTTAAAAGAGTTTAAGCGGAAGTTGGGAGGATCATGGGTTCGGCCATGATGTATGGCCGAACCCCATGAGGTTCTTTACGGATATAATTCATTAAGGAATTTTATTAGATGATTGTTGATGGATTAAATGGAAGATATGGGTTCTTGTTTAATGAATGATAATGAATTGTTTCTATGGGTGAGGTTTGGCCATGGTGCATGGCCGAACCCCACTAGGGTTTATTTTATGGAGATGATTATTAAATTAGAAGCTATCTAATTATGGACCTTAGATTAAAATGGGAGGAGGAGTTTAATTATGGAAACCTTCTAATAATGGAAGGTGGAATTTATTTTTCGAAACCTTCTAATAATGGAAGGTGGAGTTTATTTATGGGAACCTTCTATTAATGGAAGGTGGAGATTATTCATGGAAACCTTCTAAATTATGGAAGGATGGATTATAAATTGGAAACTTGCTAATTATGGATCATTAGGGAAAATTGGAAACAAGGACATCATGGGTTCGGCCATGTGTATGGCCGAACCCCATGAATCAAATTTGTGGGTTATGTTTTGTGTATTTTAAATAAATTGGAGAATCATGGGTTCGGCCAAGGTGTATGGCCGAACCCCATGAGGCTTATTATGTGAACTTGGATTAATGGGTTAATTATTAGTCTAAGTACGTTATGAATGAGACTAAGGGATAATGATAGCCATGAATGGCATTTTCGTAATTAAGGAAAATAAGGGACCATGGGTTCGGCCATGGCGTATGCCCGAACCCCATGGGAATTATTTGGTGGACTTGGGATTTTTATGTTATGGTTATGAACTTGTAAATGGGCCATGTTTGGGTCTATGTATGATTTAAATAAATGGTTTACCAAACCAAAGGATGACATGGGTGTAGACTTCATTAAAATAAAAGGAATTTTAATTAAGGTCTAGACCAATGGCAAAGTGGTAATAAAGGGTGAAAAGTGAGGAATGGTTTATGGACTTAAAATATTGAAAATAAATGGGACATGATTTTGATTTATTAATATGTTATAAGGTAACGGGACCTCACAAGGTGTATAGATCGTGAACGGTTACCGGACGAAAGACGCAAGGACACGTTAGCGGTCTTTGGTAGGATTCCACCTCTTTGAAACCATGGGCTTATGTACACTTGTTTTATCTTATGTTTGATGAAATTTATGTTTCAAAGGATATGCTTTATATGGATTTTAAATGCTATGTTTATTTGTTTTAAATAGCATGTGTTGGATATGTTTTAAAAAGGTGATTTTCAATGCTATGTTTATATTATAAATAGCATGTGTTTCATTGGCATCTCATGCATGGCATGGGGTGGAGGATTTGTAACTGGAGGGGTTACACTCCGTCGGGGAGTCCTGAAAAACCTATGTGCGGTACCTTGATGTGATTTCCATCAAGAAGAATCTGGAGGGTCCACACTCCGCCGGTGTAACACCTCGGATTTTCAAGTTAATTATTTTGTATGAAAATAATCCATTTAGTTTGTGAACATTAGTTATGGATCTTAAATTGGGTAAAGAGTTGGGTCATTGGCCCAATTAAGACCCAACGGTTTTGGAATTGTATCCAATAAAAATTAAATGGGGTTGAATTAATTTAGTGATGCTTTATGTCTAAATTTTAAATAAAAGATTGTATGGCCGAATTTTAGATGTAAAAATCTAGAAATATGTGCATGAATGATATGCATATCTAGGTGATATGCTAGATAAATTTAAAAAGGGATTTTTCCATGATTAAATAAAGGAAAGAGGGGAAAGTGCAATTAAGGAAGGTTTTAACTAAAGAAGGGAGCAAGGGCGCATAACACTTTCCAAATAGGATTAAGGAAGGTTTTTAATCAAGAGGGCAAGGGGGCGCACGGCACCACCAAATTAGGCAAGGGACGGGCGTATGGAACCTTCCCCATTTAGATAAAGGGAAACTTATATAAAGAAACACCCATAGGCTGTTTTTTTTCTCTCTCTCTCTCTCTCTCTCTCTCTCAATTCTTATTCACGCCAAAAACAAAGGAGACAAGAAGGAAATCAACAAGAAGGTTGTTCAGCTAGCAAAGGGAAAAAAAAATATTGGAAGAGAAAGATCGGAGCAAGGGATAACCGAAGGATTCGCGGAACCGGTAAGTGATTCCAAATTTTGATTTAAGAACTATGGTTATTTTTAATGGAAAAATGGACCATAGGGTTCGGCCAAGATTAATGGCCGAACCCCATGGAAAGACATGGTTTGGGTAAATGGACTTTTACGGGTTGGAAACCATGGAAGTAATTGGAGAATTTTTATAATGGATTTAAAACCATGGAAGGACATGGTTATTGTTATGGAAATTATTTGATTAAAAATGGAAGGATGATGATGACTTAGAAAGAAATTATTATGGATTATTCGTATGAGTGAGGTTCGGCCATGGTGCATGGCCAAACCCCACTAGGAATTGATTTATGAAAGTTTGATAATTTTAATGGAGTGGTGTTAGTATTATCATTGAATTTTAATGGGAGAAAATAATGGAGGATCAAGGTTAGATAATGGCCAAGGACCTTGAACCATAGGGTTTGGCCATGGTGTATGGCCGAACCCCATGGAGTGGAATTGGTAATTATTTTGATGAAGGTTAATTGGTTTTAAATATGGAAGACCATAGACGAATGGTGATTGATTAAATGGAATCATGAACCGTAGGGTTCGGCCAAGGGTATGGCCGAACCCCATGGAAGGTGAATGGTTATTCATAATATCATATTTTGATTTAATTATGGACCTTAGATTAATAATGGAAGGTGGAGATTATCTTGGAAACATTCTAAGTATGGAAGGATGTATGTTCTAAATATGGAAACCTTCTAAATATAAAAGGTGGAGATAAATTTGGAAACCTTCTAAATAGAAGGGGGAGTTAAAATAGGAAGGTTCTATTTATGGAAGGGGTTGCTAAATTTGAAAAGTATCCAATTATGGAAAGATCGTTTCTAATTTAGGAAACTATCTAATTTTGGAAGGAGGTTGCCAAATTAGAAAGTATCTATTTATGGGAAGTAATATGATTAGAAAGTTGGACATCATGGATTTGGCCATGTGCATGGCCGAACTCCATGAATCAATTTCTATAAATGCATGCTAAATATGAAATTACCTAATATGGAAGGTTGCATGCTAAATTTAGAAACTATCTAATTATGGAAGCATGGATGCTAATTTGGAAAGTGGAAATTAAAATGGGAAATACTTATTAAGGAAAGTGGAAATTAAAATGGGAAGTTCTAATTAAGGAAAGTGGAGATTAAATTGGGAAGTTCTAATTATAGAAGGAACATTGAATTATAATTCAAGTATGGAAGTTGATGAAATGGAAAGTTTACATCATAGGGTTCGGCCATGGTGTTTGGCCGAACCCCATGAATTAAGTCTTTAGTTCAATAATGTTTCTATTATTATGAAATAAATTTAGGAGGAGGATGGAACCAAGATATCATGACCCATGAACAAATTTTTAAATGGATCCCTCAATGATAGATCATGTTTGGATTAAGGAATTATTATGGAACATTTAAAGGGTATTTGGAGTTTTGATGTATAATGAATAAGTGAATGGATCTATGTTTGGAACCAAAACCTAAGGTGATGAAGGTGATGGCAAAAGTGTAAATAGGTCAAAATAACGGACATAGGGTTCGGCCATGGTGTATAGCCGAACCCCATGAATTAATGATGAACCATGTGTTGGAATATTTAAGGGACACTTAGAGTGGTTATGCATGGTTAAGGTAATGAGGAATTTAATTACATATAGACCTATGTTCATAAGTTATGTTATTGGTTATGTTATTAGGTATAATGGCATGTTGGTAATTAAGTAAGAATAAAGGACCAGGGGTTCGGCCATGGTGTATGGCCAAACCACGTGGGAAAGATTTGATGAATCATGTTGGGTCTAAGGAACCAATTATGGATATATTAAGTTTATGTATTAATATTATGGATGGGTTTTGGACATAAACCTAAAGTAATGGCAAAGTTGTAAATACATGCTAAAATGGAAGGTTAGCCAAGGATGGCAATGTTGTAAATATAAGAATAATAGAATGATAGCCATGGATGGCATTTTGGTCATTACGTAGAATTAATGGAACTCTGTTTTGGAACTCAAACATTAGACCAATGGCAATTTGGTAATATCGGCTAAAAATGATAAACCATGGGTTCGGCCATGGTGTATGGCCGAACCTCATGCGGATTGGTTTATGGACTTAAAATATTATAAATCAAGTGGGACTTGGTTTTGATTGATTTTATATTATAAGGTAATGGGACGTCACCAGGTGTTTACGATCATGAGAAGGTTACCGGACGAAAGACGCAAGGGACACAAAGCGGTCTTTGGTAGGATTCCACCTCTTTGAAACCATGGGTTTATATACATTGTTTTTATCTCGATTTGATGAATTTATATTGCAAAGGATATATTTAAAATGATGATTTTATATGCTATGTTTATTTGATAAATTAGCATGTGTTTTAAATATGAGCTTTTAAATGCTATGATTTTGTATAATTGCATAGCATGTGGTATTTGCATCTCATGCATGGCATGGGAGGGATGACAGGTAAGCGGGGACCCACACTCCGTCGGGGCGTCCGTAAAACACTCGTGGGGGGATACCTTGATGATAAGAATTCCATCAAGAGGATACTATGTATAATACCTTGATGATAAGAATCCCATCAAGAGGATACTATGTATGAAGACCTTGACGATGAGCATTCCATCAGGAGGATACTATATATCCGGGGATCCACATTCTGTCGGGGCGTCCGTAAAACACTCGTGGAAGGATACATTGATGATGAGAATCTCATCAAGAGGATTCTATGATTTTGTGATGGGTGGGATTCATTGCATATGATAGCATGGCATGGCATTGAATCGGCATGATTATTACCTTTATTATCATACAAGGTTTCTGGTTTTTATCGGTATAATTAGATCTCTATTATCATACACTGTTTTGGATACAATATTGTATAAGTGTGATATGATTTATTATACTAGATTTGATATATTTATTACATCTGGATTTTTGGTACTAACCCATGTGTTAACCCTAATTGGAATAGCTACTTGGGAACATTGTACTAACACCCTACTTCTACCCTAGTTGATGGTATAGGAAACAAGGGGAACAATGAACGCGAAATGGGCCACAGCATAGGAGCTTGGAGAATTATAGTTTATATTTTGTTAAAGATACTCATGGGTTTGTATTTTGAGTATTTAGAATTCGGATGTAATAACTTAGATGAATTTGCTATGGCTGGATGTTTTACTGGGTAATTGCGTTATGATAATGATGATTAAGGACTTGACGTACTTTGCTATCTGAATGGAATAGAACTTGTGTTCTATTATGTTTCCGCATGTTATGATTTTTATTCCTCATGTTTATTTTGCTATGTGTGAACCGTTTTCATGTACTGAGTCCATACACACATAGGGTTGGCCAGTTAAGGGTCGGACTTTAGAAGTTCGGACTTAGCTCGCGTCGTGACAGTCCCGCGCTCTATCACTCTACTCTGTTATAAAAAAAAATAGACTCTGAATTTAAGGGAAGAAGCGAGTGAAAAAGGGCGGGGCGTTACAGCCGGGGCGTCCGGAAGACCTATGTGGTGGGTACTTTTATGTACATGTGATGGGTGGGACTCATTGCATTTGTCATCATTGCATGGCATGGTTTTACATGGTTTTGAATATTATGTTATAATATATGTTTTTGTACTAACCATGTGTTAGCCGTAACTAGAATACCTACTGTGCGCATTGTTCTAACGCCCTACTTCTACCCTAGTTGATGATATAGGAAATCAGGAGAACGATGAACGCAAAACGGGCCAGACATAGGAGCTTGGATGATTAGTTTATTATTTTTAATAAAAGTTACTCATGGACTTGTATTTGAGTATCTAGTTTTCGTGATGTAATAATTGTAACGCCCCGCCCTCTCCGAGAAATCAAAGTCTAATTTTTTTTTTTAAATAGTAATAGAATAACACCGGAAGTACTGTAACGCCCCGCCCTCTCCGAGAAATCAGAGTCTAATTTTTTTTTTAAAGTAATAATAGAATAACACCAGAAGAGAGCGGGAGGTGCCACGACGCGAGCTAAGTTCGGACTTCCTAAGTCCGACCCTTAACTGGCCACCCATGTGTGCATGGACTAAACCCACGATAACAAACCACACATGGAACTAAACAAAGTCATGCGGAATAAACTAGACTAACTGCGGAATAAACTGATTAGATAGCAAAGCACAAGTCATTCTTTTCAGATTACTTAAACCAAATTAAGATTCATCAAGGCATACACAAACCATAGCAAACAACTACATTATTACATGTCCATAATATAGTATTCAAATAACAACAATTATAAATCTATTCCAGCACTCAAGCATTTACGCTTGACTCCCCTCCTGGTCATCAACCTTCTCTTTCCCCTTCCTTGTTCCTGCATTCTCCTCTGAGGATAGAATTAGGGCGTTAGATCAACGCGCTCAGTAGGATTTCCGATCAAGGCTACCACATGGTTAGATTATAAATCATGCATATATCAAATGTATGATTATCAAAAACATATAAAACCATGCTATGTATGTATGCAAATGTAATGAGCCCCACCTCATCACACATACATATAGCCATCACTTGACGTGTCTTTTATCAACATATTAATCCTCCTGGCGGGAAACTCACCGCCTAAGGAGGCCCCATAGTTGCATCACGGGCATTCCGACGGAGTGTGGGCTTCGGTGTCCATAACCGACAGATAATCCTCCTGGCGGGACCCTCATCGCCTAAGGAGGCCCCACAGTTTCATCACGGGCATACCGATGGAGTGTGGGCTCCGGTTTCCACAATCATCATCCCATGTCCATGCATGAGATGCCAATGTATATATAAAACATGTAAATAATATCCATCATTCAAAACAAATAAAATAAACATGAGTCTCATAAAAATCAAGATAAAACTGTGGTTACAAGTAGGTAGGAAACCTACCGAAGATTAGCTTCGGTGTTCGATCTTTCTTTAGCATCACCTGTTCACAACTCGTACGCCGTTCACGCAAGTCTCGATACCTTATTTACATAGCAGCAAATCAACCATTCATCATGTAATAATGTAGTTGTTTGCTATGGTTTGTGTATGCCTTGATGAATCTTAATTTGGTTTAAGTAATCTGAAAAGAATGACTTGTGCTTTGCTATCTAATCAGTTTATTCCGCAGTTAGTCTAGTTTATTCCGCATGACTTTGTTTAGTTCCATATGTGTTTTGTTATCGTGGGTTTAGTCCACGCACACATGGGTGGCCAGTTAAGGCTTCGGACTTGGGAAGTCCAAACTTAGCTCGCGTCGTGACGCCGCCCGCTCTCTTCCGGTGTTATTATATTGTTATTTAAAAAAAAAAATTAGACTCTGATTTTCTTGGAGAGGGCAGGGTGTTACAGTAATTTAGATGGATGGATGATTTATTGGATAATTATGATATTTTAATTATGGATAAGGACTTGACTGTACGTTGCTATCTGATTGGAATAAAACTTGGTTCTATTATGATTCCGCAAATTGATGTTATGATTCCGCAGGTTATGATTTTATTCCGCAAGTTGATATTACTATGTGTGAACCATTTTCGTAGACTTGGTCCATGCACACATAGGGTTGGCCAGTTAAGGGTCGGATTTTGGAAGTTCAGACTTAGCTCGCGTCGTGACGTCCCGCGCTCTATCACTCTACTCTGTTATAAAAAAAATAGGCTCTGAATTTACGGAAAAAAGTGAGTGAAAAAGAGCGGGGCGTTACATCTATCATATTTTCACAATATCACATATTCAAGATATCTCAAAAAGTTCTTATTTTCATGTGATACAAAATCATTCGAGGTCTTACTTTCATAAAACAAAACCATTCAAATGTATTCTTTTTATAATCATGCCATTTGATTCTTATAGTGTGTTGATGTGCGAATTTTACATTTATAATCTTGCAAGCGCACGAATCATGTAATAGTATAGCGATTGAGTGCGAGGTCGAACCCAAAGAAAATCACAAAATATATGCTTAAAATTAAGTTGCTACCTCTAAAAAGATGAAATCTTAAGAAATTTAATCTATGGAATTTTCATTTAAATTTTAGAAAACCGATGTTAACAACATTATTATCTAACTTATGAAGTTAACAAGTAGAGAATCAAATCCATCTTCTTTTTATTAAATTGGTGAAACAAGAATATGTAGTCTCATCTTAACTTAAAATCACATGTTTTAAGATCAAAATATCATATCTCCATCCCTATTTAAAGAATCTTTTGGAAAGAAAGATGAATTTGAATATAAAGAATTAAAGAATAAAATACATAAGCATACAAGAATAAAAACATAAATATATATTGAACATTAAAATACAACAAGCAGTCAAAATAAATGACATAACTAAAAGACTGGAAATAAATTTGCAAGTAAAATAACTGACAAAATTTATAGCATGGTTGTGGAATTCTTCTCCCATCGCCCAAAATAAGTAAATAAATAAGAAACCTAGATATGAAATTCAACGCATAGAGTTCAAAAATTAATTCACACCATTTAATTAAAAATCTGTAATTTTCAATCTAATTAAAGTTTAGTTCCATAAATCTTTTAATTAAAAACAATACCAAAAAGAGAGCATGAAAATAAGTTTGAATAATCAGACTTCACAGGATTCTAAAAGAAGTTGCCTCTTATTTATTTAATGGAAAAATTGAAGTACAAGCATACATAAATTGAGAACAAGATAAACAAAAATAGAGACGCAAATTTACAACTCTCAGTTGTAAAATCGTGTGGGACCACATGTCTTCTTGTTTCTTAATCTTTTCTTCCCAGGCTTTCGTCCTCTTGAGCTCCAGGTCAAATTTGAAATTTACTGTTGGCTTAGTGCTCTATTTATAGAATCAGTGTTGGAATGGACGGTTTAGATTTAATCTGGGTTAAGTTTTGAATTGATGGCTTAGATTAGATCTCATTTAGAACTTGATGGAGGAGATTTTAAGTTGAAAGGCTAGGGTTACAAGACATACACGAAATATGGGTGTCTTCACTTGGTGTCCTAAGCAATGGTGGAGAAAAAATTGGGCTTAGGATTAGTTTCGAAAGTAGAGTGCAAATCTCATTTTTCTACACATGTACCATCTTGCAACACCATTTTGACCTAGTAAACGTCCGTATCATGAAATTTTATAAACTACAATGTTGTAGCCCTTGAACTATTCTTTCTAACGCAACAAGAATCGAAAACTTGTCAAAACTTGTCTTCCAAATCCCATTTTTTCTCCATTTATTCCTCCACAAGGCTTCACACGAAATTGACAAGTGCACTCCTTGCCTTGGGCGAATTTGGATTGCTTGGAGGAGGGGTGATGAGGTGTAGGTGATGTGGCATGAATCTAGATGGGATTTTGGGTCAAGTGCATGAAAAGATTTTAGGTGCTTGGATTCCAAGTTGTTTTATATCTAGGGTTTTTATGAATAAATGACTATGATTGAATGGGACCTAGATCTAATGCATCTAAGATAAGTTCATTAAAATAGATTATTTAAATGGTAGGTTTCCTAATGGAGGGATGAGATTCAAAGGTTAGTCTAGATGGATGATAAAATACATGGCCTAAATCTAAGATAGGTTATGAATGCATTAGATATGGAATGGAGGCTCTAGGGTTTACCTAAAATGTATGCATGAAATGGAGGGTGGAGATGAAATGTCCTAAATCTAATGGCTTTAATAAGTGATGGTTGATCTAAATGGTTGGTGATGAGATGATGCATGAATGGTTATAGTCCTAAAGTTGATCTAGATGATGGATAGGTTGGATGGCTTAGATCTAATGTCATGAATGTATCGGTTGGATTTGATAAGTAGTTCTAGGTTTGACCTTATTTTGATGCATTAGATGGAAGGTTAGGATTAAGGGATGAAGATGAGTGGTTAAGATTGCATTGGAGAGGAAATTGGATGGTGTGGATATATAAGGAAATGGACTAAGCTTGGGCATGTGATTGGCTTATGGACTTGGGTTTTGGACCTATAAATAAGCACATGAACCTTCAATGGACCTTGGACTTGAGCTTGAGGACTTGGGCCTTTGTTGGACTTTGGAGTGCACATTAGCCTGGCCCATCCGTGATTGCATGTACTACGTATGACCTAGCCCAATGATACCCTGTGGATCTTAGTTTCGCCCAATTGAAGTGGATCTCTGGCCCATTAATCTTGAATTTCAGCATTTGCCTCTTGAATTGCATGTTCTCTTTCTCGAATTTAATAATTAACTTCGCCATTTCAAAGTCTAAAATATTAATTTAATCTAAACTCTCATAACTGGATCTAGACTAACCAATTTACATGAAAACCTAAAAGTGGCCTGAATTAATTGCTAAAATTCCTAATCTTCTATTTTTTCACAAAACTTGCAATTATCCACTGACTTAGCTTGATTTCCTGAATTCTCCATTTTTAATCTACAAAACTAAGAAATTATATTAAATGCACTAATATACACAGAATTGAAAGCTAACTGGTCAAATAATCAGGAGTAAAAATGTAAGATTTCAGTGCTCAACATAGCGCTATAAATCATAAATCGAGAATACATGATTATCAAAAGAACTCAAATCATCATTTTCCTTTTCATTAACAAAATATTTGGTCCACACCCATAGCATTTCAAACAAAGTAGAAAAGCCCACCTGATCTTACCTGATCAGTGAATGAAGTTAACCCTCAAACTAGCTTGTTCGATCCCGGATTCACTCTTTGACCATTCGCTAATTGTTCATTGAATCAAAATATCACATACATAGCATTATAATTCTTCTCATTAATTTTTCAATTCTCTAATTCTTACATTTTATTTCTCCACATCTAAGGTCTCATTAGATCCCATAGGTCCATTAGATAAAGGCTAACATAACCTAGGTGATCCCAAAAAAAATATTTGAGTCCTTTTAAACCAACTTTACAAAACTGCCTATTTCTCTGGCAGGCACATCGACCAAAGTCGATGTGTATTGAAGTCATACACATTGATTGTAGTCGATGTGTCCATTTCCTAGACATCTGTTCGGGCATTTGTTTTCTTCCCACTTTTTTCTCAAGTTATGGTACGAGTATTGGTCTATATCTTCTACTGGGTTTTAGAATAAAATTTCCTCTTATATTTATCATATTTGTTTATCAGAGAGGCTCATCGACACAGTCGGTGTGTCTCCTTGAATTAGTCTACCCGTCAATCATTCCATTTTTCCCTTTCTTTTCTTTTCATTTCTTTTCTCTTTATTGTCACTCCCAGGTGTACACTGTAACACCCCAGATTTTCCATAGCTTATAAATTTATTGGATGGCCCCTCTTGGATTGCAATTTAATTGAATTTGAAATTAAAAAGTTGAAATGGACATTAGATCGGCAAGGAAATTACCCAATTAAGACCCAATGGGTCATGGGTGACCTTGATTTAAAAATAATTGATGAATTAGATCATCATACATAAATTACATAATAAGAGGTGATAATGGAATTAAAATAGTAAAATAAAATGGCATATGGAAGTTTGAAAATAATTGGGTAAATTTAGTTAAGTTAGTTGAATTTGGATAAGTTAGTGCATTTAATGCATTAAATTCCACCTTATCAAGTGAGGTGGCATGTGAGTGATATGGCATTTCCATGTGGCATCCATGTCATCACATGGAAGCCAACTAAGTAAGGATGCCACGTCATCAAGGGAGGTGGAAAGTAGAATTGAGGTAGCATACAAGTGGAGGTGACACACCAATTGACATGGCCAAAGTGGGACCCAAGTGCCATGGCATGGTCGATCATGGCATGGGTTGGCATGGTCGACCATGGCTTTTTAAATATTGAATTAGGTTTTGCTAAAGATGGGAAGATGAAGGGCAAGGATTTCCTCTATGGAAAGATCAAGGGTGGAGATTAAAAGTTGGGGTATCTTGTCTAGGTACATTGTACCTAGACACTTGGTAACCCAAGGGTCTTCACCTCAAAAGTCATGAAGTCACCCTTGAGAAACCAAGGGCCTCCTTGGTTAGACCAAGCCATTATGAGAGGGAGGGAAGAGATTAAGGCTTTAATATAAAAACCCAAACCAAAGGGCACTCCAAACCCCTTGGCTGACCCCTCCTCTCTTGAGCAAGGATTTTCTCTCCACTCATTTCCTCTCTCTCCCAGCTCTACCTCCATACACTTGAAGACTTTGAAGAACAAAGAAAGGAGAAGAATAATTAAGGAAGACAAGAAAGACCAAAAGAAAAGAAGGAGATTGAAGAGCCAAAGAGGATGAGCTGTAACACCCTGGATTTTCAAGTTATAAATATTTATGAAAATTGCCCATTTAATTTGTGAATTAAATGATATGAACCTTAGATGGGTAAGATTTATTTAATTGGGTCAAGATTGTCAATTGGGTCAAATGCCCAATTGGGACACAATGGGTCATGGTTGACTTGGTTGACCACCAAGTGAGTTCAAGCTTAATTAAATTGGGTTGAATTAAGTTGGAAATGGAATCAAGTAATTGAGTTAATTTTAAGTGAGTAAAATGAGTTGAATTAAAGAGGTGAGTTGAGTTAAAGTGATGAGTTGAGTGGAAGTCAATGGGACCTTAATCTTAAGTGAGTGGAGTGGGAAGGTGGAGAGATGCATCTCATGAGACCCAAGTCAAGGCTACACGTTGGACACATGGGAGTTTCATCTCATGGGATGAAACTCAAAATGGGTCATTAATGAGGAGGTGAAAGGTTGTGGAGGTTACTCAAGGCATAACCATAGCACACGTTGGAAACATGGAGGGTTTCCATCTCAAGATGGAAATCCAAGGGTCAAACGTTGGGAGTGTTTCATCTGATGGATGAAACCTCCAAATGGATCATTAAGGAGGGAGGTGAAAGGGCATGGGAGTTACAAAGGGGTATCACCAAAGGACACCACCTTTGGCCGACCCTCATTAACCAAGGAAAGGACTTTGGTTTCAATTCACTCTCTCAAGCTCTCTCTCTTGGCCGAATCACTCCTCAAGACAAGAACACTTAGAGTATTTTCATCTTACTCTCCCTCTCTCACTCAAGGCCGATCCCCTCTCTTTGACAAAGGGAGGACACTTAGAGTTTTATCTCAAATGTTCTCTCTTTCTTCCTCTCTCAACCTATACCTCTTGGCCGAATCACTCCCAGAGATATTATCAAGATCAATCTCGGCCAAAGATCAAGAAGGAAGGAAGAAGAGTCTAAGGAAGGAAAGGAGCAAGAAGGAGTGAAAGAAACCGGAGGAGGCGCGGAATCAGTAAGTACTTGATAGATTTTTATTAAGTAAGAAAAGATGATCAAGGATCATGGTTTGGCCTTTGCATGGCCAAACCCTAAGGTTTTATGTATAAAAACCATTAAGGACAAAGGAAGGGTTGGATGAAGTTCGGCCATGGTGTATGGCCAAACCCCATCAAGGAATATGAACATGGATACATGATTTTCAAGAGGAAGTGATGAACCATAGGGTTCGGCCATGTTGTATGGCCGAACCCCATGGAAAGACATTACTTATTTTTAATGGATTTGAAAGATGAAAATCATAGATGTATGTTTATGATTTTAAAAGGTTTTAAAGGGTTTAAATGGATGTATGTATGAGAACCATCAAAGGATCAAACCATAAATGTATGATTCTTTTGAAAAGAAAATGAGGAACCATAGGGTTCGGCCATGTTGTATGGCCGAACCCCATGAAGGGAGGTTATTGATTTTTAAAAGGGTTTCTAAGCATGAAAACCATGGAGAAGTATTAATGGTTTTAAAAGATGGTTGGACCATGGTAGGATGGAAACAAAGGACCATGGGTTCGGCCATGTGTATGACCGAACCCCATGAACCATTTTAATGGATCATTCATGGACCTATCATGTTTAGATGAATGATTATGTTAGGAGATGGAAGGATTTGATTATGGGTTTTTATGTTGATGGATTATTTGTGCATGAAATGTTTAGTCATAAACCTATGTTTTTGGACCTAAACATAAGGTGATGGAAATAATGGCAAAGAAGTAAATATGGGTAAAAATGAAAGATCATGGGTTCGGCCATGGTGGATGGCCGAACCCCATGAGGAATGTTTTTGTGGACTTAAGTGGTTATTAATGTTAAATGATTAATCTATAAGTGATTAGATTAATGAAACAAAGATGGCATGATCTTGGACTTAATTTAAAAGATCAATGGATTGAAAAGAATGGCACAAAACCAAGGGAGTGAGGTTCGGCCATGTTGTATGGCCGAACCCCACTAAGGAATATTTGTGGATTTAGGGTTTCTTAGATGGTTAAACTTTTGTGGATTGGTTAATAAATAAAAAGAGGGACCCAAATTCAAGTGGGTGAGGTTCGGCCATGTTGTATGGCTGAACCCCACAAAGATGTGTTTATGGACTTAGACATGATTGGATATCAAATAGAACATGGGCTTGATTGATTGATATGTAATAAGGTAACGGGACCTCACAAGCGGTGCACAATCGTGAGCGGTTTCTAGACAAAATCGCAAGGACACTTTTGTGGTCATTGGTAGGATGCTACCTCTTTGAAACCATGGGACATATAATATGATTTTAGTTCATGTTTTCGATGAGTTATTTTGTATCAACTATTATGTTTTAAATATGGAAGTTTTATGCTATGATGTATACTATTACATAGCATGTGGACATTTGCATCTCATGCATGGCATGGGAAGGATGATTTGTAACCGGAGGCCACGCTCCGTCGGGGCGTCCGTAAGGCATTCGTGGGAAGACCTTGATGTGCATTATCCATCAAGAAGTAACCGGAGAACACACTCCGTCGGGGCGTCCATAAGGCAACTGTGGGGATACCTTGATGAAGAGAATTCGATCAAGAGGATACATGTGTTTGTGATGGGTGGGACTCATTGCATATGACACCATGGCATGGCATTGTTTTACATGGTTTTATTAATATGTTATCTATATGATTTTGTACTAACCATGTGTTAACCCTATTTGGAATACCTACTGGGCGCGTTGTCTAACGCCCTATGTCTACCCTAGTGGATGACACAGGAATTGAAGGGAATGATGAACGTGATCGGAGCCAAGTATAGCAGCTTGGATGTGTTTAATTATATTTTGTTTAAGTTACTCATGGACTATGTAATTCGAGTAGCTAGCATTTGGGCATATAATAACTTAGATATTTTGCTATGGTTTGAATGATTTATTTTGGATGTTTAAGTTAAGATAATTATGGTTAAAACTTGGACTACTTTTGTAAGGGCCCAGAATTTTTAAATTAATAAAAATGTGGATATAAGTTAATTTAATGATGCAAGTTGGGAAATTGGTGGGATAAAAGGTAATGGGCCAAAATTTGGACAAAGGCCCAAGTATGGCCCAATAGACTAATGTTTGGATTTAAATTTATTTAAATGGTTAATGAGGGTTAAATGGGTCAAGAATGGTCAAATTGGGTCAAATACCCATTTGGGACCCAATGGGTCAAGATGGTTGTGCTCTAAGGTAAATGGGCTAGATGGAAATGTAATTGGGCCATGGGCCCCATGGGGATCCATTTAGAATGAATGGAATGAAATTTAATAATTTAAGTTATTTGGAAGTAAACCAAGGTAATGTGGCCAAGTGGGACCCACCTTCACCTCATTAAGTGAGGTGGCGTGTGGGCCAATGATTGGTGGGGCCGGCCACCATGGTTGACTTGGTCAACCATGGGTGGAATAATGGGAATTAGGTTAAATACAAATGAATTAACCTAAGGTAATTATCAAATTAATTAAGTAATTAATTTATTAAATTGGTGGCCAAATGGGGTTAAAATTGGTCAAATGGAGACCAAGCTACCCCACCTCAAAATTTACACACGTTGGGCTTGGTGGTGGTTTAGATGACCACCACCATAAAGCAAAGAAAAGATCTTAAAACTATCTCATAAGGTTGGTGAAACCAGTTAATGTAAAGTAAAAGTCTTTAAGTCACCAAATGAGATAAGTTTTGTTGGTCCTCCCATTCTCATTTTCTTTTCACAAACTCCACCTCTTCCACTCTCCCATGGTCGTCCCCTACATCCAAGTGAAGGAGAGAAAAAGAGCTAAGGAGAGAAGAAAGGAGTAGAAATTGGAGGGAAATCACTCTAAGGTGAGGGCTAACATCTTTCCTCTCATGATTTTTCCCTCTCCCTCTCTCACACAAACCCTACCTTGGCCGATCCTAAGGTTAGGGTTTGCCACCATGGATCAAGAATCTTGACCTACCAAAGATCAAGAGGAAGGAGAGAGGAGGCTAAGGAGACCGACGGGAGAGGCGGAAATCGGAGGAGACGTCGGATTGTGAGTATTTCTTAAACAAGAAATTTTGGATGTTTAGGCTCTAAGAATTGGAATTTATTTTTGTAGAATTTAATGGTGGTTACATAAATGTGTGTCATGGATGTTAAACCCCTCAAATGTGAGGGTGGAAGATGGAGGAAACCCTAAGTGGGAAAAATTAGGGTTAGGTTAAGAAAATAAATAAATGGGTTATGTGCATTATGTAAATTATGAGATTAAGCATAGTTTGGGATGATTGGAAGAAAAATTATTGGCCATAGGGTTCGGCCATGTAGCATGGCCGAACCCTATGGTGGGTGATTAACCATTTGATGTAAAATGGTTAGGGTTAATGAATGGAAGATAATGAAGGTGGCTAATGGATTTTTGGGTTGTAAATGAATGAATGTGGATGAGTATTAAAATGGTTTTATGATGAAAAATGCAATGGGATTTTATGGCATTAAGAAGGCATAAAAGAGAAGGAATTGTGAACCATGGGTTCGGCCATGGTGCATGGCCGAACCCTAGGTTGTTATGTGTGAAATTAGCTAGGGTTTTAGGGTTTAAAAAGCCATGGAAAATGGGAAGATGGGTGGATTTAATATTTTGGGTGAATATAGGTATTATGGAGCAATGAATAATGAATCATGAACCATGGGTTCGGCCATGGTATATGGCCGTGTAAGGGCCCGGAATTTTTAAATTAATAAAAAAAAATGTGGATATAAGTTATTTAGTGATGGAAATTGGAAAATTGGTGAAGTAAAGAGTAAATGGGCCAAAAAATTTGGACAAAGGCCCAAATATGGCCCAATGGACTATGGAGTTGATTTAAATTCATTTAAAGGGGCAATGAGGGTTAAATGGGTCAAGAATGGTCAAATTGGGTCACATACCCATTTGGGACCCGATGGGTCAAAGTAGTGGAGCTCTAAGGTAAATGGGCTAGATGGAAATGTAATTGGGCCATGGGCCCAATGGTGATCCATTTAGAGGGTATTCAATGAAATTAAATCACCTAAGTTAAGTTAAAAATTAAACCAAGGTGGTGTGGCCAAGTGGGACCCACCTCCACCTCATCAAGTGAGGTGGCGTGTGGGCCAATGATTGGTGGGGCCGGCCACCATGGTTGACTTGGTCAACCATGGGTGGAATAATGGGAATTAGGTTAAATAAAAATAAATTAACCTAAGTTAATTACCAACTTCATTAAATACTTAAATTAATAAGTTGGTGGCTAAATGGGGTTAGATTGGTCAAATGGAGACCAAGCTACCCCACCTCAAAATGTTAAACACGTTGGGCATGGTGGTGGTTTAGATAACCACCACCATAAAGCAAATAAGAGATATTTAAAAATATCTAAGAAAATATCGTAGGGTTGGTGGAGTAATAAATGGTAAAACAAGTTAAGTTAAGTCCATTTTTTCTTTACCATTTCTTATTCTCTTTTCATTCTACTCTCTCCATTTTCATTCTCCCATGGTCGTCCCCTACATCCAAGTGAAGGAGAGAAAGAGAATTAAGGAAAAGAGAAGAGAAGAAGAGAAGAAAGAAGTGGAATTTTGAGAGAAATCACTCTAAGGTAAAGGGTTATCATCTTCCCTCTCATAATTTTCCCGTCTCCCTCTCTCACACAAAACTTACCTTGGCTGATTCTAGGGTTGGGGATTGCCACCCTTGATCAAAAATCTTAACCTACCAAAGATTAAAAGGAAGGAGAGAGGAGGCTACGGAGACCGACGGGAGCGGCGGAAATCGGAGGAGACGTCGGATAGTGAGTATTTCTTAAACAAGAAATTTTGGATTTTAGGGTTTAAGATTTGGGTTTTATTTTGTGAATTTAATGGTAGTCAAGTAAATTTATGCTATGGATTTTAAATCCATCAAATGGAATGAATGGAAAAGTGGGCAAAAACCCTAAGTTGAAAAATTAGGGTTAGGGAAAAGAAATAAATACTTGGATTATGTGCATTGGGTAATTTATGAAATTAAGCATAGAATTGGATGATTGGAAGAAAATTATGGGCCATAGGGTTCGGCCATGTGGTATGGCCGAACCCCATGGTGGGTGATTTGGTATTGGATTTAAATAATTAGGGTTTCAAAAAGATGGAAGACAATGAGGGTTTTATCTAATGAAAATTAAGGTTGTAGATGAATGAATGGGAGTAAGTTGTAAAATAGTTTTATGATGAAAATGCAAAGGGGTTTATGGCATTGAAATGCATGGAGGAAGTGAACCTTGAGCCATGGGTTCGGCCATGGTGTATGGCCGAATCCTATGGTGATCAAATGGTGGAATGAAGGGTTGTGAATAATGGAAAGTAAATGGGAATGTTGGTGGTGTTGATGGACCCGAAAATGGTTTTAGCATTGATATTTGTAATGGACTCTAATGTAGCTAAGGATGATGGTTTTAAGTGTATGAATTAAACCCTTCATGGAGGGATTTGTGATAAACCCAAATGTGTAACAATGGACCCAAGAAAAATGGGGAAAGGACACCATGGGTTCGGCCATGGTGTATGGCCGAACCCATGGCCCAATTGTGATCCATTTTGGTGGGTTAAATTAGAGGATGAGTGATGTTCATGGTCTCCAAAGAGTATGAATGGGTAATGGATTCATTGTAGTTTAAATGTAAGAGCTAAATCCCATGGGAAGAGTTGATGAATGAGGTATTTTGAAACCATGATTCATTACCCATCTAAAGGGTTAAGTGTGGGATTTTGTATGGGTTTAAATGAATGAGGGGTAGGTTAATAAAATGGTTAATTTTAATGGCTTTGTGACATGGGTCAATGGGTAATTAATGGACCTAAGTTGGGGATCTAAGTTTATGATCAATTATGGACTTAATCATGCATGGATAAATGAGTGATTAAGCATGAAAAAAGGGGTAGTGGCAAAACCGTAATTAGTGGCCAAATTCAAGAATTCCATGGAAATTGATCATGGACTTAGGGGAGCTAATGTAATAACCTTATAAGTGATTGATAAAGCCTAGGGTGGCTGAATTTTAAGACTTATGGGAGTAAAAGGTTTAATAGATGATATGGGACCCACAAAACCTAAATAGTGACCGGTTTTTTTCATATGGGCTTAGAAATGGTTAAAACATGGACTAATGATGAATGTGTAATAAGGTACTGGACATCGCAGGCAGTGCGCGATCGGCGACTGGGTTTATCGAACGGAAAAAGTAAAGGGACGCGGGTCGGTATTCGGTAGGATTCCTACCTTTTTGTAAGCCATGGATTTGGGTGATGTTTTCTTTAATCTATTTTGGAAATCATGTGGTTGTCTTTAAGATATGTTATGGATTATGTATCATGTGATGTTTTACTCTAAATTATTTTGGAAATTATGTGAATGCTTATGATGGGTTTTGGATTAAATATTGTGGGATGTTTTCCCTTGGATTTAGTTGGTAATCTTGTAATTGTTTTAAGATGGGTTTTATTACTATTGAATTTCATATATTACATGGCAAATGGCATCTACATCTCATGCATGGCATGGGAGGCATATGACAGGGGAAGGATGAAATGAAACCGGAGTCCATCCTCCGTCGGGGTGACCGATAAACAAACATGGGGACATTTCACATATGTATTATTGTACCTTGACGAGGCCTTACCGTCAAGGGGGATGTTGTATTTATTGTTATACCTTGATGATGATTCTTCCATCAAGGGGAATATTGTATTTGTGGTTACGCCTTGACGAGGCCTTACCGTCAAGGGGGATATGGCATCGGGATAGTAAGGATGATGGGTGGGATTCATAACACAGACACCCATGGCATGACATTCATTCTATGGCTTTTCGTTATGTATTATCTATCTGCTTTGTTATCACTAATCCATGTGTTAGCCCTACTCGGAGTCCTACTGGGCGCGTGGTCTAACGCCCTACTTCTACCCTAGCTGATGACGCAGGAAATGCCGGAGCAGAAGGACGAGACGGGAGCCAAGCTTAAGAGCTTTGGAAGGCGGACTAATTATTTTATTTAAGTTATTTTGAGAAATGTGTATTTGATGTAGTTTAATTTGTCGGAAATGTAATAATTGAGATTGCTTACTATATTTTGGACATTATGGTTTTAAGGATGTTTGGTGATTGAATGAATGTAACTTCCCTGCTATCTAAGAATTTGTAGGTTAGGCTCATTTATGATTTTCCGCAATTGGTTTAAATGTTCCCCGATGCTTACTTCTACGTGTGAACCATTCTCAGTGGACTTCATTCCACGCACACGTAGGGTTGGCCAGTTAAGGGCCGGGTTTTAGAAGCTCGGACTTAACTCGCGTCGTGACGTTCGCGCCCTTTGTCACTTTTCCTTTAAAAAAAAAAAAATAGACTCTAATTTTCGGTGAAAAGGGGCGGGCGTTACAGGCCGAACCCTATGGTGATGAAATGATGATTAAATGGTGGGTTTAAAGGATAATGTGTTGATGAATTTTGGGTTTCGAATGAACAAAAGTAATGATCCAAATGGGGCTAAGAATATGGTTTAGTTGCATGATGTAAACCCCTCAAGGAGGGATTATTGGTGGATCTAAAATGTAACAATGGACCCAAGAAAAAAATGGGGAAAGGACACCATGGGTTCGACCATGGTGTATGGCCGAACCCATGGCCCAATTGGGATCCATTTGGTGGGTTAAATTGGATGATGAATGGTGATTTAAATGCATGATGTAAACCTCTCATGGGAAGACTTGTGATAGATCTAAAATGTGCCAAAAGATTCAAGGAAAATGGGGAACAAGACATCATGGGTTCGGCCATGGTGTGTGGCCGAACCCATGACCCATTTTGTAGGTCATTGCATGAGCTAAGGTTGGGTCCATGTTTGTGTTTAGATGATGGAGAATCTTATCAAATGAGATGGCTGATTGTGTTTCATGTTGAGTCATGGTTAGTGAATCCTTAATGGATCTAAGTTATGGATGAATTTTAGACTTAAAATATACATGAATAGAGGAGATATTAAACCATGGAAGTTTAGTGGCATAACCGTGATTATGGGCCACAATGAAGAACCATGGCTGAACCCCATGTATGTTGGACATGAACTTGGGTGCATTAAGATGACCTTATGAATGATTAAATTAAGCTTGGGGTTGATGCATTTTAGCTTCATAAATTAGAATGCTTAAAGGGCTAAAATTTGGAATTATCATGTGTTTAAATCAATGGAAATGAGGCTAAGTTAAGGGCTGATTTTTAATGATCTTGTAACGTGGTTAGGGATCATTAATGGACCTAGGTTGTGGATCAATTTTTGGACTTAATCATGCATGGATAAATGGGTGATTAACCATGGAAAATGAGGTAGTGGCAAAACCGTAATTAAATGCCAAATTCAAGAATTCCATGGAGATTGATCATGGAATGAGGGGCTCTAATGTAATAACCTTATAAGTGGTTGATCAAGCCTAGGGTGGCCAAATTTTAAGACTTATGGGAGTAAAAGGTTTAATAGATGACATGGGACCGGACGCACAAAACCTAAATAGTGACCTGTTTTTCATATGGGCTTAGAAATGGTTAAAACATGGACTAATGATAAATGTGTAATAAGGTACTGGACATCGCAGGCGGTGCGCGATCGGCGACCGGGTTTATCGAACGGAAAGCGTAAAAGGACGCGAGTCGGTATTCGGTAGGATTCCTACATTTTTGTAAGCCATGGATTGGGTGATGTTTTCTTTAATTTATTTTGGAAAGCATGTGGTTGCCTTTAAGATGAGTTTTGGATTATGTATCTTGTGATGTTTTCCTTTAAATTATTTTGGAAATCATGTGAATGTCTTAAGATGGGTTTTGGATTAAATATTATGGGATGTTTTTCCCTTTGATTTATTTGATAATCAAGTAATTGTTTTAAGATGGGTTTTTGTGTTACTATTGAACTACATATATTACATGGCACATGGCATCTACATCTCACGCATGGCATGGGAGGGATATGACAGGGGAAGGATGAAATGAAACCGGAGTCCATGCTCCTTCGGGGCGACCGATAAACGCATGGGGATGTTCATTATGTATTATTATACCTTGATGATGGTTCTTCCATCAAGGGGGATGCCTAGTGTGGATCGTATCTTGATGAGGCTTTTCCATTAAGAGGATCATGGCACGATGATGGTATGGATTTTATTTGGAACACTGTGTATGGTTGAAAAAGGGACATTATACAATGAGGATGAGATGGATGGATGGGGTTTATGACATAGAACACCCATTGCATAACATTGCCCAAAGTGCATGTTTTTGCTATAATATTATCTGCATGCTGTTATTACTAATCCATGTGCTAGCCCTACTCGGAGTCCTACTGGACGCGTGGTCTAACGCCCTACTTCTACCCTAGCTGATGACGCAGGAGGTGGCGAAACGGAAGGACGGGACGGGAGTCAAGCTTAGGAGCTTGGGAAGGCAGATTAATTATGTTGTTTAAGTGTATGTTGGAAAAATGTAATTTGAGTAGCTTAGCTTGTCGGAATGTAATAAATTAGATTACTGGCTATGTTTTGGGATTTTATTATGGACATTATGGTTTTGAGGTATTATAAAAATTTAAATGAATGTTATCTTCCCTGCTATCTCAAATCTGTAGGATAGTCTTTGTTGTTAATTCCGCACTGAGAAGTAATATTCCTTGAGCTTACGTCTACGCATGAACCTTACTCGTGGACTTGGCTCCACGCACATGTAGGGTTGGCCAGTTAAGGGCTGGGCTTTAGAAGCTCGAACTTAACTCGCGTCGTGACGTCCGCGCCCTTTGTCACTTTTCTTTTTTAAAAAAAAAAAAATAGACTCTGATATTTCGGTGAAAAGGGGCGGGCGTTACAACTTTGCTATCTAAAATGGAATAGAATTAGGATTTTATTATAATTTCGCATTTATGATTTATTCTGCATGTTAACTTGAATACGTGTGAACCATTTTAGTGGACTTAGTCCACGCACACGTATGGTTGGCCAGTTAAGGGTCGGGCTTTAGAAGCTCGGACTTAGCTCTTGTCGTGGCGTCCCGCTCTCTCACTCTTCTATAAAAAAAAAAATAAACTCTGATTTTCGGCATAGTGAAAAGGGCGGGGCGTTACATGAGCAACTCATTGAAGGAAGGTATGTTTAGACTTTATAAAATGGGGATTAATATAAGGAACCCATAGGTTCCATATTGGTTGGAATGAATGACAAAAAATGTTAGAAGGCCGTGGAGTTGGAAATCCATCCAAAGGATGGTTATGGGTCGAAACAAGACAGCCATAAGATTAATCTGGATCATCATGGATTCGGCCATGATATGGTCAAATCCATGGGTCTAACATTTTAAGGGTTTTGATGAATCCTTATTAAGAACTTGTATGAAGGACGAAAATCAAACATAAGGGAACATAGGTTCGGCCATAATGAATGGTTGAACCCATGCTACGATGATACTATGATTGGATGGATTATCAAAAACCCGCCATGATGGTTCGGCCATGTTGTGTGGTCGAACCCTTACCTTTGCTAGTGGGTAGGATAAATTTATTAAGTTAAGTATTGAAGATGCAATCCATGTTTAAATATAATTAAGGATGGATTTCAAGGAGAAAGAATCAAAGAACAAGGTTCGGCCTCTTTGCATGGCCGAACCCTATTTTGTATGGGGACCATTTGAGGACCAAAAGAGATACTAGATGAGGTTCAGCCATGTTGTATGGCTGAACCCCATCAAGTGACCTAAAACATGGTTGATGTATATTTTTTTAAGAAAAACACCCATTCTATCCACAATGGTGTCTCATTGTCCAGCAAAAGGAGAGGGGCCTATCAATTGACTGAATCTTATGATTCAATCGACTAAAAGTGTACTGCCCAAGCACATATGGGATCTGGTTGTGTTTCAGTTTACTGAATCTCATGACTCAGTCGACTGAATTAGAAAATTTTACTCTGGATTTTCCTCCAGAGCCTCAGCCTATCTTGTGGGATGCTGATTTTTTAGTCAACAGTCAGTCAGAGTGTTATTTCTACATTCAATCGAAATCAACAAGAAGCAGAGGCACTACAAGATTGTTGCCAATGAGTTTGTACTCAAAGGGGGTCAAAACCAAAGAATGAGGTTCAGCCATGTTGTATGGCCGAACCCCATTGATGGGTTTTGTGGAACATAAACACACTTAAAAGAAAAATGGGACAATAGGGTTCGGCCATGTTGTATGGCAAAAACCCATTGAAGGTGTTAAACGGTTTAAGGATTATGATGCGTAAATGCGTTGAGAAATGAACATGGAACTTAGATGGAAATAGGGATGATGGAATTAAAATGGAAAATCAAACTAATATGTATTTTTGAATTTGATAAGGTAAAGAGGTTCGCAAAGGGATTGCAATTCGGCTCATGCTACCGTTAGCGTTATCCTTGCAAGACAAGAAAAGATAGTATATCCGACATTGGTAGGATTCCTACCTCATTAAGAACACTATGGAGTATAATATGACACTTGTTTTATTCAAAATATGATGAATGCATTGCCTAAATAAATTGTATATGATTATGAGTTCATTTTCAATGATATTATATATTTTAAATGAAATGGCATTCTTGCATACATTACCACATGCATGGCATGGGAGGGAACACATATGACCAACAAGCCAAGTTCTGAGCGGTCTGGACATGACTTGGGCTTGAGATTAGCTTATATGAAGCTATATGAACAGTTGAGATTTGGCCGCGTCTGGTTGATAGAAAAGTATGGCGTTATTGGGCCAAAGAGCTCCTGAGTAGTAAGTCCCGAAACCCTGCATAGAGGGAGGAGGCCACACTCCACCGGCAATCCCGGTTAATTTGTGGATGGATATACAGTGCTTTGGTGGTTGTAGCCTCAAACACTGTGGACATAATTGGCCAATGAAACAATTGATTGATTTACGATGTCATTGGCTATGGATATTGGGTGGGATTTCATTTGGCATTGACACCCATGATATGACACTTATATTAGCACAATTATCATATGGACATCGTGCATTGTTTTATTACTTACAAGATGTTTTACAAATATGCCATTAATGATGTATAAGCCCTTGATTTATGATATTCTAATATTACTCCTATGTCTACCCTAACCCTAATTGGAATACCTATTAGGCATGTCGACTAATGCCCTACTTCTACCCTATAGATGATGGAACAAGAAATGCTAATGAAAAGGACGTAGGACCAGAAGGGAGCCAAACGTAGGAGCTTGGGAAGATTTAAGTTTAAATTACTTAGTTTTTATTTCAATGATGTATTCGGAGGACTTGCATTTTAGGTTGTAATAATTTAGACTATTTGGGACACCTTGGAACTTATTTGCTATGGTTTGATAATCTTTAAGTTTTATTGAAATTTTATGGTGATTGGCTTTCCTTGCCTAATGATGTTAAGAAAATGAATAGCATCTTCTTCATATAAATTAATCCGCAAGCAATAAGATAAGCGTGTGTAAATATTTTAGTGGACTTAATCCACGCACACGTAATGGTGGCCAGTCAAGGGTCAGGTTTTGGAATCTCAGACTTGACTCGTGTCGTAATGGCCCGTTCTCTCTCACTTATAAAAAAAAATATACTCTGATTTATTCAAGTGAAAAAGGGCGAGCCGTTACATACACATCGATTCCAGTCAATGCATACTCTTGGGTAAGGTTCGAAAATCATACATTTCCATCATTTTCTTCACTTTCATTCCGGGACTTTTTTAGAGATTTTTGAAAATAACAATATTTTTAGAATTGAACCATTTTTAGAAAGTTGCTAATTTTAGAAACTGCTATAATTAGAATTTTTCTATTTTTAGAAATTTTCTAATTTTTTAGTTTCCTCTTTTAGCAAGAATTTTTTATGGAATTATGTTTTAACTTATTTTTGGAAAGTTTCTATTTTTGGTAACCATCCAATTTTAGAAATATTTCCAAACTTAGAAGTTTTCTAGATTTAGAAATCTTATCTAACTTGTGAAAGTTTCAAAATAAGATGTCTTAGATCTTGTAAAATCAAATCTTGGAGACTATGAAATTATTGATTAATTTGGTGAAACTCAATTTTAATTTTTTTGTGGTCTTATCTTGTTTTAAAATTCTTGTTTAGTATTGTAAATATTATATCTCCTTCATTAGTTGTAGTTTATGAAAATTTGCATTTAGTTAAGTCATGAACTTTTCGTGATTCAGAATCTGCACCTCAATTATGCATGTTTTATTTTGCAGAAAATTTTAAATCGCGCGCTCTAAAATTTTTTTCTGAAAAATACGCAACATAGGCCAAGGTAAGTGCCCAATCACTTTCTTTTAATTTTAACTTTTCATACATTCATATAGTTTTGCTTGGGGTGTTTGCATAATTTTTTTTTTTTTTTTTCATGTTTGATTTGCTCATGCATCTAGGTTGTTAGTTTCATGCATTAGATTAGATTGTTTGCTTATTGTTTGTATATTTGCTTTGAATATTACATTGTTAGATTTAGGATTGCATTCACAAAAAAAAAAAAAAATATTAGTAAATAAAAATGGGCCATGCATTCTCCAAGTAAAATCAAATTGGAAACCATTAGGCTAGATTTTAGGGTTTCATGATCATTAGGAACCTTTTTAATTCAAATTGATTGTTGTAACCATAGAATAATTTTTCTTCAAAAATGGTGTCTAAGGAAGTTCGGTCACCAAGGCATGAGGTCGAGCATGTCTAAGGATACGTTCGGACGATATGCCGCTTGTGCTCCGCCACTTACTTGGGAACTACCTAGCCAAGCTTGTGGTTAAACTCTCTTCGGAGACGTAAATCGTTTGAAAAGAATAGTAGGAGCAAGTCTAGAAAAAAAAAATTTAGGGTCCTATTAACAGCCAATAAAAATTCAATTTCATTTAAAAAAGTTTGAGTCTAGTTTTAGGCATTTTCTTGTTTGATTTTTGTTTGAACGTGAATGATCGTGTCTGTGTATGCTTCATTGGTCACGTGACTCCACAATTCTCTTTGTTAGAGTTACACTTCCTGTCAGTACATCGATTGTTGCGTCCATATCTCTATCAGGCCCAGTCATAGATAGTCCACCCTTACTTTACATCCCAACAATCAACCTTTACATTCTGTACTGTTAAATTCTGTCATTTATTTTACTTGCAATTTTATTTTTAGTCTTTTACTATGTTAGTTCCTTTGTTTGTTTGTTCAATGTACTTTCATGTTTTATTTCAATTCTTATATATTCATGTATTTTATTCTTTAATTCTTCGTATAAAAAAAAGTCTCTCTCTCAAAATATTCTTTAACTAGGGTTAGAGATATGATATTTTGATCTTAAAACATGTAATTTTAAATTAAGACGAGACTATCATTATTCTTGTTTCACCACTTTAATAAAAAGATGATGGATTTGATTCTCAACTTGTTAAATTCATAAGTTAGATAATAGTGGTGTTAAGTTTGGTTTTCGAAGATCTAAATTAAAATTGTAATTCCATGTATTAGATTTCTTAAGATTACATCTTTTTAAAGGTACTAATTTAATTTAAATATACATTTTCTAGATTTCCTTTGGGTTCTACTTCGCACTCATAGTGCTATACTATAAATAGTTCGTGTACTTGCCAGATTTATAAATGTAAAATTTGCACATCAACAAAAGTCCTACACTATAAGTGAGGGTGAAATTCCCACATAGTGAATTTGGGATAACCCAATATTGGGTGAGTCCAACAGTGGATGTAGGAGGGGTTACTCCAAACCTATAAAGACCTGACCAGAAAAATCTGGGCTTAGGGCTTGGCTCAGCAAGAAACCGTCTACTTTTGGCCTACACATGCGAGTCCCCACGGGTTTGGATTGGGGCTTGGCCCAACTGGTAGCCCCAAAACCCGTCTTGCTGAGTGAAGACGGGCAACCACTTATAAACCCCATGTGGAAGTTGGAAACTTCCGATGTGGGACTCTCTTCTTCCCACTCTACCGCACTCCCATTCCCTCTCTCTTCACTTGGGCCGGCCCTTATTGGACTCGTCCGTCTGGGCCGGGTCACGGTCTCACAATCCACCCCCCCCCCCAAAAGCCTAGAGTCGTCCTCAACTCAACACAATGAATCCAGTGGAAGGTAGTCGGCCAACACAGTCTGATTGTGGAACTCGGCTCTGATACCATTTGTAAAGACTCGACCCAAACATATGGACTTAGGGCTCCTCTTTGGACCCGCACACGGAAGCCCACATGGGTTTGGATTGGGGCCTGGCCCAACTGGTAGGCCCCAAAACGCGTCTTGCTGAGTGAGGAAGGGTAACCACTTATAAACCCCATGTGGAAATTTGTTTCCGATGTGGGACTCTCTTCCTCCCACTCTACCGCACTCCCATTCCCTCTCTCTTCACTTGGGTCGGCCCTTATTGGACTCGGTCGTCTGGGCCGGGTCAGGGTCTCACAGAACCACTATGCATTGTGTGTCGTTTGTGATTGGTGGAGTGTATACTCTCTCAACTTGATTAATTGCATTACATTGTGACATTAATTTTTGATTAATCAAGTCATTTGTAAAAGGTTTAAAGGGATTGTCCTATTCACCCCCCCTCTCTAGTCAATACATGCTAGCACTCTGGGACTTTCAATTGGTGTTAGATCCTCGTACTCTTCATAAAGGATCTAACCATCTGAGTAGATCTTTGTGCTAGAACATCAATCATGGGCACCAAAAGTTTCATCTACTTTTCTCTATTATTTATACACAATATCTTTCATTTTTTAAAACAAAAAATAGAGAAAGTGTTGGCCTCATATGAAGACGATGTACGGACTTTGATCCAAGATAAATTCATTGAAAAACTTTCCTTGGATGATTCAAATTCACTACACTATCTAGATGCATGCAACTCTGTATTTGGTCTTGCCTCTGTGAATCCTTCGACAGGTAACCACACTTGCAAACAAGAAAATAATGATGAAATCGGGAAGGAAATGGAGACTACTCTAAATGCTATGGAAGATTCTGAGTCGGCATCAAACTTAGAAAAACAAAGCACAGGTAAGTTTTTAAATATTTTTGTAGCTTCAATTACTTCCGACCAAAAAGAATGCACTAGTGAATCAGAAGATGGTGATGACCATGATGACCTCCAAGAATCTTATAGCGCACTATATCTTGAGAGTGTGGATTTGGCTAAGAAAGTTCACAAACTTAGAAGTGAAAATGCCAAACTTACAAACCTTCTTGAAATTGAGAAATCTGAGAAAGAAGCTCTCTCAACAAAATTTAAGAACTCAATTGATGAGATATTGAGGTTGAGAAAAAGCGAAGTTTATCTTCAAGGCCAAGTAAAATTGTGTTAAAAGGAACACAAGAATTTGGTTGAAATGAAAAGATGCCTTGAAAATTAAAATTTTGTCTTGAGCTTAGATTTAGAAAAGTTGAAGTATCATAATTCTCAATTTCAAAATAAATTCACTCAAGGTGAAGAAAAACTAGAGAAACTTCTTAACTCGGGTATGAAGTACAAAGATAGGTCCGGGCTTGGATAGAATGAAAATTTGGAAATCAAGCCTAGACGTCCATCACCTTTGTTAAGAGCCAATTGACCAAACTCTCAAATCTAGTATGCCATTATTGTGGCAATGTTGGTCACTTCAAATTTGAACACTCCTTCCTTAGGAAAAGTCATTTGAGAAATCATCCACTTGCCCCAAAATACAAAAGTGTAAATCATGAAAGAAAAGAAAAATGGAAACACAAGACATGAGTTCCTAAATGAAAAATTGAAAAACATTCTAAAGAATTTGGGGAACCCAAGGCTCAAATATTTTCATGGAAAGCCTTACTTTAAATTTGATCAAATTGTACATCAAAAGACCATGAACTCTACTTCATCTTCATCATCTAAAAAAGTTCCATAGGCTTAAATGTTGAAAGGCAATCAAAATGGTACTTGGATAGTGGGTGTTGCCGACACATGACTGGAGATAGTGCACATATGTCGGCTTGGTTGACTTCAAGGGAGGTGCCATCGTATTTGGTGATGGTAATATGGCCAACATAATTGGGAAAGGTTCATTAAATCTATCATGTTCCAGTGTCATTAATGATGTATATCTTGTTGATCGGCTTAAGCATAATTTACTTAGTATCTCAATAATGTGCTAACGATAATGCAGTCACCTTTAGAAAGAATGATTGCCATGTTTAGTCTAATAAAGTGATGTTATTTTGAGTGGCATTCTTACTTCGGATGATTGTTATGTCTTTGATAGTGCATCAACTCCCATCAAACATAGTTGTTTCATGTCCAAAATAAGTGAGGCTGAACTTTGGCATCAAAGGGTTGGACATGTAAATTTCAAAGATTTGTCCAAATTGGATGACCATATAAAGGGGTTACCTAAAGTAAGCCGATCTGAAAAGTCTATATGTGGAGATTGCCAAAAGGGAAAACAAATTAGAGCAGCTCATAAGCATACCAATTTGATTGCAACATCTAGACTTGCTTCATATGGACTTAGCTGGACCTACTCAATATGAAAGTGTCGGTGGAAAGAAATATTTTTTGGTTAAAGTTGATGACTACACTAGATATACACGGTGGCCTTTCTAAGAGAGAAACCTGATGCATTGAATTCAAAATCATTGCAAAACGAATAATGAATGCAAAGGAGTCCCATATTCATAGAATAAGGACCGATCATGGGAGAGAATTCGAAAATTAATCATTTGTCAAATTTTGTGAAAAACGTGGAATTCATCATGAATATTCTACTCCCAAAACTCCACAACAAAATGGAGTAGCCGAAAGGAAAAATAGAGTCCTCCAAGAGATGGCCAACACTCTCCTTCAAAGTAAAAATGTCCCTAAAAGTTTGTGGGCCGAATTCGTTAACACTGCATGCTTTATTTTTAACCGTATTTATTTAAGAGTGGGGCTAAACAAAATTGCCTTTGAACTTTGGACTGGTAAAAAGTCTAACTCTAAGTACTTTGAAGTTTTTGGAAGTAAATCTCACATACTTAGAGATAGAGAACATTTGGGTAAATTTGAATCCAAGAGTGATGATGGTATCTTTCTAGGTTACTCCAACACTAGTCGTGCGTATAGAGTTAAGAATTTGAGAACTAGAGCTATTCAAGAATCAATAAATGTTGAAGTGGATGATCAGGTGTTCACCCGTAGTGAAGAACCAAAAGAAGAGGACTCTATCATTCTAATTCAAAATGAGGAAAGTCACGAAGAAGAAAAACAAGTATCCTCTCCTAAGCCCAATCCTCTCAAAAATGTAAAGGAACACCCCCTTAAGCAAATCATAGGAGAAGTCATTGTTGGAGTGAAAACTAGAAGACAACTTGAGAACTTGCCTAATTATGTTTTTTTCACTTCACAATTTGAACCAAGAAGGTAGACGAAGCCATAACTATGAGGATTGGGTCAATGCCATGCAGGAGGAACTAGGACAATTCACTAGAAATGAAGTATGGGATTTGGTTCCTAGACCAAAGGATACTCATGTGATTGAAACAAAATGGATATTCAAAAACAAATTGGATGAGCATGGAACCACTGTAAGGAATAAGGCAAGATTGGTAGCTCAAGGGTACACCCAAACTGAAGTAATTGACTTTGATGAGACATTTTCCCTGGTAGCAATATTGGAATCCATTAGAATCTTGTTCTCCTACACCCAAACTGAAGTAATTGACTTTGATGAGACATTTTCCCTTGTTGCAATATTGGAATCCATTAGAATCTTGTTCTCCATTGCAAGATATCTCAAGTTCAAACTATTTCAAATGGATGTGAAAAGTGACTTCTTGAATAGACTTTTGAATCAGGAAGTGTATGTAGAACAACCTAAAGGGTTCATTGATCCAAGTTATCCACATCATGTGTTCAAGCTTAAAAAAACCTTGTATGGTCTCAAGCAAGCCCAAGAGCTTGGTTGAAATGTTGACTCAATTCTTGTTTGACCATGGTTCCCAAAGGGGGAGTGTGGACAAGAGCTTGTTTGTCCAAAAGACCAAGAGATCCATCCTTATTGCCCAAATCTATGTTGATGACATTGTGTTTGGTTCTACGTGTGAGAATACTGCAATTGAATTCTCAAGCCTCATGAAGTCAGAATTTGAAATGAGTATGGTGGGAGAATTAATCTGCTTTCTTGGTCTTCAAATCAAGCAACACAAAGAAGGCCTCTTTATTTCCCAATCAAAATATGCCAAAGAACTGGTGAAGAAATTTGGTCTTGAAGGATGCAAGCATTCAAGTACCCCCATGAGCACTATAGTCAAGCTATTCAAGGATGAAAGTGGTAAGGATATTGATCTTAGCTTGCATAGAAGCATGATTGGAAGCCTCTCATACCTCACAACTAGTAGACATGACATCTCTCTTAGTGTTGGTGCATGAGCGAGATTTCAAGCTCAACCAAAGGAATCACATCTTAAAGCCATAAAAAAGAGAATCAAGTATGTGGTCGGGACTACCAAGTATTTGGTTTCCATATGATACGTCTTCCAAGATTGCCGGATACACAGATGCGGATTGGGCTGGAAACATTGATGATAGGAAATCAACAAGTGGGGGATGTCTCTACATTGGTAACTTTTTAGTGGCTTGCCATAGCCAAAAACAATCCTCAGTCTCTCTCTCTACAACTGAAGTAGAGTACATTGCAGTTGCAAGTTGTTGCACTCAACTTATTTGGATGAAACAAATGTTAGTGGATTATGGAATCAGGCAAGAATCCATGACCTTGTATTGTGACAACACAAGTGCAATCAATATATCAAAGAATCCCGTGCAACACTCAAGGATCAAGCATACTGACATAGGCACCACTTCATCAGAGAATTAGTGGAGGATAAGACCATTGAGTTTGAGCACATTAGTACAGAGAACCAATTGGCGGATATCTTGACCAAACCCTTAGATTCATCTAGGTTCCTTTACCTTATGAAGACCATTGGCATTTGTGTTTCTCCTTGAATGCTCTAACTTTTGAACATGTACTTATATTTGAATATTCTTGTGCATGTATTGTATGTCCATCTCTTTCTTTTCCACATTGTCCAACAATTGGGACTTTTTGAAGCACTCTCATTTGTGTATCTCATGTGCTTTACTTCCTTTGTCAATTTCTGACAAAAAGGAGGAGAATCTTAGATGCTTTGAAACAAGCTTATGGTATACATTGAGGGGGAAGAATGACTTATTATATTTGAATGCATGTGTTTTATGGACTAATAGTTGAGGTGGAGATGTTGTAATTGTAGTATCCATTTATTCAAATGAGTTGTAAGGGCTGAGATTTGTGTTTGTATTCATTAAGTTCTAGGTTTTTGTCACGAATTGACAAAGGGGGAGATTGTTACAGCCCCGGCTTGCCGAGTCACCTATTTGTCATGTTCGTGACCTCAGTGAAGCATTACCTTGGAAGATTGAATCCAATGAATCAAGTCTCAAAGCAATAAAGATCAGTTGAAGTTCCAAAGTTCATCACCTGGATAAAACTAGACATAGATGACCTTAGGTGGAATCCACACCCATAGTGGACCTAGCCTATACTTAGGGATCATATTGGTAAAATTAATCTAAGTCTAAGTGGTGCCTGGATAGTCACAAAACCAGATGGGATAAATGTTGGAAATCTGGTAATCTAACTGCTCGACCCGTCGAGTCCGCCAACCCATCAGTGAGACAGAACAAACCCATCGAGGTCATCGACACGTTGAATGTATTGACAAGGGTTCTGGACTTGAAGGACTGTCATTTAGGGCTCGAGCATATCGTGTCTACCAACCCCTCTGTGAATACAGGACCTACCCATTGAGGTCCTCAACATGTCGATTGGGATTATGCAGTCTTTGGACAATTAGGCTGTAAAATCAGTCTGCTCTCTTATAATCGGGTTCGACCTGTAGGCGGGTTCGACCTGTCGGCGAGCTCGACATGTCGATTTGGATCAAGTATGAGTTCTGGACATAGGATTCTGGCGTACTCTCAGACAGACACATCGAGGTCATCAACTCATTGAAAGTACCAGGACCAATCCATAGATGGACAAACATGTCGTTGAATATTTTGAAGGTTTTGGATTAGTAGGCTTTGTATTTTTATGATGTTCTCAATAATGCCCCGCCCTTTTTCACTCGCCACAAATCAGAGTATATTTTTTTTTTAAAAGAGTAAGAGAGAGCGGGAACGTCACGAAGCGAGTCAAGTCCGAGTTTCCAAAACCCGACCCTTAACTGGCCTCCTTTACGTGTGCGTGGATTAAGTCCACTAAAACATTTCACACGCTTTAAGAATACTTGTGGAATTATTATATGAGTAAGATACCATTCATAGACATGTCACTATTAAGCAACGAAGCCAATCACCATATACTTAACTAGAACTTAAATATCATCAAACCACAACAAAATAATTCTAAGTTATTACAATCCAAAATATCAGTCCTCCTAGTACATCTTCCAAAAATCAATATTAATGACATAAACATAAATCTGCCCAAGCTCCTATGCTTGACTCCCTTCATGTCTCATGTCCTTTTCATTTCCTGTTCCATCATCTATAGGGTAGAAGTAGGGCATCAGTCAACTTGCCTAGTAGGAATTCCAAGTAGGGTTATGGTACACATACGATCAATATAAAAATGAAGATAGAAACATTTTATCATATTTGAAAACACATCTCATAAGAGTAAATACCATGCATGATATCCAAATCATATATCATGCTTACATATGCATCATGCCATGGGTGTCAATGCCAAATGATCACTCACCCAATTTCATATCCAATCACATCATATATAAATAGTTTCCTTGATAAATCACCATATCAAGTGTTCCCTTGGCCAATTACACCCGCATTGTTTTGTGACGGCACCACCAGGTCCCTGTTATACCTCCCCACATATAGTAATCGAAATTACCGATGGAGTGTGGACTCCTCCCTCTGCGCAGGGTTTCAGAACTGTTTACCCAGGACCTCTTTGGCCCAGACTACGTCGTACCCATTACTAGCAATCCTAGACAAAGCCAACATATCAACAGTTTACATAGCTTCATACAAGCTAGTTTCAAGCCCCAAATCATGTCCAGACAACTCATAATTTGGCTTGCTGGTCACATGTATTCCCTCCCATGCTATGCATGAGATAATGAATGCAAAGATGTCCTTTCATATCAAATTACATAATACTATTGGAAAACAAGTTCATAACATATGTCATTTGTTTAACTAGAGTAAATCGTCATGTTTGGAATAAAAGCCAGTAATATATATAATCTATAGTGTCTCAATAAGGTAGGAATCCTACCAACGTCTGATTTATTGTCCTTTTCTCGTTTCGCAAGAACCCCGTTAACGATCTCATGAAAACGAATCGAACCTCTTTACCTTATCAAATTCAATCACATATACAAATCAATTTGATTTTCCATTTTAATTTATTTACTCCTTACATCCTACTAGATAAACTGAAACATTTGGAAAATATTCAAAAATCAAACTTTTCAATTCAGTCGACTGAATCAAGGATTCAGTTGACTGAATCATGCCCAAATACTATTCTCTGCCTTTACCCACAGACTTTCAGTCGATTGAATACAATATTCAGTCGGCTAAAACACAACTAAGTACTATATATATTTGACCCACAACCTTTCAGTTGGCTGAATCATATATTCAGTCTGCTGACTTTGAGTCAAACCTTCTGTGTTCTCTTTCAATCCATTTTCAGTCGACTGACTCACAGATTCAGTCGGTTGACTTTGGATCAGATCATTTGTGTGCTCGGCCAATATACATTCAGTCAGCTGAATCATCAATCAACTGATTACGTGTTTGGCAAGTATACCTTCAGTCAACTGAATCATAGATTTAGTCGGCTGAAACACACCAACTTCCTTACTTGTTTGGTACGTCTATGTTCACTCGGCTGAATCAGAGATTCAGTCAGCTTAAACGTCAATAAACCCCATATATTTTAATCCCGTACATGTTCAGTCGACTGAATCATAAGATTCAGTCGGCTGAAACTCCCAGAAAACCCTTGTGTTATTCGGCCAGCATACTTTCAGTTTACTGAATCCTAAAATTCAGTCGACTGACTTTTTGTCAGTCTTCTCTGTTTGCATATATGGTTCGGTCCTTTTTTTGTGAAATCCATTCCTTATCATTTTTAAACATAGATATCATCATTTGTATAACTCTTAGTGACTTTACTCTACCATCTAGCCAAGGGTAGGGTCTTTTCATAATCACTCCAACCACTGTACTCTTATAACATGGTTTTTGGATTGAAACCTTTGATTGTTTGTTTCAATCCCATATCCATTCCTTGAATGGATTTCTAATTCCATGGCTCTAACACGATTTGGCCATCCATTCCATTAATTATGGAACCCATGGGTTCGGCCATACAATGGCCAAACCTATGGTTTCCTTTGAATCGATCCTATGTTATTAAGCTTAACACGTACCTTCTTTCTCGTCTCCTTCTTTTCTTTTTGCTCTGTCTTTCTTCCTTTGTCCTTCACTGATTCACCAAGTGTCGAGATGAAAAGGGGAGAGGGAGAGGAGAGAAATCTCTTGTGTGCAAGAGATGGGTTCGGCCAAGGGGTGTGGTGTGCCCCTTGGTTTGTGTCTCTTTGTATGACAACCCAAACCTTTTCAATTCCTCTCAACTCTCCATCTTCCCAATTCAGGTCAACTCGACTCAAGCATTAACTTTACCAATTGAACTCACTCATGGTTGACCAAGTCAACCATGACATAGCCGACCACATGGCACATGGTCCCATCTTGGCCATATCACTTGATGATGTGGCACCTTGTCTAGCTGGCTTCCATGTGATGACTTGTTATGCCACATCACCCACCGCCATATGGCACATGGGTCCCATCTTGGCTATATCACTCGATGATGTGGCACCTTGTCTAGCTGGCTTCCATGTGATGACTTGTTATGCCACATCACCCACATGCCACGTCACTTGATGAGGTGGATTTAATGTATTGCATCTTACTTGGATAGCTGGCCCAATTACTTTGACCTTAACCAATTACCTTAAAATTAAGTTCACTATGACCCATTGGATCCCAATTGACCCGTTTAATTAAACTTATCCAATTTATTTAAAAATCACGCTTACCCACGATCCATTGAGTCCTGATTGGGTAATTGACCCAATTCTTACCCATCTAAGGTCCATTTCAACTATTTAATCTTAAATTCAATTAATTTGCATTTCAAATGGACCAATTCAACATATTTATAAGTAATGAAAATTTGGGGTGTTACAATATTACCCTGTTTTGAAAATTTCGTCCAGAAAATCGAGTGAAGTAGGGTTTCAAACAACTTATACAAATAGTTCTGGATGAGCTGCTCTCATTTCTGACTCAAGTTCCTAGGTGACTTCCTCATTACCATGTCGGCCTCATACTGTAACGCCCGCCCCTTTTCACCATAAATCAGAGTTAAATTTTTTTTTTTAAAGTGACAAAGGGCGCGGACATCACGACGCGAGTTAAGTCCGAGCTTCTAAAGCCCGGCCCTTAACTGGCCAACCCTACGCGTGCGTGGAGCCAAGTCCACGAGTACGGTTCACGCGTAGATGTAAGCTCAAGGAATATTACTTCTCAGTGTGGAATTAACAACAAAGACTATCCTACAGATTTGAGATAGCAAGGAAGATAACATTCATTTAAATTTCTATAATACCTCAAAACCATAATGTCCATAATAAAATCCCAAAACATAGCCAGTAATCTAATTTATTACATTCTGACAAGCTAAGCTACTCAAATTACATTTTTCCAACATAAACTTAAACAACATAATGAATCTGCCTTCCCAAGCTCCTAAGCTTGACTCCCATCCCGTCCTTCCATTTCGCCACCTCCTGCGTCATCAGCTAGGGTAGAAGTAGGGCATTAGAACACGCGCCTAGTAGGACTCCGAGTAGGGCTAGCACATGGATTAGTAATAACAAAGCATATAGAAGATATTATCTCAAAATTATGCCATTTGGTACAATGTAATGCAATGGGTGTTTTATGTCATGAATCCCACCCATCAATCTCATCCTCAACTCTACAATGTCCCTTTTTCCAACCATCCATAGTATTCCAAATAGAATCCATACCATTATCGTGCCATGACCCTCTTGATGGAAAAGCCTCATCAAGATGCGATCCACACTAGGCATCCCCCCTTGATGGAAGAACCATCATCAAGGTACAATAATAAATACAACATCCCCCTTGATGGAAAAGCATCATCAAGGTATCATAATACATATGTGAAATGTCCCCATGCTGTTTATCGATCGCCCCGACGGAGCATGGACTCCAGTTTCATTTCATCCTTTCCCTGTCATATCCCTCCCATGCCATGCATGAGATGTAGGTGCCATATGCCATGTAATGAATATAATAACAACCATGACATGTAAAAATCCCATAAATCAAACATATGACTTGATTATCAAAAGGAGATCAAGTACAGCCTCAATAAACACATCATAGCTTTAAAATCCATTCTAAACCAATTATATGCTTACCAGAATAAATCAAGTAAAAACCCCTACCTAATACATAACTCAAAAACCATCTTAAAACAACCCATATAATTTCCAAGATAAATCAAAACAACCATCACTCAATCCATGGCTTACAAAAAGGTTAGAATCCTACGCAATACCAACTTGCGTCCTTTTACATTTTTCGTTCGATAAATCCGGTCACCGATCGCGCACCGCCTGCGATGTCCAGTACCTTATTACACATTAATCATTAGTCCATATTTCAACCATTTATAAGCCCTTATGAAAAACCGGTCACCATTTAGGTTTTGTGGGTCCCTCCTAATCCATTATATATTTTTAAGTACATATGTCTAAAATCAGCCACCCTAGGCTTTATTAACCACTTATAAGGTTATCACATTAGATCCCCTCATTCCATGATCAATCTCCATAGAATTCTTGAATTTGGCATTTAATTACGGTTTTGCCACTACCTCATTTTCCATGGTTAATCACCCATTTATCCATGCATGATTAAGTCCAAAATTGATTTTTAAACTTAGATCCCTAACTTAGGTTCATTTATGACCCACCAAACTATTAAAACTTGTCATCTAATTAATCCAATTCCCATTACTTAATCACATACATACACATTAACCTTAGACCTAAAAATGATCCACCATTTGGGTCATGGATTCAAAATACCTAATTCATCAAATCCTCCCATGGGGTTTACCTTATGCATTTAACTTCAATGAGTGCATCACTCATTCATTCCCTTTGGAGGCCACAAACACCATCCGTCATCCAATTTAACCCACTACAATGGGTTACAATTGGGCCATGGGTTCGGCCATACACCATGGCCGAACCCATGGTTCATATTCCACTATTTTTCTATGTCTCTTGGGGCCACACCATTACTCATTTAAAACCCTAAACTCATCCATACATTAATCCCTCTTTTCCATCCTCTAAACCCATCAATTGATCCCTATTACATCACCATTTTAGGGTATCATTTCATACTTTGGGTCCATCAAAATTACCAACATTTTCCCATTTATTTCTCCATAAATCATAACCATTAAATCCACCATTATCACCATAGGGTTCGGCCATACACCATGGCCGAACCCATGGTTCATAATCCATCACTTTCTATGCCCTCCAATGCCATAAAATCCCTTTACATTTCCATCATAAAAAGCATTTCAAAACATTTCCCACATTCACTCATTTACTACAATTCATTAACTTAACACCCTCATTGCTTTCCATTCTTAAAACCTTAACCAATTACATCAAAGACCAAATCACCCACCATGGGGTTCGGCCATACTACATGGCCGAACCCTATGGCCCATAATTTTATTCCAATTACCCCATTCCATGCTTAATTTCATAATTTACATAATGCACATAACCCATTTATTCATTTTCTTACCCTAACCATAATTCACCCATTTAGGGTTTTCTCCATCTTCCACCCTCTCATTTGATGGGTTTAAACTCCATAGCATAAAATTATCTATTCACCATTACATTCATATAAAATAAATTCCAATTCTTAAACCCTAAATCCAAAATTTCTTGTTTAAGAAATACTCACAATCCGACGTCTCCTCCGATTTCCGCCGCTCCCGTCGGTCTCCTTAGCCTCCTCTCTCCTTCCTCTTGATCTTTGATAGGTCAAGATGCTTTATCCATGGTGGCAACCCCTAACCTTAGGATCGGCCAAGGTAGGGTTCAAAATTGAGAGAGGGAAAGGGAGGGGTGATGAGAGGGGAGGTGATAACATCAATCTTAGAGTGATCTCCCTCCATTTTCCATTTCTTTCTTCTCTCCTTGAGCTCCTCTCTTTTCTTTCCTTTATTTTATTCTTCTTTTCTCCTTCCTAGTGTGGGACGGCAATGGAGTATGAAGAATGGAGAGAAATAAAGAGAGGATAAGAAAATGGGAAAGAAGTCAAGACTTATCCCCATTTTTTTCTTTACATTAAAGACCCCACCAACTCTAAGATATTTAAAAGATCTTTTAATTGCTTTATGGTGGTGGTTATCTAAACCACCACCAAGCCCCCAACGTGTTTTATTTTTGAATTTGGGATGAGGTAGGTTTTCACCTCTTGGCCCCACTTTGACCACTTCTTAACCACCACTTTAAATAATTTCATTATTTAATTAATTAGGTAATTACCTTAGGTTAATCCATTTGTAGTTAACCTAACTCCATTACACCACCCATGGTTGACCAAATCAATCATGGTGGCCGGCCCCACAAATCATTGGCCCACACGCCACCTCACTTGATGAGGTGGAGGTGGGTCCCACTTGGCCACAACACCTTGATTTAACTCCAAGTAACTTAGGTGATTTAAATTCATTGAATTCACTCTAAATGGATCACCATTGGGCCCATGGCCCAATTACATTTCCATCTAGCCCATTTACCTTAGAGCTTAACCATCTTGACCCATTGGGTCCCAAATGGGTATTTGACCCAATTTGACCTCCCATGGCCCAATTGGCCATCATTAACCACTTACATAATTTTAAAATCCACTCCATGGTCTATTGGGCCATAATTGGGCCTTTGCCCAAATTTTGGCCCATTTACCCCTTTATTCCATAAATTTTCCAATTTTCATCCTTAAAATAAATAATATTCCCATTTATATTAATTTTAAAAATTTCGGGCCCTTACACATACCACCTTGACGAACGAAATTGCTCGGTTTCGCTACGCCCTTTGTTCCGTCTCAATCACTCGGACAGGCCTCTCGACGTAAGACATGTCGCTTTGCACCTCTATGTCTTGAACATTTAGCATGTGCGAAGGGTCAGGGTTGTAACACCCCAATTTCTCAATGATTGAAATAATTACGAAAATGCCCCCTGGATTGGTGAATTCAATGAATGTGATTGTAAATAAGGAAATGGTGGGGCCCATTGCTCAAATTAAGACCCTATGAGCATATTATAAGTGTCAAATTTGATTGAATGGGTAATGAACATCAAATTGGGTCTGTTACACCCCAATTTCTCAATGAGATGGATAATTACGAAAATGCCCCTAGATTGGTAAATTTATTAATTATGATGTTAAAAGAGAAAATAGTGGGGCCCATTGCTCAAGTTAAGACCCTATGAGCATATTATAAGTGTCAAGTTTGATTGGATGGGTAATGTACATCTATTGGGACAAAAATGGCTAAATGGGTCAAAGGGCCCAAATGGGACCCAATGGGTCTTACTGGATTATTTGACCCTTTTGTGAACTTAAATTAAATGGGGTTAAGCTGATTTGATTGGAAATCAAGTGGAGAAAAAATGGGTAGGCCTGATGCACATGTGAAAACCAACTACAAATGACCAAAATACCCATAATTGGGTCATGGAGTCAAAACGGGTCAAGGAGCTAAAGGGGGACCCAACGGGTCGGGTTGACTTTGTTGACCACAGCCGACCGTGTGGACCAACAAATGAGTTCAATGGTGAGTTAAATCAGGTTAAGTGGAACTGATTTTATTTAATTTGAATTAAAAATGAGTTGACTCAAATTCATTAAAAATGGTTGTCAATCAATGAGGTGAGTTGGACATGTGAGTTGGACATGTGAGTTGGGTGAGTCAAAATGGAAGCCAATGGCACTGTAAATCAGTGAGTTCAGAGGGAATAGGAGTAGTTTGGCTCAGTCATAACCACAAAAACAAGTCCCACACGTTGGGGACTTGTTGGGGTGATTTTCATGATGGGTTTTTAAATGAAATACATGGAAATGGGAGGTGATGCTTGGGAAGTTGAAAGGCTGCATAGGCAGGTACCAAGGGGTGCATTGGATAGCACCCAAGACCCATCGTTTTTGATAAGAATTGATGAGGGAATGGAGGGGTCTTGGGGGCTGAAGTACTAAAGCAAATGACCACCAAGGTTGGCCGTTTTTCACCTTGGAAATCCAAGAATTTCCATCTCTCTCTCCCTCTCTCCAATTCATATTTTTTCCTAGCTGGAACATTAGAGGTGTATGCACCAGTAGATCAAGCACAAAACAGCAAAAGAAAGGAAGAAATAAAAGGGAGAAACCAAGGACCAAAGGCAAGAAGAAAGATTGGAAGTTTGGTAAGTATTTATATGTTATTTTGGTTTAATAACATGGAACAAATGGGGTGTGTATTGGGCCATGGTTATGGCCGAATACACCAAGGTTTTAACCTTGATTAATAGAGGTTTAAAAATGGTAAAAATAACCATTCGGTTCGGCCACCATGGAGGGCCGAACCCCATGTAAAAGATTGGTTGGTTTTCATGTTTTGAAACATGGAAACCATGGAGTTTTGTGGACTGTTTTTAAGTTTTATTTGAGATTCAAATGCATGTTTTAAAGAGGGCTAAAAACATGGATCTGAATGACATAAGGACTGAAGGTATCATGGGTCTAAAACAGTGGTGTGAAATTGATGAAATGGACTATTTGGATCGGCCATCTTGGATGGCCGAATCCCATGAAGTATGAGGGTCATCTAGACAAAGAGATGAACTTATTTGGATGGTTTCTAAGAGGTATAAATACAGCAATGTTATACTGATATTATATGTTTAAATAACACCTAAAACATGTTTGAAAGACCAAAACATGGACATAGGGTTCGGCCACCTTGGATGGCCGAACCCCATGTAAGTAATTGATGTGATTTGGTGAAGTTTAATTTACTGTTTTGGTGGATGTTTATGCGGCTGAACCATGTATAATTCATGGTTGAGTTAGCATAATTAAACCATGAATAATCATGGGTAATTGATGGATCAATTAGATCAAGAGAACCATTGGGTTCGGCTATGTGCATGGCCTAACGCCCTAATTCTATCCATAGAGGATAATGCAGGAACAAGGAAGGGGAAAGAGAAGGACGATGACCAGGACGGGAGCCAAGCCTGAGCGCTTGAATGTTGAACTGGACTTTTTATTACTATCATTTGATTTATAGATTATGGACATGTAATAAGTTATTACTTGCTATGGTTTGATTAGGTTATTAACTTCGGATGGTTGATTTATGTTAATTAATATTTGAGACTGTTACTTGCTATCTAGTCATTCTATTCCGCAAATAGTCTAGTTTATTCCGCAAGTTGATGTTAGTTTCATGTCTGATTTATTATCATGGTCTAGTCCATGTACACATGGGTGGCCAGTTAAGGTTCAGACTTGAGTAGTCTGAACTTAACTCTCGTCTTGGCACCGCCCGCTCTCTTTCACTCTGTGTTTCTTTCAAAAGAAATTTTCAGACTCTGATTTTCAAAAGGGTGGAAAGGGCGGGGCGTTACAAGGGTTGTACTTCCTAAACATAAAGACATGGAACACATCGTGAAGTGATGACAACTGTGGAGGGAGTATCAGATGATAGGCCACTTCCCCCACTCTCTCATGGATTGGAAAGGGTCCCACAAATCTGGGTGACAGCTTTCCTTTCTTTCCAAATCTCATGTGTCCCTTTCGTGGCGAGACCTTCAAGAACACTAAGTCTCCCACTACAAACTCAAGGAATCTCCTTCTCTTGTCAGAGTAGCTCTTCTGACGACTCTGTGCAGTGAGCAGATGTTGTCGTATCACCTTAATCTATTCTGTGGTTTCTGCAACTAGCTCAGGTCCAATAAGTGCAGGCTCATCGGCCTCTGTCCAACACACTGGTGATCTACAGGGTCTACCATGCAATGCCTCATATGGAGCCATCTTGAGGCTTGCCTGGTAACTGTTGTTGTATGAGAACTCAACCAGTGGTAAATGATCCTACCAACCACCCTTGAAGTCTAGCATGCAAGCTCTCAGCATATCTTCCAATGTTTGTATTGTTCTCTCTGACTGACCGTCAGTCTGTGGATGAAATGTTGTGCTGATTAACAAGTTTGTCCCCACAGCCGACTGCATGCTTTGCCACACTCTGCCAATGAATTGACCATCTCTGTCGGACACAATTGTCCTGGGTATACCATGTAGCTTGATGATATCCTTGATATACCGCCATCCCAAAGTCTTAGATGAGTCTGTCATCTTGATTGGAATAAAATGTGCAGACTTGGTCAGATGGTCCACCATTACCCAATTTCATCATTGCCCTTTAAGACCTTGGCAATCTTGTCACAAAGTCCATGGAAATATGTTCCCATTTCCATTCGGGTACAGGTAGGGGTTTGAGTAGTCCTGGCGGCTTCTGATGTTTTGTCTTGACTTGTTGACATGTAAAGCAGTGAGAAACAAAATCCCTTTTGAGTCCATGCCACCAATAATGTCTCTTCAGGTCATGGTACATTTTGGTGCTACCCGGATGAATAGAGAGTTTTGTTTGATGAGCTTCGATCAACAACTCTCTTCTGCAGCTTTGAGGCACATATGTCTTTGCCTCGGAATAAGAGACCTTGTCCAGGTCGTAATTCCCATGGTACATATTCCCCAATCGACATCTTAGCCCATATTTACCCCACTACAGGATCTGTTCGTTGTTCTTGCTCAATCTTGGAAACCATGCTAGACCGTACCATCAGATTATACATGCTTCCACGATCTTTGATGTATAAATTGAGCTCTCAGATGGTCGTCAGCATCTCTCATTCCTTCATAATCAAGCTGGCCACCATTGCATGTGATATGCGACTGAGAGCATCCGCCACTTTGTTTGCCTTGCCAGGATGATATCGTAGTGCAAACTCATAATCTTATAGATATTTCATCCATCTGCGCTGTCTCAAATGGAGCTCCTTTTGATCGAATAGAAACTTTAAGCTCTTACGATCTGAAAATACTTCAAAGTTCTCGCCATATAAATAGTGTCTCTAGCTTTTGAGGGTGAAGACCACTGCAAATAATTCCAGATCATGAGTGGGATAGTTGCGTTTATGAATTTTCAGTTGTCTTGAACTGTATGCCACTACATGGTGACTTTGGGTGTGAGAGCACCCAAGTCCTTCTCCTGAAGCATCACAGTATACTTCATATCCTTTGCCCCTTTTTGGCAAAATCAGAATAGGAGCGGTGGTAAGCTTCTGTTTCAAATCCTCAAATCTTCGGTTGCACACCTCAGAGCATTCGAATTTGACTCCTTTCTGAGTTAGTCAGGTGAGTGGAGCCGTAATCTTGGAGAAGTCCATAATAAACTTCCGGTAATAGCCAGCCAGTCCCAGAAAACTGCGAATTTTGGTCACATTCTTCGGGGCTTTCCAGTCTCTAACTGCTACCACTTTAACCGGGTCCATGGTTATTCCTTCTGCTGATATAACATGTCCTAAGAAGTTGACCTCAGATAGCCAGAACTCACACTTGCTTGCTTTGGCATATAATTGATTCTTCTTCAAGGTGTCTGGGGCTGTCCTCAGATGTTCAGCATGCTCCTCTCGACTGGTGGAATAAATCAGGATATCGTCAATGAAGACAATTGCAAACTTGCCCAAATAAGGACGAAAGATTTTGTTCATAATATCCATGAACACGGCTGGTGGATTGGTGAGTCCAAACGGCATGACCACATATTCATACAGTCCATACCGAGTTCTGAAAGCCGTCTTCTCTATGTCTTCATACCTGACACAGATTTGATGGTAGCCTGACATCAGATCAATCTTGGAGAAATAGCTGGAACCTCTGAGTTGATCGAACATATCATCAATTCTGGGTAGAGGCTACTTGTTCCTGACCGTCAGCTGATTCAACTTCCTGTAATCCACACAATCCGAATAGTACCATCCTTTTTTTTTACAAATAATACCAGTGCTCCCCAGGATGAAGTGTTGTTCTGGATGCATCCTAATCTAAGCAACTCATCAATTTGTTTCTTCAACTCAGACATTTCTACTGGGGCCATTCGATAATGCGGCAATGATATAGGAGTAGTGCCAAGATAAAGTTTGATCTTGAAGTCAATCTCCCTTTTTGGAGGCAAACCAGGGAGTTCTGTCGGAAAGACCTCTCGTAGTCTTTCACTACCGCAGGTAGTTCAGCCATTGGCGCCTTGTCTAGTCTGATGCTGTTCAATACTAGATGATTCATTTCTTCATGCAATCTCCTGGTCATAGGAATGCTCTGTCTGTTGGCATGTACTACATACCGTTTTCCCTCAGGTGACCAAAATATCACCCTGCGAAGATGACAGTCAATACTGGCCTGGAAGGTAGCCAACCAATCCATGCCAAATATGATGTCATATTCTGTCATCACGAGTACCAGATAGTTGAACTTAAATCTGAACCCAGCAAGTTCAGTGTCTATAGAAGTGTAGATCAGACCCAGTGATGTGTCTCCAATAGGGAATACAATAGTAAGTGCAGTGGAAAGTTGTTGTACTAGAGTGCTAGTAGTAGATATGAAGGTAGCAAATATAAAGGAGTGGGATGCTCCTAAATCAAATAATGCAAAGCATAAGAACTACCGACTACTGCCATACCTTGAATTACTAAATGATCCACTGTCTCTGGAGGAGGAACCAAAGTATATAGTCGTCCAGATCTTGTCGGAATAGGTGTCTGTCCTGTCTGGTTATGTGCTCTAGATGCTTGTGACTGAGCTGGTGGAGCTGGAGGACGGAAGGAACCCCTGGAGTGAGGAGGTCTATTGTTCTGTGGACACTCCCTCTTGAAATGGCCCTGTTGGCCACACTAGAAACAGGTGCTAACACCTCGAGGAACCTGAGAGACTGGTCCTGATGTAGAGGGCTGATTGGGACGAAAACCTCCAGTAGAACCAGTAGAAGGTGAGGGTCTCCCAAGGTTGGGTCTGATTCTTGTGAGGGCGGAAATTACTTCCCCCACTTTGACATCGTCGGTTATCCACATATCTGACTGTCTCCGTCAGCTCTTACTTGTCTATGCTAGCTCAACTGACCACCTCTGCCAAAGTAGTTAACTTGAAGATAGTGACTTTGGATCTTATGTTAGGTCGCAAGCCTCGTTCAAACTTTCGGGCCTTCTTGTATTTCGTGTCCACAATGTACAAAGCATAATATGATAGACGAAGGAATTCTTGATAATAGTCTGCAACGGTCATGGTGCCCTGGACCAAGGATATGAACACTTGTGTCTGGCGCTCCTTCCTTTCCTCTGGGAAGTAATGATCTAGGAACATCCCAGCGAACTGGTCCCAAGTCATGTCGGTCCTTCCCCCAGCTGGAATCTGTGCTTGTTGACGTTCAATAACTCTCCACCATTTGCTGGCATCGTCTATCAATTGTGAAGTAGCCAGCAATATCCTGTCCTCATCACCAGTGATCATGAGTAGCTTCAAGATCTTTGTAATATTCTCGATCCAGTTCTACACTCCTGCGGGTCCCTCTTTCTCTTTGAAATAAGGGGGACGCTGTTGTTGGAAACCTCTGACCATGTTTCGGTCCTACGATTCATTGGAGGTTACGTTCCATTGTCGTTCTCGTGTTGCTGCAGGACGGAGGTGACCACTGCCTGTACTAGGCTCTGTAGCTCATGAGGTACTTCAGTAATGTTCGCACTGCCTTGTCCCTCTCCGTTCTGTTATTCCTCCTAATGCGGGTTTTGTCGGTATTTCGATTTCTCGGAGGCATTTTCCTAAGTCATCGAAACATTGATTGACTTATTTTTCTCATAAATTTTTATGTTTACATACTTGGGGAAATTGCCTAATCATCATCTTGTATTTATTGTTTTGGGGAATTTTCCTATGTATCACATAATGTTTCTCATCATGATGTTTCTTAGGGGAGGTACGTCCTATTTGCTATGTTTTATAAATTCACAATTCATAGTAATTGTCCTTCATTTGCTGCTATTTTCCTCGTCAAGTGTTGTTCTCAGATTAAATGCTTACAGTCTGATTCTCAACAAAGTAAATTAATCTGGCCCCGTGTAGCAGTCTCCGAAGAGTCGGTCAGTTGGGATTCTTATCTTGTCAATGAGACATGATACCCTATTAATCTTGCTTTGCAAGATTCAACACTTCCGGTATTGCTCTGATACCAAGTGTAACGCCCCGCCGTTTTTCACTTGCCACAAATTAGAGTATATTTTAAAAGTGTAAGAGAGAGCAGGAACGTCACGAAGCGAGTCAAGTCCGAGTTTCCAAAACCCGACCCTTAACTGGCCTCCTTTACATGTGCGTGGATTAAGTCCACTAAAACATTACACACGCTTTAAGAATACTTGCGGAATTATTATATGAGTAAGATACCATTCATATACATGTCACTATTAAGCAACAAAGCCAATCACCATATACTTAACTAGAACTTAAATATCATCAAACCACAACAAAATAATTCTAAGTTATTACAATCTAAAATATCAGTCCTCCTAATACATCTTCCAAAAATCAATATTAATGACATAAACATAAATCTGTCCAAGCTCCTATGCTTGACTCCCTTCATGTCTCATGTCCTTGTCATTTCCTGTTCCATCATCTATAGGGTAGAAGTAGGGCATCAGTCAACTTGCCTAGTAGGAATTCCAAGTAGGGTTATGGTACACATACGATCAATATAAAAATGAAGATAGAAACATTTTATCATATTTGAAAATACATAGAAACATTTTATCATATTTGAAAACACAGCTCATAAGAGTAAATATCATGCATGATATCCAAATCATATATCATGCTTATATATGCATCATGCCATGGGTGTCAATGTCAAATGATTACTCACCCAATTCCATATCCAATCACATCATATATAAATAGTTTCCTTGACAAATCACCATATCAAGGTGTTCCCTTGGCCAATTATGTCCGCCGTGTTTTGTGACGGCACCACCAGGTCACTGTTATACCTCCCCACATATGTTGATCGAAATTACCGATGGAGTGTGCACTCCTCCCTCTGCTCAGGGTTTCGGGACTGTTTACCCAGGAGCTGTTTGGCCCAGACTACACCGCACCCATTGCTAGCAATCCCGGACAAGGTCAACATATCAACAGTTTACATAGCTTCATACAAGCTAGTCTCAAGCCCCAAATCATGTCCGGATAGCACATAATTTGGCTTGTTGGTCACATGTATTCCCTCCCATGCCATGCATGAGATAATGAATGCAAAGATGCCCTTTCATATCAAATTACATAATACTATTGGGAAACAAGTTCATAACATATGTCATTTGTTTAACTAGAGTAAATCATCATGTTTGGAATAAAAGCCAGTAATATATATAATCCATAGTGTCTCAATAAGATAGGAATCCTACCAACGTCTGATTTATTGTCCTTTTCTTCTTTCACAAGAACCCCATTAACGATCTCGTGAAAACGAATTGAACCTCTTTACCTTAACAAGTTCAATCACATATACAATTCAATTTCATTTTGCATTTTAATTTGTTTACTCCTTACATCCTACCAGATAAACTGAAACATCTGGAAAATATTCAAAAATCAAACTTTTCAATTCAGTCGACTGAATCATGCCCAAATACTATTCTCTACCTTTACTGGCAGACTTTCAGTCGACTAAATACAATATTCAGTTGGCTGAAACACAACCAAGTACTATATATATTTGACCCTCAACCTTTCAATCGGTTGAATCATATATTCAGTTGGCTGACTTTGGGTCAAACCTTCTGTGTTCTCGGTCAATCAATTTTCAGTCCACTGAATCACAGATTTAGTTGGCTGACTTTGGATTAGATCATTTGTGTGCTCGGCCAGTATACATTTAGTCTACTGAATCATCAATCAATTGATTACGTTTTTGGAAAGTATACCTTTAGTTGACTGAATCATAGATTTAGTCGGCTGAAACACACCAACTTCCTTACTTGTTTGGTACGTCTATGTTCACTCGGCTGAATCAGAGATTCAGTCGGTTTAAACGTCAATAAACCCCATATATTTTAATCCTGTACATGTTCAGTCGACTGAATCATAAGATTCAGTCGGCTGAAACTCCCAGAAAACCCTTGTGTTATTCGGCCAGCATACTTCCAGTTTACTGAATCCTAAAATTCAGTCGACTGATTTTTTGTCAGTCTTCTCTGTTTGCATATATGGCTCGGTCCTTTTTTTGTGAAATCCATTCCTTATCATTTTTAAACATAAATATCATCATTTGTATAACTCTTAGTGACTTTACTCTACCATCTAGCCAAGGCTAGGGTCTTTTCATAATCAATCCAACCACTGTACTCTTATAACATGGTTTTTGGATTGAAACCTTTAATTGTTTGTTTCAATCCCATATCCATTCCTTGAATGGATTTCTAATTCCATGGCTCTAACACGATTTGGCCATCCATTCCATTAATTATGGAACCCATGGGTTCGGCCATACAATGGCCGAACGTATGCTCTATCTTTCTTCTTTAATCCTTCTTCTTCCTTTGTTCTTCACTGATTCACCAAGTGTAGAGTTGAAAATGGGAGTGGGAGAGGAGAAAAATCTCTTGTGTGCAAGAGATGGGTTCAACCAAGGGGTGTGGTGTGCCTCTTGGTTTGTGTCTCTTTGTATGACAACCCAAACACTTTCAATTCCTCTCTTAATGATTTATCTAACCCATGTGTCCCTTGGTTTAACCAAGGAGACTCTTGGTTAAAACCAAAGAACTCCTTAACTTCCATCGAGCCTCTTGTCTTCATAACCATTGATGGAACCTCTCCATCTTCCCAATTCAACTCAACTCAACTCAAGCATTAACTGAACCCAATTGAACTCACTCATGGTTGACCAAGTCAACCATGACATAGCCGACCATGCATGTGGCACATGGCACATGGGTCCCATCTTGGCCATATCACTCGATGATGTGGCACCTTGTCTAGCTGGCTTCCATGTGATGACTTGTTATGCCACCTCACCTAATGAGGTGGATTTAATATATTGGATCTTAATTGGGTAGCTGACCCAATTACTTTGACCTTACCCAATTACCTTAAAATTAAGTTCACTATGACTCATTGGGTCCCAATTGGATAATTGACCCTTTTAATTAGATTTGCCCAATTTATTTAAAAATCACGCTTACCCACGATCCATTGGGTAATTGACCCAATTTTTACCCATCTAAGATCCATTTCAACTATTTAATCTTAAATTCAATTAATTTACAATTCAAATGGACCAATTCAACATATTTATAAGTAATGAAAATCCGGGGTTGTACACTCTCTGATAATCTAAACTGACCCATCGACACGATCGACATGTCGAGCATACGTTTGTCGACCCATTGGTGACAACGACACATCAGTAGTTCTAATTTATGTATCGTTGGAGTGCAATTAATGCACAACGGTCAAGTGGTTGAACGAACACATTTGAGTTCACCGACCCATCTGTGCGCTCGACCTGTCGGTACATTTCAAACTTGAGTTTATCTGGTTGGCTTTTTTAAGCTCCGTATTTTTCCTTTGTAAAGGGGGTCTTTTGAATCAAAACACCTGAGAAATCATTTGGAGCTTCTACTTTATCACACCCCTCTTTCTCTCTAACAAATATTCATCTTGGAAAATCATCACTTGAGTGAATAGAGAAAAAGGAAAAATCATCTCTAGGATTACATTGGTAAACTTTAGATCCTAGATCTTGCCAAGCGTATGTTTGTGCATACATTGGTATATCATCTACATCAAGAAGAACAAGAACGGGAGATTCTTTGAAGCACATCTACATTCAAAAAAGCTACAAAGGCAAGTGCTTCAGTTAGTTTTTATTTTTCAATTATCATCTTGTGAAGTCGACTAGAGAGGGTTTACTCTTGAACCACTATAAAAAATAGAGGGATAAGGAAATAGACCGAGGTTAGTCGAACCTTTCAAAACTACAATTGTATAGGTGAAAGTATTACACTATAAGTGAGGGTAAAATTCCCCACATAGTGAATTTGGGATAGCCCAAGATTGGGTGAGTCCGGCAATGGATGTAGGAGGGGTTACTCTGAACCATTATACATCACGTGTCATTGTGATTGGTGGAGTATATACTCTCTCAACTTGGTTAATTGCATTACATTGTTACATTAATTTTTTATTAATCAAGTCATTTGTAAAAGGTTTAAAAAATTGGGATTATCCTATTCACCTCCCCCTCCCCCCTCTAGTCAATCCATTCTAGTACTCCAGGACTTTCAGGGTGAAATTGGTGCCAATATATAAGATGGGCATTGCTGCCCATCAAGCACAACGAGTTTTGAGGGTTCTCCTTGTGTGGGCACTCAATGCAAAGCCATGCGGGTCCCACTAGTGGGTTCAAAGCTGGCAATATTGTCTGGATGGACTAGGGCGTTATAACTGTTACCATAGAAAATTGTAGAAACACAACAAGTCTCATCTTTGAAGATCTATCAAAAGTTGAATTGCCCAAAGATAAGATTCATCTAGTTCATTTGGAAATTCTACATCAAGATGGTAATTAGAGTATGCATCTTGACTAACCAATTAGTTTCATAAATGCTATTTTTAGGAAATTTTTAATTTTAGAAACATTTTTATTTTTAGAAATGTATATTTTTTGCAAGATTTTATTTTTATAAAACCAGAGAAGTTCTGTATTAGTTGGTGACTTGAGCAGGTTTTCTTGATGAGATGACTTGGTAATTCCCACACATGATGTGGCGTGAGTAAGAACGAGATGCATCCTAGATGATACATAATGATTAACAGAAAAAAATAATGTGGCATCAACTCAAAGATATGCAGGAAAATTTGGCACATATTGAAAATCAATAAGCACAAATTGAAGATCGACAAGCATAGTTATAGGTTGACAAACACTCATTAAAATCTCCAAAGATAGATACAAGAAGAGTTTAACCGACTTAAAAGTAGTGTTAGATCTAGTATTTTATCGTCATTTTCTTTCTTAGGTAGATTTGAACTTTCCACTTCTTGTTGTTTCTCTACAATGGAAGATGACAAAGAGACACCAACTTTAGTGGTGGTTCTTTTGAAAATTCTACTCCCATATATGTTGATTATACGATTGAAGGAGAATTTGTTGATATGTTTTCAACGATGGAACATAATGATGTTTCTATGGAATGTACAAGCATGAATGCATAATATGTTGAAGATCTACAATTCTTTGGTGAAATTAAGATTAGGGTTCTCCCTAGTAATTGTGTTGGGGCTACGAAAAAGTCGCACACTGGAAGTATAGAGGGAGATCTAGGGATTTATAAAGGACTTGCGTCACTCCACCTTATAGGCTAGTCTTTTCGGGCTGGATACCGAGGTTCTAACAAGTGGTATTAGAGGTAGGTCTTAGGCTACCTCATGTGGACTCAAGAGATCCCCTAGGCATACGGGATGGCTAGCCTCGTTCGAGGGGGGATTGTTGGGGCTGAGAATGAGTTCCACATCGGAAATGTAAAGGGAGATCTAAGGATTTATAAAGGACTTGGATCACAACACCTAACGGGCTAATCTTTTGGAACGGATACTCAAGTCCTAACAAATTGGGCCTTAAATTGTTTTCTCTTTGATTGGATGGAAAAAACTTAATCTAAAACTCTAAGAAAACCATTGTCAAAGTTCCTTTTCCAAGGGTGCTAAAACAATACGATTGATCCTAGAGGGGGTGAATAGGTCAATCTAATTTTGTTGGTCCTTCTTTAAATTATCTTGATTGATTAGTTAAATGCAGCGAATACAACAATCAAGAGCGTGTGTGTTAGAAAATGCCATTAAACAATCAACATAAGAAAATAGCTCTAATAACACAAACACAAGGACACAAGATGTATAGTGGTTCGGTTTGCCAACCTACATCCACTGTTAGGACTCGCCCAAGCTTGAGCTATCTCCAAAATCACTATGTGGGGACTTACACCCTCACAATTAGAGTAGGAATTCTACCTCACTCAATCAGTTGGGAATTCCACCCACCACTATGCCAGAGACGACGCTTTAGAGTTTTTTATAATGGTTCCGGAGTACCTCCTCTTAATCCACTTTCGGGTAACAGGTTTTAACAACAAAATTAAAACCGATAAGCACTTGCCTTAGAGCTCTTTCTCGCTAATGTGTGCTTCTTAAAGTTCTCACCCAAACTGTGTCGACGCTCCTCTTTGTAACGGTCATAATGCAATCACAAACTCTGGGTGACAAGGAAACTTGGCTTAACCAACTCTTTCCTAGTTTATGGCTTTCTCACTTGCAAACTCAATCCGAATAATGGTTGTTTATGATCTTTCTCTCCTCCTCTCTTTCTCATTTGCAAACACAATCAATAGATTGGTTGTTTATGATATTTCTCTCATCATTTCTTTCTCACTTGCAAACACAATCAATTGATTGGTAACTTATGATCTTTCCCTCAAGAGTGTTGATCGTTCCTTAGAGTGTATAACTTTTTCCAGCTCAAGGAAGATAATAAAACGATCACACAACACTCATATTTATAGAGGTGTCTTAACGGTCTTTTTGACTGTCCAATACTGACAGGTCGGTGGAACCAATGGGTCAATGTTCATATTTAATACCATTCAACCACCTGATCGTTGAGCATTAAATGCTCCCCCAACGTCATAATTATTTCCCGGTCAACAGGTCGGTTTCGCAGATGGGTCGACAATCATGGCACTGATGGATCGGTCCATACGAGAGGCTCATTCTGGTGCAAAAGATGCTTGACAGTAGTTTCAACTTTGGAAACCTGTTACCCAAAACGAACTGTCGCCCTTGTCGAGGGGTCTGTCCTGTTACTCTCGATCGGTCATGATATACCGAGATGTCTGTTTTATCGACAATCCTTATGAGTTCACAGTCCAAAACTCATAAACTTTATACCGACGAGTCGTCGACCACGAGGGGTCGTTTAAGTTCATCACCGAGGGGTCGGTACATACGAGACTCTCGGTCAAAGGCTTTCACATAATGACAGTTCTAAGTTCTAGAACCTATGTCAAACTGACGGACCAGTCCTTGACCACGATGGGTCGATCCCGACTACACTGAGAGGTCGGTGAGATAGACTGGTCGTGCTGACAGTGAACATAATTCATATTTCCAAGTTCACTTTCAATTCACTGTACAACATCCACTTTAGGCATGTTATGTTTATTACCAACATATGCAACTAAGCCTAGAAGTCCTCTCTCAGGTGTGGGTTCCACCTAGCGTCATCTATGACCAAATACCTGTTTTTGTGATTGCCATGGTGATGAGCTTTGAGCTTGGTGGAGCATGAAATTGACAAGCAGGGGCACTAACAATCTCCCCCTTTGTCAATTTCATGACAAAACCTAAAAGCTAACCCAATTACAAGCCCACCCTTTATTACGACACATTTGAATATAAAATATTACATCAAACATATGTATACTCAAATGGATAACAAGATTATGGTCTTCATATTCTTGCTTAGCTTGCTTTATTTTCATTTTCCTCTTCAAGTACAAAAGCAAGCAACACTAGACAATAATTAGATGGGTTAGTCTAAGCCATAAACATCCATGAACTAAAAAGGAATAACAATCAATCTCTCCTATACATCAATGATTTGCTAGCCTCCTCCAATCTCCTTAAGTTAGATCTTCCACCAATTATTCTCCTAATTGGTTTTCATGCCTTATAGCTTCTACTAATTTCTCCCCCATTTTGTCATACAATTGACAAAGAATTAGTAGGTAAGCATCTAGATAAAGTACTCCCCCATGCATTGCATTAGTGCTTAACTGAGATCTATTCTAACTCATGATTCTCCCCCATGGTTCAGTGCACAATTTTCATGCAACAAGGTTTTTTTGCCTTTGCACAAACTGATTTCCTGCTAATTTCTTCATGGGTTAAACTAATGTTCCTAGCTACTTCAAGTTTTCTCCCCCATTCTCTAAGCTATCTTCTTAGTTTTTTCTTCTCAGCTCCCCCACAAACTTTGCTACTGCTAAGTTGATTTTTCTCCAAGCTTTCAAGCTTGCATTCACCTTTCTCAATAAACTATCATGACTAGTGGCAACATCTAATCAGCACATATTTTGTGCTCCCCCGTACTCCAATGATGTGTGTACCATCACAGCCCGATCTATTATCTCCCTAACATGCCAATACAAAACCAACACATTCAAACATGCATGTTAGTCTATCATATAGAAGAGATATATGGCATTTATACACAGCAATACACACATCACACTAAAGAAAACCATATGATTGCATTGATAACAAAATATCATTAAGTACATATGGTTTTGATAAAGGAGCACTATAGATGCTTAGAAAAAATACCAAAAGAATAGTTTTTCAAAAATAGATATCACGAAAAACTATCCTGAGCAGAGGAGGAGGAAATGGAGAATCTGGAATTTGGTCAGAGAAAGAGGTAGCAGCAACTAGATCCCAGATTGTCATCTTCAATCTATCCAAGGATCTTTCAAGACAATCAATTCTTCTTTTCAGTCTGAAGACCTTGTTGTTCAACTATCATTCACTTGATGGGGGTATTCATATTCTCTTTCTTCATCAAAATCTCTCCAAACTCGTCAAACCGACGACTATCTCCTCATTAGTGTCGTCAGGAATATCAACATGGTCTTCGTGACAAGTTTGAAGACCGTTCTCCTCTTCTGTTTCTTCTCCCCTTCCTTCTATTGACGAAGATGACACCTTTGTCAATGATGGGCTCTTCTCCCACCTCTGCTTGGGTCTCCTGTTCATCCTAAACATAAGTAGGATTTTCAGAGCTCGACCCAGGGCAAAAGCGAGGTTGACCTTTTGGTCCTTTTGGCCCATCAACTAGCACGACTGGAGTCTACTCATTTTGTAGAGTGCTTAGGACGTGTCAGAGCTGTCGTTTTCCCAGCCATGGTTTTTCTTAGAGGAGATCTGTTGTTGTTTTGAATTTATAAATCTCACAAGCACACGAACTATGTATAGTATAGCAATTGAGTGCGAGGTCGAAACCAAAGGAAGATCTCAAAATATATGAATTAAAATTAAATTTGTGTTCCTTTAAAAAGAATTGTTTTTAAAAAGTAAAACCTTTATACGAGTCATGTATCTAACTTGGAAAATCAACAAATAAGATGTGTGAATTAATTGTCCTTGAATTAAAACAGTGAATTAAATGATAATCTTAATCATAGTAAAAATTACAAGTTATAAGATTAAAATACCACATCTCCAATCTTTAATTAAATGAATTTTGAGAGAGAGTGTAAATACAAAGAATTAAAAGAATAAAAGAATAACATGAATTAAAGAATTTAAAAATAATAAAACATACAAGGTTTAGTTAGAACAAAAATTATAAATAAACATAGAATCTAATATGATTGAAAGACAGAAAATTAAATTGCAAGAAAATAAATGACAGAAAATAAAAGTGCAGTGACAGAAATGTTGGTTGTTTGGAATAGACCGCTCATCGCACAAAGTGTGTAAACAAATACAAAACATAAATCTGAAATTCACGTAAAGTTCTGAAATGCAATTCATACTCACTAATAAAGATAATATCCACAACTTTTAATTTAATTAATTAAACCTTAGTAATCAAGATTCAACATTTAAAATCAAGATCCTAACTATTGCATTTTCTTATGTTTAATTAAAGAAACAAAAGTTGCAACTTGAAATTAAAAGCAAAATAATCACAAAAGAATTCTACAACTTGGATGTTTCAATATTCTAAATGGATGCTTTTTATTTATTTCATTGAAGAATTCAATACAGACACTTATAAATTAAATAAAAGAAAGACAACATAAAAATAAAATTTATAACTCTCACTTTGTAAATTCGAATGGTGCTCCTGTCTTCTTGTCTTTTACTCTAACCTTGGTCCTCTCAAGCTCCAAGTCAAATTCGAATTCTATGGTGAGGTTAGTCCTCTATTTATAGGCTCAAAGTTGGAACAAACAGCTAAGATTAAATTTGGGTTTAAGTTATGGATTGATGGCTTGGATTAGATCTAATGAAATTTGGATGGATGGGATTTAAGATTGAAAACTAGGGCTTACAATAGGGTATACACGAAATTTGAGTGGCTTGGCTTGGTGGCTAAGCAAGCGGAAGATAAAATTGGGATTTAAGATTATTTTGGAAAGTGGAGTGCAAATCCCGTTTTTCTATACATGTACCGTCTTGTAGCTCCATTTTAACCTAGTAAAAGCCTGAATCATGAAATTTTGTAAATTGTAGCCACTGAAGTCTTCTTTCCAACGCAACATGAATGAATGCAATTGGATATAGTAGTGAAATGTTATTGTCAAAATACCAAACATGTGTCAAAATTTATCTTCCAAATCCTATTTTTTTCTCCATTTTTTCTTTGACAAGGCTTCACACGAAATTGACAAGTGTCTAATTGCCGTGGGCGAATTTGGATTGCTTGGAGGAGGGGTGATGAGGTGTAGGTGATGTGGCATAAACGTAGATAGAATTTTGGGTCAAGTGCATGGAGAGATTTTAGTTGCTTGGGTTCCAAGTTGTTCTATATCTAGGGTTTTTATTAATGAATGGTTATGATTGAATGTGACCTTGATCTTATGGCTCTAATGTAAGTTGATTAAAATAAATTATATAAATGGTAGGTTTCTTAATGGAGGGTTGAGATTCAAAGGTTGATCAAAATGGATGATAAAATGAATGGCTTAAATCTAAGATGATGAATGTATGCATTGGATAAGTAAAGTGGCTCTAGGGTTTTTCCTAGGTCTATGAATGATATGAATGGATGTGATGAAATGTCCTAAGATCTAATGATTTAGATGGTTGATTGATGATCTAATTGAATGGATGCATAGGTGATATATGAATGCATGTGATCCCAAAGTAAATCTAGATGATAGATGGGTTGGATGGTCTAGATCTAATGTTAATGCATGTATGGTTTGGATTTGATAGGTGGATCTAAAGTTTACATAATTTTGATGCATGAGATGAATGGTCTTGATTAAGGGATGAAGATGAGTGGTTAAGATTGCATTGGAGACGAGATTGGATGGTGTGGATTGATAAGGAGATGGACAAGTCTTGGGCGTGTGATTTGCATTGTGGACTTAGGTTTTGGACCTATAAATGAGCACATGGGCCTCCAGTGGACCTGGATTTGAGCATGAGGATTTGGGCATTTATTAGACTTTGGAGTGCATATTGGCCTGACCCATCTTGTAATATGCCCATGGACTGCCTGTGGCCTGACCAAATGTTAGCCTATGGAGCTTAGCTTGACCCAATTGAAGTGGATCTCTGGCCCATTTGATCTTGATTTTCAGTCTTTGGCAGTTGAATTGCATGTTCTCTCTCCCATAATTAAATAATGAACTCCACCACTTTAAAATCTAAAATATTGATTAAGTTTAGACTCTCATAACTGGATCTAGACTATCCAATTTACATGAAAAACCTAAAAGTGGCCTGAATTAATTACCAAAATTTCAGATTTTCTATTTTAGGCTCAAAACTAGCAATTATCCACTCACTTAGCTTGATTTCCTGTATTCTATATTTTTAGTTTACAAAACTAAGAAATTGTCTTAAATGCACTAATATACACAACATTGAGAGCTAACTGGTCCAATAATTATGGATAAAAATGTAAGATTTTAGGGCTCAACAAATACCCCCAAACACAGATTTTGCTAGTCCTCGAGAAAAACTACCTAAAATGACAAATTCTAATATAATCCTAATTGTATTCATAAAGGGAACCTATAAACAAAAACCTAAGCTAAAACTAAAAACTTCACCACTTTCGTTGGTACTATCGATTGCATTTAGCATATGCAACAAACCTTTAAACCACTAGGTTATCCCTAGTGGACGAGTTATAGTCTCGTGAGGGCTTTCACTAATAATACCCACAAATATCAACATATTTAACATGAACACAAGGATAAGAGGTCTAGACATTATACAACTCTAAATTTCATTTTACAAAGTTTATACTTGGGGTGTGTGTGCGTTTTAGCCAATACTAAGACGGACTTCATTTTCCAAATACACACAAGTTTTGCTCACACCATTGGAAAATGCGCTTCGACTTGAAACCTTACTGGATATATCTCTCAAAAAAATTAGCACTCAGAGGTTTGGGTTCATTTTCTCTCAAGGTATATGTGAGCAGAATTTATATATTCAAAATAAAAATATCTCATATATGTATTGTCAAAGAAGGCCCAATTCAAAGAAAATGAATGATCTCATGAATAGGTGTCAATTTCCTGAGAACGTTGAGCCAAACAATATCATTTATCTTCCTTTATTCTCCACATGAAATACCTTATTTAGACCTAAGATCAATAAGACTTTCTATTAGGACGAAACGTGACTTGGGATCGGGTCAAATCAAAGAAGGTTAGACGGCTCTAAAGATAAATACTTTGAATTGGTTAGAGGTCTTCATGATTTTGAATGGGATACTTTTCCTCTATTTTTCTTTTCGGCACTTTTCTAAGTTTTTTCTTTTTCTTTTCCTTTTCACATCCTTTTTTTGGTATTTGGATGTTTCCCTTTTTGTATTCTATTTTCTTTATTTTTCTTTTCTTTATTGTGCCATTGTTTTTAGAGTATTATCCTTTAATTTTTCATCTCTAACCCTTTTCTATGAATAGGTCATGGAAATTTTTTCAATTTGCTCATACTCCTAGCTTGGAGTTGGGTATGGTAGACATGGTTAGTCAAGAAAACAGGTTATTTTGAAGGCTCAACTGGGGAACTATCAAGATAAGATAACCAAAACTAGGTAGGCTTGAAGGCTCAAACGATCTAAAAATGGCTTAAATCATATCCTAAGTTTTAACAGGTGGTTTCCTTGCTTCAAATAAATTTGGAAAAATTTCAAGCATAATAACTCAATTTTGATGATATTTTCAGTAATATGACCAAGATGAAGAATAATGAGAACAACAACGACTTATTTGCGTTACCAAAGAAAATGGAATTGACTTATAACCCTTAGAAGAAAAGAATGACTCTAAAACTCACTTGGTTAAGTCTCCACTAGTATTCCTCTAGTGATTACTTGACTCGTGAATATTTTTCTTTTCAGACTAAACTTAATATGGCTGTGTACAGGTTTTTCCAAATATAAATCTTATAAAAGTCTTTTTGGAAAAGTATGATATAAAAATCTCTATCTAAGTGTTAATGTTAAAAATGTGACACTTTTTATGTCAAATTGTCATGACGCATGCTTTTCTCAAGTTAAGATTGACAGTCTTTTTAAGCACCAAGGAGTCTCAGCCTTTGCCTACTCTTCCATTGAAAAGGTTAAGTCTGCCTATCTTTTCCTAAGAAAACAATATTTTTTTTACTAAAATGTAACCCCTCAATACCCCCAAACTCGAATTGAACATTGTCCTCAATGTTCCCTAATCTACAGTGATCAGGTGCAAATAAGAAAATATTGGAACAATGCTAATTGGGTTTAGATGTACCTAAAAAGGCTCATGACACAAAACTTATAAATAGACCTAGTAACAAAATTCCTAAAATGACTTAATAAAAAATCCTAGGCTAGACTGATTCGAATAAGTTAACTAAAATCCTAGACTGACTCAATGCAAATCAAAACTAGGCACTAAGGAACAAACAAATTCAGAAATAGATGGGTGGGTTGTGGGTCCGAATAAAGGAAGATGAATGGGTGAATATTGGTAAATGAGTGTGGGTGGTTGGGTAAATGGGTGATGGGTAAATGGATGGATAGGTAAATTGATAAATAGGTTAAATGTGTAATTGGATAAATGGGTGGATGAATAAATGGGTGGATAGGTAAATGGGTGGATGGATAAATGGGTAAATGGGTGGATGGGTAAATGGGTAAATGGGTGATAGGTTGATAGGACGGACCCTGTGATGGTTCTGGTGTGGGTGAAATGGTTGATTGGGTGGTGGTGATGGTGATGTAGGTGGTGATAAGGGTGGACTATCTATATCTATGACTGGGCTTGACTGAGTCCTAGACGTAGCGATTGATGGACTGACGGGAAGTGTAACTAAAACCAAGAGATTCGTGGAGTCACTAGACCAATAATGCAAACACAAACTCGATCACACACGTTCAAAAAAAAAATCAGACAAGAAATGCTTAAATCTAGCTTTAAGCTTCTTTAAGAGAAATTGAATTTTTATTGGCTGCTAATAGGTCTCTAAAATTTGTCTCTAGACTTCCTCCTACTTTTGTCTCCAAATAAACTAAGTCTCCAACGAGAGTTTAAATTACAAGATGGCCAGGTAAGTGGGAGAGCACACGGCATCTCGTCCCAGCTTATCCTTAGATGATGCTCAACCGCATGTCTTGGTGACAGAACTAGCCTTAGACGCCATTCTTGATGATAAACTATTCATTGGTTACAAAAATTGATTTGAATTAAAAAGGCTCCTAATGAGCATGAAACCCTAAAAATCTAGCCTAATGGTTCCTTGATTGATTTTATTAAGAGATGCATGAACCATTTTTATTTATTAATCTTTTTTATTTTTCTATTTTTGTGAATGCAATCCTAAATCTAGCAACACAATACTCAAAGCAAATATGCAAACAATAAGCAAACAATTTAATCTAATGCATGGAACTAGCAACCTAAATGCATGATCAAAGTAAATATGCAATATTTTTGGTTTTTTTTAATGCAAAATAAATGCAAAACACCCTAAATAAAATCTATATGAATGCATAGAAAAATAAAAAAACCTAAAAAAAATGAGGTTAGGCACTTACCTTGGCTTGTAGTGCTTTCATGCAAGAAATTTTTATTGCGCAATTCAAAATCCCTGTACAATGAAATACCACAAAACAAAGTGAAGATTCTGACTCTCATAAAGAATACATGAAAGGTCATCTAAATGATGTTTTCTTATCACTACAATTAAAGAAGGAGATCTAATATCTACAATCTATAAACAAGAATTTTAAAATATGATAAGATTATGGAAATTAAATCAAAGTTCACCATATTAAAAAATTATTCCATGATTCCCAAGATTTTACATCTTATTTTGAAGATTTCTTAAGTTAGATATAAGTTCTAAAATTTTAGAAAAGTTCTAAGTTTGGAAATTTTGCTAAAATATGAAGGTTTCCAAAAATAGATCAATTACCAAAAATAATTTTTTCTAAAAATAGAAAGCTTTTCCAAAAATAAATTGATTCAAATAATTTAGATTTTCAACAACTTCTTATTTAAGGTAACTTTAGAAAAATAGAAAAAAAATCCAACTTTAAAGAGTTTTCAAAAACAGAACTATCCAAAAATAATATTTTTTCATAAAAATAATTATTTTTTAAAAAGAACACTTTAATTTTATGATTTTTTCCTGGCAACAACACCAAAAACTTATTATAGTTTTAAATTTGTAAATCTCGCAAGCGCACGAGCCATATATTGTATAGCGATTGAGTGCGAGGTCCAACCCCAAGGAAAATCTCAAAATATATGAATTAAAATTAAATTTGTGTTTGCTCAAAAAGAATTATTTTCAAGAATTAAAACCTTTACATGAGTCATATATGTAATTTGGAAAATCAGTAAATAAGATGTGTGAATTAATTGTCCTTGAATTAAAATGGTAAATTAAATGATAATCTTAATCATAGTCAAAATTATAAGTTATAAGATTAAAATACCACATCTCCAATCTTTAATTGAATGAATTTTGAGAGAGTGTGTAAAAACAAAGAATTAAAAGAATAAAAGAATAACATGAATTAAAGAATTTAAAAAGAATAAAACATACAAGATCTAGGTTAGAACAAAAATTATACAACAAACATATAATTTAACATGATTAAAAGACAAAAATTTGAATCGTAAGAAAATAAATGACTGAAAATAAAAATGTAGTAACGTAAAAGTTGGTTGCTTGGAATAGACCGCCCATCGCCCAAAATTTGTACACAAATACAAAACCTAAATTTGAAATTCGCGTAAAGATCTTAAATGCAATTCATACTCACTAATAAAGATAAGATCGACAACTTTTAATTTAATTACTTAAACTTTAGTAATCATGATTCAACATTTAAAAACAAGATCTTAACTATTGCATTTGCTCATGTTTTATTAAAGAAACAAAAGTTGCAACTAGAAATTAAAATCAAAATAATCACAAAAGGATTCTAGAACTTGAATGTTTCAATATTCTAAATGGATGCATTTTATTTATTTCATTGAAGAATTCAATACAGGCACTTATAAATTAAATATAAGAAAGACAATATAAAAATAAAATTTACAACTCTCACTTTATAAATTCGAATGGTGCTCCTGTCCTCTTGTCTTTTACTCCAGCCTTGGTCCACTCAAGTTCCAGGCCAAATTTGAATTCTATGGTGTGCTTAGTACTCTATTTACAGGCTCAAGGTTGGAACGAACGGCTGAGATTAAATCTGGGTTTAAGTTATGGATTGATGGCTTGGATTAGATCTCATGAAATTTGGATGGATGGGATTTAAGATTGAAAACTAGGGCTTACAATAGGGTATACATGAAATTTGGGTGGCTTGGCTTGGTGGCTAAGCAATGGTGGAGATAAAATTGGGATTTATGATTAATTTGGAAAGTGGAGTGCAAATCCCATTGTTCTGCAAATGTACCATTTTACAGCTCCATTTCGACCTAATAAAATTCTGAACCATGAAATTTTGTAAACTACAAAGTTGTAGCCCCTAAAATCTTCTTTCCAACGCAACAAGAATGAACACAATTGGATATACTAGTGAAATGTTATTGTCAAAATACCAAACATGTGTCAAAACTTATCTTCCAAATCCTATTTTTTTCTCCATTTCTTGTTTGACAAGGCTTCACACGAAATTGAGAAGTGTCTAATTGCCATGGGAGAATTTGGATTACTTGGAGGAGGGGTGATGAGGTGTAGGTGATGTGACATGAACCTAGATAGAATTTTGGGTCAAGTGCATGGAGAGATTTTAGTTGCTTGGGTTCCAAGTTGTTTTATGTCTAGGGCTTTTATTAATGAATGGTTATGATTGAATGGGACCTAGATCTTATGGCTATAATGTAAGTTGATTAAAATAAATTATATATATGGTAGGTTTCTTAATGGAGGGTTGAGATTCAAAGGTTGATCAAAATGGATGATAAAATGAATGGCTTAGATCTAAGATGATGAATGTATGCATTGGATAAGTAAGGTGGCACTAGGGTTTTTCCTAGGTTTATGAATGATATGAATGGATGTGATGAGATGTCCTAAGATCTAATGATTTAGATGGTTGATCGATGACCTAATTGAATGGATGCATAGGTCATATATGAATGCATGTGATTCTAAAGTAAATCTAGATGATGGATGGGTTGGATGGTCTAGATCTAATGTTAATGCATGTATGGTTTGGATTTGATAGGTGGATATGAAGTTTACATAATTTTGATGCATGAGATGAATGGTCTTGATTAAGGGATAACGATGAGTGGTTAAGATTGCATTGGAGAGGAGATTGGACGGTGTTGATTGATAAAGAGATGGACAAGGCTTGGGCATGTGATTTGCATTATGGACATAGGTTTTCGACCTATAAATAACAACATGAGCCTGTAACGCCCCGCCCTTTTTCACTCGCCGAAAATCAGAGTCTATTTTTTTTTTTGTAAAGGAAATAGTGAAAGAGAGCGGGAATGTCACAACGCGAGCTGAGTCCAAGCTTCCAAGGCCTGACCCTTAACTGGCCAACTATACGTGTGCGTGGACAAGTCCACTAAAACATTTCACATGCGATACTATGACTTGCGGAATACCCATTTGCGAAAATAACATCGGATTACAACATTTACTTAGCAAGGAAGGCAATCAATATAAATTAACTTAATCCAGATTAATCATCATTCGATCTATAACAAATAGTCTAAGCTATTACATTCCCAAATACTAGCTACTCAAGTTACATTGTCCATGAATAAATGTAAATAAAGTGAAACTAAATTATCCAAGCTCCTAAGCTTGGTTCCGATCTCGTTCATGGTTCCGTCCATTTCCTGTGTCATCAACTAATGTAGAAGTAGGGCGTTAGACAACACACCCAGTAGGTACTCCAAGTAGGGTCAACACATGGGTTAGTACAAAATTATATAGATAACATAATATCAAAAACATGCAAATCAATGCCATGCTATGGGTGTCATATGCCATGAGTCCCACCCATCATCCATATCACCAACACATAGTATCCTCCTGATGGAAACTCCTCATCAAGGTATCCCCCACGAATGCCTTATGGACTCCCCGACTGAGCGTGGATCTCCGGTTACAAATCAATCATACATCCCTCTTGATGGATAATGCACATCAAGGTAACCTCACGAATGCCTTATTGACGCCCCGACGAAGCGTGGGTTTCTGGTTACATTTCATCCTTCCCATGCCATGCATGAGATGCAAGTGCAGACATGCTATGTAATAATACAAATCATAGCATTAAAATTCCGTCATTAAGACATATCATTTGATACAAAAATAATTCAAGTAAAACATTCACATATACATAATCCATGGTTTTCAATAAGGTAGGAATCCTACCAACGTCCAATTATCGGGTCCTTGTGTTTCCGTCCAAATATCGATCACCGATCGCGTCAAGCCGATCGTTCACCATTTGTGAAATCCCGTTACCTTATTACATTTAACATATACATACATCAATTTGGTGGTCCATTTAATTCCATAAAATAACCAATTTAATTATTCCAATTGATTTAAACCATTCCCTTCATCCTTCCAATTTGACCTAACCATTTGGAAAATCATATAACTATTTCATTTATAAAATCAGCCGGTTACTCGCTGTCCACTACCCACTGTCCACTATCCACTGTCCACTACCCACTGTCCACTGTCCACTACCCACTGTCCACTGTCCACTGTCCACCAAAGCTCACTTGTGGGGTTTGGCCGTACAACATGGCCGAACCTCACTCTTTGGTTTTGACCCCTTTTTTAACCCTTGTTTTAATTTACACAAAATGGGTCCATCACCATCCATCTTTTGATTTATTCATCCAATCACATAAGTTAATCATTTAACTTGATAAAATCAACACCTAAATCCATCAAATATTATCCATGGGGTTTAACCATACAACATGACCGAACCCATGGTTCTTTCATTCCATCTTCTTACCATTTTAACCCTCATTTCTTAACTTGGTCATTCGATCACTTAATTTCCATAGATCTGCCAAATGACTCATCAAAATAATTCATGGGGTTCGGCCATACAGCATGGCCGAACCTATGGTTCCTTGTTTCCATTTTTCCTTGGTCTAAATACATGTAAATCCATCAATATTCCTCCATCATTTTCCTCCTTTAAAACCCTTTAAAATTACTAACATACATTCATCCTTTTCATTCTTTAAAAACCCATTGACATTAATAATCCACTTCCATGGGGTTCGACCATACAACATGGCCGAACCCTATGGTTCATCTTTTCCTTTTTAACAAACACCTACCCATGATTAAATCACTTGATGGGGTTCGGCCATAGATTATGGCCGAACCTCATCCAATCCCTTTTAAGTTCTCAAGGGTCCTTATACATAACAATCTAGGGTTTTGTCCATTTTTCCATCTCGTTCCTTGGATGGATTTTGAATCCATGGCCCATAATATTTTGGCCAACCATTTTCAATCTATATAGAATGTTCTCTTTAATCTCTTTTTACTTAATAAAATCTTGACAAGTACCACTTATCGATTCCGCGACTCCTCCGATCTTCTTTCATTCCTTGGTCTTTTCTTTCTCCTCCTTGATCTTCGGCCAAAGTGTGTTGCTTGATTAAGATAGAAATCCTAAGAGTGGTTTCGGCCAAGGAAGAGATTTGAGAGAGGGAGAGGAGGAGAGAATGGAAAACCCAAAGTCTTTTCCTTGTCTTGTGAGAGATCGGCCCAAAGAGTGAGAGGGAGAGGAGTTGAGATAGAAATCTCTATGTCTTTCTTGTCTTAGTGAGAGGCTCGGCCAAGGGAGAGTTTGAGAGCACAATTTCTTTGTTCCAATAAGATCCAATCAGCCAAAGGTGTGGTGTCTCTTGGGTTATGCCCCTTTGTAACAACCAAAACCTTTCACCTCCCACATTAATGTTTCCTTTGGGGTTTCATCCCATGAGATGAAACTCCCATCTCCCCAACGTGTGTACACCTTGGGTTTGGTCTTATGAGATACAACTCTCCATCTACTCTCCTAACTCACTTAAGATGAAAGTCCCATTAACTTCCCATCCAACTCACCTTAACTCAAATATTTTTAATTCTTTTAAACTCAAGATTTGTACTCATTCATTAACTCAATTCCTTGATTCCATTTCCAATTTAAATCAGCCACACCTTAATTAAGCTTGAACTCATTTGGTGGTCAACCAAGTCAACCGTAACCCATTGGGTCCCAATTGCGCATTTGACCCAATTGACAACCTTGACCCAATTAAATAAATCTTACCCATTTATTTCAATTAGACCTTATCCATAATCCGTTGGGTCTCAATTGGGCAATTGACCCAACTCCTTACCCATCTAAAGTCCATCTCCATTAATTCACAAATTAAATGGACAATTTCCATATATATTCATGAATTGAAAATCCAGGGTGTTACAATACTACCCTCTTTTGAACATTTTTGTCCCGAAAATCGAGCTAGGTAGGGTTTCAAACAGATTACATAAATAGCTCAGGGTGAGCTGTTCTCATTTCCGACTCAAGTTGCCATGTGGCTTCCTCATTACCATGTCGATCCCCATACCACCTTGACGAACTGAATTGCTCGGATCCGTAATACCCTTTGTTCTATCTCTACTACTCTGACAGGCTTTTTGACGTAAGTCACGTCGCTTTGCACCTCTATGTCTTGTACATTTAGTACGTACGAGGGATCAGGATTGTACTTCCTCAACATAGATACATGGAACACATCATGCAAAGATGACAACTATGGAGGAAGTGCTAACCTCCCCCACCTTCTTTAGGATTGGAAACGGTCCCACAAATCTAGGCGATAGTTTCCCCTTCTTTCCAAATCTCATGTGTCCCTTTCGTGGCGAGACTTTCAAGAATACTAAGTCTCCCACCTCAAACTCAAGGAACCTCCTCCTCTTGTCAGTGTAGCTCTTCTGATGACTTTGTGTAGCAAGTAGGTGTTGTCGTATCAACTGAATCTACGTTGTAGTCTCTGTAACTAACTCGGGTCCAATAAGTGTAGGCTCACCGGCCTCTGTCCAGTACACTGGTGATCTACATGGTCTACCATACAAGGCCTCGAATGGAGCCATTTGGAGGTTTGCCTGGTAACTGTAGTTGTAAGAGAACTCCACAAGTGGTAAGTGATCCTCCCATCCACCCTTGAAGTCTAGTATACATGTTCTCAGCATATCCTCCAATGTATGTATCGTCCTCTCCGATTTCCATCAGTCTGTGGATAGAATGTTGTGCTAGTCAATAGATTTGTCCCCATAGCTGACTGCATGCTCTGCCACACTTGCCGGTGAATCGGCCATCTCTGTCGGACACAATAGTCCGGGGAATACCATGTAGTCTGATGATATCCCTGATGTACCGTCGACCCAAGGTCTCAGATGAATCTGTCATCTTGATGGGAAGGAAGTGTACGAACTTGGTCAATCAATCTACCACGACCCATATCGCATCGTTGCCCTTGGATGACCTTGGCGACCCTGTCACAAAATCCATGGAGATGTGTTCCCATTTCCACTCCGGGACTGGTAAGGGTTTGAGTAAACCCGGTGGCTTCTGATGTTCCGTCTTAACCTGCTGACAAGTTAAACAATGAGCAACAAACTCTGCCACATCTCTCTTGAGTCCACGCCACCAATAATGCCTCTTCAGATCATGATACATCTTGGTGCTGCCTGGATGAATAGAGATTTTAGTCTGGTGTGCCTCGATCAATAACTCTCTTCTGCAACTCTTAGGCACATATGTCCTACCTCAGAATACAAGACCTTGTCCTGGTCGTAACTCCCATTCCGGTATGACCTCACCAGTAGACATCTTGGCCCATATCTCCTCTACTTCTGGATTTGTCTGTTGCTCCTATTCAATCTTGGAGACCATGTTGGACCGTATGATCAGATTATACATACTCCCATGGTTCTTGATATACAGATTGAACTCTCGAATGGTATTCAGCATCTCCCATTCCGTCCTGATCAGACTGGCCACTGTTGCATGTGATATGCGGCTGAGGGCATCCGCTACTTTGTTCGCCTTGCCAGGATGATATAGAAGCGCGAATTCATAATCTTGCAAATATTCCATCCATCTGCGCTGCCTCATGTTGAGTTCCTTCTGATCAAACAAATATTTCAGGCTTTTGTGATCTGAAAACACCTCAAACGTCTCCCCATAAAGATAGTGTCTTTAGCTCTTGAGAGCGAAGACCACTGCGGCTAGTTCCAGATCAAGCGTGGGATAGTGGCGTTCATGAATTTTCAACTGTCTAGAACCATAAGCCACCACATGTTGACTTTGAGTGAGAGAACACCCAAGTCCCTCTCCTGAAGCATCACAAAATACTTCATATCCCTTGCCCCTTTCCTGGTAAAATCAGAATAGGAGCAGTTGTAAGCTTCTCCTTTAGTTCCTCGAATCTCTGGTTGCATACATCCGACCATTCAAACTTGACTCCTTTCTGATTGAGTCGAGTAAGTGGAGATGCAATCTTGGAGAAGTCCATGATAAACTTCCTATAGTAACCTAGCCAATCCCAAGAAGCTACGGATCTCGGTCACATTCTTCGGTGCTTTCCATTCTCTCACTGCCGCCACCTTAGCCGGGTCCACGGCTATAACTTCTGCTGATATAACATGCCCCAAGAAGTTAACCTTAGATAGCCAGAATTCACACTTGCTTGCTTTGGCATATAGCTGGTTCTTCCTCAGGGTGTCCAGGACTATCCTGCAGATGCTCAGCATGTTCCTCCTGACTTTTGGAATAGATCAGGATGTCATCAATAAAAACAATCACAATCTTGTCCAAGAAAGGACGGAAGATCATGTTCATTAGATCCATCAACACAGTCGGTGCATTGGTGAGTCCAAACGGCATGACTACATAATCATATAGTCCATACCGCGTCCTGAAGGTTGTCTTCTCTATGTCCTCATCCCTAACCCGGATTTGATGGTAGCCGGACATCAGATCAATCTTTGAGAAATGGCTGGAACCCCTAAGATTGATCGAATAGATCATCGATCCTGGGTAGAGGGTACTTGTTCCTAACAGTCAACTGGTTCAATTTTCGGTAATCCACACACATCCGAAGTGTACCGTCTTCTTTTTCACAAATAACACCGGGGCTCCCCAAGACGATGTGTTGTTCTGAATGCATCCCAGTCTGAGCAGTTCATCAATCTGCTTCTTTAGCTCGGACATCTCAGCTGGTGCCATCCGGTAATGTGGCAATGACACTGGAGCAGTGCCAAGGTACAGTTTGATCTCAAATTTAATCTCCCTCTTAGGTGGCAAGCTAGGGAGCTCTGTTCGGAATACCTCAGCGTAGTCTTTCACTACCGTCGGAAGTTCAGCCACCGGTGCCTTGTCTAATCTGATATTGTTCAATACCACGCGGTTCAACTCTTCATGCAGTCTTCTGGTTAAAGGGATGCTCTGTTTGTCGGCATGTACCACATGTCGTTTTCCCTCGAGTGACCAAAATATCACCCTACAGGAGATGGCAATCCATGTTGGCCTGAAAGCTAGCCAAGCAGTCCATGCCAAATATGATGTCATACTCAGTCATATCGAGTACCAGATAGTTGAACTCAAATCTGAATCCAGCGAGTTCAGTATTCACTACTGTCCCCAATGATGTGTCTCCGACGAGGGATACAATAGTAAGTGATGTGGACAGTTTTTGTACTAATGTGCCAGTAGCGGATATGAATGCAGCAAATACAAAGGAGTGGGATGCTCCAGAATCAAATAATGTAAATGCATAGGAACTATCGACTACTGCCATACCTTGAATCACAGAGTGATCCACTCCTACTAGTTGAGCTAAGGTATATAGCCATCCAGATCCTGTAAGGTTTGATGTCCATCCCGTCTGGTTGTATGCCCTAGTTCCTCTTGAATGAGCTGGTCTGGCTGGAGGGCGGAAGGAACTCCTGGAGTGAGAGGGTCTGCTGAGTTGTGGACAGTCCTTCTTGAAATGGGCCTGATGGTCACAATGGAAACAGGTGCCCACACCTCGGGGGACCTGAGAGACTGATGCTGATGGGGAGGGCTGGTTGGGACGAAAGCCCCCTGTTGACCCAGTGGAAGGTGAGAGTCTCCCAAAGTTAGGTCAAAACCTGTTGTTGGCACGAAATGTACCTCCCTCACTCTGACCTCGGTGGTTGTCCACAAACCGCATTGTCTCGGCCATCTCCTGCTTCGCTATAGTGCCTCGGCTGACCACCTCTGCCAGTGTAGGTGCTTTGAAGATGGTCACCTTGGCCCTAATGCTTGGTCGAAGGCCCCGCTCAAACTTACGAGCCCTTCGGTATTCCGTGTCCACCATATACAATGCATAACAAGACAGACAGAGGAACTCCTGATGGTACTCGCCACCGTCCACCGTCATCGTGCCTTGCACCAAAGATAGGAACGCTTGGGTGTGGTGCTCTTTCTCCTCCTCGGAGAAGTAGTGGTCCAAAAACATAGCTGAGAACTGCTCCCATGTCATTGCAGTCCTTTCCCCTTCCAGAATGAGCGCCCGCTGTCACTCTATTACTTCCCACCATTTACCGGCATCATCAAATAGTTGTGAGGTAGCCAGTACTATCTTGTCTTCATGACTCAAGATCTTTAGTAGGGTCAAGATCTGAGTAATTTTCCTCAACCAATTTTCTGCTCCGACAGGCCCTTCTTTCCCTTTGAAGTAAGCTACTGGAAATCCCTGACCATCCTCCGGTCATTGGCCTCGCTGGTGGTCGTATTTCCGTGCATGTGCTGTTGAAGAACAGAGGTGACCACCGCTTGGACCAAGTTTTGTAGTTCGGGAGGCACCACGGGTATGTTCATGCTATTTTGTTCCTCCTCCTGATGAGGTTGTTGCACCTCGTCATCCTCCACATGTGGGTTTTGTAGGGTTCTTCTTCTCGGAGGCATTTTTCCTAAGTCATTGAAAACATCGTTGACTTAGTTTCTTCGTAAAGTTTGTGTTTTCACATTTTGGGGAAATTACCAAATAAGCATTCTTTGTATTTCTTTGTTTTTTTTTTTTTTTTGGGAAACTTCCTAAGTATCAAGTATTTGTTTCTCAATTTGGGGATATCGGGGAAATATCTCCTAATTTGCTATGTTTGATAAATCCAATTTATAGTGACTGTCCTTCCTTTGCTATCATTCCTTCTTCATCAAATGTTGCTCTCAGATTGAATGCCTCAGTCTGAGTCTAACGAAGTAAATTAATCTGGCCCCCGTGCAGCAGACTCCTAAGAGTTGGTCAGTTGGGATTCTTATCTGTCAGTCAGACATGATACCGTGTTAATCTTATTTCGAAAGATTCATTCTTCCAGGTTTCACTCTAATACCAACTGTAACGCCCCGCCTTTTTCACTCACCGAAAATCAGAGTCTATTTCTTTTTTTTTTTAAAGTAAAGAGTGAAAGAAAGCGAGAACGTCACGACACGAGCTAAGTCCGAGCTTCCAAAGCCAGACCCTTAATTGGCCAACCATGCGTGTCTGTGGACAAGTCCACTAAAACATTTCACATGTGATACTATGACTTGCGGAATACCCATTTGCGAAAATAACATTGGATTACAACATTTACTTAGCAAGGAAGGCAATCAATATAAATTAACTTAATCCAGATTAATTATCATTCGATCCATAGCAAATAGTCTAAGCTATTACATTCCCAAATACTAGCTACTCAAATTACATTGTCCATGAATAAACTTAAATAAAGTGAAACTAAATTATCCAAGATCCTAAGCTTGGTTCCAATCTCGTTCTTCGTTTCGTCCATTTCCTGTGTCATCAACTAAGGTAGAAGTAGGGCGTTAGACAACGCGCCTAGTAGGTACTCCATGTAGGGTAACACATGGGTTAGTACAAAATTACATAGATAACATGATATCAAAAACATGCAAATCAATGCCATGCTATGGGTGTCATATGCCATGAGTCCCACCCATCATCCATATCACCAACACATAGTATCCTCTTGATGAAAACTCCTCATCAAGGTATCCCCCACGAATGCCTTACGGACGCCCCGACTGAGCGTGGATCTCCTGTTACAAATCAATCATACATCTCTCTTGATGGATAATGCACATCAAGGTACCCTCACGATGCCTTACGGACGCCCCGACGGAGCGTAGGTCTCCGGTAACATTTCATCCTTCCCATGCCATGCATGAGATGCAAGTGCAGACATGCTATGTAATAATACAAATCATAGCATTAAAATTCCGTCATTAAGACATATCATTTGATACAAAAATAATTCAAGTAAAACATTCATATATACATAATCCATGGTTTTCAATAAGGTAGGAATCCTACCAACGTCCAATTATCGGGTCCTTGTGTTTCCGTCCAAATATCGATCATCGATCGCATCAAGCCGATCATTCACCGTTTGTGAAATCCCGTTACCTTATTACATTTAACAAATACATAGATCAATTTGGTGATCCATTTAATTCCATAAAATAACCAATTTAATTATTCCAATTGATTTATACTATTCTCTTCATCCTTCCAATTTGACCTAAACATTTGGAAAATCATATAAATATTTCATTTATAAAATCAGCTGGTTACCCGCTGTCCACTACCCACTGTCCACTGTCCACTGTCCACTACCCACTGTCCACTGTCCACTGTCCACCAAAGCTCACTTGTGGGGTTCGGCCATACAACATGGCCGAACCTCACTCTTTGGTTTTGACCCTCTTTTTAACCCTTGTTTTAATTTACACAAAATGGGTCCATCACCATCCATCTTTTGATTTATTCATCCAATCACATAAGTTAATCACTTAACTTGATAAAAACAACACCTAAATGCATCAAATATTATCCATGGGGTTCGGCCATACAACATGGCCAAACCCATGGTTCTTTCATTCCATCTTATTACCATTTTAACCCTCATTTCTTAACTTGGTCATTCAATCACTTAATATGCATAGATCTACCAAATGACTCATCAAAATAGTTCATGGGGTTCGGCCATACAGTATGGCCGAACCTATGGTTCCTTGTTTCCATTTTTCCATGGTCTAAATACATGTAAATCCATCAATATTCCTCCATCATGTTCCTCCTTTAAAACCCTTTAAAATTACTAACATACATCCATCCTTTTCATTCTTTAAAAACCCATTGAAATTAATAATCCACTTCCATGCGGTTCGGCCATACAACGTGGCTGAACCCTATGGTTCATCTTTTCCTTTTTAACAAACACCTACCCATGATTAAATCACTTGATGGGGTTCGGCCATACATCATGGCCTGAACCTCATCCAATCCCTTTTAAGTTCTCAAGGGTCCTTATACATAACAATCTAGGGTTTTGTCCATTTTTCCATCTCATTCCTTGGATGAATTTTGAATCCATGGCCCATAATATTTTGCCCATCCATTTCCAATCTATATGGAATGTTCTCTTTAATCTCTTTTTACTTAATAAAATCTCGACAAGTACCACTTACCGATTCCGCGACTCCTCCGATCTTCTTTCATTCCTTGGTCTTTTCTTTCTCCTCCTTGATCTTCGGCCAAAGTGTGTTGCTTGATTAAGATAGAAATCCTAAGAGTGGTTCGGCCAAGGAAGAGATTTGAGAGAGGGAGAGGAGGAGAGAATGGAAAACCCAAGGTCTTTTCCTTGTCTTGTGAGAGATCGGCCCAAAGAGTGAGAGGGAGAGGAGTTGAGATAGAAATCTCTATGTATTTCTTGTCTTAGTGAGAGGCTCGGCCAAGGGAGAGTTTGAGAGCACAATTTCTTTGTTCCAATAAGATCCAATCAGCCAAAGGTGTGGTGTCTCTTGGGTTATGCCCCTTTGTAACAAGCCAAAACCTTTCACCTCCCACATTAATGTTTCCTTTGGGGTTTCATCCCATGAGATGAAACTCCCATCTCCCCAACGTGTGTACACCTTGGGTTTGGTCTTATGAGATGCAACTCTCTATCTACTCTCCTAACTCACTTAAGATGAAAGTCCCATTAACTTCCCATCCAACTCACCTTAACTCAAATATTTTTAATTCTTTTAAACTCAAGACTTGTACTCATTCATTAACTCAATTCCTTGATTCCATTTCCAATTTAAATCAGCCACACCTTAATTAAGCTTGAACTCATTTGGTGGTTGACCAAGTCAACCATGACCCATTGGGTGCCAATTGGGCATTTGACCCAATTGACAACCTTGACCCAATTAAATAAATCTTACCCATTTATTTCAATTAAACCTTATCCATAATCCGTTGTGTCTCAATTGGGCAATTGGCCCAACTCCTTACCCATCTAAAGTCCATCTCCATTAATTCACAAATTAAATGGACAATTTCCATATATATATTCATGAATTGAAAATCTTGGTGTGTTACAGAGCCTGCAATGGACCTTGGGCTTGAGCTTGAGGATTTGGGCCTTTGTTGGACTTTGGAGTGCACAATGGTCTGACCTGTCTTGTAATATGCACACGGACTACCTGTAGCCTGTGGAGCTTAGGTTGGCCCAGTTGAAGTGGATCTCTGGCCCATTTGATCTTGATTTTCAGTCTTTGGCACTTGAATTGCATGTTCTCTCTCCCGGAATTAAATGATTATCTCCACCACTTTAAAATCTAAAATATTGATTAAGTCTAGACTATCATAACCTGGATCTAGACTAACCAATTTACATGAAAAATCTAAAAGTGGCCCGAGTTAATTACTAGAATTCCAGATCTTCTATTTTAGGCTCAAAACTAGCAATTATCCACTCACTTAGCTTGATTTCCTGTATTCTCCATTTTTAATCTACAAAACTAAGAAATTGTATTAAATGCACTAATATACACAAAATTGAGAGCTAACTGATCCAATAATTAGGGGTAAAAATGTAAGATTTCAGTGCTCAAGAAGATCCTTAAATAATGGCTCGAAGAAGGATGAGATGAAGACTAAGCCTTACCTCGATCTATGAAAATCACATAAACAGTGATTTTCAGGCTTGTAGAGGCTTGAGGAACGAAAGCCCTATGATTTTCCTGGTGGGAAATCACTCTGAGAGGTCCTATCGACTGGTCTAGGGCACGGGAGAAGAATGAGGGACCACCAGACCTTCAATGGAGGGGAGACAACCAATTTGAAAGTGTTGTCCCTTTCGCAAAAAGTGACCCCTTTTTATTCTGAACTTTCTGTCTCACCTATATGTTGGTTCCAACAACAGGTCGACTTTTTCGACATTGTCCCCCTTTTTTTAACAGTGCTTTGATTTAGCACAGTACCGACATTGTCTGTCACACTGACAATCCATTCACCTGACATGTCGACAACATCGAGGGGTACAGATAACAGAGCAACTATCTTTGATATTTTCAACTTGATGGAGATCATATTCTAAGCACGACATACATAAATTCATTCTAATGCACAGATATGCCAAGCTTAATCAAATCATGCGCAGAAACAATTATCATTCAAAAAATGTATACATTTCAAAATACTTTGAATGGAATGTACGACTCTTCAAGTAGAATATGTACTGCAGCTGGGAAGAGTACATTCTAGACTTATAGTTGGCTAGTTCCTTTCCTCATATCATAGCATTTTTGCTATGTGAATTCACATGGTCTCTTGTGAGTTCATTTGTAGTGGTCTACGATATGGAAGTGAATCTTAAACCAAAACAAAACATGATTAATGGTCTATCTCCTAGGTACGAAGATTGTGGCACTTGGTGTTACATACACACCCCTACGATCGTACCTTTGATAACCAAGTCTTGGATTTATCAACTCTTTTAAGACATGATTCATCTGTCTTAACAAAGAGTCTTGCCATGTCTCCACATTCCTTGGGTTTCTTTTAGAATTCGGTGTGGTTAGATGTCTTCTAACCATAGGCTTATCTGAATTTTGTCTTTGTGCTCTCCTTTCCAGGTATCTCTTCAAATGATAGGAAATTTCTTTTGAAATGCCCATCCTTGTGGCAGAAATTGCACTTACCAGTTGAAGGGACGAGAGATACCTGTTTTTCTAAACACTTCATGCTTCATAGGTACTTTAGTGGATGATGCACCAGAGACCAGACCTATCACCATGTTGTCTACTCACACCAAGGAGTTCTCTTAAGTCTTTCATCTCCTTGGGTAAATTTGTCTTGGAATTTTTTTTTTGTGAGCTTTTTAAATCTTTTACTTCAAAGACAACCTTTTAATATCCTCTTTAAGAAGTTTATTGTGATGCCACAAATTCTTGACATCCTTGCAATGTATGCTTATTTCTTCTTAAAGAGTTTTATTGCTCTCTTTTAGGTTTGTGTTTTCATTATTAGAGAGTTCAAGATTGGAGGTTAGGATAAATTTTTCTAGTTTCTAAATCTTCTACTTGATTAGAGAGGTTCAGGTTTTTATTTTTAACATTGTTGAGTTTTTAGCCAAACTCTCACTCTCAAGAAACAGGGCACTGTAGGAGGCTTTGAAGATTTTCATCATCTTCACTCTCATCCTCTGTTTCAATTGTGGCATTCTCTTGATCACATATGATCGAGGCTACGAGACCTTTTGATACAACAGTTTTTGTTGGGTTTCATCATCTGAATCACTTTCGGAATCAGAAGTTTCAACATGGGTTACACCCACATTCATAACCTTTTTATTTTGTTCAAAGGACACTCATTCATGTAGTGTCCTCTTCCTCCACAATTGAAGCAGGTATGCTCCTTGACATCTTCTCTCTCTCTCCCTTTTCCTTTATTTTCTTCTTGCCTTCCTGGTTATCTTTTACTTGTTTCACCCTTACCCATTTTCTCATGTTATTTCTTTTTACAAAGTTTTTATAAAACTTTTTGGGAAACATTGCCATTTCATCACTTGAGAGTTCATATTCCAAAGATTTTTCTTTTTCTTTAGTCTTTGTTTGTTTTAGGGAAGATTTCAAGGCAATTGATTTATCATTTGGTTGTTCAAAATGTAGTTCATAGGTTTGCAATGAACCAACCAAATCATCAATGTTCATTAATGACACATCTCTATTATCCTCCATAGCCACAACCTTCGATTTGAATCTTTCTGCCAGATTCTAGACAATTTTGGTACATACCTTGTCCTCAGGTATCCCTTCACCTAAAGCGTACATTTGATTTAGAATGTCTCTTATCTTGGAATAGAAGTTCATAAAAACTTCATCCTCCCTCATCTTAAGAGTATCAAACTGATTTTGGACGATCTGAAGTTTAGACCTCTTAACTATTGAGGTGCCCTCATGGGTTTTCTCAAGAACTTCCCATGCTTCCTTCGTAGTTTTACAGGTCATGATCCACCTGTATTCACTATCAGAAACTGCACAATTAAGAGCATTCATCGCTTTCCCATATGTTGTCTGAGCAGCTTTCTCAACAGGGGTCCAAGTGGTAAAAAGTTTATGTGTTATGGTTGTGATGGAAGGTGCAGTTTTCCCTTCTGTGGGTTCTTGCCATCCAGTCTTTACAATATCCCAAATCGATGAATCAATGGAAATAAATAAACTTTTCATTTTGGCCTTCCATGAGGCATAATTTGATCCATCGAAATAAAGAGGTTTGGATATTGCATGACTGTCTCCATGGTGTCCTAGCTTGGATCTACTCAGATGGTTAGATCCTTATAACAAGCAATAGGCTCTGATACCAATTGAAAGTTTCCTTTCCAAGGGTGTTAGAACAATACAATTCACCCTAGAAAGGGGTGAATAGGTCAATCTAATTTCATTGGTCATTTTTGAAATTATCTTGATTGATTAGTTAAATGCAACTGATACAATAATCAAGTGTGTGTGTGTTAGCAAATGTGATTAAACAATCAACACAAGAAAATAGCACTAACACCACAAACACAAGAACACAAGATGTATAGTGGTTCGTTTCGCCAACCTACATCCACTGTTAGGACTCGCTCAACCTTGAGCTATACCCAAATTCACTATGTGGGGACTTACATCCTCATAATTATAGTAGGAATTCCACCTCGCTCAACTGGCTGGGAATTTCACCCACCACTGTGCCAGAGACGACGCTCTAGATTTTTTTTAGTGGTTTCGAGTACCTCCCCGTAATCCACTTTCGGGTAACAGGTTTTAAAAACAAAATTAAAACCAAGAAGCACTTGCCTTAAAGCTCTTTATTGCTGATGTGTTCTTCTTGAAGATCCCATCCAAGTTGTGTCGACGCTCCTCTTTGTAGCCGTCGTAATACAATCACAAACTCTGGGTGACAAGGAAATATGGCTTAACCAAAGTGATGAGCACAGGAAAATGATTATTTTGCCCTTGTATTTGGACTAGTTAGCCCTTGTTTTGTAGTGTTTTTGTAACACTCCAATTTTTCAATGATATAAATATTTACAAAAATGCCATTGGAATGGTAAATTAGATGGTTATTTGGATCAATGAGCTAAATTGGGACACAATGGGCCGAGCTGACCATGTTGACCATGGTTGACCGTATGGACCCTCAAGTGAGTTCAAAGGGTGAGTCAAATCATGTTGAGTTGGGGCTGAAGTGAGTTGAATTTGAATCAAACAATGGAGTTGACTCAAGTGAATTAAATGAGTGGTATTAAATGGGGTGAGTTGAGCTAATGAGTTGGGTGAGTTAAATTGGAAACCAAAGAGACCATTAATTCAAGTGAGTCAAGTGGGAGGTGAGGAGTTGCCTTGATCTCAAACACCACAAAGACAAGTCCCACACGTTGGTGGCGAATAATGTTCCATGCATGAAACCCACGCCCCCCAACCCCCCCCCACCCAACATGGGTGTTAATGGGAATCAAAAGGAGATGGACGGTCTCATGGGACACAACAAGAGTTACAACAGATTGGTCATGGGAGATGAAGGGACATGAGGTTTCATCTCAAGGATGAAACCCCCAAAGGAATCATAAAGAGGGAGGTGAAGAGACATGATGGTTGCAAAGGGGTGCCACCAAGGGACACCACCTTTGGCAAATCCTTATCAACCAAGGAAAAAGGTTTGGATTTCATTTCCACTCTCTCCCTCTCCCTCTTGGCCAAATCACTCTCTCCTCCTCTTGGCCGGCCAACATTGTAAGAGAAAGGGATCAAAGTTTCCACTCAAGACCGCCCACCCTCAACTCAAGGACTTGGAGTATTGACCATCCCAAGTTTCTCTCTATCTCAATTCAAACCTACCTCCACCTTGGCCGAACCAGTCCTTGGTGTTTTCACCATTGATCAAAGCACACAATCAGCTAAGGACTAAGGAAGCAAGAAGAAGCCAAGGAAAATTGGAAGAGTGTGGATTGGTAAGTACTTTATTAGGTTTTGTTAATTATCATGATCAAGGATCATGGTTTCGGTCTTTGTATGGTCAAACCCTAAATAATAAGTGTAAAGACCTTCAAAGATAATAATGGTGGATGAGGTTCGGCCATGGGTATGGCCGAACCCCATCAAAGAAGGTGATCATGCTAATATAATTGTATGAAGAAAAGTAAATAACCATGGAGGGTTTTTCCGATTTTGTAAGGGTTTTAAATCATGGATTTGAATGTCATGATTTGGCCATATTATGGCAGAATTCATCAAGGGTTAAAACCTTGGATGATGAGGTATAAAAAGGATAAAAAGAGGATCATAGGGTTCGGCCACTTTGGATGGCCGAACCCCATGAAATAATTTGGTTATGTTGATGGTTTTTGTAAGTTAAAAACCATGCAATATGATGGACATTTTTAGATGTTTTAATTAGACATATGATATAGGTTAAATGGTTCAAATCATGGGTCATAGGGTTCGGACCACTTTGGATGGCCTGAACCCCATGAAAGGATTTGATAATTTTGTATGGTTTTTGGAGAGATAAAAACCATACCAATGTATGTGAGTTTTTAAGTGTTTTATTTGGAATAAAAATTGATGTTTTAGATTGGCCATTGGATGGCTGAAGCCGTATTAAGATTATGGTTAAAATGTTGAAGATGAACCATACACAAAGGATGAAAGTTTTGCTATCAAGAGAACCATAGGGTTCGGCCATGTGTATGGCCGAACCCCATGGGTCATTTTATGGGTGTTTTCGGATAAGAACATACTTAGACATTATAAATGGATTTTTAACATGTAAAGAGATGGAAATAAGAACCATAGGGTTCGGCCATATGTATGGCCGAACCCCATGGAGTGATTTTGATGAACTTAAGCAATTGTGAAACCATGAGGATGATTGTGGACTTAGGGTTTAATTCAAGGACTAATTAAAGTTGGTGAGGTTCGGCCTGTAACGTCCGCCCCTTTTCACCGAAATCAGAGTCTATTTTTTTTTTTTTAAATGCAGAGTGATAAAGGGCGCGGACGTCACGACGCGAGTTAAGTCCGAGCTTCTAAAGACCGGCCCTTAACTAGCCAACCCTACGTGCGCGTGGAACGAAGTCCACGAGAACGGTTCACACGTAGATGTAAGCTCGAGGAATATAACTTAATGCGGAACATTATAATAGAGACTATCCTACCAGTTTTAGATAGCAAGGAAGTACGGCGCTTAAATTACTAAAATACCCCTAAATTCATAATTATATCTCAAATTGATAATGTCCAAAGTAAAGATCAATTCATAGTAAGAAATCTGCGTTATTACATTCCCATGAGTTAAGCTATTCGAATTACATTTCCAAAATAAATTAAATAAACTAAGTAGTCCGTCTTCCCAAACTCCTAAGCTTAGCCTCCGTCTCGTCCTTCGTGTCCGCCATCTCCTGCGTCATCAGTTAGGGTAGAAGTAGGGCGTTAGAAGACGCGCCCAGTAGGACTCCGAGTAGGCCTAACACATGGATTAGTGATAACAAGCACATAGGTATAATATAATGGAAACCATAAAATGAATGCCATGCCATGGGTGTCCTATGTCATGAGTCCCACCCATCATCCATACCATCATGCTGCCATATCCCCCTTGACGGAAAAACCTCGTCAAGATATAAACAATCACAAATCATGCCCCATGACGGCAAAACCTCGTCAAGATATAAACAATCACAAATCATCCCCCTTGACAGGCAAAACCTCGTCAAGATATAAACAATCACAAATCATCCCCCTGGACGGCAAAACCTCGTCCAGATATAAACAATCACAAATCATCCCCCTTGACAGCAAAGCCTCATCAAGGATATAAACAATCACAAATCATCCCCCTGGATGGCAAAACCTCGTCCTAGATATAAACAATCACAAATCATCCCCTTGACGGCAAAGCCTCGTCAAGGTGTCCACATGTTTGCATTCTTGGTCGCCCCGACGGAGCATGGACTGCAGTTTCTTTATTTTCATCTTTCCCATGCCATATCCCTCCCATGTCATGCATGAGATGTAGATACCATATGCCATGTAATATATGTGATAGCACAAACCATGGCATTTAAAACCCCATCAATAAAACATATAATTTGATTATCAAAAATAGATCAAGCAAAGCATCAATATACACATCATAGCCTTAAAACCCATCTTAAAACAATCATATGCTTACCAAAATAAATCAAGGAAAAACCCATACATAACACATAATCCATGGCTTACAAAAAGGTAGGAATCCTACTGAATACCGACTAACGTTCCTTTGCGTTTCTCCGTCCACAAACCCGGTCGCCGATCGCGCACCGCTTGCGATGTCCGGTACCTTATTACATATTATCAATTAGATTCATGTTTTAAATCACGTCTAAGTCCATTATCGAAGCCTTAGTGGGGTTCGGCCATACACCATGGCCGAAGCTCTACTAGTTAGGTTCGTGGGTCCCATTTAATCCCTTAACCATATTAATTATTTTAATTACATGAGTCTAAAAACCAGCCACCCTAGGCTTTATTTAACCATACATAGGGTCATCTTAAAAAAACACCTAAGTCCATGGTCACCTCCCATGGGGTTCTTCATTTTGGTCAATATTTACTTTTTGCCACTACCCTTCCATGGTTACTCATTCACTTAATCCATGTACATTTTTGTTCATAATTGATCCGTACACTAGATCCATTAATGTTCCATCAACCATGATATGCACATTAACAAATTAGTCCTTAACTTAGCCTAATTTTTCCATTAATCTAACCACATACATAATCCCAAGTTTAGCCCATCAAATGGCTCATAAATTGGGTCATGGGTTTTATTAAAATCAGCCCCTTTAATTCAACCTAATCCCCATTTTTCCTTGGGTCTTTCTCACCACATTTAGATCCATAATAAGCCCTCCCATGAGGAGGTTTACATCATTCATTTAAATCATCAATTTTGATCATTACTAACTACATTTAAAATCCATTGAAGTTGCCAACATTCCTTCATCCTTACTATGGTCTAAGTACTTCTAAATTCACCAATCACTCTCCATGGTTTTTATCATTGTTTCCACCCCTTTTAAAAATCACTAATACCCATTCATTTAAAACCTTTATAAATCATTAACCCCTTTTCATAGCCTCCATTCTCTAAATCCATTAAAATTCTAACACCATGAGAAGGTTCACATCATGCATTTCCTCATTTACAATCCCTTTAAAATTATTACATTCAATCATTAAAAAAAAAACTAAAATCATTAATCATCCCTTCATGATTCTAACCCTAAAAACTCCATTAAAAATCCTTAATTACCTACCATGGTTTTCTTCATTAAGCTCCCTTTAAATTTACAAACATTTGACCCTTTTTAAACCTCCAAATTATTAATGCATTACTCCATATCTTCCATCATTCTAAACCCATTTAAAACCACCAATTACATCACCATAGGATTTAAAAACATTCCATCCCTAAAATCTCCCCATGGTTTTATTTTTAGAACATTATTTCCCACACTTAAAAATCCATTTTAAACTATCACCATTCTCAACCATTTTTCCCTATTTTTACACCCTTCAAATTTACAAACACATAACCCTAGGGTTCGACCTATACACCATGGCCGAACCCATGGTTCATGGTTCACTCCCATCTATGCCTTTCAAGGCCATAAAACCATTTACATTTTCATGAATTTCTTCATTTAAAACCCTTTCAAAAATCACTACATTTGATCATAAAAACCCTAAAAATCATAATCATCTTTCCATGGCTTTCATTCTTTACAACCCTAATAAAATCACTTAAACACCCACCATGGGGTTCGGCCATACTACATGGCCGAACCCTATGGCCCATGGTTCTTCATAAAAAAAATCATTACCTCTCCATGTTTGAATAAAATTTTAATACATAAAACCCTTAAAGCATCCTTTATTTTTTTCTTAATCCATCTCTCCCACTTTATCCATTTCTCATCTTTCCATTGGATGGATTTGAGATCCAAGGCCTATGATAATTTGGCCACTACTAAATCCAAGCAATGGATTTCATAATCTCTTAAACCCTAAAAAAAATCTAATCTCTTGTTTTAGAAATACTTACAATCCAACGGCTTCTCCGGCTTTTCTTTCTCCTCTAGGGTTCCTTGGCCTTTCTCCTTCTTCTTCTCCTTGTTTGATCGGCCAAGATGAGCTTGGTCAATGTGAAAACATTACAGCTTGGGTCGGCCAAGATGGGATGTATTTGAGAGAGGGAGAGGAGGAGATGGTGAGAAAGAAGATTACCAAGCTTTGATCTTGGAGTGGTGGCTAATTGCTTGAACTTTCCCTCTCTTTTCTTCTCTTCTTCCTCCAAATTTTTCTTCTTCTTTCCTTCTTGGTGTGGGACGGTGATGGAGAGTAAGAGAGGAAGAGAATGAGATAAGAATGGGATTTGAAAGATAAGATAAAAACAACGCATTTTGGTTTCTTAAACTTTACTCCACCATTAAGGCTTCCAACCACCAACATGGGATTTTTTCCATGCTTTATGCTTTATGCTTTATGGTGGTGGTTGGAATAAACCACCACCAAGCCCAACGTCTTTGGTGTTTGAAATGAGGTGTTTTGGTATTCCAATTTTGACCCCTTTTGACCACCCTTTTGGATAGTTTAATTATTTAATTAATTAGATAATTAACTTAGGTTAATTTATTCCCACTTAACCTAATTCCATCTCTTTAAATTCCCTCCATGTATCCACCCATGGTTGACCTATTCAACCATGGTGGCCGGCCCCACCAATCCTTGGTCCACACGCCACCTCACTTGGTGAGGTGGAGGTGGGTCCCAATCGGCCACGTCACCTTGGTCAACTGATCACCAACTTAGGTGATTTAATTTTAATCCATTTTCAACTACTTGGATCACCATTGGGCCCATAGGCCCAATTACATTCACCTCCTACCCATTTACCTTAGAGTTTAAATCATTTTGAGCCATTGGGTCCCGGATGTGCATTGGGCCCAATTTGACCATCCTTGGCCCAATTGACCATCATTGACCCTTTAAATGAATTTAGATCCAATCCATGGTCCATTGGGCCATACTTGGGCCTTTGTCCAATTTTTGATCCATTTACCATTCTACTCCATCAAATTTCCCAATTTCCATCATTCAAATAAATAATAGCCACATTTTTATTGATTTAAAAATTCTGGGCTATTACAATACAATCCTCTTTTAAAATTTTCGTCCCGAAAATTCGAACGAAGTAGAGGTTCAAAGCAACTCATACAAAGAGCTCCGGATGAGCGGCTCTCATCTCTGATTCAAGTTCCCAGGTGGTCTCCTCATTGCCATGTCGTTCCCATACCACCTTGACGAACTGAATGGTGCGGTTCCGCAGCACCCTTTGTTCGCTCTCGATCATTCTAATCGGCTTCTCCTACAAACGTCACTGTCATTTTGTACATCGACGTCTTGTACGTTCAATACATGTGAAGGATCGGGGTTCTACTTCCTCAACATGGACACATGAAACACATCATGTAAAAATAATAACTGTGGAGGAAGTGCTAACTGATAGGCCACCTCCCCCACCCTCTTTAGGATTGGAAACGACCCCACAACTTAGGCAACAACTTCCCCTTCTTCCCTGAATCTCATGTGTCCCTTCCGTGGTGAGACTTTCAAAAACACCTAAGTCTCCCACCTCAAACTCGAGGAACCTTATCCTCTTGTCGGCGTAACTCTTCTGACGGCTCTGTGTAGTGAGTAGGTGTTGCTGTATCACTTTGATCTGAGCTGTAGTCTCCGCAACCAACTCCGGTCCAATCAGCGTAGGCTCACCGGCCTCTGTCTAACACACTAGCGATCTACACGGCCTACCATATAAGGGCCTCAAATGGAGCCATCTAGAGGCTTGCCTAGTAACTGTTATTGTAGGAGAACTCCACCTAGTGGCAAATGATCCTCCCATCCTGTAAAGCCCGCCCCATTTTCACTGAAATCAGAGTCTATTTTTTTTTTTTTGAAATAAAAGTGACAAACGGGAGCGGACGGCACGACGCGAGTTAAGTCCGAGCTTCTAAAGCCCGGCCCTTAACTAGGCCAACCTCTACGTGTGCGTGGAACTAAGTCCACGAAGAATGGTTCACACGTAGAAGTAAGCTTGCAGAAATTTAACATTAACGCGGGGGTTATAATAGAGCCTATCCTACCAGTTTTAGATAGAAGGGAAGATACATCATTAAATTACTAAAATACCCCTATGTTCATAATTATGTCTCAAAATGATAACGTCCAGCGTATAGTCCAAACCATAGCAAGAAACAGTAATTATTACATGCCGACAAGCTATGCTACTTAAATTACAACTTTTCCAAAATAAAACTTAAATAAAACAAAGTAGCCGTTTTCCCAAGCTCCTACGCTTGGCTCCCGTCGTGTCCACCGTTTCCGTCGTCTCCTGCGTCATTAGCTAGGTAGAAGTAGGGCGTTAGACAACGCGCCCAGTAGGACTCCGAGTATGGCTAGCACATGGATTAGTGAAACAAGCATACCAATAATAATATGAAAAATCCCATAAAATGAATGTCATGCCATGGGTGCCTATGTCATATGTCTCACCCATCATCTATATCATCATAAAATGTCATATCCCCCTTAACGGCAAAGCCTCATCAAGGTGTCCCCATGTTTGCTTCTCGGTCGCCCCGACGGAGCATGGACTTCGGTTATAGCGCATCAGGCTATCCCCATGTTTGCTTCTCGGTAGCCCCGACGGAGCATGGACTTCGGTTCCTTTATTTTCCTGCCCATGCCATGCATGAGATGTAAGTGCATTATGCTATGTAGTATATATATGATTCATATCACTAATATAAAATCCATAGAATTGGAATATAATCCATAGCCTTAAAAATATCATCCATAGCATTAAAATATAATCCATAGCATTTAAAATATCATCCATAAAATAAACCATATAATTACCGAAATAAAATACGGAAACCATCACATACACATAATCCACGGCTTACAAAAAGGTAGGAATCCTACCGAATACCGATAACGTCCCTTTCCGTTTTCGTCCCATAATTCTGGTCGCCGATCGCGTACCGTTTGCGACGTGCCAATACCTTATTATACATTTTCCAAGTTAGTCCATATCTTATCCATGATTAAGTCCCTAACTGATCATAAACCTAGATCCATAATGCTCCCTAGCCATGTTACAAGATAATCATAAATCGGCCCTTAACTTAGCCTCATTTCCATTGCATAATTCCAAATTTTAGCCCATTAAACATTCTAATTTGAGAGCCTAAAACGCAGCAACCCTAAGTTTCATTTTATCACTCATAATGTCATCTTAATGCACCCAAGTTCATGTCCAACCTACATGGGGTTCGGCCATGTACCATGGCCGAACCCATGGTTCTTCATTGTGGCCAATAATTACGGTTTTGCCACTATACTTCCATGGTTTAGTATTTCCTCCATCCATGTACATTTTTGTCCATAAATCATCCACATACTTAGCCCCATTAATGATTCATTGATCATGACCTAACATCCCTAAAATCAGCCACTTAATTTAATTAAATTTCAAATTATCTAAACCTATACAAAATTCCAATTATTGCCCATAACATGGCCTACAATGGGTCATGGGTTCGGCCATACACCATGGCCGAACCCATGATGCCTTTTTCCCATTTTTCTTGGGTCTATTTCACCTCATTTGGTCCTACCATAAATGAATTTAAATCATACATTTACATCATCCTTTCATAATCATCATGAGATATACTTTGGTCCATTTAATTTAACCATCATTCCATTTTATTTTCCATGGTTCCAAGAACACTAAATTCCTCAAATTCTTCCCATGGGGTTCGGCCATGTACCATGGCCGAACCATGGTCCATGATTTTATTTTAAAAACCTCATTTCCATTCATTTAAAACCTTGTTTAAAATACCTAACAAAAAATCCACTTAATTACCATTAACATTCTCCATTAATTTCCATACTCATATAACCATTAAATATCTCATTCCATCACCATAGGGTTCGGCCATACACCATGGCCTGAACCCATGGTTCATGATTCACCATTTTTCCTATGCTTCTTGGGGCTATAAAATTATTCACACACTCCATGATTTTTCCTTATTTAAAACTCCTTTAAATTTTTCTAATATTTAATCATTTACAAGCCTACAATCATAATCATTCTCCATAGCCTTTAAACTTAAAACCCTAATTAAATCATCAACCATTTACCATGGGGTTCGGCCACACTACATAGCCGAACCCTATGGTCCATCAATCCATTCAAAAACCCATTACTTCCATGCTTAAATCCATTTAATTTCATAACCTCCTTAATCCTTTTACTTATTATTTTTCTTAATCTATCTCTCCCCTTTTTCATCCATTTCTAATCTTATCATTGAATGGATTTTAGATCTAAGGCCCATAACATTTATGGCCACCATTCATTCTAAGAAATGGATTACATAAATATATCTTAACCTTTTAAAAATATAAATTCTTGTCTAAGAATTTCTTACCACCCCGACGACTCCTCCGGCCTTTCTTCCTCTTTTTGATCTCCTTAGCCCTTTCTCTTCTTCTTCTCCTTGTTATTCGGTGAATATGTGCTTGATCAAGATGGAGTCTCCATGGTTAGGGTTTGGCTAAGGTAGGTTTAGATTTTTGAGAGAGGGAGAGGGGATGAAGATGGAAAAAGATGCTCAGACCTTGGTCTTGAAGTGGTGGTTGGCCAAGCCTAGTTTTTCCTTCTTTTCTTCTAAGTTTCTTCTTCTTTCTTGGTGTTTTACTTGGGAGAGAGAGGGAGGACGGTTTTGGGAGAGGGAATGAAGAGATGGAGATGAGATGAGACCCTAGACCCATTCCCATCTCATCTTGGTGGCTTGGGTTACACTCCTCCATCATTCCATTTGACCAACCAACATGGGTAAATATGGCTTGCATGTCCTTGGTGGTGGTGGTTGGGATGAAACCACCACCATGCTAATGGTTTTGGGTCTTTAAGGTGGGTGGTTTGGTCTTCCCATCAAGTCCATTGACTACCCATCATGGAGAGGGGTATGGGCTCTCATACCTTGAGTGGGGGTGGTTGAGATGAAACCACCACCCTAAGTCCATGGTTTCCTTTGTGTTTCCTTGGGTGGTTTCAATGAAATAAAACCACCCTTTGACTTGTCTCCTTGACTTATTCTTTTGACCCTAATTTGACCAATCTAATTAATTAAATTAAACCCTTACTTAGGTTAATTATTTCCTTTTTAATTTAATTCCATTAAATTCTCTTTCTAAGAAATCCACCCATGGTTGACCAAGTCAACCATGGTGGATGGTCCCCACCAGCACCTACCCTACCCGCCACCTCACTTGATGAGGTGGAGGTGGGCCCCATTCGGCCATATCACTTAAACCCCATTAATCTTAACTTAGATGATTTAAAATAATTTAATTAACTTAATCCACTTTAATTGTCCTTAGTCCCCTTAACCTATCCATGGTTGACCAAGTCAACCATGATGGTCGGCCCCACCTTTTCCTTGGTCCACACGCCACCTCACTTGGTGAGGTGGAGGTGGGCCCCACTCGGTTAGGCCATCTTAATCATCTCATCATTAACTTATGTGGGTTTAATTTCAATTCAACCCTTTCCATCAATTGGGTCACCATTGGCCCATGGCCCAATTAATTTATTTTCTACCTTTTACCTTAAAGTTTGAATCATTTTGATCCATTGGGTCCCACATGGTTGTCGGGCCCACTTTGACCATTATTGACCCTTTAAATGGATCCCATCCAATCCATGGTCCCTTGGACCATACTTGGGCCTTTGCCCCAAAATTTGATCCATTTAACATCCATATATCAAAATTCCAATTTTTTTCTATTATTAAAATAAATAAATGCCAGATATATGTTGATTTAAAAATTCGGGCTATTACACATCCACCCTTGAAGTCCAGCATACATGCTCTCAGCATATCCTCCAATATCTGTATTGTCCTCTCCGACTGTCCATCAGTCTATGGGTGGAATGCTGTGCTGGTCAACACATCGGTCCCCATAGCCGAACTGCATGCCCTGCCATACTCTGCCGGTGAATCGGCCATCTCTGTCGGACACAATGGTCTGGGGAATACCATGTAGTCTGATGATATCCCAGGATGTACCGTCGACACAAAGTCTCCAATGAATCTGTCATCTTGATGGGAGGGAACTGCGCAGACTTGGTCAACCGGCCCACCACGACCCATATTGCATCGTTGCCTTTGGAAGACCTTGACAACCCTGTCACAAAGTCCATGGAGATGTGCTCCCATTTCCACTCCGATACAGGTAAGGGTTTTGAGTAAACCCAGTGGCTTCTGATGTTCCGCCTTAACCTGCTGACAAGTTAGGCAACGGGCCACAAACTCCTCTACATCTTTCTCGAGTCCACGCCACCAATAGTGCCTCTTAAGATCCTTGTACATCTTGGTGCTGCTCGGATGGGTAGAGAGCTTGGTTTGATGTGCCTCAACCAACAACTCCCTTCTGCAGGTCTCAGGCACATACGTCCTACCTCGCCTGTAGATATCTTGGTCCATACCTCCTCCATTTCCGGATCTATCCGTTGTTCCTATTCAATCTTATCAAGTACCACCTAATTATATCAAAGTCACTCATATCAACCTATGAGTTTTATCCTCGTAAAATTTACTCTGTCTCATGTTATCTCTTTTTCTTGTGAACCCATTTACAATTCCTATGTAAATCAATATACTCTGTTTCACTTTACCTGTTACCAAAATATTTTCCATACATACTCGCTCAACACGTTTATTCGTCTACTCTCTGTGTGAGGTAGCCTGCCAATACGAGCCTATGCTCAACTCTTTTCCTCATTCCATTTTAACTAGGTTTCTAGCTTCACTCTCCTGGAACTCCATCGGCTAACTACAGAGTCAGCTGGCCAGTCTAACTCGGCAGTAGCCCATAGCTTCCCATTCGAGTTTCATTAGACTCATAACTTTTCCCTTAAGTATATCTCCCAAAAGTAAGCATATCTTCCATTATACATAAGTCACCATGTGACTAACACCTTTTATTCAAAACTTCTATGATAGTGAGTATCTTTCCACACTGACTTTCCTGTGATACAAGTCGTAATACGACTAACTCCTTTTCCTTGTAACGTGGGACGTAAATCGAAACATGTCCCAATCATTAGGTCTATATGTTATCTATGAGACCAACAGGTCCATCATACTACCGACATGTCTACCATGGTACCGATACTGACATTAATCCAAACCACCACGGGAATCACCATCCGCGGTTATACATATCCATCCCTGGTACCACTATATCAGTGAGTATCATCTATCCATGATTAATAATCATCCATGAATATAACTCCCCTCAGGGTATAATCCATTCATGGGCATAACTAATCCATCCTTGATCATAATTAATCCAGACCCATCATCTATCATGAGATATTTTATCCATAAAAACTACACTCGAATGAGTCACTGCCTGATTGTGGCAACCATATCAAATCACAAATATACCCTGACCCCTAGCAAGACTTACTGCCATGACTTACTAAGCGGAAGACCCACGTCCAACGTGATCATGTCTACCCCACCTTGCATCTCTCCACCCCAAGGGTGATTCAGTCAAGCTCTAAGGCGGTCGGTCCGCGTCTAACGAAACTGGCATCACCCCCACGGGGTAAAATAGTACCTAGCTCTTCGCATCCAAGCACGTCAAGTGTGCGAAATAGCCGTGAGAGCGTCCTCCAGCGCGTAGCATGCGAGGGACCCACTCCTCAACGGTAACCCTACGGGACCTAGTCTCTGTATTTTCATATCGAGGTTCCCACAGTTTCATGGCTACTCTAAGCCATACTCACAAAATCTATACACTTATCTCATCAATATCCTGTGAGGGACGTACCCATACCACGTCTCAATAAAAACAAGTGGCCCTGTCACATACATCTCCATGCCTAAGTCCTTGTAAACTCTTAAATTTGAATACTTTATTGAAAATTATTCGAACTTTCATCACATTACAAGGTTTGGTAGGGTTAGCACAAACCCTTTAAAACGTACCCACAACCTTTACAAAATCTTTCCCTTTTTCCCGACATTTCCTTACCCTTTATTATCCTAGTCTTCCATAGAAGACCCTGCATCATCACCAAATAATCATACTTAGTTTTGGGGGATTTTTTATGTATAGTACAATGTGTTTTGTTTGGGGGAAGTCGCCAAATCATCACTCGTTGCTTTCCTTTGTTGTCGGGGGGGGGAGGAATTTCTAATATTCCTACTGTTTGTTGTTCACTTTGGGGATACCATGGAAATGCATCCTACTTTGTTACGTTTGATAAATCTATCACTGTTTCATCAATTTGGGGGAAAAATTGCTAAGTGAGTACACCTTGTCCTTGGGGGAAAATTTCCTAAGTCTCAAATATTGTGAATCTTTTTTTTCTTTTTTTGAAATAACAAGTGACAAAGGGCGCGGACATCACGACGCAAGTTAAGTCCGAGCTTCTAAAGCCCGGCCCTTAACTGGCCAACCCTACGTGTGCGTGGAAACTAAGCCCACGAAGAACGATTCACACGTAGAAGAAAGCTTGCGGAATATTAAACTAAGTGCGGAAATATAATAGAGACTATCCTAATAATTTCTAGATAGCAGGGAAGATTACATCATTTAAATTACTAAATTACTTCAAAATGATAATGTCCAACATAAAATCCAAACCACAGTAAGTAATCTAAATTATTACATTCCGACGAGCTAAGCTATTCAAATTATATTTCCAAAATAAATTAAATAAACTAAGTAGTCCGTCTTCCCAGACTCCTAAGCTTGGCCTCTTTCTCGTCCTTCGTGTCCACCATCTCCTGCTTCATCAGCTAGGGTAGAAGTAGGACATTAGGCAACCCGCCCAGTAGGACTCCGAGTAGGGCTAACACATGGATTAGTGATAACAGACACAATAGGTAATAATAAAATCAAAACCATAAAAATGAAATGCCATGCCATGGGTGTCCTATGTCATGAGTCTCAGCTATCATCCATACCATCATGCTGCCGTATCCCCCTTGACAGAAAAACCTCGTCAAGATATAAACAATCACAAATCATCCCCGTTGACGGCAAAACCTCGCCAAGATATAAACAGTCACACATCATCCCCCTTGACAGGCAAAACCTCGTCAAGATATAAACAATCACAAATCATCCCCCTTGACGGCAAAATCTCGTCAAGATATAAACAGTCACACATCATCCCCCTTGACGGCAAAACCTCGTCAAGATATAAACAATCATAAATCATCCCCCTTGACGGTAAAACCTCATCAAGATATAAACAATCACAAATCATCCCCCTTGACGGCAAAACCTCGTCAAGATATAAACAATCATAAATCATCCCCCTTGACGGCAAAACCTCGTCAAGATATAAACAATCACAAATCATCCCCCTTGACGGCAAAACCTCGTCAAGATATAAACAATCATAAATCATCCCCCTTGACGGTAAGACCTTGTCAAGGTGTCCCCATGTTTGCTTCTCGGACGCCCCGACGGAGCATGGACTCCGGTTTCTTTATTTTCATCCTTCCCATGCCATATCCCTCCCATGTCATGCATGAGATGTAAATGTTATATGCCATGTAATATATATGATAGCACAAACCATGGCATTTAAATCCCATCAATAAAACATATAATTTGATTCTCAAAAATAGATCAAGCAAAGCATCAATATGCACATCATAGCCTTAAAGCCCATCTTAAAACAATCATATGCTTACCAAAATAAATCAAGGAAAAACCCAAACATAACACATAATCCATGGCTTACAAAAAGGTAGGAATCCTACCGAATACCGACTAGTGTCCTTTTTCATTTTCGTCCGATAATCCGGCCACCGATACGCACACCGCTTGCGACGCCCGATACCTTCTTACATATGAATAATCAGTCCCTGTTTTTAACCATTATTAAGTCCCTAACTCATGCCTTAGTGGGGTTCGGCCATACACCATGGCCGAACCTCACTATGTAATTTTGTGGGTCCCGTTTAATCCATTAAACCTTTTAATCCCATGAGTATTAAAAATCAACCACCCTAGGCTTTATTAATCACATACTTAAGGTTACCATAATTGCACTTAAGTCCATGATCATTTCCCATGGAGTTCTTGAATTTGGCCATTATTTACGATTTTGCCACTACTCCTTCCCATGATTAATTACTCATTTACCCATGCACACTTAAGTCTAAAATTGATCCATAACTTAGATCCATTAGTGGCCCACCAACCATAACATGAACACATTAAAATCAATCCTTAATTTAATCTAAACCCCAATAATTTTAAATACATGCACATACCTTAATTCTTAGCCCAAAATGACTCTCAAATGAGTCATGGGTTCGGCCATACACCATGGCCGAACCGGTAACGCCAGCCCCTTTTCACCCAAAATCAGAGTCTATTTTTTTTTTTTGAAATAAAGAGTGACAAAGGGCGGGGACGTCACGACGCGAGTTAAGTCCGAGCTTCTAAAGCCCGGCCCTTAACTGGCCAACCATATGTGTGCGTGGAACGAAGTCCACGGAGAATGGTTCACACGTAGAAGTAAGCTCGAGGAATATTAAATTAAATGCAGAGTTAAAATAGAGACTAACCTACAAATTTAGATAATAGGGAAGATAACATTCATTTAATTATCAAAATACTTCAGCATCCCAATGTCCAAAAATAAAAACCAAAACATAGCAGGTAATCTAAAATATTACATTTCCAACAAGCTAGGCTACTCAAATACATTTCCAAAACAAATTTAAATAAATTAAGTAGCTGCCTCCCCAAGCTCCTACGCTTGGCTCCCGTTGCGTCCTTCCGCTGCGCCATCTCCTGCGTCATCAGCTAGGGTAGAAGTAGGGCGTTAGACAATGCGCCCAGTAGGACTCCGAGTAGGGCTAACACATGGATTAGTGATAACAATCACATAGGTAATCATATAATGAAAACTATAAAATGAGTGCTAGGCCATGGGTGTCTTATGTCATGTGTCCCACCCATCATCCATACCATCATGATATCCCCATGTTTGTTTCTCGGTCGCCCCGACGGGAGCATGGACTCCGGTTATATCTCAACACATCAAAATATCCCCATGTTTGTTTCTCGGTCGCCCCGACGGAGCATGGACTCCAGTTATAGCATATCAAGCTATCCCCATGTTTGCTTCTCGGTCGCCCCGATGGAGCATGGACTCCTGTTATAGCGCATCAGGCTATCCCCATGTATGCTTCTCGGTCTCCCCGATGGAGCATGGACTCCGGTTATAGCACATCAGGCTATCCCCATGTTTGCTTCTCGGTCGTCCCGACGGAGCATGGACTCCGGTTTCATTATTTTCCCACCCATGCCATGCATGAGATGTAGGTGCATTATGCTATGTAATATATATCATCCATAGTCTTAATATAGAATTCATTACTTAGCATATAAATCATAGCCTTGCATTATGCCATATAAGATACATAAATCACGATCTTAAAACTCATCATAAAACAAACCATATAATTTCCAAAATAAATCAAAGAAACCATCACACAATCCATGGCTTACAAAAAGGTAGGAATCCTACCGAATACCGACTAGCGTCGTTTTTTTTTTTTTTTGTTTCAGTTCTATAATCCGGTCGCCGATCGCGCACTGCTTGCGATGTTCGATACCTTATTACATATGAATAATCAACCCATGTTTTTAACCATTTAAGTTCACTAATTATTTTAATTACATGAGTCTAAAAATCAGCCACCCTAGGCTTTATTAATCACATACTTAAGGTTACCATAATTGCACTTAAGTCCATGATCATTTCCCATGGAGTTCTTGAATTTCGCCATTATTTACGATTTTGCCACTACTCCTTCCCATGATTAATTACTCATTTACCCATGCACACTTAAGTCTAACATTGATCCATAACTTAGATCCATTAGTGACCCACCAACCATAACATGAACACATTAAAATCAATCCTTAATTTAATCGAAACCCCATTAATTTTAAACACATGCACATACCTTAATTCTTAGCCCAAAATGACTCTCAAATGAGTCATGGGTTCGGCCATACACCATGGCCGAACCCATGATGTCTTCTCCTCTTTTTCCTTGGGTCTATTTCACCATATTTAGATCCATAATAAGTCCTCCCATGAGGAGGCTTACATCATGCATTAAATCATCATCCTTAACTACATTGGAGTCCATTACAACTATCAACATTAGGTTCATTTTGGTCCATCTAAACCACCAACATTCCCCATTTATTTTTGCATCTTTTACACCCCTTAGCATTACAATTACATCACCATAGGGTTCATTCCCATATATGCCTTTCAAGGCCATAACAATCATTTACACCTCCTATGAATTTCCTCATTTAAAATCCTTTCAAAAATCACTACATTTCATTCATTTAAAACCCTAAAATCATTAACCACTTATCATAGCCTCCATTCTTTAATCTCATTTAAAATTCTAATACATCACCATAGGGTTCAAAAACATTCCCTCCATAAAATCTTTCCATGGTTTTATTTTTAAAACATTATTTCTAATGTTTAAAGTCCATTTAAAACCATCACCCTTCTTCATCAATTTCCACATTTAAGATCCCTTTAAAATTACTACATTTAATCATTTAAAACCTTAAAATTATAAATTATCATCCATGCTTCCATTCTTATAAACCCTAATAAATTAATCAATCCTCTACCATGGGGTTCGGCCATACTACATGGCCGAACCCTATGGTCCATTAACCCCTTCAAAATCCACATATATCCATGCTTAATTAACTTAATTACACAATGTCCTTAGTGCCTCCTTTATTTTTTCTTAACCTAATTTACCCATTTAGGGTTTGCCCATTCTCCATCCTTCCATTGGATGGACTTGAGATCCAAGGCCTATGATAATTTGGCCACCATCAAATCCAATAAGAATGGATCCCAAATCTTAAACCCTAAAAAAAAATCCAATCACTTATTTAGAAATACTTACAATCCGTCGACTCCTCCGACTTTCTTTACTCCCTTCGTACTCCTTGGCCTCCTTTCTTCTTCTTCTCCTTTGTTGGTTGGCTAGGATGCTTGATCAAGATGAAAAACCTCCAAGCTTGGGTTCGGCCAAGGTAGGGTTAGATTTGAGAGAGGGAGAGGGGAGGAGAGGATGGTGAGAAAGAAGATACCAAGCTTTAATATTGGAGTGGTTGCTAATTGCTTGAACTTTTCCTCTCTTTTGTTCTCTTCTTCTTCCAAATTTTTCTTCTTCTTTCTTCCTTGGTGTGGGACGGTGGTGGAGAGCAAGAGAGGAAGAGGGTGAAATGAGAGTGAAGTGGAGAGAATGAGATGAAAACAACTTCTTTTTGTTGCTTATAATAATACCCTTTATCATTAATTCCTCCCACCAACCCACCTAAGATTTTTATCATGCTTTATGGTGGTGGTTGGGATAACCACCACCAAGCCAACATTGGTGTTAAAGATAAGATGCTTTTGGTCTTCCATTTGACCATTTGACCACCTCATTTGATTAGCTTAATTAATTAATTAATTAGATCATTAGGTTAATTAATTCCCATTTAACTTAATTCCATTTGCTTAAATTCCCTTCATGCATACACCCATGGTTGACCAATTCAACCATGGTGGCCGGCCCCACCAATCCTTGGTCCACACGCCACCTCACTTGGTGAGGTGGAGGTGGGTCCCATTTGGCCATGTCACCTAGGTTTTAAATAAATTCCAACTTAGGTGATTTAATTAAGTCCATTTCAACTACTTGGATCACCATTGGGCCCATGGCCCAATCACACTCACCTCCGACCCATTTACCTTAGAGCTTACATCATCTTGATCCATTGGGTCCCAAATGGGTATTGGGCCCAATTTGACCATCCTTGGCCCAATTGACCATTTAAATGATTTTAAATCCAATCCATGGTCCATTGGGCCATACTTAGGCCTTTGTCCATATTTTGATCCATTCACCATTTATTCCATCAAATTTCCAACTTCCACCATTAAAATAAATAATAGCCACATATATATTGATTTACAAATTCCGGGCCATTACAGAACCCATGATGTCTTCTCTTCATTTTCCTTGGGTCTATTTCACCCAATTTAGATCCATAATAAGTCCTCCCATGAGGAGGTTTAAATCACACTTTTAAATCATCATCCTTAACTACATTGAAGTCCATTACAACTATCCACATTAAGCTCATTTTGTCCATCAACACCACCAACATTCCCCATTTATTTTTTTCCATTAATTTACATCCATCATCATTCCACATTCATCACCATGGGGTTCAAAAACATTCCATCCATAAAATTATGAATACATTACCATAGGGTTCATCATTCATTGGTGACATTTAAGACCATAAAACATTAACCTTCATCCATGGATTCTTTCATTTAAAAACCGTTTTAAAAATTACTATTATTCTTTCATTCAAAACCTTCAAAATCATTAACCACTTATCATAGCCTCCATTCTCTAACCCCATTAAAATTCTAACACCATCACCATAAGTTCATGGTCCATCATTCATTCATGCCTTTTAAGGCCACAAAAATCATTCACATCTTCCATGAATTTCATCATAAAAAACCCCTTTAAAAATTACCTACATTTAATCATTAAAATCTTAAAACCCTAAATCATCCTCCATGGCTTCCATTCTTTATAAACCCTAATAAATCAATTAATCACCTACCATGGTTTCTTCCAAAAATTCCATACATCCATTGCTTAAATAATTTAATTACATGATGTCCTTAATCTATTTATTTTTTTTAACCCTAATTTACCCATTAAGGTTTTGTCCATTTTTCATCCTTCCATGGGATGGATTTGAGATCCAAGGCCCATAATGTTTTGGCCACCACTAAATCTAAGAAATGGACCCCAAATCTTAAACCCTAAAAAAAATCCAATCTCTTGTTTAGAAATACTTACAATCCATCGGCTCCTCCGACTTTCTTTGCTCCCTTCGGACTCCTTGGCCTCCTCTCTTCTTCTTCTCCTTTGTTGGTCGGCTAGAATGCTTGATCAGGATGAAAAACCTCCAAGCTTGGGTTCGGTCATCATGGGGTGTGTTTGAGAGAGGGAGAGGAGAGGAAGAGGATGGTGAGGAAGAAGATACTATGGCTTAATCTTGGGGTGATGGCCAAGCTTGGCTTCTTTCTTCTCTTCTTCTCTTTTTCTTCCAAGTTTTTCTTCTTCTTTTCCCTTGGGTGTGGGATGGCAATGTGGGAGAGCAAGAGAGGAAGAGAATGAGATAAGAATGGGATTTGAAAGATAAGATAAAAAAAAACACCTTTTGGTTTCTTAAACTTTACTCCACCATTAAGGCTTCCAACCACCAACATGGGATTTTTTTCATGCTTTATGCTTTATACTTTATGGTGGTGGTTGGGATAAACCACCACCTAAGCCAACGTTTTTGGCTTCTTAAGATGGAATTGTTTAGTTTTCCATCTTTTGACCCCTTTGACCACCTTTTGGATAGTTTAATTATTTAATTAATTAGATAATTAACTTAGGTTAATTAATTCCCACTCAATTTCCTTAAACCTCCTTGATTCCTCTCCATTAATCCACCTATGGTTGACCAAGTCAACCATGGTGGCCGGCCCCACCAATCCTTGGTCGACACGCCACCTCACTTGGTGAGGTGGAGGTGGGTCCCAATAGGCCTTGTCACCTTGGTCAATTCATCACCAACTTAGGTGATTTAATTTTAATTAAATCCATTCCAACTAATTGGATCACCATTGGGTCCATGGCCCAATTACATTCACCCTTACCCATTTACCTTAGAGCTTACATTATCTTGACCCATTGGGTCCCAAATGAGTATTGGGCCCAATTTGACCATCCTTGGCCCAATTGACCATCATTGACCCTTTAAATGAATTTAAATCCAATCCATGGTCCATTGGGCCATACTTGGGCCTTTGTCCAATTTTTGATCCATTTACCAACTACTCCATCAAATTTCCCAATTTCCATCATTAAAATAAATAATAGCCACATTTTTATTGATTTAAAAATTCCGGGCTATTACAGAGGATTTGTTTGGATGATGGTGGTTAGCAAGATTCAACATTGGTTAGATCAATGGCAAAAACCGTAAATACAAGTTATCATGGAATGAAGGATTAAAGGACTTGAAAGAGGGGTCAAACCAAAGTGGTATGGTTCGGCCATACTGTATGGCCGAACCCTACCAAGGTATATTATTTGATATAAGGTGTTTATGTAAGTTATATGGATAGTATTGATCAAATGAAAAGGAAGATCAAATCCAAAGTGGGTGAGGTTCGGCCATGGGTATGGCCGAACCCCACGAGGTGGTTTTTGGGGCTTAGATTGAAATGGAAATTAAATGATTAGTATCTTGACTTGCTGTTATATAAACAAGGTATCGGGACTCCTTGAACGGAGCATGAGTCGTGAACGGGTGACGGTTAAGAAGAACGGACTCTTAAGTGAACTTTCTGTAGGTTTCCTACCTCTTTGTGACCACACATTATATTGATGTTTTATCTTGATTTATATAAGATATTTGTTTAAGTATTATGTTTCAAATGAGATTTGAATGTTAAGATTTATTTACAAATGGCATGTATCATGTATTCATTGACATCTCATGCATGGCATGGGGTGATGGATATGGAAACCAGAGCCCACACTCCGTCGGAATGTCCGTGATGCAACTGTGGGACCTCCTTAGGTGATGAGAGTCCCACCAGGAGGAATACTTTAATGATGAGAGTCCCATCAAGAGTAAATGAAAGAAACTGTGGAATACCTTGACGATGAGAGTCCCATCAAGTGATGGCTATGTATATTTGTGATGGGTGGAACTCATTACATGTGCATACATACATAGCATTTTTTTGGAAGTATTTGATGATCATGTATTATATGTTATATGCATGTTTTTATACTAACTTGTGGTAACCCTAATCGGAAGACCTACTGGGCGCGTTGGTCTAACGCCCTATTTCTATCCTTAGTGGATGACGCAGGAAAGGGAAAGGCAAAGGCTGAGGATCACGAGGAAAGCTTTGCATAGTTGCTTGGGTGTTGGAATGGAGTTTATTATTGACGTTTCGAATACATTTTTATGGACATGTAATAATGTAGGATACTGCTATGGTTTGGTTTGTTTTGAGTTGGATAATTGATTTAAGTTATTTTGGATAGGACTTGTACTTTGATATCTCATTTGGAATAGGATTGTTATCCTATTGTTATTCCACATATATGTTTTATTCCACAAGTTAGTTTGAGTACGTGTGAACTATTTTAGTGGACTTGGTCCACGCACACGTATGGTTGGCCAGTTAACGGTCGGACTTTGGAAGTCCAGACTTAGCTCGCGTCGTGGCGCTCCCGCTCTTGTTCACTCTATTTTCTTTTAAAGAAAATTTTTAGACTCTGATTTTCGATTCAAAGAGAGTTAGGATATATTTAATAGGATTTTGAAAATTTTGTAGGATTTACAGGGAAATACAAGATATAAGAATTCAAATGGTGAATTTTGCAATTTTTAGGCATAAGTTGATAGTTTTGGAAAGTTGGAATTTTTAATAATTATTTTAACATAATTTTAGGGGTTTTATTTATAAACTAATTAATTCAAATCCATTTTTGAGAGCTTGAATTAATTTAGTAACTTTTAGAATTGAATGTAAGTGGTAAAATTATTTATTAGATTTTCCATACTTTGAAAAGCCCATTTGTTGAGCCCATTAAAAAATTCACATATGTGAAGACTATTTTCATCATCTCAAGATACATATAAGGAAATTTGAAATCTACAAGCCACTATAAGAGGATTTTTGAACTTGGCAAATGGATTAAGGAAAAAGAAACCAAATAAACAGGGGAGAAAAAGAAGGAATGTTTGATACATCTTTAGTATTTTGGCCATAAAGTTTCACTTAAATGTCCGATTGATTTGATTCTTTTTGGGTTGGAAAGACAATTTCAAGGGCTATAACTTTGTAGTTTACAATATTTTGTGATTCAGAAGTTAATTAGGTCAAAACAGAGTTGCAAGATGATACATGTGTAAAAAATGAGATTTTGCACCTACTGTCCTTATACGAATTTTACTATTTTTTTCCACCTCCTTGCCTCTTTTAAGTCATTCCAAGTTTAGCACAAACCATAGCAGCCCTCCATGTGTCCCTTGATTTACTTAAATCTTTAAATCCAAGCCATTCATTCAACCTCCTTTCATCTATAAATACTCCCTCTCCCATTAGGAAAATTGAACTTGGGCAGAGAATTTCAAGGTTGGCTAGGCTTTGGAGAGGAATTGAAAAGGATAAGAGAAGACTTTGGCAATTTTGATTTTCACATTCGGTTCTAGAGGTTGTTGATTTTAATTTCCCATTGTAAATTCCAAAAGTCAAATTGTATTGTAATTTTTATTCTAATGCTTTAATCAATAAGAGAAGGTGAGAATTAAAATTATGGTTTTCCAATTCTTCTTTTATGTGTAATGAAAATTTCAATTTTCTCTCCATTCTTTTCATGATTTTATGTTGTTTCTTTTTCTATAAAGTTCAAGGAAAGTGAGATTATTTTAGGATCGGTAGAACTTGATTTTTCGAGTCTAAGACTCTTTTTAAGAGTGAGATTATTTTGGATTCGAAATTACAAGTAGTAATTTTACCTAAGCCTAAAGCAGGAATTGAATTTTCTTTGTTAAATGAATTTCATAGATTTCATATTTAGAATTTTAATGAATTTGAGATTTGAATGCGTGTTAAATAATTTACGTGAGCTCCATGTTCTAAGCCGTTATTTTATTGTTAAATTATGGATAATAATTCCTCCTTTAATCTCTGATCCAATTCCATTGTAAATATGTACAGAGGTAATTTTAGTTGTTCTTAATTTTATTTTTGTTTATAAAATTCAAACTCTTAAAAATGGTGAATTAGGTTAGTAAATTAATTAATTGCATCTTAATTCTATGCTCTAAGTTAAATTGAGATTATTTATTATTTTTAAATTAGTTCCACCATCTTAATTGAAATTAGATAAATTTTATGTTTTCAATGAAAATTAGATATCTTGAATGGTTAATTTTTAATTTTAGATGCTATTCCTATTTTTGGACTTGTTTTATATTTTTAGAATGTTTCTAAATTAAAACTAAATTTCTTAGATTAGATAATTAATTCCATATTTATGATTTATCTCCATATTTTCTAAATTTCTTAAATTACATAATTCAATGGTGTATTTTTCACGGATATATTTTCCTAAGTTTCGATGGATTCGACCTCGCACTCAATCTCTATACTATCTAATGGTTCATACACTTGCGAGTTATAAATTTAAAATTTGCACAGCACAAAACTTTCCTATTTTATGGCTTTCTCACTTACTAACTCAATCCGAAGATTGATTGTTTACGATCTTTCTCTCCTCCTCTCTTTCTCACTTGCAAACACAATCAATAGATTGGTTCTTTATGATTTTTCTCTCTTAATCTCTTTCTCACTTGCAAACACAATCAATAGATTGGTTGTTTATAATCTTTTCCTCAAAAGTGTTGATCGTTCCTTAGAGTGTATAACTCTGTTTAGCTCAAGGAAGATAGTAAAACGATCACACGACACTCATATTTATAGAGGAATCGTAACGATCTTTTTGACTGTCCAATACTGACAGGCCGGTGGCACCGATGGGTCAATGTTCATATTAATACCGTTCAACCACAAGACCGTTACGCATTAAATGCTCCCCCAACGTCATAATTATTTCCCGGTCGACAGGTCGGTTTCGCGGATGGGCTGACAGTCATGACATTGATGGATCGGTCCATACGAAAAGCTCATTCTGGTGCAAAATATCCTTGATAGTAGTTTCAACTATGGAAACCTGTTACCCAGAATGAACTGTCGCCCTTGCCGAGGGGTCGGTCCTGTTACTCTCGATTAGTCATGATATACCAATATGTCTATTTTATCGAAAGCCCTTTTGAGTTCACAGTCCAAAACTCATAAGTTTTATACCGACGAGTAGTCGACCATGAGGGGTCGTTTAAGTTCGTCACCGAGGGGTCAGCGCATACGAGACTCTCAGTCAGAGGCATTCACAGGATGTCAGTTCTAAATTCTAGAACCTATGTCAAACTGACCGACCAGTCTTTGACCACGATGGGTCAATCCTAACTACACCGAGAGGTCGGTGAGATAGACTGGTCGTGCTGACAGTGAACATAATTCATATTTCCACGTTCAATTTCAATTCACTGTACAACATCCTCTCTAGGTATGTTATGTTTATTACCAACATATGCAACTAAGCCTAGAAGTCCTCTCTCAGGTGTGGGTTCCACTTAGGGTCATTTATGGCCAAATACTTGTTTTTGTGATTGCCATGACAATGAGCTTTGACCTTGGTGGAGAAAGATCTTCTTCCTCGATCATCTTGAGTTTTCAAGCTTTTTGAAACTGCTTCTACCCGAGTCATGAAATTGGTATTCATTGAAATTTCGTTACTAGAGTAATGCACGACCTATAGGGGGGGTTGAATAGGTCGGTCTTCAATTTTAATTCCTTTTAAAATTTCTCAATTGAATTTTAATCTAAGTGTCTAAATTATTCAATGAGATCCTTTCACCGTGAAATGAACAACTGTTTAATAAAAATGACCGATCAATATAAATGTGTGTATGTGAAACAATATTCAATCCAAGCAATCAATTCAAAACATTAGCCACATATAGACACAGATATTTTATAGTGGTTCGGTTTCAACAAATCTACGTCCACTGTCAGACTTCTTAATCTCTAGGGTCGTCCCAAATATACTATGTATGGGTCTCACACCCAAATAGTACAACCTAGTTTTTTTTAGAGGTTCAACCCAATTGGTCTAATCCTCTACACCTATTTTTTAGAGTGGTTCGAACACACAGTTCTAATCCACTTTTACAATGTTTGAAATAAAAGGAAGAAGAAATACTTGCCTTGGGCCTTATCCAATTTCCTTTATGCGCTTTCTTCTTTATTTGATTTGTGTGCTTTAAAATTTCTCAATCGAATTTTAATCTAAGTGTCTAAATTATTCAATGAGATCCTTTCACCGTGAAATGAACAACTGTTTAATAAAAATGACCGATCAATATAAATGTGTGTATGTGAAACAATATTCAATCCAAGCAATCAATTCAAAGCATTAGCCACATATAGACACAGATGTTTTATAGTGGTTCGGTTTCAACAAATCTACGTCCACTGTCAGACTTCTTAATCTCTAGGGTCGTCCCAAATATACTATGTATGGGTCTCACACCCAAATAGTACAACCTAGTTTTTTTTAGAGGTTCAACCCAATTGGTCTAATCCTCTACACCTATTTTTTAGAGTGGTTCGAACACACAGTTCTAATCCACTTTACAATGTTTGAAATAAAAGGAAGAAGAAATACTTGCCTTGGGCCTTATCCAATTTCCTTTATGCGCTTTCTTCTTTATTTGATTTGTGTGCTCCTTTCCATCAAAGTAATTATCGGCACAACAATATAGGACTCGGGTATGGCAGGTTTTAAGGTCCTATGTGAACACCTTAAGCTTCATCAGAACTGGGGTATTGATTACCCAAACATCTATGAAAGAAGATGATGAAGAAGGTGTAAAGGGAAGAGGCTGATTGCTCTGGTCACACTGTTATATTTTTCCAAAATGCTCTCTGTGTGAATCTGTGATCATTTCATTCAACTTACAGTTATTTATAAGACTGCCTGCATTTTTGTAGCCAGTCACGCCCACGAGGCCTCGAGGATTCCAATGTGGCCTCGTGGCGGTAAATATAGAAAGACAGCTCAGAAATATGCACAAGATATTCTGTCTTTCAAACAGATAATATCTAGCCACTTAAGATGCCACCGTGCATAATTCACAGTTAATTTATCTTAGCCATCAATCAAGGATGAGATTGATGATTGTAAGCCATATTAAATCTCATGGAGAAGCCTTTCCTTTTATGTCAAAAACAGCTAGCTCCCAACGGTTATGAATTCAAAAACATGTGAGGTGGCAGTTGACATTTCAACATGTGGATATATCTTATTATCATAATGAACTCTCAATTAAAGGAATACAGATTTAATTTCCTAAATTTGTAGGAGACTCAGTCAGCAAGACACAGGGACAACTGAGTTATAGTTGTCCAAAATACATCTCAGCACAAGACTGGCTGCGAGGCCTCGATAGACTGCACGAGGCCTCGAGGCTGAAAGTCACTTATTATCTTATTTTCCAGTTTATAGCCATTTGACTTCTATGGTATTTGACTTAGCTTAAGGTCTCCTAAGGTTCACATACCTGTGTGCCAATAATGTATTCGGTGTAGATTCTTCATTTGCATAGTAGATCTTCACATACTTCTAAGGCAAGTCCAACTGAGTCACGTAATTAACAATAAGGGTGACTAGGACGAACCGGGGCACTTACAATCTCCCCCTTTGTCAATTTCGTGACAAAAATCTAAAATCTACCCATTACATCAATTTCCCAAAAATTACATATGCACAAACCCTCTAATATCACAACTGACTCCCCCTTAGCTTGTGCCTGCAAAACACAATTATTTTTTTGCATACAAAACAGATAGATACTGGTGGGACTTGTATGCTCCCCCTCAACATTAGCACATATTATTTTACTCCCCCTTTTTGTCAAGAATATTGACAAAGATTAGTCAAACAGATACAAAAGATACGCAAAAAAATAGCACAGTAAATTTTAGAGAAACATAATAGATGCGAAGAGATACCACATGGGAAACTTAAATTTAGAATAGACAAGCATCAAAGGCATAGTAAGTGAAATTTTTATCTGTTACAGTACCAAAGAGCTTGAAAGAGAACAAAATAAACAAAGTCCCATCATAAAAGCTTCAATCACGAGGAGACGAGAGAGGAAATTCAGCATCATTGCGGTGGCATGAATTTGAAATCTGCTAAAGAGAGTGGAAGATGCGCCTGATTGATGTTCGGACATACACAGAAGCTCCTGATGTTGATAAAGAAGGCGATCTTGTCGTTTGCTCATATCAGATAGAAATGACTCTTGACGCTTTTCCAGCTCGGCGAAACGCTCATCGAAGTACTTACGATCAATGGAATGCGAAGGACTAGTAGCAGCCTTGCGACTCCGGCGATCAGTAGAGGGAGCGGAAATGAGTGAGCCTCCAGACGATGGGCGAAACGAGCCAAGACTTCTCTCAATTCCTGTCTTTGTCAAAGGTCGCACATTGAGAGGAACTTCTCCTGGGTAAAGAACCATCCCAAAATGAGTACCAAGGCGAGTAAGTAGATAGCAGAAGGGCACGGCACCATGGCCAGAGGACTTCTAGAAACACTTAATATGTTCACAAATCAGTGAGGGAAGACAAATTTTTCTCCCCATAGTTACCGCATACAGAACATTGACCATGTAGTCACTAAGTTAGGACTTATTCATCAGACGAGGATAGACATTAAAAGTAAAGATCAAATGAAGGATCTTGTACTTAGGAAGGAGAGTAGAAGAATGGATTTGAAGTTTTCTTTCCCTGTCTACATCACCACCACATAGTTTGCAAATGATCTTGTGGGAGTTTTCAGGAGCTATCTCATGTCGGGCTGCAGAGATGTCCCCACCTTTAAACAGAGGGATGTTCATGAGCTGAGAAATCAGCTCAAGTGTCACAGGGAGTTTTTCTCGATTGGAGAATTTCACCAAGAAGGAATGAGAGGGGCCTTCTATAGATTTATGAATAGAGGAACACATGCCTTTACCATAGATGGGTAGGCATTGCCGTCCCAATTTAGAATGTTTTTCCAACAACGTTCTGAAGGATTTTGAAGGTATTGTATTTTTCAAGGTTCAGGAAGTAACAGGTACGCTCGACGTTGAAATTTTTGAACGAATGTTCCTTCTGAACCGATCGAAAAAGCCTCGCACTGGGAGGATCAGAAGGAGGTGAGGAGGCATCAGAACCTTCAAGATGAATCTCAGACGAGTGAGATCATCTGGACGAGCTAGGAGAGGGACGAGAAGGAGGTGAAGGTGTAGTCACTAGGGTTTCTTGAGGTTGAGCCTTTGGTTCTTCTTCTGAAGAAGAAACCGACAATGGTGCAGAAGGAATGGGCCGATCATGGTTTTTATAAGCCTTGATTTTCTTTTGTCTCGACAGTGGAGAAGGAGATTGGGTGGCAGCTGACGATGATGCGGCATGACTCCGCAAGCATCTTTGGGTATTATGTCTTTTGTAACACCCCGCCCTTTTTTCACTCTCTTCTGTTTTCCGAAAATCAGAGTCTATTTTTTTTATACAGAGAGTTTTAAAGAGCGGGACGTCACGATGCGAGCTAAGTCCGAACTTTTAAAGTCTGACCCTTAACTGGCCAACCCAATGTGTGCATGGACCAAGTCCATGAAAACAGTTCACACATAACAATATCAACATGCGGAAGAACATCATAACTTGCGGAATTATAATAGAACCAAGTTCTATTCCATTTCAGATAGCAAAGTACGTCAAGTCTTTCATCAATAATTAAAATATCATAATTATTCAAATTTACATCCAACCATCTAAGTTATTACATATCCGAAGTCTATTTACTCAAATACAAGTCCATAAAAGTAACTTTATTCATAATATAAATTAAATCCTCCAAGCTCCTATGCTTGGCCCTCCTTGCGTTCATCGTTCCCCTGGTTTCCTGTGTCATCCACTGGGGTAGAAGTAGGGCGTTAGAACAACGCACATAGTAGGTATTCCAATTAGGGCTAACACATGGTTAGTACAAAACATATGTAATAATATCATAATGTCAAAACCATATAAACCATGCCATGCAATGATGACAAATGCAATAGTCCCACCCATCACATGTACATTTAAGTATCCACCACATAGGTCTTTCGGACGCCCCGACGAACTATGGACCCTCCGGTTTCTTCCTGATGGAAAAGCACATCAAGTATCCTACATAGGTTTTTCGGACGCCCCGACGGAGTGTGGCAGCCCCTCCGGTTACATATCCTTCACCCTATGCCATGCATGAGATGCAAATGAATCACATGCTGTTTTATCATATAAACGTAGCATTTAAAATCACAGTTTGAAACATATTCCGCACATGCTATTTTATCGTATAAACATAGCATTGAAAACACCAATTTGAAACACATTCCTTTACAACATAATTTCATCAAAAATAAGATAAAACAATTATACATAAACCCATGGTTTCAAAGAGGTGGAATCCTACCAAATACCACTAACGTGTCCTTGCGTCTTTCGTCCGGTAACCGCTCACGATCGTACACACCTTGTGTTGTCCCGTTACCTTATAATATAACAATCAATTAAAACCAAGTCCCACTTGATTTACAATAATGTCCAAGTCCATAAATCAAACTTGTGGGGTTCAGCCATACACTATGGCCGAACCTCACCCCTTTTGTTTTAGTTTCCTTTTTTAGTTTATTAATTAATAACCCCTCAGTTAAACATTTAATCACTTCCCTTTTATTTAATCCAACATACATAAACCTTAAGTCCATCAAAACAATCCCCATGGGGTTCGGCCACACACCATGGCCGAACCCATGGTCTTTCATTTTTTTGACCATATTTACATTTATGCCATTATTCCTTCCATGGCTAGTCACCTTCATTCATTCACTCATGTCTAGGTTCAAAACATAGGTTCATAGACATCTAAGTTCATCAAATTATTCCATATCATAATCCATAAATCATTTCCCATGGGGTTCGGCCATACACCATGGCCGAACCCATGTCTTTCATTTTTTACCATATTTACAACAATGCCATTATACATATCCATAGCCATTTACCTTGCTTATTTTCATAAGACTTATGTTCCAAAATAATCCATACAAATAGTTCATGGGGTTCGGCCATACACCATGGCTGAACCCTATGTCCATTATTTTCACCTATTTACAACATTACCATCCATGGCTAACATAACCCATAATCCAATAACATAATTGATAAACATAAATTTGTATCCTCCAATTAATATTTAATCAATCACTATGTTAAGTCCATAACCAATCCATAATACAGCTCCATAAATGATCCATTAACCGTGACACAAAAATCCCAAGTCCACCAAATAATTTTCCATGGGGTTCGGCCATGCCACAAGGCCGAACCCATGGTCCATAGTTCTTCTCCATTTAAATTACAATATTGTCATTCATGGCTGTCATTCCATTACCAATCCTTTCATTCATTAACAATTACCTATGTTCATGTTTGATCCACAAACCATCTGTATGGCTGAACCCATGATCTTTCATCTCCTTAATTTTAGACATTACATTCATGGATCCACCAATGATCCACAACCATAGAACCATTTAATCCTTCCTTTATTTACTCATATTAGATATAATAAATCCATAACTGAACCATAAAATTTATTCATGGGGTTCGGCCAAGCACCATGGCCGAACCCTATGATGTCTAACTTTCCATTTTATCCATTTAATCAATTACCATCCTTGAATCCATAAATCAAGGCTCCTTCCATAATTAGAAACTTTCTAATTTAATACTATTTTCCATTTTAATCAATTAAAATCCATTAACAATACTAATACATCTCCATGGGGTTCGGCCATACACCATGGCCGAACCCTATGGTTCATAATGTTTTCTTTTAAAAATCATACAACTAAAATTACATCATTTGATGGTTCTCATTCATACACATCCAATAAAATTCCTTAATAACTTAAATCCATAAAAGACCTCATGGGGTTCGGCCATACACCATGGCCGAACCCATGATCTTTCAATTTGGCCAATATTTACAACCTTGTCATCAACTCCATGATCTCCATTCGATCATCACCAAATTAAATCCATCTATATTTTTCCATGGGGTTCGGCCATGCACGATGGCCGAACCCATGGTCCATGATTTTATTCCTCCAAACTTCCATTTAAACTCTTTTAAAACATATATCATTTTCAATGATTTTATCATTCAAACCTCCATTAAATAATCCATGTCCTTTCATGGGGTTCGGCCATACACATTGGCCGAACCCTATGGTTCATCATTCCATTAAAATTAACATATTCATCTCCCAATTTCCTTCCATGGGGTTCGGCCATACAACATGCCGAACCCTATGGTTCCTTATTTTTTAAACAAAATTATCAAATACTAACCAGTTTCGTGACTCCTCCGATTTTCCTTCTCTCCGATTGGTTCTTCCGATCCTTTTCTTCCTTAGCCTCTTCTCCTCCTTGATCTTTCACAAAACTGAGAACACCTTCTTGCCAAGAGCAAACCAGCATCAATCCTTGTTGATTTTGTGTAATGCCGTGAGATGTAGTTTGAAAGAGAGAGAGGAGATGCTTTGGATTAGAAAATACTCCAAGCTCTTGTCTTGTGCGCCTCTCTTTTATAGAAAACTTCCACACGACACTATCCAATATTAGAAAATGTGTGCGCCCCTTTTGTCATGCTGCTCCTCTTCTAATAATACTTCCTCTTGATCCTAAATAGAAGGTGCCATGCGCCCCTCTTGCCTTTCCTTTATAAAACTTCCTCTTGATCCTATATTTAGAAGGTGCCAATATCCTCTTTAACTTAGCAATTCCCTTATGCCTTGATTAGATGTTGCTGACCTTCCAATCTAGCTCTTGCCTTGCGCCCCTTGTTGCCTCTTTTAAATGATATTATGCGCATCACATAGATATGGAAATCCCTATACACGGCCTAAGCACAATAATTTAATTTTAGACATCTTATTATTTGGCAATCCCCTTTGTAAAGATATTCTAACATATCTTCATGGATATGAAAATCTTCCCACACAGCCATAGTAATCTTTATTTTTAATCCTCTCCATGCGCATGTCAATTTATCCAAATCCCTTACATATATATTGCGTTACTAATTAAATTCAGCCCCATTTAATTCCATTGAAACCATTTCCAAAACCTTTGGGTCTTAATTGGGCAATGACCCAACACTTTACCACATAAGGTCCATATATAATAATTCACAAATTAAATGGGTAATTTTCATATATAATAATAACTTGAAAATCCGGGGTGTTACATCTTTTGACAGCCCCTACTTTCTTCCTAGGCATTCTCAATCGACGAAACCGAAACAAGTAATAGACCAAATAAGAAAAAATCGGAGAAGAAAGAGTACCTGGAACTGAAAAATCCAAACGATCAAGACACCGAGAGAGAAGAAGATGACCGGAAATGAAAAAACCCCAAAAATCCCATTTTCCTTTCACGTGGTACCGACTGTGAGAGCCCTAACTGAGGTCTAAAGGTTGTTTCGAAAATGACTTGGGTTGATTTAAAAATGGGGGACCACACAGAATGTGATGGCGAGGGCTCGAGTGAAATCGGCAAGGCCTCGTTGACAGTGATTTTAAGGGAGGTACCGAACCGAACATGAGAAACCAAACTCGACCTCGAGGGCTAGAGGCCTCGAGACTAAATCCCCTTTTTTATTTTTATTTTCATTTTTATTGATTTTGAAATATTAACTCCACTGACTGATCATAGTATCAGAAATATTTAGGATACAATGCACACCCCAATTGATTTTCTCAGAGCAAGAAACGAATTGAGTCAAGTGGTTTTGTCATTATATCAGCCAATTGATTGTCAGTGGAAATATACTCAAACTCGATGGTTTTCTCTTCAACTAACTCTCGAATGAAATGATGTCTAATGTTTATATGTTTGGTTCGAGAGTGCTGGACAGGTTTTTTAGAAATATTGATGGCACTTGTATTATCACAGTGGAGAGCTATCATTCCTCCTGTCATGCCATAATCGAAGAACATTTGTCTCATCCAGATAAGTTGAGTGCAGCAACTTGCTGCGGTTATGTATTCAACCACTGCAGTCGAAAGAGATACTGAGGATTGTTTTCGACTGTACTAGGCAATCAGACAGTTTCCAATATAAAAACAACCCCCACTTTTAGACTTTCTATCATCTAAATTCCCGGCCCAGTCCGCATCGGTGTACCCCGTAATATGAAATGATGTATCAAATGGGTACCAAATTCCATGTAGATATGTTCCCGATACATATTTAATTATACGTTGTACTGCTTTTACGTGGGATTCTTTAGGATTAGCTTGGAAATGTGCACAAGCACCCACACTAAAAGAGATATCAAGTCGACTCGCTGTCAAATACAGAAGACTAGCTATCATGCTTCTGTGCATGCTAGGATTAACATCTTTCCCATTTTCATCTTTTGATAGTTTCACAGTAGTACTCATGGGAGTATTTAAGTGCTTACTACCTTCAAGGCCAAATCTTTTAACAAGATCTTTAGCATACTTGGATTGCGAAATAAAAACCCATCATTAAGTTGTTTTATTTGTAACCCAAGAAAATAATTAAGCTCTCCAACCATGCTCATTTCATATTCAGATTTCATAAGATTAGAGAAACTAATAGCAGTTTGTTCGTCAGTGGATCCAAACACAATATCATCCACATATATATGAGCTATCAGTATAGTTTTATTAGATATTCTCACAAACAATGTTTTGTCTACACTTCCCCTTTGAAAATCATTGTCTAATAGAAACTATGTAAGTCTTTCATACCATGCCCGTGGGGCTTGTTTAAGGCCATACAGTACCTTTTTTAATTTGTAGACATGATCAGAGCGTTTTGGATCCATGAACCCTTTTGGTTTCTTTACATAGATCTCTTCATTTAATAAACCATTTAAGAATGCACTCTTGACATCCAATTGAAAAAAACTTCAAATAACACGCAATGGACAATAGAATACGTATAGACTCAAGACGTGCTACAGGAGAAAACGTCTCATCAAAATCTATTCCCTCAATTTGTGTATACCCTTGAGCATCAAGACGGGCCTTATTCCGAACTATTGTCCCATTTTCATCCATTTTATTTTTGTGAATCCACTTGGTACCTATTACATTTGTATTTTTTGGTCTTGGTACCAAATCTCATACGTCATTTCTTATAAATTGAATCATCTCTTCTTGCATTGCATTGTATTTACCCAATCTTCATCTAGCAACGCTTCATCAATATTCTTGGGTTCTAATTGTGAGGTGAAGCAAAAACAACTAGAGATGTTTTCTAGTTGCTTTCTGGTTTTTACTCCCGTCATGGGATCCCCAATGATGTTCGACATAGGATTTTTTTTATTTGGTTTAAGTTCAATGGATGTCGAAGATGATGAAGCAGGATTGTCAATTTGATTTGAAGATTGATCCACCACATCTACGGTTTCATGTACAAAAGAAGACTGGTCATCAATGGCTACATTAATGGATTCCATTATAGCACCGGTTCTAAGATTTTTAACTCTATAGGCTCGGCTGGTGTTAGAGTATCCTAGAAAAATTCATTCATCACTTTTCGCATCAAATTTTCATAAGTTTTCACGATCTCTAAGAATATGACATTTACTACTGAAAACCTAGAGATATTTACAATTTCTCTTTCTACCAGTCCACAATTCAAATGTTGTTTTATCTAGGCGAGCCCTTAGATAAACTTTATTTATGATGTAACATGCGGCATTTACAGCCTCAACCCAATGATTTTTGGGTAACTTCTTGCTGTCTAGCATGACCGTGGCCATATCTTGGAGAACCCAATTTTTCCTTTCGGCCACCCCATTTTGTTGGGGGTGTCTTAGGGGCAGAGAAGTCATGATGTATACTATGTTTTTCACAATATTTTTGAAAATGGTGATTTCAAATTCACCCCATGATCACTTCTAATTCTATTTATGGGTGTTTGTTTTTCAATCACAATGCGTTTTACAATAATTTTAAATTCATGATATGCATCTGATTTTTCCCTAAGATAACCTACCCATGTGTATCTAGTGTAGTCATCAACAATAACCATGAAATACACCTTTCCTCCTATACTCATATTCTGGGTTGGTCCAACTAAGTCCTTATGTAGGAGCTCAAGTGGTCTAATGGTAGTCACAATATTAATTTTCTTATAGGCTGCTCTCACTTGTTTACCCTTTTGACACTCACCACAAAATACTTTGGCTGATCTACTTATCTTGGGCAGTCTTTTGATGTGTTCGCTTAATTTTGACAAATCTTTGAAATTTACGTGTCCTAGTCTCTTGTGCCACAACTCAGCTTCATTAAGTTTAGACATGTTGCAATTATTTATGCTAGGAGTTCGGCAATTTTCAAGGGCATAACACTGAACATAAATTTTCAACCCTTTAAGGACAGCTTCACCTTCACTGTTATAAATTTGACAATCATTCTTACAGAAGGTAACATAATGATCTTTCTCACATATTTGAGATATACTCAAAAGATTGTGTTTAAGACCATCAACTAGCATCACATCATCTAAGGTAAGGAGTCATTTAATTTTAAGGTTCCTTTCCCTACAATTTTAGCCAGATTTCCATCCCCAAAGGTAATGGAACCACCATTGAAATCTACATGGTTGGACATGAAAGTTTTATCACCAGTCATATGCCTTGAATAGCCACTATCGAGGTACCACTTTGACTGATTTTCAACCTTTAATGCTGTATAAACAATCAAGTTTTTGTACTTAGGAACCCATTTCAAAGTGGTTCTGTTTTTTAAATTTCTAGAGACAGATTTTTTAAGGTTATATCCGAATTTTCTGCTCATTTTTTCATTTAAAGTTTTGTTCAATTTTTGAACCAAACTTTCACGATGATAATATTCTCTCTTTTCTTTTTCATAGGTTTGTACTTAAAAAATTTTCTGATTTACTTTTTCCCATAAATTTCTTTTTCTAAGTTTGCACTCAAATCTGAAATGTCCCCTTTTAGCATAATAAAAACAAGTGATATTTGAAGGTCTAGAGGATTGACCCTTAACAAACACAGTTTGGCTCACTGTTTTTACATTGTCTTGGTTGTACCCAAGACCAGTTTTGTCCCCATGACTTTTACCCGATTTTAGCAATCTTTCTAATTTGTATTGTCCTTGGGTAAACTTATTTTCAAAATTGAGTTTATGATTTTTAAAACTGTTTATTTTAGAATGGGCATTAATGATTTCTTCTGATAAGATACTTCGAATATCTTCTAATTGTTTAATATCATTCTCATAATTTCTCAGCTTATCTTGTAACTCATTTTGAATTTGTTTTAATTCAAAATTTTCTTCATTTGCAGTTTCCAAAGTTCTTACAAGATTTTCATTAATCCCTTTTTCTTCTTCCAATTAGCTTATAAATTTTCATTTTCAGATTTTCTTTTACTTAATTTTTTAGCCAGATTTTGACTTTCCAAAAAAAGGGAGTCATATGCCTCTTGGAGATCATCATCTTCATTATTGTCTGGTTCACTTTCTAAATCATTTTCAATAGTTACTATAGAAGCTATGAACCCTTTCAGATCTTCAGATTTATCTTGAGTGGATTCATCCGAATCACTTTCCGATTGGGATGTATTTTCATATGTTCCAATTAAGGCTTTCTTATTTATTTTTGAAGGACATTCAACAGCAAAGTGTCCTTGACCTCCACAATTATAACATTTTTGTTCTGTATTTGTCTTTTCATTTTTCCTTCAATGTATTAAATCTGTTGGCATCTTTCGTTGTACTGAATCTATTGGTATTTTTATCCCTTGGCTCACTTCTTTTAAAGTTTTTAAACTTGTTCCTTTTATTTAAGTTTCTTAACAATTTTTTAGCCAACAAAGCAACATCATCTTCACTGCCAGATTCAGATTTTTCTTCTTTAAGTTTCTCAATGTTTGAGGATGACTTTAAGGCAACAGACTTCTTTTTAGGCATTTCATCTTCAAAATGAAGTTCATAGATTTAAAGAGATCCTACTAAGTCATCAATTTTCATGAATGAAATATCTCTATACTCTTCAATAGCAGCTACCTTAGGTTTAAATCTTTTGGCTGATTTCTAAGTACCTTGGTAGATACTTTAGATTCAGGAATTATTTCTCATAAGGTCCACATAGAATTTACTATATCACTTTGCTTTGAGTAGAACTCCATAAACATTTCACTTTCATCCATTGGTATATTATCAAATTTAGATTGGAGAATTTGGAGTTTAGACCTCTTAACAACAGAGGTACTCTCATGTGTTCTTTCTAAGATGTCTCATGCATCTTTGGCTGTCAAGCAAGTTATGATACGTTTGAATTCATCAGGTGAGACAGCACAGTTAATGGCGTTTAACGCCTTTCCATTTGCTATTATAACATTTTCTCCATGTCTGTCCAAGTGAAATAGTTTTTAGGTTTGGTACTAATAACTTGTTGTACAGATTTTCCAATTTCATCTATAGTAGATTTTTCTGTGATTTCTTCAATCGGCTGTTCCCAACCTTTTACTATTGATTCCCAAAAGGCTCCATCTAGTGACATAAAAAAACTTTCTATTTTTGCCTTCCAAGAGGCATAGTTAGAACCGTCAAAATAGGGAGGTTTAGAAACAGGGTGACTATCACCTTTGTGCATGATTCTAGTAAAAGATCAACTCATACGATTAAGTCCAACTTAGAGTAACCGAGCTCTGATACCAATTGAAATTTCGTTACTAGAGTAATGCATGACTTAGGGGGGTGAATAGGTCGATTTTCAATTTTAATTCCCTTTTAAAATTTCTCAATTGAATTTTAATCTAAGTGTACGAATTATTCAATGAGATCATTTCACCGTGAAATGAACAACTGTTTAATAAAAATGACCGATCAATATAAGTGTGTGTATATGAAACAGTATTCAATCCAAGCAATCAATTCAAAGCATCAGCCACATATAGACATAGATATTTTATAGTGGTTCGGTTTCAACAAACCTACGTCCACTGTTAGACTTCCCAATTTCTAGGGTCGTCTCAAATATACTATGTATGGGCCTCACACCCAAATAGTACAACCTAATTTTTTATAGAGGTTCAACCCAATCGGTCTAATCCTGTACACCTATTTTTTAGAGTGGTTCGAACATACAGTTCTAATCCACTTTACAATGTTTGAAATAAAAGGAAGAAAAAATACTTGCTTTGGGCCTTATTCGATTTCCTTTATGCACTTTGTTCTTTACTTAATCTGTGCGCTTTTTTCCATTAGATTTGCTCCATCAAAGTAATTATCGGTACAACAGTATAGGACTAGGGTATGACAGGTTTTAAGGTCCTATGTGAACATCTTAAGCTTCATCAGAACTGGGGTATTGATTACCCAAACATCTATAAAAGAAGATGATGAATAAGGTGTAAAGGGAAGAGATTGATTGCTCTAGTCACACTGTTATATTTTTCCAAAATGCTCTCTATATGAATTGGTGATCATTTCATTCAGCTTACAGTTATTTATAAGACTGTCTGCATTTTTGCAGCCAGTCACGCCTACGAGGCCTCGAGGATTCCAATGAGGCCTCGTGGCAATAAATATAGAAAGACAGCTCAGAAATATGCATAAGATATTATGCCTTTCAAACAGATAATATCCAGCTACTTAAGATGTCGCCGTGCATGATCGACAGTTAATTTATCTCTATCATCAATCAAGGATGAGATTGATGATTGTAAGCAATATTAAATCTCATGGAGGTACCTTTCCTTTTATGCCATAAACAGCCAGCTCCCAACAGTTATGAATTCAAAAGCATGTGAGGTGGCAGTTGACATTTCAACATGTGGATATATCTTATTACCATAGTGAACTCCCAATTAAAGGAATACAAATTTAATTTTCTAAATCTGTAGGAGACTCAGTCAGCAAAGCACAAGGTCAGCTGAGTTACAGTTGTCCAAAATACAACTTAGCACAAGACTGGCTGTGAGGCCTCGACGGACTGCACGAGGCCTCGAGGCTGAAAGTCTCTTATTTTCCAGTTTATAACCATTTGACTTATAAGGTATTTGACTTAGCCTAAGGTCTCCTAAGGTTCACTTACCTGTGTGCCAATAACGTATTCGGTGTAGATTCTTCATTTGCATAGTACATCTTTACATATTTCCAAGGCAAAGTCCAATTTAGTCACGTAATTGACAATAAGGGTGACTCGGACGAACCGGGGCACTTACATTCATCATAATCTCTTGATGATAGTTTGGATTTTTTGATCAACATGCAATAATGAGCACGAAGTTTGGAATTCTATTCACATGGACTATCAATGGTTTTACACCCAAGATATCTAGTATCATGTAGAAATTGAAAGTATATTTTCGTTGTGATAGGCATATACCCGTAGTAGTCAAGGCATACCTTAGTTGCACTTAGGCATTTGCCTAAGCTCCAAACCAATTTTGTGCCTCAAGCCTATTTTTGTTCCTAGGCCCTCACCTGGCATTTTCAAAAAGTTATTTTTTCTACAATGAGAATATTTTTTGTTGTTCTTTTATAATAGCTCGTAAATATTATAGTTAACATGAAGTAATTTTTAGTAGTATTTAATTAAAAAAATCTTATTATTAGATAATTTCGTAGACAATAAATGCTTATAATATGTTTGGAAGCTGTGTTAGGAATATATTTTGGTACGTCAGATGAGTGATACTCAACATTCATGCAACAACACAAACTCCTGAATCCATGTATATTTATAAGTATCTAAATAAGTGTGCCAAGCATAACTAGACTCAAACGTGCCACAAATCTCACCTCATACTACGCTTCATGGTGCCCTTTGTTTCCTTAACTTTTTTCATGGATAGTGAGGAATTATTTAAGTATATGCAAACTTCACATCTAGATGTAACTGTTTACAAATCCCAATCCAAATTGTCGAACTCCTAAAACATTTAGAATTGTTTGCTTTTCTTTCACATGAATGCACCAAAGAATTTTAGTGAAGCTACAACTCGAATCTGGTGTGATATGAAATGTCCATGGTTCTGTAAGTGGTTTGAGCCTATGAGGCAATGATATTTATATCTTTGTTCCACTGAAATCTTCAAAAGTATTACATTAGAACAGATTCTCAACCCTTGCTGCACTAGCTTCTATTTCATCCAAGTCCTACCAAGTTGTCGGACTAGGTCATTCATGTAGTCTTTACCCTTTTAAGAAGTGTTCCAGACTGAATTATTGCTTCTCGAGAAGGATGTACATTCACAATCTATAGAGTTTAAGTTAAAAGGTGGGGTTTCTCTACCTTAAGGATTTTGCTATTAGTAAATTCCTTGACGTCACTTGTTCCACATCCGAACTCGCCTAGATAACTTTGCTTTCGTAAACCAGCTTTTTCTGGAGCAGATATTCACACTAGTAGATGTTTTCATTTGTTGTTGTAATTATGCTTGGAGTGAGATTATAGATCTGAAGATCTCTGTCATTGCTTTGTTCTCTCTATACATTTGACCCTTAACTGGCCAACCCTACGCGTGCGTGGAACATAAATCCACGAGTACTGTTCACGCGTAGAAAGAAAGCTCGCAACACATAAAAATCAATGCGGATGATAATAGACACTATTCTACCAATTTTCAGATAGCAGGGAAGAGATATCCATTAAATTACTAAAATTCCCTCATACTGTACTGTCCAAAATAATTTATAAAACATAGCAAGACATCTAAGTTATTACATTTCCGACAAGCTAAATTATACAAATACACATTTCCCAAAATAAACTTAAACAAAATAATTAGTCCGCCTTCTCAAGCTCCTAAGCTTAACTCCCGTCCTGTACTTCCGTTCCGCCATCTCCTGCATCGTCAGCTAGGGTAGAAGTAGGGCGTTAGAACACGCGCCCAGTAGGACTCCGAGTAGGGCTAGCACATGGATTAGTAATAACAGCATGCAGATAATATTATAGAAAAACCATGCACTTTGGGCAATGTCATGCAATGGGTGTTCTATGTCATGAATCCCACCCATCAATCTCATCCTCATTCTATAATGTCCCTTTTTCAACCATCCATAGTGTCCCAAATAAAATCCATACCATCATCGTGCTATGACCCTCTTGATGGAAAAGCCTCATCAAGATGCGGTCCACACTAGGCATCCCCCCTTGATGGAAAAACCATCATCAAGGTATCATAATTACAAGAGTCCCCCCTTGATGGCAAAGCCTCATCAAGGTATACTAATACATATGTGAAATGTCCCCATGCTGTTTATCGGTCGCCCCGGCGGAGCATGGACTCCGGTTTCATTTCATCCTTCCCCTGTCATATGCCTCCCATGCCATGCATGAGATGTAGATGCATATGCCATGTAATATATGAAATTCAATAGTAATAAAACCCATCTTAAAACAATTACAAGATTACCAACTAAATCAAAGGGAAACCATCCCACAATATTTAATCCAAACCCATCATAAGCATTCACATAATTTCCAAAATAATTTAAAGGAAAACATCACAAGATGCATAATCCAAAACTCATCTTAAAGACAACCACATGCTTTCCAAAATAAATTAAAGAAAACATCACCCAATCCATGGCTTACAAAGATGTAGGAATCCTACCGAATACCGACTCGCGTCTTTATTTCGTTTCGTCCGACAATCCGGCTACCGACTCGCGTACCGCTCGCGCTATCCGGTACCTTATTAAATTACCAAATCAATCCAAGTTTTAATCATTTCTAAGCCCATAAATCATAACTTAGTGGATTTCTTCATTTTAGCCCATATTTACCATTTTTACCACTACCCTTCACATAAACAATTTTTCATTAATTCATGCCTACTTAAGTCCAAAATTTAATCCACAACTTAGGTCCTTAACTTAGGTCCATTATTGACTTACCAAAACATTAAAATTTGTCATGTAATTAATCTAACCATTACTCATTTAAACCCATTCAAACCCCATACTTAATCACATATATACCCATTGACTTTAAACCCAAATTGATTTACAATTTGGGGCATGGGTTCGGCCATACACCATGGCCGAACCCATGATGTTCCTTTCTCCATTTTTTCTTGGGTCTAAAAACATCAAATTCATCAAATCTTTTCATGGGATTTACCTCATGCATTTAACTACTATGAGGGCATTATTCATTCATTTCATTTGGAGACCACAAACACCATTCACCATTCAATTTAAATCATTCATTAGGTCATCCTAATGCACCCAAGCTCATGTCCAATATACATGGGGTTCGGCCATGTACCATGGCCGAACCCATGGTTCTTCAATGTGGCTAATAATTACCATTTTGCCACTCTCCCTTCCATGTTTAATCATTCACCCATTCATGTATATTTTAAGTCTAAAATTCATCCATTACTTAGATCCATTAAGGATTCACTAACCATGACCCAACATGAAACAAAATCAGCCATCTAATTTAATAAAATTTTCCATCATCTAAACACAAACATGGACCCAACCTTAGCTCATACAATGACTTACAAAATGGGTCATGGGTTCGGCCACACACCATGGCCTAACCCATGATGTTCCTTTCTCCATTTTTTCTTGGGTCGAAAAACATCAAATTCATCAAATCTTTTCATGGGATTTACCTCATGCATTTAACTACTATGAGGGCATTATTCATTCATTTCATTTGGAGACCACAAACACCATTCACCATTCAATTTAAATCATTCATTAGGTCATCCTAATGCACCCAAGCTCATGTCCAATATACATGGGGTTCGGCTATGTACCATGGCCGAACCCATGGTTCTTCAATGTGGCTAATAATTACCATTTTGCCACTATCCCTTCTATGTTTAATCATTCACCCATTCATGTATATTTTAAGTCTAAAATTCATCCATAACTTAGATCCATTAAGGATTCACTAACCATGACCCAACATGAAACAAAATCAGCCATCTAATTTAATAAAATTTTCCATCATCTAAACACAAACATGGACCCAACCTTAGCTCATACAATGACTTACAAAATGGGTCATGGGTTCGGCCACACACCATGGCCGAACCCATGATGTCTTGTTCCCCATTTTCTTTGAATCTTTTGGCGCATTTTAGATCTATCACAAGTCTTCCCATGAGAGGTTTTAAATCATGCATCTAAACCATATTCTTAACCCCATTTGGATCATTACACTTGTTCATTTAAAAACCCTAAATTCATCAACACATTATCCTTTAAACCCACCATTTAATCATCATTTCATCACCATAGGGTTCGGCCATATACCATGGCCGAACCCATGGTTCAAGGCTCATTCCCTCCATGCATTTCAAAACCATAAAACTCCATTGCATTTTTATCATAAACTCATTTTAAAACCTTACTCCCATGCATTCATTAAAACCCTAAATTCATTAATCAAAAACCCTCATTGTCTTCCATCCATAAAACACTAACCAATTAAACCAACCACCAAATCACCCACCATGGGGTTCGGCCATACTACATGGCCGAACCTTATGGCCCATGATTCTTATTCCAAGCACCCCATTCCATGCTCAATTCCATAAATTATACAATGCACATACTACATTTACTTATTTCTTTTCCCTAACCCTAATTCACCCATTTAGGGTTTTCTCCATCTTCCACCCTTCCATTTGATGGATCTAAATTCCATAGCATAAAATTATCTATCCACCATTTATTTCACAAAAATAAATTCCAATTCTTAAACCCTAAAATTCCAAAATTTCTTGTTTAAGAAACACTTACAATCCTTCGTCTCCTCCGATTTCCGTCACTCCCGTCGGTCTCCGTAGCCTCCTCTCTCCTTCCTTTTGGTCTTTGATAGGTCAAGATTCTTGATTAATGGTGGCAATCCCCAGCCCTAGAATCGGTCAAAGTAGAGCTTAAATTGAGAGAGGGAAAGGGAGAGATGATGAGAGGGGAGGGAATAACCTTAATCTTAGAGTAATTTTTTTTTTTTTTTTGATTTCCACTTCTTCATTCTCTTCTCTTCTCCTTAGCTTTCTTCCTTAATTTTCTTCTTCTCTACTCCTTCCTAGTGTGGGACGGCCATGGGAGAGTGAAAGATTAAAATGAAAATGAAAAGAGAGGGACAAAGGAAAAGATGAGACTTAACTCCCTTTGGTAACTTAACCTACCCTTTACATTAACTAACTCACCAACCTTATGAGATATTTTCTTAGATATTTTAATTGCTTTATGGTGGTGGTTATCTAAACCACCACCAAGCCCAACGTGTTTTACACTTGAGGTTGAGATGAGGTATTTTGGTTTTCACCTCTTGACCCCACTTTGACCACTTCACTTAAATAATTTTAATCATTTAATATTTAGATATTTAGGTTACTTTAATTTCCATTTATTTATTTAAATTACCTTTATATACCCACCCATGGTTGACCAATTCAACCATGGTGGTCGGTCCCACCAAACCTTGGCCCACACGCCACCTCACTTGATGAGGTGGAGGTGGGTCCCACTTGGCCACATTACCTTGATTTAATTCCAAATAACTTAGGTGATTTAAATTCATTGAATTCACTCTAAGTGGATTACCATTGGGCCTATGGCCCAATTACATTTCCATCTAGCCCATTTACCTTAGAGCATAACCATCTTGATCCATTGGATCCCAAATGGGTATTTGACCCAATTTGACCATTCTTGACCCATTTAAATAAATTTAAATCCAAATCATAATCTATTGGGCCACACTTGGGCCTTTATCCAAATTTTGGCCCATTTACCATTTACTCCACCAATTTTCAAATTTCCATCATTAAAATACATAATATTCACATTTATATTAATTCACAAATTCCGAGACCTTACATATTCACCAACTCATCTCCCTTCACCCAAACCCACCAACCCACCTGTCTATGTCTAAGTTGGTCTGAGTCTTTAGTGTCTAGTTTTGTGTTTATCATGTCTAGTTTAGGTTTTTCATTGAGTCAGTCTAACCTAGGAGTTAGTCATTTTTGCATGTCTTGTACGTTTTTAGGTAGGTCTCAACCCCGATTGTTCGTCTAATGAAATTTTCTTCTCATTTGCACATGGCCAATGTAGATTAGGAAAATTGAGGACAATGTTCAATTCAAGTTTGGGGGTACTAGGGAGTTTAAAAAAAAATTGTTTTCTTAGGTAGAGAGAGGCAGACTTAACCTTTTTAAGGGAAGAGTAGGCAAAGGATGTAGGCGAAGGCTGAGACTCCTTGGTGCTTAACAATATTGTCAATTTTAACTTGAGAAAAGAATGCCTCTTGACAATCTGACGTAAAGATAGTCTCATTTTTAGCATTAATATTTAAATAGAGATCTTTATATCATATTTTTCCGGAAAGACTTTTATAAGATTTATATTTGGAAAAATCCAAGTTAATTTGAAAAAGAAAAATATTCATGAGTCGAGTAATCACTAGAGGAATACCAGTGGAGACTTAACATAGTGAGCTTTAGATCCATTCTTTTTTTCTTTTTTTTTTCTCTAAGGGTTATAAGTCAATTCTATTTTCTTTGGTAGTACAAATAAGTCATTGTTGATCTCATTATTCTTCAAATTTTGTCATATTACTAAGAACGCCATCAAATTTGAGTTAGTATATCTAAAATTTTTCCAAATTTATTTGAAACAACGAAATCATCTTATGAAGCTTAGGATATAATATAGGTCTTTTTTGGATCGTTTGAGCCTAAAAGCCCACCTATATTTGGTCATTTATCTTGATAGTTTCCCAATTGAGTCTTTAAAGTAGCTTGTTTTCTTGATCAGCTATGTTTACCATACCCAACCCTAGTTCAGGACTATGAGCCAACTGAAAATATCCATACCTATTTTTAGAAAAGGTTAGAGATGACAATTTGGGATGGTACTCTAAAAACAAGGGCACAAGAAAAGAAAAGAAGAAAATAACATCTAAAGAAAGGAACATCCAGATACCAAAGAACGATGTGAAAAAAAAAATACTTTGAAAAGTGTTGAAAAAAAAATAGAGGAAAAATATCCCAATCAACATCTTGAAGACCTCTAACCCTTCTATTCAAAGCCACGTTTCGTTCTATTAGGAAGTCCTATTGATCTTAAGTCGAAATATGGTATTTCATGTAGACAGTAAAGGAGGAAAATGATGGTATTTGGCTCAACGTTCTTAGGAAAGTGACATCTATTCATGAGATCATTCATTTTCTTTGATATAAACCATCTTTTCTAATACATATGGAGATATTTTGATTTGAATACATAAATTCCACTCACATATACTTTGAGAGAAAATGAACCCAAACATCTAAGTATTAATTTTTCTGAGAGATATATCCAGTGAGGTTTGCAGTCAAACTGCATTTTCTAAATGGTGAGAACAAAACTTGTGTCTATTTGGAAAAAGAAGACTATATTAATATTGACTAAGGACACACTACACTCTGAGTATAAGCCTTATAATAGGAATTTTAGAATTGTATGATATTTAGACCCCTTGTCTATATGTTCTTGCTTAAAAGTTGATGTTTGTGGGTATCAACACTGCAAGCCCTCACGAGACTATAACGTGTCCACTAGGGGTAACCTAGGGGTTTAAAGGCTTGTTGCATACACTAAATGCAATCAAGAATGCTAACGAAAGTGATTTAGTTTATGTTTAACTAGGGTTTCTATTTTTTGTCTTTTAGAGTTTTTAGGTTAGTTTTGCTCGAGGACTAGCAAAATCTGAGTTTAGGGGTATTTGCTGAGCACTGAAAAATGACTACTTTACCCATGTTATTTGGACTAGTTAGCCCTTTATTTGTGTATATTAGATATGTTTAATGTATTTTTGAGTTTTATAAGAAAAAATATGGAATTACAAGAAATTGAGCTAAATATGGAAGGAAATGCAGAAAATGGGCCATAATTGCTATTTTTGGAAATTGTGTGTAATTTACCATTCATTTTGAAATTTACTGTAAAAAATGTCTTAATTCATATTCAGCTATGAGAATTTGGATTAGGATAATTATTTTTTGAGTCGTATTATAAAAGTGGTAAACTGACAACACTACAAAGTAGGCCCACTAATTCAGTCTAAAACCTGAAGCCTGCAGTTGAAGTCTATGAGCCAAAGTCCACTAGTATTCCAGGCCAGATAAAAGTCCAAGTATGGGATCCAAGTCCAAAAGCCCAAGATAACAAGGACACTAGTAAAAATCGTGTGAATCCTTGTGGAGGAAGAAATAGAGAAAAAAACTGGGATTTATATTGACTAGAGAGAAAATTTCGAAAGATAACTTTTGACACAGCTTTGGTATTTTGACCATAACTTTCCATTACGATATCCGATTGAATTGATTCTTATTGCGTTGGAAAGAATACTTCAAGGAACACAACTTTGTAGTTTATAAATAATTGTGATTCACATGGTTACTAGATCAAAATTTAGCTATAAGATGGTACATGTGTAGAAAAATGGAATTTACACTTTACTTTCCAAACTAATCCAAAATATCTAAAATCATGGAGTTTTATCTGCAAAATTCACCCATGGCTTGGAAGAGAAAGTAAATTTTGAATTTGGATAATTAAAGGAGAGAAATACATGGAGGAGAGACACTCTTGGAGAGACAATTTTGGAGAATGTTTTGGAGAGTGAATTATGGAGGAATTATTTACAAGCCTTGCCTAATCCAGTCTCTATTGAACACTATAAATAGAGGTGTCAGGGCACAATAAAAATCGGATTTGACCTGGAGCTCAAGAAGACCAAATGCTTGGGGAAAAGACAAGAAGGCGGAAGCACCATTCGAAATTTACAAGTGAGAGTTGAAAATTTTCATTTTTATTTGTCTTTCTTGAATTTAATTTAAAAAATGTCTATATTTAATTTTTTTCATTAAACAAATACAAGATATTCCTTTAGAACTCTGAAATATCCAATTTTCATACTTTTTTTTATTGTTTTGATTTGATTTTAAGTTTATATTCTTTCTTTATTTATTGGACATGAAATAGTTAGGACTTAGGTTGTTAGTGTTGAATATAAGTTACTAAGGCCCGATTTCTTAAATAAAGTTTATAAGTCTTGATTTTGATGATGAACTTGAATTGAGATTTTGATTTTTACGCGAATTTCAAATCTAGATTTTGTATTTATTTACACATTTTAGGCAATGAACAGTATATTCCAACAACCACCCTTTACATTCTGCACTTTTAAATTATGTCATTTTCTTTACTTCCAATTTTATTTTCAGTCTTTTATTATGTTAGTTCCTTTGTTTGTTTGTTGTATTTTAAGTGTTCAATTTATTTTCATGTTTTTATTTCAAGTCTTGTATGTTCATGTATTTTATTCTTTAATTCTTTGTATAAAAAAATTCTCTTTCAAGATTCACCTAACTAAGGTTGGAGATATGATATTTTGATCATAAGACATGTGATTTTAAATTAAGATGTGAGTACATGTTCATGTTTTACCAATTAAATAAACAGAAGAAGGATTTTATTCTAAACTTGTTAAATTCATAAATTAGATAATAGTGGCGTTAACTTTGGTTTTCTAATATCTAAATTAATATTGTAACTCCATGTATTAGTTTTCTTATAATCACATCTTTTTAAAGGTACCAATTTAATTTTAAGCATATATTTTGTGGATTTCCTTTGGGTTCGACCTCACACTCAATAGCTATATTATAAATAGTTCGTGCGCTTGTGAGATTTATAACTTTAAAATTTGGACATCAGCAGACACCATGCAAAAATCACAAAAAAAAAAAAAGAATTCTAGCAATCTTGAATTGAATTTCTTAATTTAATTCCAAGAACTAGAAATAAATTTCATCTAATGCTAGGACAAAACTTAATTCTAGAAATAGAAATTAGAACTAGAACCCAAATTACAAGAACACTAGAAACCAAGCAAGGACTCAAAGAGGAAACTCAAAACTTGCACAAAACAAAACTTGAGTTGTTTTTTGTGTGTTTTGTACTATGGCTCAAGGCCTTTATGTATACACAATTGAAAAAACTTAATTACAAAGGATGTCATCCCATCAATTTCCACCTACTTACATGAGATTAAATCCTAGCCATACATGAAACATTCTATGATCATGCTTGCCTTTTCCTTTTCCTTTCCTCTTTGGTTAACCATCCTTTGTTGTTTCTTAGGACCACTCTTTGCATATGTGAGCAAGGAAATGGTTTTGGGTGCCTTATCCCATGGTTTTGGGTCTTCAATTGGACCAATTATGCATGGAAACAATTTATTTGTGCCATTGGATCCATATGTCATAACCTAGGCTGATGTTCCATTGATTTGAGTGGCTTTTGAGCTTGGAATTGCAGATCATGTGCACCAATGATTTCTTCATACTCAATTGATATTAATTGATCAATTTCATCACCCAATTCATCTTGAAGATCATTCAATTGAGCATAGTTTTCAATAATTTTATGCCTAAAATCTTTAATTTCTCTAGGATCTTAAATCTTACATGGTGGGAAAACCATGTCTTCATCCTCATCCTCAATCCTCATTTGATAATCAATTCTTCTACATGAGCTTGTGATGCACTCATCAGAACTGTAAAGAAGAGGCCATATCATAGTTGGTAAGTGTCGCACTGCAATTGTAAAGGTTGTGTTGGATTGGTGGCTCGAGTTAACAAGCAAGTTGGGAGTACCATGTAAATCTACTTAGGTAAGTTGCTTAAACTGGGAATAGAAGAAAATTCTTGTGCCTGCTAAATGGGACCATTGTTATTGTGGGAATTGGCAACTGCTAATTAGGAGAAAAAATAGGAGGTCCACGGTGGAAGTCTCATATACGGCAGTTTCCATATACAGTTGGAATTGGAAATTGTCGCATTTGAGTTGATACAGCAGCAAGAAATACACGGCAGTTGATTTTCTAAATCAAGAGGACCGACCAACAATACTTATATAAAGGAAGAGCATGACACCAAGAAGGTGATCTCTCGGCACTGTATAACAAATTGAGAGATAGAGGTGTGGCTACCATCCTTAGGGGTAGTAGTTGGTGATTAGAATACCAGTCAAACAGAGGAAGAGGCTGGGAGAGCAAAGAAAAGAGCAGTTGGCGCTGGGCTTACACAACACTCACAGAGAGTTGTTGTAACAACTGCTTACAACAGAGAGAAAGAATTTGCAGGCAGAGGATTGGCGCTGAACCACCAGATCTGTGGTTTCTAGACAGAGCAGGACTCCTTGGTTGAAGGGTTGATCTGATCGAGGATGGTGCAGCAGTAGATCTGGCTGGGTTGTTTGAGCAGCCGTTCTAAGGGATAATCCCAAAGGCAGTAGACTTTGATCAAATATTGAGAGAGAATAGTTTTGTGAAACTGTTCTACAGATCTAAGTTGAGGTTTTGCTTTTTAATCGGGTTTGTGTTTATTATCCTTATAAACTATCTTGTAAAATTGTACTCTCTTCTCTTCTCTTAATAAAATTATTATCACACTCCGTGGACATAGGCCAAGTGGGCTGAACCAAGTAAATTGCCAGTGTTAGCTTGTGCTTATTTTTCCTGTTCGATTTTTCTTGTTTCCACTGACAACGCTAACAAGTGGTATCAAAGCTTTGGTTGGAAACCAGGGACTTGTGGGTGAACGTGATACAGCATAGTAAGAGGCTTCGGTTGTCGAAGCTAATGGAGATCAACACCGCTCGAATGATTAACCTCAATGGAGCAAATTACTTATTATGGAAGGCAAAGATTGAAGATCTTCTCTATTTTAGAGATCTCTACAAACCGATCCCAGGGAGACCAAAGGTGCCAATGTCAAAGTCTTCCGATGACAAGGGGAAGACAAAACTGAAGGTCAAGATGTCTGATGATGAATGGAACGATCTTGATTGGAAGTGTCTCGGTTTTATTTTACAGTGGATGGATGACAGTGTGTTTCATCTGGTGTCCACTGAGATGACGGCACAATCTCTCTAGAAGAAATTGGAGGGATTATATGCGAGAAAGACTGCAGGCAATAAGGTGTTCCTAATCAGAAAGTTGGTGAATCTGAGGTACAATGAAAGTACTTAGATTGCGAAGCATCTGAATGAGATGTAGAGTATAGTTAATCAACTCTCATCCATGAAGATGGTACTTGATGGTGAGTTGCAGGCCCTACTACTTCTCAGTTCTCTATCTAACAGTTGGGAGACCTTGGTAGTGTCACTCAACAATTCATTGCCAGATGGTACTGTCACTACGATGTCTGTAACAAGCAGCTTGGTGAACGAGGAGACAAGAAGAAAGTCTTTCGTGGGTTCTTCTCAGACACAGTCTTACACACAGGCTCTCTTTACAGAGAACAGAGGGAGAAACATCAGCAGAAAACCTCAAGACCATGACAAGCTCAGAGGGTCAAGGTCAAAATACAGAGGGAGAGATGGAGGAAAGTTTAGATGTTTTTACTGTGAGAAAGAGGGGCATAAGATGATAGATTGCAACCAAAAGAAGCATGATTTGGAGGCCAGATCGCAAAGTTCAGATCAATCAAATGCCGTACAAAGTGACACAAACAATGATGTAGGTGTTGTCGTGTGCACAGTCAACACAGGTATGGATTGTAACACCCCGAATTTTCAAGTTATAAATATTTAAGGAATTTGCCATTTAATTTGTGAATTTTAGATATGGATCTTAGATGGGTAAAGTGTTGGTCATTGCCCAATTAAGATCCAACGGATTGTGGAATTGGTTTCAATAAAATTAAATGGGGCCGAATTAAATTAGTAATGCAATATAAATAAGGGACGGTTTGGATGAGGTTGACACACACGTATACAGGCTAGATTTTCTCTCAGAAAATCTAGGAGTATGGTATCACAAGGATAGTCTTAAATGGGTAACACGCATAAAAGATAATCCAAATAAAGATAGGATTGATTTGGCCATGTATAGGAGATATGTACAGGTGCTAGAGTATCTCTAAAAGTACTCATTTCCTTATTAGAAACAATAATAGGGAAGGTGCTAAAAGGAAGCAAGGGCGCACGGCTTACATAAATTACAAGGGGCGCATTAACATATTCTAAATAAAGGACTCTCCAAAGAGGAAGAAGGGGTGCATGGCACCTTCTAAAAATAATTAGGACCGATTGGAAGTTGATAAAAGGAGAGACACAAGGGGCGCACGACAATACACACTCATAGCCGAATTCTCTCTCTCTCTCAAGTCGCAATCTCGGCTGTGGCAAAGATCAAGAAGAAGGAAGAAAAGGATTGGAAGAGCAAGAACAAGAGAAGGAAAACCGGAGGAGTCGCGGAACCGGTAAGTAGTTTGATAATTTTGTTTAAAATAAGGAACCATAGGGTTCGGCCATGTTATATGGCCGAACCCCATGGAAGAGAATTGGGAGATGATTATGGTTAATTAATGGAATGATGAACCATAGGGTTCGGCCATGTTGTATGGCCGAACCCCATGGAAGGACCTTGGTGATTTTTAATGGAAGTGGTTAAGAAATTATATGGGTTTAAATGGTTGAAGAGAAGTTGATGAACCATAGGGTTCGGCCATGATGAAGGGCCGAACCCCATGGAGGAACATTGGTTATTTTTATGGGTTGGAAACCATGGAAAGACATGGTTTAATTTATGGTTTTTAAGGGATGAAAACCATGGACTATTATGTATGTTTTAAAAAGGGTTTAAATGATGTTCAAGAGGAAGTAAGGAACCATAGGGTTCGGCCATGTGGTATGGCCGAACCCCATGGAAAGGATATTAATATTTTTAATGGATTTAAATAATGGAAGATCAAGGATTAATGATTGTCAAAGGGAAGATTATGAACCATAGGGTTCGGCCATGGTGTATGGCCGAACCCCATGGAGGATGATTATTAAATTAGAAAGTTTCTATTTATGGACTTTTGGATAAAAAAGGAAGGAACCTTGAATTACGGATTCAAGAATGGGAATTGATGAAATTGGACAGTTAGACATCATAGGGTTCGGCCATGGTGTTTGGCCGAACCCATGAATCAATGTTATGGATCGATTTTGGACATAAACGTAAGGTAAAGGTAAAAATGTAAATATGGTCTAAAATGAAAGACCATGGTTTCGGCCATGGTGTATGGCCGAACCACATGGGAAATATTTGGTGGATCGTGTTTGGACTAAGGAATCGGTTATGGACTTAATATAGTGATTGATTAAATGGATCATTGGAGGATCCATGTATGTAATGTCTAAATGAATAGACCTATGTTTTGGAACCCAAACATAAGTTGATGGAGGTAATGGCAATGTTGTAAATAGGTGAAAATGATGGACATAGGGTTCGGCCATGGTGTATGGCCGAACCCCATGAACTATTTGATGGATTATGTGTTTGGATTAAAGAACTATGTATGGATCATTTTTGGAACATAAGCCTTATGAAAATAAGCAAGGTAAATAGCCATGGATAGAATAATGGCAAGGATGTAATTAAGTGAAATCAATGGACCATGGGTTCGGCCATGGTGTATGGCCGAACCCCATGGGGAATATTTGCTGAAATTAAGGTGTGATGTATCTTAGATGATTAATTTGTTTGTCATTAGATTAATGAATAAAAGTGGTATGAATGGCATTGTTGTAAATATAAGTGAAAAATGAAAGATCATGGGTTCGGCCATGGTGTATGGCCGAACCCCATGAGGAATGGTTTTTTGGACTTAGTTGTGATAAGAAATCAATTGGAACATGGGTTTAATTAATTGTTGTGTAATAAGGTAACGGGACCTCACAAGGTGTGTACGATCGTGAGCGGTTACCGGACGAAAGCACAAGGACACGTAGTAGTCTTTGGTAGGATTCCGCCTCTTTGAAACCATGGGTTTATGTACATTGCTTTTATCTTATTTTTGATAAATTTTTGTTGTAAAGGATATGTTTTAAATGTGAGTTTTAAGGCTATGCTTACATTATAAAATAACATGTGTTTCATTGGCATCTCATGCATGGCATGGGGTGAAGGATATGTAACCGGAGGGACCACACTCTATCGGGGCGTCTGAAAAACATTTGTAGGATTCCTTGATGTGTTTTTCTATCAAGAAGAAACCGGAGGGTCCACACTCAATCGGGGCGTCTGAAAGACCTATGTGGGGGTACTTATATGTACATGTGATGGGTGGGACTCATTGCATTTGATATCATGACATGGCATGGTTTATATGGTTTTAACATTATGATATTATTATATATGTTTTGTACTAACCATGTGTTAGCCCTAATTGGAATACCTACTGGGCGTGTTGTTCTAACGCCCTACTTCTACCTAGTGGATGATAAAGGAAACAATGGGAATGATGCATGCGAAATGGGCTAGGCATAGGAGCTTGGATGATTATAGCTTATATTTTGATTCAGTTACTTATGGACATGTATTTGAGTAACTAGTTTTCGGGCATGTAATAACTTAAATGAATTTGCTATGGTTGGATGTTTTATGGGATAATTATGTTATGATTAATTATGATTAAAGACTTGACGTACTTTGCTATCTAAAATGGAATAGAACTAGGTTCTATTATAATTCCGCAGTTATGATGTTATTCCGCATGTTTATATTGTTATGTGTGAACTGTTTTCATGGACATAGTCCATGCACACATAGGGTTGGCCAGTTAAGGGTCGGACTTTAGAAGTTCGGATCTAGTTCTCGTCGTGACGTCCCGCTCTCTATCACTCTTTGTTTATAAAAAAAAAGACTCTGATTTTCGGAAAGCTAAGTGAGTGAAAAAGGGCGGGGCGTTACATGGATTATCCAATTGATCAGTGGATTCTAGATTCTGGGTGTTCTTACCACATGTGTCCACGCAGAGAGTCGTTTGACACGTACAAACCCTGTGATGAGGGACATGTCTAAGTGAGCAATGGTGCGAGTTGCAAAACCATTGGTGTTGGGACAGTCAAAATCAGGATGTTCGATGGCATGGTGAGAAAGTTGGAGAACGTGCAGCATGTTACTGACTTAAAGAAAAATTTGATTTCTTTGGAGACACTGGACACTGGACACTGATGGGTTTACCTTCAAGGCGAAGGATGGGGCTCTCAGAGTTACTAAAGGAGCCATGATCGTCATGAAGGGCAAGAAGGAAAATAATCTGTATACATTGGTGGGAAGTACAGTAATCGACTGGCAGAGGGATCCTACTAGTCGGGTCTTAGGAAGAAGGAAGAGAAAAAAACAAAAAGTCAGGAGACAGGTATGACTTTAAAAATAAAGTTTCTTTTGCAGGTTGTGATGGTCCGTCGGAGTTCCATGGTGCTAGCGAAGATGGAAAAGTGAAGGGGATGAAAAGTCACATAGAGAAAAAGGCAGCGGGTCCAGCAAAGCCAGTGACGTGCATCAAGTTCAAGCGAGGCTCGAGCTTGGGCAATTCTTCTAATTAAAGAAGATAGGTGGAGCATCCCTAAGTGTGGGGATGCACGCATCTCACAAAGAGATGAAAAGTTGCAGTTGTAGGTGGAGCTCAGCCGGGAGTGACCAGTGTGGACAAAGGTGCACAATTGCAGATGTGTAATAGCCCGAATTTTTAAATCAACATATATATGGCATTTATTTATTTTAATAATGGAAAAAATAGGAATTTTCATGTTATGGATGTGAAATGGATCAAATTTTGGGGCAAAGGCCCAAGTATGGTCCAATGGACCATGGATTGGATGGAATTCATTTAATTGGTCAATGATGATTAATTAGGTCAAGAATGGTCAAATTGGGTCAAATACCCATTTGGGACCCAATGGGTCAAGATAGATAAGCCCTAAGGTAAATGGATAGGAGGGAATTTAATTGGGCCATGGGCCCAATAGTTATCCAATAAGAAGAATGGATTGCATTGGAAATTAAATCATCTAAGTTAATATTAATTGGACCTAAGTGACATGGCCAAATGGGACCCACCTCCACCTCACCAAGTGAGGTGGCGTGTGGACCAAGAATTGGTGGGGCCGGCCACCATGGTTGAGTTGGTCAACCATGGGTGGATTTCATGGAGGGAATTTAATGAAATTAATTTAAGTGGAAATTAATTAACTTAATTTAATGATCAAATTAATTAAGTTGACTAAGCTAATCTAGTCATGGTCAAATGGTGAAAACCACTCTAAGAAACACAAACCACCCAAACAAATACAAAATAAACCATGTGCTTAAAGGTGGTGGTTTTATCCCAACCACCACCATTAAACACATTAGCCCATGTGTGGTAGGTGGGGGACCTAATGATGAGTTAGCAACCAAATGAGATGTTTTCATCTCATTCTTCAAACCTCTCCACCGTTTCACTCTCTTTCTTACTCTCAAAAAACGTCCCTTACCCAAATGAGATGAGTTAGCAACCAAATGAGATGTTTTCATCTCATTCTTCAAACCTCTCCACCGTTTCACTCTCTTTCTTACTCTCAAAAAACGTCCCTTACCCAAGGAAAAGAAAAGAGGAAAGCTAAGAAGAGAAGAAGAAAAGAAAAGAGAAGAAAGAAAACCAAGCAAACCAAAAGGGGAGGGAAAGGTCTAGGGTTCTCATCACTTGTCTCCATCCCTTTCTCATCTCATTCTCTCCCTCACTCCCTCTCCCAAAACCGTCCCCTCTCTTCCAAGGATAGCACAAGAAGAAGAAGAGAAAAAGACTTAGAGAAGAAGAAGGAGAAAGGCTAAGGAGATCAAGAGGAGAAAGAAAGTCGGAGGAGCCGACCGGATTGTAAGTATTTCTTAAACAAGAGGTTACATTTTTTTAAGATTTAAAAAGAGATCATGAAATCCATTTTCCTTGGATTGGATGGTGGCCAAAAACATCTTGGGCCTTGGATTTAAAATCCATCCAAAAGATGTAGTGAAAAATGGATAAAATGGGAGAGATTGATTAAGAAAAATAAATGGACATAAAGGACATTATGTATTAAAATTTATTTAAGCATGGATATATGTGATGTTTGAATGAATGATGGAGGTAATTAAGTGATTTAATAAGATTATGAAGAATGGAAGCCATGGAGGATGATTTAGGGTTTAAGTTTTTATTGATTTAATGTGGGTAATTTTAAAGGGATTTTTATGAGAAAAAAAAATAAATCATGGGAAATATTGATGATTCCTAATGGCCTAAAAGGCATGGATGGAATGAACCATGAATCCTATGGTGGTGTAATGATGGTTGTAAATGGGTTTAAAAGGATGAAAAATATGGAGTAGGTGTTATTAAATTGGAGGCTTAAAAGGATCAAATGGTTGTAATTTTAAAGGGATCTTGGTGAAGAAAAGCATGGTAGGTTTTTAAATGATTTTTAATGGGGTTTTAGTGAATGGAAACCATGGAATATGATTCATGATTTTTAAGATTTTAAATGATTAAATGTAAGTAATTTTTAAAGGGGTTTTTATGTTGAAATTCATGGAAGAGGTAAATGGTTTGTATGGCCGAACCCTAGGGTGTTGTGTTGTAAATTTAAATGGACTTTTTTTTTTTAGAATGGTATGTAATGTTTTAAAGGGGCTGATTTTTGATAATTTTGTAACATAGTTAATAGTCATTAATGGATCTAAGTAGATGGATCAATTATGGACTTAATTATGCATGGATTAAATGAATGATAATCATGGAAAGGAAGAGTGGCAAAATGGTAAATATTGGCCAAATTCAAGAACACCATGGGAGGATGACCATGGACTTGAGTATGTTAAAAAATGATCTTATGGTAATAGAATTAATGGACCTTAAGTATGGTTAATATTGAACCACTTGTAGGTCATGTTATGGGCTAAAATTTGAATTATGTAGGTAATTAGATAAATGGAAAATTAAATGAGTTAAGGACTGATTTGTTAAATGAATATATCATGGTCAATGGAACGTTAAGGGATCCAAGATTATGGATCAATTATGGGCTAAGTATGGGGTTTTACATGTGCTTAAATAAATAAGGATTAGCTTAATTAAATGGCTAATTTTAATGATCATATAACATGGTTAATGGGACATTAATGGATCTAAGTTTGTGATCAGTTAGGGACTTAATCATGGATAAAATATGGACTGATTTGGTAATGTATAATAAGGTATTGGGACATCGCAAACGGTGCGCGATCGGCGACCGGATTTATAGGACGAAAACGCAAAGGGACGGTAGTAGGTATTCGGTAGGATTCCTACCTTTTTGTAAGCCGTGGATTATGTGTATGTGATGGTTTCCATATTTTATTTCGGTAATTATATGATCTATTTTAAGATGGGCTTTAAATGCTATGGATTATATTTTAAATGCTATGGTTTAGATGTTAAATGCTATGGATTATATGTTAAATGCTATGGCTTATATTTCCAATGCTATGGATTATATGTATTAAAGATATGAATTATATATATATCTATACTACATAGCATAATGCACTTACATCTCATGCATGGCATGGGCGGGAAAATAAAGGAACCGGAGTCCATGCTCCGTCGGGACGACCGAGTGGGGATAGCCTGATAGGCCATAACCGGAGTCCATGCTCCATCAGGGAGACTGAGAACAGACATGGGGATAGCCTGATAGGCCATAACCGGAGTCCATGCTCCATCGGGGCGACGGAGAACAGACATGGGGATAGCCTGATAGGCTATAACCGGAGTCCATGCTCCTTCGGGGCGACCAAAAAGCAAAAATGGGGACGCCTTGACCAGATTTTGCCGTCAAGGGGGATATGACATTTATGATGATATAGATGATGGGTGGGACACATGACATAGACACCCATGGCATGGCATTCATCATATGGTTTTTATTATATTGTTATCAGTATGCTTGTTTTCACAAATCCATGTGCTAGCCCTACTCGGAGTCCTACTGGGCGCGTTGTCTAACGCCCTACTTCTACCCTAGCTGATGAGGCAGGAGACGGCGGGAACAGTGGACGCGACGGGAGCCAAGATTAGGAGCTTGAGAAAGCGGATACTTAGTTTTATTTAAGTTTTATTTTGGAAATGTAATTTAAGTAGCTTAGCTTGTGGCCTCGTCAAGGTGTTCCCATGCTTATTTCTCAGTCGCCCCGACGGAGCATGAATTCCGGTTGTACCTTATGGTACCCCCTTGATGGATGAATCACATCAAGATATCCCCATGTTTGGTTCTCGGTCACCCCGACGCCTATCAGGCTATGCCCATGGCTGCTTCTGTGTCGCCCCGACAGAGCATGGACTCCGGTTTCATTTCATCTTTCCCCTGACATATCCCTCCCATGCCATGCATGAGATGTAGATGCTATATGCCATGTAATATATGTAACTCATAGTCATAAAACCCATCTTACAACAATCCCATGATTATCAAAATAAATCAAATGGAACCCATCACATAATACCAAAATCCAAAACCCATCTTAAAAACAACCACATGATTACCAAAATAAATTAAAGGAAAACATCACATAATACTAATTCCAAACCCATCTTAAAACAAACCATATAATTTCCAAAATAATTCAAAGAAACCATCACTCAATCCATGGCTTACAAAAGGGTAGGAATCCTACCAAATACCGACTAGCGTTCTTTCTTTCGTTTCCGCCCGATAGACCCGGTCGCCGATCCACGTACCGCTTGCGAGGTCCGGTACCTTATTACATATTAACAATTAGTCCATGTTTTAACCATTTCTAAGCCCATACATCATGTCTTAGTGGCTTTTCCTCATTTTGGCCAATATTTACGGTTTTGCCATTACCCTTCCATGGATAATTCATTCCCTCTTCCATATACATTATGGTCTATAATGGATCCATAACTTAGACCCATTAATGATCCATAACTTAGGTCCATTAATGACCCATCAACCATATCATGTGATCATAAAATTAGTCCTTTTATTAACCTAATCCTTATTCCTTTAAACCCATACAAAACCCCATACTTAACCCTTTAAATGGTTAATGGATCATGGGTTCAAAATACCCAATTCATCAAATCTTTCCATTGTGTTTACATCATGAATTTAAACCATAATGAGTCCATTATCCACTCATTCCCTTTATTCATAATTGAACCATACACTCACCAATCATGAGATACAACCATATCTTAACCTAATCCCCATTAGCTAAAGCATATCCATACACTTTAATCTTAGTCTATCCATTGGTTCACAAAAATGGGTCCATTGATGTCTCATTAACCATGACATAAGAACATTAGCAATTAACCAATTAATTAACCTAACCTCCATTTATTTAAAACATAAATATATAACCCCATACTTAGACCATTAAGTGGCTCATAACAATGGGTCATGGTTTCATTAAAAATCAACCCTTTCATGAAGGGGTTTAATTTATACATTTCAATCATCATCCTTAATCACATTCAAGCCCATAAACTTAGCCACATTCCCATTCCAACTATCAACATTAGGTTCACATTGGTCCATCAACACCACCAACATTCCCCATTTATTTTCCATAATTTATACCCATTAAAACCAACAATACATTACCATAGGGTTCGGCCATACACCATGGCCGAACCCATGGTTCATTGTTCATCATTCATTTGTAATATTTAAGACCATGAATGACTATTAACCTTTCTCTATGGATTCCCTCACTTCCCAATTTTTATCACTAAAATAAATAATATTCACATATTCATTGACTTACAAATTCTGGGCCATTACAGCAAGTAATCTGAATTATACAGTCCGACAAGCTAAATTATACAAATATACATTTCCCCAAGATAAACTTAAATAAAGGAAATAGTCCGCCTCCCCAAGCTCCTAAGCTTGGCTCCCGTCTCGTTCTTCTGCTCCGGTATCTCCTGCGTCATCAGCTAGGGTAGAAGTAGGGCGTTAGACAACACGCCCAGTAGGACTCCGAGTAGGGCTAACACATGGATTAGTGATAACAAGCAATACAGATTATAATATAACGAAAAGCCAAAGAATGAATGCCATGCCATGGGTGTCTGTGTTATGAATCCCACCCATCATCCTTACTATCCCGATGCCATATTCCCCTTGACGGCAAAGCACTCATCAAGGTAACATCAACACAAGTATCCCCCTTGACGGCAAAGCACTCAGCAAGGTAACATCAACACAAGTATCCCCCTTGACGGCAAAGCACTCATCAAGGTAACATCAACACAAGTATCCCCCTTGACGGCAAAGCACTCATCAAGGTAACATCAATCCCCCTTGACGGCAAAGCACTCATCAAGGTAACATCAACACAAGTATTCCCCTTGATGGCAAAGCACTCATCAAGGTAACATCAACACAAGTATCCCCCTTGATGGCAAAGCACTCATCAAGGTAACATCAACACAAGTATCCCCCTGTCATATCCCTCCCATGCCATGCATGAGATGTAGATGCCATATGCCATGTAATATATGTAAATCATAGTCATAAAACCCATCTTAAAACAATCCCATGATTATCAAAATAAATCAAAGGAAACTCATCACATAATACCAAAATCCAAACCCATCTTAAAACCCATACAAAACCCCATACTTAACCCTTTAAATGGTTAATGGATCATGGGTTCAAAATACCCAATTCATCAAATCTTTCCATGGGGTTTACATCATGCATTTAACCCACAATGAGTCCATTATCCACTCATTCCCTTTATTCATAATTGATCCATACACTCACCGATCATGAAATACAACCATATCTTAACCTGATCCCCGATAGTTAAAGCATATCCATAGACTTTAATCTTAGCCTATCCATTGGTTCACAAAAATGGGTCCATTGATGTCTCATTAACCATGACATAAGAACATTAGCAATTAATCATTTAATTAACCTAACCTCCATTTATTTAAAACATAAATATATAACCCCATACTTAGACCATTAAGTGGCTCATAACAATGGGTCATGGGTTCACTAAAAATCAGCCCTTTCTACTTAACCAAATACCCATTTTTTTCTTTGGCCTATTTACGCATTTGCACCCATCACAAGCCCTTCCATGAAGGGTTTAATTTATACATTTAAATCATCATTCTTAATCACATTCAAGTCCATAAACCTAGCCATATTCCCATTACAACTAATAACATTGGGTCCCTTTTGGTCCATCAACACCACCCACATTTCCCATTTATTTTTCCATAATTCATAACCATTAATCCACCATTGGATCACCATAGGGTTCATTATCCATTCATGCCTTTTTAAGGCCATCAACATCATGCACTTCTCCCATGCATTTCTTCATTTACCATCCCTTTAATACAATTTACCAACATTTAATCATTAAACCCTAAAACCATAATTCATCCTTCAAAATTTTAACCCTAACAGCCCATTAAAATTTCCTCAATTATTTACATATATCCATTGCTTAATCAATTTAACTACATCACATAATGGCTCACACATTACCTAATCACCCACCATGGGGTTCGGCCGTACTACATGGCCGAACCCTATGGCTCACAATTTCCTTCCAATTCCACATAATTCCATGCTTAATAACTTAATTACATTACATTCCTTAATCCATTTATTTTTCCTTAAACTAACCCTAATTTACCCATTAGGGTTTTGTCCACTTTCCATCCTTCAAATTGATGGATTTGAAATCCAAGGCATAAAATCATTTGGCCACCATTAAATTTACAAAATGAATCCCAAATCTTAAACCCTAAAAAAATCCAAAATTTCTTGTTTAATAAAATACTTACAATCCGATGCCTCCTCCGACTTTTGCCACTCCCGTCGACTTCCTTAGCCTCCTTTCTCCTTCCTCTCCTTGTTTGATTGGCTAGGATGCTTGATCAATGGTGACAACCTCCAATCTTAGGATCGGCCATAATAGGGTTTGAATTGAGAGAGGGAAGAGGATGGAGATGGGAAAAGTGTCTCAAAGTCTTTACCTTGAGGTGGTGGGCCAATCTTTTCTTCCTCTCCCTAAGCTCTTCTCCTTCTTTTTCCAAATTTTTCTTCTTCTTTCTCTTGCTAGGGTGGGACGGCCATGAGAGAGCATAATGGGGAGAGAGTGAAATGAGAGTTAGATGGAAAAGATAAGAAAATAAGATAAAACTTATCTCCTCTTGATTGGTTAAGATAAAGCTTCCCATTACTTCTCCCACCAACCCATAGATATTTTATATGCTTTTTGACCCCAACACCCTAGCCAACGTTTTTCTTCTCTTAAGCTTGGAATGAGGTGTTTTGGTCTCCCCTCTTTGACCACCACTTTAGCTTAGTTTAATTAACTAATTAATTGGATTATTTGATTAAGTTAATTAATTCTCACTTGAACTTAATCCCACTTGCTTAAATTGTCTTTATGCATACACCCATGGTTGACCAATTCAACCATGGTGGTCGGCCCCACCAAACCTTGGGTCCACACGCCATCTCACTTGATGAGGTGGAGGTGGGTCCCATTGGACCATGTCACCTTGGTCAACTTCAAATTAACTTAGGTGATTTAAATTTCATTAAGCCCATTCCAACTAGTTGTATCACCATTGGGCCCATGGCCCAATTACATTTTCCTCTTACCATTTACCTTAGGGCTTACATCATCTTGATCCATTGGGTCCCAATTGGGTATTGGGCCCAATTTGACCATCCTTGGCCCAATTGACCACCATTGACCCTTTAAGTAAACTTAAATCCAATCCATAATCCATTGGGCCCTAGTTGGGCCTTTGTCCACATTTTGATCCATTTACTATCTATTCCACCAATTTTCCCGTTTCCACCATTAAAAATAAATAATAACCACATATTTTTTGATTTAAAAATTTCGGGCCATTACATGACCCAATTAGATGCACATTACCCATTTACTTTAATTTGACCTTATAACATGTACGTTGGGTCTTATTTGAGCCATGGGCCCCACAATTTACTCATCTACGGTCATACCCTTTTAAGTCATAATTTCAATGGCAATTTCGTAAATATTGATATATTGCAAAATCTGGGGTATTACAGTGTCTCTTGGTGGCACCACTTGTAACTCCCATTTGCATTCATCTCCTTCACTTATTCCATTTAGGGGTTTCATCCTTGAAATGAAGCCCTCCCAACGGTTTTGGCTCTTGGGCTGCCTTGGTGCAACCTTCTCTATGTGTGAATCCATTTGTAACTCCATTTCTCAATGCTTCCCTTCGGGGTTTCATTCTTGAGATGAAACTCCCAAGGCACCCAACGTTTCCAAAGGTCATCTTGGTATATCCTTTCCTCCCATTATCCTTCTCTCATTACCGTTCCATGTGAGAGTTTCATATTGAAATGGAACTCCCAAAAGCTACAACGGCTAGCCTTAGTTGGCCTTGTGTGACCGCCACTCTACATTAGTTGCTCATGTGGGAGTTTCATCCATGAGATGAAACTCCTTGAGCCCAACGGTTTTGTCTTAGTCCTTGGACCACCCAACCATCCAGCTCCCTTTTAATTCTTATTTGAATTTGAATTTGAAATAAGAACTCCTCCACTCTTCATTTAAATTTTCATGTGGGGGTTTCATCTTCAAATGAAACTCCCATTTGCTAAACCATCCTTCACATTGGCTGTCCATTTGGAGTTTCATGCATGGAATAAAGCCTCCATGCAATCCAACGTGTATAAGGGTTTGAATTTGAAATAAACTTCTCACCTTATGTAACTCCCATAAAACTACCACCTCCATTCATTGTTTATCTAAGAGTTTCATGCATGAGATGACCTCCCATGCATTCCAACGTGTGGAGTGGTTTTAAATTTGAAACTGCAACCCTTCAACTTCACACTACAAACCTTTGAAATAAAATATCTCCATGTTTTTCCCATCCAACTCAATTGACTCAACTCACCCACTTAACTCACCATTTTAATTTAACTCATTTCACTAATCACTCCAAAGTCAACTTACTCATTTAATTATTTTTTTCCATTTCTAACTCAAATCAGTCCCAACTTAGTTAAGCTTGGACTCACTTGGTGGTCAACTAAGTCAACCACGACCCATTGGGTCCCAATTGGGTCTTTTGACCCAAATAACCACCTTGACACATTTAGATGCACATTACCCATTTACTTTAGTTTGATCCTTATGACATGCACATTGGGTCTTAATTGAACAATGAACCCCACAACTTACTCATCTACGGTTATATCCTTTTAATTCATAATTTCAGTGGCAATTTCCGTAAATATTGATAAACTGAAAATCTGGGATATTACAATACAATCCTCTTTTTAAAATTTTTGTCCCGCAAATCGAACGAAGTAGGGTTCCAAGGCTTCCGCTGATTCCACTTTAACTAGATTTCTAGCTTCACCCTCCTGGAATTCCTCGGTTAACTACAGAGTCAGCTAGCTAGACTAACTCGGCAGTCGTCCATAGCTTCCCATTTGAGTTTCACTAGACTCTTACCTTTTCCACTAAGTATATCTCCAAAATTAAGCATATCCTCATTTGCACATAAGTCACTATGTGACTAACGCCTTTTGTTCAAACTCCTATGATACCGATACCGGCATCAATCCAAACCACCATGGGAATCATCATCCATGGTTATATGCATCCATCCCTGGTATCACTCTATCAATGAGTATCATCTATCTATAGTTAATAACCATTTATGAATATAACCCCCTATGGGTATAATCCATTCATGGGTAAAATCCATCCTTGGTCATAATTATTCCAGGCACATCTTCCACCATGAGATATTCTATCCGTCGGAACAACATTCGAATGAGTCACTACGTGACTGTGGCACCAATAACAAATCATACATGTATCCTGACCCTTAGCAAGACTTAGGGCCCATGACTTACTAAGTGGAAGACCCACGTCCAATATGATCAAGTCTACCTCGCCCTGCATCCCTTCACCCCAAAGGTGATTCAGTCAAGCTCTAAGGCGGTCGGACCGCGTCTAACGAAGCTAGTACCACCCCCCCCCCCCCTCCATGGGTAAAATAGTATCTAGCTCTGCGCATCAACGCACACCAAGTGTGCAAAAATAGCCGTGAGAGAACCCTCCAACGTATAGCATGCGAGGGACTCACTCTTCAACGACAACCCTACGGAACCAAGTCTCTGTATTTCGTATCGAGGCTCCCACAGTCTCAATCGTCTATATCACATGAGGGACGCACCCATACCATGTCTCAATATAATCCAATGACTGAGTCACATACATCTCAGTGCCAAAGTCCTCATGAACTATTAAAGTTGCAAACTTTATTGAAAATCTTCAAACTTCCATCACAAGGGTGGGTAGGGTTAGAAAATCCCCTTAAAGAACAAAACGTACCCACAACCTGTAACGCCCCGCCCTTTTCCGAGAATTTCAGAGTCTAATTTTTTTTTTTAAATAATAATAAAAACATCGAAAGAGAGAGGGCGGCTTCACGACGCGAGTTAAGTTCAGACTACCCAAGTCTGAACCTTAACTGGCCACCCATGTGTACATGGACTAGACCATGATTATGAATCACACATGGAACTAACATCAACATGCGGAATAGAAAGACTAGATAGCAAGTAACAGTCTCAGACATTAATTAAGATAAATCAACGATCCAAAGGTTATTAACCTAATCAAACCATAGCAAGTAATGAATTATTACATGTCCAACAAAAGTATTCAAATGACAGTAATATAAAGTAATCCAATCCATCATTCAAACGCTTAGGCTTGGCTCCCCTCTCGGTCATCGACCTTCTTTTTCCCTTTACTTGTACCTGCAATCTCCTCTGAGGATAGAATTAGGGCGTTAGATCAACGCGCCCAGTAGGTTCCCGAATCAGGGCTACCACATGTTAGCATATAAAACATGCATATACATATCATAATACATGATCATCAAAACAGGTAAAACAATGCTATGAAGTATGCACATGCAATGAGCATCCCCCATCATGTACATTCATAGCCATCACTTGACGTGCCTTGCATCGTCAAGGTAAATTACAACACACCTTTATCTCTTCATCATTGACTGATTCATATCACGTATTAGTCCTCCTGGCGGGACTCTCATCGCCTAAGGAGACCAATGTGACTATGATCATCATGTTACTCCTCCTGGCGTGACTTGCACCACCGAGGCAGGACGTAACTCATAACTTGAAACACTGTAGAACCTCATTCATAATCCCATGTCTATGCATGAGATGCCAATGCCTGTATGCCATTTGTTAATGCATAATATATCATTTGAAACACATAGAATAAAATAAGTCTCATAAGAAAACTGGGGTAAAACTGTGGTACAAGTAGGTAGGAAACCTACTGAAGATTTACTTCAGTAACTGATCTTTCTTTTATGTCACCCGGTCACGACTCGCACGTCGTCAACTTCCGGTACCTTGTCCATATAACAATCAGCAAATCGTACTATTACTTACTTGTTCATTTATATCTAAGACCTAACCACATCAAGTGAGGTTCGACCATGCCCTTGGCCGAACATCACCAACTTAGGATTTAACTTCCTACTTTATTTAATCAACTCTTAAACACTTAACCCTTTTAAACATGTCTTGCTAAGGTTCATACAACAATACACATGATTATTCCACCTTTGATCAATAATCACTTTTTCCCATAATTTCAATCACAAAGTCGACTACACAATAGGGTTACCAAAGACCCTTAGTAGGGTTCGGCCATACACATGGCCGAACCTCATCAATCTGAATTTTTTTTTTGTCTCCACTTTTCATCTTATATCATGGTTGGTCAACTTAGTATTAAATCCATAACTCAACCTAGGTAATTCTTAGATCAAAAGCATGAAACAAATCATAATTTCCAATAGGATTCAATCCAAACATGGCATCCAAAAACAGTCCATGGGGTTCGGCCATACACATGGCCGAACCCAATGGTTTTCTTGGTTCAACTAGTCCATGATTTATGTGAATAAGGTGACGGATCTCTGTGACGGTGCACGTGAAGTATGAATTTATATAAAGTATGCGATGTTATGATTCTAAGAGGATTTTTGGCACTAAGATATAGGTGACGAGGTCACTTGATTACATTGAGACGTGGTATGGGTGCGTCCCTCACGTGATGTTGATGATTGAGATGTGGTATGGGTGCGTCCCTCACATGGTATTGATGAGATAAGAATATAAACTTCATGAGTATGGCTTTGAGTAGCTATGAGGTTGTGGGAACCTTGATACGAAATACGGAGACTTGGTCCCGTAGGGCTACCATTGAGGAGTGGGTCCCTCGCATGCTACGCGCTGGAGGGCGCTCTCACGGCTGTTTGGCACACTAGATGTGCTGGAATGCGCAGAGCCAGGTACTATTTTACCAGGTGGGGGTGGTACTAGCTTCGTCAGACGCGGAGCGACCGCCTTAGAGCTTGACTGAATCACCTATGAGGTGAAGGGATGCAGGGCGAGGTAGACCGGATCACGTTGGACGTGGGTCTTCTGCTTGGTAAGTCATGAGCTCTAAGTCTTGCAAGGGGTCGGGATATATTTGTGATTTGATATGGTTACCACAATCTTATAGTGATTCATTTGGATGTTGTTCCTACGGATATTAAATCATGGATAGATGACACTCATGGACAGAGTGATACCAAGGATGGATGGTTTCCATGAATGGATTATACCCATAAGTGGGTTATTTCATGGATAGTTATTAATCATACATAAATGATACTCATGGACAGAGTGATACCAAGGATGGATGGTTTCCATGAATGGATTATACCCATAGGTGGGTTATTTCATGGACAATTATTAATCATACATAAATGATACTCATGGACAGAGTGATACTAAGGATGGATGGTTTCCATGAATGAATTATACCCATAGGTGGGTTATATTCATGGATGGTTAGTAACTGTGTTTAGATGATGCTCCTGGACAGAGTAATACCAAGGATGGATTGTTACCATGAATGGATTATACCCATAGGGGTTATATTCATGGATGATTATAAAACAGGGATAGATGATATTTACTGAAAGCGAAACACCAGGGATGGATGTATTTAACCATGGGTGATTATTCCCATGGTGGTTTGGATTGATGCCGAGAATTGGTATCGTGGAAGTTGGAACAAAAGTTGTTAGTCACATAGAGACTTATGTGCAAAGAAAGATGTGTTTAAATTTGGAGATGTACTCAACAGAAAAGATAAGCGTCTGGTGAAACTTGAATGGGAAACTATGGACGACTGCCGAGTTAGACTGATCACCTGGCTCTGTAGTTAGCTGATGGAATTCCAGGAAGGTGCAACAAGAAACGTAGTTGAAATGGAATTAGAAAAAAACTTTGAGCATAGGCTCTCATTGGCAGGCTACCTCACACAGAGAGTAGATGAAAGAACGTATTGAGCATGTACGTATGGAAAACAACATGAGAAGAGTGGGGGAGGTGGCTTATCAGATAGCACTCCCATCACAATTAGCAGCTCTACACGATGTGTTCCACGTGTCGATGCTAAGGAAATACAATCTGGATCCGTCCCATGTTTTAAATGTTCAAGATATTGAAGTACAAAACGACGTGACGTACGTCGAGAAGCCGGTCAGGATAGTGGAGACCGAACAAAGGGTGTTGCGAAACAGAGCGATTCAGTTCGTGAAAGTGGTATGGGATCGTCATGGTGATGAAGAGGCCACATGGGAACTTGAGTCGGAGATGAGAACAGCTCACCCCGAACTGTTTATGTAATTATTTGAGAACCCTACTTCGCTCGATTTTCGGGACGAAAATTTCAAAAAGAGGGTTATATTGTAAAACCCCAATTTTTCAATGAAATGGAAAGTTACGAAAATGCCCCTGAGTTATTAAATTAATTACTTTGTGATGTCAAAATAAGAAATGGTGGGGCCATTGCTCAAATTAAGATCATTTGAGCACATTATGAATATCAAATTTGATTGGATGGGTAATGAACATCAATTGGGTTGAAAATGGCTAAATGGGTCAAATGGCTCAATTGGACCCAATGGGTCAAAAATGGATGATCTGACCATTGTGTAAGCTCAAATTAAATGAGGTCAAGCTGAACTGATAGGAAATCAGTTATAGCAAAAATGGGTAGGCTTGAAACATAAGTGAAAACCAAATACAAGTGACCAAAAATACCCATAATTGGGTCATGGAGTCAAAAAACGGGTCAAGGAGCTAAAGGGGGACGCAACGGGTCGGGTTGACTAGTTTGACCACGGATGACCATGTGGGCCCTCAATTGAACTCAAGTGTGAGTTAATTCAGCTTAAGTTAGGTTGATTTGAAACGAGTTAGATTTAAGAAATGAGTTGACTCAAACTTGGTGCATTAAAGATGATGAGTTGGATGAGTTGGTTTAGAATAAAAATGTCATGAGTTAAGTGAGTCAAGAGGAGGTAGAAACGAGTTGTAATCTCACTCAACACCTGATCAAACTCATGACAGCCGTTGAGTGTGAAGGGGTGCTTTGGCAAAGCCAAAAGACACCAAGGTTGGCAGCACCTTTTCATGAAGGGTTGCAATGGTTCATTCCCAAGTAATGCAATGTTTGGCACCAAGGGGTGCAACGTTTGGCACCAAGGGGTGTCTTGGTTGACACCCAACATCCCTTCGTTTTTGGCAAGAGTAAAGAGGGAAATAAATGGGTGTTGGGGGCTAAAACTACAAAGGCAAAGGTTGCCTTTCTTGGCCGTTTTTGTCAAAGGAAACCCAAGTGTTCCCATCTCTTTCTCCCTCTTTCCAATCGGTGTTCTTGGCTGGAACAGCAAAGGCTTTTGGTACCAAATATTCAAGCTTAAACCAGCAAGGAATTGAGGAAGAAAGGAAGAAATAAAAGATAGGAAACAAGGATCAAAAGTCAAGAAGAAAGGCTTGGGAAAATTGGTAAGTATTTCATTGAGTTTTGTTGAAAAACATGGAACAAATAGGGTGTGGATTGGGCCATGATCATGGCCGATTACACCAATGATTAGCCTTGATTAATGGAGGTTTTAGAAATGATTAAGATGACCATTGGGTTCGGCCACCAGAGAGGGCCGAACCCCATGTAAAGAGATGGCTTGGTTTTCATGTTTTGAAACATGAAAACCATGGATTTTGTGGACTGTTTTGGGTTGTACTTAAAGATTCAAATGCATGTTTTAGAAAGGGTTAAAAACATGGATTTGAATGACATAAGGACTGACGTTAATATGGGTTTAAACATTAGATTTAAATTGATATTTTGGACCAATTGGATCGGCCATCTTGGATGGCCGAATCCCATGAAATGTCGTGGGCCATTTTATGGATGTATGTGTGATTAAAAATGGAATTATGCTTGCTGTTTTGGTCGTCCAAAACATGACTGAACCATGTTAAGGTTACGGTTAAGGTTGTAGAGTTTAATCAAGGTATTGGTGGCAATGGCATGTTTGTAAATAAGGGTCACAACCATGAGTTGGTATTTGTGGACTTAGACTTAAAAATGAGAATCAAATAAAGAAAGGGATTAAAGTTGGTCCATGATTTATGTGAATAAGGTGACGGATCTCTGTGACGGTGCACGACTGCTAACGGTGACCAGATAAAGCCTAAGAAAGAACAGACGCTGAAGTGATTCTTTAGTAGGTTTCCTACCTGCTTGTAACCACAGTTTTTACCCTGGTTTTCTTTATGAGATTCTTGTTTATTTTATGTGTTTCAAATGATATATTATGCATTAACAAATGGCATACAGGCATTGGCATCTCATGCATAGACATGGGATTTATGAATGAGGTTCTACAGTGTTGCAAGTTATGGGTTACGTCTTCCTTCGGCGGTGCAAGTCACGCCAGGAAGAGTAACATGATGATCATAGTCACTATGGTCTCCCTAGGCGATGAGAGTCCCGCCAGGAGGACTCATACGTGATATGAATTAGTCAGTGATGAAGTGATGAAAGTATGTTGTAATTTACCTTGTCGGTGCAAGGCACGTCAAGTGATGGCTATGAATGTACATGATGGGGGTGGCTCATTGTATGTGCATACTTCATAGCATTGTGTTGAAGAGATGTAAGTGTATTGTGATTTACCTTGTCGGTGCAAGGCACGTCAAGTGATGGCTATGAATGTACATGATGGAGGAGGCTCATTGCATGTGCATACTTCATAGCATTGTTTTACCTGTTTTTACTAATCATGTACTATATATGCATGTTTTATATGCCAATGATGTGGTAGCCCTGATTCAGGAACCTACTCGGCGCGTTGATCTAACGCCCTAATTCTATCCTCAGAGGAGATTGCAGGTACAAGTAAAGGGAAAAAGAAGGTCGATGACCGAGAGGGGAGCCAAGGCTAAGCGCTTGAATGATGGATTGGATTACTTTATATTACTGTCATTTGAATACTTTTGTTGGACATGTAATAATTCATTACTTGCTATGGTTTGATTAGGTTAATAACCTTTCGATCGTTGATTTATCTTAATTAATGTCTAAGACTGTTACTTGCTATCTAGTCTTTCTATTCCGCAATTAATCTAGGTTATTCCGCATGTTGATGTTAGTTCCATGTGTGATTCATAATCATGGTCTAGTCCATGTACACATGGGTGGCCAGTTAAGGTTCAGACTTGGGTAGTCTAAACTTAACTCGCTCGTGACGCCGCCCGCTCTCTTTCGATCTTTTTATTATTATTTAAAAAAAAAAATTAGACTCTGAAATTCTCGGAAAAGGGTGGGGCGTTACACAACCCTTACAAAATCTCCCCTTTCCTTGACATTTTCTTACAATCTCTTAGCATAATCTTCCGTAGAAGGCCCTGTATCATCACCAAAATTGAAAAAGTTGTTAGGGCATGTCATCGATGTGTACCCTAACACTCCACAAGTCAGACAGGGTATTATTCCAGGTCCCCCAATGTAAGGACAATTAGTCCTCTCCTTCCCGTGCCCATGAAGTCCACAAACAGGGCAAATAACCTCAAGAGGGTAGGGGCAGAAAGTACAGTTGTGCCCCTCCTGATTGCACAACTCACAGATATACCCGGGCGCTATCTCCCCTACAGATTCTCCTATCATTGGGATATCTCCCATATACTCTTCTGGAAAAAGGGCTAGATACCCTTCGACATCCTCGGGGAATCTTAACTAGACATCTCCGTTAACTTCCACAACGCGGTTTGGCCTGTTGGAGTTGTTGGAAGAAGAAGTCAGATCGATAGGACAACTAGGAGTTCCTTTGTCCCACAACTCTATATACTCAATGTTGCTCGACATATCTGTATCACGACAATAGAAATATATCAATGACAACAGCAATTCTAATCAAACTTATCTTTGTTTTGGGGAATTTCCCTAATCATCATCTTGTATTTCTTGTTTTGGGGAACTTTCCTATGTATCACATAATGTCTCTTTGTTTGGGGAAATTGCCAAATAAACATCTTGTTTTTTTCTTGTCCTTGGGAAAATTGCAAATCAGCACTCTTTGTATTTCTTTGTTTTTGGGGAAACTTCCTAAGTATCAATTGTTTGTTTCTCAGTTTGGGTATATCGGGGAAGTATCTCCCATGTTGCTATGTTTAGTATACCCATTTATTTTGACTGTACTTCCTTTGCTATCTTTCATTGTTGATCTTAGGTTGATTATTCAGTCTGAGTCTAACAAAGTAAATTAATTCGGCCCCTGTGCAGAGGACTCCGAAGAGTCGGTCAGTTGGGATTCTTATCTGTCAGTGAGACATGAAACCGTCTTAATCTTACTTCGAAAGATTCAATCTTCCCGTTTCGCTCTGATACCAACTGTAACACCCCGCCCTTTTCACTCGAAATCAAAGTCTTTTACCAACTGTAACACCCCGCCCTTTTCACTCGAAATCAAAGTCTTTTTTTTTTAAAAAAAAAAGGAAAAAAACAAAAGTGATAAAGAGCGGAATGTCACGACTCGAGCTAAGTCCGAGATTTCAAAGCCCGACCCTTAACTGGCCAATCATACGTGTGTGTGGACCAAGTCCACTAAAATGGTTCACACGTACTCAAGTTAACTTGCGGAATAAAACATATATGCGGAATAACAATAGGATAACAATCCTATTCCAATTTAGATAGCAAAGTAGTCCAACACTTACCATAATTTTCATAATGTAAATATCCAAACATTAACCATTCAATCCATAGCAAATAAACTTACGTTATTACAATTCCAAATGCTAGTTATTCAAAAACATAGTCCATGAATAACTTAAACAGAATATAACTTAATCATCCAAGCTCCTAAGCTTGGCTTCAATCATGTCCTCGTTCTGTTCCCTTCCTATGTCATCAACTAGGGCAGAAGTAGGGCGTTAGAACAACACGCCCAGTAGGTACTCCGATTAGGGCTGCCACAAGGTTAGTATAAAACATGCATATAACATAATAATGCATGATCATCAAAAACTTACAAAAACAAGGCTATGTATGTATGCAAATGTAATGAGTCCCACCCATCACAAGTATACATAGCCTCTTGATGAGATTCTCATTATCAAGGTACCACCACATAGGTTGTTCTAACACCCTATTTCTATCTGTAGTGGTTGACACAGGGAAGGGAAAGATCGAGGATCGCGAAGGAAACCAAGCACAGGAGCTTGGATATCTTAATGGACTTTTATTTATTGATATTTGGTTAAGTTTACATGGACATGTAATTTGAGTAGTTAGATGTTGGCATGTAATAACTTAGTTAATATTTGCTATGGTTTGGAATGGTTTGATTGAATGATTAAGTTAAGGTAATTTTGGATAAATGACTATTTACTTTGCTATCTAAAATGTAGTAGACTTAGGTTCTATTATAATCCGCAGTTAGATTAAGTAAAATTCCGCAAGATTATAAAGTACTATATGCAAATCATTCTCATGGACTTAGTCCATGCACACATAGGTTTGGCCATTTAAGGGTCGGACTTTAGAAGTCCGGACTTAGCTCGCGTCGTGACACTCCACTCTTATCACATGTTTATTTAAAATATATATATACTCTGATTTATAGTGAAAAAGGACGGGGTGTTACAGAACGCGGGACGTCACGACACGAGTTAAGTCCGAACTTCCAAAGTCTGACCTTAACTGGCCAACCCTATGTGTGCATGGACTAAGTCCACGAAAATGGTTCACACATAGCAATATCAACATGCAAAATAAAAAATCATAACATGTGGAATTATAACATCAAAATTGCGGAATCATAATAGAACCAAGTTCTATTCTATTCAGATAGCAAAGTACGTCAAGTCCTTAATCATTATTAAAACATTATAATCATCAAACTAAACATCCGACCATTTAAGTTATTACATTCCAAAACTAGTTACTCAAACACAAGTTCATGAGTAACTTTATTCAAAACATATAAAATAAGTCTCCAAGCTCCTATGCCAGGCCCGTCTTGCGTGCATCAGTCGCCTGATTTCCTGTATCATCAACTAGGGTAGAAGTAGGGCGTTAGAACAACGCACCCAGTTGGTATTCCAATTACGGCTAACACATGGTTAGTACAAAACATATATTACAACATAATATCCAAAACCATGTTAAAACCATGCCATGCAATGATGACAAATGCAATGAGTCCCACCCATCACATGTACATAAAAGTACCCACCACATAGGTCTTTCGGACGCCCCGACAGAGTGTGGACTGTAAAGCCCCGCCCTTTCCGAGAATTTCAGAGTCTAATTTTTTTTTAAAATAATAATAAAACATCAAAAGAGAGCGGGCGGTGTCACGACGCGAGTTAAGTTCAGACTACCCAAGTCTGAACATTAACTGGCCACCCATGTGTACATGGAATAGACCATGATTATGAATCACACATGGAACTAACATCAACATGCGGAATAACCTAGATTAATTGTGGAATAGAAAGACTAGATAGCAAGTAACAGTCTCAACCATTAATTAAGATAAGTCAACGATCCAATGGTTATTAACCTTGATTAATGAAGGATTTAAAATGGTAAAAATAACCATTGGGTTCGGCCACCATGGAGGGCCGAACCCCATGTAAAAGATTGCTTGGTTTTCATGTTTTTGAAACATGAAAACCATGGGTTTATTGGACTGTTTTTGGGTTTGATTTAAGATTCAAAAGCATGTTTTTAGAAAGGGTTAAAAACATGGATTTGAAGGACATAGGGACTGAAGGTGTTATGGGTATAAAACAGCTGTTTAAAAGATGGAAATGGACCATTGGGTTCGGCCACTTTGCATGGCCGAACCCCATGGAAACAAGTGGTTGTTTTTGATGGTTTTTGGAAATTAAAACCATATAAGTTTGGTACTGTTATTAGAGTTTGTGTTAGATTTAAAATGCATGTCTTAAGAAGGTGAAAACATGGATTTGGATGTTTGGTTCAGACCCAAGCTGAATGGTTAAATGTTTCAAAACCAAGGGTCATGGTGTTCGGCCAATGAGCATGGCCGAACCCTATGAAATTGGGCTAGTTATTGGATGATGTTTAACTAGTAAAACTCTTTAATAATATGCTGTTTATTACAGGATGATTGGAGATTTAAGAATAGTGAAAATAATCATTGGGTTCGGCCACCATGGAGGGCCGAACCCCATGTAAAATATTGTTGGTTTTTCATGTTGTGAAATATGGAAATGATGGACCTTTATGGACTGTTTTTGGATGAACTTAATTAGATGGTTTCTAAGAGGTTTAAAGGCAGCAATATAATACTGATATTGCATGTTTAAATAACACCTAAAACATGTTTGAAAGACCAAAACTTGGACATTGGGTTCGGCCACCTTGGAGGGCCGAACCCCATGTATGTAATTGATGTGGTTTGGTGAAATTGAATTTACTGTTTTGGTGGATGGTTATGTGGCTGAACCATGTGTAATTCATGGTTGGGTTAGCATGATAAAATCATGAATAATCATGGGAAGTGAGGGATCAATCAGATCAAGAGAACCATTGGGTTCGGCCATGTGCATGGCCGAACCCCATGGGGCTAGTTTTGGGATGAATGGACCAAGATTTATGGGTTTTCTTATGTATGTTAAATGAAATAAGCTTGCTGTTTTGGGTTGGCCATGGGATGGCTGAACCTTGTAGTCAACATGGCTAAATGGTAGAGCCTAACTTGTAAACAAATGATGGGATCATGGAGTAAGAGGATCATAGGGTTCGGCCATATGAATGGCCGACCCCATAGATTGTTTTATTGGAGATTATGAATTGGTTATATGAGTTGGATTAAGTAAACGAATGGAGCTATCTTTGGACTTAGTGATAAGTAAATAACCAGCCACTAAAGTAGATTACTTTTATGATTTTTGCTTATGAGTAAGATTAGACATTGGTTAGACCAATGGAAAATCTGTGAATACAAGTCAAATGAAGGGATTGATCAAAGGACTTACAAGATGTTTTGGGTCTTATATGTGAATGGACATTTAAGTGACAATATGATTTATTGATTATTGTATCACAAGGTGACGAGAGTTGAACGACAAACAAGTCGTGACCGGGAGAAGCTCAAAAAGGAACGGATACTTAAACAAAGCTTGAGTAGGTTTCCTACCTAGTTGTAACCACAGTTTTACCCAGTTTTCTTATGAGACTCTTGTTTTATTTTATGTGTTTCAAATGATATATTATGCATTAACAAATGGCATACAGGCATTGGAATCTCATGCATAGACATGGGATTATGAGTGAGGTTCTACAGTGTTGCAATTTATGGGTTACGTCTTGCCTCGGTGGTGCAAGTCACGCCAAGAGGAGTAACATGATGATCATAGTCACATTGGTCTTCTTAGGCGATGAGAGTCCCGCCAAGAGGACTCATACGTGATATGAATTAGTCAATGATGAAGAGATGAAAGTGTGTTGTAATTTACCTTGTCGGTGCAAGGCACGTCAAGTGATGGCTATGAATGTACATGATGGGGGTTGCTCATTGCATGTGCATACTTCATAGCATTATTTTACCTGTTTTGATGATCATGTATTATGATATGTATATGCATGTTTTATATGCTAAAATGTGGTAGCCCTGATTCGGGAACCTACTGGGTGCGTTGATCTAACGCCCTAATTCTATCCTCAGAGGAGAATGCAGGTACAAGTAAAGGGAAAAGGAAGGTCGATGACCGGGAGGCGAGCCAAGCCTAAGCGCTTGAATGTTGGACTGGACTAATTTATAATTGTTGTTTATTTGATACTTTATTATGGACATGTATTAAAGTAGTTACTTGCTATGGTTTGCTTAGGATATTGACAATGTATGGTTGATTATTATTTGAGACTGGTACTGGCTATTTTTTCATATTATTCCGCAGTTAACTTATACTATTCCGCAAGTTGATGTTAGTTCCATGTGTGTTCATTATCATGGTCTAGTCCATGTACACATGGGTGGCCAGTTAAGGTTCAGACTTGGGTAGTCTGAACTTAACTCGCGTCGTGACGCCGCCCGCTCTCTTCCGATTTTTTATTATTATTATTTTAAAAAAAAATTAGACTCTGAAATTCTCGGAGAGGGCGGGGTGTTACATGGACCCTCCGGAATCTTCTTGCTGGAAATCACATCAAGGTACCGTACATAGGTTTTTCGGACGCCCCAACGGAGTGTGACCCCTCCGGTTACAAATCCTCCACCCCATGCCATGCATGAGATGCCAATGAAACACATGCTATTTTATAATATAAACATAGCATTTAAAATCACCTTTGAAACATAATCAACACATGCTCTTTATACAATTTACATAGCATTTGAAATTCAATAATAAAGCATATCCTTTGAAACATATTTTCATCAAACATAAGATAAAACAAGTGTACATAAGCCCATGGTTTCAAAGAGGTGGAATCCTACCAAAGACCGCTAACGTGTGCTTGCGTCTTTCGTCCAAGAATTGATCACTGATCGCGCACCGCTTGTGAGATCCCGTTACCTTATAATATAATAATAAATCAACACCAAGTCCCACTTGATTTACGAGGTTCTAAGTCCATAAACAAAACCCCATAGGGTTCGGCCATACACCATGGTTGAACCCATGGTCTAATCTTTATTTAATTACAATTATGCCATTGTTCATAACCATAGCCCTTTTTCCTTGCTTAGGTTCCAAAGAATCCATACATATTTCTTTTAATCCAACACATAGTCCCATAATTAATTCATGGGGTTTGGCCATACACCATGGCCGAACCCTATGTCCAATATTTCCATATATTTACAAGATTGCCATTGGTTTCCTCATTCCTTTAAATCTACCATAACTAAACCCTATAAGAATTCCTTAACCAATCAAGTCCATAAAACACAACTCATGGGGTTTGGCCATACACCATGGCCGAACCCATGATCCTCCACTTTGGTATGTAATTACAATTTTGCCACTACCTTCATCAATAATCCATAACACATGTTTGTATCCTTCGCTTTATTTAAAATACACAAAACATAACTCATAAGTTTAATTCATGGGGTTCGGCCATACTCTTGGCCGAACCCATGATGCCCTTGTTTCCAATTATCTCCACCTTCTATCTTTAGAAGGTTTCCAAAATAATATTAATAATCCATACTTAGAAAGTTTCCTATTTTAGCATCCAACTTCTATAATTACAAAATTGCCATTCATGGCCAACCTTCCATAAATAGAAGGTTTCCAAACTTAGAATCACCTTCCATTTAATCTAAGTTCCATAATTAGTAAGTTACTAATTTAATCTCCACCTTAGATCCTTTCTACATTAATAACCATCCTTGTATTTTAATAAATTTTACTTGCATTAAAATACTAATCCAACTCCATGGGGTTCGGCCATACCCATGGCCGAACCCTATGGTTTCCAAAATCCTTATTTAGAAACTCCATATTTATCCAATAACCTTTCATAATTAAAACTTACCAATTTAAAATTCCATAATTAGAAAACTCCTAATTAAAACTTTCTAATTTAGTCTTCACCTTCCAAAAATAGAAATTTTCCAATATTAGACAAACTTTCATAAATGGACTTTAGTGGGGTTCAACCATAATCCATAGCCGAACCTCACCTATAGAAACAAATCTAATTTTAGCAACTCCTTTCATAATTGGAAGCTTTCCAATTTAGCAACCAAAATGCATTTACCATTCCAAAACTCCCCCATGGGGTTCGGCCATACACTATGGCCGAACCCTATGGTTCATGATCTTGACCATTTAATCCCTTATTAATTTCTTTTCCCTGGGGTTCGGCCATACCCATAGCCGAACCCTATGGTTCTATTCTTTTCCTCTTTTTAAATCCAAACCACTTAACCATCATAGGTTTCCATGATCTAAAATCTAAGAACATAAACCCATAATTAGACCATGACTTTCCATGGTTTCGATTCAACAAAATGAACCATGTCTTTCCATTAATTAATCAATGTTCCTCCATGGTTTTCAATATTCATAAGCCAACCAAAATAAACCATAACTTTCCATAGGGTTCAGCCATGGACTATGGCCGAACCTGATGGTTCTTTCTTTCCATTCAAATCATTAAACCCATCTCCAATCTTCTTCCATGGGGTTCGGCCATACACCTTGGCCGAACCCTATGGTTCTTTTATTTCAAAATAAATTACTCAAATAAGATACTAACCTTTTTCCGATTCCTTGCTTTTCCAATCCTTCTCCTTTCTTCTTAATTTCTTTCAACCAAAAACAGCTCTTGCTGGCTGCCTTCTTCTTCTTCTTACTCTTTGGCGAGAATGAGAGATTGAGAGAGAGATAGAGAGAGTTCGGCTATGAAGGTGTAAAAACCGTGAACCCCTCTATGTCTCCCCTTTTATGCAATTCCAATTGATCAACATAGAAAGTACTAAGATAGAAATTGTCCTTCCTCTTTGCTTCCCTCTTTCTAAGCTTCCACTCGGCCAATGCTAAGATAGCAATGCCGTGTACACCTTGTCTTAGATTAGTAATTGGCTACCTCCTTTTTTTAGATTAGTAATTGCCGTCCTCCCTTTCTTAGATTAGTAATTGTCAAGTTTAAACTTCCCTCTTTGGGAGAGTCCTAATTTAATTTTAGACACTTCCCTAATACCATTTTTAAATCAAGGGAAATACCCCCTTTAAAATGATCTATGCGCATCACATATAGATTGCACATCTCCCACTCGGCCATGCACAATCTTATTAAATCTTAAATATCTTCTCAAGATATTGTAGCATATTATTTAATTCAAGTCCCATTTAATTTTATGAAAAACAATTCCAAAACCATTGGGTCCTAATTGGGCCAATGACCCAACTTTTTACCCAATTTAAGATCCAATCTAAAATTCACAATTAAAATGGATAATTTTCATATAAAATAATAATTTGAAAATCTGAAGTGTTACAGTTCTTAAATCGTACAATTTCATTTTGATCATCATTTGTGATCACTATATCATCAACATATACTAAGATAATTGTTGTATCAAACACACCTTTCTTGACAAACAGAGAAGAATCAGCTGCACTCCTTTTAAGTCCATTTATGGCCTTTTTTAGCTTGCACACCAATCCAACTCTAGGTTATTGTGAATGACTTGGTGGAACACTTATATATACCTCCTCTTCTAGATCACCATGCAAGAATGCATTTTTAATGTCCATCTCAGATAATTTCCAATCCTGATTTGCTGCTAAGGATAGAAGTACTCGAAAAATGTTCATCTTTGTAACAGGTACGAAGGTCTCTGTATAATCCTCTCCATAAGTTTGTGTAAAGCCTCTAGCAACAAGTCTTGCTTTGTGTCTCTGCACAGTTCCATCACTTTTATATTTGATTTTGTATATCCATCGACATCCAATCGTCTTCTTTCCATGAGGCAGTTTGAAAATAGTCCAAGTTTTATTATCATCAAGAGCTTGTTGTTCTTCTTTCGTCGCCTGTCTCCAAACAGGTATGGAGTTAGCTTCACGAAATGTCTTTGGTTCTTGTTCACTAGACGTTGCATTTAAGAACGCCAAATGAGACTGAGTGACATTGGCATATGTTAGGCAAGCCTCCATTGGGTGTGAAACAACATCGTAAGTGAAAAAGTATTTTATTCCCTTTGGATGGCGGGTCTCTCTACTCGATATTCATAACGGGAGAAATAATTTCAGTAGAGGTTGTCGGAATTTCAGTTGTGGCAAATATTGTTTGGCTGTCTGGAGATAGAATCAAAGTATTTCTGCTGGAGGCATCATCAGTTACCATAGGAAGAGGTATCAAATCATTCTCCCCCTAGGACCGATTCCCAGAAGCACTATGAACAGAGAAATACACTTCAGATTCAACAGAGCGCACATCGTGGGAGATAATAAGCTTGCAAGATGAGTGGTCGTAACAAATGTACCTTTTTTTAGAGGAAGAGTAGCCTAAAAAAACACATCTGATAGATCTAGTATTTAACTTATCACGATGAAGAGGTTGTCGATGGACATAGCAGACACACCCAAAGATACGTAGATGAGATAAATCAAGCTGTCTATTCTTCAACACTTCCAATGGTAATTTAAACTTTGTAATCCGACTAGGAAGTCGATTAATCAAATAGATGGCAGTCAAAACACCATGAGACTAGTACATCTTAGGAATATGCATTTGAAACATAAGTGCTCTTGCAGTTTCTAATATATTACGATTTTTCCTCTCTGACACACCATTCTGTTGTGGGGTACCCACACAACTAATCTGATGAATGTCGTGGTTACTAATAAATTCAGTGAAATTAGCATTGATATATTCAGTGCCATTGTCAGATCGCAAAATTTTAATTTTGGCATGAAATTGGGTATGAATCATATTGTAGAAGGCTTTGAAAGCAGATAATACCTTAGTCTTAGATTTGAGTAAGTATAACCAAGTAACACATGTACAGTCATCAATGAATAGCACAAAATACTTAAACCCATCATATGAAGCCATTGGAGCACTCCATAAATCAGAATGAATTAGTTCAAAACATTCAACAGACTTAGAAGTAGAAAAACAAATGGGAAACAAGTTTGTTTGGAAAAATGACAAACATCACAGATGCTAGACGGAATAGAAATAGAAGAAAAAAGCAAGACAAAATACGACTTGAAGGATGTCCAAGCCGTTGGTGCAGTATGTGACTTTCTACTATGTTCTTGGCATGGTAGGCCTTATTAGGTGAAGGTAGCAAGTACAGTCCATTGGAATACATGCCTCTACCAATTGTCCTCTTGGAAGTTCGATCCTGAAAGATGACACAGTTAGGTAAGAAAATGACATCACAGTTCAAAGCATTAGTAATTTTTCCAATAGACAAGAGTTGAGTTTGAAAAGAAGGAACAACCAAAGCAGTAGAAGGGACTCTATTGGAAAGAAAATCAATTTGACCACTACAAACCACGAGAACCACAGTTCCATTTGCTAGGTAGACATCATACTTACGGGTTGTTTATGTGAAATCAGACAACGAAGAAGGAGAATTGGCCATATGGCTAGTGATGCCAGAATCAATAATCCAGGAATGACCATTAGAATGTGAAGCAAGAAAAGCCTGAAAGGTACCTGTGGGATGAGATGAAGCTGTTTGACTTGGAGAAGCCATAAACTTACAAAGATCATGCAAAATCTGACTCAACTCATCCAAAGTAGTGAAAGTGTCAGCAATAACTACCTGGTCTCTCCTTTTTTGACCAAATTTAGGCTTGAGATGAGGGTATAAAGACCAACAACGATCTCTGGAGTGCCCAATTTTTCCACAGTGTTCACAACGAGAAGTGTCCCGTCGACTTTTATTACGAACAAAAACTTTTGTCTTCTCATTCTCAGAGGTGTATCCGTGGGCATTTGGTTGAGTCACTAGTGCACTTCATACAACTGTAGCAGAGGAAGGCGAAAGCGCAGAGTGCATAGTTTCTTCACGTTGAATAAGAGTACAAACATTGATTAAAGATGGAAGCGGCTAAATCATAAGAACATTGCTCCGTAGGTGTTCATACTCTGGCCTCAAAGCACTAAGTAAGGAAAATACGTGATCTTCTTCGGCGCGTTGGAAGTGAATCTGTGCATCAAGAGTATGTGGCCGATACATATTTAACTCATCCCAAAGCCTCTTCATATGTCCAACAAGGTCAAAAAATTTCCTTTCGCCTTGGAGTGCTGTGGAAAGTTCATTTTTTATCTGAAACACATGAGCAATATTATTTGTATTTCCATACATGCCTGTAACAGAGTCCCATAATACCTTTGCAGAGATGGAAAAGGTAAAGATGCCAGCAATACGCGGCTCCATAGAATTGAGGAGCCAACAGTGGACAAGCTAATCGCTGGAAATCCAATCATCATAGGCGGTATTTAAAGTGCCAACAGTAGTGGGATCTGGAGGTGTGGATGTAGAAGAAATTTAAGTCAGACACTATTGCCATTATAAAGCCCAACTTTTTTTTGCTGCCAAGCGATAGTGTAATTGCTTGTGACCAGAAATATAGTTATGTTCATTCAGCAGAACAGAAGATAGCTTCAAACCTGGGTTGCAATCGAAGTCACACATTGAGTCGGTTTAAAAAAAAAAAAACAAGCAAAAGGCTTTTAGAACATTATACCTTTTTTTTTGAAGTACTATGTGAAACTGTGGTCCCTCGCAATCGAGTGGAGCACCAAATGTGTGGGACTGCCAAGAAGAGACTTATTTTTAAAACAAAACCTGATGTCCAATCTCCCCTTCTCGTCTGCTTCTTCTTCTCTCAGTTTTCCATGAGTATTGGCGGAGACAGAGAAGAGAGTAGGGTTCTTAGAATGCAGACGAATGGCAGAAAACAGATATTCCAAGAATAGTGCTGGCGAGCAGATTCGAATATGGGCGGTGCCAGAGATTAACAAGAAATAGAGCAATGCAGAAGTAAGGTGAGATCCAGATCTGAACAACAGAGTGTTTGTTGTACAGAGATGGAACCGTACACAAGCGGAGAAGGGGCAAGATCTGGCTGTGGCCGAGTACGGGCGGAGACAGAACAGATCTGTCTAAGAAGACCAGAAGCAAGAAACAGACAGAGCCCTCTCTGTGAAACGGAAATCACCCAGACACTCAGATCTAGAAACGAGAGTAGGTCCGTCGTTCGTCCCCTTCTAGGTTTCACAGACACTCAGTGTAATAACCCGGATTTTTAATCCAATAAATATATTGGCTATTATTTATTTTAATTGTTGAAGATTCAAACTCATTGATGAGATGGATGTTAGATGGATCAAAGTTGGGGCAATGGCCCAAGTATGGTCCAATTGACCATGGATATGATTAATTTTTTTTAATTGGGCCAATGTGGTCAATTGGGTCAAATGCCCAATTGGGACCCAATGGGTCAAGATGGATTGATGATTAGGGTAAATGGGTAAGGAATGAATCTAGATTCATAGATGGAATGAATGTTAGATGGATGAAAGTTGGGACAATGGCCCAAGTATGGTCCAATGGACCATGGATAGGATTAATTCCATCTAATTGGGTCAATGATGGTCAATTGGGTCAAATGCCCAATTGGGACCTAATGGGTCAAGATGAATTGAGCTTTAGGGTAAATGGGTAAGAAATGGATTTAATCGGGTCATGGACCCAATATAGATCAAAGGTACGAGGTAATGTCCAAGTCATCATTAGTCCATGTTTTAACCATTTCTAAGCCCATATGAAAAATCGGTCACTATTTAGGTTTTGTGGGTCCGGTCCCATGTCATCTATTAAACCTTTTACTCCCATAAGTCTTAAAATTTGGCCACCCTAGGCTTGATCAACCACTTATAAGGTTATTACATTAGAGCCCCTCATTCCATGATCAATCTCCATGGAATTCTTGAATTTGGCATTTAATTACGGTTTTGCCACTACCTCATTTTCCATGGTTAATCACCCATTTATCCATGCATGATTAAGTCCAAAAATTGATCCACAACCTAGGTCCATTAATGATCCCTAACCACGTTACAAGATCATTAAAAATCAGCCCTTAACTTAGCCTCATTTCCATTGATTTAAACACATGATAATTCCAAATTTTAGCCCTTTAAGTATTCTAATTTATGAAACTGAACTGCATCAACCCCAAGCTTAATTTAATCATTCATAAGGTCATCTTAATGCACCCAAGTTCATGTCCAACATACATGGGGTTCGGCCATGGTTCTTCATTGTGGCCCATAATTACGGTTATGCCACTAAACTTCCATGGTTTAATATCTCCTCTATTCATGTATATTTTAAGTCTAAAATTCATCCATAACTTAGATCCATTAAGGCTTCACTAACCATGACTCAACATGAAACACAATCAGCCATCTCATTTAATAATATTCACAATCATCTAAACACAAACATGGACCCAACCTAAGCTCATACAATGACCTACAAAATGGGTCATGGGTTCGGCCACACACCATGGCCGAACCCATGATGTCTTGTTCCCCATTTTTTTCTTGGGTCCATTGTTACATTTTAGATCCACTAATAATCCCTCCTTGAGCGGTTTACATCATGCAAATAAACCATATTCTTAGCCCCATTTGGATCATTACTTTTGTTCATTTGAAACCCAAAATTCATCAACACATTATCCTTTAAACCCCACCATTTAATCATCATTTCATCACCATAGGGTTCGGCCATATACCATGGCCGAACCCATGGTTCATGATTCATCATTCATTGCTCCATAATACCTATATTCACCCAAAATATTAAATCCACCCATCTTCCCATTTTCCATGGCTTGTTTAAACCCTAAAACCCTAGCTAATTTCACACACAACAACCTAGGGTTCGGCCATGCACCATGGCCGAACCCATGGTTCACAATTCCTTCTCTTTTATGCCTTCTTAATGCCATAAAACCCCATTGCATTTTTCATCATAAACCCATTTTAATACTCATCCACATTCATTCATTTACAACCCAAAATCCATTAGCCACCTTCATTATCTTCCATTCATTAACCCTAACCATTTTACATCAAATGGCTAATCACCCACCATGGGGTTTGGCCATGCTACATGGCCGAACCCTATGGCCAATAATTTTTCTTCCAATCATCCCATTCTATGCTTAATCTCATAATTTACATAATGCACATAACCCATTTATGCATTTTCTTTCCCTACCCCTAATTTACCCATTTAGGGTTTCCTCCATCTTCCACCCTCTCATTTGATGGCTTTAACATCCATGACACACATTTATGTAACCACCATTAAATTCTACAAAAATAAATTCCAATTCTTAAGCCCTAAACATCCAAAAATTCTTGTTTAAGAAATACTCACAATCCGACGTCTCCTCCGATTTCCGCCGCTCCCATCGGTCTCCTTAGCCTCCTCTTTCCTTCCTCTTGATCTTTGATAGGTCAAGATCTTTGATCAAGGGTGGCAACTCCCAACCCTAGAATCGGCCATGTTAGCTTTGAATTGAGAGAGGAAAAGGGGAAAGATGATGAGAGGAAGATGATGACCTTAACCTTAGATAAATTTTTGCACCAAGTTTTTACTTCTTTGTTCTTTCCTTGAGTTCCTCTCTTTTCTACTCCTTCACTTGGACATGTAGAGGACGGCCATGGGAGAATGAAAATGGAGAGAGTAGAATGAAAAGAGAATAAGAAATGGTAAAGAAAAAATGGACTCAACTTAACTTGTTTTACCATTTATTACTCCACCAACCCTAAGATATTTTCTTAGATATTTTTAAATATCTCTTATTTGCTTTATGGTGGTGGTTATCTAAACCACCACCATGCCCAACGTGTTTAACATTTTGAGGTGGGGTAGCTGGGTCTCCCTTTGACCAATCTAACCCCATTTAGCCACCAACTTATTAATTTAAGTATTTAATTAATTTGGTAATTAACTTAGGTTAATTCATTTTTATTTAACCTAATTCCCATTATTCCACCCATGGTTGACCAAGTCAACCATGGTGGCCGGCCCCACCAAACATTGACCCACACGCCACCTCACTTGATGAGGTGGAGGTGGGTCCCACTTGGCCACACCATCTTGGTTTAATTTTTTTTTTTAAACCACTTAGGTGATTTAATTTCATTGAATTCACTCTAAATGGATCCCCATTGGGCCCATGGCCCAATTACATTTCCATCTAGCCCATTTACCTTAGAGCACAACCATCTTGACCCATTGGGTCCCAAATGGGTATTTGACCCAATTTGACCATTCTTGACCCATTTAACCCTCATTAACCATTTAAATAAATTTAAATCCAAACATTAGTCTATTGGGCCATACTTGGGCCTTTGTCCAAATTTTGGCCCATTACTCCCACTAATTTCCCAATTTTCATCATTAAATTAACTTATATCCACATTTTTATTAATTTAAAAATTCCAGGCCCTTACATGGCGGACCAGAAGGGCGAGACGGAAGCCAAGCTTAGGAGCTTGGGAAGACGGACTAGTTATTTTGTTTAAGTTGAAATTATTTCATTTTGGAAATGTAAATTGAGTAAACTAGCTTGTCGGAATGTAATAACTTAGATGGCTTGCTATGTTTAGATTTTATTTTTGGACAATACAGTTTAAGGGCATTTTAGTAATTATACGGATGTTTCTTCCCTGCTATCTGAAAATTGGTAGGATAGTCTCTATTATCATTCCGCGTGTAATTTTATATTCCGCGAGCTTACTTTTTACGCATGAACCGTACTCGTGGACTTATGTTCCACGCCCGCGTAGGGTTGGCCAGTTAAGGGCCGGGCTTTAGAAGCTCGGAACTTAACTCGCGTCGTGATGTCCGCGCCCTTTGTCACTTTTATATAAAAAAAAAATGTGTACTCTGATTTTACGGTGAAAAGGGGCGGGCGTTACAATAAGGAAGTTTGATTTAGACGTAGATGAATGATTAAGAAATTCAAAACCAAAGGTCATAGGGTTCGGCCACCATGGAGGGCCGAACCCCATGCAAATGATGATTTGGTTTTGATGTGTTTGAAACATGGAAACCATAGAGTTTTGGTGGACTGTTTTTAAGTTTTATTTAAGATTCAAATGCATGTTTTAGAAAGGGTTAAAAACATGGATCTAAATGACATAAGGACTGAAGGTATCATGGGTTTAAAACAGTGATTTAAAACTGATGAAATGGACTATTTGGATTGGCCATCTTGGATGGCCGAATCCCATGAAGTATGAGGGTCATCTAGACAAAGAGATGAACTTATTTGGATGGTTTCTAAGAGGTATAAATGCAGCAATGTTATACTGATATTGTATGTTTAAATAACACCTAAAACATATTTGAAAGGCCAAAACATGGACATAGGGTTCGGCCACCTTGGATGGCCGAACCCTATGTAAGTAATTGATGTGATTTGGTGAAGTTTAATTTACTGTTTTGGTGGATGTTTATGGGGCTGAAACATGTATAATTCATGGTTGAGTTAACATGATTAAACCATGAATAATCATGGTAATGATTGGATCAAGTGAACCCTAGGGTTCGGCTATGAGTATGGCCGAACCCCATGGGGCTGTTTTGAAATAAATGGGCTGTTTTGGATGGGAGTTTATGGTTGTTTTAATTAAGGAAGCATACATGATAAGTTATGGACTATGTGTAAGAAAATAATCAACCATTGATGATGATGGATTATGGATAAAAATCTATAGGATGAGGTTTGGCCATGTGGCATGGCTGAACCCCATCAATGAGTATTTGATAGAATTGGGTTAAGTAATAAATGGGATTAAAGGTGATGAATGATGAACCCAAATTAAAAAGGTGAGGTTCGGCCAAGTTGTATGGCCGAACCCCACTAAGTTGGTTTAGATATGGTTAAACTAAAAGGTTAGCCTAAATGGCACAAAAGTAATTACTAATGGAATGATCAATGATGGAAATGATCATAGGGTTGGATATACGGACACGAACCCCACTAAGGGTCTTTGGTGACCCTATTGTGTAGCCGACTTTGTGATTGAATTATGGGAAAGAATGATTTATTGATCAAAGGTGGAATGATCATCTATATGTTTATATGAACCCTACCAAAGTATTTTGTAGAAAGTGATGCTTAATAAGGGACTAAATGAATGAGAGACCAAAAGGATAAATAGGTGAGGTTCGGCCATGGGCATGGCCGAACCCCACATAGTATATTTTGGGAAATTGACTAAGTTGGAACTACATGGTAAATGTTTGGTTTGCTGCCATTTAAATAGGGTATCCAGACTTGCATATACGGCGTACGAGTCGTGAACGGCTGACGATTAAGAAAGATCAAGTACTGAAGTGAATCTTCAGTAGGTTTCCTACCTACTTGTAACCATAGTTTTATCCTAGTTTTCTTTATGAGACTCTTGTTTATTTTATGTGGTTTCAAATGATATATTATGCATTTACAAATGGCATAAAAAGCATTGGCATCTCATGCATGGACATGGGATGATGACTGAGGTTCTACAGTGTTGCAATTATGAGTTATGTCCTCCTTAGGCGATGAGAGTCCCGCCAGGAGGAGTAACATGATGATCATAGTCACATTGGTCTCCTTAGGCGATGAGGTCCCGCCAGGAGGACTAATATGTGATATGAATCAACACAATAATGAAGCGTCTTTCCACAGGTAACGAGGTTTACTGTGGATTACCTTATCATGTGAGACCCAGACGGAAGTGTAATGTGATTTACCTTGACGGTGCGAGGCATGTCAAGTGATGGCTATGAATGTACATGATGGGAGAGACTCATTGCATGTGCATACTTCATAGCATGGTTTTCCCTGTTTTTACTAATCATGTACTATGATATATATGCATGTTTTATATGCTAACCTTGTGGTAGCCCTGATTTGGGAACCTACTGGGCGCGTTGATCTAACGCCCTAATTCTATCCTCAGAGGAGAATACAGGTACAAGGAAAGGGAAAGAAAAGGTCGATGACCGGGAGGGGAGCCAAACCTAAGCGCTTGAATATTGAACTGGACTTTTTATTACTGTCATTTGATTTATAGATTGTGGACATGTAATAAGTTATTACTTGCTATGGTTTGATTAGGTTATTAACTTTGGATGGCTGATTTATGTTAATTAATAGTTGAGACTGTTACTTGTTATCTAGTCATTCTATTCCGCAAATAGTCTAGTTTATTCCGCAAAATGGTGATAGTTCCATTTGTGATTTATTATCATGGTCTAGTCCATGTACACATGGGTGGCCAGTTAAGGTTCAGACTTGAGTAATCTGAACTTAGCTCGCGTCGTGATGCCGCCCGCTCTCTTTCGATGTTTTATTATTATTTAAAAAAAAATTAGACTCTGATTTCTCAGAGAGGGCGGGGCGTTACACTTAAACACATGGGTTAGTATAAAAATCCAGATATAATACATCATGCCGTACTTGTAAAACATCGTATCCAAAACAGTGTATGATAATAGAGATCAAATCATACAGATAAAAACCAGACACATTGCATGATAATAGAGATCATAATCATATTGATTCAATGCCATGTCATGGGTGTCATATGCCATGAGTCCCACCCATCATCCATATTACATACACATAGTATCCTCTTGATGGAAGCTCCTCATCAACGTAACCTCGCGAATGCCTTACGGACGCCCCAACGGAGCGTGGACTCCAGTACCTCCTGATGGATACTGCACAACAAGGTATCACAAATCACATAATATCCCTCTTGATGGAAAAGCCTCATCAAGGTATCACAACTCCATAGTATCCCTCCCATGCCATGCATGAGATGCAAATGCCAACATGCTATGTGAAAATACAAACCATAGCATTAAAAATCTCATATTTGGAACATTCATTTATATAAAATAACTCATCAGAATAGGAATTAAAACCATCATACATATCCCATGGTATCAATAAGGTAAGAATCCTACCAATGATCAACTAATATGTCCTTACGTTTTTGTCCGGAAACCGCTCACGATCGTACACCGCTTGTAAGGTCCCGTTACGTTATAACATATCAATAAATCAAAACCCATGTTCCATTTGATTTCCCATTATGTTTAAGTCCATCAACATACCTTAGTGGGGTTTGGCCATACAACATGGCTGAACCTCACCCACTTGGTTTGGGTCCCTCTTTTGATTCATTAACCAATCATACATGTAATTTAATCATTTAACAACCCTAAGTACACAAAACATTCCCCATGGAGTTCGACCATACACCATGGCTGAACCCATGGTCCTTTCATTTTCACTATTTTTCCATCTTAGCGATTTATTCTTTCCATAGCTAATCCCTCCTTTTATCTATACATACTTAGGTCCATAAATCAAGTAAAACATTCATATAGATGTTTCATTTATAAAATCAGTAGGTTACCCGCTGCCCACTGTCCACCGTCCACTGTCCATCCACTAGTGGGGTTTGGCCATATCTTAAGGCTGAAATATGCCTAAGTCCACAATCACCCATGAGTGGGGTTCGGCCATACAACAGGCCGAATCTCACCCTTTTGGTTTTGGTCCCCTTTTTAACCCTTGTTTTCTTTTACACAACATGGTCCAATACCATCCATTCTTTGATTTACTAATCTACTAACATTCCATAGTTAAACATTTATTTCCTTAACATACATGGATCCACAAATGTCCATAAAATTGATTCATGGGGTTCGGCCATACAACATGGCCGAACCCATGATGTCTCATTTTTCATCATCTCCTTTCTTAAATCATTTAAACATATTAGATCCCTAAACAAAAATCCCTCCATGGGTTTTAATCATACACTCAAGTCCATGAAAAATCCTTCATTTAAAACCCCAAAATCCATCAATATTTTTTCCATGGGGTTCGGCCATACACCATGGCCGAACCCATGGTCCATGGTTCTTCACCAATTTCAACATTTGAGACCATTTAAAAATCAATAACATTCCTCCATTATTTCTCCCCTTTAAAACCTTTTAAATCACTAACATACATCCATTTTAAAATCTTTTTAAATCCTTAAATAACCTTCCATGGGGTTCGGCCATACAACATGGCCGAACCCTATGGTTCATCACTTTCTCTCAGAAATCAAATAACCATGATTATATTCTTTGATGGGGTTTGGCCATACATCATGGCCAAACCTCATCCAACCCTTTTTGTTGTCCTTGATGGTTCTCATACATATAACTTAGGGTTTGGCCATGCAAGGGCCAAACCATGTTCCTTGCCCATCTTTTGCATACTTATAAAATCTTATCATGTACTTACCAATTCCGCTACTCCTCTGGTTTCTTTCACTCCTTATTGCTCCTCCAATCTTTTCCTTCCTTAGTCTTTCTTCTTTCTTTCTCCTTGATCCTTCGCATAGAGTGTGCTTGAGAGATCTTGGGATGAAAACCCAAACAGAGGGTTCAGCCACAGAGTGTAGGTTTGAGAGAAAGAGAGAAGCTTGGGATAGAAAATATTCTAAGTCCTTTGTCTTGAGAGTGGTCGGCCTCGAGTGAGAGAGGGAAAGAGTGAGATAAAGCAAGGAATTCTCTTTGCTGCCCAATGTGATTCGGCCAAGGGTGGTATCCTTAGGTTGATACCCATTTTGTAACTCCCATGACTCTTCACCTCCCCATGAGATGAAACTCCCAATCTTATGCCCCTTGGGTTTCCATCATGAGATGGAAACCCTCCATCTCCCAATGTGTCGCCTTGGATGACTTTGTGTAACAACCAAAACCATTCACCTCCCCATTAATGATCCTCTTGGAGTTTCATCCCATGAGATGAAACTCCCACCTCTCCAACGTGTGTACATGGTGGTGTTTGGTCTTATCAGATGCAACTCTCCATCTTCCCACTTCACTCATTAAAACGAAAGTCCCATTAACTTCCCATTCAACTCACCTCTTTAACTCAACTCATATCTTTAAATCAACTCATTTAACTCAACTCATATCTTTAATTCAACTCATTTAACTCACTTGAAAACAACTCATTTCCTTGATTCCATTTCCAATTTAATTCAGTCCCAATTTAATTAAACTTGAAGTCACTTGGTGGTCAACCAAGTCAACCATGACTCATTGGGTCCCAATTGGGCATTTGACCCAATTGACAACCTTGACCCAATTAAATAAATCTTACCCATTTATTTCAATTGGACCTTATCCATAATCCGTTGGGTCTTAATTAGGTAATTGACCCAACACCTTACCCATCTAAGGTCTATCTCGATTAATTCACAAATTATATGGACAATTTCCATAAATATTCATAACTTGAAAATCCGGGGTGTTACAATACAACCCTTTTTTGAAAATTTTCGTCCCGAAAATCGAGCAAAGTAGGGTTTCAAACAGATGACGTAAATAGCTCAGGGTGAGCTGTTCTCATTTCCGATTCAAGTTCCTAAGTGGCTTCCTCATTGAAAATTTGTTAGTGAGGTAGCCTGCCAATGCGAGCCTATGCTCAAGGCTTTCGCTGATTCCATTTTAACTAGATTTCTAGTTGCACTCTCCTGGAACACCATCGGCTAACTACAAAGTCAGCTGATCAGTCTAACTTCGCAGTCGCCCATAGCTTCCGTTCGAGTTTCACTAGACTCTTTATATTTTCCATTAAGTACATCTCCAAAATTATGCATATCTTCATTTTCACATAAGTCACTATGTATGTGACTAACACCTTTTGTTCAAAAACTTCTATGATACCAAGTATCTCTCAACACCAATTTTCCTGTGATACAACTCGTAATACGACTAACACCCTTTTTCTTATAACGTGGGATGCAAATCGAAACATGTCCCAATCATTAAAACAATACGTCATCTATGGGACCAACAGCTCCATCACACTACCAACATGTCTACCATGGAACCGATACCCGGCATCAATCCAAACCACCATGGGAACCATCATCCACGGTTATACACATCCATCCCTAGTATCACTCTATCAATGAGTATATCTATCCATGGTTAATAACCATCCATGAATATAATCCTTCCATGGGCATAATTAATCCAGGGCACATCATCTACCATGAGATATTCTATCCGTAGGAACAACACTTGAATGAATCACTACGTGACTGTGGGAACAATATCAGATCATAAATATATCCCGACCCCTAGCAAGACTTAGGGCCCATGACTTACTAAGCGGAAGACCCACGTCCAAGGTGATCAAGTCTACCTCGCCCTGCATCCCTTCACCCCAAAGGTGATTCAGTCAAGCTCTAAGGCGATCGAACCATGTCTAACGAATATAGCACCACCCGCATGGGGTAAAATAGTATCTAGCTCTGTGCATCAGCGTACATTAAGTGTGCGAAATAGTCGTGAGAGTGCTCTCCAGCGCGTAGCATGTGAGGGACCCCTCCTCAACGGTAACCCTATAGAACCAAGTCTCCGTATGTTCATATCGAGGCTCCCTTGGTCTCAATCATTAATATCACGTGACGGACACACCCATACCACGTCTCAATATAATAGTGATCTCATCACATACATCTCAGTGCCAAAGTCCTGATAAACTCTTAAGTTTGCATACTTTATTAAAAATCATTCAAACTTCCATCACAATACTAGGGTTGGTAGGGTTAAAACAAACCCTCCAAAGAACAAAACGTACCCACAACCCTTACAAAATCTCCCCTTTTCCCGACTTTTCCTTACCATTTCTTAGCCTAACCTTCTGTAGAAGATCCTGGATCATCACCAAAATCGAAGAAGTTGTCAAGGCATGTTGTCGACGTGTGCCCCAACACTCCACAAGTCAGACATTGTATTATTCCTGGTCGTCCAATGTAAGGACAGTTAGTCCTCTCCTTCTCGTGCCCATGAAGTCCACAAACATGGCAAATAACCTCAAGGGGTTAGGGACAGAAAGTACAGTTGTGTCCCTCCTGATTATACAATTCGCACATATACCCTGGCGAACCTATCTCTCCTACGAATTATCCTATCATTGGGATATCTCCCATATTCTCTTCTGGAAAAAGGGCTGGAATCACTTCAACATCCGCTAGTGATCCTACTTGGACGTTTACGTTAATTCCCATAGCGCGGTCTGGCCAGCTGGAGTTGTTGGAAGAAGAAACCAGATCCATAGGACAGCTAGGGGTTCCTCTGTCCCATAAATCAGCATATTTTATGTTGCTCGACATATCTGTATCACAACAACAGAAGCATATCAATGCCAAGCGCAGTTCTAATCAAACTAATCTTTGTTTTGGGGAATTTCCCTATGTATCACATAATTTTGCTTATTTTGGGGAAAAAATCTTGATGTTCCTTGTTTTGGGGAAATTTCCAAATAAGCACTCTTTGTATTTCTTTGTTTTTGGGGAAACTTCCTAAGTATCGAGCGTTGTTTCTCGTTTTGGGGAAATCGGGGAAATATCACCTATTTTGCTATGTTTGATACTTCCAATTTATAGTGACTGTACTTCCCTTGCTATCATTCCTTTTTCGTCAAGTGTTCTCAGATTGAATGTTTCAGTCTGAATCTAAAGAAGCAAATTAATTCGGCCGCCGTGCAGCCTACTCCGAACAGTCGATCAGTTGGGATTCTTATCTGTCAGTAAGATATGATACCGTCTTAATCTTACTTCGAAAGATTCAACCTTCCCGTTTTGCTCTGATACCAACTGCAACGCCCCGCCCTATTTCACTCGCCGAAAATCAGAGTCTATTTTTTTTTTTTGAATAAAAGAGTGAGAGAGCGGGGACATCACGACGCGAGATAAGTCCGAGCTTGCAAAGCTCGACCCTTAACTGGCCAACCATACGTGTGCGTATACCAAGCCCACTAAAATGGTTCACACGTACTCAAGTTAACATGCGGAATAAATCATAGATGCGGAAATACAATAGAATAACAATTCTATTCCATTTTAGACAGCAAGGATGTCCATCACTTAATAATAATTATCTTGAGTTAAAATATCCAAAATTAACATTCCAAACCATAGCAAATAATCTACGTTATTACAGTCCCACGAACTAATTATTCAAATACATTATCCATGAGTAACTTAAACAAAATGAAACTAACATCTAAGCTCCTAAGCTTGGCTTCGATCACATCCTTCGTTCCATCCATTTCCTGTGTCATCAAATAGAGTAGAAGTATGGCGTTAGACAATGCGCCCAGTAGGTACTCCAAGTAGGGTCAAACACATGGGTTAGTATAAAAATATAGATATAATACATCATATCGTACTTGTAAAGCATTGTATCCAAAACAGTGTATGATAATAGAGATCCAATCATACATATAAAAAACCAGAAACATTGCATGATAATAGAGATCATAATCATGCTGATTCAATGCCATGCCATGGGTGTCGTATGCCATGAGTCCCACCCATCATCCATGTCACCATCACTTAGTATCCTCTTGATGGAAAACTCATCATCAAGGTATCCCCACAGTTGCCTTACGGACGCCCTGACAGAGTGTGGTCTCCGGTTACCTCTTGATAGGATAATGCACATAAAAGTATCCCCCCACGATTGCCTTACGGACGCCCCGACGGAGTGTGGATCTCCTATTACATTTCATCCCTCCCATGCCATGCATGAGATGCAAATGCCAACATGCTTGGAATATTACAAATTATAGCATGAAAATCCCATAATTTGAAACATATCATTTATACAAAATAACTCATCAAAATATGAATTAAAAACATCATACATATCCCATGGTTTCAATGATGTAGGAATCCTACCAGTGACCAACTTATGTGTCATTGCGTTTTTATCCGTAACCGCTCACCGATCGCGTCAAACCGATCGTACACCGCTTGTGAGATCCCGTTACCGATTCTGCGACTCCTCCTGTTTCTTTCACTCCTTCTTACTCCTCCACTATTTTCCTTCCTTAGTCTTTCTTCTTTCTTCCTCCTTGATCCTTGGCCGAGAGTGAGCTTAAGAGATCTTGGGATGAAAACCCAAAGAGAGGGTTCGGCCAAATAGTGTAGGTTTGAGAGAGGGAGAGGAGCTTGAGATAGAAAACTTTAAGTCCTTTCTCCTTTGTCAATGAGAGTGGTCGGCCTTGAGTGAGAAGGAGAGAGTGAGCTGAAAACTAAGTCTTGTCTTGTTCAATGAGAGTGGTGTCTTTTCGTTAATGCCCTTTTGTAACTCCATGACTCTTCACCTCTCCATTGATACTTACTTTGGGGGTTTCATCCCATGAGATGAAACTCCCAACCTTATGCCCCTTGGGTTTCCATGATGGAAACCCTCCATCTCCCAACGTGTAGCCTTGGGTATGGATTGTGTAACAACAAAATCCTTCACCTCCCTCATTAATGATCCATTTGGAGTTTCATCCCATGAGATGAAACTCCCACCTCCCCAACGTGTGTACATGGTGGTGTTTGGTTTTATGAGATGCAACTCTCCATCTTCCCACTCCACTCATTAAAATGAAAGTCCCATAAACTTCCCATTCAACTCAACTCATATCTTTAAATCAACTCTAGTTAACTCACTTAAAATCAACTCATTTCCTTGATTCCATTTCCAATTTAATTCAGTTCCAATTTAATTAAGCTTGAACTCACTTGGTGGTCAACCAAGTCAACCATGACCCATTGGGTCCCAATTGGGCATTTGAACCAATTGACAATCTTGACTCAATTAAATAAATCTTACCCGTTTATTTCAATTGAACCTTATCCATAATCTGTTGGGTCTTAATTGGGCAATTGACCCAACACCTTACCCATCTAAGATCTATCTCCATTAATTCACAAATTAAATGGACAATTTTCATATATATATACCGTTTTAATGGACTTGGTCCACTCACACGTAGGGTTGGCCAGTTAAGGGTCGGGCTTTGGAAGCTCAGACTTAGCTCGTGTCATGGCGTCCCGCTTTTTCTCACTCTTTTATTAAAAAAAAAAATAGACTCTGACTTTCGGCGAGTAAAAAAGGGCGGGGCGTTATAATAACATTTTTGTTCTTTGTCTTTGTCTTTTCCTTTTTCCTTTACTGTATTAAATCTGTTGGTGTCTTTTATTGTATTGAATCTGTTGGTATTTTTATCCCTTGGTTCACTTCTTTTAAAGTTTTTAAACTTGTTTCTTTTATTGAAGTTTCTTAAGAATTTATTAGCTAACAAGGCAACATCATCTTCACTTTCAAATTCAGATTTTTCGTCTTTAAGTTTCTCAATGTTTAATGATGATTTTAAAGCAACAGACTTCTTTTTAGGTATTTCATCTTCAAAATGAAGTTCATAGGTTTGAAGAGATCTTACTAGGTTATCAATTTTCATAAATGAAACATCTTTATACTCTTCAATAGCTGCAACCTTTGGTTTAATTCTCTTGGGCAGATTTCTAAGTACCTTGGTACAAACTTTAGATTCAGGAATTATTTCTTCCAAGGCCCACATAGAATTTACTATATCACTTAGCTTAGAGTAAAATTCCATAAACATCTCACTTTCATCCATTCGTATGTTATCAAATTTAGATTGAAGAATTTGGAGTTTAGACCTCTTAACAATAGAAGTACCCTCATGTGTTCTTTCTAAGATGTCCCAAGCATCTTTCGTTGTTAAACAAGTCATTACACATTTAAAATCATCAGGTGAGACAACACAGTTAATGGCATTCAACGCCATTCCATTTGCTATGTATAACATTTTCTCCATGTCTGTCCAAGTGAAATAGTCTTTAAGTTTGGTACCAATAACTTGTTGTACATATTTTCCAGTTTCATCTCTAGTAGGTTTTTCTGTGATTTCCTCAATCGGTGGTTCCCAACCTCTTGCTATTGATTCCCAAACAGCTCCATCTAGTGATATAAAAAAGCTTTTCATTTGTGCCTTCCAAGAGGCATAGTTGGAGCCATCAAAATAGGGAGGTTTAGAAACAGGGTGACTATCACCTTTGTGCATGATTCTAGTAAAAGATCAACTCGGATGGTTAAGTCCAACTCAGAGGAACCGAGATCTGATAGCAATTGAAATTCTGTTACTAGAGTAATGCACGACCTAGAGGGGAATAGGTCGGTTTTCAATTTTAAATTCCCTTTTAAAATTTTCTCAACCAATTTATGCTTTAAGTAAATAAAATATTCAATCTGTGCATTCAATCACATATAAACACAAATATTTTATAGTGGTTCGGTTTCAACAAACTTACATTCACTGTCAGACTTCCCAACTCTAGGGTCGTCCCAAATATACTATGTAAGGGTCTCACACCCAAATAGTATAGCCTAGTTTTTTATAGAGGTTCAACCCAATCGGTCTAATCCTCTACACCTATTTTTTAGAGTGGTTTGAACACACTATTTTAATCCACTTTACAATGATTAAAAGAAAATGAAGAAGAAAACTTGCCTGGGGCCTTAACCATTTTCCTTTAAGCTCTTTCTTTTTTACTGAATCTGTGTGCTCCTTTCCGTCCAATCAACATCATCAACGTATTTATCGGCACAGCAATAGGACTTGGGTATGACTGGTTTTAGTCCTATATGAACACCTTACTCTTCATTAGGATTGGGGTATTGATTACCCAAACATTCACTAAGGAGGATGATGAAGAAGGTGTCTAGAGGGAAGGCCGAATGATCACACACTCTATAATTTTGTTCCTATTTTTCTCTGTATATTCGGTCCTTGTAACAAAAGGCTTACTATTCTTTTATAAGGCATATTGTAGTTCTGCAGTAAGTCACGCTCGCGAGGCCTCGAGGCTTCCAATGAGGCTCGCCAGCGGTAAGTCTGTATGGACAGCACATAATCTGTCCAATCAGAATCCAGGCAGAAACCAGGCATCTCATATCCACCATGCATGATTTGCAGTAGATTTCTCTCAGCCATCAATCAAGAATTAGATGAGAAGATTTCAAAATGGTTTACAACTCATGAAGGAGCCTCTACATACTTATTATGGACAGCTCCCCAATGGTATTCAAATTCAAACTTAAATGGGGTGGCAGCCAGCATTTCACCATGTGGATAAATCTTTTACCATAATTAACTTCAAATCAATTTACCATAATTAACTCTCAATTAAAAGGTTATAGATTTTAACTTCCCAAATCTGTAGGAGACTGAGTCAGCAAGACACAGGGTTAGCTGGACTCAGCTCAGCTCAGCACAACTGGCTGAGAGGCCTCAGCAGACTGCATGAGGCCTCGAGGCTGGAAGTCACTTATTATCTTATTTTCCAATTAACTTCTAAGGTATTTGACTTAGCCTAAGGTCTCCTACGGTTCATTTACATGTGTGCCAATACCGTATTTGGTGTAGACGCTTCAACTTCATAGTAGATCTTCTTATTCATCCAAGGCAAGTCCAACCGAGTCACGACAATAAGGGTGACTCGGATGAACCGGGGCACTTACAACTATCCCTTCCTCTCACTCATCCTTCACTCTTCACTCTCGGTGCTAAGTCTTCTCCCCTCTTCACTATCTTCATCTACCTTAAGGAAAAAAAAAGTACAAGAAGGGTGAAACGAATGAAGGAAAACAAGAGGAAAAAGAAGGAAAAGACCTAAAAATCCGAATCTCTCAAGGTATGTGGATATTATCATCATTTAGAGCTAAGAAAATACATTAGAATGCTTAGAGATAGTTTAGATATTAATTTGGAGGAAAATAATTCCGAATGGGAGACATGCAAGAGGGACCAATCGATTTCAGATCCCCCAGAATGATCTGTCGAAAGTGTCGACATATCGGTCTGGGAGTAAAGTATAAATGTAAGGGTAGATGAACTGGACCCCGTTCGACATGTCGTCGACTTGAGAATCAGGAAAGAAATGCAAAGTCCCGACCAAACCAAACCAGGTCGACATGCTCGACATGTAGAATTTATTTACCACTCGATGTATCGATCAAATCGATACCATCAATCTGAGAAGATAAGAAAAATACAGAGTTATCAGACTGAAACCAGTTTGACACTAAGATTTTGACCCTTTACACATTGTTTGATTATCGATGCTTGTGCACAATGTGTGGAAGTAGATAATCAATAGGCAAAGTGATGTGTGTTAAGAAGTGTACTTAAATATCAAATACAAACACACAAAGGTCAAACACCATAAGACCAATTTAAAATGGTTCGGTTAGCCAACCTACATCTACTGTTAGAACTCACTCAATATTGAGTTATTCCCAAATCCACTAAGTGGAGACTTACACCCTCACAATTAGAGTAAGAATTCCACCTCACTCAATCGGTTGGGAATTTCACCCACCACTGTAGAATAGGAATTCCACATATCCCTTTGGTTGTGAATTCCACCCACCACTGTGCCGGAGATGACGCTCTAGATTTTTTATACTGATTCTGGAACCAAGCTTCCTTAATCCACTTTCAGAACAAAGGTTTTAAAATGAAATTAAAACTAAGAAGCACTTGCCTTTGTAGCTCTATCTCTTTATGTGTGCTTCTTCAAGATCTCACCCAATGTGTGCAGGCGCTCCTCTTTGTAGCCGTCATAGAGCAATCACAATCTAGGGTGTCAATGAAATTGGTTTTACCAAGCTTTCCAAATTTAGTGATCCTTTCCTTGCTCTCTCTCTCACAAACTAATTCCATATGATTTGTTGTATTAGATTCCCCAAGTGTAAGCATGACAGAGAGAGTGATCCTTCTGTTGGCCCTTGTTTAAGCTCACTGATAAAGATGAGGGTGCAGCTGATCTTTCCGAAGGATACCAATTGGTTGTATAAAAATCGGTTTTTATAGAGAAGACAACCAATTGCAGTAACGGTAATGAACCGACAGGTCATCTCATCGAGGAGTCAGTGATTGGAAATGTTACCATTACAAACCAGACCGTTGTGCATTAACTACATTCCCAACGGTAATATTCTTTCCTGGTCGACATGTAGTCGCCGATGGGTGGGCATTTATGGCATACGAGAGGCTCGGTCTAGGGCAAAAACTTATTAACAGTAGTTTCAACTCTAGAAACCTGTTACCCAAAACGACTTGTCGCCCTTTACCGAGGGCTCGGTCTTGGTACTCTCGATCAGTCTTAAACTGCCGATATATTTGTTTCTTCGAGAGTCCATTTGAGTTAAAAGTTCTAGAACTCAAACATCTTGGTCGAGGAGTCGTTGACCACAAGGGGTTGTTTCAGCCTTTCACCAAGGGGTCGGTGCATACGAGACTCTTGATCAGAGGCATACCCAGAATGACAGTTCAATGGTCAAGAACCTATGTCTATCTGGCCGATCCGTCCTTGACCATAATGGGTTAATCCTGTCTCCACCTAAGGGTAGGTGAAAACGACTGGTCGTGCTGATAATGAAACCACATACATATTTCCAAGTTGGGTTCCAATTCACTGTCAAGCATCCTCTCTAAGATTTTTATGATTTAACCATTTGTTCGACTAAGCCTAGGGATGGTCCTCTCTAAGGTGTGGGTACCACCTAAAGTCATCTATGGCCATAATACCTGTTTTGTGATTGCCATAATGATGACCTTCAATTCGGTGCTGCATGATCTTTTCTCTTGATCACCTTGGGTCTTCAAACTTCTAGCAAGTGCTGCTTTCTGAGTCATGGAATTGACAAACATAGGGACTTGGACAAGCCGATGCACTAACAATCTCCCCCTTTGTCAATTTCATGACAAAAACAGAAGCTAACCCAATTACAAAGCCACCCTTACTACACCTCATTTGAATACAAAATATTACATTGATTACATGTACATATTAAAATGGAAAACAAGACTTTGATCTTCGCATATTCTTGTTTAGCTTGCTTCATTTCATGTTTACCAGTTCAAGCACATAAGCAAGTAAACACTAGGGAATCATTAGAGGAGTTAGTCCCAAAACATAAATATGCATTCATGGACTAAGTGAGATTAGAATTCCTTCTCCCCCATACGCCATGATATCCTAGCAACCAACACTACCCAGTGTTGAGAAGATTTCACCAATTACTCCATATAATTGGTTTTGATGTCTTTTAGCTTCTACTAATCTCTCCCTCATTTTGTCATATAATTAACAAAGATTAGTAGGCAGACATCGAGTTTTAAACACTTCCCCATGTTTCTTGCATTTCGTGCTTAACTAGGTTCTGCTCCAACTCATGGTTTTCCCCTATGGTTCAATGCACACTTCTTGTGCATCAAGGTTTGTTTTGTCCCTGCATAAACTAAGTTCCAGCTTAGCTGATTTCTTCCATGAGTCAGGCTATTGTCCTAGCTTCCCTAGAGTCTTCTCCCCCATTCTCCAAGCTAACTTTTGTAGCTTCTTTGACTCATCTCCCTCACAAACTTATCTACCTCTTAGTTTATTTTTCTCCAAGCTTCCTTTCAAGCTTGCATTAATCGTCCCCCTTACACTGTCATGACCAGTGACAACAGCTAATCCGTACATATTTTGTGCTCCCCAAACTCCAAGTATGTGTACAATGTCTTAGTTCGATCCCTATCTCCCTAACAACCTGCATGTTAGTCTATTTTACAAAATCCATGTAAGCAATAGATATGAGCTAGAAGACAATTAGGACACACATTAAACTATAGCAAATATATAATATCATTGATAACCAACTCAGTACATATGGTTTAGAAGGAGGATAACATGGATGTTTCAGACAAAATGTCGATATTAAAATTTTTCAAAATATATTGAACCATGAAAAACTATCCTAAGTAGAGCCATATGGAGCGGGTGATGCTAGAGGGGAAGAAGATTTTCGTCGGGAACTCTTTTTGAGTTCTTCCATGAATGTGGAGAGGTTTTGAATTGATTCATTCATGGAGGTTGCAAAGGCTCCTATTTTTCTTTCCTACTTCTGACTTTTTTTCAAGGAAGAAATAAAGTCGTCTTATATGAGCTCTATCAGATTCGTCTTTTGCTTTTTCCTTCTGTTCTTTTGCTTTACTCCTTAGTCTTTCACCCTCCCTTTCTTTTTCTTCTCCACTCGAGACCCTTAGAGAGGTTGTTACCTGAACTCATTTTTCTTTTCTTCCACTTCCTTTGACTGGCACCCGAAGAGGAGAAGTACGTTCTCTAATGGAAATACCAACTTGCTTTCGATGTACGAGTGGTGGTGAGTTCTTTTGTGGCATTTCCTCGAGAGGGTCTTGACTCGACGACCTATAGTGTTCAAGAGGGACGAAGATTCTCCTTGATACCACTGAGATTTGGGTTTCTTAGGTAGGATGGCATCATCATTCTCATAATCGAAAAATACAACGATGACCGGGGACTTGTTCTTGTCATTTTCCACCACTAGAGAAGAAATGAATATATTGAGCTTACCTAGCCAATGGAGAGAGGAGAACCAGAAGCCCTCTGGTCTTCTGGCAAGAAATCGCTCTTGGAGGTCCTATTGACTAATCTAGGGCACGGGAGGAGAAGAGGGAATCGCTAGAGCCCAGTGGGAGAAAGAACGATGATTTTGAAATAATCTATCATTTTCCCAGAAAGAGACCTTTTTAACTTACTCTTTCTGATTCACCGACGGGTCATGACCAACGACCGATCTGTGTCTCTAGGTAGATAAATATCGACCTGTCTCCATTTTCGATTTTTCCCCTTTTCAGACAATGTTTTGATTTCCAATAGTAAAGACCTGCATGTTCCTCTGACTAGTCTATCCTTTGACTTGGGTTTCAATTGAAGGATAACTAGATATGTGTGTGTATGTGTGCTTGTGATGTTCATTGTTCATCAAGCTTTGTTTATACACCTTTTAATGCAAGTGATGATACATACATTTACACCGATTCTGTGCCATTTGAAGATTTAATTCACCTTACTGAAGGTAGGCACAGACCATGGATTACGGATCTCTTTTCCTGGATCCAAACCAATCCAAGTATCTCGGACACATTTCATTTACCAATTCGAGTATATTTCCCAAGTGTGTGATGTCATGAGATGCGGTATTTCTAGGCTTTAGGAAAGACAAAGCTTGTATGAACATAATTCATTCTACATAATGTATAAACTAATGAATATTGGAATGAAACTCAAACCATACTAATCATACATTCATTTATTGATTTGAATACATCAATCAAGCATATGGAAATGAAATATGATGCAACACACACAACTCTTATGCCTTTTATGATGTTATTACCCAAAACATGATAAAAACTTTTACCATTATTTCAAAAATGTTTTAATTTCTTGAAAAGAGTTGGTAATCAAATGGATTATTTGATCATTTTGATCAGCACTTTTGGTAGGTCACACCAATGTGAAAAATCCATTTAAAGACATAGAGTTTGTTTCATTTTACAAGGGATAATTTGTAATGGAACGACACTGTGTATGTGTACCATACACACCCTATACATGTGGTTATGCACACACTACGTTCATTTCTTAAAGATGCATAAATCTCATGGCATATGAAATGAGATGATATACGTATATTCCAATACAAGAGTGAATACCATGTACCACACATATCTTACAATAGATCAATGCAACAATCACATAAGAACATGAATTGAATGTAAGATACACAATGATTTCAAAACATGTTTCAAATGTGACACCAACAGTAGTATCCCTCACACATTTGAACATAACATTGTGGGACTTGGAATCTAAGTCCACAATCCAGTGATGGTCTTTTACTAAATCTGGTTTCAATCTTGGGTGCCTTCCCATTTGATCATATGAATAAAAAAACTCCAGATTTTGTACCATGATGTTGATCTTAACATCAAACATCAGTAAATGGCCACAAAGGATACTCGGAGGTTACTACCTTCATCAAGTTTCTTTTCTCTATCCTCTATTTCTCTAGAGGATTTAGCTTGGATTTTTTCAATGGTTGATCTTAGGCAAGCACCTATACTTTCAGCACACACATTGGTCGTGATAGGTGATGTCATCCATTGGACTAGAAGAGGCAATTTTTCAGTGGATTCTTTCAGCCTCTTTTGTTGTTTCATATCTTTTAAATATGTAGAAAGCATGTTATGAAACAACATTAATGAATGCTACAAGTGTTAGGTTTAAGGTGCATAGCCAATTCATCACTAGTCCAACAATTTTGGTCTTTTGGCTGATTGGTCACAGAAATTGAAGTTTTATCCAATACTTCTTCCATAGGCACATACCACTTTCTATTCACATATTTCCAAACATGTTTAGTCATGAAAACATTTTATAATTCTTTGTTTCATTTATCATCACAAATGGAGGTTTGGAAATATCATGGCTTTCTCTCATAGCCATTGTTCTAACACGGATCAACTCGAATGGTTAAATCCTTTCTCAAGAGCACGAGGCTTTGATAGCAATTGAAAGTTCCCTTGGGGCCTAGAACAACATGATTGAGCCTAGAGGGGGGAGTGATTAGGTCAATCCCATTTTCTATGGTGTTTACAAATTTCTTGATTGTTTAAAGTGCAGCGAAACATTTCATCAAGAGATTTGTCAGTGTGATAATTTCATTAAGCAATCACACTAAGATTATGATCATTTACATATTGTTTGATTATCGATGTGTGTCCACAATGTGTAAAATAAGGTAATCAATATGCAAAGTGATGTGTGTTAAGAAGAGTACTTAAATAAAAAGTACAAACACGCAAAGATGAAACATCATAAGACCAACTTAAAGTGGTTCGGTTAGCCAACCTACATCCACAGCTAGGACTCACTCAACCTTGAGTTATCCCCAAATCTACTAAATGGGGACATACACCCTCACAATTAGAATAGGAATTTCACCTCACTCAATCGGCTGAGAATTTCACCCACCACTGTAGAATAGGAATTCCACCTATCCATTTGGATGGGAATTTCACCCACCATTATGCTGGATACGACGCTCCAGATTTTTTTATAGTGGTTCTTGAACCAAGCTTCCTTAATCCACTTTGAGAACAAAGGTTTTAAAATAAAATTAAAACCAAGAGACACTTGCCTTTGTAGCTCCATCTATTGACGTGTGCTTCTTCAAGATCTCACCCAATATATGTCGACACACCTCCTTGTAGCCGTTGTAGAGGAATCACAATCTAGGGTGTTAAGGAAACTGGTTTTACCAAGCTTTCCAAGTTTAATGATCGTTTCCTTCCTCTCTCTCTCACAAACTCAATCCCCAAGTGTAAGCACGAGAGAGAGAGCGATCCTTCTGTTGGACCTTGTTTAAGCTCATTGATAAAGATGAGGGTCCAACTGATCTTTCTGAAGGGTACCAACTGGTCGCATAAAGATTGGTTTTTATAGAGAAGGCAACATGTTGCAATAACGGTAATGTACCGACAGGTCGGTAGCACAGAGGGGTCGGTGACTGGAAATGTTACCATTACAAACCTGACCGTTGTGCATTAAGTGCACTCCCAATGGTAATATTCTTTCTTGGTTGACATGTCGTTGTCGCCGATGGGTCGACATTTATGGTACCGAGAGGTCGGTCCATACGAGAGGCTCGATCTGAGGCAAAACCATGCTGATAGTATTTTCAACTCTAGAAATCTGTTACCCAGAATGACCTATCTCCCTTTACCGAGGGGTCTGTCATGGAACTCTTGATCGATCTTGAACTGTCGATATGTCTGTTTCTTTGAGAGTCCTCTTGAGTCCAAAGTTCCAGAACTCAAAGATCTTGATCGAGGAGTCGTCGACCACGAGGGGTCGTTTTAGCCTTTCACCTAAGGGTCGGTGCATACAAGACTCTCGATCAGAGGCAGACTGAGAATGATAGTTCAATGATCTAAAACCTATGTCAATCTGGCCGACCAGTTGTTGACCACGATGGGTCGGTCATGTCTCCACCGAGGGGTCGGAGAGAACGATTAGTCGTACTAACAGTGAAACCACATACATATTTCTAAGTTGGATTCCAATTCACTGTCAAGCATCCTCTCTAGGATTTTTATGATTTAACCATTGTTCCACTAAGCCTAGGGATGGTCCTCTCTAAGGTGTGGGTACCACATAAAGTCATCTATAGACATAATACATGTTTTGTGATTGCCAAAACGATGAGCTTCAATTCGGTGATGTATGATCTTTTCTCTTGATTACCTTGGGACTTTAAGCTTCTAGCAAATGCTTCTTTTCTAGGCACTAACACAAGTTAATTCATGAATGTGATGATTTGAAACATGTGTACGAACGAAGGAATCAAGGATAGTCTCGATAGCGTCCAAACAACTTCGTGAGTTAGTCCTTATGGTTGATCACCTTCGATCAAGTAGGTTTTCGTACTTTGTTGAAGCACTTGAGTATGACTCAAGTATTTTGATCCTTAGTATGAAAATCCAAGAATAATTTTCTTCTATACACATGTGGTAGTTTATAAAATTGATGTTTTACTTTCAACATGTAAATATTTAAGATATTTTGCAAGTATGATACTTGGCTTATATTTTGAAAATATATGATTATATGATGAAATGATCTTGTCATCATTATGCAGTTATGTACCTCATGCATATGGCATGTAAGGGCCCGGAATTTTTAAAATTAATATAAATGGGAATATTATTTATTTTAAGGATGAAAATTGGAAAATTTATAAAATAAAGGCGTAAATGGGCCAAAATTTGGACAAAGGCCCAATTATGGCCCAATAGACCATGAAGTGGATTTTAAAATTATGTAAGTGGTTAATGATGGCCAATTGGGCCATGGGAGTTCAAATTGGGTCAAATACCCATTTGGGGACCCAATGGGTCAAGATGGTTGTGCTCTAAGGTAAATGGGCTAGATGGAAATGTAATTGGGCCATGGGCCCAATGGGGATCCATTTAGAATGAATGGAATGAAATTTAATCATTTAAGTTATTTAGAAGTAAACCAAGGTAATGTGGCCAAGTGGGACCCACCTTCACCTCATCAAGTGAGGTCGCGTGTGGGTCAATGATTGGTGGGGCCGGCCACTATGGTTGACTTGGTCAACCATGAGTGGAATAATGGGAATTAGGTTAAATACAAATGAATTAACCTAAGGTAATTATCAAATTAATTAAGTAATTAATCTATTAAATTGGTGGCCAAATGGGGTTAAAATTGGTCAAATGGAGACCAAGCTACCCCACCTCAAAATTTACACACGTTGGTTTTGGTGGTGGTTTAGATGACCACCACCATAAAGCAAAGAAACGATCTTAAAAATATCTCATAAGGTTGGTGAAACCAATTAATGTAAAGTAAAAGTCTTTAAGTCACCAAATGAGATAAGTTTTGTTGGTCCTCCCATTCTCATTGTCTTTTCACAAACTCCACCTCTTCCACTCTCCCATGGTCGTCCCCTACATCCAAGTGAAGGAGAGAAAAAAAAAAGCTAAGGAAAAGAGAAGAGAAGGAGAGAAGAAAGGAGTAGAAATTGGAGGGAAATTACTCTAAGGTGAGGGCTAACATCTTTCCTCTCATGATTTTTCCCTTTCCCTCTCTCAATTTTGAACCCTACCTTGGCCGATCCTAAGGTTAGGGGTTGCCACCATGGATCAAGCATCTTGACCTATCAAAGATCAAGAGGAAGGAGAGAGGAGGCTAAGGAGACCGACGGGAGCGGCGGAAATCGGAGGAGACGTCGGATTGTGAGTATTTCTTAAACAAGAAATTTTGGATTTTAGGGTTTAAGAATTGGAATTTATTTTGTATTAATGTAATGGTGGATAGATACTTTTATGCTATGGAGTTTAAACCCATCAAATGAGAGGGTGGAAGATGGAGAAAACCCTAAATGGGTGAATTAGGGTTAGGGTAAGAAAATGACTAAATGGGTTATGTGCATTATGTAAATTATGAAATTAAGCATGGAATGGGGTAATTGGAATAAAATTATGGGCCATAGGGTTCGGCCATGTAGTATGGCCGAACCCCATGGTGGGTGATTTGGTCTTTGATGTAATTGGTTAAGGTTTTAAGAATGAAAAGCAATGAGGGTGTTAATGAATTGTAGTAAATGAGTGAATGTGGGAAATGTTTCAAAATGCTTTTTATGATGGAAATGTAAAGGGATTTTATGGCATTGGAGGGCATAGAAAGTGATGGATTGTGAACCATGGGTTCGGCCATGGTGTATGGCCGAACCCTATGGTGATAATGGTGGATTTAATGGTTATGATTTATGGAGAAATAAATGGGAAAATGTTGATAATTTTGATGGACCCAAAGTATGAAATGATACTCCTAAAATGGTGATTTAGATGCATGATGTAAATCTCTCATGAAAGGACTTGTGATAGATCTAAAATGTGCCAAAGGATCCAAGGAAAATGGGGAACAAGACATCATGGGTTCGGCCATGGTGTGTGGCCGAACCCATGACCCATTTTGTAGGTCATTGTATGAGCTAAGGTTGAGTCCATGTTGTGTTTAGAGGATGGAAAAGAGGGATTAATGTATGGATGAGTTTAGGGTTTTAAATGAGTAATGGTGTGGCCCCAAGAGACATAGAAAAATAGTGGAATATGAACCATGGGTTCGGCCATGGTGTATGGCCGAACCCTATGGTAATGTTTTACAAATTTTAAATGGGGTTAAAAGGATGGATGGTGTTTGTGGCCTCCAAAGGGAATGAATGAGTGATGCACTCATTGAAGTTAAATGCATAAGGTAAACCCCATCGGAGGATTTGATGAATTAGGTATTTTGAATCCATGACCCAAATGGTGGATCATTTTTAGGTCTAAGGTAAATGTATATGTATGTGATTAAGTAATGGGAATTGGATTAATTAGATGACAAGTTTTAATAGTTTGGTGGGTCATAAATGAACCTAAGTTAGGGATCTAAGTTTCAAAATCAATTTTGGACTTAATCATGCATTCATAAATGGGTGATTAACCATGGAAAATGAGATAGTAGCAAAACCGTAATTAAATGCCAAATTCAAGAATTCCATGGAGATTGATCATGGAATGAGGGGATCTAATGTGATAACCTTATAAGTGGTTAATAAAGCCTAGGGTGGCTGATTTTAGACATATGTACTTAAAAATATATAATGGATTAGGTGGGACCCACAAAACCTAAATGGTGACCGGTTTTTCATAAGGGCTTATAAATGGTTGAAACATGGACTAATGATTAGTGTGTAACAAGGTACTGGACATCGCAGGCGGTGCGCGATCGGCGACCCGGTTTGTCGAGCGGAAAAATGTAAAAGGACGCAAGTCGGTATTAGGTAGGATTCCTACATTTTTGTAAGCCATGGATTGGGCGATGTTTTCTTTAATTTATTTTGGAAAGCATGTGGTTGCCTTTAAGATGAGTTTTGGATTATGTATCTTGTGATGTTTTCCTTTAAATTATTTTGAAAATCATGTGAATGTCTTAAGATGGATTTTGGATTAAATATTATGGGATGTTTTTCCCTTTGATTTATTTGATAATCAAGTAATTGTTTTAAGATGGGTTTTCGTGTTACTATTGAACTACATATATTTACATGGCACATGGCATCTACATCTCATGCATGGCATGGGAGGGATATGACAGGGAAATGATGAAATGAAACCGGAGTCCATGCTCCGTCGGGGCGACCGATAAACAGCATGGGGACATTTCACATATGTATTATGATACCTTGATGATGCTTTTCCATCAAGGGGGATGTTGTATTTATTATTGTACCTTGATGATGGTTCTTCCATCAAGGGGGGGATGCCTAGTGTGGATCGCATCTTGATGAGGCTGTTGCATCAAGAGGGTCATGGTACGATGATGGTATGGATTCTATTTGGAATACTATGAATGGTTGGAAAAAGGGACATTGTAGAGTTGAGGATGAGATTGATGGGTGGGATTCATGACATAAAACACCCATTGCATTACATTGTACCAAATGGCATAATTTTGAGATAATATCTTCTATATGCTTTGTTATTACTAATCCATGTGCTAGCCCTACTCGGAGTCCTACTGGGCGCGTGTTTTAACGCCCTACTTCTACCCTAGCTGATGACGCAGGAGGTGGCGAAACGGAAGGACGGGACGGGAGTCATGCGTAGTAGCTTGGGAAGGCAGATTCATTATGTTGTTTAAGTTTATGTTGGAAAAAAATGTAATTTGAGTAACTCAGCTTGTTGGAATGTAATAAATTAGATTACTGGTTATGTTTTGGGATTTTATTATGGACATTATGGTTTTGAGGTATTGTAGTAATTTTAAATGGATGTTATCTTCCCTGCGATCTCAAATTTGTAGGATAGTCCTTATTGTTAGTTCCGCATATAGTTGTATTATTCCTTGATGCTTGCTGTCTACGTGTGAACTGTTCTCCATGGACTTCGTGCCACGCACACGTAGGGTTGGCCAGTTAAGGGCCGGGCTTTAGAAGCTCGGACTTAACTCGCGTCGTGATGTCCGCGCCCTTTGTCACTTTCATTTAAAAAAAAAAATGTACTCTGATTTTACGGTGAAAAGGGGCGGGCATTACAGTTGTTATCAGAGCGAACTCGGAAGAATGAATCTCTCGAAGTAAGATCAAGACGGTTGCATGTCTCACTGGCAGCTAAGAATCCCAACCGACCGACTCTTCAGAGTCCGCTGCACGGGGGCCGGGTTAATTTACTTCGATTGACTCAAACTGAAGTATTCAGTCTGAGAACAACGTCTGATGAAAAGGAATGATAGCAAGGGAAGCAAAATTCATTCTAAGTTAGATTTATCGAACATAGCAAGATATGGCTTATCTTCCCCGAAAATGAGAACATGATACTTTGATACTTAGGAAGTTTCCCCCAAAACAAGGTGTGATCACTTAGAAATCTTTCCTCCGAATTGATGAAACAATGATAACTTTATCAAACGTAGCGAAAATAGGATGTGTTTCCCCAGTATTCTTAAGTTGAACAACAAACAGTAGGAGTTTAGAGATTCCCCCCAGAAACAAAGGAAAAACAAGTGTGCTTATTTGGCAACTTTCCCCAAACAAAGTACATTGTGATATACAGAAGAAATTCTCCAAAAAACCTAGATTGTTTTTATTGGAAATTGTAGTTGATGATTTTTGGGTTCTAATTGTATTCTATGAATACAGGTATGTCAAATGAAGGGGTATGCTCGATTTGTGAACTACATGCATCAAGTGAGGATAAGAGGCATGAACTTTTGATGTGGGGTATGTGCTGCATATGTTTATGAGTGAGGTAAATGTGAATGAAAAGAGTGGGGAGTATTTGTTAATGTGATATATGGGTATACTTGGGGGATGGCACAATGGCTTTTATATTGGTGATGACCCATGGCTTGATAATTTGTCACGATCAAGTGAAGAGATTTATATTATGACACATAATGGGTGATGATGTAAACGCCTTGTGAAGGGTTATAAGAGGTTCTCATGTGAACAAAGTGCCATTTGAGACATGTTGGATAAACAGTGTACTTGAAAGAGACCGGAATGCATGGGTTAACTTGCCACATGAAACTCGTGAGAAGATGATATTATGAGGAGAATGTGAAGGGTCTAGCTTGCAAAGACAAATATATGGTATGAAAAAAAAAAAAAATCTTCTATGCATAATGCAAGTGCATTCTCCCAATGTGTAGTATAGATTATGAATGAGTAATGATAGGCCTTGAAATGGATTTATGGCCTTAAAAAGCATGAATGAATGATGGACCATGAATTTATGAAAGCATTTTATTTAGTGATTGTATGAGGATTCCTTATGAGGTTATTAAGTTGTGATTATCAATTGTGCAATGAGTTTATATGATGTACTTTGATAATTGGTGGTATTCAATGAGTAATCATTGAGGAACAAGGATGTGTTATAGACTATGGGTATGATGATGAGTTGATAAAGTGCCGGGAGTTGTGAATATGTAGTATGCATGAGAAGGCCGTGATATGCCAATGCGTTTGGTTGGAAACCTAGGTGGAGCTCATGAGTAATTCCAAAGTTTAGGAATTTATGGATGGTCATGGGTGGTCTTCGAATGTATTGGGATGATTTGCTCTGGATGAGTAGCATTATTATTTTTAAAAATCTCTAGGTGTGTGTTGTAAATGGGGTAGGGTAACCTAATCATAATTAGGTTGAATCACTACATCTTATTAATGTGTTATTTCTTATGATACCCCAAGTTGTTGTTTGATGTGAATGGAGGTGAAAGATCTAGTTACACATGAGTTGTGTTATTCGAAGATGGTGTGTGATTTCAATTCTACGTGGCCTGCTAATGAAGGCATATGAATAGTATGATGTGGTAACCATTGATAACGTAAGCATGTAGGGTGGAATTTGGTGGTGGTGGAATTGGTAATACCTATGAATATTTTTTTGTGATGAATGGACATTATTTGACATAGTCTAAGTAAGCTTAGATATATCATTGTTTTTATGGAATCTATGAAAATATGTGGAATAATCCAGAAGGGTAGGAAATTAGTATTTATGTGATTGGGATTGATGTCGGGTATTGGTATTGGAGGAGTTATGAACAAAAAATGGTTAGTCCCATAGTGACTTATATGCAAATAAAAGGTATGATTGCTGTTGAGAGATGGACTTAAGGAAAAGGTTAAGAGTCTAGTGAAACTTCAATGGGAAACTATGGGCGACTGCCGAGTGAGACTGATCACCTGACTCTGTAGTTGGCCGATGGAGTTCCAGGAGGTGAAACTAGAAACCTAGTTAAAATGGAATCAACAATGGACTTGAGCATAGGCTCGTATTGGCAGACTAACTCACACGGAGAGTAGACAAAAGAACGTATTGAAGGAGTACGTATGGGAAATGTTTTGATAACAGATAAAGTGAAATAGAATACGTAATCTACATAAAACCGCAAATGGATTCATGGGGAAAAGAGATAATACGAGGCAAAGTAAATTCTGCAAGAATGAAACTCATAGGTTGATATTAGTGGTGTTGATGTAATTAAGAGGTACTTGGCACAATTAAACGGGAACGGCGAATAAACCCAGAAATGGAGGAGGTATGAATCAAGATTTTTGCAGGCGAGGTAGTACCGGAATAAGAATTACTATCGGAACAAGGTCTTTTATTCTGAGGTAGGACATATGTACCTGAGAGCTGCAGAAGGGAGTTATTGGTTGAGACACACCAAGCCAAGCTCTCTACCCATCCGGACAGCACCAAGATATACCATGATCTTAAGAGGCACTATGGGTGGCATGGACTCAAGAGAGATGTGGCTGAGTTTGTGCTCATTGCACTAACTTGTCGGTAGGTTAAGGCGGAACATCGGAAACCACCGGGTTTACTCAAACCCTTACCAGTGCCGGAGTGGAGATGGGAACATGTAGCCATGGATTTGGTGACAGGGCTACTAAGGTCATCAAGGCACAACGATGCAATATGAGTCGACGGTACATCCGAAATGTTATCAGACTACCTGGTGTACCTCGGACTATTGTGTCCGACAGAGTATGGCAGAGCGTGTAGTCGGCTATGGGGACCGAAGTGTTGATCAGCACAGTATTCCACCCACACACTGATGGACAATCGGAGAGAACAATACAGATATTGGAGGATATGCTGAGAGCAGGTATGCGGGATTTCAAGGGTGGATGGGAGAATCGCCTGCCACTGGTGGAGTTCTCCTACAATAACAGTACCTCCAGATGGCTCCATTTGAGGCCTTATATGGTGGGCCGTGTAGATCTCCAGTGCGTTAGACAGAGGTCGGTGAGCCTGCGCTGGTCGGACCGAAGTTGGTTGCGGAGACTACGGCGTAGATTAAATTTATACGGTAACCTTTACTCATTGTGCAGAGCCGTTATAAGTATTACGCCGACAAGAGGAGAAGTTCCCCGAGTTTGAGGGGGAGATTTGGTGCTTTTGGAAGTCTCACCACGGGAGGGACACATGAGACTCAGAAAGAAGGGGAAACTGTCGCCTAGATTGTGGGGCCGTTTCCAATCTTGAAGAGGGTGGGGGAAGTAGTTTATCAGTTGGTGCTTCCTCCACAGTTATCCTCTTTACGTGATGTGTTTCATGTGCCCATGTCGAGGAAATACAACCCTGATCCTTCACATGTCTTGAATGTACCAGACGTCGATGTACAAAGCGACGTGATGGGTGTGGAGAAGCCGATCAGAGTGATCGGGAGAGAACAAAGGGTATTGCGGAACTCCTTGCGTGGATGTTTTGAACCTCTACTTCGCTTGAATTTTCGGGACGAAAATTTTAAAAGAGGATTGTATTGTAAGGGCCCGGAATTTTTAAAATTAATATAAATGGGAATATTATTTATTTTAAGGATGAAAATTGGAAAATTTATAAAATAAAGGCGTAAATGGGCCAAAATTTGGACAAAGGCCCAATTATGGCCCAATAGACCATGGAGTGGATTTTAAAATTATGTAAGTGGTTAATGATGGCCAATTGGGCCATGGGAGTTCAAATTGGGTCAAATACCCATTTGGGGACCCAATGGGTCAAGATGGTTGTGCTCTAAGGTAAATGGGCTAGATGGAAATGTAATTGGGCCATGGGCCCAATGGGGATCCATTTAGAATGAATGGAATGAAATTTAATCATTTAAGTTATTTGGAAGTAAACCAAGGTAATGTGGCCAAGTGGGACCCACCTTCACCTCATCAAGTGAGGTCGCGTGTGGGTCAATGATTGGTGGGGCCGGCCACTATGGTTGACTTGGTCAACCATGAGTGGAATAATGGGAATTAGGTTAAATACAAATGAATTAACCTAAGGTAATTATCAAATTAATTAAGTAATTAATCTATTAAATTGGTGGCCAAATGGGGTTAAAATTGGTCAAATGGAGACCAAGCTACCCCACCTCAAAATTTACACACGTTGGTCTTGGTGGTGGTTTAGATGACCACCACCATAAAGCAAAGAAAAGATCTTAAAAATATCTCATAAGGTTGGTGAAACCAATTAATGTAAAGTAAAAGTCTTTAAGTCACCAAATGAGATAAGTTTTGTTGGTCCTCCCATTCTCATTGTCTTTTCACAAACTCCACCTCTTCCACTCTCCCATGGTCGTCCCCTACATCCAAGTGAAGGAGAGAAAAAAAAAAAGCTAAGGAAAAGAGAAGAGAAGGAGAGAAGAAAGGAGTAGAAATTGGAGGGAAATTACTCTAAGGTGAGGGCTAACATCTTTCCTCTCATGATTTTTCCCTTTCCCTCTCTCAATTTTGAACCCTACCTTGGCCGATCCTAAGGTTAGGGGTTGCCACCATGGATCAAGCATCTTGACCTATCAAAGATCAAGAGGAAGGAGAGAGGAGGATAAGGAGACCGACGGGAGCGGCGGAAATCGGAGGAGATGTCGGATTGTGAGTATTTCTTAAACAAGAAATTTTGGATTTTAGGGTTTAAGAATTGGAATTTATTTTGTATTAATGTAATGGTGGATAGATAATTTTATGCTATGGAGTTTAAACCCATCAAATGAGAGGGTGGAAGATGGAGAAAACCCTAAATGGGTGAATTAGGGTTAGGGTAAGAAAATGACTAAATGGGTTATGTGCATTATGTAAATTATGAAATTAAGCATGGAATGGGGTAATTGGAATAAAATTATGGGCCATAGGGTTCGGCCATGTAGTATGGCCGAACCCCATGGTGGGTGATTTGGTCTTTGATGTAATTGGTTAAGGTTTTAAGAATGGAAAGCAATGAGGGTGTTAATGAATTGTAGTAAATGAGTGAATGTGGGAAATGTTTCAAAATGCTTTTTATGATGGAAATGTAAAGGGATTTTATGGCATTGGAGGGCATAGAAAGTGATGGATTGTGAACCATGGGTTCGGCCATGGTGTATGGCCGAACCCTATGGTGATAATGGTGGATTTAATGGTTATGATTTATGGAGAAATAAATGGGAAAATGTTGATAATTTTGATGGACCCAAAGTATGAAATGATACCCCTAAAATGGTGATTTAGATGCATGATGTAAATCTCTCATGAAAGGACTTGTGATAGATCTAAAATGTGCCAAAGGATCCAAGGAAAATGGGGAACAAGACATCATGGGTTCGGCCATGGTGTGTGGCCGAACCCATGACCCATTTTGTAGGTCATTGTATGAGCTAAGGTTGAGTCCATGTTGTGTTTAGAGGATGGAAAAGAGGGATTAATGTATGGATGAGTTTAGGGTTTTAAATGAGTAATGGTGTGGCCCCAAGAGACATAGAAAAATAGTGGAATATGAACCATGGGTTGGGCCATGGTGTATGGCCGAACCCTATGGTAATGTTTTACAAATTTTAAATGGGGTTAAAAGGATGGATGGTGTTTGTGGCCTCCAAAGGGAATGAATGAGTGATGCACTCATTGAAGTTAAATGCATAAGGTAAACCCCATCGGAGGATTTGATGAATTAGGTATTTTGAATCCATGACCCAAATGGTGGATCATTTTTAGGTCTAAGGTAAATGTATATGTATGTGATTAAGTAATGGGAATTGGATTAATTAGATGACAAGTTTTAATAGTTTGGTGGGTCATAAATGAACCTAAGTTAGGGATCTAAGTTTCAAAATCAATTTTGGACTTAATCATGCATTCATAAATGGGTGATTAACCATGGAAAATGAGATAGTAGCAAAACCGTAATTAAATGCCAAATTCAAGAATTCCATGGAGATTGATCATGGAATGAGGGGATCTAATGTGATAACCTTATAAGTGGTTAATAAAGCCTAGGGTGGCTGATTTTAGACATATGTACTTAAAAATATATAATGGATTAGGTGGGACCCACAAAACCTAAATGGTGACCGGTTTTTCATAAGGGCTTATAAATGGTTGAAACATGGACTAATGATTAGTGTGTAACAAGGTACTGGACATCGCAGGCGGTGCGCGATCGGCGACCGAGTTTGTCGAGCGGAAAAATGTAAAAGGACGCAAGTCGGTATTAGGTAGGATTCCTACATTTTTGTAAGCCATGGATTGGGCGATGTTTTCTTTAATTTATTTTGGAAAGCATGTGGTTGCCTTTAAGATGAGTTTTGGATTATGTATCTTGTGATGTTTTCCTTTAAATTATTTTGAAAATCATGTGAATGTCTTAAGATGGATTTTGGATTAAATATTATGGGATGCTTTTCCCTTTGATTTATTTGATAATCAAGTAATTGTTTTAAGATGGGTTTTCGTGTTACTATTGAACTACATATATTTACATGGCACATGGCATCTACATCTCATGCATGGCATGGGAGGGATATGACAGGGAAATGATGAAATGAAACCGGAGTCCATGCTCCGTCGGGGCGACCGATAAACAGCATGGGGACATTTCACATATGTATTATGATACCTTGATGATGCTTTTCCATCAAGGGGGATGTTGTATTTATTATTGTACCTTGATGATGGTTCTTCCATCAAGGGGGGGATGCCTAGTGTGGATCGCATCTTGATGAGGCTGTTGCATCAAGAGGGTCATGGTACGATGATGGTATGGATTCTATTTGGAATACTATGAATGGTTGGAAAAAGGGACATTGTAGAGTTGAGGATGAGATTGATGGGTGGGATTCATGACATAAAACACCCATTGCATTACATTGTACCAAATGGCATAATTTTGAGATAATATCTTCTATATGCTTTGTTATTACTAATCCATGTGCTAGCCCTACTCGGAGTCCTACTGGGCGCGTGTTTTAACGCCCTACTTCTACCCTAGCTGATGACGCAGGAGGTGGCGAAACGGAAGGACGGGACGGGAGTCATGCGTAGTAGCTTGGGAAGGCAGATTCATTATGTTGTTTAAGTTTATGTTGGAAAAAAATGTAATTTGAGTAACTCAGCTTGTTGGAATGTAATAAATTAGATTACTGGTTATGTTTTGGGATTTTATTATGGACATTATGGTTTTGAGGTATTGTAGTAATTTTAAATGGATGTTATCTTCCCTGGGATCTCAAATTTGTAGGATAGTCCTTATTGTTAGTTCCGCATATAGTTGTATTATTCCTTGATGCTTGCTGTCTACGTGTGAACTGTTCTCCATGGACTTCGTACCACGCACACGTAGGGTTGGCCAGTTAAGGGCCGGGCTTTAGAAGCTCGGACTTAACTCGCGTCGTGATGTCCGCGCCCTTTGTCACTTTCATTTAAAAAAAAAAATGTACTCTGATTTTACGGTGAAAAGGGGCGGGCGTTACATGGCATGGGATAAGAATTACATTAGCCGAGCCAAGGCTGAGCTGTCCGGACTTCCTTTGACTCGTGTAAGAACTTATGTTCTAATTGATAACATTGGACAACTATATGTTTGGCCGCGTCCATTGATTAGAAGGTACAACATTGATTGGGCCAAAAGATCTCCTAGGTAACCAGTCCCGAAACCTTGCGCAGAGGAAGGAGACACACTTCGCCGATAGTTTCGGTTGTTAAACACGTGGATGGGAACAACACCCTGTTGGTTGCTGCCTCAAATGTTGTGGACATAATTTTCCTATGATGAAGCCATTGTGAATAGAATATTTGTAGTTGATGCATTGGGGATGGAAAGACATTCATATTTCATAGCCCCCATGGCATAATACTTCATGATGGATATTTCAGTATGATTTTAATTATATGATGTCTATATGAAATGAACATGATTTTGAGAAATACATTATGCCTTTGTGATTGTTATTTCCCTAACTTAAAATAAATGTGAATGAGTCTTCTTATTATTATTGATATAATACTCCATAGTGCATATCTTTTGATTGGAATTCCTACTGGGTGCTTTGACTACGCCCATACTTTCCCCCTTTAGATGCAAATGCAGGCGAAAGGAAAAAGGGTGAGGCCAGACCTAGTAGTAGCCAAGCTTGAGCAGAGTGGATCCAAAAAAAGAAATTATGCCTAGATAGCATCTTGATTTTTGTTGAACAATGTAATTCGTCAGAGTGACTTTTGGGAATGTAATATTCAGCCTTAGCTCCTAATTTTGGATTCGACATTGTATGTGACTTATGTTTTGGGTAAATCCGTATCTTTGCTTTGAAATGGCTTTGTATTGTACATAAATGTTCAAATTTTTCCGCAGTTTGTACTAGCACGTGCAAATGTTAATGTGGACTTTAAACCACACATGTGGTATGTTCGGCTAGTCGAGGGTTGGGTGTTCGGACTTGGACTCGGCTCGCATCGTGGCACTCTGCTCTCTCTCTCCAATAAAATATTCACATTAAATTACTCTGATCACGGTGGGAGAGGGTGGGGTACTACAGTTGGTATTAGAGCGGAATGAAAAGCAAAGTAAGGAAATACCCTAAGTCAAATTCATATAAAGGACATAGGAAGCCTCCTAAACAAAGGACACAAATGAAAACTTAGAAATTTTCTCCAATCAAAAGGCTGATGACATTGAATGATTTAATTGTCAATATGTTGTGATTGTTAGGGGAACACTTGATGAGATTACTCAATGAATGGGATACTAAATTTTGTTTATTAACATAGGAAAATTCTGCCACGAAGAAGACACACCCGACGAAATGTCGAACACGTTGGAGAGATAATTGGCAACATTCCACCCATACTACCTGAACTGCAAAGCATTGTACAAGCTGTGGTGAATTCCGTATCGTAGAATAACCAAACAAGCGGTGGTCCAAATACCACATTTGACTTCCGAGACAGGGCTTTCGTCAAGGACTTTCAACAACAGTGTCCCCCTCACTTTAACCTCACCGAGGGGCCTATGGAAGCCGAAAACTGGATTGAGAACACCACCAAGATCCTAAAATTGCTAAAGATCACTGATGATCAAGATAAGATTTTATTGACCACACCACAACTCATTGATGATGCGGGTCAATGGTGAAAGATAGTAGAATAGAGCCGTGTAGTGGCGAATATGACCTAGAAGAAAATTTCTTCGCTTTTTTTAGCAAACTACTTCCCGGAAGAAGAGAAAGAGACTAAGGCACAAGAACTCATCAACCTGATCCAGGGGAGCATTGCAGAATTTTAGCGAGAGTTTATCCGACTCTCTCACTATGCTTCGTACATGGCAGACACCGAGTGTAAGAAGGCTCAGAAATTGGACAGGGTTCTTCGCCCCATCATCAGATCCAAAGTGGCAATTCTCCAAGCTGAGACTTATGTAGAAGTGGTTAGCCGAGCCAGTATTGCTAAGAAAAATTTGATGGAGACTGCAAGGTACAATGAAAATATGAGGAAACAGATTTTGTTGAATAGTGTCATACTGGAAAAGTCACCTGCGATTGTGGGAGATTTTGCCGATGTATTCCCCACAGAACTCCCGGGTTTGCCTTTAAGGAGGGAGATTGATTTTGAGATCAAGTTGTTCCGAAGTACTGCACCCTTTTCACTTCCACATTATCGAATGGCACCTGCGGAGATGTCAGAGTTGAAGACGCAGATTGATGACCTACTCCGACTGGGATTTATCCAACACAACACTTCATAGTGCCGCACTGTTTTGTAAGAAGAATGATGGCTCCCTACGAATGTGGGTCGATTATCAAAGGTTAAATCAAGTCACCATCAAGAACAAGTATCATCTATCCCAAATTGACGATTTGTTTGATCAACTTAGAGGATCTAGTTATTTCTCTAAGATAGATCTCATGTCGGGTTACCATCAGAATAGAGTTAAGGAAGAGGACATACAGAAGACAACTTTTTGGACTAGATATGGGTTGTATGAGTATGTGGTGATGCCTTTTGGACTGACAAATGCACCAGCAGTCTTCATGGATTTGATGAATCGGATCTTCCGTCCATATGTGGATAAGTTTGTGATTGTATTCATCGATGACATTCTCATGTACTCCACAAGCAAGGAAGAACATGTCGAGCACTTGCGGATTGTTTTGAACACTTTGAAAGAGAACAAACTATTTGCAAAGGCCAGTAAGTGTGAATTCTGGCTATCAGAAGTGAGTTTCTCAGTTCACATCGTGACAGTGGACCCAACAAAGGTAGCAGCGGTAACGGATTGGAAACCCCCTCAGAATGTCACCGAGATCCAAAGTTTTCTGGGATTAACGGGGTATTACCGAAAGTTCATTATGGACTTCTCTAAGATCGCAGCTCCACTCACCCGATTGACTCAAAAGGGAGTCAAGTTTGAATGGTCGAAAAAGTGCAACAGAAGGTTTGAAGAACTGAAAGAATGACTCATAACAGCTCATATCTTAATCATCCCAGAGCAAGGCAAAGGTTATGAAGTGTATTGTGATGCCTCAGGCAAGGGATTGGAATGCTTCCTCACCCAGAACACACAAGTAGTGGCTATAGCTCCCGACAGCTAAAGACCCATGAACGGAACTATCCCATTCATGATCTGGAGTTAGCACCCGTAGTTTTTATCTTCAAGAGTTGGAGGCATTATCTTTATGGAGAAATATTTGAACTTTTTCCGATCATAAGAGTTTGAAGTATTTATTTGTGCATAAAGACCTCAACCTGAGATGAAGTATCTTTAGGACTACGACTTCACTCTCCACTATCATCAGGGTAAGGCCAACAAAGTTGCAGATGCACTTAGCCACAGACCCCATGGGATTGTGACGAACCTGATTATGCAAGAGTGAGAAATGCTATCAGCGATTGAGGATTTGAATTTACACATAAGCGGCAGAGGATGTGTGTATAACTTGATAGTACACTCTACCATGACATCAAAGATTGAGCAGGTACAAAGATCAGACCCAGAAGTGCCAGAGATATGGGCCAAACCATCTTTAGGAGAGAGAGTGAAAGGTTGGCAACTCCAGCTCGGACAAGGTCTCATGTTCAGAGGTAGAACATACGTACCAAAAGATTACAGAGAAGAGATACTGACAGAAACCCATAGATCCAAACTTTCAAAACACCTCAGAAGTACGAAAAATGTACCAAGACCTCAAGAGACAGTACTGGTGGTGTGGACTCAAGAAAGATGTGGCAGATTATGTCTCCAAACTTTTGATGTGCCAGAGAGTTAAAGCAGAACATCAGAAGCTACCTGGTTTGATCAAAGTCCTTACCATACCAGAGTGGAAGTGGGAGCACATCGTGATGAACTTCGTGACTGGATTGCCCAGATCTTTTAAAGGCAATGATGTCATATGAGTTGTGATTGACCGTCTCACAAAGTCATCACACTTTATGCCTATTAAGATGATAGATTCATCTAAGACATTGGGTAGACGATACATCAAGAACATCGTCATATTGCATGGGATAACCAAGACTATTGTTCAGATCGTGATGGCAGATTCACAGGTAGACAACATTCCATCCTCAAATGGACGGACAGTCTGAGAGAACTATACAGACATTGGAAGATATGTTGAGAGTATGCATGCTAGGCTTTCAGGGCAGTTGGGAAGATCACCTTCCATTGGTGGAATTCTCCTACAACAATAGTTACCAAGCGAGTCTCCAATTGACTCCATTCAAGGCATTGTATGGTCAACCTTGTAGATCCCTAGTTTGTTGGACCGAGGCAGGAGATACTGAACTTATCAGACTAGATTTCGTTGCAGAGACCATAGAACAGATCAAGGTCATTTGACAACACCTATTAAGATCCCAGAGTCGATAGAAGAGCTATGCCGATAAAAGAAGAAGACCTTTGACATTCGAAGTGGGAGACCAAGTGTTCCTAAAAGTCTCGCCACGCAAAGGCCATATGAGATTTGGGAGGAAGGGTAAGCTATCCCCATGATTCGTAGGACCATTCCCAATCCTTGAAAGGATTGGTGAGGTAGCATATCGCATAGCACTTCCTGTACAGTTGTCGAGCATGCATGATGTATTTCACGTTTCGCTGTTGCGAAAGTACAATCCCGATCCATCACATTGTAATAGCCCAGATTTTTAAATCGATATATATATATATATAAGTTAGCTATTATTCATTTTAATGATGGAAATTAGGAATTTAGATGGAATAGATGTTAAATGGATCAAAATTTGGACAATGGCCCAAGTATGGTCCAATGGGCCATGGATTGGAATGAGTTCACTTAATTGGGTCAATGATGATTAATTGGGCCAAGGATGGTGGTAAATAGGTAGGAAATAAATTTAAGTGGGCCATGGGCCCAATGGTGATCCAATAAGTGGGAATGGATTGAATTGGTTTAAATCACCTAAGTTAGTGATGAAATGATCAAGATGGCATAACCAAGTGGGGCCCACCTCCACCTCACCAAGTGAGGTGGCGTGTGGACCAAGGCATAGGTGGGGCCTACCATCATAATTGACTTGGTCAACCATGGATAAGTCAAAGGGAATTGAGGAGGAACAAATTAAATTAAGTTGATTTAATTAATGTGAAACACCTAAATTAGAATTTATAAAACCAAGGTGACATGGCCGAATGGGGCCCACCTCCACCTCATCAAGTGAGGTGGCGGGTAAGCTAGAAATTAGTGGGGCCGGCCACAATGGTTGACTTGGTCAACCATGGGTGGATTAATGGAGAAGAATCAAGGAGATTAAAGGGGATTAAATAAGAATTAATTAACCTAAGTTGATGATCCAATTAATTAAATGATTAGGTTAGTCAAATTGGGTCAATTGGGGAGTCAAAGGGATAAGTCAATGGGTGGCTTCATCTCATTGAAACCACCCAAACCAATTAAAGAAACACAAACAAACCATGGGCTTAGGGTGGTGGTTTCATCTCAACCACCACCACCCAAAGCATGATGACCCATACCCCTCCATGATGATGGTCAAATGGTCAAGATGGAAGACCAAACCACCCCATCTTAAGGCACCAAAACCATTGGCTTGGTGGTGGTTTTGTCCCAACCACCACCACTAAGGCATGTAAGCCTATGCTTGGTGGGTGGAGGGAAATGATGGTGAAGTGTAGCTTAAGCAACCAAATGAGATGGGTTTTCATCTCATTCCATTCTCATCTCACTCTCTCCATCTCTCACTCTCCAAAACCATCCCTCACTCTCACATGTCCAAAGAGGAAGAAAAGACTTAGAAGAAGAGAAGAAAAAATTCAAGCATTGGCCCACCACTTCAAGATCAAGACTTAGGATATTCTTTCTCATCCTCTCCTCCCTTCCCTCTCTCAATCTACCTTCACCTTAGCCGAACCCAAACATTGGGGATATCATTTGATCAAGCACATCTTGGCCGAACAGCAAGGAGAAGAAGAAGAAAGAAGGCTAAGGAATCCAAAGGGAGAAAAGGAAGCCGGAGGAGCCGCCGGATTGGTAAGTGTTCTTAAACAAGAATTTACATTTTAAGGTTTAAAAATGGAGTCCATTTCTTAGATTAAATGGTGGCCAAAAATGTTATGGGCCATGGATCTAAAATACATCCAAGGAAAGGATGAGAAATGGACAAAATGGGAAAGATAAGTTAAGGAAAGTAAAGGATTATTAAGGACATTAAGTATTAAGATTATTAAAACATGGAGAAGTGATTCTTGAAAGAATCATAAACCATAGGGTTCGGCCACGTAGTATGGCCGAACCCCATGGAAGGTGATTAGATAATTTTAATGGAGTTTTAAGGGTTAAAACCATGGAAGGATGATTTATGATCTTATGGTTCTAATGATTAAATATTAGTGATTTTTTTTTAAAGGGTTTTAATGAGGAAAATCATGGAAGATGATTAATGATTTTAATGGCCTCAAAAATGGTAGATGGGGATGAACCATGAACCATGGGTTCGGCCATGATGTATGGCCGAACCCTATGGTGATCTTTTAATAATTCTAATGTGAGTAAAAAGATGGAAAAATGATGGAGAAGGTTGATAGTTTTAAATGGATTTTCAAGTATAGTATATAATGTTTTAAAGGGGTGAAAATAGTGATAAACCATGGACCAACATGGCCGAACCCCATGGGGAGACCTTGATGGATTAGGTGTTTTGGAACCATGAAAAATAAATGGGAATTAGGGTTAAGTTGATGGACCAAAATGTATCTAATGATGATTAAGGAATGATGATGTAAATACCCTCATGGTGGAACTTATGGTGGAGCTAAATGATGTAAATGGGTCCATGGAAAAAAATAAGAAAAAGACATCATGGGTTTCGGCCATGGTGTATGGCTGAACCCATGACCCACTTGTAGGTCATTTTATGGGCTAAAATTTGGAATTATGCATGTGTTTAGATGAATGGAAATTAGGCTAAGCCAAGGGCTGTTTTTAATGATCTTATGGCAGGATTAAATGAGACACTCATGGATCCAAGTTATGGATCATTTATGGACAAAAATGTACATGAATAAGTGAATGATTAACCATGGAAGAGGTAGTGGCATCAAATGTAAATATGGCCAAAATAAGGAACCATGGGTTCGGCCTTGGTGTATGGCCGAACCCCATGGGGGATGTTTGTGGACTTAAGGGCTCTAAGTAATAGTCTTAATTGCTGATTTATGGAGTCTAAGGTTGCTGATTTTTAGACTCACTAATTGAAATATTTAATGGGTTAAGATGGGACACACAAACCTAGATAGTGAGGTTCGGCCATGGTATATGGCCGAACCCCACTAAGGCATGTATTAGGGACTTAATCATGGATAAAACATGGGCTGATTATTGATATGTAATAAGGTATCGGATATCGCAAGCGGTACACGATCGGTGACCGGCTTCGTGGACGGAAAACGTAAAGGAACGTTAGTCAGTATTCAGTAGGATTCCTACCTTATTGTAAGCCATGGATTATGTGTTGTACGATTGTTTTCCTTGATTTATTTTGGTAATCATGTGATAGATGGGTTTTAAGGCTATGAATTATATATTACATAGCATATTGCATTTACATCTCATGCATGGCATAGGCGGGAAAATAATGGAACCGGAGTCCATGCTTCGTCTGGGCGACCGAGAAGCAAACATGGGGATATCTTGATATGTTTCATCCATCAAGAGGGGTATTATGAGATATAACCGGAGTCCATGCTCCATCGGGGCGACCGAGAAGCAAACATGGGGATACCTTGATGAGGCTTTGCCATCAAGGGGGATGCCTAGTATTGATCATATCTTGATGAGGCTTTTCCATCAAGAGGGACATGACACAATGATGGTATGGATGATGGGTGGGACTCATGACATAATGCACCCATGGCATGGCATTCATTTTATGATTTTTATTATATTATTACCTATATGCTTGTTATCACTAATCCATGTATTGGCCCTACTAGGAGTCCTACTGGGCGCGTTGTCTAACGCCCTACTTCCACCTTAGCTGATGACGCAGGGGATGGCGGAAAGGAAGGACGCGACGGGAGCCAAGCGTAGGAGCTTGGGGAAGCGGGCTAGTTAATTTACTTAGATTTATTTTGGAAATGCAATTTGAGCAACTTAGCTCGTCGGACTGTAATAATTTATATTTCTTCCTATGGTTTGGACTTTACTTTTGGACATTATGATTTGAGGTATTTTAGTAATTTAAGTAGTGTAATCTTCCTTGCTATCTAAAATTGGTAGGATAGATTCTATTATAATTCCGCATTAAGTTATAATTCCTCGAGCTTACTTTCTACGTGTGAACCGTTCTCGTGGACTTAGTTTCCATGCACATGTAGGGTTGGCCAGTTATGGGCCGGGCTTTAGAAACTCGGACTTAACTCCCGTAGTGACGTCCCTCGCCCTTTGTCACTTTTATTTTTTTTTTAAAAAAAAATAGACTCTGATTTTCGGTCAATTAAGCATAGTAAAAAGGGGTGGGCGTTACAGTTGGTATCAGAGCGAAATCGGAAGAATGAATCTTTCGAAGTAAGATTAAGACGGTTTCATGTCTCACTGACGGATAAGAATCCCAACTGACCGACTCTTCGGAGTCCGCTGCATAGGGGCCAGGTTAATTTACTTCGATTGACTCAGACTGAAGCATTCAATCTGAAAACAAAATTTGACGAAAAGGAATGATAGCAAGGGAAGAACAATCACTCTAAGATCTATCAAACATAGCAAGGTAGGGCTTATTTCCCCCAAAAATGAGAACACGACATTTTGATACTTAGGAAATTTTGCCCCCCCAAAACAATGTATACCTAGTCGGTAATTTTCCCCCAACTTGAAGGAAAAATATTTGATACTTAGGAAATTTCCCCCCCAAAACAAAGTATACTTAGTCGGTAATTTTCCCCCAACTTGAAGGAAAAATATTTGATACTTAGGAAATTTCCCCCCCAAAACAAAGTATACTTAGTCGGTAATTTTCCCCCAACTTGAAGGAAGAAAAGAAATTTGATACTTAGGAAATTCAACCCCCCCCCCCCCCCCCCCCCCCCACAAAAAAAAAAAAAAAAAACAAAGTATGATTATTTGGTAATTTTCCCCCAAAAATGAGAAACAATACTTAGGGAGTTTTCCCCAAAAACTAATATGCTTATTTGGCAAAAGTTCCCCAAAATATGAACACGACAATTTTATGAAGGAACTAAGTCAATAAATATTTTTCGATGACTTAGGAAATGCCTCTGAAGAGAAGGACTAGCTGAAACCCACGGGTAGAGGAAGAGGTGCCACCACCTCGTCAGGAAGAGGAGCTACAACCACCTCATCAAGAGGAGGGACAGAATAGTGTGAACCTACCTGTTGTGCCTCCCGAGTTGAAAGAATTGGTTCAAGCAGTAGTCACCTCTATCCTGCAACAGCATTTGAACGGGACTGCGACCACCAGCGACTCTAATAACCGAAAAATGGTCAAAGATTTCCAGCAACAGTGCCCCCCGTACTTCAACGGGAAAGAAGGGGCTGTCGGAGCAGAACATTGGTTAAAAGGGTCACTCAGATCTTGACTCTGCTTCAGATTTCCAGTCATGCTGATAGGATCTTACTGGCTACATCTCAACTGATTGAGGATGCCGGTAATTGGTGGGAGGTTGTAGAAAAACAGCAAGCACTTGTGCCAGAAGGGGAAAGGACTACCATGACATGGGAATGGTTCTCAGCTACCTTTCTAGAGCAGTATTTTCCAGAGGAGGAAAGAGAGCGCCAGACTCAAGCCTTCCTATCATTGGTACAAGGCAATATGACGGTGGCAGAATATCACAGGAATTCCTTAGTCTATCCGTCTATGCATTTTATATGGTGGATACCGAGCACCAGAGGGCCCGTAAGTTTGAGCGGGGCCTTCGGTCGAGCATCAGGGCTAGGGTGACAATATTCAAGGCACCTACACTAGCAGAGGTGGTCAGCAAGGCCACTATAGCAGAGCGAGAGTTGAATGAGATGGTGCGATTTGACAACCGCAGAGGACAGAGTGGAAGGGGTGCATTTCAACCCAACAAGAAGTTCCGTCCGAACTTTAGCAAACCCTCACCTTCCACTGGATCTACAGGGGACTTTCGCCCCAATCAGCCCTCCCCATCAGCATCAGTCACTCAGGTTCCATGGGGTGGGAACACATGCTACCAGTGTGGCCAACATGGCCACTTCAAGAGGGAGTTTCCACAGATTGGCAAACCCTCTCACTTCAGGGTCCATTCCGCCCTCCAGCTAGACCAGCTCAGTCACGAGGAGGCAGGGCTTACAACCAGGTGGGGCGGGCACCAAACCCTACAGGATCTGGACGACTTTTTACCATAGCTCCTCCAGCAACAGTTGTAACACCCCAATTTCTCAATGAAATGGGAAATTACCAAAATGCCTCTGAGTTATTACATTAATTATTTTGTGATGTCAAAATAGGAAATGGTGGGGCCCATTGCTCAAATTAAGATCATTTGAGCACATTATGAATACCAAATTTGATTGGATGGGTAATGAACATCAATTGGGTCGAAAATGGCTAAATGGGTCAAATGGCTCAATTGGACCCAATGGGTCAAAAATGGATGATCTGACCATTGTGTAAGCTCAAATTAAATGAGGTCAAGCTGAACTGATAGGAAATCAGTTATAGCAAAAATGGGTAGGCTTGAAACATAAGTGAAAACCAAATACAAGTGACCAAAAATACCCATAATTGGATCATGGAGTCAAAAACGGGTCAAGGAGCTAAAGGGGGACCCAACGGGTTGGTTGACTAGTTTGACCATAGATGACCGTGTGGGCCCTCAATTGAACTCAAGTGTGAGTTGATTCAGCTTGAGTTAGGTTGATTTGAAATGAGTTAGATTTAAGAAATGAGTTGACTCAAACTTGGTGCATTAAAGATGATGAGTTGGATGAGTTGGTTTAGAATAAAAATGTCATGAGTTAAGTGAGTCAAGAGGAGGTAGAAACGAGTTGTAATCTCACTTAAGACCTGATCAAACTCATCACAGCCGTTGAGTGTGAAGGGGTGCTTTGGCAAAGACAAAAGACACCAAGGTTGGCGGCACCTTTTCATGAAGGGTTGCAATGGTTCATTCCCAAGTAATGCAATGTTTGGCACCAAGGGGTGCAACATTTGGCACCAAGGGTTGTCTTGGTTGACACCCAACATCCACTCGTTTTTGGCAAGTGTAAAGAGGGAAATAAATGGGAGTTGGGGGCTGAAATTACAAAAGGCAAAGGTTGCCTTCCTTGGCCGTTTTTGTCAAAGGAAACCCAAGTGTTCCCATCTCTTTCTCCCTCTTTTCAATCGGTGTTCTTGGCTGGAACAGCAGAGGCTTTTGGTACCAAATACTCAAGCTTAAACCAGCAAGGAATTGAGGAAGAAAGGAAGAAATAAAAGATAGGAAACAAGGATCAAAAGTCAAGAAGAAAGGCTTGGGAAAATTGGTAAGTATTTCATTGAGTTTTGTTGAAAAACATGGAGCAAATAGGGTGTGGATTGGACCATGATCATGGCCGATTACACCAATGATTAACCTTGATTAATGGAGGTGTAGAAATGATTAAGATGACCATTGGGTTCGGCCACCATAGAGGGCCGAACCCCATGTAAAGAGATGGCTTGGTTTTCATGTTTTGAAACATGAAAACCATGGATTTTTTGGACTGTTTTGGGTTGTACTTAAAGATTCAAATGCATGTTTTAGAAAGGGTTAAAAACATGGATTTGAATGACATAAGGACTGAAGTTAATATGGGTTTAAACATTAGATTTAAATTGATATTTTGGACCATTTGGATCGGCCATCTTGGATGGCCGAATCCCATGTAATGTTGTGGCCATTTGGACAAAGTGATTAACTTATTTCGATTGTTTTGAGAGGTAAAAATGCAGTAGTAATATACTGATTAATACTTGTCTAAATGAGGCTTAAAACATATACATAAGGACCAAGACATGGACCTAGGGTTCGGCCACTTTGGATGGCCGAACCCCATGTTAGTTTTGATGATGTTGGTGAGTTTAAAACCATATAAAATATGGTGTTTGATGTGATTTGTGGAAGTTTAACTTGCTGTTATTGGTTGGCCAACATAGGGCTGAACCATGTCATTATTAGGGTTAAGTTATGGATTCAAATCAGGGGTAAATCATGGAATAGTTGAACCAAGAAAACTATTGTGTTCGGCCATGTGTATGGCCGAACCCCATGGACTGTTTTTGGATGCCATGTTTGGAATGAATCCTATTGGAAATTATGATTTGTTTCATGCTTTTGATCCAAGAATTACCTACGTTGAGTTATGGATTTAATACTAAGTTAACCAACCATGATATAAGATGGAAAGTGGAGACAAAAAAAATCAGATTGGTGAGGTTCGGCCATGTGTATGGCCGAACCCCACTAAGGGTCTTTGGTAACCCTATTGTGTAGCCGACTTTGTGATTGAAATTATGGGAAAAAGTGATTATTGATCAAAGGTGGAATAATCATGTGTATGGTTGTATGAACCTTAGCAAGACATGTTTAAAAGGGTTAAGTGTTTAAGAGTTGATCAAATAAAGTAGGAAGTTAAATCCTAAGTTGGTGATGTTCGGCCAAGGGCATGGTCGAACCTCACATGATGTGGTTGGGTCTTAGATATGAATGAACAAGTAAGTAATAGTATGATTTGCTGATTGTTATATGGACAAAGTACCGGAAGTTGACGACGTGCGAGTCGTGACCGGGTAACGCAAAAGAAAGATTAGTTACTGAAGTAAATCTTCAATAGGTTTCCTACCTACTTGTAACCACGGTTTTACCCAGTTTTCCTTATGATACTCTTGTTTTAATATATGTGTTTCAAATGATATATTATGCATTAACAAATGGCATACAGGCATTGGCATCTCATGCATAGACATCGGATTATGAATGATGTTCTACAGTGTTTCAAGTTATGAGTTACGTCCTGCCTCGGTGGTGCAAGTCACGCCAGGAGGAGTAACATGATGATCATAGTCACATTGGTCTCCTTAGGCGACGAGAGTCCCGCCAGGAGGGCTCATACCTGATATGAATCAGTCAATGATGAAGAGATGAAAGTGTGTTGTAAATTTACCATGTCGGTGCAAGGCACATCAAGTGATGGCTATGAATGTACATGATGGGGGATGCTCGTTGCATGTGCATACTTCATAGCATTGTTTTATCTGTTTTGATGATCATGTATTATGATATGTTTATGTATGTTTTATATGCTAACATGTGGTATCCCTAATTCGGGAACCTACTGGGCGCGTTGATCTAACGCCCTAATTCTATCCTCAGAGGAGATTGCAGGTACAAGTAAAGGGAAAAAGAAGGTCGATGACCGAGAGGGGAGCCAAGCCTAAGCGCTTGAATGATGGATTGGATTACTTTATATTACTGTCATTTGAATACTTTTGTTGGACATGTAATAATTCATTACTTGCTATGGTTTGATTAGGTTAATAACCTTTGGATCGTTGATTTATCTTAATTAATGTCTGAGACTGTTACTTGCTATCTAGTCTTTCTATTCCGCAATTAATCTAGGTTATTCCGCATGTTGATGTTAGTTCCATGTGTGATTCATAATCATGGTCTAGTCCATGTACAGATGGGTGGCCAATTAAGGTTCAGACTTGGGTAGTCTGAACTTAACTCGCGTCGTGACGCCGCCCGCTCTCTTTCGATGCTTTATTATTACTTAAAAAAAAAAAAATTAGACTCTGAAATTTTCGGAAAGGGCGGGGCGTTACAACGGTGGATCACTCCGTGATTCAAGGTATGGCCATAGTTGGTAGTTCCTATTTGTGGCATTATTTGATTCTGGAGCTTCCCATTCATTTATATCTGCTGCACTCATATCTGCTACGGGCACATTAGTACAGAAACTGTCCACATCACTTACCATTGTATCCCCCGTCGGAGACACATCTTTGGGACTCATATGCACGGCATTGAACACTGAACTCGCTGGATTCAGATTCGAGTTCAACTATTTGGTACTCGATGTGGCTGAGTACGATGTTATATTTGGCATGGACTGGTTGGCTACATTTCAAGCCAATATTGATTGCCATCTTCGTAGGGTGATATTTTGGTCACCCAAGGGAAAAGCGGTATATGGTGCACGCTGACAAAAATGGCATTCCTAGAAGGCTGCAGGAAGAATTGAACCACCTTGTCTTGAACAACATCAGATTAGACAGTGCACCAGTGGCTGAACTTCCTGCGGTAGTAGCAGATTATGCTGAGGTATTCCCAATAGAGCTCCCTGGTTTGCCACCTAAGAGGGAGATAGACTTTGAGATCAAGTTATATCCCGGCGCTGCTCCAATATCATTGCCCCATTACAGGATGTCACCAGCAGAGATGACCGAGTTAAAGAAGTAGATTGATGAACTACTCAGTCTGGGTTTTATTCGGAACAGCACATCAACATGGGGAGCCCCAGTATTATTTGTGAAGAAGAAAGACGGTACCCTTCGGATGTGTGTGGACTACAGGAAATTGAACCAGCTGACTATCAGGAACAAGTATCCCCTACCTAGGATTGATGATTTGTTTGATCAACTTAGGGGTCCTCTCACTTCTCCAAGATTGATATGATGTCCGGATACCATCAAATCCGGGTTATAGAGGAGGACATAGAGAAGACAGCCTTCAGGACACGGTATGGCTTATATGAGTATGTGGTCATGCCATTTGGACTTACTAATGCACCGACTGTGTTCATGGACCTGATGAATAGGATATTCCGTCCTTACTTGGATCAGTTTGTGATTGTATTCATTAATGATATTCTGGTCTATTCCAAGAGTCAGGAGGAACATGCTGAGCACCTGCGAATAGTCCTGGACACCTTGGGGAAGAACCAGTTGTATGCCAAAGCCAGCAAGTGTGAGTTCTGGCTATCTGAGGTCAACTTCTTGGGGCACATTATATCAGAGGAAGGTATAGCCGTGGACCCGGGTAAGTAACGGTAGTGAGGGAGTGGAAAGCGCCGACGAATGTGATCGAGATCTGCAATTTTCTGGGATTGGCCAGTTACTACAGGAAGTTCATCATGGACTTCTCCAAGATTGCATCTCCACTTACCCGACTCAGACAGAAGGAGTCAAGTTTGAGTGTTCAGATCTGTGCAACCGGAGATTTAAGGAGCTAAAGGAGAGGCTTACAACCGCTCCTATTCTGATCTTCCTGGAAAGAGGCAGAGGTTATGAGGTATACTGTGATGCTTCAGGTGAGGGACTGGGGTGTACACTCAATCAAGGTAATCGTGCGGTGGCGTATGGGTCAGGACAGCTGAAAATTCATGAGCGCCACTATCCCACACATGATCTGGAGCTAGCAGCGGTAGTCTTTGCTCTCAAAAGCTGGAGACACTACCTTTATGGCAAGAAGTTTGAGGTGTTTTCAGATCACAAAAGTCTGAAATATTTGTTTGATCAGAAGGAGCTCAACATGAGGTAGCGCAGGTGGATGGAATATCTACAAGACTATGACTTTGCACTCCGATATCATCTCGGCAAAGTGAACAAAGTGGCAGATGCCCTTAGCCGCTTATCACATGCATTAGTGGCCAGTTTGATCAGGATGGAGTGGGACATGCTGAACACCATCCGAGAGTTCAAATTATATATTAAGAACCATGGGAGTATGTACAATCTGATCATACGGTCCAACATGGTCTCCAAGATTGAACAGGAGCAACGGACAAATCCAGGGGTGGAGGAGATTTGGGCCAAGATGTCTACAGGTGAGATTATACCAGAATGGGAATTACGACCGCGACAGGGTCTTTCATTCCGAGGTAGGACATATGTGCCTAAGAGCTGCAGAAGAGAGTTGTTGGTTGAGGCACATCAGACCAAACTCTCTATTCATCCGGGCAACACCAAGATGTATCATGATCTTTAGAGGCACTATTGGTGGCATGGACTCAAGAGGGATGTGGCAGAGTTTGTTGCTCACTACCTAACTTGTCAGTGGGTTAAGGCGAAACATCAGAAGCCACCGGGTTTACTCCAACCATTACTAGTGCCGGAGTGGAAATGGGAGCACATCTCCATGGATTTTGTGACAGGGTTGCCAAGGTCATCAAAGGGCAACGATGCGATATGGGTTGTGGTAGACCGATTGACCAAGTCTGCGCACTTCCTTCCCATCAAGACGACAGATTCATCGAGACCTTAGGTCGACGGTACATCCGGGATATCATCAGACTACATGGTATACCCTGGACTATTGTGTCCGACAGAGATGGCCGATTCACTAGCAGAGTATGGCAGAGCATACAGTCAGCTATGGGGACCGACGTGTTGACTAGTACAGTATTCCACCCACAGACTGATGGACAGTCGGAGAGGACGATACCGATATTGGAGGACATGTTGAGAGCATGTATGCTAGACTTCGAGGGTGGATAGGAGGATCACTTGCCACTAGTGGAGTTCTCGTACAACAACAGTTACCAGGCAAGCCTCCAGGTGGCTCCATTTGAGGCCTTGTATGGTAGGCCATGCAGATCACCAGTGTGCTGGACAGAGGCCGGTGAGCCTTCACTGATTGGACCCGAGTTGGTTGCGGAGACCACGGCACAGATTAAGCTGATACGGCAACACCTACTCACTGCGTAGAGTCGTCAGAAGAGATATACTGACAAGAGGAGAAGGTTCCTTGAGTTTGAGGAGGGAGACTTAGTGTTCTTGAAAGTCTCACCACGGAAGGGACACATGTGGTTTGGGAAGAAAGGGAAACTGCTGCCTAGATTTGTGGGGCCGTTTCCAATCCTGAAGAGGGTGGGGCAGGTAGCTTATCAGTTGGTGCTTCCTCCACAGTTATCCTCTATGCATGATGTGTTCCATGTGTCCATGTTAAGGAAGTACAACCCCAATCCTTCCCATGTGTTGAACGTGCAAGACGTCGATGTGCAAAGCGACGTGACATATGTGGAGAAGCCGGTTAGAGTGATCGGGAGAGAACAAAGGGTGCTACGGAACCGTGCCATTTAGTTCATCAAGGTGGTATGGGAACGACATAACAATGAGGAAGCCACCTGGGAACTTGAGTCAGAGATGAGAGCCGCCCATCCGGAACTTTTTGTATGAGTTGTTTGAACCCCTACTTCGCTCGAATTTTCGCGACGAAAATTTCAAAAGAGGATTGTATTGTAATAGCCCGGACTTTTAAATCGATATATATGTTAGCTATTATTCATTTTAATGATGGAAATTGGGAATTTAGATGGAATAGATGTTAAATGGATCAAAATTTGAACAATGGCCCAAGTATGGTCCAATGGGCCATGGATTGGAATGAGTTCACTTAATTGGGTCAATGATGATTAATTGGGTCAAGGATGGTCAATTGGGTCCAATACCCATTTGGGACCCAATGGGTCAAGATGATTTAACTACTAAGGTAAATAGGTAGGAAATAAATTTGATTGGGCCATGGGCCCAATGGTGATCCAATAAGTGGAAATGGATTGAATTGGTATAAATCACCTAAGTTAGTGATGAAATGATCAAGATGGCATAACCAAATGGGGCCCACCTCCACGTCACCAAGTGAGGTGGCGTGTGGACCAAGGCATAGGTGGGGCCTACCATCATAGTTGACTTGGTCAACCATCGATAAGTCAAAGCGAATTGAGGAGGAACAAATTAAATTAAGTTGATTTAATTAATGTGAATCACCTACATTAGAATTTATAAAACCTAGGTGACATGGCCGAATGGGGCCCACCTCCACCTCATCGAGTGAGGTGGCGGGTAGGCTAGAAGTTAGTGGGGTCGGCCGAGCGTAGGAGCTTGGGGAAGCGGGCTAGTTAATTTACTTAGATTTATTTTGGACATGTAATTTGAGTAACTTAACTCGTCGGACTGTAATAATTTATATTTCTTGCTATGGTTTGGATTTTACTTTTCGACATTGTGATTTGAGGTATTTTAGTAATTTAAGTAGCATAATCTTCCTTGCTATCTAAAATTGGTAGGATAGACTCTATTATAATTCTGCATTAAGTTATAATTTCTCGAGCTTACTTTTTACCTGTGAACCGTTCTCGTGGACTTAGTTTCCACGCACACGTAGGGTTGGCCAGTTAAGGGCCGGGCTTTAGAAGCTCGGACTTAACTCGCGTCGTGACGTCCCGCGCCCTTTGTCACTTTTATTTAAAAAAAAATAGACTCTGATTTTTGGTCAATTAAGCATAGTAAAAAGGGGCGGGCGTTACACACATGTTTTGGATGTACAAGAGTTAGATGTTCGAAGCGACGTTTCCTACGTCGAGAGGCCCATTAGGATCATTGATTCAGAACAAAAGGTGCTATGGAACAGAGCAATTCCTTTCGTCAAAGTGGTTTGGGAACGACACGGTAATGAAGAACCCCCTTAGAGTTTAGAATTGGAAATGAAAACCTCTCACCCTAAACTGTTTGTGTAATTTTGTTTTGGAACCCAAGCTTCGTCTAATTTTCGGGACAAAAATTCCAAAAAAGTGGTAGCATTGGAAGGACCCTGAGTTTTAGCTAACTATCATGTAACCCTTTCCAAAATGAATGAAATGATCTTGATTCGAGAATGAAAATGAATGAGATTTAAACTGTGTATTTAATGAATAAAATAAGAAAAACTTGAAATTTCCCAGGCCGACCCATCAACATCACCAATGTGTAGGTGAACCCTAGTCGATACATTGACAGCATCGATGTATCAATGCCATTTATCAGAGAGCAGAAAAGTACAGAGCTCTAGAACCAGAAACCTATCCTTCGTAGTAGACATGTCGATGACATTGGTGTGTCGGAGAACCCTAGTCGACAGAATAAATATGTCGATGCCATTTATCAAAGAGCAGTGGAAAAATACAATCGTTCGAGAACATAACCTAGGCCATTCACATTCGACATGTCAGTGTTACCGATGTGTCGACAGACTTATAGCTCGATGTGTCGATAGAGTCGATGTGTCAAGCGTACCCAGCTTCATCATTCATATTCTCACAACCACCCACTCCCTTTTGTCACGTCATGCATTAAATGCATGAGACAGTCTTACACGCCACCTCTTCCAGGCCCCACTCATTTTTTAGTCTAGAACATCCCAATGAGGAGAGAAGAGAAGAGAGAAAGAAAATGGGAGAAGAGAGAAGACATGAGGAAGAAAAAAGAGCTATCCCCTCCAAAAGTCCCTTCTGTTGGGTGCTAGAACACGATTGAACCAGGGGGGGGCGGGGGGGCGGTGGTGAGTAGGTCAATCCCAGTTTCCATGGTTTTTACAAATTTCTTGATTTTTTAGAATTTAAGTGCAATGGATATTAATTAAGAGATTTGTTTAATGTGATAGTTTTATTTTCATTACTTAAATGATCACAAAAAGTTTAGAACCATTTGCATATTGCTTGATCATCAATGCTTGTGCACAATGTATAAATAAAGATAATCAAATACAACATGATGTGTGTTGAGAAGAGTGCTTCAATACTTAAATACTGAAACATAAACATAAAAAGATCAAACACCATAAGACCAAATTTATAGTGGTACGGTTAGCCAACCTGCATTCACTGTTAGGACTAGCTCAACCTTGAGCTATCTCCAAATCCACTAAGTGGGGACTTACATCCTCACAATTAGAGTAGGAATTCCATCTCAGTCAATCGGCTGGGAATTTCACCCACCACATGTACAATAGAAATTCCACATATTCATTTTGCTGGGAATTCCACCCACCACATGTGCCAGAGAAGACTCTCTAGCTTTTTCATAGTGGTTCTGGAGCCAAGCCTTCGTAATCCACTTTTAGGACAAAGGTTTTAAATAAAATTAAAACCAAGAAGCACTTGCCTTTGTAGCTCTATCTAGTTGATGTGTGCTCCTTCAAGATACACCCATGTGTGCCCGAGTTAGTTTCTACGCTCTGACTTGTAGCCGACGTTGAGCAATCACAATTCCAGGGTGACTAGGAAATTGGTTCTACCGATATTTATCCTAGTTCTTAATCCTTTTCCCTATCTCTCTCACAAACTCAATCCATATGATTGGTTGTATTAGATTCCCCAAGTGTAAGCACAAGAAATAGAGTGATCCTTTTGTTGGCCCTTGTTTAAGCTCACTGATAATGATGAGGGTCCAACGGATTTACCAAAGGATGCCAAATGGTTGTACAAAGATTGATATTTATAGAGAAAACAACCAGTTGTAGCAACTGTCATGTACCGACAGGTCGGGCGCACGGAGGGATCGGTGACTAGAAATATTACCGTTCAACAACCCGACCTTTGCGCATTAAATGCATTCCCAACATTATAATTCTTTCCCTGTTGACATGTTAGTGTCGACGATGGGTCGACAGTCATGGCACTGAGAGGTCGGTCCATACGAGGGTCTCGATTTTGGGTAACACCATGTAAACAGAGTTTCATGTCCCAAAACTTGTCCTACCCAGAACGACCCGTCTCCCTTTACCGAGGGGTCGGTCCTGGTACTCTCGATCGATATTGAACTACAGATATGTTTGTTTTCTCGAGATCCCACCTGAGTTCTAAGTTGCAGAACTCATAAGTATTTATCGAAGAATCGTTGACCACGAGGGATAGTGTCAGCCTTTCACTGAGGGGTCGGTGCTTACAAGACTCTCGATCAGAGGCATATCTAGAATTACAGTTCTATGATCCTGAACCTTTGTCAATCTGGTCGACCAGTCTTTGACCACGATGGGTCGATCCAATCTCCACCAAGGGTCAGTGAGAACGACTGGTCGAGCTTACAGTGAAACCAAATACATATTTCCATGTTGGGTACCAATTCATTGTCAATCTTCCTCTCTATGTTTTTTATGATTTTACCATTTGTTCAACTATGCCTACGAATGGACCTCTCTAAGGCGTGGATACCACCTAAAGTCATCTATGGACAAATACATGTTTTGTGATTGCCATGACGATGAGCTTTAATTCGGTGGAACATGATCTTTACTCTTGATCACTTTGGGTCTTCAAGCTTCTAACAAATGCTTCTTCCCGAGTCATGGAATTCACAAACTTAGGGACTCGAAAAGCCATGGCAATAACAATCTCCCCCTTTGTCAATTTCATGACAAAACCTAGAAGTTAACCCAATTAAAAGGCCCACCCTTATTACAACACATTTGAATACAAAAAATGTTACATCGATTAAATGTACATATTCAAATGGAAACAACAAGACTTGATCTTTGCATATTCTTGTTCAGCTTACTTCAAATCATGTTTTCCTGTCCAGGCACATAAGAAAGCAACACTAGACAATCATTAAAGGGGTTAATCGAAAACATATATATGCATCTATTGACTAAACAAGATTAGCGTTCATTATCCCCCATACACTAATGATTTCCTGGAAACCAACACTACCCATAGGTTAAGCTTATCACCAAGCTTATCCAAGCTAATAGTGTTGAGAAGATTTTCTCCCCAAGCTTCTTTTGAGTTTAAAATCCCAAACTCCAAGTATAGACATTCCACTATGTTTATTGGCTTCTTCATATTCCTTCCCTTTATGGCTCTCTTTTTCTAGAGGCCCAAGCACTTAGGCTTCACCAATTAATCCCCATAACTGGTTTTGATGTCTTATAGCTTCTACTCATTTCTCCCCCATTTTGTCATACAATTGACCAAGGTTAGTATACAGACATCGAGTTCCTTGCACTCCCCTTCATTTTTAGGGATTTGGATTTCATGCACTCCCCCATGCTTCTTGCATTTTGTGCTTCCATGAGTTCACTTGCAACTCACATAGTCTTTCCTTTGATCAATGAATGCTTCTCATGCATTCAAGCATTGATCTTCCCCACAGTACAATGCAAATGGCCATTGCATTATTGCTTTTCTTCTTCTTCCCCTTTAAGAGTTGTGTTGTCTTAAAGGTGCTCTCCCAATGGGGTCAAGCTAACTTAGCTTCCTTTGAATCTTCTCCCCCATTCTCAAAGCTATCTTCTTTAGCTCATTCGTCATAAACTAAGCTGCCTCTAAGTTTGTTTTTCTTCAAGCTTTCATCATTCTTCCTCCCTACACTGTCATGACCAGTGACAGTTGCTAAATATCACATATTTTGTGCTCCCCCAAACTCAACGGATGTGTGCAACGTCACAACCCGATCCCTATCTCCCTAACATGCCAATACAAAACCAACTCATTTAAACCTGCATCTTGTAACGCCCCGCCCTTTTCACTATGCTTATCTTTCCGAAAATCAGAGTATATTTTTTTTAAAATAACAGAGTGAGGAAGAGCGGGACGGCACGATGCGAGTTAAGTCCGAACTTCTAAAGTCCGACCCTTAACTGGCCAACCCTATGTGTGCATGGACTAAGTCCATGAAAACGGTTCACACATAATAATATAAACATGCGGAATTAAAATCATAACATGCGGAATTATAATAAAACCTAGTTCTATTCCATTTCAGATAGCAACTTACGTCAAGTCTTTAATCGTAATTAATATAACGTAATTATTCAAATAAATATCCAACCACAGCAAACCATCTAAATTATTACATGTCCGAGGTCTAGTTACTCAAATTACAACTCCAAGAGTAACTTAATCAAAATATAAACTAAAAGCATCCAAGCTCCTATGCCTGGCCCGTTTCGCGTTCATCGTTCTCCTTGTTTCCTGTATCATCCACTAGGGTAGAAGTAGGGCGTTAGAACAACGTGCCCAGTAGGTATTCCAATTAGGGCTAACACATGGTTAGTACAAAACATATATAATAATATCATAATGTCAAATGCCATATAAACCATGCTATGCCATGATGTTAAATGCAATCAGTCCCACCCATCACATGTACATAAAAGTACCCCCACATAGGTCTTTCGGACGCCCCGACGGAGTGTGGACCCTTCGGTTTCTTCCTAATGGAAAAACACATCAAGGTATCCCTCATAGGTTGTTCAGACCCCCCGACGGAGTATGGCCCCTCCGATTACGAATCCTTCACCCCATGCCATGCATGAGATGCTAATGAAACACATGTTATTTTATATTGTAAACATAGCATTAAAAGTCACATTTGAAACATATCCTTTACAACATAAATTCATCAAAATAAGATAAAAACATTGTACATAAACCCATGGTTTCAAAGAGGTGGAATCCTACCAAAGACCACTAACGTGTTCTTGCGCTTCCGTCCGGTAACCGCTCACGATTGTATACACCTTATGAGGTCCTGTTACCTTATAATATATCAATCAATTAAAACCATATCCATTTGATTTCCTATTATGTTTAAGTCTATAAACACAACCTTGTTCACAACAAAGTCCACAAAACAATCTCCATGGGGTTCGGCCATACACCATGGCCGAACCCATCGTCCCTTATTTTCACTTAATTACCAAATTGTAACGCCCCGCCCTCTCCGTGAATTTCAGAGTCTAATTTTTTTTTTTTTTTCTTTAAAATAAACATCGGAAGAGAGCGGGCGGCGTCACGACGCGAGTTAAGTTCAGACTACCCAAGTCTGAACCTTAACTGGCCACCCATGTGTACATGAAATAGACCATGATAGTGAATCACACATGGAACTAACATCAACATGCGGAATAATAAGACGAGATAGCAAGTAACAGTCTTAAATATTAACTAACATAGATCAACCATCCACAAATTATTATCCTAAACAAACCATAGCAAATAACGAATTATTACATGTCCAACAATAGTATTCAAATGACAGTAATAAAACGTAATCCAAATCCATTATTAATGCACTTAGGCTCAGCTCCCCTCTTGGTCAATGACCTTTCCTTTCCCCTTGCTTGTTCCTGCAATCTCCTCTGAGGATAGAATTAGGGCGTTAGATCAACGCGCCCAGTAGGTTCCCGAATCAGGGCTACCACATGTTAGCATATAAAACATGCATATACATATCATAATACATGATCATCAAAACAGGTAAAACAATGCTATGAAATATGCACATGCAATGAGCATCCCCCATCATGTACTTTCATAGCCATCACTTGACGTGCCTTGCACCGACAAGGTAAATTACAACACACCTTCATCTCTTCTATAAGCGATGTACATGTAATGAGCAACCCCCATCATGTACCATCGTAGACATCACTTGACGTGCCTTGCACCGACAAGGTAAATTACAACAACATTCATCTCTTCTATACAATATGTACATGCAATGGGCAACCCCCATCATGTACAATCGTAGCCATCACTGTAGAACTTCATTCATTATCCCATGACTATGCATGAGATGCCAATGCCTGTATGCCATTTGTTAATGCATAATATATCATTTGAAACACATATATTAAAACAAGAGTATCATAAGAAAAACTGGGTAAAAACCGTGGTTACAAGTAGGTAGGAAACCTACTTAAGAATCCCTTCAGTAACTGATCTTTCTTTCGCGTCACCCGGTCACGACTAGCACGTCGTTCGACTTCCGGTACCTTATCCATATACCAAACAGCAAGACATAACATCATTTATTTATTCAATCACATCTACGACCCATCCGCATCATGTGGGGTTCGACCATGCCCTTGGCCGAACATCACCAACTTAGGACTTAACTTCCTACTTTATTTAATCAACTCTTAAGCACTTAACCCTTTTAAAAATGACATGGTTCAGCCCTATGTTGGCCAACCGATAATCAGCAAGTTAAACTTCCATAACTCACATCAAACACCATATTTTAAATGGTTTAAAACTCACCAACTTCATCAAAACTAACATGGGGTTCACTTGATCTGGTTGATCCCTCTACTTCTCATGATTATACATGATTTAATCATGTTAACACAACCATGAATTACACATGGTTCAGCCACATAACCAGCCACCAAAACAGTAATTTAACTTCACCAAAACACATCACTTACTTACATGGGGTTCGGCCATCCAAGGTGGCCGAACTCAATGTCCATATCTTGGTCTTTTAACCATGCTTTAGGCATTATTTAAACATGCAATATCAGTATTATATTGCTGCCTTTAAACCTCTTAGAAACCATCTAATTAAATTCATTCACAACAGTCCATAAAGTCCATGGTTTCCATGTTTCAAACACCTTAAAACCAACCATCATTTGCATGGGGTTCGGCCCTCCATGGTGGCCGAACCCAATGCTATGTTTGCTGTTTTTGAACCTCATATAGACATGCATAAACAGTATATTAATATCAAGTTTTAACTCTCAAAGAAATCATCCAAAACAGTCCATAAAAAGTCTATGGTTTACATGTTTTTTCCAACATGAAACCAACATTCTTTTACATGGGGTTCGGCCCTCTATGTTGGCCGAACCCAATGGTTATGTTTGCTGTTTTTAAACCTCAATCATCATGTAATTAACAGCGTATTAACATCAGGTTTTAACTTTAAAAGAAACCATCCAAAAACCAACATGATATCATGGGATTCGGCCATCCAAGATGGCCGATCCCCATGGTCCATTTTCTCCAATTTTACTCCACTGATTAGACCACATATCTTCAGCCTTTTCTGATATCCAAACCCATGTTTTAACCCTCTTTAAGCATGTATTTTAAATCTTAATAAAACATGTAAAAACAGTCCCCAAATGGATGGTTTTAAATTTCAAAAACCATAACCATTAACCAACTCTTTTCATGGGGTTTGGCCACCCAAAGTGGCCAAACCCAATGGTTCATTTCATTTCTTTTGACACCTTCTTCCATGGTTTAGACTCTTGTCAAATTCGACCATGGTATGACATGCAAATCCATGTTTTCAATCTTTCCAAAGCATGTATCTTAGACCTCTAAAATCGGTCCTATTCTTGCATGGTTTAATCCTTACAAAACCATCAACACTAACCATAAAATTTCATGGGGTTCGGCCATCCAAAGTGGCCGAACCCTATGTCCATGTTTTCCATCTAATTGAGCATAAAGGAATCATATTTTAACCCTTTGATAGATTTGACCATCACATGGCCAAATCATGTCTTATTTTACCCATTTTATTAACCATAAATCAATGGGAAAAACTTACCACTTTCCTTTGCCTTTTGCTCTTGACTTTTAATCCTTGTTTCCTTAACTCCTTGCTGATTGTATGCTTGAATATTTGGTACCAAAAGCCTCTGCTGTTCCAGCCAAGAACACCAATTGAAGAGAGGGTGAAAGAGATGGGAAAAATTGGGTTTCCTTTGACAAAAACGGCCAACCATGGGTGTTTATTGTTCTTTTGTAGTTCAGCCCCAAAAACCTCTCAATTCCTCATAATTTCTTGCTCAAAACGGTGGGCATTGGGTGCCATCCAAGGCACCCCTTGGCAGCTACCAATGCAGCCATTCAAATCCCCAAGCAACCCACCTCAAACCCATGCACTTATATTTAATATTTACCATGGAACTCACCAAAACAAGTCCCCAACGTGTGGGACTTGTTTTGGCTGATTTGAGACCAGCTAAACTCTTCCAATTCCCCTTGGACTCACTGAATTTACAGCCCCTTGAGTTTCCATTTTGACTCACTCAACTCAAGGTATTTTTATTCCAACCCAACTCATCACATTTAATGCATTTCATTTAATGCATATGAGTTAACTCACCTTTTGATTTAATTCCAACTCACCTCCATCCCACTCAACTGATTTGAATCGTGTTTGAGCTCCCTTGAGGGTTCACACGGTCAACAATAGTCAACTCGACCCGTTGGGTCCACTTTTAGCTCCTTGACCCGTTTTGACAACATGACCCATTTATGGTATTTTGGTCATTTCTAATTGGTTTTTACATATGGATCAAGCCTACCCATTTTTCCTCCACTTGATTTCCAATCAAATAGGCTTAACCCCTTTTAATTTAAAATCACAAAACGGTCAAATAACCCAGCAAGACCCGATGGGCCCCATTTGGGCCCTTTGACCCATTTAGCCATTTTTGACCCAATTGATGTAAATTGCCCAACCAATCACACTTAACGTTCATAATGTACTCATATGATCTTAATTTGAGCAATGGACCCCACCATTTCCTTACTTAACATCACAAAATAATTAATTTAATACATCAGGGGCATTTTCGTAATAATCCACTTCATTGAGAAATTACCCATCCAATCAAACTTGACAATCATAATGTGCTCATATGATCTTAATTTGAGCAATGGACCCCACTATGTTCTCATTTAACATCATAGTTATTACATTCACCAAATCCAGGGACATTTTCGTAATTATCCATTTCATTGAGAAATCGAGGTGTTACACAAATTGCCATCCATGGCTATCATTCCATCAACCTAACGATTTATACATTAAAAACCATAAATTATTCCCCATGGGGTTCGGCCATACAACATGGGCAATCCCATGATCATTCATTTTTACTTATATTTACAGCAATGCCATTATACATATCCATAGCCATTTACATTGCTTATTTTCATAAGCCTTATGTTCTAAAATAATCCACACAAATAGTTCATGGGGTTCGGCCATACACCATGGCCGAATCCTATGTCCATTATTTTCACCTATTTACATCCATGCCATTGCTTAATCATATTAGGGCCATACATGACCCATAACCGATTCCTTAATCCAAACATGATCCACCAAGGAGGGACCCATTAAAAATTACTTCATGGGAATGGGGTGCGGCCATACACCATGGCCGAACCCTATGATGTCTAACTTTCTAATTATAGCAATCACCATCCTTGAATCCATAATCAAGGTTCCTTCCCTTTTTGATCCAAAAGTCCATCATTAATTTCTTTGTAAATCAATAACCATCTTCCATAAAATAAACCCTAGTGGGGTTCGGCCATACCCCATGGCCAAACCTCACTCATAGAGACAATCCAGTCATTCCCATCACTTTGTAAATTAATAACATCTTTCATGGGGTTCGGCCATACACCATGGCCGAACCCTATGGTTCAAAATCTTCTCTTTAAAAATCATTCATCCTTGATCTTCCATGATCAAAATACATGTAACCAATTCTATATTTCTCCATGTAACACCTTTTAAAAATATGAATAATTTTCCATGGAGTTCATCCTTCAAAAACTCTTAATCATTACCAACACACCTCCATGGGGTTCGGCCATGAAACATGGCTGAACCCTATGGTTCTTTAATTTCCTACACTCATCCAAACCTTGTAAAACCTTTTAAAACCATAAGTATCAGTCTATGATTTTCATCCTCCAAACTTCCATTAAATCACCAAAGTCTTTCCATGGGGTTCGGCCATACACCATGGCCGAACCCTATGGTTCATCCCTTTTTATTAAAACACCATAATTATTCCCTCAATTTTCTTCCAATGGGTTCGGCCATACCCATGGCCTAACCCTATGGTTCCTTTCTTCAAACAAAAACATCAAAATACTAACTTGTTTCGCGACTCCTCCAGTTTTCCTTTAGCTCCGACGTGTTCTTGCTCTTCCAATCCTTTTTTTCCTTAGCCTCCTTCCACTTCTTCATGATCTTTCCCACTTGTTGGCTGCCTTCTCCTTCTTTTGATAATGTTGAGACTGACCTTGATGTTATGTGTGCCGTGCGCCCTTGCTGCGCTTCTTTTTAACAACTTCCTCTTGATCCCAACTTAGAAGGTGCTGAGATAGGAATTGTCGTGCGCCCCTTGCTACCTCTCTTTTATAAAAAAACTCTACTCGGTTCTATATTGCTGAAATGGCAATTGCCGTGCGCCCTTGCTTCCCACTTTGGAGAGTCCTTTATTTAGAAGATGACATTCGCCCCCTTGTAATTTAGCAATTGCCCTATTATTACTCATTTTTTTTAAAAGATACTCTAATATATCTTATCTTGTATGCGCATATCTCATGGATATGCGTATGTCACACACGGCCTTGCGATCCTAAAATCTTTCCATCCGTATGCACAATATCTCCATACACCTCATACGTATATCCTTCATTGGCTTCCACTCCATGTGCATATCATGGATTAGATATCTCATATACAACCAATGTAATCTTTATTTAATTTTTTAGACATCTTCTTATATATGCAAATCTAATATTCTGCCATGCACAATATCCCATTCCTAGCCTCTTTATGCACATAATAATTAATTATAGACATAATGCATTACTAATTTAATTAAGCCCCATTTAATTCTATTGAAACCATTTCCACAATCCCTTGGGTCTAAATTGAGCAATGACGCAACACTTTACCCATCTAAGGTCCATATCTAAAATTCACAAATTAAATGGGTTATTTTCATATATATATATATATATATATATATATATATATTAATAACTTGGAAAACCGAGGTGTTACATTACAACCATCTTTTTAAAATTTTCGTCCCGAAAATCGAGTGAAGTAGGGTTTCAAACATTTACATAAATAGCTCAGGATGAGCTGTTCTCATTTCCGACTCGAGTTCCCAAGTGGCTTCCGCAATGCCATGTCAATCCCATACCACCTTGACAAACTGAATCGCTCGGTTCCGTAATACCCTTTATTCTGTATCCACCACTCGGACAGGCTTTTCGACGTATGTCACGTCGCTTCAGATCTCTATGTCTTGCATATTCAGTACATGAGAAGGATCAGGATTGTACTTCCTCAACATCAATATATGGAACACATCGTGCAAAGATGCCAACTATGAAGGGAGTGCCAATTGATAAGCCACGTCCCCCATCCTTCTTATGATTGAAAATGGTCCCACACATCTTGGCGATCGTTTCCCCTTCTTTCCAAATCTCATGTGTCCCTTTTGTGGCGAGACTTTCAAGAACACTATGTCCCCCACTTCAAATCCAAGGAACCTCCTCCTCTTGTCAGCATAGCTCTTTTGACGACTTTACGCAGTGAATAGATGTTGCCGTATCACCTCTATCTGCATTGTAGTCTCTGTAACCAACTCACGTCTAATCAGTGCAGGCTCACCGACCTTTGTCCAGCACAATGGTGACCTACATGGTCTACCATATAATGCCTCAAATGGAGCCATTTGGAGGCTTGCCTAGTAACTGTTGTTGTATGAGAATTCTACCAATGGCAAGTTATCCTCCCATTTACCCTTGAAATCTACCATACATGCTCTCAGTATATCCTCCAATGTCTGTATTGTCCTCTCAGACTGCCCATCAGTCTGTGGATGGAATGTTTTGCTCATTAGTATGTCTGTTCCCATGGCCGACTGCATGCTCTGCCATACTCTGCCGGTGAATCGACCATCTCTGTCAGACACAATAGTTCAAGGAATACCATGCAATCTAATGATATCCCTGATATACTGCCGACCTAAAGTCTCAGATGAGTCTGTCATCCTGATGGGAATGAAATGTGCAGACTTGGTCAGTCGGTCTACCACGGCCCATATCGCATCGTTGCCCTTTGAAGACCTTGGCAACCCTGTCACAAAATCCATGGAGATGTGCTCCCATTTCCATTCTGTTACTGGTAAGGGTTTGAGTAACCCTGGTGGCTTTTGATATTCCATCTTAACCTACTAACAAGTTAATCAATGAGCCACAAATTCTGCCACCTCCTTCTTGAGTCCATGCCACCAGTAATGTCTCTTCAGGTCGTGATACATCTTGGGTGCTACCCGGATGAATGGAGAGTTTGGTCTGATGCACCTCAATTAGTAACTCTTTTCTGTAGCTCTTAGGCACATATATCCTTCCTCGGAATACTAGACCTTGTCCTGGTCGTAACTCCCATTCCGGTATGACTTCACTAGTAGACATCTTGGCCCATATCTCCTCCACTTCCGGGTCTATCCGCTGTTCCTGTTCAATCTTGTAACCATGTTGGACTGTATGATCAAATTGTACATACTCCCATGGTTATTGATATATAAATTGAACTCTCTTATGGTATTCAGCATGTCCCATTCTATCCTGATCAAACATACCACTGATGCCTGTGATATGTGGCTGAGGGCATCCGCCAGCTTGTTCGCTTTGCCAGGGTCATAACGAAGTGCGAACTCATAATCTGTCAGATATTCCATCCATTTGCGCTGCCTCAGGTTGAGCTCTTTCTGATCAAAAAAGTACTCAAGCTCTGATGATCTGAAAACACTTCAAATTTCTCACCATATAGATAATGTCTCCAGCTTTTGAGAGCGAAGACCGCTGCGGCTAGTTCAAGATCGTGCATACGATAGAGGCATTCATGTATTTTCAATTGTCTTGAACCATAAGCCACCACATGATGAGTTTGACTGAGGACACACCCGAGTCCTTCTCCTAAAGCATTGCATTGTACCTCATAACCCTTGCCTCTTTCTGGCAAAATTAAAATAGGAGCCGTTGTAAGTCTATTTTTCAGGTCCTCAAATCTCTGGTTGCATAGATCTGACCACTCAAATTTGACTCCTTTCTGAGTGAGCCGAGTAAGTGGAGATGCTATTTTGGAGAAATCCATGATAAACTTCCTGTAGTAACCAGCCAATCCCAAGAAACTACGGATCTCAGTTACATTCTTTGGCGTTTTTCATTCTCCCACTGCCGCCACTTTAGCCAGATCCACGGCTATACCTTCTGCTGATATGACATGTCCCAAGAAGTTAACATTGGGTAGCCAGAATTCACACTTGCTGCCTTTGGCATATAACCTGCTCTTCCACAAAGTGTCCAAAACTATCCTTAGGTGCTCAGTATGTTCTTCCTGAGTTTTGGAATAAATCAAAATGTCATCAATAAATACAATGACAAATTGGTCCAAGTGAGGACGGAAAATCCTGTTCATTAGATCCATGAACACAGCCGGTGCATTGGTGAGTCCAAACGGCATGACTACAAAATCATATAGTCCATACCGCATTCTAAAGGCTGTCTTTTCTATCTCCTCCTAACTAACCCAGATTTGATGGTATCCGGACATCAGGTCAATCTTAGAGAAATGGCTGGAACCTCTAAGTTGATCAAATAAATCATCGATCCTGGGTAGAGGGTACTTGTTTCTAACCGTCAACTGGTTAAGTTTTTGATAATCCACACACATACGGAGTGAACCATCCTTTTTCTTCACAAATAAAACCAGAGCTCCCCAAGCCGATGTACTGTTCCAGATGCAACCCAGTCTGAGCAGTTCATCAATTTGCTTCTTTAGCTCTGACATCTCTGCTGGTGCCATCCGGTAATGTGGTAATGACACTGGTGCAGTGCCAGGGTACAACTTGATTTCAAAATTAAACTCCCTCATGGGAGGCAAGCTAGGGAGTTCTGTTGGAAATACATCCGCATAGTCTTTTACTATTGTTGGAAGTTCATCCACCGGTGCCTTGTTTATTCTGATACTATTCAATACTAGATGACTCAACCCTTCATGCAATCTGCTTTGTTTGTCGGTACGCACTACATGTTGTTTTCCCTCGGGTGACCAAAATGTTACCCTGCGGCGATAGCAATCAATGTTGGCCTGAAAGCTAGCCAACTAGTCCATACTGAAGATAATATCGTACTTTGTCATATCGAGTACCAAATAGTTGAACTCAAATCTGAGTCCAGCGAGTTCAGTATTCACTGCTGTGCATATAAGCCCCAATGATGTGTCTCTGACGGGGGATACAATGGTGAGTGATGTGGACAGTTTTTGTACTAAAGTTCCAGTTGCAGATATGAATGCAGTAGATATGAAAGAGTGGGATGCTTCCAAGGCGTAGGAACTACTGACTACTGCCATACCTCGAATCACAGAGTGATCCTCTGCTGTTGGAGGTGCTAAGGTAAATAACTGTCCCGATCCTATAGGCGCCTGTCCCGCCTAATTAAATGTGCTGCCTCCTCGTGAATTAGCTGGCCTAGCTGGTGGGTGAAATGAACCTCTGTATTAAAGGGTTTGTTGAGTTGTGGGCATTCCCTCTTAAAATGGCCTAGCTGATCACAATGGAAGCATTTGTTCACCCCTCTGGGAGCCTGAGTGACTGATGCAGATGGGGAGGGATGATTGGGACGAAACCCCCTGTTGACCTAGTGGATGGTGAGGGACTGCTAAAGTTTGGTCAAAACTTCTTGTTGGGCTGAAAAGTACCCCTCCCACTCTGAACTCGGCGGTTGTCAAAACGCATTTACTCAGCCATCTCTTGCTCTGCTATAGTGGCCCTGCTGACTACCTCTGCCAATGTAACCGCTTTAAATATGGTTACCTTGGCCCTTATGCTTGGCCGTAGGCCCAGCTCAAACTTGCGTGCCCTTCGATACTCTGTATCCACCATATAAAATGCATAGCAAAACAAACTAAGAAACTCCTGGTGGTATTCTGCCACCGTCATGGTACCTTATACCAAAGATAGAAAAGCCTGAGTCTGGCGCTCCTTCTCCTCCTCAGGGAAATAATGATCCAGGAAGGTAGCTGAGAACTGCTCCCAAGTCATTGCAGTCCTCTCTCCTTCCGGAAGGAGTGCTCGCTGCTTCTCTACCACCTCCCACCATTTACCGGCATCATCGATTAGTTGTGACGTGGCCAGTAAAATCTTGTCAGCATGACTCGTGATCTTCAGGATCTGTGTGATCTTCTTTAGCCAATTTTCCACTCCGATAGCCCATTCCCTCCCTTTGAAGTAAGGAGGGCACAGTTGCTGGACGTCCCTGACCATGCTCCTGTCATTGGTCTCGTTGGTGGTTCCATTCCCGTTCAAGTGTTGTTGGAACACTGAAGTGACCACCGCTTGGACCAAGTTTTGTAGTTCAGGAAGCACCACCGGTTTATTCACGCTGCTTTGTTCCTCCTCCTCTTGGTGGGATGGGTGTTCTTCCTCTTCGTGTCGAGATTGTCGTTCCTCCTCATTTCGAGGGTTTTCTACCTCATCTTCACCCCATTTGGATTTTGTCGGGTCCTTCTCTGTAGAGCAATTATTTTCCCTAAGCCATTGAAAAATATCATGACTTAGTTTTCATCGTAAAGTTTGTATTTTCCTATTTTGGGGAAATTTCCAAATAAGCACTCTTGATTTTTGCTTTGTTTCTGGGGAAATATATCCTATGTTGCTATGTTTGATAATCCAATTATTTTGACTGTACTTCCTTTGCTATCATCCATTGCTGCTCTCAGATAGAATGTTCCGTCTGAGTCTAACAAAGTAAATTAATGCACTGAGACCGAATTAATTTACTCCTAGAGATTCAATCTTTTTAGTTCGCTCTGATACCAACTATAACGCCCCGCCCTTTTCACTATGCTTATCTTTCCGATAATCAGAGTCTATTTTTTTTTTTAAATAACAGAGTGAGCAAGAGCAGGACGTCATGACGCGAGCTAAGTCCGAACTTCTAAAGTCCGACCCTTAACTGGCTAACCCTATGTGTGCATGGACTAAGTCCATGAAAACGGTTCACACATAACAATATAGACATGCGGAATTAAAATCATAACATGCAAAATTATAATAGAACCTAGTTGTATTCCATTTCAGATAGCAAAGTACGTCAAGTCTTTAATCGTAATTAACATAACGTAATTATCCAAATAAACATCCAACCATAGCAAATCATCTGAATTATTACATGTCCGAGGTCTAGTTACTCAAATTACAAGTCCAAAAGTAATTTGATCAAAAATATAAACTAAAAGCATCCAAGCTTCTATGCCTGGCCCATTTCGCGTTCATCGTTCTCCTTGTTTTCTGTATCATCCACTAGGGTAGAAGTAGGGCATTAGAACAACGCGCCCAGTAGGTATTCCAATTAGGGTTAACACATGGTTAGTACAAAACATATATAATAATATCATAATGTCAAAAGCCATATAAACCATGCCATGTCATGATGTCAAATGCAATGAGTCCCACCCATCACATGTACATAAAAGTACCCCCACATAGGTCTTTCGGATGCCCCGACGGAGTGTGGACCCTCCGGTTTCTTCCTGATGGAAAAACACATCAAGGTATCCCACATAGGTTGTTCGGACACCCCGACGGAGTGTGGCCCCTCCGGTTAAGAATCCTTCACCTCATGCCATGCATGAGATGCTAATGAAACACATGCTATTTTATATTGTAAATATAGCATTAAAAGTCACATTTAAAACATATCCTTTACAACATAAATTCATCAAAATAAGATAAAAACATTGTACATAAACCTATGGTTTCAAAGAGGTGGAATCCTACCAAAGACCACTAACGTGTCCTTGCGCTTCCGTCTGGTAACCGCTCACGGTTGTACACACCTTGTGAGGTCCCGTTACCTTATAGTATATCAATCAATTAAAACCATATCCCATTTGATTTCCTATTATGTTTAAGTCCATAAACACAACCTTGTTCACAACAAAGTCCACAAAACAATCTCCATGGGGTTCGGCCATATACCATGGCCGAACCCATGGTCCCTTATTTTCACTTAATAACCAAATTTCCATCCATGGCTATCATTCCATCAACCTAACCCTTTATACATTAAAAACCATAAATCATTCCCCATGGGGTTCGGCCATACAACATGGCCGAACCCATGATCTTTCATTTTTACTTATATTTACAACAATGCCATTATACATATCCATAGCCATTTACCTTGCTTATTTTCATAAGGCCCTTATGTTCCAAAATAATCCATACAAATAGTTCATGGGGTTCGGCTATGGTGTCCATTATTTTCACCTATTTACATCCATGCCATCGCTTAATCATATTAGGTCCATACATGACCCATAACCGATTCCTTAATCCAAACATGATCCACCAATAAAGGACCCATTAAAAATTACTTCATGGGGTTCAGCCATACAGCATGGCCGAACCCTATGATGTCTAACTTTCTAATTATAGGAATTACCATCCTTGAATCCATAATCAAGGTTCCTTCCCTTTTTGATCCAAAAGTCCATCATTAATTTCTTTCTAAATCAATAACCATCTTCCACAAAATAAACCCTAGTGGGGTTAGACCATACACCATGGCCGAATCTCACTCATAAAGACAATCCAGCCGTTCCCATCACTTTCTAAATTAATAACATCTTCCAAGGGTTCGTCCATACACCATGGCCGAACTCTATGGTTCATAATCTTCTCTTTAAAAATCATTCATCCTTGATATTCCATGATCTAAATACATGTAACCAATTCTATATTTCTCCATATAAAGCCTTTTAAAAATATGAATAATTTTCCATGGAGTTCATCCTTCAAAAACCCTTAATCATTACCAACACACCTCCATGGGGTTCGGCCATGAAACATGGCCGAACCCTATGGTTCTTTAATTTTTTACACTCATCCAAACCTTGTAAATCCTTTTAAAACCATAAGCATAAGTCTATGATTTTCATCCTCCAAACTTCCATTAAAATCACCAAAGTCTTTCCATGGGGTTCAGCCATACACCATGGCCGAACCCTATGGTTCATCCCTTTTTATTAAAACACCATAATTATTCCCTCAATTTTCTTCCATGGGGTTCGGCCATACCCATGGCCTAACCCTATGGTTCCTTTCTTTAAACAAAAACATCAAAATACTAACCGGTTCCATGACTCCTCCGGTTTTCCTTCACTCCGACTTGGTCTTGCTTTTCCAATCCTTTTTATTCCTTAGCCTCTTTCCACTTCTTCTTGATCTTTCCCACTTGCTGGCTGCCTTCTCCTTCTTTTGATAATGCCGAGACTGATCTTGATGTTATGTGTGCCATACGCCCTTGTTGCCCTTCCTTTTAATAACTTCCTCTTGATCCCAACTTAGAAGGTGCTGAGATAGTAATTGTCTTGCGCCCCTTGCTACCTCTCTTTTATAAAAAAATTCTACTCAGTTCTATATTGTTGAAATGGCAATTGCCGTGCGCCCTTGCTTCCCACTTTGGAGAGTCCTTTATTTAGAAGATGACATGCGCCCCCTTGTAATTTAGCAATTGCCCTATTATTACTTATTTTTTTTAAAAGATACTCTAATATATCTTATCTTGTATGCGCATATCTCATGGATATGCATATGTCACACACGACCATGCAATCCTAAAATCTTTCCATCCGTATGCACAATATCTCCATACACCTCATACGTATATCCTTCCTTGGCTTCCACTCCATGCAGATATCATGGATTAGATATCTCATATACAGACAATGTAATCTTTATTTAATTTTTTAGACATCTTCTTGGATATGCAAATCTAATATTTGGCCATGCACAATATCCCATTCCTAGTCTCTTTATGCGCATAATAATTAATTATAGAGATAATGCATTACTAATTTAATTAAGCCCCATTTAATTTTATTGAAACCATTTCCACAATCCCTTGGGTCTAAATTGGGCAATAACCCAACACTTTACCCATCTAAGATCCATATCTAAAATTCACAAATTAAATGTAACGCCTGCCCCTTTTTCACCGAAATCAGTGTCTATTTTTTTTTTTTTTGAATAGTAACAAGGGGCACGGACGTCACGACGCGAATTAAGTTCCGAGCTTCTAAAGCCCGGCCCTTAACTGGCCAATCCTACGCGTACGTGGAACTAAGTCCACGAGTACGATTCACGCGTAGAAAGTAAGCTTGCGGAATATAAAATTAAATGCGGAATGAAAATAGAGACTGTCCTACCAATTTTCAGATAGCAGGGAAGAAACATCCATTTAATTACTAAAATTCCATTAAACTGTACTGTCCAAAATAAACTCTAAAACATAGCAAGCCATCTAAGTTATTACATTCCGAAAAGCTAATTTACTCAATTTACATTTCCAAAATAAAATGATTAAACTAAGTAGCCGCCTCCCCAACCTCCTAAGCTTGGCTCCCGTCTCACCCTTCCGTTCCGACATCTCCTGCATCGTCAGCTAGGGTAGAAGTAGGGCGTTAGAACACGCGCCCAGTAGGACTCCGAATAGGGCTAGCACATGGATTAGTAATAACAGCGTACAAATAATAACCCAATGAAAGCTGATAAACCATCATATAATGAAACTATAAAGTAAATGCCATGTCATGGGTGTCTATGTTATGCATCCCACCCATCATCCAAACCATGTAATATCATATCCCTCTTGACGGAACAAGACCTCGTCAAGGTGTCCCCATGCCTGTTCTCGGTCGCCCCGACGGAGCATGGACTCCGGTTATCAAATTATCCCCATGCCTGCTTTTCGGTCGCCCCGACGGAGCATGGACTCCGGTTCCATTATTTTTCTGCCCATGCCGTGCATGAGATGTAATGCATTATGCTATGTAATTATATATATCTCATAACTCTAGTATATCATACATAGCCTTGGCATTTAATGCATCATCTTAAAATATAAATCATAGTATTTAACATAACATTCATAATCGTGAAAACCCATCATAAAATAAATCCCATAGTCCACAAAATAAGATAAAGACACCATCACATATCCATGGCTTACAAGGAGGTAGGAATCCTACCGAATACCGACTCGCGTCCCTTTTTCGTTTTCGTCCAACAATCCGGCTATCGACTCGCGTACCGCTCGCGCTATCCGATACCTTTTTAAATTACCAAATCAGTCCAAGTTTTAACCGTTTCTAAGCCCATAAATCATATCTTAGTGGTTTTCTTCAATTTTAGCCAATATTTACCATTTTTGCCATTACTCTTTTACATGATTAATTACTCATTTATTTAGGCATGATTAAGTCCAAAAATTGATCCATAACTTAGACCTATTAGTGGTCTATCAACCATAACATGAACTCATTAAAGATAAGTCCTTAACTTAACCAAATCCCAATCAATCTAAACACATTCATACTCCAACCTAACTCATCAAAAGACTCATAAATGGGCCATGGGTTCGGCCATACACCATGGCCGAACCCATGGTGTCCTTTTCCCATATTTTTCTTTGGGTCCATTGTTCACATTTGAATTTATCACAGTCCTTCCATATGGGGATTTCACCATTCATTTAAATCACTCATTTGATCAACATTGGTCTCATCTCTTGGGTTCATCAAAACTACTAACATTCCCATTTATTTTCCATTATTCACAACCTTTCATTCTATCATTTGATCACCATAGGGTTCGGCCATACACCATGGCCAAACCCATGGCTCATGATCCATCATTCATTGCTCCAAAATATTAAATCCATCTTTTCTATCTTTTAAACCCATCATTTGATCACCATTTCATCACCATAGGGTTCGGCCATATACCATGGCTGAACCCATGGTTCAAGATTCATTCCATCCATGCATTTCAAAGCCATAAAACCCCTTTGCATTTTTTATCATAAAACCATTTTTTAAACTTACCCACATTCATTCATTTAAAACCCTAATTTTCATTAGCTAAAAACCCTCATTGTCTTCCATTCTTTAAACCCTAACCAATTACATCAAAACCCTTAATCACCCACCATGGGGTTCGGCCATGTAGGGGTTCGGCCATGCTACATGGCCGAACCCTATGGGCCATGATTTTCTTCCAATCACCCAATTCCATGCTTAATTTAATAATTTACAAAATGCACATAATCCATTTATTTCTTTTCTTACCCTAACCCTAATTTACCCATTTAGGGTTTTTTTTTTTTTTTTCTCCATCTTTCACCCTTCCATTTGATGGATTTAAACTTCATGGCATAGAATTATCTAACCACCATTAAATTCACAAAATAAATCCCAATTCTTAAACCCTAAAATCCAAAATTTCTTGTTTAAGAAATACTCACAATCCGTCGTCTCCTCCGACTTCCGCCGCTCCCGCCGGTTTCCTTAGCCTCCTCTCTCCTTCCTCTAGATCTTTGGTAGGTCAAGATGCTTGATCAATGGTGACAAACCCCAACCTTAGGATCGGCCAAGTTAGTGTTTGTATTGAGAGATGGAGAGGGAAAGATGATGAGAGGGGAGATGATAACCTTGATCTTAGAGTGATTTTGCTTAAATTTCCACCTTTTTTCTTCTCTCATTCTCTTCTCTTCTCCTTAGCTCTCTTTCTCTCCTTCACTTGGAGCATGGGACAGCAATGGAGAATGAAAAAAATGAAGAGAGTAAAAATGAAGAGAGGATAAGAAATGAGAAAAGAAATCAAAGCTTATCCCCATTTGGTGACCTAACTACACTTTACATTAATTATTCCACCAACCAATACAAGATATTTATCTTGCTTTATGGTGGTGGTTTAGATAATCACCACCAAGTCCAACGTATTTTACATTTGAGGTGGGTAGCTTGGTCTCCCATTTGACCAATTTAACCCCATTTGCTTAACTTAATCACTTGATTAATTAAATTATTAATTTAGGTTAATTTATTTCCACTTAACCTAATTCCACCTCTTTAAATTCCCTTCATACTTCCACCCATAATTGACTAATTCCACCATGGTGGTCGGCCCCACCAAACCTTGGGTCCACACGCCACCTCACTTGGTGAGGTGGAGGTGGGTCCCACTTGGCCACATCACCTTGGTTTAATTCTAAATTAACTTAGGTGATTTAAATTTCATTGAATTCATTCTAAATGGATCACCATTGGGCCCATGGCCCAATTACATTTCCATCTTACCCATTTACATTAGAGCTTAACCATCTTGACCCATTGGGTCCCAAATGGGTATTTGACCCAATTTGACCGTTCTTAACCCATTTACCCATCATTGCCCCTTTAAATGAATTTAAATCAACTCCATAGTCCATTGGGCCATACTTGGGCCTTTGCCCAAACTTTGATCCATTTACCATCTATTCCATAAATTTTCCAATTTCCATCACGAAAATAAATAATATCCACATTTATATTAATTTAAAATTTCCGGGCCATTACATTAAATGGGTAATTTTCATATATATATATATATATATATATATATATCAATAACTTGGAAAACCGGGCTGTTACACATGTTAACCTATTTAAGAAAATCCATGTTAACTATAGACATGAGATAGAAGACACACATACTAACCAGAATACACATCAAATCAAACTATATCATTTCATTGATAAACAAAATGTGAATTGAGTGAATATAGTTTAGGACGGGGGCATCATGGATGCTTAGACAAAATATCAGAAGCTATAGTTTTTCAAAACAGAGACATGAAACATGAAAAACTATCCTAAGCAGAACCATCCGTAGGGTGTGATGCTGGAGGAGAAGGAGATTTTCATCGGGGACTCTCTTTGAGTTTTTCCATGAATGTGGAGAGGCTTTGGATTGATTCATTCATGAAGGTTGGTAAAACACCAATCTTTTTTTGCAACTTCCGACGTTTTTCAAGGTAGAAATAGAGTTGTCTTATAAGAGCTCTATCAAACTTGGATTTTGTATCTTCCATCTGTTCTTTTCCTTTCTCCTCTTTTACCTTAATCCTCTTTCTTTCAGCTTGCATTTCTTTTTCTTCACCACTCAAGACCCCTAGAAAGGTTGTGACCTGAACTCATTTTCTTTTTCTTCCACTCTCTTTGATTGGCACCCAAGAAGGGGAGGTAGGTTCTCTAATGGTAATACCAATTTGCCATCGAGGTATGGGAGGTGGTGAGTTCTTCTTGTGGGATCTCCTCGAGAGGGTCTTGACTCGACGACCTATAGTATTGAGGAGAGATGAAGATTCTCCTTCATACCACTGAGATTTGGGTTTCCTAGACAAGTTGGCATGATTATTCTCAGAATCAAAGGACACAATGATGACTGGGACTTGTTCATTGTCATTCTCCACTACATTTTTCTTTAGCTTAGAAACAACAAAACCACTTGGAGGAGAGAAGAATGCATAGAGCTTACTCAACCAATGGGAGTCACAAAATCCGTGATTTTCAAGCTACTGAGGTGGGAGAACCAGAAACTCTCTGATTTTTCAGTAATAAATCGCTATGAGATGTCCAATCGACTAGTCTAGGGCACGGAAGGAGAAAAGGAAATCACCATAGCTCAGCGGGAGAAGGAATGATGATTTTGAAATAACTTGTTGTTTTTGCATAAAGACACTTTTTAACTTAATCTTTCTGACTCACCGACAGGTCGTGACCAACAACCAGTCTGTGTCGACATGTCGATAAGTATCGACCTGTCTCTCCTTTTGATTTTCCCCCTTTCAGACAGTGTTCTGATTTCCAATAGTACCGACTAGTTTGTTTCTCCAACTAATCTATCCTTCTACCTAGGTTTTAAAATTGAAGGATGATTGGGTGTGTGTGTGTGTGTGCGCTTGCGATATTCATAGTTCACCAAGCTTTACTTATACACCTTTCAATGCTAGTGTAGATAAATACATTCACACAGATTATGTGCCATTAGAGGATTCAACACATCCTTTTGAAGGTAGGCACAGAACATGGATTACGGATCTCTTTTCCTATATCCAAACCAATCCAAGTACCTTGGGCACATTTAATTTACCAATTCAATCATATTGCCCAAGTGTGTGATGTCATGAGATGCGGCATCTCTATGTTTTAACAAAGACAATGTGCCTATGAACATAACTCATTCCACATATTGTGTAAAATAACGGATATTGGAAAGAGACACTAAGCACAGAAACTATACATTCATTCACATTTTGAATACATTAAATCATGCATATGAAAATGAAATATGATGCTGCCGACACAGCTCTCATGTCTGTTATCATGTTATTACCCAAAACATGATAAACACTTTTACCATTCTTTGAAGCATACTCCAATGAGGTTCATTCCTTGGAGAAAGCTGGTACATAAATGGATTACATTCATTTCCTAAAGATGCACAAATCACAAGGCATATGAAATGAAATGAGATAAGTATATTCCAATAATAGAGTGCAAACCTACATGTACATATGAATATCTTACATTATATCAATCCAACAATGAAACAAGAACATGGATTGAAGGTAAGATACATATGTGATTCCAAAAGTATGTTTTAAATGTGATACTCACAGTGGTATCCCTTCACACATTTGAACATAACATTGTGAGACTTAGAATCTAAGTCCACAATCCAGTGATGACCTTTTATCAAATCTGGTTTTAATCTTGGGTGCCTTCCCATTTGATCTTATAAATCAAAACTCCAGATTTTGTAGAAAGATCAAACACCATAAGACTAAATTTATTATAGTTCGGTTAGCCAACCTACATCTACTGTTAGGACTAGGACAACCTTGAGCTATCCCCAAATCCACTAAGTGGGGACTTACACCTTCACAATTAGAGTAGGAATTCCACCTTACTCAATCGGCTGAAAATTTCACCCACCACATGTAGAATAGGCATTTCACCTATTCATTTGGCTGAGAATTCCACCCACCACATGTGTGAGAGACGATGCTCTAGGTTTTTATAATGGTTCCTGAGCTAAGCCTCCTTAATCCACTTTCAGGACAAAGGTTTTAAACAAAATTAAAATGAAAAAACACTTGCCTTTATAACTATATCTCTTGATATGTGCTTCTTCAAGATCCACCCAATGTGTGCCGATGCTCAGCCTTTTAACCGTCGTAAAGCAATCACAATCCAGGGTGACTAGAAATTGGATTTAATAATATTTATCCTAGTTGTTTATTATTTCCTCTCTCCCTCACAAACTCAATCCATATGATTGGTTGTATTAGATTCCCCAAGAGTAAGTACAAGAGAGAGAGTGATCCTTTTGTTGGTCCTTATTTAAGCTCACTGATAATGATGAGGGTCCAGCAGATATACCAAAAGGTGCCAACTGGTTGCACAAAGATTGGTATTTATAGAGAAGGCAACCAGTTGCAGCAACGGTCATGTACCGATAGGTCAGACGCACCGAGGAATCAGTGGATAGAAATATTACTGTTCAACAACCCGATCGTTGCTCATTAAATGCACCCCCAATGGTATAATTCTTTCCAGGTCGACATGTTGGTGTCACCGATGGGTCGACAATCATGGCACCGAGAGGTCGGTCCATACAAGGGTCTCGATCTGGGGAAACACCATGCAGACAGAGTTTCATGTCCCGAAAATTGTTCTCCCTTTACCGAGGGGTCGGTCCTGGTACTCTCGATCGGTCTTGAACTACCGATATGTCTATTTTCTAGAGAGCCCACCTGTGTTCTAAGTTTCAGAACTCATAAGTCTTTATCGAAAAGTTGTTGACCACGAGGGCTCATTTTAGGCTTTCTCCGAAGGGTCGGTGCATACGAGACTCTCGATCAGAGGCATACCCAGAATGACAATCTATGATCCATAACCTTTGTCAATCTGGCTGACCAGTCTTTGACCACGATGGGTCAATCCTGTCTCCATTGAAGGGTCGGTGAGAACGACTAGTCGAGCTTACAGGAAACCAAATACATATTTCCAAGTTGGGTTCCAATTCACTGTCAAACTTCCTCTCTAGGTTATGATTTTACCATTTGTTCAACTAACCCTAGGAATGGTCCTCTTTAAGGTGTGGATGCCATCTAAAGTCATCTATGGCCAAATACATGTTTTGTGATTGCCATAACGATGAGCTTTAATCCGGTGGAGCATGATCTTCACTCTTGATCACATTGGGTATTCAAGTTTGTAGCAAGTGCTTCTTCCCGTGTCATGGAATTGACAAACTTAGGGACTCGGCAAGCCGGGGTACTAACACCCTCCTTTCACTCCCCATTCACTCTTCATTCTCGGTGCTAAGTTTTCTCCCCTCTTCACCATCTTCATCTACCTCAAGGAAAGGAAAAACACAAGAAGGAAGAAAAGAATGAAGGAAAGTAAGAGGTAGAAGGAAAAGACCCCAAATTCGAACCTCTCTTGGTATGTGGATGTTATCATGATTTAGAGCTAAAAAAATACACTATAATGCTTAGAGGTAGCTTAAATACTAATTTGGAACCGATGGATTTCAGATCCCCATAATAATATGTCGACAGTGTTGACATGTCGGTCTGGGAGTAAATGATAAATGTAAGCGTAAATGAACTGGAACCCGTTCGACATGTCGATAAGTCCCTAGTCGACATGTCGACCAGATGGATGTATCGACCTGAGAGTACAAGAAAAACAATGTAAAGTCCCGACCAGACCAAACCCAGGCCGATGTGCTTGACATGTTGACTTTATGTACCACTCGATGTATCAATTGAATCGATACTATCGATCTAAGAAGATAAGAAAAATACATAGTTATCAGATTAAAACTAGGTCTACCTGTTTGTTATATCGACGTATCAACTTTGTAAACCTCCGATATGTCGACTACACCAACACTATTGATCTAAGACCAACGGATGAAAATACGAACCAAACACAGACCGACATGTCAGCTGGGTAGACATGTCGATTGAACCTAGGTCCACATGTCGATATTCTCGACTTGTCGACTATGTACACTTTTGCCATATCGACACTCCGGAGTGTATCGATCTGAGAGCAATGAATAAAATACAGACTTGTGCAGACAATTTTACAAGGGTTACACAATTGATTCAAATCACCTATGTGGAGTTACGTAGACTCCCCTAAGCTATACCAAATGGACTTTTAAGCCTTAACCACGGCCTTTAGTAATTTGATTACTAGAAATTCCAACTTAGTGACATGAATGTGATGATTTGAAACATGTGTATGAACAAAGAAATCAAGGATAATCCCAATACCGTTCGAGCGACTTCGTGAGTCAATCCTTATAGCTGATCTCCTTCGATCAGGTAGGTTTTCCTACTTTGTTGAAGCACTTGAGTATGACTTAAGTTTTTTTATCCTTACTATGAAAATTCAGGAATAGTTTCCTCTATACACATGTGGTAGTTTATAAAATTGATGTTTAACTTTCAACATGTAAATATTTGAGATATTTTGTAAATATGATACTTGGCTTATATTTTGAAAATATGTGATTATATGATAAAATGATCTTGTCATCATTATGCATTCATGTACCTCATGCATATGGCATGGGATGGGAATTGCATTAGCCGAGCCAAGGTTCAGCTGTCTAGACTTCATTGGACTCATGTAAGCACTTATGTTCTAATTGATAACACTGGACAAATGTATGTTCGGCCGAGTCCATTGATTAGAAGGTACAACATTGATTGGGCTAAAAGAGCTCTTGGGTAACTAGTCTGAAACCCTGCATAGAGGGAGGAGACCACAGTCGACCAATAGTCTCGATTGTTAAACTTGTGGATGGGAACAACACCCTGTTGGTTGCTGCCTTAAATACTGTGGACATAATTGGCCAATGACGAAACCGTTGAGATTAAAATTTTTGTAGTTGATGCATGGGGCATGGAAAGGCATTCATATGTCATAACACCCATGGCATAATACATCATGATGCGTATTTCAGTACGATTTTAAGTATAAAATGTCTATGAGAAATGAACATGATCATGAGAAATACATTATGCCTTTGTGATTGCTATTTCCCTAACTTAAAGTTAATGTGAATGAGTCTTCTTATTATTATTGATATAATACTCCATAGTGCATATCCTTTCATTGGAATTCCTACTGAGCGTGTTGATTAAGCCCATACTTTCCCCTTTTAGATCCGAATGCAAGGGAAATGAAAGAAGGTGAGACCGGACCCAGTAGTAGCCAAGCTTGAGCAGAGTGGATGCAAAAGAAGAAATTATGCCTAGATAGCATCCTTATTTTTGTTGAACAATGTAATTCGTAAGAGTCACTTTTGGGAATGTAATATTTAGCCTTAGCTCCTAATTTTGGATTCGACATTGTATTTGACTCGTGTTTTGGGAAATCCATATCTTTGTTTTGAAATGTCTTTGTATTGTACATAAATGTTCAAATTTTTCCTCAGTTTGTACTAGCACGTTTAAATGTTAATGTGGGCTTTAAACCATACATGTGCTAAGTTGGGCCAGTCAAAGGTCGGGTTTTCAAACTCGGACTCGGCTCGCCTCATGACAATTAATTAGTTTACAATAAAACCCTAAATTGTCGTAAAATTGTAACACCCGACCCTTTTTCACTCGCTTCTTTCCGTAAATTCAGAGTCTATTTTTTTTTATAACAGAATAGAGTGATAGAGCGCAGGACGTCACAACGCGAGCTAAGTCCGAACTTCCAAAGTTCGACCCTTAACTGGCCAACCCTATATGTGCATGGACTCAGTCCACTATGGTTCATACATAGCAATATCAACATGCGGAATAAAAATCATAACATGCGGAATCATAACATCCAATTTGCGGAATCATAATAGAACCAAGTTCTATTCCATTGATAGCAAAGTACTTAGTCAATAAATCACTTTAATCATTATCCAAATAAAACATCCAACCATAGCAATTCATCTAAGTTATTACATTCTGAAATCTGGATACTCTAAATACAAATCCCTGAGTATCTTAAACAAAATATAAAACTAAAAGCGTTCCGAGCTTCTATGCTTGTCCCTTTCCGAGTTTATCGTTTTCCTCGTTTCCTACATCATCCACTAAAGGGTAGAAGTAGGGCGTTAGTACAACTCGCCCTGTAGGAATTCCAGTTAGGGTTAACACATGGGTTAGTACCAAAAATCCCGATATAACATGTATCAAAACCAGTTATAATAAATCATGGCATACTTATAAAGCATCGTATCCAAATCAGTGTATGATAATAGAAATCCAATCATACCGATAAAAACTAAAACCTTGCATGATAATAAAAGTCATAATCATGCCGATTCAATGCCATACCATACTATCATATGCAATGAGTCCCACCCATCACAAAACATAAGGTATACTCTTGATGGAATTCTCCTCACCAAGGTATCTTCCTGGTGGAATTCTCATCACCAAGGTCTTCTCTCTTGATAGAATTCTCCTCATCAAGGTATTTCTCACAGCTGCCTTACGGACATTCCGATGGAGTGTGAGCTCCGGTTACTTAGTATCCTCTTGATGGAATTCTCATCATCAAGGTATCCCCTGATGGAATGCTCATCACCAGGATATATAGTGTAACACCCCAATTTCTCAATGAAGTGGATAATTACGAAAATGCCCCTGATGTGTTAAATTAATTATTTTGTGGTGTCAAATAAGGAAATGGTGGGGCCCATTGCTCAAATTAAGATGATATGAGCACATTATAAATGTCAAGTTTGATTGGATGGGTAATGAACATCAATTGGGTCGAAAATGGCTAAATGGGTCAAAGGGCCCATTGGACCCAATGAGTCAAAATGGATGATTTGACCATTGTGTAAGCTCAAATTAAATGGGGTCAAACTGAATTGATTGGAAATTAGGTACAACAAAAATGGGTAGGCTTGATACACAAGCGAAAACCAATTAAAAATGACAAAATCAGCCCATGAATGGGTCATGTTGTCAAAACGGGTCAAGGGGCTGATTGGGGACCCAATGGGTCGGGTTGACCAAGTTGACCATGGATGACCGTGTGGGCCCACAATTGAACTCAAGTGTGAGTTAATTCAGCTTGAGTTGGACTGATTTGGAGTGAGCTGGATTTAAGAAAAGAGTTGACTCAAACTTGGTGCATTGAATGTGATGAGTTGGATGAGTTGGGTTAGAATAAAAATATCTTGAGTTAAGTGAGTCAAGAGGAAGTTGAAAGGCATTGTTAATCACACATCACTCTTGGAGAATCCATCTCAGCCGTTGAGTGTGAAGAGGTGCTTTGGCAAAGCCAAAAGACACCAAGGTTGGGCGGCACCAATTCATGAATGGATGCATTGGTTCATTTCCAAAGAGATGCAATGTTTGGCACCAACGGGTGTCTTGGTTAACACCCAACATCCCATCGTGTTTAGCACAATTAAATGAGGGAGGATGAATGGGAGATGGGGCTGAAACTACAAAAGGCAAAGGTTACCTTTCTTGGCCGTTTTTGTCATTGCAAATCCAAGAATTTTCCATCTCTCTCTCCCTCTCTCCAATTCGTTTCTTGGTTGAACAGCAGAGGTTTTTGGCACCAGTTAATCAAGTATAAACCAACAAGGAATTAAGGAAGAAAGGAAGAAATAAAAGGGAGAAACCAAGGATCAAAGGCAAGAAGAAAGTTTGGAAAATTTGGTAAGATTTCTTAAGTGTTTAAGCCAATTAAGTTGTAAGAAAAAGGGTGTGTATGGGGCCATGGTCATGGCCGAATACACCAATGTTTTAACCTTGATTAATGGAGGTTTTAAAATGGTAAAGATGACCATTGGGTTCCGCCACCATGGAGGGCCGAACCCCATGTAAAAGATAGGTTGGTTTGATGTTTTGAAACATGGAAACCATGGAGTTTTGGTGGACTGTTTTTGGGTTTTATTTAAGATTCAAATGCATGTTTTAAAAAGGGTTAAAAACATGGATTTGAATGACAGAAGGACTGAAGTTAGCATGGGTCTAAACAATGGATGAAAACTGATGAAATGGACCATGGGGATCGGCCATCTTGCATAGCCGAATCCCATGAAGTATGAGGGTCATTTGGACAAAGAGATGAACTTATTTGGATGGTTTTTGAGAGGAATAAATGCAGCAATGTTATACTGATATTATATGTTTAAATAACACCTAAAACATGTTTGAATAACCAAAACATGGACATAGGGTTCGGCCACCTTGGATGGCCGAACCCCATGTAAGTAATTGATGGTTTTGGTGAGTTAAAAACCATATAAAGTTATGGTGTTCTTATGGCAATTAATGGATTAACATTTTTACTATTTTGGTGGATTATTATGCGGCTGAACCATGTATAGTTCATGGTTGAGTTAGCATGATTAAACCATGAGTAATCATGGTGATTATTGGATCAAGTGAACTCTAGGGTTCGGCTATGAGTATGGCCGAACCCCATGGGGCTGTTTTTGGATAAATGGACTAAGTTTATGGGTTTCTTATGTGATTTAAATGGCGATAAGCTTATTGTTTTGGTGGGTTATTGGATGGCTGAACTATGTAGCAATCATAACCAAAAATTATGTATGAATGTTGGAGTTATGGAACCAAGGGAACCATATATGGCCGAACCCCATGGATCATTTTATTTGATTGAAAAGCTTCTAAGTTATGGAATTTAGTGAACTTAGTGTAAGCAAATAACAAATCATGGTTGATAATGGAAAGTGGGATAAAAACCCATAGGATGTGGTTCGGCCATGTAGTATGGCCGAACCCCATCAACAATTATTTGATGGAATGGGTTAATAACTAAGAGTTGATTAAATGAAAAAGGAAGTTAAATCCTAAGTTGGGATGTTCGACCATGGGCATGGCCAAACCTCACATGATGTGGTTGGGTCTTAGATATGAATGAACAAGTAAGTGATAATATGATTTACTGATTGTTGTATGGACAAGGTATCGGAAGTTGAACGACGTGTGAGTCGTGACCGGGTGACGCTAAAGAAAGATCAATTACTGAAGTGAATCTTCAGTAGGTTTCCTACCTACTTGTAACCACATTTACACCTGTTTTCATGAAGGGTTTTATGAGATATTGACATACTATTACTTACCATATTTTGAATGATATGTTATGAATTTACAAATGGCATACAAAGCATTGACATCTCATGCATGGACATGGGATGATGACTGAGGTTATACAGTGTTGCAATTATGAGTTATCGTCCTCCTTAGACGATGAGAGTCCCACCAGGAGGAGTAACATGATGATCATAGTCACATTGGTCTCCTTAGGCGATGAAAGTCCCGCCAAGAGGACTAATATGTGATATGAATCAACTCAATGATGAAGGGATGGAAGTGTATTGTGATTTACCTTGATGGTGCGAGGCACGTCAAGTGATGGCTATGAATGTACATGATGGGAGAGACTCATTGCATGTGCATACTTCATAGCATTGTTTTACCTGTTTTTACTAATCATGTATTATGATATATATGCATGTTTTATATGCTAATCATGTGGTAGCCCTGATTCGAGAACCTACTGGGCGCGTTGATCTAAAGCCCTAATTCTATCCTCAGAGGAGAATGCAGGTACAAAGAAAGGGAAAGAAAAGGCCGATGACCGGGAGGGGAGCCAAGCCTAAGCGCTTGAATGTTGAACTGGACTTCTTTATTACTGTCATTTGAATGATAGATTGTGGACATGTAATAAGTTATTACTTGCTATGGTTTGATTAGGTTATTAACTTTGGATGGTTGATTTATGTTATTATCATGGTCTCGTCCATGTACACATGAGTGGCCAGTTAAGGTTCAGACTTGAGTAGTCTGAACTTAACTCGCGTTGTGACGCCGCCCGCTCTCTTTCACTCCGTGTTTCTTTCAAAGGAAATTTTCAGACTCGGATTTTCGGAAGGGTGAGGAGGGCGGGACGTTACACATAGTGTCCTCTTGATGGGATTCTCATTATCAAGGTATCCCCAGTTACCTGTCATCCCTCCCATGCCATGCATGAGATGCAAATACCACATGCTATGCAATTATACAAAATCATAGCATTTAAAAGCTCATATTTAAAATACATGTTATTTTATCAAATAAACACAGCATATAAAAATCATAATTTGAAACATATTTTTTGCAATATAAATTCATCAAATAAGATAAGAAAAAAATTGTACATAAAACCCATGGTTTCAAAGAGGTGGAATCCTACCAAGACCGTTAAAACGTGCTTGCATCTTTTATCCAATAATCGATCACCTATCGCATACCACTTGCGAGATCCCATTACCTTATAATATAATATTAAGTCAACACCAAGTCCTACTTGATTTGCAATATTTAAATCCATAAACACCAACTTGTGGGGTTCAGCCATACCTATGGCCGAGCCTCACCCTTTTTGTTCATTTATTCCATTAATTACCAAAATGCCATTGGTCCAAACCTTAGTTAATATTCTATTTATTTTAATCCAAAGTACATAACCCTAGGTCCGTCAATCAATTCCCATATTTAGATCCAAATACATAGATCCTAAACATCTAAGTTCTCCAAATAATTTCTCGTATAATTACCTTATTGCCATACAAGGTTCAACTTCCATCTTTAACAAGTATTTACAATTTTTGCCACTAATGGCTTACATAACCCATAGTTTCTTTTAAAATCTTTCACCCGTTACATGGTCCATAATAATTTCTCAACAACTTAAATTTATACTTAGAAAGTCCACATTTAGAAACTTTCCAATTTCATTAACCAACTTCCATACTTAGAAAGTCCCTAAAATGGAAACTTTCTAAATTTATCATTTCCTAATCTTGGATCCATAATTCCAAGTTCTTTCCTAGGTCCTTTCTAAATTAAAGACTTTCCATTTTAATCCTACCTTCCAAAAATAATTAACATACTTTAAAAATGCCATTACAACTCCACCATGGCCGAACCCTATGGTTCATAAGGTTCTCTTTTAAAATCCATACATAGTATTCAATGGCTTTCATCATTCACACTTCCATAAATAATTAGTTTCCAAATTTAATCTCCACCATTCCATAATTGGAAGGTTTCTATAATTAAACTCCACCTTCTACTATTAGAAGGTTTCCATATTTTACCATCCAAAATTAGAAGCTTTCTAATTTAGCCAACTCCTTCCAAAATAGAAACTTCCCAAATTAGTAACCATTTTCCATACTTAGATAGTTTCCTAGATTAGAAACCACCTTTCCTTAATTGAATGCTTTCCAAATATAGATTCCATAATTAGATATTTTTCTAATTTCAATATCTACCTTCCAAGAATAGACACTTTCCTATCTTAAACAAACTTCTATAGATAGATAGTTTCCTAAATTAGAAACTATCTTTCCATTATTGGATGCCTTTCAAGTTTAGCAACTCCTTCCATATTTGGAAGCTCTCCATATTAAGCAACCAAATCCATCTCCATTCCAAAAAACAACCCCATGGGGTTCGGCCAAGCACCATGGCCGAACCCTATGGTTCATGACCTTCCTCAATGGTTTAGATCCATTAAACTCAACTACCAATTCATTAAATATTTGGTGGGGTTCGGCCATATACCATGGCCGAACCTCACCCCTTCTTTTCATTAGTATGGATCCAAACAATTAGCCATAAAACAATCCATATTCTTTCATTGATTTCTTGAATCTAAAACCGACCATTATCAAAGGTTTTTATGATTTAAAATCTAAGATCATAAACCCAATGAATAAATCAAAACTCTCGATGGTTTTCAATCTTAAAACCCATCAATTAAATAAAATCTTTCCATGGTGTTCGGCCATGCACTATGGCCGAACCCTATGGTTCTTTCTCTCCATTTAAACCATTAAATCATCTCCAATCTTCCTTCATGGGGTTCGGCCAAACACCATGGCCGAACCCTATGGTTCTTTTTGTTTCAAAAAATAAAACTATACCATTAAGATACTAACCTCTTTCTGATTGTTTTCTTGTTCTTTCCTTGCTACATCTTTCTCTTCCAATCTTCTTCTCTTTTCTCTTTGCTCTTGCCTTGTGGAAGAGAATGATGAATTGAGAGAGGGAGAGAGAGGAATAAACTCAACAATAAAGGATGTCAAAACCGTGTATCCCTCTTGATCTCTCCTTTTATAGCCTTTCTTAATCGCACATTAGAAAGTTCTTAAGATAAGCAACCCTTAGCCATGCGCCCCTTGTGTTCCCCGTTTTTCCACATATACCATATTGTAGTTCAGTTTTGACCTTGTTAACTTCCGAATCAGAAAAAGTGGTAAACTACAAAGTTGTAGCCCTTAAAGTCTTCTTTCCAACGCAAACGGAATCAATGCAATCAAACATTGGAGTGGAAATTGATAACCAAAATACTGAACATATGTCAAACCTTCCTTATTTAACCATGGCCGACTTTCCCTCTTTAGTTTGCCATATCCGACTTTCCCTTTCTTAATTTAAGACCTTCCAATCGGCCAATGCTAAAATACATATAGCAATGCCGTGTACACTTGTTTGCCTCTTATAAAACCTTCTCGTTAATTACACTTCCCATTTTAATTTCCAACTTCTAAACTTAGAAACTTACTAACTTAATAACCATTCTCCATATTTAGACACTTTCCAAATTTAGCTTCAATGTTTCCATATTTAGACACTTTCCAAATTTAGCTTCCATGTTTCTTTCTTTTATTAAACTCCCAATTTAGAAGATGCTTATGCACCCCCTTCCCTTTGGTGTTATAGAAACTTTCCGCTTAATCCCAATTAGAAAGTGCCAACCCTCTATTTTAGTAATCCTTTTAATTCCACTCTTAACCAAGGAAAGACCCTTTTAAGATGATCTTATGCGCATTTACTTGGATATCCAAAATCCACATTCGGCCATGCATTATTATCTCCTTCCTTATTTATGTAATATTGCAATACCAATTTTAAATTCAACTCCCTTTAAATTTATTGAAACCATTTACCAAACCTGTTGGGTCTTAATTGGGCAAAGACCCAACATTTTACCCATCTAAGATCCATATCTAAAAGTCTCCCAATTTAAATGGGTAATTTCCATAATTATTGATAATATGAAAATCCGAGGTATTACAAAAATATTCATTAAAAATCCATACTTTCCAAAAATAGCATTTCCTGCCCAAACTTAGCATTTTATTCCATTTTTTTTCTCATTTATTGTATTTCCCTTTAAATACTGTAAAACTTCCAAAATCCCATTAAACTTATCTAAAACGCACAAAACAAGGGCTAACTAGTTCAAATACAGAGGTAAAATATATCAATTTCCCGTGTACATCAGTTATGTTTCAATACCACTTTCGACCCTTAGATCGACGGTTAGTCTGAGCGAACTATTCAGACTCTAGAAGATATGTTGAGAGCTTGCGTGATGGATATGCAGGGCAGGTGGGAAGATCACTCCGTGTTGATAGAATTTGTGTACAACAACAGTTTTCAGTCCAGTATTCAAATGGCACCATACGAAACTCTTTATGTTAGACCATGCAGATCACCGTTATGTTGGATTGGAGTTGGAGATAAGGCGTTGTTAGGGCTAGAAATGGTTAGAGAGACGTCAGAACAAGGCGAAGTTATCAGACAACGTCTTAAGACAATGCATAATCGACAGAGGAGTTACGCCGACAGGAGGCGTAGACCTCTCAAATTCTTAGTGGGTGACCATGTTTTCTTACGTGTTGCACTGTATGATGGTGTTAGACGATTTGGCCGTAAAAGAAAGTTATCGCCAAGATACATAGGACCATTCGAGATCTTGGATAAGATCGGTAGAGAGGCTTATCGTTTGGCATTACCTCTAAGCTTGGTAGAGTACACATCGTATTTCATGTATCAATACTGAGGAAGTATGAACTAGACCCGTCAGATGTTTTGAATTGGAACGACATCGACATCACAGAGGACGTGACTTTTAATGAGGACTAGTAGAAATTTAGGGCACCAGAATTCTACAGCTCAGGACAAAGACGATACCTCAAGTGAAAGTACTACGGAGGCATCATGGAGCTGACAACACGACATGGGAGCGTGAGTCAACAATGCTGGAACTGTAACCTGCCTATTTACAGAGAAAGGTATGACTTTTAGTTTAAAATTCGAGACGAATTTTATTTAAAGGGACAATATTTGATTTCTAAAAAATTTAGGTATGAATTCTTCCCAATTTAATATTTTTCAATAATAAAACTCACTATGAGGAATCTATGTTTAAAATTTCGTCAGAAAATACATTGTAGATTTTCCTTACAATAGTAAAGAACTGCTCAGCGTTTTAAACAGTATTTTTAAGCATCTAATAAACGGTAATGCACTTCAATGAACAGTACGTGCTTCAGTGAACAGCAAGCGCGGTTCGATGAACAGTAACATTGTTTAGTGAATAGTGCTAGTGGCAAAATCGTAATTTTTGCAAAATTTTCAAAAGCTGAACATTATATTATTTTTATTCAAATTTCATGTATTTGACTGCTTATGTCTTTATTTTAAGCCTTGTGATGATTAAATATTTTGAAACAAAACTTCTTTAAAAACTATCCCGCATCAAATTACGTGCGTAGGCTTTCGGTTTGAACTGGGGAACTGCTTACTGCTTTATTTTTATCCATTCTTAGTTAGGCCAGTCTCAATACATCTCGGTAACGATCACCCGGTGATTATATGAGACGGGCACTGAATTTTTGGTTCTTTGTGTTTTGAATGCCGATTCATTTTAAAACACCATGTTTTCGGTGTTATTTTACTTTGTTGACCTTTTGGTCATTTTTGGCTTTAACGGGAAAGACCATTGGAAGTATCTAAATGTGAATATTTAAGCACAAGTTTAATGCTTTTAAAAACGTGCATGTACACGTATTGGTTTCTCGATTAAAGGGGGAATTAAAATATAAAAAATATAAAGATAGGATATTTAAATTGTTAGTGCCCTGGCTTTGCCGAGCCCCTAAGTTTGTCAATTCCATGACTTCGGAAGAAGCACTTGCTAGAAACTTGAAGAACTCAAGGTGATCAAGAGAAAAGATTATGCTCCACCGGATTGAAGCTCACCGTTATGGCAATCACAAAGCAGATATTTGGCCATAAATGACTTTAAGTGGTACCCACACCTTAGGAGGACCATTCATAGGCTTAGTTGAACAAATGGTAAAATCATAAAAAGCCTAGAGAGTAAGCTTGACAGTGAATTGGAAACATAAATTTAGTTCACTATCAGCTAGACTAGTCGTTCTCACCGACCCCTCGGTGGAGACAGGATCGGCTCATCGTGGTCATAGACTGGTCAACCAGATTGATAGAGGTTCTGGATCATAGAATTGTCTTTCTGGGTAAGCCTATGATTGAGAGTCTTTTATGTACTGACCCCTCGGTGATGAACTTAACGACCCCTTATGGTCAACAATTCGTCGATGTAAAACTTCTGAGTTCTAGTCTTTGAACTCAAATGTGCTTTCGAGCAGACAGACATCTCGATATTTCAAAACCGATCGAGAGTACCAGGACCGACCCCTCGGTAAAGGACGACAAGTCGTTCTGGGCAGGATAACTTTAGGGACATGAAACTCTATCTGCATGTTGTTGACCTAGATCGAGATCCTTGTATGGACCGACCTCTCAGAGTCATGACTGTAGACCCATTGGCGACACCGACCTGTCGACCGAGAAATAATTTAACTGTTGGGAATGCATTTAATGCGCAAAGGTCGGGTGGTTGAACGGTAATATTCTTAGTCACTGACCCCTTGCGCTAAACCTGTCGAGACATGAGAGATTCTGCAACTGGTTGCCTTTTCTATAAATACCAATTTTTGTGCAACCAGTTGATATCTTTTGGAAAATCCATTGGACCCTCATCATTATCAGTGAGCTTACATAAGGGCCAACGAAAGGATCACTCTCTCTTTTGTGCATATACTCGAGAAATCTAATACAACCAATCATATGGATTGAGTTTGTGAGAGAGAGAGGGAAAGGATAATCAACTAGGAAAGATGTTGGTAGAACCAACTTCCTAGTCACCCTAAGATTGTGATTGCTCAACAAAGGCTATAAGGCGGAACGTCGGGATTTACTCGGGTACACATTGGGTGGATCTTGGAGAAACACAGGTCAACAAGATAGAGCTACAAAGGTAAGTGTTTCTTGGTTTTAATTTTATTTAAAACCTTTATCATGTGAAAGTAGATTAAGAAGGCTTGGCTCTGGAACCACTATAAAAAAGCTAGAGCGTCGTCTCTGGCACATGTGGTGGGTGGAATTCCCAGCCAAATGAATAGGTGGAATTCCTATTCTACATGTGGTGGGTGAAATTTCCTGCCAAATGAGTGAGGTGGAATTGCTACTCTAAATGTGAGGGTGTAAGTCCCAACTTAGTGGATTTGGGGATAGCTCAAGGTTGAGCTAGTCCTAACAGTGGATGTAGGTTGGCTAACCGAACCACTATAAATTTGGTCTTATGGTGTTTGATCATTATGTGTTTGTGTTTTAGTATTTAAGCACTCTTCTCAACACACATCACTTTGAATTTGATTATCTTTATTTATACATTGTGCACAAATATTGATAACCAAGTAATATGCAAAGGTTCTAAAGTTAATGTGATCATTTTAGTAATTAAATTTTTTTATCACACTAAACAAATCTCTTGATTAATATTGTCATTCCGCTGCACTTAAATTTTAAACAATCAAGAAATTTATGAACACCATGGAAACTGGGATTGAGCTATTCACCCCCCCCCCCCCCCCCCCCCCCCCCCCGTGTCTAGGGTCAATCATGTTCTAGCATCAAAGGGAGAACTTTCAATTGGTATCAGAGTCTCGTACTCTTGATAAAGGTTCTACCCATCCGAGTTGATTCGTGCTAGAACAATGGTTATGGGAGAAAGCCATGTCATTTCGAAACCTCCATTTGTGATGAAAATGGAATGAAAACTTTAATTGTTTTCATCCATAAATATGTTTGGAAATATATTTGTAACACCCCGGATTTTCAAGTTATTAATATATATATATATTAATAACTTGAAAATCCGGGGTGTTACAATATATATATATATATGAAAATTACCCATTTAATTTGTGAATTATTAGACATGGACCTTATATGGGTAAAATGTTGGGTCATTGCCCAATTAAAACCCAACGGATTGTAGAAATGGTTTCAATAGAATTAAATGGGGCTGAATTTAATTAGTAATGTAATAAATATAAATAAGGGATTTCGATTAATTGTATGCGCATGAAAGGTATTGATGGAAAGATTTTAGGATGGTCCTAAAATGGGTCACACGTTGGGATAAGTTGGATTAGGCAATGTCATCCGATTGTCTAAATCCAAATGAAGAAGTCATCTAATCCAAATAAAGAGAGATTGCTTGGCCGTGTGTGACATTGCATATCCAAGATATGCGCATGTGTTAGAGTATCTAAAAAGAGGTCCTTCCCTTGATTAAGAACGGCACAAGGCAATTGCTAAAGGGATCTTGGCAACGTCTAATGATAGATAGGACCGATTGGAAGGTTGATAAAAGAGAGGCAACAAGGGGCGCAAGGCACCTTCTAAATATGGGACCAAGTGGAGGTTTTATAAAGAGGCAACACAAGGAGTGCACGGCATTGTTTAAGTATGGAACCGAGTGGAACTTCTATAAAACTAAGGTAGTGCACACGGCATACACATACAAGGCCGACCAAAACATGTGCTTGGAGTATTTTCTATCCCAAGCATCTTCTCTCTCTCTCAAACTATATCTTTTGGCTGAATCACTTCAAGGGGTTTTATCAAGATCAGTCTCGGCTAAAGATCAAGAAGAAGGAGGAAAAGGCTAAAGAAGGAGAAGATTGGAAGAGCAAGAACAAGCGAAGGAAAACCAGAGGAGTCGCGGAACCGGTTAGTATTTTGATGTTTTTGTTTAAAGAAAAGAACCATAGGGTTTGGCCATGGTGTATGGCCGAACCCCATGGAAGAGAATTGGGAGATGAATATAGTAATTTTAATGGAAAGAATGGACCATCGGGTTCGGCCATGGTACATGGCCGAACCCATGGAAAGACATGGTTATTTTTATGGGTTGGAGACCATGGAAGGAATATCAATTCTTTAGAAGGGATTAAATGGAAGATGGTTAATAATTTAGAATGGTTTGAAAAGGTTTGGATGAATGCATGAATGAGAACCATCAAATGATGAAATCTTAGATATACGATTTAAAATTGAATTAATGGACCATAGGGTTCGGCCAAGTTGTATGGCCGAACCCCATGGGAGTTTGTTGGCAATGGTATATGGTTTTTGGAGAGATGAAAACCATGAAGGATATTAGTTATTTTAAAAGAATTGAAAGATGAAAATCATCGATGTAGGTTTATGATTTTAAGGGGTTTAAATGGAAGGACATGGGTTTTGTTTAATGATTTTTTTAAAGAGAGTATTATGAACCATAGGGTTCGGCCATGGTGTATCGCAGAACCCCATGGAGGATGGTTATTAAATTAGAAAGTTTCTAATTATGGAAGGAACCTTGATTTATGGATTCAAGTATGGAAGTTGATATAATTGGAAAGTTAGACATCATAGGGTTTGGCCATGGTGTATGGTCGAACCCCATAAACCAAATTTTATGGATCTTGAATGGACCTAATATGATTAAAGGAATGGAAGGTTTTATTTATGGTTCTATGGTTGTGGATCATAGGCGGATCCATGTATGTAATATTATGGACCTATGTTTGGAACCCAAACATAAATTGATGGAGGTAATGGCAATGTTGTAAATAGGTGAAAATAATGGAAATAGGTTTCGGCCATGGTGTATGGCCGAACCCCATGAATTATTTGATGGACCATGTGTTGGAATATTTTAAGGGATACTTAGAGTGGTTATGCATGTTTAAGGCAATGGGGGATTTAATTACATATAGACCTATGTTCATGGTTTATGTTATTGGTTATGTTATTAGGTATAATGGCAATATTGTAATTAAGTGAATTAATGGACCATGGGTTCAACCATGGTGTATGGCCGAACCCCATGGGAATTATTTGGTGGACATAGGGTCTATGTATGGCGCATTAAATGAATGAAGTGGTATGAATGGCATTGTTGTAAATATAAGTAAAAATGAAAGATCATGGGTTCGGCCATGGTGTATGGCCGAACCCCATGGGGATTGTTTTATGGACTTGGACATTATTGTAAATCAAACGGGACATATTTTAATTGATTAATATATTATAAGGTAACGGGACCTCACAAGGTGTGTACGATCATGAGCTGTTACCGGACAAAAGCGCAAGGACACGCTAGTGGTCTTTGGTAGGATTCCACCTCTTTGAAACCATGGGTTTATGTACAATTGTTTTATCTTATTTTTGATGAAATTATGTTGTAAAGGAATATGTTTCAAATTGTGATTTTTATTGCTATGTTTATATGGTAAAATAGCATGTGATTCATTTGCATCTTATGCATGGCATGGGGTGAAGGATATATAATCGAAAGGGCCACACTTCGTAGAGGCGTCCGAAAAACCTATGTGGGATACCTTGATGTGTTTTTCCATCAGGAAGAAATCGGAGGGTCCATACTCCATCGGGACGGCCGAAAGACCTATGTGGGGGTACTTATATGTACTTGTGATGGGTGGGACTCATTGCATTTGACAGCATGACATGGCATGGTTTACATGGGCTTTGACATTATGATATTATTATATATGTTTTGTACTAACCATGTATTAGCCCTAATTGGAATACCTACTGGGCGCGTTGTTCTAACGCCCTACTTCTACCCTAGTGGATGATACAGGAAACAAGGAGAACGATGGACGCGAAACGGGCCAAACATAGGAGCTTGGATGCTTATAGTTTATATTTTGATTAAGATACTCATGGACTTGTAATTTGAGTAACTAGACTTCGGACATGTAATAACTTAGATGATTTGCTATGGTTGGATGTTTAGTTGGATAATTATGTTATGTTAATTATTGATTAAAGACTTGACGTACTTTGCTATCTGAAATGGAATAGAACTAGGTTCTATTATAATTCTGCAGTTGTGATTTTAATTCCGCATGTTGATATTGTTATGTGTGAACTGTTTTCATGGACTTAGTCCATGCAGACATAAGGTTGGCCAGTTAAGAGTCGAACTTTAGAAGTTCGGACTCAGTTCGCGTCGTGACGTCCCGCTCTCTATCACTCTTTGTTTTAAAAAAAAAAAAATAGACTCTGATTTTTTGGAAAGCCAAACGAGTGGAAAAGGGTGGGGCGTTACAATATTTGAGAAATCCTCAAATTCCATGACCACTCTGCCCAAAGACCGAATAACTTGGACTTGTGATGATATGGCTATGTTTTTAGGAAATGTTAAGCATTAAGAAGCCATCATCTGTACTGTTTCTCATAATGAAATTGGGAGAATTATGAGATGTGAAACAACAAAAGAGGCATGGGAAACACATGTAGGTATTGCCTCTTCTAGTTCAATAGATGGCTTCACCTCTCTTGACAAATTGGAGAATCGAGAGTGAAGTGAAAAACTATCTAAGTATCTCCATTGAAAGTGTCCAAGTTGTATCCTCTAGAGAAAAAGAGGATGTTAGAAAGGATCCTGATGAGGGTGGTGATCTTCAATTATCCTTTGGAACCTTACAAAAGATACTTGTTTGTACAAGTAGATTTGCACCCTAGTATTGGATTATACTTGCTTCATCTTGAAAGTTCTCATTTTCAATGTGCTAGAACATCATGATTGAACCTGGGGGGGAGGTCAATCCCATTTTTAATGGTGTTAACAAATTTCTTGATTATTTGAAGTGCAGCAGAATGTTTAATCAAAAGATTTGTTTAATGTGGTAATTTCATTAATCGATCACACTGCGATTATGACCCTTTACATAATGACATAATGTTGATTAGCAACGATTGTGCACAATGTGTGGAGTAAGATAATCAATATGCAAAACGATGTGTGTTAAGAAGAGAACTTAAAAACTAAATAAGAAAACACAAAGATCACACACCATAAGACCATTTTAAAGTGTTCAATTAGCCAACCTACATCCACTGTTAGGACTCGCTCAACCTTGAGCTATACCCAAAATTCACTAAATGGGGACTTACACTCTCACAATAAGAGTAGGAATTCCACCTCACTCAATCGGATGGGAATTTCACCCACCACTATTGAATAGGAATTCCACCTATCCATTTGGCTGGGAGTTCCACCCACCTCTGTGCGGGAGACACCTCTCCGTCCTACAATTTTTTATAGTGGTTCTGGGGTACCTCCCCTTAATCCACATCGGAATAAAGGTTTCAAATAAAATTAAAACCAAGAAGCACTTGCCTTTAAAGCTCTCTTTTTTTATGTGTGCTTCTTCGAGATCCCACCCATGTATGCCGACGTCCCCCTTGTTGTAACTCCTCGCCCTTTTTTCACTCACTGAAAATCAGAGTCTATAATTAAAAAAAAAAAAAATAGTGAGAAAGAACGGGACATCACGATGCGAGTTATGTTCGAGCTTCCAAAGCCCGGCCTTTAACTGGCCAACCATATGTGTACGTGGATTAAGTCCACGAAAACGGTTCACACGCGATAAGGTTAAGCATGCGGAATTATAATAGAGTTCTATCCTATCCAATTTTAAATAGCAAGGAAGTCCATCACTTAATAATAATTATCTTAATTTAAAATGTCCAAAATTAAAATCCAAACCATAACAAATAGTCTAAGTTATTACAGTCCCAACAAGCTAATTACTCAAATTACATGTCCAAAATAAAAACTTAAATAAATAGATCTAGCTCATCCAAGCTCCTAAACTTGGCTTCGATCACGTCCTTCGCTCCGTCCATTTCCTGTGTCATCATCTAAGGTAGAAGTCTGGTGTTAGACAACGCGCCCAGTAGGTACTCCGAGTAGGGTCAAACACATGGGTTAGTATAAAAATCACATAGCTATACATAATATCAAAACCATGCAAGTCAATGCCATGCCATGGGTGTCATATGCCATGAGTCCCACCCATCATCCATACCACAATCACATAGTATTCCTTTTGATGGATAATCCACATCAAGGTATTGTCATGACTCCCCATGTATGCCTTATCGGTCTCGCCCAACGGAGCGTGGACTTCTCTTTTCATTACAAATATCATAACCCGGAATCAGTGCAGATTCCTCCCCACATGTGTTTATCGGATGTCCGAATGGAGCGTGGACTCCCTTCATTTGATTCCCTCCCATGCCATGTATGAGATATGAGTGCACACATGCTATCCATATTACACATATAGGATGAAATCCCATCATTAAAACATATCATTTGATACCAAAATAAATCATCAAAATATGAAATAAAATCATCGTATATACATATTCTATGGTTTTCAATAAGGTAGGAATCCTACCAACGACCAAATATCGTGTCCTTATATTTTCGTCCAAAAATCGCTCACCGATCGCTTCAGGCCGATCGTACACAGTTTGTGAAATCCCGTTACCTTATTACATTTAACACATACATACATCAATTTGGTGATCCATTTAATTCCATCAACCCCTACATCATCCTAGGTTCATCTCTCTTTACCATCATAGTCTTTTATCCCGTTAAGTCCCCACTAAGGAATTTTTATGGATTTATGTTGTTATGTATGTTAGATGCTTAATGTGTGAGTGATTAGATTAATGGATTGGTGATTGGACTTAATTAAAAGGGACTAAATGACTTGAAAGAGGGACCAAAAATTAAGATGGTGAGGTTCGGCCACGTGGTATGGCCAAACCCCACAAAGTTGGATTTTTGGTGGACTAAGGGTTAAAATGAAAGTAAGTGAGGTTCGGCCATGGTGTATGGCCGAACCCCACAAGTTGTGTTTTTGGACTTAGATACCATTACAAAGCAAATGGGTTGTTGGTTTAATTCATGTATATGTTATAAGGTAACGGGACATCACAAAAGGGGCACAATCGTGAATGGTTGCCAATTTGAAGCTCAAGGACACCGTAGTTGTCTTGGGTAGGATTCTAGCTTATTTGAAACCATGGTTATGTATGTTGGTTTTATCTTATTTTTGTGAGTTATGTTTTAAAATATTATGTTGCAAATATGAAGATTTAATGCTAGATTTATCATATAAAATAGCATGGAATTCATTAGCATCTCATGCATGGCATGGGGTGAAGGTTATGGGACCGGAGGGACCACACTCCGTTGGGGCATCCGAAAAACCTATATGGGGGTATCTTGATGATGAGAATCCCATCAAGAGATAACCAGAGGGGCCACACTCCGTCGGGGCGTCCGAATAACTATGTGGGGGGTACCTTGATGATGAGAATTCCATCAAGAGTATATATTTGATTGTGATGGGTGAGACTCATTGCATACATGGCATGGTATGATTTTACAAGGTTTTGATGTTATATTATTTATATCCATGTCTTATACTAACCATTTGTTAGCCATACTTGGAATTCATACTGTGCGCGTTGTTTTAAATCCCTACTTCTACCCTAATGAATGAAATAGGAAATGAAGGAAATGAGGATCGTGAACGGAGCCACGCATAAGAACTTTGGAATGGTTTATTGATTATTTTATTAAGTTACTCAAGGACATGTAATTTTGAGTAATTAGACTTTGGCATGTAATAATTACATATTTGCTATGGTTTGTGAATGGTTTAGGCATGGATATTTATTTTAAATTAATTTGGTTAAATGACTAAGTACTTTGATATCTAAAATGGAGTAGTCTTAGGTTCTATTATAATCAGCATTCAGTTTATGTTATATTCCGCAATGTTATTAAGTTCATATGTGTGAACTATTTTCATGGACTTAGTCCATGCATACATAGGGTTGGCCAGTTAAGGGTCGGGCTTTAGAAGCTCGGAGTTAACTCACATCGTGATGTCCCACTCTCTATCACTTTTAAAAGAAAAAAAAATAGACTCTGATTTTCGGAAAGCAAGTGAAAAAGGGTGGGGCGTTACAGGAAGTGCCAATTGATAAGCCACCTCCCCCACCCTCTTTAGGATTGGAAACGGCCCCACAAATCTAGGTGACCGTTTTCCTTTCTTCCCAAATCGCATGTGTCCCTTTCGTGGTAAGACATTTAAGAACACTAAGTCTCCCACCTCAAACTCAAGGAACCTCCTTCTCTTGTCGGTGTAGCTCTTCTGATGACTTTGTGCAGTAAGTAGATGATGTCGTATCAACTATCTACTCCGTAGTCTCTACAACTAGCTCGGGTCCAATAAGTGTAGGCTCACTGGCCTCTGTCCACCACACTGGTGATCTACATGGTCTACCATACAACGCCTCAAATGGAGCCATCAAGAGGCTTGCCTAGTAACTATTGTTGTAAACGAACTCTGCCAGCAGCAAGTGATCCTCCCATCCACCCTTGAAGTCTAGCATACATGCTCTCAGCATGTCCTCCAATGTCTGTATCATCCTCTTCGACTGTCCATCAGTCTGTGGATGGAATGCCGTGTTAGTCAATAGATCTGTCCCCATAGCCGACTGCATGCTCTGCCACACTCTGCCGGTGAATCGGCTATCTCTGTCGGACACAATAGTCCAGGGAATACCATGTCGTGTGATGATATCCCTGATGTACCGTCGACCCAAAGTCTCAGATGAATCTGTCATCTTGATAGAAAGAAAGTGTGCAGACTTGGTCAATCGATCTACCACGACCCATATTGCATCGTTGCCCTTTGATGACCTTGGCAACCCTGTCACAAAATCCATGGAGATGTGTTCCCATTTCCACTCCGGCACTGGTAAGGGTTTGAATAACCGTGGTGGCTTCTGATGTTCAGTCTTAACCTGCTGAGAAGTTAGGTAGTGAGCAACAAAGTCTGCCACAGATCTTTTGAGTCCATGCCACCAATAGTGTCTCTTCAGATCATGATACATCTTGGTGCTGCCCGGATGAATAGAGAGTTTGGTTTAGTGTGCCTCGATCAATAACTCTCTTCTGCAGCTCTTAGGCACATATGTCCTACCTCGGAATAGAAGACCATGTCCCGGTCGTAACTCCCATTCCGGTATAACCTCACCAGCAGACATTCTTACCCATATCTCTTCCACTTCCGGATCTGTCCATTGTTCATGTTCAATCTTGGAGACCATGTTGGACCATATGATCAGATTATACATACTCCCATGGTTCTTGATATACAAGTTGAGATCTCGAATGGTGTTCACATCTCCCATTCCTTTCTGATCAAACTGGCCACTGTTGCATGTGACATGCGGCTGAGGGCATCCGCCACTTATTTCGCCTTGCCAGGATGATATCGAAGCGCGAATTCATAATCTTACAGATATTCCATCCATCTGCGCTGCTTCATGCTGAGTTCCTTCTGATCAAACAAATATTTCAGGTTCTTGTGATTTGAAAACACCTCAAACTTCTCACCATAAAGATAGTGTCTCCAGTTTTTGAGAGCGAAGACCACTGCGACTAGTTCCAGATCATGCGTGGGATAGTGACGTTCATGAATCTTCAACTGTCTTGAACTAGAAGCCACCTCATGTTGACTTTGAGTGAGAGAACACCCAAGTCCCTCTCCTGAAGCATCACAATATACTTCATAGCCCTTGCCCCTTTCTGGAAAAATCAGAATAGGAGCAGTTGAAAGCCTCTCCTTCAGTTCATTGAATCTCCGATTGCATACATCCGACCATTCAAATTTGACTCCTTTCTGAGTGAGTCGAGTAAGTGCTGATGCAATCTTGGAGAAGTCCATGATAAACTTCCTGTAGTAACCCGCCAATCCCAAGAAGCTACGAATCTCGGTTACATTCCTTGGTGCTTTCCATTCTCTCACTGCCGCCACCTTAGCTTGGTCCACGGCTATACCTTCTACTGATATAACATGCCCCAAGAAATTAACCTGGGATAGGCAGAATTCACACTTGCTTGCTTTGGCATACAGCTGGTGCTTCTTCAGGGTGTCTAAGCTATCCGTAAATGCTCATCATGCTCCTCCTGACTTTTGGAATAGATCAGGATGTCATCAATAAAAACAATTACAAACTTGTCCAAGAAAGGACGGAAGATCCTGTTCATTAGATCCATGAACACAGCTGGTGCATTGGTAAGTCCAAATAGCATGACCACATACTCATATAGTCCATACCGCATTTTGAAAGCTGTCTTCTCTATGTCCTCATCCCTATCCCGGATTTGGTGGTAGCCGGACATCAGATCAATCTTAGAGAAGTGGCTGGAACCCCTGAGTTGATCAAATAAATCATCAATCCTGGGTAGAGGGTACTTGTTTCTGACAGTCAGCTGGTTCAATTTTCTGTAATCTACACACATCCGAAGTGTACCGTCCTTTTTTTTCACAAATAATACCGGGGCTCCCCAAGATGATGTGTTGTTTCTGATGCATCCTAGTCTGAGTAGTTCATCAATTTGCTTCTTTAGCTCAGACATCTCAGCTGGGACCATCCGGTAATGTGGCAACGACACTGGAGTAGTGCTAGGATATAGCTTGATCTCAAAATCAATCTCTCCTTGGGTGGCAAACTAGGGCATTCTGTTAGGAATACCTCCGCGTAGTCTTTCACTACCGCCGGAAGTTCAGCAACCGGTACCTTATCTAATCTGATGCTGTTCAGTACAAGGTGGTTCAATTCTTCATGCAGTCTTCTGGTCATAGGGATGCTTTGTTTGTCAGCATGTACCACGTATCGCTTTCCCTCGGGTGACCAAAATATCACCCTGCGGAGATGGCAGTCATTGCTGGCTTAAAAGTTAGCCAACCAGTCCATGCCAAAAATGATGTTGTACTCAGTCATCTCAAGTACCAAATAATTGAACTCAAATCTGAATCCAGCGAGTTTAGTGTTTACCGTGATGCATATGAGTCCCAATGATGTGTCTCCAACGGGAGATACAATAGTAAGTGATGTGGACAATTTTTGTACTAAGGTGCCAGTAGCAGATATAAATGCAGCAGATACAAATGAGTGGGATGCTCCAGAATCAAATAATACGAAAGCGTAGGAACTACCGACTACTGCCATACCTTGAATCACGGAGCTAAGGTATACAGCCGTCCAGATCCTGTAGGGTTTGGTGCCCATCCCATCTGGTTGTAGAACATGGTTCCTCGTGAATGAGTTGATCTGGCTGGAGGGCGAAAGGAACCCCTGGAGTGAGAGGGTCCGCAATTCGTGGACATTCCCTCTTGAAATGGCCCTGCTGGCCACACTAGAAACAGGTGCTCACACCTTAATCTTAGAGTGATCTCCCTCCAAATTCCACTTCTTTCTTCTCTCCTTGAGCTCCTCTCTTTTCTTTCTTTCTCTCCTTCACTTGGACATGGGACAACAATGGAGAATGAGAATGGAGTGAAAATGAAGAGAGGATAAAAAAATGGGAAAAAGACTCATGACTTATCCCCATTTTTCTTTACATTAAAGACCCCACCAACCCTAAGATATTTAAAAGATCTTTTATTTGCTTTATGGTGGTGGTTTAGATAACCACCACCAAGTCCAACGTGTTTCATACTTGAGGTGGGAATGAGGTGGGTTTTCACCTCTTGGCCCCACTTTGACCACTTTCAACCACCACTTTAAATACTTTAATTATTTAATTAATTATATAATTACCTTAGGTTAATCCATTTGTACTTAACCTAACTCCATTACTCCACCCATGGTTGACCAAATCAACCATGGTGGCCGGCCCCACCAAACCTTGACCCACACGCCACCTCACTTGATGAGGTGGAGGTGGGTCCCACTTGGCCACATCACCTTGGTTAAATTTTAACTTAACTTAGGTGATTTAAATTCCATTGAATTCATTCTAAATGGATCACCATTTGGGCCCATGGCCCAATTACATTTCCATTTTACCCATTTACCTTAGAGCTTAACCATCTTGACCCATTGGGTCCGAAATGGGTATTTGACTCAATTTGTCCACCCATGGCCCAATTGGCCATCATTGACCACTTAAATGACTTTAAAATGCAATCCATGGTCTATTGGGCCATATTTGGGCCTTTGTCCAAATTTTGGCCCATTTACCATTTATCCCACCAATTTCCAATTTTCATCATTAAAATAAATAATATTCACATACTTATTAATTTAAAAATTTCGGGCCATTACAGTTTCATTTCCGTTTCCTTTCATATGTTGTTGAAGAACGGAAGCGACCACCGCTTGTACCAAGTTTTGTAGCTCAGGAGGCAGCACGGGAATGTTCACGCTATTCTACCCTTCTTCTTGGTGTGGTTGCTGCACCTCTTCATCCACATGCAGGTTTTGTCGGGTTCTACTTCTCGGAGGCATTTTCCTAAGTCATTGAAAACATCGTTGACTTAGCTTCTTCGTAAAGTTTGTGTTTTCATATTTTGGAGAAATCACCAAATAAACACCATTATTTTTGGGGAAACTTTCTAAGCATCAAGTGTTGTTTCTTAATTTGGGGGAATCGGGGAAATGTCTCCTATTTTGCTATTTTTAATAAATCCGTCACTGTTTCTCAATTTGGGGAAAAATCCAGAGGTTTCTCTTTTTCTGGGAAATTTTCCTATGTATCAAGTGTTGTTCCTCAGTTTGGGGAAAAAATCATTGATGTTTCTCATTTTTGGGGAAATTTGTCTATCTTGCTACGTTTGATAAATCCAATTTATAGTGACTATCATTCCCTTGCTATCATTCTTTTTTCGTCAAGTATTGCTCTCAGATTGAATGCTTTAGTCTGAGTCTAACGAAGTAAATTAATCTGGCCCCGTGCAGCGGACTCCGAAGAGTCGGTTAGTTGAGATTCTTATCTTGTCAGTGAGACATAATATCGTCTTAATCTTACTTCGAAAGATCCATCCTTCCAGTTTCGCTCTGATACCAACTGTAACGTCCCGCCCTTTTTCACTCGCTTAAAATCAGAGTCTGTATTTTTTTTTTAAAAACAAATAGTGAGAGAGAACGGGACATCATGACGCGAGCTAAGTCCGAGCTTCCAAGGCCCGGCCCTTAACTGGCCAACCATACGTGTGCGTGGACTAAGTCCACGAAAACGGTTCACACGCGATAAGGTTAAGCATGAGGAATTATAATAGAGTTCTATCCTATCCAATTTTAAATATCAAGGAAGTCCATCACTTAATAATAATTATCTTAACTTAAAATGTCCAAAATTAAAAATCCAAACCATAGCAAATAGTCTAAGTTATTACAGTCCCAACAAGCTAATTACTGAAATTACATGTCCAAAATAAAAACTTAAATAAATAGATCTGGCTCCGCCAAGCTCCTAAGCTTGGCTTCGATCACGTCCTTCGCTCCGTCCATTTCCTGTGTCATCATCTAAGGTAGAAGTATGGCGTTAGACAATGCGCCCAGTAGGTACTCCGAGCAGGGTCAAACACATGGGTTAGTATAAAAATCACATAGCTATACATAATATCAAAATCATGCAAGTCAATGCCATGCCATGGGTGTCATATGCCATGAGTCCCACCCATCATCCATACCATAATCACATAGTATTCCTCTTGATGGATAATCCCCATCAAGGTATTGTCATGACTCCCCACGTGTGCCTTATCGGTCTCGCCCAATGGAGCGTGGACTTCTCTTTTCATTACAAATATCATAACCCGGAATCAATGCAGATTCCTCCCCACGTGTGTTTATCGGATGTCCGAATGGAGCGTGGACTCCCTTCATTTGATTCCCTCCCATGTCATGCATGAGATATGAGTGCACACATGCTATCCATATTACACATATAGCATGAAATCCCATCATTAAAAGATATCATTTGATACCAAAATAAATCATCAAAACATGAAATAAAATCATCACATATACATATTCCATGGTTTTCAATAAGGTAGGAATCCTACCAACGACCAAATATCGTGTCCTTGTGTTTTCGTCCAAAAACCGCTCACCGATTGCGTCAAGCCAATCGTACACCGTTTGTGAAATCCCATTACCTTATCACATATACATACATCAATTTGGTGATCCATTTAAATCCATCAACCCCTACATCATCCTACGTTCATCTCTCTTTACCATCATAGACTTTTATCCCATTAAGTCCCTTAAGAGGTTTCCATTGGGGTTGAACTATGTTTAAGTCGACAAAATGCATTAGTGGGGTTCAGCCATACAACATGGCCGAACCTCACTCTCTTGGTTTTCGGCCCCTCTTTTTAGTCCTTGATCAGTTTAATCAATGTGGGTCCAAGATCATTCCATCTTTTGATTTATTAATCCAATCACATAAGTTAATCATTTAACTTGATAAAAACAACCTAAGTCCATAAGATATTCTCCATGGGTTCGGCCATACAACATGGTCGAACCCATGGTCCTTTATTTTCACCATATTCCCATCTTAGCTATTACTCTTTCCATAGCTAATCACTTAACTTATTTATACATAACTTAGGTCCATAGATGATTCATTAACATAAACATAGATCCATAATAAATCCCTCCATTCCTTAGCTCGATCATTCAATCTCTTACACATGCATAGATCTACAAAATGATCCATCAATATTTCTCCATGGGGTTCGGCCATACAACATGGCCGAACCCATGGTCCATTGATCTTCATCATCTCCTCATTTTAAATCATCATTTACAACATTTAAAACCCATTTAAAATCACTAACATACTTCCATCATTTTCATCCTTTTAAACCCATTAAAATCAATAACATACTTCCACGGGGGTTCGGCCATATTGTATGGCCGAACCCTATGGTTCATTATTTTCTCTTAAAAATCACATGCCCATGATTAGATCATTTGATGGGGTTCGGCCATACATCATGGCCGAACCTCATCCAATCCTTTTTGTCCTTAATTGTCCTTATACATAAAAATCTAGGGTTTGGCCATGCAAGGGCCAAACCATGATCTTTGTTCATTCTCCATCCCTTATATTGAACATGCATGAGGTCCTTATGCATAACAAGATTAGCGTTCGGCCATGCAAGGGCCAAACCATGATCTTTGATCATTTTAACTATGCATGTTGTCATAAGCCATATATACATATTTTCCTTAATAATCTTCATTCATATAACCTATCTTACCCATTAGGGTTTTGTCCGTTTTTTCCATCTAAAACCATATTTCGGATTTTGTATCATACTTCACTTTATGTCACCTTATTGACATTCCTTGGATGGATTTCAAATTCATGGCCCAAAACATTTTGGCCAACTATTTTCAATCCGAAATGGAATGTTCCCTTAACCTCCTTTTAATTAATAAATCATACATACCGATTCCACGACTCCTTCATTTTCTTTCGCTCCGTCTTGCTCCTCCGATCTTCTCTTTCCTTAGTCATTTCTTCTTCCTCCTTGATCTTCGGCCAAAGAGTGCTGGTTTGAGAGAGGGAGAGAGGGAGAGTGAGATGAAAACTCTAAGTTATCTTTGTCTCAAAGAGAGAGGTCGGTCCTAGGGTTTTGGTGAGAGGGAGAGGAGTTGAGATGGAAAACACTCTAAGTCTTTTTCTTGTCTAGTGAGAAGTCGGCCAAGGGAGAGAGGGAGAGAATGAATGAGATGAAACACTCTCAAATCCTTTTTTGTCTCAAGGTGGATCGGCCAAGGGAGGGTTGAGATGAGCCCTTCCATCTTGTCTAGGGTTTCTTGGATGAGACCTCACCTCCCAACCACCCTCATTCAATGTGGAGTCTTCCGCATGAGTTCGTTCACCAAGCAAGAGGGTGCATGCCTTCCACATGGCACACACACCCTCTCCAACGTTTTTGGTCTAGGGTTTCCATTGAGATGGAAACCCTCCACCTCCCCTTTGACTCACCAAGAGGATGCATGCCTTACACATGACACACACACCCTCTCCAACGAATTTGGTGTCTAGGGTTTCCATTGAGATGGAAACCCTCCACCTCCCCTTTGACTTACTCCATCTTTTCATCTCCCATGTGACTCACCCCTATTCAACTCACTTAAATGAACATTCTCCTAACTCAAGCATTTGAATTTATTTCCATCTAACTTAGGTGATTTAATTAAATAATTTAACTCAACTCCCTTCACTTGATACTCTTTAATTCGCCCATGAGCTCACCCATGGTTGACCAAGTCAGCCATGGTAGCCGGCCCCACATGTGCCTTAGTCCACACGCCACCTCACTTGATGAGGTGGACTTGGGTCCCACTTGGCTATGCGACTTTGATATTACCTCATACACGTGCCACCTCACTTGATGAGGTGGACCCCATGCCTTAGATCTTATTTGGGTCCATGACCCGATCAAGTCAATTCCTTACCCATTTACCCTAAACCTCAATTCATCTTAACCCATTGGGTTCCAATTGGGCATTTGACCCAATTCACCATATTGACCCAATTAAGTAGAATTAATCCTATCCATGGTCCATTGGACCATACTTGGGCCATTGCCCCAACTTTTATCCATGTAACATCCATTCCATCTATAAATCTTAATTTTTAACAATTAAAATAGACCATAGCCAATATATTTTTTGCCTTGAAAATCTGGGCGATTACACTTGTAGCCGTCGTTTAGCAATCACAGTCTAGGGTGTCAAAGAAATTGGTTATACCAATGGTTTCCTAGTTTATGGTTCTCTCTATCTCACTTTCAAACTCAATCCTCTGATTGGTTGTTAATGAGTTTTCATCCTTCCTCTCTCTCTCTCTCTCAACTCAATTCATTTGATTGGTTGTATTTGATTCCACTGGTGTAAGCACGAGAGAGAGAGAGAGAGAGAGAGTGATCCTTCTGGTGGCCCTTGTTAAGCTCACTGGTGTAGATGAGGGTCCAACTGATCATTCTGAAGGATAACAACTGGTTGCATAAAGGTTGGTTTATATAGCGAAGGCAACCAGTTGTAGTAACCGTAATGTACTGACAGGTAGGTCGCACTGAAGGGTGGGTGACTAGAAATGTTACCGTTACAATTCCAACCGTTGTGCATTAAGTGCACTCACAACGGTAATATTCTTTCTCGGTCGACATGTCGTTGTCAACGTTGGTCGACACTCATGGTACCGAGGGGTAGGTTCATACGAGAGGCTTGTTCTGCTATAAAAACATGCTTGACAGTAGTTTCAACTTAGAAACCTGTTACCTAGAACGACCTGTCGCCCATTACCGAGGGGTCGGTCATGATACTATCGATCGGTCTTTGATTGCCGATATGCCTGTTTCTTTGAGAGTCCACATGAGTTCAAAGTTTCAAAACTCAAGATCTTGATCGAGGAGTCATTGACCACGAGGGGTCGTTTCAGCCTTTCACCGAGGGGTGGTGCATACGGGACTCGATCAGAGGCATGCCCAGAATGACAGTTCAATGTTCCAGAACCTATGTCATTCGGGTCTGCCAGTCTCTGACCACGATGGGTCGATCAGATTAGACTAGTCGAGCTGACAATGAATTTTAATTCATATTTCCAAGTTTGTTTCCACTTCACTGTCAAGCTTCCTCACTAGGATTCATATGATTTTAACCATTTATTCTTCTAACCCTAGGGATAGTCCTCTCTAAGGTGTGGGTACCACCTAAAGTCATCTATGGCCATAATACCTATTTTGTGATTGCCATAACGATGAGCTTCAATTTGGTGGAGCATGATCGTTACTCTTGATCATCTTAGGTCTTCAAGCTTCCAGCAAGTGCTTCTTTCCAAGTCATGGAATTGAGAAACTTAGGGTCTTGGCCAAGCCGAGGCATTGACAATCTCCCCCTTTGTCAATTTCATGACAAAACCTAGAAGCTAACCCATTTACAATCCGACCCTTATTGCAACAGATTTGAATACAAAAATATTACGTTGATTACATGTACATATTCAAATGGAAAACAAGACTATGGTCTTCGCATATTCTTGCTCAGCTTGCTTCATTTCATTTTCTTGTTCAAGTAAATAAGCAAGAAACTCTAGAAAATCATTAGAGGGGTTAGTCCCAAAGTATAAATAATCATTCATGGACTAAATAAGATTACCCTTCAAACTCCTGCATATTTCCTGATTTCCTAGTGACCAACAATCCCTATAGCTTATCCAAGCTACCAGTGTTGAGAAGATTTCTCCCTCAATCTTCTTTTTGTTTGATCTTCCAAACTCTAAGCATAGACATTCCCCTTATGTCTATTGGCTTTCATGTCTTCTGACTTCTACTAATTTCTCCACCATTTTGTCATTCATTTGACAGAGATTAGTTGGCCGACATCGACATTTAAGTACTCCCCCATGCTCCTTCGCATTTAGTACTTGACTAGGTGTTACTCAAACTCATGGTCTTCCCCTATGGTTCTGTGTACATTTCCCGTGTATCAAGATTAGTTTGTGCCTTCACAAACTAAGACTCAGCTTTGCTGATTTCTTCCATGAGTGGAGAAATTGTTCTATCATTCCTAAAGTCTTTCTCCCCCATTCTTCAAGTTATATCCCATAGGTTTTTCGACCCAGTTCCCCCATAAGCTGTTATGACTAGATGCTGATCAGCACATTTTTTTACTCCCCCATTCTCCAAAGTATGTGTAATATCTCAGCGAGATCTCTGTCTCCCTAACAACTTGCATGTTAGTCTTTTTACAAAAGTCATAAGATAGAAGGCATAAATGCATCAAATCAGCACACATACTAGAACTAACCAGATCATTTCATTGATTAGTAGATCAGTACATATGGTTTAGGAGAAAGTGTAATAGCCCTAATTTTTAAATAATAATTATATTGGTTATTATTTATTTTAATGGTTGGAATTAAGAATTTTGATGGAATGAATGGTAAATGGATCAAAACTTGGGTAATGGCCCAAGTATGGTCCAATGAACCATGGGTTGGATAATTTCCAATTAATTGGGTCAATGATGGTTAATTGGGTCAAAGATGGTCAATTGAGTCAAATACCCATTTGGGACCCAATGGGTCAAGAGAGTATGAGCATTAGGGTAAATGGGTAGGAGGTGAATTTAATTGGGCCATGGGCCCAATGGTGATAAAAGGAATGGGGTCCATCTCATGGACAAATGTGGGAGTGAAATATCCAAGATGGCATAGCGAGTGGGGCCCAACTCCACCTCATCAATTGAGGTGGCGTGTGGACCAAGACATAGGTGGGACCAACCACCATGGTTGACTTGGTCAACCATGGATGAGTCAAAGGGAAATTGAGGAGGATCAAGTTGAATTGAATTGGATAAATTGATTAAAATCACCTAAGTTAAGTTGGAATAAATCAAGGTGGCATAATCAAATGGGACCCAACTCCACCTCATCAAGTGAGGTGGCGGGTGGGCCAAGGCATTGGTGGGGCCGGCTACCATGGTTGACTGGGTCAACCATGGGTGGATTCATGGAGAAATTAAAGAGAAATAAATGGAATTAAATTATGTAATTAAATGACCTAACTTAAATATCAAATTAAATAAATGAGTCGCATAACATGGAGTGAGTTCAATGGGGGTGAGTCACCTAGGAAATGGGTGAGTCAAATGGGTGGTTTCATCTCATGGAAACCACCCAACCATCAAGACAAAACCCACCCAAAACCGTTGGCATGGGTGGAGTGCCATGTGGAGGCCATGCTTCCCCCTTGGCTAGACTAAAAGCCTAGGTGGAGAGCATGCATTGACCAAAAATGAGGTGGTGGTGCCACCTCATCCAAACCCACCCAAAACCGTTGGCCATGGAGGGGTTGGGAGTGTCATGTGGAGGGCATGCACCCTCCATGGCTAGACAAGATCCTTAAGTTAGGGGCATGCTAGGGCATGCATTGGCCCAAAGGAAGGTGGTGGCTCCACCTCATCCCAACCACCACCACTAGGGGACAAGAGGCCTAAGATTAAGGGCATGCATGGACCATAATTGGGCAAAAGAAAGGTGGTGGAGTCTAGCTCAATCAAGCCCAAGTCAAGATGGAAAGATGGATTTTCCATCTCATTCCTCTCACCTCACTCTCTCCCTCTCTCCCTCCCTCTCTTGGCCTGTAACGCCCCGCCCCTTTTCACTATGCTTAATAAAAAATCAGGGTATTTTTTTTTTGAGCCTTCCCTCTTCTTCTTCTCTTTGATCTTCAGCCAATATATGAGCTTGATCAAGATGAGATCACCAAGGGTTGGTTTGGCCAAGATGGTGGTAGGTTTGAGAGAGGGAGAGGAGGAGAGAATGGGAAAATATCCTAAGTCTTGGGTCTTAAGATGGTGGTCAGCGAAGTTTGGGATCTCCTCCATTTCTCTAAGTCTTTTTCTTGTCTTTCTCCTTGTGTGAGGGTCGGCCATATAACTCCCCTCCCATCTTCACTATGCTTAACCGAAAATCAAAGTATATTTTTTTTTTTTAAATAAAGAGTGACAAAGAGCTCGGGACGTCACGACGCGAGTTAAGCCCGGCCCTTAACTGGCCAACCCTACGTATGCATGGAACTAAGTCCACGAGAATGGTTCACACGTAGAAAGTAAGCTTGCGGAATATAAACTTAAAGCGGAGTTATAATAGAATCTATCCTACCAATTTTAGATAGCAAGGAATTACATCACTTAGATTACTAAAATACCTCAAAATTAAAATGTCCCAGATAGAGTCCAAACCATAGCAAGAAATCTAAAATATTACAGTTCAATGAGCTAAGTTACTCAAATTACACTTCCAAAATAAAACTTAAGTAAATAGACTAGCTTGCTCCTCCAAGCTCCTACGCTTGGCTCCCATCACGTCCTTCATTTCCTCAATTTCCTGTGTCATCATCTAAGGTGGAAGTAGGGCGTTAGACAACGCGCCCAGTAGGTACTCCAAGTAGGGTCAACACATGGATTAGTGATAATAAAACACATAGGTAATAGTATAGCAAAACCATGCAATCAATGCCATGCCATGGGTATCTTATGTCATGAGTCCCACCCATCATCCATACCATCATTATACAATGTCCCCCTTGATGGAAAAAGCACATCAAGGTATCATAAAACACTTAGTATCCCTCTTGATGGAAAAGCCTCATCAAGGAATCACAAAAACATAGTATCCCCATGTATGTTTATCGGTCGCCCCGACGGAGCATGGGCTTCGGTTTCATTTCATCCCTCGCATGCTATGCAGGAGATGTAAGTGGAATATGCCATATAATAATATTACAAACCATAGCATTAAATCCCATCTTAAAACATGTCATTTGATTACCAAAATAAATCAAGTAAAACATTCATATACACATAATCCATAGCTTACAATGAGGTAGGAATCCTACCAAATACCAACTAGTGTTCATTTGCATTTCCGTCCAAGAATTCGGTCACCAATCGTGCAACGCTTGGGAGATCCCGTTACCTTATTACACATCAACAAATTAACCCAATGTTTCAACCATGTCTAAGTCCACCATTCATGCCTTAGTGGGGCTCGGCCATACACCATGGCCGAACCTCACTCACTTGATTTCGGGTCCCATTTTAATCCTTAGATCATTTTAGTTATATGAGTCTAAAAACCAGCAACCCTATGCTTCATTAACCAACACATAAGGTTATCATAGAAGTTCCTAAGTCCACAACCATCCTCCATGGGGTTCGGCCATATACCATGGCCGAACCCATGGTCTTCCATTTTGGCCACATTTACCTCTTTGCCATCCTTCTTTTCTATGGCTAAACTCTCATTTTATTTTTACGTCCGTAGGTCCATAACTGATCCATAAACATGGATCCATGATTGATTCATTTAAACATGCCATAAAATTTATTCAATCCCCTAACAATTACCTCCATTTTCTTAGCTTAATAGCCATTAATTTTAATACATGCATGGACCCAACTTAGCCTATAAAATGGCTCATAAAATGGGTAATGGGGTTCGGCCATTATTTTCCCCATTTTGCATGGATCTTGTACGACATTTTAAGACCCACTGAAATCCTTAACATGCATCCATTCAAAAACCCTTAAAAAAAATCCTTAACACACCTATGATTTTCATCCTTGAAATCTCACCAAAAATCATCAATACACCCCCACGGGGTTCGGCCATACACTATGGCCGAACCCATGGTCCATGGCTCATCCTCATTTATAACCTTTGAGGCCACAAAAATCATCAACATCCTCCATGACTTTCCTCATTACAACTCCTTTAAAATTTACAAATATTTAACCATTCAAAATCCTAAAATCATTAACCATTACTCCATGGTTTCCATCCTTTAAACCCATGGAGGACAACTTAATATCATTCCATGGGGTTCGGCCATACACCATGGCTGAACCCTATGGTACATTATATCTTCCAAAAATCATATTTTCCATTACTTATTATTTGATAGTTTTCATACAAGAAACCCTAGGGTTTGGCCATGCAAAGGCCAAACCATCTATCTTGATCATCCACCATAACGTTTAGGGTTCAGCCATGCAATGGCCGAACCATGATCCTTGACCCATCATGCCATGCATGCATATGTAACCCAAATATATACATAGTGTCCTTAGCAATTATTTTTCTTAACTTATCTTACCCTTTAGGTGGATGATCAAGATAGATGGTTTGGCCTTTGCATGGCCAAACCCTAGGGTTTCTTGTATGAAAACTATCAAATAATAAGTCATGGAAAATATGATTTTTGGAAGATATAATGTACCATAGGGTTCGGCCATGGTGTATGGCCGAACCCCATGGAATGATATTAAGTTGTCCTCCATGGGTTTAAAGGATGGAAACCATGGAGTAATGGTTAATGATTTTAGGGTTTTGAATGGTTAAATATTTGTAAATTTTAAAGGAGTTGTAATGAGGAAAGTCATGGAGGATGTTGATGATTTTATGGCCTCAAAGGTTATAAATGAGGTGGAATTGTAACGCCCTGTTCTTTTTCACTTGCTTTCCGAAAATCAAAGTCTATTTTAAAAAAAAAATGATAGAGAGCGGGATGTCACGACACGAGTTAAGTCCGAGCTTCTAAAGGCCGACCCTTAACTGGACAACCCTATGTGTCTATGGACTAAGTCCATGAAAATGGTTCACACATAGTCACTTAATAACATTGCGGATTATAACATAAACTGAATGCTGATTATTAAAGAACCTAAGACTACTCCATTTTAGATAGCAAAGTACTTAGTCATTAACCAAATTAACTTAGATTAAATATCCTTACCAAACCATTCACAAACCATAGCAAATATCTAATTATTACATGCTGAAGTCTAACTAGTCCAATTACATGTCCTTGAGTACTTAATAAAATAACAATAAACATTTCCAATATCTTATGCATTACTTCGTTCACGATCATCATTTCCTTCATTTCCTGTTTCATTCAGTAGGGTAGAAGTAGGGCGTTAGAACAACGCGCCCAGTAGGAATTCTAAGTATGGCTAACACATGGTTAGTATAAAACATGCATATAAATAATATAACATCAAAACCTTGTAAAATCAGGCCATGCCATGTATGCAATGAGTCCCACCCATCACAATCAAACACACACTCTTGATGGGATTCTCATCATCAAGGTATCCCCCACATAGGTTTTTCGGACGCCCCGATGGAGTGTGGCCCCTCCGGTTAACTCTTGATGGGATTCTCATCATCAAAGTTTCCCCCACATAGGTTATTCGGACGCCCCGACGTAGTGTGGCCCCTTCCGGTCATCTAACCTTCACCCCATGCCATGCATGAGATGCTAATGAATTCCAAGCTATTTTGTATGATAAATCTAGCATTAAAATCTCATGTTGGCAACATAATACTTTAAAACATAAATCATTAAATTATGGTAATCCAACATACATAACCACGGTTTCAAATAAGGTAGAATCCTACCCAAGACAACTAAGGTGTCCTTGAGCTTTAAACCGGCAACCGATCACGATCGTGCCTCGTTTGTGTGGTCCCGTCACCTTGAAACATATCCATATGTCAAACCAACAACCCAATTGATTTGTAATAGTGTCTTAGTCCCAAAACACAATTTGTGGCGTTCGGCCACACACCATGGCCGAACCTCACCCTTTTTAATTTAGTCCCTTTTATTTAACCGATCTCATCCAAGTGACCCATTTAAAAACCCTCAATCCACCAAATACACCTTGGTGAGGTTCGGCCATACAACATGGCCGAACTTCATGATCTTGGTTTTGGTCCTTTCTTTTCAACCTTTTGATCTTTCAAATCCAATCCTGGCCATTCTTGATTCATAAAACCCAACACTTTTAAATCAGCCATCCAACCTTATCAACACTTGAAATATATAAAACATTTCCCATGGGGTTCGGCCATACAATATAGTCGAACCCTTGGTTCATTATTTTCATTTATTTACCATCTTGCCATTGATCCAATTCTTAGTTTCTATTTCATTCATATGTCCATAAAATAAACCATATTGGGGTTCGGCCATACTCCATGGCCGAACCTCACTCTTCTTTTGATCCAAGCAATCATTAAAACCTTTCTAAAGTACCAACCATCTTCCATCAATTAAACATAAGAACTTACTATCCACCATTGTCTCTCCAAGGGGTTCGGCCATATGCATAGCCGAACCCTATGGTTCCTTAGTTCCATTGAAACTTATTATACATCTATGATTGATTCTCATACTTCCATCCATTTACATCCTTTTAAAACTTTAACAAAATCAAACACATACACCTACGATTTCCTTTCTTCAAATCCAATAAAATTAAACCAATATCTTTTCATGGGGTTCGGCCATACAAAGTGGCCGAACCCTATGGTCCATGTTCTTCCCTTTCTAAACATCATTAGCCATGATTTTAACCCTTCATAGATTCGGCCATATAATGGCCGAATCATGTTTCCTTGACCATCTTATTTAAAAAAAGTTTATTGAGCACTTACCAATCCCGCCACTCCTCCAATTTGTTCTTCACTCCGGCTTGTTCCTTTCCATCCTTAGCCTCTCCTTCTTCTTGATCTTTAGCCGAGACTAACCTTGCCAGAAACCCCTTGGAGTGGTTCGGCCAAATGGGGTTTTGATTGAGAGGGAAGATAGAATTTCAGCCTTGGGTGAGAATGATAAAACCTTGAGATGAAAACTCTTTTGTTCTAAGTCCTCTTTGTCTTTGTGAAGAGAACCGACCATGAGAGAGGGAGAGAGAATGAGATAGAATTCTCAAAGTGTTTGGTCTTCTTTCCTTAAAGTGATGGTCGGCTAAGAGAGGAAGAGAGGGAGAAAGTGAATGGAAATGAAACTCCTCCTTTGGTTAATCAAATTCAGCCCCAAGGTGGTGTCACTTGGTGGCACCACTTGCAACTCCCATTTTCATTAACAATTCTCCTTAATGCTTCCCTTGGGGGTTTCATCCTTGAGATGAAACTCCCAAGGCTCCAACGGCCGTAATGGAATGTCTTGTGTAACCTCCACAAGCCCCATTCATCTTCCATCTTGGCAGTTTCATCCTTGAGATGAAACTCCCATATGCCCAACGGCATGTGTGAGTTTGAAATATGTAACCGCCATTCCTCATTATTTGCCCATGTGGGAGTTTCATCCATGAGATGAAACTCCTTGAGCCCAACGATTTTGCTTAAGTTGAACAACCAAACCGTCCAACTCCCCTTTAGCTCTTATTTGGATTTGAATTTGAATTAAGAAACTCCTCCACTCTTGTGTAACTCCACCAAAAACTCCAATTCCATTCATTCTCCAACTTTGGAGTTTCATGCATGGGATAAAATTCTCCATGCATCCAACGTGTAGTTTTATTTGAAATTTGAAAACAACTCATACACCTTTCATCTGCACACTTCTTATATCATTTAATTCCAATCTCTTTAACTCACTTAAGCTCAACTCATTAATTTAACTCAACTCAACCATTTAATCCAACTCCACCATTTAATTCAACTCAACTATTCGATTCCATTTCCAACTCAAATCAGCCCCAACCAAGTTAAGATTGGACTTACTTGGTGGTCAACCAAGTCAACCAAAACCCATTGGGTCCCAATTGGACCTTTTGACCCAAATAGCCACTATGACCCATTTAAATGTAACTTACCCATTTAACTGTAACTTACCCATTTACCCTACATTGAACTCTCATTCCATAACCATTGGGTCTTAATTGGGTCATTGCCCAACACCTTACCCATCTAAGGTCCATGTCCATTAATTCATAATTTAAATAGACAAAATTCATGTAAATTGATATCTTAAAATTCCGGGTGTTACAATACAATCTTCTGTTTAAAATTTTCGTCCCGAAAATCAAGCGAAGCAGGGTTCCAAACAATTTACATAAATAACCCAGGGTGAGTTGTTCTCATTTCCAACTCAAGTTCCCAAGTGGCCTCTTCAATACCATGTCGATCCCATACCACTTTGACAAACTGAATCGCTCGGTTTCGTAATACCCTTTGCTCAGTCTCCACTATTCTGACAGGCTTCTCGACGTAAGTCACATTGCTTTGGACATTTATAGCTTGTACATTCAATACATGTGAAGGATCCGGATTATACTTCCTCAGCATCGATATATGAAACACATCGTTTAGAGATGCCAATTGTGAAGGAAGTGCCAATTGATAAGCTACACCCCCCATCCTTCTTATGATTGGAAAACGGTCCCACATATCTTGGCGACAGTTTCCCCTTCTTTCCAAACCTCATATGTCCCTTTCGTGACGAAACTTTTAAGAACACCATCTCCCCCACCTCGAATTCAAGGAACCTCCTCCTCTTGTCAGCATAGCTCTTCTGATGATTTTCTGCAGTTAATAGGTGTTGCCGTATTAACTGAATCTAGTTGTGGTCTCTGTAACCAACTCGGGTCCTATCAGTGCGGGCTTACCGGCCTTTGTCCAGCACACCGGCGATCTACATGGCCTACCATATAAAGCCTCAAATGGTGCCATCTGTAGGCTTGCCTGGTAACTGTTGTTATATGAGAACTCTACCAGCGGCAAGTGATCCTCCCATCCACCCTTGAAATCTAGTATACAAGCTCTCAGCATATCCTCCAATGTTTGTATCGTCCTCTCCGACTGTCCATCAGTCTGTGGATGGAATGCTGTGCTAGTCAATAAATCTGTCCCCATAGCCGACTGCATACTCCGCCATACTCTGCCAGTGAATCGGCCATCTGTGTCGGACACTATAGTCTGGGGAATACCATGTAGTCTGATGATATCCTTGATATACCGCCGTCCCAACGTCTCAGAAGAGTCTGCCATCTTCATGGGAAGAAAATGTGGAGACTTGATCAATCTGTCTACCACAACCCATATCTCATCGTTGCCCTTTGAAGACCTTGGCAACCCCGTCACAAAATCCATGGAAATGTGCTCCCATTTCCATTCCGGCATTGGTAAGGGTTTGAGTAATCCTGGTGGCTTCTGATGTTCCATCTTAACCTGCTGACAAGTTAAGCAATGTGCCACAAATTCTGCCACCCGTGCCACCAGTAATGTCTCTTCATGTCGTGATACATCTTGGTGCTGCCCGGTGTATGGAGAGTTTGGTCTGATGTGCCTCAATCAACAACTCTTTTCTACAGCTTTTAGGCACATAAATCCTACTCTAGAATACAAGACCCTGTCCTGGTCGTAGTTCCCATTCCGGTAGGACCTCACCGGTAGACATCTTAGCCCATATCTCCTCCACTTCTGGTTCTGCTCGTTGCCCCTGTTCAATCTTGTTAACCATGTTGGACCGTATGATCAAGTTGTACATACTCCCATGGTTATTGATATATAAATTGAACTCCCGAATGGTATTCAGCATCTCCCATTCTATCTTCATCAAAGATGCCACTGATGCATGTGATATACGGCTGAGGACGTCTGCCACCTTGTTCGCCTTGCCAGGATGATATCGAAGCGCAAACGTATAATCCGCCAGTTATTCCATCCATCTGCGTTGTCTCAAGTTAAGCTCTTTCTGATCAAACAAGTACTTCAAGCTCTTATGATCTGAAAATACTTCGAATTTCTCTCCATATAAATAGTGTCTCCAACTTTTGAGAGCGAAGACCACTGCAGTCAGTTCCAGATCATGCGTGGGATAAAGGCATTCATGAATTTTTAACTGTCTTGATCCATAAGCTATGACACTATGAGTTTGACTAAGGACACACCCGAGTTCTTCTCCTAAAGCATCATGTAATACCCCGCCCTTTTCACTCGAAATCAGAGTCTATATTTTTTTTTTTAATAAATAAACAAGTGATAAGAGCAGAATGTCACGACACAAGTTAAATCCGAACTTCTAAAGTCCGACCCTTAACTGGCCAAACCTATGTGAGCATGGACTAAGTCCATGAGAATGGTTCTCACATAGTAAAGTAAAATCTTTGCAGAATATTACTTAATCTAACTGCGGATTATAATAAAACCTAAGTCTACTCCATTTTAGATAGCAAAGTACAGGTCATATATCCAAAATTACCTTAAACTAAACATTCATTCAAACCAATCCAAACCATAGCAAATATTAACTAAGTTATTACATGCCAACATCTAACAACTCAAAATTAGATGTCCATGTAAACTTAAACAAAATATCCATAAATAAATCCATTCAAATGCCCATGCTCCTATGCTTGGTTTCCTTAACGATCCTCGACCTTTCCCTTTCCTGTGTCATCCACTAAGGATAGAAATAGGGCGTTAGAACAACGCGCCCAGTAGGTGTTCCAATTAGGGTTACCACAAGGTTAGTGTAAAACATACATATAACATAATATTACATGATCATCAAACTCTTACAAAAACAATGCTATGTATGTATGCAAATGTAATGAGTCCCACCCATCACAAGTATACATAGCCTCCTCTTGATGGGATTCTCATCATCAAGGTACCTCCACATAGGTTGTTCGGACGCCCCGACAGAGTGTGAACCCTCCGGTTACATAACTATCACCCCATGCCATGCATGAGATGTCAATGAATACATGTCGTTTGTAAATAAATCTTAGCATTCAAATCCTCTTTGAAACATAATAATTTCACACATATCTCATAAAAATCAACATAAAAACAGCAAGTATAAAGTGTGGTTACAAAGAGGTAGGAAACCTACACAAGGTCACTTAAAAGTATCCGCTCTTCTTAAACCGTCACCTGTTCGCAATTGCACACCGTTCAAGAAGTCCCGTTACCTTGTTACATGTCAATAAGTCAAGCACATAACCCATTTGGTTTCAATTTAAGTCTAAGACCAAACACACCACTTTGTGGGGTTCGGCCATACTACATGGCCGAACCTCACTATCTTAGATTTAATCCCTCCTTCAAATCCATTAATCTCTTTACTTAGACAACAAACATCTAACAATTTCACACATTTACGTTCTAGCTTGTATTTACGATTTTTGCCATTAGTCTAACCCTTGTTTAATATTGTTAACAAACATTGTCCATAAAAATCCACCTTAGTGGGGTTCGGCCATACAATATGGCCGAACCTCACCATCATAAATTTTGGTCCTTTAATCCTTTTTAATCAAGACCAATTACCAATCCATTAAGCATTCACATCTTACTCATCTAACCCTTAATCATCCACCATTGTCACTCCATGGGGTTCGGCCATACACCATGGCCGAACCTCACCCCTTTGGTTTTGGTGCTCCTTTTTTCCATTCTTTTTGATAAACAAAATACATCCAAGTCCATCTCTTTCCATACATTTTAAACCTTTTAAAACATCAATAACCCTCCATGGGGTTTGGCCATACAACATGGCCGAACCCTATGGTTCTTTATTTTTCTTCAAAATGTAACATACAAATATAGTTTGATCTTTTGATGTTTCCCATTCATACCTCCATTTAGTCCCTTTAGAAATCTATGATAACCTTCCATTAACATATCATTTGTTCCTTCATCTTTCTTCCATCAATTTAAATCCTTTTAAATAAAACCAAACACCTACACTTATGATTTCTTTTCTTCAAATCCAATAAAATTAAACTAATATCTTTTCATGGGGTTCGGCCATACAAAGTGGCCGAACCATATGATCCATGTTCTTCCCTTTTTAAACATCATTAGTCATGATTTTAACCCTTGATAGGTTCGGCCATACAATGGCTAGATCATGTTTCCTTAACCAATTATTTAACAAAAGTTTATGGAGCACTTACTAATTCTGCGACTCCTCCAATTTGATCTTCACTCCGACTTGTTCCTTTCGTTCCTTAGCCTCTCCTTCTTCTTGATTCTTTGGTCGAAGATGATCTTGATTATATAACTCCTCCAAAAGTGATTCGACTAAGGTATAGATTTGAGAGACAGGGAGAGAGAAAAACTTGGGATGGACAAATACTCCAAGTCCTTGACTTGAGAGGAACGGCCAAGAGAGGGAGAAAATGAGATAAAATTCTCCAAATGTTTGGTCTTCTTTCTCTTAGGTTGCTGGCCGGCCAAGAAAGAGAAAGAGTAAGATGAGAAAAAAACCAAGAGTTTCTCGTCTTTGTGAGGTAGGAACTGCCAAGAGGGAGAGGAAGAGTGTGGCTTTAAGATGAAACCTTCTCTTGGTTAATGAGGGTTGCCCAAGGTGGTGTCCTTTGGTGACACCCCTTGGTTATTCCTATGTCCTTTCATCTTCCTCTTTTAAGTCTCAATTGGAGGTTTCATCTTTGAGATGAAACACTCCCAATGTGTGACTCTTGGGTTTCCATCTTGAGATGGAAACCCTCCAAGCTTTCCAACGTGTGTGGTTTGTGTAACCCCCACCAAACGGCCCACCTCCCATTAATTCCCATTTGGAGTTTCATGCATGAGATATAATTCCCATGCATCCAACGTGTATACCTTGTGGTGTTCTTTGAAACAACAAAAAAACCCCTCCTCTTCTCACTCATCTCACTTGAGATAAAGGTCTCCATATCTTCCAATTCAACTCATTCAACTCAACTCATACATTAAACTCAACTCACTCATTTAATTCTACTCATTTAATTTACTTGAATCAACTCAATTGTTTGATTCCATTTCCAACTCAATTCAGCCCCATCATAATCAAACTTGAGCTCACTTGGTGGTCAACCTAGTCAACCTTGACCCATTGGGTCCCAATTGGGCATTTTGACCCAAATAACAACTTTGACCCCATTTAACACATCTTAACCATATATTTAAATTAAACCTCACAACATGTACATTGGGTCTTAATTGGTCAATTGACCCCACAATCTAGCCATCCTTGGTCCATATCCTTTAATTCACAAATTCAATGGCAATTTCCGTAAATATTTGATAAATTGAAAATCTGGGGTATTATAAAACAATCCTCTTTTTAAAATTTTTATCCCGAAATCCGAACAAAGTAGGGTTCCAAAATAAATTACATAAACAATTCAGGGTGAGCTGTTCACATCTCTGATTCGAGTTCCCAAGTGGTTTCCTCAATACCGTGTCGATCCCATACCACCTTGACGAACTGAATCGCTCTGTTACGTAACACCCTTTGTTCAGTCTCCACTATTCTGACAGGTTTCTCGACATAAGTCACATCACTCTGTACATCTATATCTTGTACATTCAATACATGAGACGGATCGGGATTGTACTTCCTCAACATCGATATATGAAACACACGTGTAGAAATGCCAACTTTGAAGGAAGTACCAACTGATAAGCTACATCCCCCATCTTTCTTATGATGGCAAACGGTCCCACGTATCTTGGCGACAGTTTCCCCTTCTTTCCAAACCTCATATGTCCCTTTTGTGGCGAGACTTTTAAGAACACCATGTCCCCCACCTCATTCAAGGAACCTCCTCTTCTTGTCAGCATAGCTCTTCTGCCAACTCTGTGCAGCCAATAGGTGCTAACGAATCAACTGAATTTGTGATGTAGTCTCTATGACTAACTCGGGCCCAATCAGCGCAGGCTCACCGGCCTCTGTCCAGCACACTGGTGACCTACATGGTCTACCATATAGAGCCTCGAATGGAGCCATCTGAAGGCTTGCCTGGTAACTGTTGTTATATGAGAACTCTACCAGCGACAAGTGATCCTCCCATCCACCCTTGAAGTCTAGCATGCACGCTTTCAACATATCCTCTAGTGTTTGTATTGTCCTTTCTGACTGTCCATCAGTCTGTGGATGGAATGCTGTGCTAGTTAGTAGATTGGTCCCCATGGCCGACTGCATGCTCTGCCACATTCTGCCTGTGAATTGGCCATCTTTGTCGGAAACTATAGTCCAAGGAATACCATGTAATCTAATGATATCCTTGATATAACACCGACCCAAAGTCTCAGATGAGTCTGTCATCTTGATAGGAATAAAATGTGTAGACTTGGTCAGTCAGTCTACCACAACCCATATAGCGTCATTGCCCTTTGAGGACCTCGGCAACCCCGTCACAAAATCCATGGAAATGTGCTCCCATTTCCATTCTGGCATTGATAAGGGTTTGAGTAACCCTGGTGGCTTCTGATGTTCCATCTTAACCTGTTAACAAGTTAAGCAGTGTGCCACAAATTCCGCCACATCTCTTTTGAGTCCGTGCCACCAGTAATGCCTCTTCAGGTCGTGATACATCTTGGTACTGCCCGGATGTATGGAGAATTTGATCTGATGTGCCTCAATCAACAACTCTTTTCTGCAGCTTTTTGGCACATATATTCTTCCCCGGAATACAAGGCCCTGTCCTGGTCGTAATTCCCATTCCGGTATGACCACCCCAGTAGACATCTTGGCCCATATCTCCTCCACTTCCGGATCTGCTCGTTGCTTTTGTCAATCTTGGTAACCATGTTGGACCGTATGATTAGATTGTACATACTCCCATGGTTGTTGATATACAGATTGAACTCTCGAATGGTATTCAACATCTCCCATTCTGTCCTGATCAAACATGTCACTGATGCATATGATATGCGGCTGAGAGCATCCGCCATCTTGTTTGCCTTACCCGGATGATATTGGAGCGCGAACTCATAATCCGCCAAATATTCCATCCATCTGCGCTGCCTCAGATTGAACTCCTTCTGATCAAATAACTACTTCAAGCTCTTATGGTCTGAAAACACTTCAAATGTCTCGCCATATAGGTAGTGTCTCCAGCTTTTTAGAGCGAAGACCACTGCGGATAGTTCTAAATCATGCATGGGACAAAGGCGTTCATGACTTTTTAACTTTCTTGATCTATAAGCCACCACACGCTGAGTTTGACAGAGGACACACCCGAGTCCTTCTCCTGAAGCATCACATTGTTCCTCATAACCTTTGCCTCTTTCCTGCAAAATCAAAATAGGAGCTCTTGTAAGTCTCTCTTTTATTGTTTCAAATCTCCGGTTGCACAAATCTAACCATTTAAATTTGACTCCTTTCTGAGTGAGTCGGGTCAACGGAGATGCAATCTTGGAGAAGTCCATAATAAACTTCCTGTAATAACCAGCCAATCCCAAGAAACTGCGGATCTCGGTTACATTCTTTGGTGCCTTTCATTCACTTACTGTTGTCACCTTAGTTGGATCCACTGCTATATCTTCTTCGGATATAACATGCCCCAACAAATTAACCTTGGATAACCAGAATTCACATTTACTGGCTTTGGCATATAACTTGTTCTTTCTCAAAGTGTTCAGGACAATCTGTAGATGCTCAGCATGTTCCTCCTGACTTTAAGAATAGATCAGGATATCATCAATAAACACAATCACAAACTGATCCAGGTAAGGACGGAAGATCCTGTTCATTAGATCCATGAACACAGCCGGTGCATTGGTGGGTCCAAACAGCATGACTACAAACTCATATAGTCCATACCGCGTCCTGAAGGCTGTTTTCTCTATATCTTCCTCCTTAACCCGGATTTGATGATAATCGGACATCAAATCAATCTTTGAAAAATGACTGGAACCTTTCAGTTGATCGAATAAATCATCGATCCTGGGTAAAGTGTACTTGTTCTGGACAGTTAAATGATTCAACTTCCGGTAATCCACACACATTCGGAGTGAACCGTCCTTTTTCTTCACAAACAATACTGGAGCTCCCCAAGACGATGTGTTGTTCCGGATGCAACCCAGTCTTAGCAGTTCATCAATCTGCTTCTTTCGCTCAGACATCTCTGCTAGTGCCATCCGATAATGTGGTAATGACACTGGTGAGGTGCTAGGGTACAACTTGATTTCAAAATTGATCTCCCTCATGGGCGGCAAGCCAGGGAGTTCTTTTGGGAAAACATCTACATATTCTTTCACTATTGTCAGGAGTTCAGCCACCGGTGTCTTGTTGATTCTGATATTGTTCAATACCAGATGATTCAACCCTTCTTGCAGTCTGCTTTGCTTGTCTGTACGAACCACATATTGCTTTCCTTCGGGTGACCAAAATGTCACTCTGCGGCGATAACAATCAATGTTGGCCTGAAAGCTAGCCAACCAGTCCATGCCGAAGATAATATTGTACTCAGTCATATCAAGTACCAGATAATTGAACTCAAATCTGAGTCCAGTGAGTTCAGTATTCGCTGCCGTGCATATGAGTCCCAATGACATGTCTCCGACAGGGGATACAATTGTGAGTGATGTGGACAGTTTTTGAACTAAAGTACCAGTGGCAGTTATAAATGCAGCAAATATAAAAAAGTGTGAAGCTCTGAATCAAATAGTGCATAGGCATAGGAACTACTGACTACTGCCATACCATGAATCACAGAATGATCCACATCCTCTGGAGGTGCTAGAGTAAACAATCGTCCAGATCCAGTAAGGTTAGGCGCCGGTCCCGCCTGGTTATATGTTCTGCCTCCTCGAGAGTTAGCTGGCTAGCTAGTGGACGGAATGTTCCTCTAGAATAAGAGAGTTTGTTGCTTTGGGCAATCCCTCTTGAAGTGACCCGGCTGATCACAATGAAAACAGTTGTTCACCCCTCTGAGAGCTTGAGTGACTGATGCAGATGGGGAGGGATAATTGGGACGGAAGCCCTCTGTGGACCCAGTAGATGGTGAGGGTCTGTAGAAGTTCGGGATAATATTTCTTTTGAAAATTTTGAAACATTTATTAAATTCCTTAACAAAACATTGGCCTAAAAATATGATTTTTGTCAAAAAATAAACACTAAAAAATAATTTAAAATATTATTTTAAAAATTGAGAAATCCTAAGAAAAATTTCGAAAACCAAACATTGAATGATTTTTCAACATTCTACATGTGTATCTAATTGAGGAGAATGTGTGTGCATAATTTGGGGGATCTAATGGTGCAAATTCTAAGTTTTTATGTGATTTCTCAAACATTTTTTCTTGGGAAATAACCATAATAATATAGAATTACCAAAATGTTCCTCGAGGAAAGCTTGGGCTTGTTAGAGAGCCCACACGCTAACAACCTCTACCAAAACTCCAAAAACCATTTTGGAGGGCCACAGATCTCCCCCAAAACCCAAAAACTCGGGTCGGGTAGGGTACCCTTTAAGGAATTTCGTCCTCGAAATTCAAACTGAACGCATACCTCTAGCCTGAGACAAAGTTGAAAACTGCTTCCACATTGTTGCCACGTCTTCCCCAATTAGAAGACTCACTGCCATTGTATTGCCAAACCATTAAAACCAAGCGGATAGTCTTGCCACAAAACCTCTGCACCCTCAAATCCTCAATCTGCACTTGTCCCTCTTCCGATGGTCAACCAAACCCTCCTGCCGACTATGGGTAGTCAACAACCTCAGTGTGATCAATCTCACAAGCTTTATAGTCTCATTGACCATATTCGGTCCTAACATCACTATATCACTGATCTGAGCCCACACAAGGGTGATATGTACGGTCTGACCTACAAAGCCGCATACGGAGCCATCTTGATACTGGCCTGGTATCTATTGTTCTAGACGAACTCAATAAAGTGTAACTAATTCTTCAAGTTCCGGCCTTGGTTTGACCGAGACTGTGTTTTGTCAATTTCATGATTGTATGTATCTTTGCCTTGGAAGAATATGAAGATGTCAGAAGATCTACTATGCATTGGAGAATCTACACTGAGCCCGTGATTGACACAGATGTAAGTGGGCCTTAGGTCAAGCCTAACCACCTTAGAAGTCAATGGTTAATAAATTGGAAAACTGAAAATATTTGACTCTCAGCCTCGAGGCCTCAAGAATTTTGTGGAGGCCTCAAGACTGACTATATCTGAGCAAAAACCGTGATAGCTGGATTTCAACGTGTAATCTCCAGGCTATTTGTCCTTTGACCAAAAATCTTACAAGATATGGTAAAAAAAAAATCTGAAAATGGGGGAAAGGCTCCTCATGATTTCGAAATATCTTATGCCTCATCATGATTGGAAACTTTGTGGAGATAAGGAGATCCTAGAATGCTCCTATGGATAAGATGAGATTATAAAAATCAGTTTACCATCTCATACTGATAAACAAATCTTTTGAAGCTAAGTATCATAGGTGGCAATCTAATACGTTTTTGGAAAGGCTCATTAAAAGATTTTTTGAGAAATTATGTTTGCTACCCCATGACTTTTTAATCAAATATCCTGATTGGCAATCACGGACAAGTGGTGAATTAGTGAGCCAATCTTTGACTAAATATCATTAAAATTAAAGTTTGAATTCTGAAAATTCAGTGAGCTGTATTACCAAATACAAGCTCAAGGCCTCGAAGAAAACCTAGAGGCCTCGAGACTTAGCGGTTGCAAATCTGTATTATAAATACATGGCTGGCTGAATTCAAAGTAAAGGCCTGAACATTGGAAAATTGAGAATAGTAACGGGAGACCTTCCCATCCCTTGTCACCCCATCTTCATCATCCTTTGATAAGGATATGATTAAGTATTCAATACTTGGTTTGTGATGAAGATGAGGATGTTTCTCTAGGACCCAAAACCAGTTATACTCTTGTCCTAGCACCAGAGTTCCACTGTGCCTAAACTCGCTGAAGAATGGACGAGATCTAAAGGTAAAAGGCGCGGAGACATCTACAAGAAGAACACACATTTTGAAGAATTGTTAAGGCTAGTGTTCCTCTTTACGTTTTATTTGTTATCATATTGTAAGGTGGATTAGAATATTGTGTTCAAACGACCCAAAAGATAGGCGTCGAGGATTGGACCATGGGGGTCGAATCTCTATAAAAAATTAGGTTGTACTATCTTGGTGTGAAACTCATTCATAGTATATTGGGACAACTCGAGAGTTGGGAAGTCTGATAGTGGATGTAGGTTCATGTGAACTGAACCACTATAAATCTTTGTGCATCTGTGGTTTGCCTTGATGGTTTAATTAGTTTATTATTTGCACACAAGTTTATTCTGCTGCACAGTTTGTTGAAATTGATTCATTTTAAAAAGGGTAATAGGATAATACCTATTCATCCCCTCTAGGTCTTGCATACTTCTAGTAACGGATTTTCAATTGGTATCAGAGCTAAGTTACTCTGAGTTGGACTTAATCGTCCGAGTTGATCCTGTATTAGAATCATGCATAAAGGTGATAATCACCCTGCTTCCAAACCTCCCTACTTCTAAGTATGCCTCATGAAAGGAAAAAATGAAAAGTTTTTTATATCACTTGATGAAGCCATCTGGGAATCGGTAGTAAGAGGTTGGGGACATCCTATAAAGGAAATCACTGAAAAATCCGCCAAAGATGATGCAAGAAAATGTGTACAATAGATTATTGGTACTAAACCCAAGGATTACTTCACCTGGAAAGACATAGAAAAGACTCTATATGCTGCAAATGGAAAGGCTTTAAATGCCATTAACTATGCTATCTCACCAGATGAAGTCAAACGTATAATGACATGTGTGACAGCCAAAGATGCTTGGGACATCTTAGAAAGGACACATGAGGGAGCCTCATTTGTTAAGAGGTCTAAACTCTAAATCCTCCAATCATAATTTGATAACATACGTATGGAGGAAAAATGAAATGTTTATGGAGTTCTATTCGAAACTAACTGACATTGTAAATTCCATGTGTGCCTTATGTGAAATAATCCGTGAATCTAAGATTTGCACCAATATACTAAGAAATCTGTCCAAAAGTTTTAAGCCCAAGGTAGCCCGCCATTGAAGAATACAGAGATGTGTCTCTAATGAGAGTTGATGACTTGGTAGGATCCCTTCAAACCTATAAGCTTCACTTTGATAATGAAAAACCTAAAATGAAATCAATTGCTCTAAAATATTCTCTAAAAACTAAATTCAAAAAGGATGAAGAATCTGATGACTCAAAAAGTGATACAGATGATGAAGTTGCCACTCTTGCTAAAAATTTCTTAAAACATTTTAATATGAGGAAAGAGAGAAAAAGACTTAATAAAGAAGACTATAGAGAATTCAATAGAAGTAAAACACATTTTTCAAAAGACAAGTAAAAATATAGATTCAAAGAAAAATCCAAGCCCAAAGAAACTCAATGATTTAATTGTGATGGATATGAGGGGATCTAAAAAAAATCCATGATCACTATAGTGGAAGAAGACACATCACAATCTGAAAGTGAATCCGATGGGTCAACCCATGAAGATGTTTCAAGACGAAAGGTTTCATTGCTTCCATCTCTTATGATCTTCAAAATATTCCAAATGTTGAAAGTGACAGTGAATGACCTGACAGTGAGGATGGTGGCTTACAAGATGTAACACCCTAGAATTTCAAAGATATCAATTTACATGAATTTATCCATATTTACGGAATTGCCATTGTGATATATTTGATTTGAATTTAAATGGGTCAATGGTTCAATCAAGACCCAAAGGATGTTAGATTTGTTTACAAGACAAATAAATGGTTGAGATGTACTCAGACGGGTCAAGATTTGTATTTGGGTCAAATTTTGTTAAATGGGTCAAAATGGCCAAATGGGATCCAAAGGGTCATGAATGGCATGATTAATCATGGAGTGAGTTCAAAGTTTAGTTGATTTAATTTTCATTAATTGCTTGAGTTTGGTTTGAGTTGAAATGAATGGTGGAGTTTAGTTAAGCTAAATTTATGAGTTGAATTTATTAGTTGAGTTGCATTAAAATGAATGAGTTGAGTTGGGGAGCTAAATAAATGAGTTGGATGGAATACTTAATTTTTAAGTGAATGAGGTGTGGAGATAAAAGGTTTGTGAGATTGTTCCAAATTCAAAACCATGAGAACGTTGGCTGCATGGAAGGCATTTCATGCATGTAACTCCCATTTTAAAAATGAATGGGTGACGGTTTTGGGAGTTACAATTGTGGGGAGTTGTATTTCAAAGTTTAAAAGTATTATACACGTTGGTGTTTGAGAGATGAAATTCATATTATGTAATGAAGTTTTTTGTAGGATTTTAAAGGGAGATAAGTTCACTGATTTTGACCAGTTATTACATGGCTGAATCATGTGGTTATTAAGCTAAGTTCTGATAAAAAACTATGGACAAATATTGGAGGGTTTACATCAAGGAAACCTTGGGGTTCGGCCATGTGTATGGCCTAACCCCATGGACTGTTTTTAATGGATAATTGGATCAACTGTAGGATGGAAATTATGTAATCATTATGTGCTTTGATTTAAAAATAAGATAGGTTTGTCTATGGACTTAATATAGGTATATAATCAGCCATCAAAGATGATGGAAAGATGGACAAATCAGTTTGGTGAGGTTCGGCCATGTAGTATGGCCGAACCCCACTAAAGGGTCACTTGGTGGACTTAGTGCTAAGTTTATAATTGGAATTGGATTAATGAAAGATTAAAGGATTAAAAGTTAAGTGGTGAGGTTTGGCCATATGTATGGCCGAACCCCACTAAAGTGGTTTGGTGATGGACTTTGTTAAGATAAATTAAATTAAAGGATAAGCTAAATGGCATGATGGTAATTATGATGAAATGATCCAATATGAAAAGATCATAGGAATGGACAAGATGGTAAGGTTCGGCCAAACAGTATGGCCGAACCCTACCAAGGTTCATTTGGGAGTTTTGGGTTAATCAAAATGGTTTAGATAAAAAAAAAAGGGTGACCAAAGTCTTAATGGGTGAGGTTCGGCCATGGCTTTGGCCGAACCCCACTAAGTGGTTCTTGGAACATTAGGCTTTGCTGGAAATTAGGTAGACAAATGATTAACTTGCTGCTATGTACATAAGGTATTTGGATTTCTAGAACGGTGTACAAGCCGTGATCAGAAGACGGTTCAAAGGAAGGGACAAACAAAGTAACATAGTGTAGGTTTCCTACCTTGTTGTAACCACATATGTTATTTGCTGTTTTATGTTTATTTGAATAAGTTATTTGAATGAAATGTTATATTTACAAATGGCATGTTTGCATAGACATCTCATGCATGGCATGGGATGATGGTGTTGTAACAGGAGGCCACACTCCGTCGGGGCGTCCGAAAGACCACTGTGGGGTACCTTGATGATGAGAATCCCATCAAGAGGAATCCGGAGGCCACACTCCGTCGGGGCGTCCGAAAGACCACTGTGGGGTACCTTGACGATGAGAATCCCGTCAAGAGGAGGCTATGTAGAATGGTGATGGTGGGACTCATTACATGTTCATTTCATACATAACATGTTTTTATGGAATTTTGACACACATGTATTATTATATTATTTGCATGTTTTATACTAACCTTGTAGTAGCCCTATTCGGAAACACTACTAGGCGCATTGATCTAACGCCCTATCTCTACCCTTAGTGGATGACGCAGGAAAGACAAAGAATGAGGATCGAGAAGGGGACCAAACAAAGAAGCTTGGGCGGTTTGAATGATTTAAATGGACTTTGAATGGACTATTTATGGACTTGTTATTTGATTTATTTGGACAATGTAATTTGGTAATTAGATGTGCTGGCATGTAATAAGTAGTTAAGTAGATGCTATGGTTTGATTTATTTTGGATGGTTTGATTGAAAGATTAGTTAAGATTGCTAGTAATTTTTGGAGATTATGATTAAGTACTTTGCTATCTAAGAATGGAAAATTGGAATAGTCATAGGATCTATTATAACCTCAGTTAGATTAAGACTAATTTAATTCCGTAAGTTGTATTTGTACCATGTGTGGATCAGTTTTATGGACTTAGTTCATACGCACATGGGCTTGGCCAGTTAAGGGTCGGATTTAGAGATCCGAACTTAACTCGCGTCGTGACACTCCGCCCCGATCACTTGGTTGATTATTATATTTAAAAAATAAAAATAAACTCTGATTATTAGAGTGAAAAGGTCGGGGTGTTACACAAGAAGCTTATGATGCTTTGTTCTTAGAAAGTAAAGATTTCGCTAAAATACTTGGTAAATCTAAAAATGAAAATGTAAAATTGGAAAATAAATTAAAAACTGAGAAAGAAACATTTGAAAAAGATTTAAAAATTGTTCAAGATGAAAATCCAAGTCTTCAAGAAAAACTGAAATTGGCTCAAGATGAAATTTTAAAACTAAAGAAAGGTGAGTTAAAAATTAGAAGTGAAAAGCAAAAACTGGAATTTGACTTAAACCAGTAAAGGAGTCACAAAATAAAATTTGAAGATAAATTTACTCAAGGGGAAGAAAAACTTGAGAAACTCCTAAACATTGGAAAACAATTTGGAGATAAAACTGGTCTAAGCTTTGATGAGAAAATAAATAAAGAACTCAATTCCAAAACTGATTTTGTGAAAGGTGTGCCCTCATCCTCAACACCTCCAAATGTGACATGTTTTTATTGTGGGAAAAATGGTCACATATTTGTTCAACATCAATCTAAGGTAAAACCTTGGGCTAATAATAAAAAAGTTCTGTGTAGAGGAAATCAATATGATCCCTTAGTTCAACAGCTAAAGGAATTCGGGAATGAGCTCTCAAAACATGTTGATAAAAGGAGAACAAATTTTAGAGATGTCAAGGGTCTAACCAAGTCCTCAATCTTCAATGGAAATTGGGTTCCTAAGGTCAGAGGTTTAGGCTATGCCCTAGTGATGTTTTTTCAGATCCTGCTTATGCTTATTAGGAAAATGTTTTTTTTAAGGATCTGAAAATTTTGGTTCGGTGGTGGATCTTTCTTTGTTTCAAATATTGGAATATTTCTTTTTTTTTTTTAAACCTGATGTTTTGTTGAAAAACTATCATCATGATATTTTTGTGTAGTACCCTTTGTCAATTTATGACAAAAAGGGAGAAAAAAATGGTACTAATGTTGACGGGGAGAAATTTGAAAACCCAACCTAGTTGCCTATGTATTTTACAAGAATTTTTTTTCAGGCATCATTTCAGGGGGAGAAAAAGAAAAACGGGGAGAGAAGTGTTAGTGCAAGAAATTCAAGTCTTGATATGGTCATTGTTTGAGTTGTATTTTTTCCAAGGGCTTGTATTTTATTGCAAAGGGGTTAAATGAGATGTATTTGTTAGAGTATAGGTGTTGTTACGAAATTGACAAAGGGGGAGATTGTTAGGGCCTCAGTTTGGCCGAGACTGTGTTTTGTCAATTTCATGACCGTATATGTGTCCTTGCCTTGGAAGAATATGAAGATGTCAGGAGATCTACTATGCATTGGAGAATCTACACAGAGACCGTGATTGGCACACAGGTAAGCGGACCATAGTGGACCTTAGGTCAAGCCTAACCACCTTAGAAGTCAATGGTTAAAATATTGGAAAACTGAAAAATATTTGCCTCTCAGCCTCGAGGCCTCAAGAATTTTGTGGAGGCCTCAAGATTGACCATATTTGAGCAAAAATTATGACAGCTCGATTTCAACGTGTAATCTCAAGGCTATCTGTCCTTTGACCAAAAATCTTACAAGATATGGTAAGAAAAATCTGAAAAAGGGGCAAAGACTCCTCATGATTTCGAAATATCTTATGCCTCATCATGATTGGAAACTTTATGGAGATAATGAGATCCTAGAAGGCTCCTATGGATTTCATGAGATTATAAAAATTAGTTTGCCATCTCATACTGATAAACAAATCTTTTGAAACTAAGTATCATGGGTGACAATCTAATACGTTTATGGAAAGGCTCATTAAAAGATTTTTGGAGAAATCATGTTTGCCACCTCATGACTTTTTAATCAAATATCCTAATTGGCAATCACGGATAAGTGGTGAATTAGTGAGCTGGTCTTTGACTAAATATCATTAAAAGTAAAGTTTGAATGCTAAAAATTCAGTGAGCTATATTACCGAATACATGCTCGAGGCCTCGAAGAAAACTTGGAGGGCTCGAGACTTAGCTGTTGCAAATCTATATTATAAAAACACGGCTGGCTGAATTCAAAGTAAAGGGCTGAACAATGGAAAATTGAGAACAATAGCCGGAGACCTTCCCCATCCCTTCTCACCCCATTTTCATCATCCTTTGATAAGGATATGGTTAAGTATTCAATACTTGGTTTGTGATGAAGATGAGGATGTTTCTCTAGGATCCAAAAACAGTTATACTCCTGTCCTAGCACCCAAGTTCCACTGTGCCTAAACTCACTGAAGAATGGACCAGATTTGAAGGTAAAGGGACAACAACAAAATCATCTTCGGCCAAGGAATCAGGAAGAAGGAGAGGCTAAGAAAGGGAAGGAACAAGCCGGAGTAAAGATCAATTGGAGGAGTCGTGGAAACGGTAGATTTTCGATAAACTATTATTTAGTAAAGAAATATGATCCGGCCATTGGATGGCCGAATCTAACAAGGGTTAGATACTGGTTGGAAGTGCTTGAATGAGATGAAAAATGGATTATAGGGTTCGGCCACATGGGATGGCCGAACCCCATGAAAAGAATGGGTTAATTTGGATGGTCTTTTTGAACAAAATCATGGACTGTTTTTTGATGCTAAGTTAGATTGATTACATGCTTTGAAAAGTTCTAAAATTATGGTTTTTTAAGTGTCATGTGTTGGGCTATGGATTGGCCGAACACATCAAGTAATTTAATCTTGAATAAGATAGTTTAAAAAGGAAAGAAAAAACATCATTGGGTTCGGCCATTTTGGTTGGCCGAACCCCATGATAAGAGTGCATAGGTTTGATGTTTTAAAGGTCAAAAATCATGTCAAAACATGGTAAATTTTATGGGTCATCTTGTGGCCAAAATAAGTAAGTATGATGAGAAGATTTACATCAAGGAAACCTTGGGGTTCGGCCATGTGTATGGCCTAACCCCATGGATTGTTTTTGATGGTTATTTGGGTTAAGTGTAGGATGGATATTATGTAATCATTATGTGCTTTGATATAAGAATAAGTTAGGTTTATCTATGGACTTAGTGCTAAGTTTATAATTGGATAAATGGATCTAAACCATAGGCCATGAGGTTCAGCCAATTGGGTTGGCCGAACCCCATGAAATGGTATGACATTTCCATAAAAATATTTGATAGTTTTGTGAGATAAAAACCATATAAAATTATGGTGTACTTATGTCAATTATGGACTTAGTATTAAGGTGATTAAACATGAAGGATGATGGAACATAGGATTAAAATCTCTAGGGTGAGGTTCGGCCATGTTGTATGGCCGAACCCCACCAATTGTTATTTGATGGACTTTGGTTTTTTTAAACAAAATTAAACAAAGAGTTAGTATAGTGGCGTTATCGTAAATATGGATGAAAAGATGAAATGATCAAAAGAAGGGACTTATGAGCCAAAACCCAAGATGGTAAGGTTCGGCCATGTAGTATGGCCGAACCCTACCAAGGTTTATTTGGAGGATTTGATTGTTTGAATGTGTTTGGAGTTAAAAAAAAAGAGACCAAAGTTTAAATGGGTGAGGTTCGGCCATGGGGTATGGCCGAACCCCATGAAGTGGATTTTTGGGATTTAGATCAAATTAGAATCATATGGTCAAATGATTAACTTGTTGTTATGTACATAGGGTATTTGGATTTCTAGAACAGTGTACAAACCGTAATCGGAAGATGGCTCAAAGGAAGGGTCAAACAAAGTAATCTAGTGTAGGTTTCCTACCTTTATTGTAACCACAATTTCATATGCTGTTTTATGTTGATTTCGATAACTTATATGATTGTAAAGTTATGTTTCTAAATGACATGTTGCATAGACATCTCATGCATGGCATGGGATGATGGTGTTGTAACCGGAGGCCACACTCTGTCGGGGCGTCCGAAAGACCACTGTGGGGTACCCTGATGATGAGAATCCCATCAGGAGGAATCCGGAGGCCACACTTCGTCGGGGCGTCCGAAAGACCACTGTGGGTTACCTTGACGATGAGAATCCCGTCAAGTGATGGCTATGTTGGGTGGTGATGGGTGGGACTCATTACATGTCCATTTCATACATAGCATGTTTTTATGGAATTTTGTCACACATGTATTATTATTATACTATTTGCATGTTTTTGACTAACCATGTGGTAGCCCTATTCGGAAACACTACTGGGCGCGTTGATCTAACGCCCTATCTATATCCTTAGTGGATGACGCAGGAAAGTCAAAGATTGAGGATCGAGAAGGGGACCAAGCACGGAAACTTGGGCGGTTTGAATGATTTTGAATGGACTTGAATGGACTATTCATGGATGTGTTATTTGAATTATTTGGACAATGTAATTTGGTAACTAGATTTGTTGGCATGTTATAAGTAGATAAGTAGATGTTGTGGATTGGTTTATTTTGGATGGTTGGATTGAATGGTAGATTAATATTATTTAATAATTTTGGAGAATAAGATTATGTACTTTGCTATCTAAGAATGGAAAATTGGAATATTCATAGGTTCTATTATAACCTCAGTTAGATTAAGTCTAAGTTAATTCCGCAAGTTATATATGTACCATGTGCGGATCAATTTTATGGACTTAGTTCATACGCACATGGGCTTGGCCAGTTAAGGGTCGGATTTAGAGATCTGAACTTAACTCGCATTGTGACACTCCGCCCCGATCACATGATTGTTATATTTTAAAAAAAAATAAACTCTGAAAATTAGAGTGAAAAGGGCGGGGTGTTACGGTTTCGCTCATTCACTACACTATTTAATAATTCGTGCGCTTGCGAGTTAAATTTAAAACACAACAAGTTTTTGGCGCCGTTGCTGGGGAAATCAAAAAATAAATTGAGTGCCATTAGATTTATGTGATTTTGGAAAGAAATGCTATTTTTAGAAACTTCTGTTTTTTGGATTTTTTTGTTAAAATTAGAAATTTCTAGTTTTAAAAGTTCTAATTTTATAATGTTTTCTTAGATTAGAGATTCTTAAAAATATCAATAAATTTGGAACTAATCTGTTTTTGGAAGGTTGCTAAATTTAGAAACTGCTATAATTAGGATTTTTCTATTTTTAAAAATTTTCTAATTTATTAGTTTTCTCTTTTAGCAAATTTCTTTCTAATCTTGGAGATATGTCTTAATTCAACAATAATCTATTTTTAGAAATTGATCTATTTTTGGAAAGTTCTATTTTTAGAAAAATCTATTTTTGGAAAGTGTTCTAATTTTGGAGACATTTAATTTTAGACAATTTCCAAACTTAGAAAATTCCTAAATTTAAAATCTTATCTAACTTTGGAATGTTTCTAAATATGATTTGTAAAAATGAAATTCCAATGGAAACATGTGAGTCATAAATCTTTCATTAATTTGGTGGAATCTATATTTTATGGCCTTGAGTTAATTTAAAATATTAATTAGGTTGTAAATATTGTAATTCTTCCCTTGTTATAACTTTAGAAAAATTGCACTTAGATTAGGTTATGAGAGTTAGAATCTTTAGTTTGGTTTGGGGTATTTCAATTTTAAGAGATTTTGAATTGCGCAATAAAAATTTCTGGCAGGAAGCATGACAGGCCAAGGTAAGTGCCTAAACACATGTTCTTGAATTTTTAATTTTTCCTGCATTCATATAGAATTTTTATTTAGGTGTTTTCATTTATTATTTGCATAAAAAAAATTGCATATTTACTTTGCTCATGCATTTAGGTTGTTAGTTTCATGCGTTGCTTTATATTGTTTGATTATTGTTTGCATATTTGTTTTGAATCTTGTATTGCTAGATTTAGGACTGCATTCACAAAAATTAGAAAAAAATTCAAAAGATTAGTAAATAAAAATGGTTGATGCACTTCCCAAGTAAAATCAATTTAGAAACCATTAGTTAGATTTGAGGGTGTGTCATGCTCAATAGGAACATTTTCAATCTAAAATAATATTTGTAACCAATGAATAGTTTTTCTTCAAGAATGGTGTCTAAGGCTAGTTCTATCACCAGGGCGTGAGGTCGAGCATGTCTAAGGATAACTTGGGATGAGATGCCATCTGTGCTCCCCCACTTACCTGGCCATGCTTGAGGTTAAACTCTCTTTGGAGACTTAAAGTTCTTGGAAAGAGAAGTAGGAGCCAGTCTAGATTTTAGGGTCCACTTAGCAACCAATAAATTTGATTTCTCTAGTGAGATTCAAAATTAGATTTAGGTCATTTATTGTTTGATTTTTGTTTGGTCTTGTTTGTCCTTATGTGTGATAATGAGTGTTCGGAGGCGCGATTCGACCAATCGTTTGGTTAGATTAGTGTCTCTAGATTGTGAATCTTGTGTCAGTCATTGATTCATTATGGAAGACAGGAGGGTTAGTGAATTAATGGCAATTTCATTGTTAGAATTTTCATTAAATCCCAAGCATTGTACTCATGGTGAGGAGAGTCTACCCAATGGTGGTGAGAACTTAAATGTTGATGGGAACGATGAGCTAAACCCTACATAGAGCCACCCAAGTCACCCAAAACACCATAATCACCATTTTATGCCAACTTTTCTGTTTCAATGTCAGTCAATGTTATGCACCGGCTTGCCGAGTCCCTAAGTTTGTCAATTCCATGACTCGAGAAGAAGCACTTGCTAGAAGCTTGAAGACTCAAGTGATCGAAGAATGAAGATCAACTCCACCGGGTTTAAAGCTCATCGTTATGGCAATCACAAAACATGTATTATGGCCATATGTGACTTGAGGTGGTACCCACACCTTAGGAGGACCATTCCTAGGCTTAGTTGAACAAATGGTAAAATCATAAAATACTAGAGAGGAAGCTTGACAGTGAATTGGAAGCGAATTCAGAAATATGAATTAAGTTCACTGTCAGCTCGACCAATCGTTCTCACCGACCCCTCAGTGGAGACAGGATCGACCCATCATGGTCAAAGACTGGTCGGCCAGATTGACAAAGGTTCTGGAACATTGATTTTTCATTCTGGGTATGCCTTTGATCGAGAGTCTCATATGCACCGATTCCTCGGTGATGAAGTTAACGACCCCTCATGGTCAACGACTTGTCGATGATAACTTATGAATTTTAGAACCTAAAACTCAAGTGGACTCTCGAGAAAATAGATATCTCGGTAATTGAAGACCGACAGAGAGTACAAGGACCGACCCCGTGGTAAAAGGCGACATGTCGTTCTGGGCAAGACAAATTTCAGGACATGAAACGCTATCTGCATGGTATTGCCTCAGATCGAGACCCTCGTATGGACCGACCTCTCGGTACCATGACTGTCGACCCATCAACGACATAGATATGTCAGCCGAGTATAAATTATGTCGTTGGGAGTGCAGTTAATGTGCAATGGTCGGGTTGTTGAACTGTAATATTCCTTGTCACCGACCCCTCAGTGCACCCGACGTGTCAGTACATGACAATTTCTGAAATAGTTGCCTTCTTTATAAATATCAATCCTTGTGCAACTGTTTCACATCCTTTGGGAAATCTGTTGGACCCACATCATTATCAGTGAGCTTACACAAAGGCCAATAAAAGGATCACTCTCTCTTGTGCTTTCACTTAGGAATTTTAATACAACCAATCATATGGATTGAATTTGTAAGAGAGAGAGGGGAAATGATAATCAATTAGGAAAGATGTTGGTAGAACGAATTTCCTAGGCACCCTGAGATTGTGAATGCTCAACGACGGCTACAAGGCGGAACATCGGGATTAACTCGGGTACACATTAGGTGGATCTTGGAGAAGCATACATCAACGAGATAGAGTTACAAAGACAAGTGCTTCTTGGTTTTAGTTTTATTTGAAACCTTTATCTTGTGAAAATGGATTAAGGAGGCTTCGCTCCGAAACCACTATAAAAAATCTACTACATCGTCCATGACACATGTGGTAGGTGGAATTCCCAGCCAAATGAATAGGTGGAATTCCTATTCTACATGTGGTGGATGAAATTCCCAGCCAAATGAGTGAGGTGGAATTCCTATTCTAAATGTGAGGCTTTAAGTCCCCACTTAGTGGATTTGGGGATAGCTCAAGGTTGAGCTAGTCCTAATAGTGGATGTAGGTTGGCTAACTAAACCATTATAAATTTGGTCTTATGGTGTTTGATCATTGTGTGTTTGTGTTTTAATATTTAAGCACTCTTCTCAACACACATCACTTTGCATTTTATTATCTTTATTTATATATTGTGCACAAGCATTGATAATCAAGCAATATGCAAAGGGTTATAAACTTAGTGTGATCATTTAAGTAATCAAAATCAATTTATCACACTAAACAAATCTCTTGATTGATATTGTCATTCCGTTGCACTTAAACTTTAAACAATCAAGACATTTGTGAACACTATGAAAACTATGATTGGCCTATTCACCCCCCTTTAGGGTCAATCTTGTTCTAACACCCAAAGGGATAACTTTCAATTGGTATCAAAGCATCGTTCTCTAAATAAAGGATTTAACCATCCTAATTAATCCGTGCTAGAACAATGGCTATGAGAGAAAAACCATGATATTTTCAGACCTCAATTTGTGATGAAAAATGTAAAGAAATCATGAAAAACTTTAAATGTTTTTCATCAATAAATATGTTTGGTAATAGGTGAATAGTAAGTGGTCTAATCCCTTGGAAGAGATATTTGATTGACCCTCAAACTCCATGACCACTTAGCCCAAAGACCAAATAGCTTGGACTAGTGATGAAATGTCTATGCACTTTAATCAAACACTAGTGGCATTCATCAGTGTTGTTTCATAATTTGTTTTTAAGATCTATAAAATGATGTGAAACAACAAAAGTGGCTGAAAGAATCTATGAAGAATTGCCTCTTCTAGCCCAACGGATGACATCAGTTACCAAGACCAATGTGTATAGGTGATTGCCTAAGTTCATCCATTGAAAAAATCCAAGTTGAATCCTCTAGAGAATAAGAGGATGGATTAAAGGAACTTTGTGAGGATGACAACCTCCAAGTATCCTATGAGGCCATGTACCAAGAATGTTTGCCTCTTATGTGAGGTCAACATCATGGTACAAAATCTGGTGTTTTGACACACAAAGTCAAATGGGAAGGCACCCAAGATTAAAACTAGATTTAAGAAAAGGCCATCACTGAATTGTGGACTTAGATTCTAAGTCTCACAATGTTATGTTCAAATGTGTAAAGCGCTACCATTGTTGGTATCACATTTGAAACATCTTTTCTGGAATCATTTGTGTATCTTACATTCAATCCATGTTCTTGTCTGATTGTTGGATTGATCTAGTGTAAGATATTCATGTGTACATGTAGGTTTGCACTACAGTATTGGAATATACTTATCGCATCTCATTTCATATGCCATGTGATTTGTGCATCGTTAGGGAATGAATGCAGGCAATGCATCACCTCATGTATAGGATGTGTATGTAATTACAGCTGATATGGTACACATACACAATATCGTTTCATTCCAAGTTCTTAAATTATGAATCCCTTGTGGAATGAAACATGCTCTATGTCTTTAAATGGATTTTTGTTTTGCTATGAATTACCAAAAGTGTTGATCAAAATGATCAAATATGCTTATCTGTAATCCATCTATGTACCAGCTCTTTCCAAGGAATAAACCTGTTGGAGTATGATTGTGTTAGTGCCACGGCTTGCCGAGTCCCTAACTTTTGAAAATTCCATGGCTCGGGAAGAAGCACTTGCTAGAAGCTGGAAGACTCAAGATGATCAAGATTGAAGATCATGCTCCACCGGATTAAAAGCTCATCGTTATGGCAATCACAAAACAGGTATTTAGCCATAGATGACTTTAGGTGGTATCCACACCTTAAGAGGACCATTCCTAGGCTTAGTTGAATAAATGGTAAAATCATTAAAAGCCTAAAGAGGAAGCTTGACAGTGAATTGGAACCCAACTTGAAAATATATTGGTGTCACTGTTAACTCGACTAGTCGTTCTCACCTACTCCTCGGTGGAGACAAGATTGACCCATCATTGTCAAGAGACTGGTTGGCTAGATTGACAAAGGTTCTGGATCATAGAATTGTCATTCGGGATGTGCCTTTGATCGAAAGTCTCGTATGCACCGTCCTCTTGGTGAAAAGCTAAAACGACTCGGCGTGGTCAAACGACTCTTCGATAAAGACTTATGACTTCTGGACTTTGAACTCAAGTGGGTTCTCGAGAAAACATACATATCGGTAGTTCAAGACCGATTAAGAGTATCAGAACTGACCCCTCAGTAAAGGGCGACACATCGGTCTGGGTAAGACTAGTTTCTGTCTTGAAATTCTGTCAGCATGTTGTTGCCCCAAACCGACCCTCTCGTATGGACCGGCCTATCGGTGCCATAACTGTAGACCCATCGGCGACACCAACATGTCGACCGGGAAATAATCATATCCTTGGGAGTGTATTTAATGCGCAACGGTCGGGTTGTTGAACGGTAATATTTTTAGTCACCGACCCCTCGGTGTGCCTGACCTGTTGGTACATGACCATTTCTAAAACTGGTTGTCGTGTCTATAAAAACCAATCTTTGTGCAACCAATGAGCATCCTTTGGCAAAACGGTTGGACTCTTATCATTATCAGTGAGCTTAAACAAGGGCCAACAAAATGATCACTCTCTCTCTTGTACTTACACTTAGGGAATCTAATACAACCAATCATGTGGATTGAGTTTGTAAGGGAGAGAGGAGAAAATATAATAAACTAGGAAATATTTGGTACAACTAGTTTCCTAGTCACCCTAGAATTGTGATTGCTATACGACAGCTACAAGGTGGAGTGTCGAAACAGATTGGGTGGATCTTAGAGAAGCACACATCAGCGAGAAAGAGTTTCAAAGGCAAGTGCTTCTTGGTTTTAACTTTGTTTCTAAAACCTTTAACCCGAAAGTGGATTAAGGAGGATTGGCTACGGAACCACTATAAAAGACTCTAGAGCGTCGTCTCTGGCACAGTGGTGGGTGGAATTCTCAGCCGATTGAGTGAGGTGGAATTCCAAGGTGGAATTCCTACTCTAATTGTGAGGGTGTAAGTCTCTACTTAGTGGATTTGGGGATAGCTCAAGGTTGAACAAGTCCTAACAGTGGATGTAGGTTGGCTAACCGAACCACTATAAATTGGATCTTATGGTGTTTTGATGTTTGTATGTTTTTATTTATTATTTAAGTAATCTTCTGGACACACATCACTTCGCATGTTCATTATCTTATTTTACACATTGTGCACAAGTATCGATAATCAAGAAGTATGCAAAGGGTTATAAACTTTGTGTGACCATTAAAATAATTCAAATCAGTTTATCACATTAAATAAATCTCTTGATTTAAATTGACATTCTGTTGCACTTAAAACAATCAAGAAATTTGTAAACACCATGGAAACTGGGATTGACCTATTCACCCCCCTCTAGGTCAAACCGTGTTCTAGCACCATGAGAATGGACTCTCAATTGGTATCAGAGGCTCATGCTCTTTATAAGGATCTAACCATCCGAGTTGATCTGTGCTAGAACAATGGCTATGAGAGAAAGCCATGATATTTCCAAACCTCCATTTTTGATGAAAAATGGAATGAAATACTTTATATGTTTTCATCAATGAATACGTTTGGAAATAGGTGAATAGAAAGTGGTCTAAGCCTATAGAAGAGGTATTGGATAAACCTTAAACTTCCATGACCACTCAGCCCAAAGACCAAAGAGTTTGGACTAGTGATGAAATGACTATGCGCTTTAATCAAACACGAGTAGCATTCATCAGTACTGTTTCATAATATATTTTTAAGATATTTGAAAAGATGTGAAATAACAAAAGAGGCTGAAAGAATCCATAGAAAAATTGCCTCTTCTAGCCCAACGGATGACATCACCTATCATGACCAATTTGTTTACTATTAATAGAGTTTATTTGAGAGCAGGATTGAGCAAAACCGCATTTGAGTTGTGGACCAGAAGAAAGCCAAATGTCAAATATTTCAGGGTCTTTGGAAGCAAATGTTATATTCTTAAAGACCATGAACATCTTGGGAAATTCGACTCTAAAAGCGACAAAGGTTTATTCCTTGGCAATTCTTACACAAGTAGAGCCTATAGAGTCTTAAATTTGACAACTGGCACAATTTAAGAGTCATCAAATGCTATTGTTAATGATCATATGTATGAGTCAATCTCAACCATCAATGAAGATGAGGATTCTGAGCAAACTGAAACTTCATCCAAACCCCATCTTCTGCTGTACCTACTAAATAGCTAAAACTCGTCAAGGATCACCCTATGTCACAAATTATAGGAGACCCTGTGACAGGTGTAAAAACTAGGAAGCAACTAGAAAGCATCTCTAGTTTCTCATGCTTCACTTCTCAAATAGAGTCGAAAAATATAAACGAGGCTTTACAAGATGAAAACTAGGTCCATGCTATGAAAGATGAGCTTGGCCAATTTGTTAGAAATGAAGTATGGGACTTGGTGATGAGGCCTAAAGACACAAATGTTATTGGCACCAGGTGGATATTTAAAAATAATCTAGATGAAAATGGGACTATCGTGCGAAACAAAGACAGACTTGTAGCTCAAGGCTACACTCAGATTGAAGGCATTAATTTCGATGAAACCTTCGCCCCAGTTGCTCATCTTGAATCAATTAGCATCTTATTATCCATGGCATGTCACTTAAAGTTTAAATTGTTTCAAATGGATGTAAAGAGTGCCTTTTTGAATGGGTAGTTAAATGAAAAAGTCTTTGTGGAGCAACCAAAAGGTTTCATAGATCCACACTTTCCGGATCATGTTTTCAAATTGAATAAAACTCTATATGGTTTGAAGCAAGCCCCCAGAGCCTGGTATGAAATGCTCACTCAGTTTTCTATAAATAATAATTTTCAAAGGGGGACTGTGGACAAAACACTTTTTGTTCAAAAATCTGGTGAAACCATTTTGATTGCAAAAATTTATGTCGATGATATTGTGTTTGGATCTACCTGTGAAAAATTCTCCATGCAGTTTGTAAATCTCATGAAGTGTGAGTTTGAAATGAGTATGGTTGGTGAACTCACCTATTTTTTTGGGTTTACAAGTTAAACAACTCGATGATGGACTATGTATAACTTAGACCAAGTATGCTAAAGAACTTGTCAAACCATTTGGACTTGAGGGTTGTAAACACTCAAACACCCCTTTGAGCACCACTGTAAAATTATTTAAAGACGAGGGTGGTCATGATGTGGACCCAAGTCTCTTTAGAAGTATGATTGGGAGTCTATTGTACCTCACCGCTAGTAGACCAGACATTGCCTTCAGTATGGGAGCTTGTGCTAGATTTCAAGACAATAAAAAAAGAGTCCCATCTAAAGGCAGTAAAACGGACTATAAAGTATATAGCGGGCACAACCCACTTTGGCATTTGGTATCCCTATGATACATCCTTCTCCATTGCCGGATACACAGATGCTAATTGGACGGGAAATTTGGATGATAGGAAGTGCACAAGTAGTGGTTGCTTCCACATAGGTAACTGTATTGTATCTTGGCACAGTAAGAAGCAAACCTCTGTCTCCCTCTCAACGGCTGAAGTTGAATACATTGCAGCTGCAAGCTGTTGTACTCAACTCCTGTGGATGAGACTGATGTTTATGGACTATGGCATTACAAATAAAACCATGATTCTCTATTGAGATAATACTAGTGCTATAAATATTTCTAAAAATCCTGTTCAACACTCCAGTACCAAACACATCGACATTAGACACCACTTTATTCGAAAATTGGTCGAAGACGGTCCAATCGAGTTTGAGCATGTGTCTACTGATAATCAACTCGCAGAAATTATGACAAAACCTCTGGACTCAACTTGATTTCTCAACCTTCAGAAAACCATTGGTGTGAGCCTATGTTAAAAATTAAAAAAAAAAGGGTCTCGACAGGTAAAAAATGTTTCGACCCATCGACCGAAAATGTGAAAGGGTCTCGACATGTCAAAAACTTTTGACCCATCAAAAATGCAAAATAGTACGTTTTATGTTTTTTTATTCTCGGTTTTATTTTTCCTTCTTCTCGATTCCTAAACCCTTTTTCTCTACTAGGGTTTCATTTTTTTCCCTTCTTCGGCTCCCCTTCTCCTCTTGGCTATCACCCTTTTCTTCTCCTCACAATTAGTCAGTCTCCCTCTTCTTCTCCCGTGATCGATTGCTGTCCTCAGACCCTTGATCGTCAGTCACTCGGCAAAGCTCCATTTCACTGCTGCTTCCGCTACTTCCCTTTCATCATCTGCGGTGCTCGAGGTGTATGTTGTTGCTTCCCTTTCATCATCCCTGTTGTCTACCACTGTGTCCTCTCAATCGCATGTAAACATCTTCTTTTCCCTCTCTATACGTTTCTTTTGTGGTCCTCTCTGCTTCCCTTGAGCAATTTTTTTTTTTTTTGGGATTTCATGTATCCTTTATTTGTTTCATCCCTAACATGGACTGTGGAAAGCCTTGAACATTCCCTTTTGGTTGGGATTTGCTATCTAAAGTTGAAGATTGTCCTTCTCTTCTACTCTTATGGCTCGAACGTTTACAGGTGTTTCACCCCCATCTAAGCGACTCCGAAAACTTCATGTTCGTTCTGCCCGCATTGCTGGTCAGACCAGTTCACCCCCTCCTCCACTTGAGTCGTATGACCCTGTTCCAACTTCTTCAACTGATCGTCAATTACAACCTATATCATATCCAGCAAAATTCAAACATTTTTTTGTCACTGAGAGACGGTGTGTTGTCAAAGATTTTGCCCAATACAATATTTCCGACATTCTCTCGAAGATCGGTTGGTCCAAACTTTTGGAGTTTGGAGGAGATGTTTTTCCCTCCATTGTGAAGGGCCTGTATTCCTCCATTGTGAAGGGCCTGACGTTTCTCTCACTCACCACACTTTTACGGTTAAATTTACCAATGGTGAAGAACACCTTGCCAACCCCGAACTTGATTCTGTGATCCCTGAAATTTCTCTCTCTAGCAAGATGTCTCTCGTATTCCCTATCAATCGAAATTCATTACCACTCGAAAAGCCACTATTATCGCTCATGTCTGTGGACAACAAACTCCTCAGTGGTCGTCCAAACGAGAACTTCGTGCTTCCTCTTTTTTGCCTGAATTCAAGTTCTTGCACAACACATTTTACGCACAATGTGTATCCTTGAAAAGGCAACAAAGTCTATCAGACAATGTATATGATCAATGTTCTATATCAAGTCTCCAAGGGTCACAAAATTTATCTTCCCACTTTGCTCAACCGTCATATTATTCGTTTTCACTCCACTATTGGCCATAGCTCTGCTTCGTTTGGTTTTCTTATGACTATGCTTGCGAGGCATTTTGGCTTCTCTCCATCTCCTTTTGAAGCTCCTATCTCTGTCGAGCCTTGGATTCTATAAAATGTTTCCAAAATCAAAGAAGAAAGACGTCCCTCCTACTCTTGACTCTCCGTCGGATTCAGAAGAAGCTCCTGCTGATGGCTCTCTGGATCCTGTTGTTGTTGCCGATCCTGACTACCTAGAATGCAAATTTGACCAACTTTCTCGTGATCATGCATTGCTTCGTACTGAAGTAGCAACTCTCACTGCCTTTGTGAGGAGTCTGTCAAAGGACTGTTCCAGGACATTCACTCTATTTCCACTGCGTGTCGTCGGGATGACGTGGATCCTCCTCCTCCCCCTCTATTCGATTTGGAGTAGTTGATGTGCACCGCCCTCTTTTTGATATGTTAGAAGCATATGTGCTCTCTTGTTTTGTCTTGTATTTTGACACACTTAAGTGTCCCCAGTTTTTAGGTCTTCTCAACACTTTCATGGGCATGATCACTTTTATGGGCATTTCATGTGTATCACATTTATCATCTTTCTTTTTATCTCTATATCCTTGTGCATACGTTTGTTATTGACTCTCCTATGTCAATTTTTGACAAAAAGGGGAGAAACGTTGATATTGAGGGGGAGAATTTCAAATCCCACCAAGTCTTTGCCTTGTTTTGTGCAGGTGAATTTTTACTGCAGACATCTCTTCAGGGGGAGAAGTTGAAGACATTAGTGTCCTTAGAGTTGTGTATTGTTATTCAGTCTTCCATTGTAATTTTCTTTTATCATATTGAGTCTTGTTGTAGTATTTTGTAATAAGTGAGGGTGTGTGTCTTAGAGTTAAGGTTTTCTCATGAAATTGACAAAAGGGGAGATTGTTAGAGACCCGGTTTATCCATGTCTCATCTTGTCAATTCCGTGCCTTGTTTTTCAAGATCTTGCCTTGGATGTTCAAGTTGGAAGATCGTGTGAAGCCATGAAGTTCATAAAAATTGCAAAAGTTTTCTCTCCGGTGTGTGGCAACATAACAGGTAAATCACCTAGGTTGGGTTCATAATTGTTATATTAAAATAATTGAGGCCCAAAACAAAAAATTCTAGGAGTTTACTACCATCGGATTCGATCTGTCGACAAAAATCGACATGTCAAGAGTCTTTTTAGTCTTTATGCGGCTCTCGGGATCGACCTGTCGACATGTCGAGAGACTACTTAGTCTTCAAGCGGCTCTCGGGATCGACCTGTCGACATGTCGAGAGACTACTTAGTCTTCAAGCGGCTCTCAGGATCGACTAGTCGATAATACTCGACTCGTCGAGAGTCTTTGGTAATTTTTATGGCTGTCGAGATCAACTTGTTGAGTATTGTCGACTTGCTGAAGAGCCTTATTAATAATACAGTTTTCGACCAATCGAATTTTCTCAACACCTCGATGCCATCCATTTTACACACTATCATTCCGCATGATCCTCGACATGTCGAGACTTCTCCTTCAGCTTCTTGACTTGTTGAAGAGCGTGATGTTTATCAGTTGATTAGCCATTTTAATTTTTATTTACAAATACCGATTAAGGCTAATGAGAGGATATGACTATAGAGAGAAAAACCTTTTTGAGAGAGCCTTATCCTATAAAACCCTAGATTTGGGAACTTCTTCTCTTATTCTTGTAATAATCGACCCTTGCTTTTTAAAACAGTAAAAATCAAATGGGTTAATGGGGGGTTGTAATACCATATTTCATTGAGGTTGCTCACACATGGAGATCAACAAATGGAAGCAAGCCATCAACTGTCTGAAGAAAACAACAGGAGATCATTGAAAGGCCCAAGGCAAGTGTTCTTCCCTTCTCTTTATTTCTATATATTTGTAAGGTGGACTAGACCTCTGTGGGTTGAACCACCATAAAAATAGGATTCGAGGCCTAGATCTCTGTGGTCGAACCTCTTTCTAGGACTGTAAATTTTAGGGTATTTCACACTAATTTTATTGTCTCGGACAAACCCTAAATTGGGTGATTCCATGAGTGGATGTAGGTTCTTTGAACAGAACCACTATAAATGTTAGTGCAATGTGTGAATTGCGTGGAATGTTGTTTATGGTTTTAGATCTGATATTTGTTTAATAAATTGAACTGCTTGATTTTCAATCATTTGAATTATTTACCTATATGTTTATACAGAACAATTAAGGAAATTCAATTCAAAATTTAAAAAGGTCTTATTCACCCCTTCTAAGACAATACATTGGCCTAACCCAGACTTTCATACAACACATATCATACAAACAAATATTTCCATAGATAAGATCAGAGATATCATCAGAGTTACATGCGATAACATAGTGGTTTATACATTATTAGAACATTAAGTGTCACATGAGGTACTATCAAAACATGGTTTGTAAACCAAATAGATAAGACAAGTGTATTTCCCATCTATGGGAGATACAAGTGACCGCATCAGCTTTCTCATCCTAAGCCTGCAATGGAGGTTCCTCCTCCCCAGTTGTTAATATTGAAATGTAAGGGATGTGAGCTCCAAGCCTATTGAAGAGATCTTAAAATAATACATTCATCAACATTTACAGGTTAAATAATGCAGTCTTAGAATAACAAGAATGGTCTACTCTTACCACGAATTATCTTACTCAAAATTCATGAATGGTTTATTTTACCATTCTTACCAACTTACCATAAATGGTCTCATATACCATGTTTCCAAATTACCACCACTACCACTTCACTACCACACATATGAAGCACTACACTGGCTATCCAAATGCATTAAGTCCTGACACGGTCAAAATGCAGCATCTTGCAAGAGCATAAACAACATCACTGGTCTGGCCTCACCGACCAATAATAACTAACCTAACGATTCGACCTCATCGGTCTGGCCTCACAGCCCAAAATCAGCACAATAGCTAAATGTGTGGAGGCAGTACTATTAACCAACTTCATATCTCATCCACTTACCACAATATGATGCTCAGATTCTCACATCGGAGAATGTCAATAACATGACCATATGCATAATAAACATCACTATGTATCAACATGAATATTTCAATATCTAGGCATGTTTGGGTTCATTCTTCGTTATAGACTACTAGACATTGATTTCCTGACACCGTGTTATGCTTCTGTTCTAATCGTTAGAACAATTTCCATCCTTCATATGGAAGCAGTATCAAGTTTCGCATTCTGGCTCATTTAGTCTTTTTCATTTTATGTAAAATCTATGAAACCACTTATTGCACTAGAATCTAGGTTTACAAAACCTGATTTACCAGTCCTGTATTATTAAGTCTCCTCACCGTTAATTGTAGGGTATTCGCAGAAATCTGTAACACACAATGGAATACAATAAATACACATCCATAGACAAACACCATACACAATCATAATTAGTTAGTATTTTCTAAATCATTTTCAAGATAAATTCAAAGGAAATGGCTGAGTCCATACCGTAGGTTTCTATTATATTTTAAGTTGAAGTCAGAATAGTTAGCCAAATCAAAATACTCAATGAAAATAAAAATGAAAGTACTCACTGCCCAGTCTCATATTTCTTCCTGACCATAGTTGAGTATGGAAACTTTCCCAAAGAGTACAATACAGAAATTTAAAGTGCTCAAGCCACTACACATATTGTCTTCTGGATTGGACCACAGAGACATAATGAGTTAGGCCTAGAGAGATAAAAAGATGCTCAAGCCACTACTCATATAGTCTTCTGGATAAGACCATGGAGACATACTGAGTTAGGCCTAGAAAGTACAAAAAATAAATCACTCAGTGCCAGATCATTTTTTACCAAAGAGCGGTGTTTCCGCAGTGCTACTGATGGCTAAGGAGTGGCGTTTCCGCTGCGCTACAAGTAGAGGGTTTCAGCCTGGAAGTGGGCACACAAACTGTAATATAACACACAAGGGTTAGCATCATATTTTAATTAATAAAGGCCCCTCGAAATTGTTTAAGATCATTTATAGTCTTAAATTACAATTCTTAACAACTAAATTAAAAATTAGTTTTGGGTCCCTCAGAACCTGGTACTGTGGCTTCGGAACTTCCGAGCCATTGTCCTAAATACTGTGTTTCAACAGAGCCTTTGGAACCTGGGTTATCCCCCTCGGAACCTTCGAGTTTCAGGTCTCGAAACTTCCGAGCTTGTTTCGAACAGAGAACAACAAAGGTAAGAAAAACAGTTAGCCTCGGTGTGCTTCAGAACTTGTCATGGTCTGCTCAGAACGTTCGAAGATGATTCTAGAAACGTCTGTGACTTTCCAGCAGAGGTAGAGAGAATGGTTAGCCTCTATTCGCTTCGGAACACCCGACATCAGTTTGGAACTTCCGAGCTTAGTCACGGATCTTCCGAAAATCGTTTTCTTCAACTTGTTACTTGCAGACAGTGAAGTGACAGGATAACCTGTTCCAAAAACGGATCCAAAAACTGCAACGACTAGTCCTTTTTCCATTGATTAAATCAAAGTAATTTTTTTTATGCAGAAAAAGGACGGATGCATTACGACGTGAGTCGAGTTCAAGTTCGAAGACCCGACCCTCGTCTGGCCCAATTCTAGCATTCACATGGGTCAACCTACCAAATATTTATGCGTGTGCCAGCATAACACTTGTGAAATAAAATGTGCGGAAATAATACTTGTAGAGTTATAATACCAAACATTTCAATAGCAAGGATGGAAATTATTTAACCATATAAGTCAAAACATCAAGCCAAATCCAAAATAAAAGTTATCTAAATTATTACATCATTGGATCCTATGAAATTACATAGTTCTATCAAAATGTCAAAATAAGAACTAAAATATTTTCAAGCATCTCCGGATCCATCTTTTCATCTGGCATGGTTATTATTAGGACCAGCTTCTTCTCCTTTGCCCTAGTCTGTGTTGACATATAGAGGAAAAATGTACGGGCTTACTCAACTTGCCCAGTACGAAGTTCCGATCATAAAATGCACTAGGTGTCAACTCTCATAATTACATATATTAGAAATAACAAATGAGGAAAATCACAGGTAATGATCGATACATGTTTCTCAAAATACGATAAGACAATACCAAAGTCTTATAACTCAGAAATCATAAAAATGATATGCCATGGGTGCCATGCATCAATGATATGCCCACCCATCTCCATGCATCAGATCATAACTATCACTTCAAATAATGATTCTTAATATTGGCCACTTATGTCCATAGCATTTGAGGCGGCAACCACCAGGGTGCTGTTACCCATCCATAAATTAATTGAGACTATCGGTGGAGTGTACCTCCTCCCTCTGCACAGGGTTTCGGGACCTACGTAGGAGCTCTTTGGCCCAACTATGCCGTAACATTCATATCCAAGGACAAGGCCAAAGTCTAATTTTTTTTATAATCATTTTACATGAGTCAAACGAGGTCCGAACATTTCCTTTTTGGCTTAGTACTATCAACCCTCCCATGCAACCATGCATGAGGTAATGTGTGCAAACATGATAATAAAACCATTCATCAACTAGTTTCTTTCATCAAACATCACTTCTATATAATATAATAAATTCATAATAAAATCAAAATCCCATAACTCAATATTTAACAAAATCATTCACATCGTTGTGCTTCAATAAAGTAGGAACTCCTACCTGCTCGAGAGTGATCAACTAAAGGGGAACTCATGCGTTTGTTTGAACGGCATCAAAATTACCCTCGGTTCCTTTTGTCCATGTACATGTTTCAAATCACAGTTTGTATGTCACTATCACATATAATCCTTTGTCTAATCTGTGTAGGTCTAATCCAGACCTAAAGGTCAACTGTATGATTTTCAAAGTCTAATAGATTTCATTTATATTTGGTTTTTAATAACAAATACATTAACCTTGTCAAATTGTCTCTGTTTCAGGCCGACATAGTAACATTGTCGATACATCGCCTCTGGACACAGTCGACATATCGAAAATCTCGATCTGTCTACAGGGTTCTGTTGATTCCAATTTATATTTTCCAATGGTTCTTCTGTCATATGTATCGATACAGTCGATACATTTATTTATACATGAATTCGATGTGTCGTGGACATCGACACATCCTTCTGATGTTCTGATCCATTTACACTCGTGTTTGTCTACTGTTCTCAAACCATACATATCGATCAAATCGATACATGTGTCCTTTGGGTTTTTGGTTTATTTGAACTTATATTCAATCTTTGTTCACAGACCGATACATCGGCTCTATCGATATATCGTCCGTGATCCAATCCTTGTCCATATACTACTTTAGCATACCCAAACCGATATGTTGGTCTGGTCGATGTATCTGTCAAAGGTCTATGAATATATCGATAATGTCGATATGTTCCTTGATCCATTCTTCCTTGGTTATTTCAATGATTATTTCAGATCATTCTCAGGCCGATCTATCGACTTGGTCGATACATCATCTTGGGCCAGTATATATATATATATATATATATATATATATATATATATATATATATATATATATATATATACGATGTAGATGGGTTGTTTGAAGGTCAACTCATCATTCATTGGTCCCTTTTCATTTCTGTCATACCCAGGCCGATACATTGGCGATGTGTCTCCTTGGGTTTATTTTATTTTAGACTTACAATTTGGAAGTTCTCATTTACTGAGTTCTCTTCCCAGAAAACACGTCGACAAAGTCGATATGTCGACTTAGTTGAGTCAGAAGTCATGGACCCATCAACCATGGCGCCTCTTTACTCATGTGTTCTTCCTTCTTAGGTTATTTCTTTCCAACTTCAATCATACAAATTTTCTAAACAACCTAGTATTATTGATTTACTCAAAGATATCAGGAATTCACTTACCTCAAGTGATTCGTAGGTGTGCTCGAATGGATGCAATCTGATGTCCTTTGCACCCTTGTTCTTCTTCCTCCTTGCTAGCTCGATTTCCTTTTCCCCTTACATTTTTCTCAACTTCTTTTTCAGGAACAGATTGAATGTTCCATTTTCAATGTTCTTAGGACAACATGATTGACCTGAGAGAGAGAGAGAGAGAGAGAGGGGGGGGGGGCCGGTGAATAAGTCAATCCCATTTTCCATGGTGTTTACAAACTTCTTGATTGGTTTAAGTGCAACGGAACATTAATCAGGAGATTTGTTTAATGTGATAGATTGTTTATAAATGCTTTGAACATTCACACTAAGATTATGACCCTTTACATATTGCTTGATTATCGATGCTTGACATAATGTGTAATATAAGATAATCAATATGCAAAGTGATGTGTGTCAAGAAGAGTACTTAAATGATAAATACAAACACATAAATATCAAACACCATAAAAAGAATTTAAAGTGGTTCGGTTAGCCATCCTACATCCACTGTTAAGACTCGCTCAACCTTGAGCTATCCCCAAAATCCACTAAGTGGGGACTTACACCCTCACAATTAGAGTAGGAATTTCACCTCACTCAATTGGCAAGACATTTCACCCACCACTGTAGAATTGGAATTCCACCTACCCATTTGGCTGGAATTCCATCAACCACACGTGTTGGAGACGACGCTCCAAATTTTTAATAATTGTTCTGGAACCAGGCTTCCTTAATCCACTTCGAAACAAAATTTTTAAAACAAAATTAAAACCAAAAAGCACTTACTTTTGAAGCTCTTTCTCTTGATGTGTACTTCTTCAAGATCCACCAAATGTGTGCAGGTGTCGATGCTCCTCCTTATAGCCATCGTAAAACAATTACAATCCAGGGCGACAAGGAAACTGGTTTTACCAAAGGTGTCCTATTTTATGTTCTGGTTTTTTCCCCTTTCTTTCTCACTTTCAAATTCAATCAATAGATTGGTTGTTTATGAGTTTTATTTCCTCCTCTCTCTCTCTTCACAAACTCAATCCATATGTTCTGTTGTATTTGATTCTCCAAGTGTAAGCACGAGAAAGAGAGAGTGATCCTTCCGTTGGCCCTTGTTAAGCTCACTGATAATGATGAGGGTCTAACTGATTTTGCCAAACGATGCCAACTGGTTGCATAAAGATCGATTTTTATAGAGAAGGAAACCAATTGTAGTAACGGTAATGTACCGACAGGTCGGTCGCACCGAGGGGTCGATGACTGTAAATGTTACTATTACAAACCTGACCGCTGTACACTAAGTGCACTCCCAATAGTAATATTCTTTCCCGGTCGACATCTCAGTGTCGCCGATGGGTCGGCTGTTATGGTACCGAAGGGTTGGTCCATACGAGAGGCTCGATTTGGGGCAACACCATGCTGACAGAGTTTGAAATCCAGAAACTAGTCAAAGCGAGAACGTCCTGTCACCCTTTACCGAGGTGTTGATCTTGGCTACTCTCGATCATTCTTTGAACTACCGATATGTCTGTTTTCTCGAGAGCCCACCTGAGTTCTAAGTTCCAGAACTCATAAATCTTATCGAAAAGTCGTTGACCACGAGGGTTCATTTCAGCTTTTCACTGAGGAATCGGTGCATACGAGACTCTCGATCAGAGGTTTTCCTAGAATGACAGTTCAATGACTCAAAACCTATGTCAATTTAATCGACCAATCTTTGACCACGATGGGTTGATCCTGTTTCCACCGAGGGTTTGGTGAGAATGACAGCTCGAACTGATAGTGAAACCAAATACATATTTCCAAGTTGGGTTCCAATTCACTGTCAAGTTTCCTCTCTAGGCTTTTATGATTTAACCATTTGTTCCACTAAGCCTAGGGATAGTCCTCTCTAAGGTGTGGGTACCACCTAAATTCATCTATGACCATAATACATGTTTTGTGATTGCCATAACGATAAGCTTCAGTCCGGTGGAGCATGATCTTTACTTTTGATCACCTTCGGTATTCAAGCTTCTAACAAGTGCTTCTTTCCGAGTCATGGAATTGACAAACTTAAGGAAGCACTACGACGTTACCAATTACTCCCCATAATTGATTTTTGATGTCTTTTAGCTTCTCGTAATTTCTCCCCCATTTTGACATTCAATTGACAAAGATTAGTAGGCAACCATTGATTTTCAAGCACCTCCCCATGTTTCTTGCATTTAGTGCTTGACTAAGTTCTGCTCTAACTCATAGTTCTCCCTTATGGTTCAATGCACACTTATCGTGCATGAAAGTTAGTTTGCCTCTGCACAAGCTGAGTTCCAGCGTAGCTGATTTCTTCCATGTGTCAGGCTAATGTACTAGCTTCCCTAGAGTCTTTTCCCCATTCTCCAAGATATCTTTTGTAGCTTCTTTGACTCATCTCTCCCAAAGCTATAATTTTTGGCTTCTCAAGTTTCTCTCCCCCAAAAACTTAGCTTCTTCTAAGTTTATTTTCCTTCAAGCTTCCTTTCAAGCTTGCATTCACCTTCCTCATTATATTGTCATGACTAGTGACAGTAGCTAATCAACACATATTTTGTACTCCCCCAAACTCCAAGGTGTGTGTAGTTTCACAGTCCGATCCCTATCTCCTGGACATGCCAATACAAAACCAACTCATCCAAACCTGCATGTTAGTCTATTTAACAAAATCCATGTTAGCAATATACATGAGATAGAAGACATTTCATTAATACACACACTAAATCAAACCATATCATTTCATTAATAAACAAATCAGTACATATGGCTTGGGAGGGGAAAATGGATGCTTAAACAAAACACTAACATAGTTTTTCCAAAATATGAAATATAAATCATGAAAAACTATCCTAAGGAGAACCATTCGGAGGAGGAGATGCTGGAGGGGAAGGGTCGACACGTCGAAAAAGGTTGACGATTGACTGCCGTAATGCAAAGACTTCTTCGTGGACACTCTGAGTGAATCTATCCACGAAGTCATCTAACCCATCCAGATGTGCCTCAATTTGAGAGGCATGATCTTCGATTTTGCGGATAAATTGAATCAGGATTTGTGACTCAGGGGTGTCTGCATTTTCGACATTCACTCCTTCTTATTCGTTAGAGCTGTCCAGCACGGAGATTACTTCTTCTTCGGTTCTCAAGTTTTGTCTAGATTGAGACCGGAGAGAGTACTGACGGTTGGGTCTAGTTTTAGGAGCAGGGGTTTTTCTGCGAGGGGTACTCTTCGGAGCAGGGACGAAAGAGCTAGATTCGGGAACATCCTATACGAACGTAGGTGATCTCTTCAGGAAATGAGAGCTGGACTCAGGGATTTTTCCGATGGTCAAAGATCGAGATATGGCTCTCTTTTCGACATGGTTGCCTGGGAAGAGCTAACCAAGGCTTATCTGAACACTAAATCTCACAAACACCGTGACACCCTTGCTTCTTGAAGTGAGAGAAACAAAAACCCTATGGTTTTCATGTGAGATTTCGCTCAGGGAGATCCTATCGACCAATCTAGGGCACGAAAGGAAAGGAGGAAATCGCTAGAGCTCATAGGGAGAAGAAACGATGATTTTGAAATAAACTATTGTTTTCGCAGAAAGAGACTTTTTTAACTTACTCTTTCTGATTCACCAGCGGGTTGTGACCAACGACCGGTCTGTGTCGATTGTCGATAAATATCGAGTTGTCTCCTTTTTTTATTTTTCCCACTTTTAGACAGTGTTCTGATTTCCAACAGTACAGACCTGTTTGTTCCTCCGACTAGTCTATCCTTTGACCTGGGTTTTAAACTTGAAGGATGATTGGGTATGTGTGTGTGTGTATGATTTCAATGTTCTTTGATCATCAAGCTTTGCTTATACACCTTTTAATGCCAGTGAAGATACAAACATTCACACAGGTTTTGTCTTTTATAATATTCAATACATCCCTCTGAAGGTAGGCACAAAGCATGGGCTACGGATCTCTTTTCCTGGATCCAAACCAGTCCAAATACCTTGGGCATGTTTAATTTCCTGTTTCAATTTCTTGCCCAAGTGTGTGATGTCACGAGATGCGACATTTCCACGCTTTAGTAAAGACAAGGTGTTCTATGAACATAACTCATTCCACATAATGTGTAGTACAACGCATATTGGAATGAGACACAAAGCACACTGACCATACATTCATTTTCTATTTTGAATATGGTTACCATGCATATGGAAATGAAGTACGATGATACACACACAGCTTTCATGCTTATTATCATGTTATTACCCGAAACATGATAAACATTTTTACCATTATTTCAAGTATACTTTGATTTCTTGAAAGGACTGGTATATAAATGGATTACAATTAAGCATATTTGATCATTTTGATCAATACTCTTGGTAGGTCACACCAAAAATCCATTTAAGGGCATAGAGCATGTTTCATTCCATATGAAATTCACAAGTTTAAGAACTTGGAATGAAATGACACTGTGTATAAGTCATACACACCCTATACATGAGGTAATGCACAACTACATTCATTTCCTAAAGATGTGCAAATCACATGTCATATGAAATGAGATAAGTATATTCCAATACTTAGAGTGCAAATCTACATGTACAACGAATATCTTACATTAGATCAATCCAACAATCAAACAAGAACATAGATTGAATATAAGATATACAAGTGATTCCAAAACATATTTCAAATGTGATACCAACAGTAATAGCCTTTTACACATTTGAACACATCGTTGTGAGACTTGGAATCTAAGTCCACAATCCGGTAATGCCCTTTTCTTAAATCTGGTTTTAGTTTTGGGTGCCTTCCCATTTGAGTCTGTACATCAAAGGTTCTAGATTTTGTACCACAATGTTTGACCTAAACATGAGAGGCAAATATTTTGGTACATGGCCACACAGGATACTTGAATGTTACTACCTTCATCAAGTTCCTTTACTATATCCTCTTCTTCTTTGGAGGATTTAGCTTGGAAAATTTCAATTGATGAACCATTCACCTATACTTTTAGTACACAGATTGGTCAAGATAGGTGGTGTCATCCATTGGGCTAGACAAGGTAATTTTTATGTGGATTCTTTAACCTTCTTTTATTGTTTCATATCTTTTAAATATTTCAAAGACATATTATGAAACAACAATAATGAATGATACAAGTGTTTGATTAAAGTGCATAGCCAATTCATCACTAGTCCAAGTAATTTGGTTTTTGGGCTGAGTGGTCATGGACGTTTGAAGGTTTATCCAATACATTTTCCATAGGCATAGAGCACTTTCTATTCACCTATTTCTGAACATATTTATTGATGAAAACATTCAAAAAACATTCATTCCATTTTTCATCACAAATAGAGGCTTGGAAATATCATGACTTTCTCTCATAGCCATTGTCCTAGCACGGATCAACACGATGATTATATCCTTTACAAAGAGCACGAGACTGATCCAAATGAAAGTTCCATTTTCAATTTGCTTAGAACAACATGATTGACCCTAGAGGAGAGAGAGAGGGGGGGGGGGGGGGTTGAATAGGTCAATCCCATTTTCCATGGTGTTTACAAATTTCTTGATTGTTTTAAGTGCTGCGGAACATTAATCAAAAGATTTGTTAGAGTGATAGATATTTTATAAATTCTTTGAACATTCACACTAAGATTATGACCGTTTACATATTGCTTGATTATCGATGCTTGTGCACAGTGTGTAATATAAGATAATCAATATGCAAAGTGATGTGTGTCGAGAAGAGTACTTAAATAATAAATACAAGCACACAAAGATCAAACTGCATAAGACCAATCTAAAGCGGTTCGGTTAGCCGACCTACATCCACTGTTAGGTCTTGCTCAACCTTGAGCTACCACCAAAATCCACTAAGTGGGGACTTACACCCTCACAATTAGAGTAGGAATTCCACCTCATTCAATTGGCTGGGAATTTCATCCACCATTGTAGAATAGGAATTCCACCTATCCATTTGGCTGGGAATTCCACCCACCAGATGTGCTGGAAACGACACTCCAGATTTTTAAAGTGGTTCCGAAACCAAGCTTTCTTAATCCATTTTCGGAACAAAGATTTTAAAACAAAATTAAAACCAAGAATCACTTACCTTTGAATCTCTTTCTCTTGATGTGTGCTTCTTCAAGATCCATCCAATGTGCACCGGTGCCTGTAACACCCGCCCCTTTTCACCGTAAAATCAGAGTACATTTTTTTTTTTAGTGATAAAGTGACAAAGGGCACAGATGTCACGAGGCGAGTTAAGTTCCGAGCTTCTAAAGCCTGGCCCTTAACTGGCCAACCCTACGCGTGCGTGGAACATAAGTCCACGAGTACGGTTCATGCGTAGCAAGTAAGCTCACGGAACATAAAAATAAATGCGGATGATCATAGAACTATCCTACCAGTTTTTCAGATAGCAGGGAAGTAAGATCCATTTAATTACTAAAATGCCACTGGACTGCACCGTCCAAAATAAAATATACAACATAGCAAGCCATCTAAGTTATTACATTTCCAACAAGCTAAATTATACAATTACACATTTCCAAAATGAAATAATTCAACTTAAACAAAATAACTAGTCCGTCTTCCCAAGCTCCTAAGCTTGGCTTCCGTCTCGCCCTTCCGGTCCGCCATCTCCTGCATTGTCAGCTAGGGTAGAAGTTGGGCGTTAGAACAACGCGCCCAGTAGGACTCCGAGTAGGGCTAGCACATGGATTAGTAATAACAACATACTGATAATAACCCAATGAAAAGTGATAAACCACGTATAGTGAAAATATACGATGTATGCCATGCCCTGGGTGTCTATGTTATGAATCCCACCCATCATTCCTGCCATATACTGTCATATCCCTCTTGACAGAAGAACCTCGTCAAGACATGTCCAACCGCAAAATATCCCCCTTGACGGCAAAGCCTCGTCAAGGTGTCCCCATGCTTGTTCTCGATCGCCCCGACGGAGCATGGACTCCGGTTTGTTTATTTTTTCCGCCCATGCCATGCATGAGATGTAATGCATTATGTTATGTAATATTTATAACTCATAACCTTAAGATATCATACATAGCCATAATTTATAATGCATAACCTTAATCATAGTTCATAGCTATTAAATAAAATCCATCTTAAACATAGCATCCATAATTGTAAAAACCCATCATAAGATAAATACTAAAATCAATAAAATATGACAAAAATACCATCACACATCCATGGCTTACAAATAGGTAGGAATCCTACCGAATACGACTCGCGTTTTTATTTCGTTTTCGTCCGACAATCCGGCTACCAACTCGCGTACCGCTCGCGCTATCCGGTACCTTATTAAATAACCAAATCAATTCAAGTTTTAATCAGTTCCGAGCCCATAAATCATAACTTAGTGGGTTTCTTCATTTTAGCCAATAATTACCATTTGTGCCACTACCCCTTTACATAACCAATTACTCATTCATTCATGCCTATTTAAACCCAAAATTGATCCACAACCTAGGTCCTTAACTTAGGTCCATCATTGACTTACCAAAACATTAAAATTTGTCATGTAATTAATCTAACCATTACTCATTTAAATCCATTCAAACCCCATACTTAATCACATATATACCCATTGACCTTAAACCCAAATTGATTTACAATTTGGGGCATGGGTTCGGTCATACACCATGGCCGAACCCATGATGTTCCTTTCTCCATTTTTTCTTGGGTCCATTGTTACATTTTAGATCCACCAATAATCCCTCCTTGAGGGGTTTAAATCATGCAACTAAACCATATTCTTAGCCCCATTTGGATCATCACTTTTGTTCACTTGAAACCCAAAATTCATCAACACATTACCCTTTAAACCCTTCATTTAATCACCATTTCATCACCATTCCATTGCATTTTTCATCATACAATCATTTTAAAACATTACTCCCATGCATTCATTAAAACCCTAATTCATTAATCAAGAATCCACATTGCTTTCCATTCTTAAAACCCTAAGCAATTTAAACCAACCACCAAATCACCCACCATGGGGTTCGGCCATATTACATGGCTGAACCCTATGGCCCATGATTCTTATTTCCAAGTACCCAATTCCATGCTCAATTTAATCAATCACACAATGCACACAATATATTTCTCCAATTTCTTACCCTAACCCTAATTCACCCATTTAGGGTTTTCTCCATCTTCCACCCTTCCATTTAATGTATCTAAATTCCATAGTATAAAATCACCTATCCACTATTAATTTCACAAAAATAAATTCCATTTCTTAAGCCCTAAAATCCAAAATTCTTTTATTTAAGAAATACTCACTATCCGACGTCTCCTCCAATTTCCGCTGCTCCCGTCGGTCTCCTTAGCCTCCTCTCTCCTTCCTCTTGATCTTTGATAGGTCAAGATCTTTGATCAAGGGTGGCAACTCCCAACCCTAGAATCGGCCATGTTAGGTTTGAATTGAGAGAGGAAAAGAGGAAAGATGATGAGAGGAAGATGATGACCTTAACCTTAGATAAATTTTTGCACCAAGTTTTTACTTCTTTGTTCTCTCCTTGAGCTCCTCTCTTTTCTTCTCCTTCACTTGGACATGTAGAGGACGGCCATGGGAGAATGAAAATGGAGAGAGTAGAATGAAAAGAGAATAAGAAATGGTAAAGAAAAAATGGACTCAACTTAACTTGTTTTACCATTTATTACTCCACCAACCCTAAGATATTTTCTTAGATATTTTTAAATATCTCTTATTTGCTTTATGGTGGTGGTTATCTAAACCACCACCATGCCCAACGTGATTAACATTTTGAGGTGGGGTAGCTTGGTCTCGCTTTGACCAATCTAACCCCATTTAGCCACCAACTTATTAATTTAAGTATTTAATTAATTTGGTAATTAACTTAGGTTAATTCATTTTTATTTAACCTAATTCCCATTATTCCACCCATGGTTGACCAAGTCAACCATGGTGGCCGGCCCCACCAATCATTGGCCCACATGCCACCTCACTTGATGAGGTGGAGGTGGGTCCCACTTGGCCACACCACCATTGTTTAATTCCAAATTACTTAGGGTGACTAAATTTCATTAAGCCCACTCTAAATGGATCACCATTGGGCCCATGGCCCAATTACATTTCCATCTAGCCCATTTACCTTAGAGCATAACCATCTTGACCCATTGGGTCGTAAATGGGTATTTGACCCCATTTGACCATTCTTGACCCATTTAAATAAATTTAAATCCAAACCATAGTCTATTGGGCCACACTTAGGCCTTTATCCAATTTTGGCCCATTTACCATTTACTCCACCAATTTTCTAATTTCCATCATTAAAATAAATAATATTCACATTTATATTAATTCCCAAATTCCGAGACCTTACAGTGCCGACGCTCCTCCTTATAGCCGTCATAAAGCCATCACAATCCAGGGAGACAAGGAAACTGGTTTTACCAAAGGTTTCCTAGTTTATGTTTTTTTTTCCCTCTCTTTCTCACTTTCAAATTCAATCAATAAATAGGTTGTTTAGGAGTTTTCTTTCCTCTTCTCTCTCTCTTCACAAACTCAATCCACATGATCGGTTGTATTTGATTCCCCATGTGTAAGCACGAGAAAAAGAGTGATCCTTCTGTTGGCCCTTGTTAAGCTCACTGATAATGATGAGGTCCAACTGATTTTGTCAAAGGGTGCCAACTGGTTGCATAAAGATCGGTTTTTATAAAGAAGGACCAATTGCAGTAACGGTAATGTACCGACAGGTCAGTCGCACCGAGGGGTCGGTGACTAGAAATATTACCATTACAAACCTGACTGTTGTGCATTAAGTGCACTCCCACCGGTCCGACATGTCGGTGTCACCAATGGGTCTATAGTTATGACACCAAGGGGTTGGTCCATACGTCGAGCTAGGGCAACACCATGCTGATAGAGTTTCAAGTCCAGAAACCAATCAAACCTAGAACGACTTGTCGCCTTTTACTGAGGGGCCCTGTCTACTCTCGATCTATCTTTGAACTACCGATATGTCTATTTTCTCGAGAGCCCACCTGAGTTCTAAATTCCAGAACTCATAAATCTTATCGAAGAGTCGTTGACCACGAGGGGTCATTTCAGTTTTTTTACCAAGGGGTCGGTGCATACGAGACTCTAGATTAGAGGCTTTCGTAGAATGACAGTTCAATGATCCAGAACCTATGTAAATCTGGTCAACCAGTCTTTGACCACGATGGGTCGATCCTGTCTCCACTGAGGGGTCAGTGAGAACAACTGGTCGAGCTGACAGTGAAACCAAATACATATTTTCAAGTTGGGTTCCAATTCACTATCAAACTTTCTTTCTAGGCTTTTTATGATTTAACCATTTGTTCCACTAAGCTTAGGGATAGTCCTCTCTAAGGTGTGAGTACCACCTAAAGTCATCTATGGCCATAATATCTGTTTTGTGATTGCCATAACGATGAGCTTCAATCCGGTAGAACATGATCTTTACTCTTGATCACATTGGGTTTCAAACTTCCAGCAAATACTTATTTCTGAGTCATGGAATTGACAAATTTAGGGACTTGGCTAAGCCGAGTCACTAACATAGATGAAGTTTGAGGGGAGGTAAAAAGGTTTCCAATTGATCTGAGGACTGAGATGTGAGTGAGAGGATGAAATTGGGTGATTAAGAGGGTGGTCAAGCACTCTTTTTGCACTCTGTTTATTCTTTCTGTTTTTCTCTCCTTTTTTTTTTTTTCTTTCTTTCTTTATTTGTCCTTCGTTTTCTCTTCTTTTTATTTTCCTCTCTTGCTATCCCTAGAGTCTTAATTGAGTCCTTGAAAATGGAAAGGGCATTGTGAATGCCCATGTATCGAAAAATGAAAGGTTTGGACGGTGGAATACAGAGCGTCTGCTGGAGGCGTTCTAACTATTTCGACACATCTACTTTGTCGATGTGTTCACCAAATTCATTTCGTCTTTTCACCGATACATCAACCATGTCGATGTATCCTTCTGACAACTTATACCTCGGGTTTGGATCTCAGTTCTCCCCGACACATCAATCCAGTCGATGCATCATCTGAAAACGTTCAGCTTTGCCGACACATCGACCAAGTCGATGTATCGCCTAAGGAAAATTTAGTTTCCCCTTATCTCTTTCAATGTACATTCACATTATTTGGACCAAAAATCATATATTTCATTATATAATAAAATAAATTACATAAAATAGGGAGTTAAAACTCCAGGTCCTTACAATACTTCCACCTTTTGGATTTTCGTCCCGAAAATTAGACGAAGATTGGATTCCAAAAAGAAAACAAAATTTTACATAAATAACTCAAGATGAGAGGCTCTCATTTCCGATTCCATTTCCAAGTGGGTTCTTCATTTCCGTGTCTCTCCCAGACCACTTTGACGAATGGGATCACCCTGTTCCTTAGTACTTTTTGTTCTGCACCTATGATTTTGATAAGTCTTTCGACGTAATTTACGTCGCTTTGAAGTTCCAATTCTTGTGCATCCAAAACATGTGATGTATCAGGATTGTACTTTCATAGCATTGAGACATGAAATACATTGTGCATGTTGGATAACTGTGAGGGAAGTGTTATGCGATATGCAACCTCGCTAATCTTATCAAGGACTGAGAATGGTCCTATAAACCTCGGGATCAGCTTCCTTTTCTTCCCAAACTTCATCTGTCCTTTTCTCGGTGAGACTTTTAGAAATATTATGTCTCCCACTTAAAATGTCAAGGGTCTTCTTCTCTTATTAGCATAGCTCTTTTATCAGCTCTAAGGAGTCAACAGATGTTGTCAAATAACTTTGATCTGCTCGGTTGTTTCTATGACCAAATCCTGTCCAATGAGTGCAGCCTCTCCTGTCTCGGTCCAACAAACTGGTGGATCTGCATGGTCGACCATATAATGCTTCAAATGGAGCCATCTAAAGGCTCGCCTGATAGATGTTGTTGTATGAAAACTCCCCTAATGGAAAATCCTCCCAACTGCCCTGGAAGTCTAACATACAAGCTCTCAGCATATCTTTCAATGTTTGTATGTTCCTTTTTGATTGTCCATCCGTATGTGGATGAAATGATGTGTTTTATAACAAATCTGTCTCCATTGTTGTTTGCAAACTCTACCACACCCTACCTATGAATCTGTCGTCCCGATTGGACACAATGGTCCTAGGTATCCCATGCAATCAAACAATGTCCTTGATGTATCGCCTACCCAATGTCTCAGATGAATCTGTCATCTTGATAGGCATGAAGTGTGCCGACTTGGTGAGACGAACAATTATAACCCATATTACAACACTGCCTATTGAAGATTTGGGCAGTCCGATCACAAAGTCCATTGCAATGTGCTACCATTTCCACTCAGGTATACAAAAGGGTTAGAGTAATCTAAGTGGCTTTCGATGTTCTGTTTTGACTCTCTCACATACTAAACATCTGGAGACGAAATCTGCCACGTCTTTCTTAAGTCCACACCACCAATATTGTCTTCTAAGATCTTCATACATTTTTGTACTTCCAGGGTGTATGGAGAATTTGGACTTGTGAGCTTCTATCAATAATTCTTCCCTGCATTCCTCTACCACATAAACTCGGCCTCTGAAAATAAGACCCTGTCTAGGTCATAATTCCCAATCTTGCACTGTCTCTCCTGTAGATAGATTGGCCCATATCTCAGCTATTTCTGAATCTGATCTTTGTGTCTGTTCAGTTCTTATCGTCATAGTAGAGTGTACGATTAAATTGTACACGAATCCTTTTCCGCTTATATGTAGGTTCAAATCTCAATAGCTTTGAGCATTTCCCATTCTTGCATAATGAGGCTTGCTATGGTCCCATGAGCCAGATAACTAAGTGCATCTGCAACTTTGTTTGTTTTGCATGGATGGTAGGGTAGGGTAAAGTCGTAGTTTGGAGGTATTTCATCCACTTTCTCTGTCTCAGATTGAGTTCTTTCTTCCCAAACAAGTATTCCAAACTCCTGTGGTTAAAATGTACCTCAAATTTCTCCCCGTAGAATAATGTCGCCAAATCTTGAGAGCGAATATCACTGCTGCCAATTCCAAATCGTGGATGGGGTAATTTCGCTCATGAATTTTCAACTGACAAGAACCATAAGCAACGACATGTGGGCCCTAAGAGAGTGAGCACCCAAGTCCTTCACCTAATGCGTAACATTCTACTGTATACCCTTTGCCTCTTTCTGAGAGAATTAAGATCGGACTTGTCGTGAGTCTTTCTTTTAGCTCTTCAAATCTCCTATTGCATAGCTCTGTCCATTCAAATTTGACTCATTTCTCAGTCAATCAAGTGAGTGGGGCCGCAATCTTGGAGAAGTCCAAAATGAGCTTCCGATAATACCCTGCCAACCCAAAAAAACTTATGATCTCAGTAACATTCTTAGGAGGTTTCCATTCCTTCATTGCCGCTACCTTCGTTTGATCCACCTTTATCCCTTCTGTTGTTACTACGTATCCAAGAAAATTCATCTCGGACATCCAAAACTCACACTTGCTAGGTTTTGCAAACAGCTTGTTGTTTTTCAATGTGTCTAGTATGATTCGCAAGTGCTCGGCATGTTCTTCATTACTGTAGAGTAAATTAGAATGTCATTAATGAAGACAATTACAAATCTATCTGAATAAGGACGGAAGATTCGATTCATCAAATCCATAACCACTGCTGATGCATTGGTTAGTCCAAAAGGCATCACCACATATTCATACAATCCATACTAAGTTCTGAAAGTTGTTTTCTCTATATCCTCATCCATCCTTGACTCTGATCTGATGATAGCTCGACATGAAATCTATCTTAGAGAAATGATTGGATCCTCCGAGTTGATCGAACAAGTCGTCAATTCAAGGTAAAGGATATTTATTCTTGACGGTGAGTTCGTTTAGCTTTCTGTAATCCACTCACATACGTAGAGAGTCATCTTTCTTCTTGACAAACAATGTTGTCCCACTATGAAGTACTATACCGGATGAATCCCAGTCTGAGTAACTCATCAATCTGTTTCTTCAACTCCGCCATCTTTGCAGGTGCCATCCGATAATGTGGAAGTGACACAGGTGCAATGCCAGGGAGTAACTTGATCTCAAAATCAATCTCCCTCTTTGGAGGTAAACCCGGGAGTTCTATTGGAAATACTTCTGCATAGTCTCTCACTATTGCAGGTAATGTAGATACAAGTGACTTTTCAAACCTAATACTGCTTAACAAAATATGGTTCCTTTCATTATGTAATCTTCCATACACTGGAGTTTTCTGTTTGTTCCCATGAACTACAAATCGTCATCCCTCTAGTGTCCAAAATGTAACCCTTCTGAAGTAGCAATTAGTACCTGCGTGGAATGTGGTCAACCAATCCATGCCCTAGATGAGACCAAATTCTGCCATGTCAATAACTAGATAGTCGAACTTGAATTTGAAGTCGACTAGTTCAGTGTCCACGGAAGTGCAAACTAACCCAAGTGATGTGCCACCGATTGGTGATACTATGTTAAGTGCAGTTGATAATTTTTTTACAAGTAAACCAGTACAGATACTAAAGATGCAGATAAAAAAGAGTGTGATGCTCCTAAATCAAACAATGCTACTGCATAAGAACCGCCAATAACTGCCATACCTTGGATCACAGAGTGATCTGCTATATCTGGAGGAGGGACGAGGGTGTACAATCGTCCTGAAGCTGTTGGAATAGGTGTCCATCCGGATTGATTCTATGCTCTCGAAATATGAGACTATGCTGGCCTGCCCGATGGACAGAAAGAATTTCGTACTTGAGGTGACTTGTGAAGTTGCGGACAGTCCCGCTTCATGTATCCTGCCTGGAAACATTGGAAACAAGTGATGCCAACCCGGGATGTCTGTGCTGTCGGAGCTGAGGCTGAAGGATGACTGGGACGATATCCACCAGTGGAGGTCGTAGAAATTGAAGGTTTTCCAAAGTTGGGTTGAAATTTCTTACGAGGACGAAAATAGTTTCCCCCGCTCTGACTCCTTCTGTTCTCCATGTACTTAGCTGACTCAATCAATTCCTACTCAGCAATGCTCGCTCTACTTACAACTTCTACCAAAGTTGTTGATTTGAATATGGTGACCTAGGCTCTGATGTTAGGACATAGGCCTCTCTCAAACTTCTGAGCTTTCTTATATTCAGTGTCCACCATGTATGGAACATAACAAGAGAGTCGGATAAATTCTTGTTGTTATTCAGCAACTGTCAAATGTCCTTGAGCTAGGACTATGAATTCCTGGGTCTTGAGTTCCTTCTCTTCTTATGGAAAATAGTAATGTAGGAAAATTTCTGTGAAATTCTTCCAAGTCATTTCTATCACTGCCTAGTTTTGTTCCACTGCCTTCCACCATTTGCCTGCATCGTCTATCAGTTAAGAAGTGGCCAACAAAATCCTATCCTAATCACCCGTGATCCTCAGTAACTTCAAGATCTTGGTGGTGTTTTCGATCTAGTTTTCAGCTCCAATGGATCCCTCATTTCCATGAAAGTATGGGGGAGTCTGCTGTTGAAAATCCCTGACCAAAGCTCTGTCTTGAGCATCAGTTGCAGCATTGACACTACCACTTGCTTGGTTCTATTGCAGTACTGAATTCACCACTGCTTGTACGAAACTTTGGAGCCCGGGAGTCATGGGTGGGATATTGCCACTTGTCTCTTCGGTGCGTTCCACATTGTGTCGTCTCTTCTTTGTGGCGCCATGTTTCCTAAGTCACGAAGCATCCGTTTAGTAATCTTATAAAAATGCTTCTTCAAGCAACCATGATTCATGTATAGTCAATTATTTATTAATATTGACTGGATTGATGCATTCGTAGGTTTTATTGACATTCTTTGTTTTGAGGGATTTTTTCTCTAAGTTTGTTGGATAAGTTTGACTTATAATAATTTCCTTCCTTCGCTTTTTCATTCCGCTCTGATACCAAGTGTAATGACCTGCACTTTTTCCATTGATTAAATCATAGTAAATTTTTTTTATACAGAAAAAGGACAGATGCGCCATGACGCAAGCCAAGTTCAAGTCCGAAGAACCAACCCTCGACTGGCCCAATTCTCGTACACACGTGGGTCAACCCACCAAACATTTATGCGTGTGCTAGCATAACACTTGTGAAATAAAATGTGCAGAAATAATACTTGTGGAATTATAATACCAAACATTTCAATAGCATGGTTGGAAATTACTTAACCATATAAGTCATGTTAGTGCCTCGGCTTTCCGTGTCACCTGTTTGTCAATTTCGTGACTTAGTAGAAGGCTTGCCTTGAAGAAAGAAGCTCAAGACTCAAAACTCAAGTGTTGGTTGAAGTATGAAAACTCAACGTTTCAATACATGTATGGCAATCACGGAAGGTAATTGGCCATAGATGACTTTAGGTGGAATCGAAACCTTAGGTGAACCATCCCTAGGATTAGACATCAAATCATCTGGCGGCTACCCTTCGTGTGGTATAGTACGAACCGTTGGTCCTACGACCAATCGCCAAGGCAGGGCAATTTCACATTGGGCACACGACCTGTCGCCCTGGGTTCGAGTGAGGTCTGTCTTGACAAAGAACTGTCATGACAGGTGTTGATGTTTTCAATTTGTAAATCTCGCAAGCGCACGAACCATGTATAATATAGCGATTTAGTACGAGGTCGAAGCCAAAGGAAAATCTCAAAATATATGAATTAAAATTAAATTTGTATTCCTTGAAAAAGAATTATTTTCAGGAAATAGAACCTTTATATGAGTCATGTATCTAACCTGAAATGCTAGCAAATAAGATGTGTGAATTAATTGTCCTTTAATTATAATGGTGAATTAAATGATAATCTTAATCATAGTGAAAATTACAAGTTATAAGATTAGAATACCACATCTCCAATCTTTAATTGAATGAATTTTAAGAGAGTCTGTAAATACAAAGAATTAAAAGAATAAAATAATAACATGAATTAAAGAATTTAAAAAGAATAAAACATACAAGATTTAGGTTAGAACTAAAATTATACAACAAACATAGAATCTAACATGATTAAAAGACAGAAAATTAAATTGCAAGAAAATAAATGACTGAAAATAAAAGTATAGTAACGTAAAGGTTGGTTGTTTGGAACAGATTGTTCATCGCCCAAAATGTGTAAATAAATACAAAACCTAGATCTAAAATTTGCGTAAAGATCTGAAATGCAATTCATACTCACTAATAAAGACAAGATTTACAAGTTTTAATTTAATTAATTAAACTTTAGTAATCAAGATTCAACATTTACAATCAAGATCCTAACTATTGCATTTGCTCATGTTCAATTAAAGAAACAAAAGTTGCAAACTTGAAATTAAAAGCAAAATAATCACAAAAGAATTCTAGAACTTGGATGTTTCAGGATTCTAAATGGATGCTTTGTATTTATTTCATGGAAGAATTCAGTACATGCACTTATAAATTAAATACAAGAAAGATATAAAAAATAAAATTTACAACTCTCACTTCGTAAATTCGAATGGTGCTCCTGCCTTCTTGTCTTTTGCTACAGCCTAGATCCTCTCAAGTTCCAGGTCAAATTTGAATTCTATGGTGTGCTTAGTACTCTATTTATAGGCTCAGGGTTGGAATGGACGGCTAGGATTTAATCTAAGTTTAAGTTATGGATTGATGGCTTGGATTAGATCTCATGAAATTTGGATGGATGGGATTTAAGATTGAAAACTAGGGCTTACAATAGGGTACAGACGAAGTTTGGGTGGTTTGGCTTGGTGGCTATGCAATGGTGGAGAAAAAATTGGGATTTAGGATTAGTTTGGAAAGTGGAGTGCAAATCCCATTTTTCTACACATATACCATCTTTTAGCTCCATCTTGACCTATTAAATGTCCAAATCATGGAATTTTGTAAACTACAAAGTTGTAGCCCTTGCCAACGCAACAAGAATGAATGCAATCGGATATAAGAGTGGAAATTTATAGTCAAAATACAAAATCTATGTCAAAACTTGTCTTCCAAATCCCATTTTTTCTCCATTTCTTCCTCCATAAGGCTTCACACGTAATTGACAAGTGTCTCATTGCCTTGGGCGGATTTGGATTGCTTGGAGGAGGGGTAATGAGGTGTAGGTGATGTGGCATGAACCTAGATGAAATTTTGGGTCAAGTGCCTGGAGAGATTTTAGTTATTTGAGTTCCAAGTTGTTCAATATCTAGGATTTTTATGAATGAATGGCTATAGAATGGGACCTAGATTTAATGGCTCTAAGGTAAGCTGATTAAAATAAATTATATAAATGGTAGGTTTCCTAATGGAGGGTTGAGATTCAAAGTTGATCAAGATGGATGATAAAATGCATGGCTTAAATCTAAGATGATGCATGTATGCATTGGATAACTAAGGTTGCTCTAGGGTTTTTCCTAGGTTTATGAATGGATGTGATGAAATGTCCTAAGATCTAATGATTAAATGGTTGATGGATGATCTAATTAAATGGATGCATAGGTGATATATGAATGCATGTAATCCTAAGGTAAATCTAGATGATGGATGGGTTGGATGGTTTAGAACTAATGTTAATGCATGTATGGGTTGGATTTCATAGGTGGATCTAGGATTTTATCTAATTTTGGTATGAGATGAAGGGTTAGGTTTTAAGATGAAGATTGGATGGTGTGGATGACATGGAAATGGACAAGGTTTGGGCGTGTGAATGGGTTATGGACTTGGGTTTTGGACCTATAAATGAGCATATGGGTCTCTAGTGGACCTTGGACTTGAGCTTGAGGACTTGGACCTGGCCCATCTTGTAATATGCGCATGGACTGCCTGTAGCCTGGCCCAATGTTGGCCAATAGAGCTTAGCTTGGCCCAATTGAAGTGGATCTCTGGTCCATTTGATCTTGATTTTCAGTCTTTGACACTTGAATTGCATGTACTCTCTCCTAGAATTAAATAATTAACTCCACCACTTTAAAATCTAAAATATTGATTAAGTTTTGACTCTCATAACCGGATCTAGACTAACCAATTTACATGAAAAACCTAAAAGTGGCCCGAATTAATTCCTAAAATTCCAGATCTTCTATTTTAGGCTCAAAACTAGCAATTATCCACTGACTTAGCTTGATTTTCTGCATTCTCCATTTTTAATCTACAAAACTAAGAAATTATATTAAATGCACCAATATAAACAGAATCGGAGCTAATTGGTCCAATAATTAAGGGTAAAAATGTAAGATTCCAGTGCTCAACAACAGGATAACCTTTGGTCAATTTGATCACAAACCCACGATCTTTTATCTGAAACTCAGACGATCAGTCGTGTACATGACTGATCACGTAGTTACCATTATTTTGTCGTTGCAGTGCATTTAATGCGCAATGGTCAGGTTGATGACTTTGAATTTAAACACAAATGATCGATCGTGTGGTCACGGCCGATCGTGTGGTTCTGCTATCCGAAAAATTCTGTATTTGCCTATAAATACTTCATTTGTTGGTGAGTTTGGTGAGACCCTTCATAAAAATAACCACATTCTAGAGAAAAAAAACTCCTAAGGATCAAAGGAAAAACATCCAAGCTTATTCTCTCTTAGCTAATCAAAACAAAAATCATTCAAGTATTCAATCCAATGAGATTGAGATCAAGAGAGAAGGACTAAGCACATCTTGCTAGGATAGATATTGGTGTATCCAATTTCCTAGTCACCCAAGGACTGTGATTGCTCTACACGACTAGTCCTCAAGGCAGAACATCGGGATTGTGCGGGCACACATTGTGTGGATCTTCAAGAAGCACACTTCATCGGAATCGAGCTTCATGGCAAGTGCTTCTTGGTTTTTAATTTTGTTTTTAAAAACCATATCAGTGTAAAGTGGATTAAGGAGGCTTGGCTCCGAAACCACTATAAAAAATCTAGAGCGTAGTTTCTGGCACATTTGATGGGTGGAATTCCCAGCCAAATAAATAGGTGGAATTCCTATTTTACTGTGATGGGTGAAATTCCCAGTTGATTCAGTGAGGTGGAACTCCTACTCTATTTGTGATGGGGTAAGTCCCCACTTAGTGAATTGCGGATAGCTCAAGGTTGAGAGAGTCCTAACATGGATGTAGGTTGACGACCCGAACCACTATATATCGTGTGCATTGTCTCTTTGTGTGACTGATTAATTATTATCTTGCACACCTCCAAAATCACACACTTGATTAACTAAGATTTAATTCCGCACAATTTCTCATTAATCAATAAAATTTTGAAAAGACCATTAACATTGTGATTGCTCTATTCACACCCTCTCTAGTCAATCCTTTCTAAAACACCGGGACTTTCAAGTCAAAACATCAAACCAAATCCAAAATAAAAGTTATCTAAATTATTACATTATTGGATCCTATGAAATTACATAGTTCTATCAAAATGCCAAAATAAGAACTAAAAGATCTTCAAGCATCTCTGGATCCATCTTTTCATCAGGCATGGCTATTACTAGGACCAGCTTCTTCTCCTTTGCCCAGGTCTGTGTTAACATCTAGAGAAAAAAATGTACGGGCTTAATCAACTTGCCTAGTTGGAAGTTCCGATCATAAAATGCACTAGCTGTGAACTCTCATAATAACATATATTAGAAATAACAAATGAGGAAAACCACAGGTAATGATCGATATATGTTTCTCAAAATACGATAAGAGAATACCAAAGTCTTATAACTCAAAAATCATAAAACTGATATGCCATGGGTGCCATGTATCAATGATATGCCCACCCATCTCCATGCATCAGATCATAACTATCACTTCAAATAATGATTCTTAATATTGGCCACTTATGTCCACAACATTTGAGGCGGTGACCACCACAGTGTTGTTACCCATCCACAAATTAACTGAGACTATAGGTGGAGTTTAGTCTCCTCCCTCTACGTAGGGTTTCGGGACCTACTCAGGAGCTCTTCGGCCCAACTATGCCGTAAGATTCATATCCAAGGATGGAGCCAAAGTCTAATATTTTTTTTTATAATCATTTCACTTGAGTTGAAGTGTTGTGCTTTAAATTTAACTCGCAAGCGCACGAACTAATTAATAGTGTAGTGAATGAGTGCGAGGCCGTGCCCAAGGGAAATCAACAAAATATATGTTTAAGAAGATAATTTGGTACCATTAAAATAACGTGATTTAAAAAAATAAAATTTTGGGATTTAAGCTAAGCATGATAAATTTTCTAAAATGTGGAGTTATAATCTCAATTTAGCAAAATTCTATATTGGGAGAACCAATATTTAATTAATTATCTAACGTTGGAATTTAACAAAACATGAGATCTAATTTTATCATACAAATCATTGATTTATAAAATTGATTAAAATGGTGCAGTGAATTTAAATAACCCCAATTTAATTTAAAATTGCAAAGTTAAGAAACAAATAAAATATTTCTAACCTAAATAAATCGTTCCAAGTGTCACGCCTCGACCAGAAAGGTGGGCCCAGAACGCGACTAACTTTTTTTTTTTGAAAACTAAACTCAAGAAGTCTAACTGGGCCGGATCAACTGTTAGGCCCAAAGGTCACACATGATCTCAACATGTGGACTCAAACACATACCATAAGTCTACCCAAAAGAAACACAAACATAAACACATAATTCTAACACTGAATTATTATTATAACATCATCAGAGTAACTACGGAACACATGGTAGTTCAATACATGAGGTGTAAACAAACTAAGTACCACACACGGTACTTTACATAAGCAAAAGTTAAAGGAACCAAAAAGCAAAGATAAGGGAATTCCCCTCAGTGGGAATTCCAAGGCAACGCAGCAGTTTATCCATCCTAAGCTTCATATGGAGGGTTCTCCTCCTCGGGCACATCTCCTGAAAGGTGAGTAGAGTGAGCTAACTAGCCCAGTGAAGGAAATATAATAGTGCAGTCTAATGAAATATCAGGTTAGCAAAAATCAACATTTGCAATATAATATCTCATGCTTGACAATAATTCTCAATATCAAGTATAATCTCATCGTCAATTCCATAACTGTTGTGATCCAATGTAATGCCTACATACTATGCTGAGACCATTGTATTAAGTCCCGACATGATCAAAATACATCCTTGCAAGTACATCTCCGGCCCTCACATGGCCGATACTAACACTCCTCAAGTCAGCAACTGTGACACCCCTAGGCCAGTAGACGTAAACCATCTCACACACATGGTCGATATTGGTTCAATAGTTAAGGGCACGTGGAAGCAGTATTACATATCTCATATGATTAACATCATAAACATTCACAGTTATCATAAGCAGTTCTTACAATAGTGCATCATGTCTAGGCACATGGGTGGGTTCATCAACTTGAAACCACTTATTGTTCAAGATCTATCTCATAAAAACCTAATTACACCTACTGCAAAGTTAAGTTCCCTCACCGAAAATGTGTGGTATCGCGGTCTCTGTTCAACAAGCAAACAAGTGCACAATCAATAATAGGTTAACACCTGGCATTCAAACATATAAGTAGTATTTTCAAAACCATACTGTTTTCCCAAAAATCTCCAAGGTATATGGAATTGAGTCTCCTACTTGGTTTCTAACCATTTTAAGTTACAATAATCCACAATATAGTAATAAGGTGCTTAGTCCAAAACTCATATTGTCTTCTGGGCATGACCAGATTGACTTATTGAGTTAGGTCTAGATACTCAGGTAACTTTTCGGTTGTCTTCTGGATAGGACCAGATCTGACATGTTGAGTAAGGCCGCGAGGTCACTCAGTGCCCGACAGATATAGCGTCGGCTTAGAAGTGAAGTCACTCAGTGCCCGACAAATAGTGTTGGCCTGAAAGTGAATACAATAGTATATACACTATAGTATTAAGAGAAGAGGGTTAGTACATTTTTACATTATTAATGGGGTACAACATCACATTAGACTTAGCATCTAAACATGCATCACCAAGCAATCAAGATTTTACATTAAAAAACTGGGTCCCTCGGAACTAGGTATTGTGGCTTCGGATCATCCGAATCACTGTCTAAATTAGTCACAGACTTCGGAACTTGGGTCTATCTTCAGACCGTCCGAAGATCAGGTCTCGGATCGTCCGAAGGTCCTTCCAAACCGAAAAATCAGAAAAATAGGCTTCGGTGGGTCTATGTGTCTCGGATCATGCCGAGTGAAGCTCGGATCACCTGAGAGGGATTTGGTCCTTCCAAACTAGACTCGGAACATCCGACAGAGAACGGTTAGCCTCGGACGCTTCGGGACTTCGAAATGAAGCTCGGAACGTCCAAAGGAGGTTACCCTCGGACAGTCCGAAAGTCGTCTTGTTGCAGACAGTGATGCCGAAACAGGGAGTCAAATACGAATCCACAAACAGTGGTTTCCTGGAGTCAATTTTCACATCCAACCGGTCAGATGGACTTCTCAGTGAGTCCTTTTTCCATAGGGAGTGGTTTGGAGCTTTAGAATTTATTAGGCCAACGGATTTAAACACCAAAAACACACTGATACAAGAAAAATCAAGTTTTTTCCTTAAACTTCAAATCTATTTTACTCACTCAAAACTTGGTCAAATTCATTTCTTCTTGATTCTAAACCAGTTAAAATTCAAAGAGGAACATAGTGGCAACCTTCACTCGTGTTCCTTGGTTGAAAATCCAACTTTTGAAAAACTTTCCTCTAAGCTTACGGCAAAGTAAAACTAGGAAAAATAGAGGCAAGGGGATCGGCTAGTTTGGTTTCACAGAGAGTAGCTGGGACTGAGAGAGATGGAAATTGAGGGAGTTAAACCAGATGAGGAGAGGGTAGTCTTATAGGAAGCATTGATCAATCTAGGGTGGCCAGCCGGAGGCTGCATGCAGCTGCTGTGTATGTGCCCAACAGTAACGGTACTGTTTGGGTGACTAGTTGCAGATCAGTCCCTCTAACACTTTTGATTTTTCAAAAAGGCCTTTATTTTAATTAAAACTCATTTTTTAACTAAAAATAATACTTTTTAAGCTTGAAAATTTTAATTCAACTTGACAGATAAGTTGGGTTTTAAAAACTCTAATCACCATGAAAATTTGGGGATTTAAAAGTCATCAAAAACCATAGATGTAAATAAGAATCATAATTTAACATTATTTACTTAATTAAACTTGTGTTAAATAAAACAATTTAAAGTCCTCATTTTTGGGGTTTGAAAGAATAAACTAGACCATACTAAAATAGTCTAGCATACCACACTTGTTTCAAAAAATATCTCATTTCCAAAATCATTTAAAAATATTTATTTCTCCCTTTCAGGGTTTTGACGGGCGTTTTAAATACTATTTTCTGAAAATTAAATTATTTTAAAATAAAAAATAGGAATCCTTGATTAAGGATAATAATATCATCCAATAATAATCACATAATAACACAATTAATAAAATAATAACAATAAGTGGTAAATTACCATTTTGCCCCTCCAGCTAGACGAGTTGGATCACTGAGCTTTCGAGCTCAGAGTGGACCACATCTGGGCTTTTCACAAAGCCCTAACAGTAATCTCCGAGATTAACCGGTCTAAGAAGGTTTTATTTAGCTAAACTCGCCTAATTTGGGTCAAGGTATTACACCAAGAGTCTTTATGAATAAATAAAAGAATAAGATAAAAACAATGAATTATTTAAATAGTTTACAATGGAATTGAGACAAGTATCTAAGGTGGCATTATTGTGCAAATTTTAAATTTATAACTCGCAAGCGCACGAATAATGAGATAGTATAGTGATTGAGTGCGAGGTCGAACCCATCGGAACTTAGGAAAATATATCCGTGAAAAATATACCACTGAATTATATATTTTAAGAAATTTAGAAAATCATAGAAATAAATCTTAATCAAGGGATTAATTATATAATCTAGGAAATCTAATTTTAATTAAAAAAAATTCTAAATATAGAAAACAAGTCAAAAAATTGGAACAACATCTAAAATTAGAAATTAACCATTCAACAGATCTAATTTTCATGGAAAACACAAATTCATCTAATTTCAATTAAGATGGTAGAATCAATCTAAAAAATTAATATAATCTCAATCAAACTTAGAATATAAAATTAAGATACAATTAATTAATTTCCAACCTAGTTCTCAATTTTTAAGAATTTGGATTTATAAACAAAATAGAAATTAAAAATTGAAAACAACTAAAATTATCTCTGTACATATTTATAGTGGAACTAGATCAAAGAATTAAGGAGGCATTATATTTCATATCTTAAAAATAAAATCAAGGCCTAAAATATGGAGCTCACTTAAATTATCAATCATGCATTCCAATTTTTCATTTATTAAAATTCTCATTATAATAATTATGAAATTCATTATACTAAGAAAATTCAATTCAATCTTTAGTCTAGATAAATTTTCTACTTGTAATTTCAAAGCCAAATATTTCATCCACTCTTAAAAAGAGCATTTGATCAGAAAAATCAAGTTCTACCTATCCTTAATATTTCATCCACTCTCCTCGAATATCTTAGAATAACTTCAATCATAGCGTCATAAAAAGAATCAAAATAAAATAAAATTCTCATCACATATGAATTAAATAATTGGACGACCATAATTCTAAATAAATCCACCTTCACAATATAATGGAATTTTGAAATTAAAGAAATAAGAAAAATACAATGGAAATCAAAAGCCACCAACCTTAGAACCCAATGTGGATCAAGAATCCCACAGTCTTTCTACTTCTCTTCTTCCTCTCCTCTCCTTTACACAGCCTTTTCTTCAATGCCCAAGTTCAATTTTCTCAATGGGAGAGGGAGTATTTATAGATGAAAGGAGGTAGAATGAATGGCTTGTATTTAAAGATTTAAATAAAGCAAAGGACACGTGGAGGGCTGATATGGTTTGTGCTAAATATAGAATGACTTAAAGAAGGCAAGGAAGTGAAAGAAATAGTAAAATTCGTGTGAGGAAAGTGGATGCAAAATCCCATTTTTTACACATGTACCACCTTAAAGCTCAGTTTTGACCTAGTTAACGTCCGAATCACGAAAAGTCGTAAACTACAAAGTTTTAGCCCTTGAAGTCTTCTTTCAAACCCAAAAAAATAAAGCAATCTGACATCAGAGTGGAACGTTATGGTCAAAATACTAAAACTGTGTCAAACCTTCCTTTTTTTTCTCCACTTCTTATTTTGTTTCTTTTTCCTTAATCCACGTGCCAAATTCGAAAATCATCGAATAATAGCTTGTAAATTTCCAATTTCCTCATATGTATCTTGAGATGGTGAAAATAGACTTCACACATCTGAATTTCTTCGTGGCTTTTCTTAATAGGCTTAATAATTGAGCTTTATAAAATATGGAAAGTCTAATAAATAATTTTACCACTTACACTCAATTTTAAAAATGACTAAATTAATCCAAACTCTCATAAATGGATTTGAATTAATTAGTTTACAAATAAAAACCCTAAAATTGTAGTAACATAATTATTAAAAATTTCAACTTTCCAAAAATACTAATTTATGCCCATAAATTGCAAAATTCACCATTTAAATTCTCATATCTTGTATTTCTCTGTATATCCTGCAAAACTTCCAAAATCCCATTAAACATATTCTAAAACACACAAAACAATAGCTAACTAGTCCAAATACAAGGGTAAAATAGTCATTTTCCCGTGCTCATCAGACATCTTATCCCAATTAATGATAAAACCATGGCCTAGACTATGAAATCCTCTAGAATGATTAAATATAAATTCAAGTTTACCATTTATTAAAATTCTAATCAGAAAAATTATGACGTCCATTAAGTTAGAATTTTTCAATTCAAGCCTTAGGCTTGGAAAGAAATTCACACTTGTCTCTCCAAATCTAAAAAAAAAAAAATTGTTCTTAAAAAGAACCTTAGACTGGATCGATCAAGTTCCACCGATCCTAACGTTGGTTCTACCTTTCCTTGAAAAACTCTTAAAATAATTTTTTTCATAACATTAATAAGAAGAATTAAAATAAAATTTAAAACCATCATCATAGAATATCAAATAATTGGAAGACCATACATCTAATAAAGCTACCAAGAATTTCATTCAAAATTAGAATATAAAAAATTACAATTCTTTAGAACTTATTGCATAAAAAAAAATAAAAGACTTACAAGAAATCAAATATTTTTTCTCTGTCCTTTAGCCATCCAAGTTTCAGGCCCTTTCAATGGCTTGCTCAAATTCAAATTCCATTATGCAGAGACGACTTCATTTTATAGAGTGGAGAGGTTCAATTTAACAAGGAATGGGACCGACAAAATGTCAGCCGAATCAATATATTAGTTGGCCAACTCTTCCCCCTTTTTTTCTCCATTACACAGTTCAAAGCAGCAAATCTTCTCCTTTTTATTTTTTTTCCTTTCGTGGGACAGTGGGTAGAAGGATCGACCAACACTTTTCTTTTTTTCTTTCCTGGCTTTCTAAAACCCATCATCTCTACAACTTTCACTGGCAACCTTCCTTCTTTTTCCATTCTCTTTCTATTCTTCCTCCAGCCTTTCTTATTTATTTTCATTCACACAACCTTTTTTATAGCCTTCTTCCTACAGATTTCTCTGTTTAGTCACATGGTTCAGGCTGGCAGATCTTCTCTTTTCTTCTTTCTTTCTTTGACTTAGCTGTAATCCCAACCTTCCAATCTGATAATAAAGTCCAACGTGTATGAAAATCCATGAAAAATAGGTTCGGCCAGCCCTCTAGATTTTCCTCTGTTCCTTCCCAGATCTGTTGCTGATTTTTCTTCCTTTTTTTTTTCTTTTAATCTTTTCTATGTTCTTATCTTCAGCCACATCACATTTCCTTTATTCTCAACCAAATCAGCCAGCACATCTCTCTGACTTCTATCTCTAAAATTTTCCTTTTTATTCATTCTCAATCTCTTTTGTTATTTCTGACTCAACCATAGCACAAAACTCTCAAGCTATTCTGACGTTGTCATCCCTGCAACTTTCTACTTTGCCTCTTAGTACTTGGCCTGGTTGATTGTTTATGCTTTTGTTAGCAGCAATATTGGGTCTTGCCTGCTTTGAAACATCCTCTTCCTTTGTTGTATGATGATTCACAAGTTGGGTAAAAACCATATAATTCCCATGCACTATCGGCAACATCACCTCTTTTCTGGCTTTTGTTTGATCTTCCCATTCTTCTTTCTAGAACCTCAACACAAGCAGCACCATTTTGGCCAATAGTTGCAAGTCTTTCTTGGGGGCTTTTGCGTGACAGGAGCATCATAACCACATAACACTTTCCTTCTGAAGACACACCCAGCTCCTACGTAAATAGGTCCTTGGATTACATCAAGCCCTTTCATGTTTGTCATGCCGATCTATCCCACCAAATCTTTAAGGAAACTACACATAGCAAATTTTTTGTCCAGATGTAGGGTCCATCATGAAACACATAGCTTCTTTTAAGGCTTTGTTGTAGTTAATATTGTTTTTGGATCATGGGCTTCTTCATGGGCTTCATCTTGCGAAGCTTGGGCTTGAGACTGGATTAGTAGGCCCATTTAGTAAGTTGTAAATTTTTACCACCTTTACAATTAACATCTAAAAAATTATTATTATAATTCAAATTCTCATACTAGGCTTGAACTACAATAATTTACAATAAGTCCTAAAATTAAGTGGTAAAATTACAAGCTTTCCAATTTTGACAATGTGGCCCATTTTTTACAATTTTCTTCAATTGTCATTACAATTTCTTGTATTCTCTAGAATATACTATAAAACTCAAAAATAACATTAAACATATCTAATATTTATAACATAAAGACTATCTAATCCAATATTAAAGGGTAAAATGGTAATTTTATGGTGTTATCAAATACCCCCAAATTTAGACTTTGCTAGTCCTCGAGAAAAATGAAACTACTGACTGAAAATTAAAATCCTAAATGACACCACTTTCGCTGGTACTTTCGATTGCATTTAGCATATGCAACAAACCTTTGGACCTCTAGCTCACCACTAGTGAACGAGTTGTAGTCTCGTGAGGGCTTTCAGTGATGATACCCACAGACATCCAATTTTTCAGCAAAAACACATAGACAAAAGTCTAAACATCATACAATTCCAAATTTCATTTTACAAGGCTTATACCCCGAGTGTTGTGTGTGATTACCAATATTAAGACAGTCTTTTTTTTTTTCAAAAACAAATAAAGTTTGTAACCATCATTGGAAAATGTGGTTTGACTTCAAACCTCACTAGATATATCTCTCTGAAAGACTAACACTCAGAGGTTTGGGTTTCTTTTCACTCAAGGTATATGTGAGCAAAGTTTACGTATTCAAATCAAAATTCTCACATAGGTATTAAACAAAGACAGCACTGATGAAGAAAATAATTGATCTCATTAATAGATGCCACTTTCCAAAGAATGTTGAGTCAAACACCATCATTTTTCTTCCTCTATTCTCTACATGAAATACACTATTTAGACTTAGGATTAATAGGACTTCTTAATAGGATCAAACGTGGCTTAGGACCGGGTCATATCAAAGAAAGGATAAAAGACTCTAAAAATTAACACTTTGATAAGAAAAGGTTAGAGGTCTTCATAATATGAGCAGGATATTTTTTCCTCTAATATTTTTCACTTTTTTTTTTATCAAAGTATTTTTTTTATTTTTCAAATCTTTTTTTTTTTCTCTTTCAACATTCCTTTTTGATGTATGGATGATCCCATTTTTTTACCATAATTTTTCAGTGAATTCCATCCCAAGTTCTTTCCTAACCTTTTCTCATATGAAGATAGGTCATGTATATATAATTTTAGCTTAAACTCCATAACCGGAGTTGGGTATGGTAGATATGGTAGGTCAAGAATTAGGCTTTATTAGGCTCAACTAGGGAACTATCAATATGAAATGACCAAAATAGGTGGGCTTGAAGGCTCAAACGGTCCAAAAATGTCTTATATCCTGTCCTAAGTTTCATAAGATGATTTCTTTGATTCGAATAAATTCAGAAAAATTTCAGGTGTACTAACTCAAATTTGATGGCATTTTTAGTAATATTACCAAATCAAAAGATAAAGAGATCTCATAATGACTCAATGAGCTTATCAAAGAAACATGAGTTTACTTACAACCCTCAGAAGAATAAAATGGCTCTAAAGCTCATTCGGTTTTCTGTCTCCACTAGTATTCGTCCGGTGATCACTCGACTCATTAATATTTTTCTTTTTCGGACTAACATTAATCTGGCTGTGTACAGGCATTTCCGAGCATTAATCCTATAAAAATTATTCCGGAAAAGTATGATATAAAGATTTTTATTTACGTTTTTAATGCCAAAAATTTGACTCTTTTTACATCAGATCGTCAAGAAACATGCTTTTCTTAAACCTAAATTGATAGTCTTGTTAAGTATCAAGGAGTCTCAACTTTTGCTTACTCTACCCTTAAAAGATTAAGTCTGCCTCTCTCTGCCTAAGAAAATTATGACTCGTTTAACTTCAGATTGTCAAAACATTTATAGTCCCCTAAGTGAAAATCAATAGTTCTTTGGACACCAATGAGTCTCAATCTTTCTGGATTTATCCTACCTTTGAGTAAATCCAAATAAATCTGTCTATTTCAACTTATAGGTCTATAATTCGCTACTGTCACACAACAAACTCCCTTGTTAGATATTACTCCATTACAATTCCCAGTCCACATTTGTGACAGATTTCTAGCCTCTTAGCTTTCCTTTTTGCGGCCAGAGTGCTTCGACCACAAAGAGGTGTGGGTTGCTCCCCTTGCATTTCCAGCTTCCTTACCCTCATAGTTAAGGAAATGATTTTCCTACACAAGTCTGGGGGACTTGTGTTCTAGACAGACACAATGCAAAGAAAAAAACTCGACTGTTTACATGTATGACACCTATCCAGTTCTTTAACGTCTGCTGGTCACAAAGATAAAACAGATGATGGATGTAACACCCCGCCCTCTCCGAGACAGAATCAGAGTCTATTTTATTTTATTTTTTTAAAAATAAACATCGAAAGAGAGCGGACGACGTCACGACGCGAGTTAAGTTCAGACTACTCAAGTCTGAACCTTAACTGGCCACCCATGTATACATGGACTAGACCATGATAACAAATCTCACATGGAACTAAACAATAACTTGCGGAATAAACTAGACTAACTGCGGAAAAAGAATGAATAGATAGCAAGTAACAGTCTCAAATATTACTTAACCTAAACCACCATCCATAGTTTATAACCTAATCAAACCATAGCAAAGTATTAACTTATTACATGTCCACAAACTATAATTCAAATGACAGTAATAAAGCAGTCCAATTCAACATTCAAGCACTTAGGCTTGGCTCCCCTCCCGGTCATCGACCTTCTCTTTCCCTTTCCTTGTACCTGCATTCTTCTCTAAGGATAGAATTAGGGCGTTACATCAATGCGCCCAGTAGGTTCCCGAATCAGGGCTACCACATGGTTAGCTTGTAAAACATGCATATATCAAATATATGATTATCAAAAATAGGTAAAACAATGCTATGAAATATGCACATGCAATGAGTCTCTCCCAACATGCACATTCATAGCCATCACTTGACGTGCCTCGCACCGTCAAGGTAAATCACAATAACATTTCTCCTGTCGGGACCTGCATCGCCTAAGGAGACCAATGTATTTCTCAGTATCCTGACATTTCTCCTGGCGGGACCTGCATCGCCTAAGGAGACCAATGTCCTATCATCATCATAATTCTACTCCTGGCGGGACCTGCATCGCCTAAGGAGGTTCAAAGTTGCATTACAACATATCATCGGAGAGTGGGCTCCGGGTTTCACAATCTTCATCCCATGCCATGCATGAGATGTCAATGCATTGTATGTCATTTGAAAACACATAGTATATCATTCAAAACCACATAAAATAAACAAGAGTCTCATAAACAAAACTAGGATAAAACTGTGGTTACAAGTAGGTAGGAAACCTACTGAAGATTCACTTCAGTATTTGATCTTTCTTTAGAGTCACCCGGTCACGACTTGCACGTCGTTCAACTTCTGGTACCTTGTCCATATAACAATCAGTAAATCATACTATCTTTTACTTATTCATTCACATCTAAGACCAAACCACATCATGTGGGGTTCGGCCATGCCCATGGCCGAACATCATCAACTTAGGATTTAATCTCCTTTTCCATTTAACCAATTCTTAAATACTTACCCCTTTAAACATGTATTGGTAGGGTTCGGCCATACATCATGGCCGAACCATACCTCCTTGGTTTAACCTTCTTTCATGACCTTTTTCTATCCATTATCATCCTATTTATAGCTTTGCCACTAGGGTAAACCATATCAAAACAATTGTCATTTTATGGGGTTTGGCCCTATACCTGGCCGAACCTTGTATTCCCACTTATCCATCACCAAATGGTTCTCCATTGAAATACTTTTAAACCCTTTATAAAATCATGGAAACAATAACAAATACAACCCATAAACTTAGTCCATTTATCCCAAAAACAGCCCATGGGGTTAGGCCATGCACATGGCCGAACCCAACGGTTCTCTTGATTTAATTGGTCCATCATCTACCCATGATTTGAATCAGTAACTTAACCCTAACATTGACATGGTTCAGCCCTATATTGGCCAACCAATAACAGCAAGTTAATCTTCATCAAATCACATAAAACACCATAATTTATATGGTTTTTAACTCACCAAAATCATCAAATACTTTCATGGGGTTCGGCCATCCCAAGTGGCCGAACCTATGTCCATGTCTTGGTCCTTATGAATATGTTTTAGGTCTCATTTAGACAAGTACTAATCAGTATAACATTACTGCATTTTTACCTTTCAAAACCATCCAAATAAGTTCATCACTTTGTCCAAATGACCATAACACTTCATGGGATTCGGCCATTCAAGATGGCCGATCCCAATGGTCCATTTCATCAATTTTAATCCATGATTTAGACCCATGATACCTTCAGTCCTTATGTCATTCAAGTCCATGTTTTTAACCCTCTCTAAAACATGCATTTGAATCTTAAAGAAACATCAAAAACCAGTACTCAAAACTTCAGGGTTTCTATGTTTCAAAAACATCAAAACCAACCAATCTTTTACATGGGGTTCGGCCCTCCAAGGTGGCCGAACCCAATGATCATTTTTACCATTTTAAAACCTTTATTACTCAAGGTTAAAACCTTGGTGCATTCGGCCATCACCATGGCCCAATACACACCCTTTTCTTACAACTTGTTTAACTTGAACACTTAAGAAATCTTACCAAATTTCATTTGCCTATGATCCTTGCCTTCTCCCCTCTATTTTCTTCCTTTCTTCCTTAATCCTTTGCTGATTTATGTTTGATTAATTGGTGTCAACACCTCTGCTGTTCAGCCAAGAAACGAATTTGGAGAGAGGGAGAGAGAGATGGGAATTTCTTGGATTTTCAATGTGGAAATCGACCAAGAATGGTAACCTTTTCCTTTTGTAATTTAGTCCCATCTTCCATTCATTTTCCCTCATTTAATCTTGCCAAAACCGATGGGATATTTGGTGTCATTCAAGACACCCCTTCACCCAAATGGTGCATCTATTCAAATCAGCCAATGCATCTCATTAAATGAGATGATGCCGCCTAACCTTGGTGTCCCTTGGCTTTGCCAAGGCACCTCTTCACTCTCAACGGCTGGGATTGATTTGATTGAGAGTTGGGTGAGATTTAAACTCCTTTCCACTTCCTCTTGACTCGCTTGACTCATGATCTTTTTCTTCCAACTCAACTCATCCAACTCATCACATTTAATACAACAAGTTTGCGTCAACCCTTTCTTAAATCAAACTCACTCCAAATCAATCCAACTCAAGCTGAACTAACTCACAACTGAGCTCATTTGAGAGCCCACACGGTCATCCGTGGTCAGCTTGGTCAACCCGGCCCATTGGGTCCCCAATCAGCCCCTTGACCCGTTTTGACAACATGACCAATTAATGGGCTGATTTTGCCATTTCTAATTGGTTTTCACTTGTGCATCAAGCCTACCCATTTTTGCTATACTTGATTTCCAATCAGTTTAGCTTAACCCCATTTAATTTGAGCTTACACAATGGTCAAATCATCCATTATGACCCATTGGGTCCAATTGGGCCCTTTGACCCATTTAGCCATTTTCGACCCAATTGATGTTCATTACCCATCCAATCAAACTTGAAATTTATAATGTGCTCATATGATCTTAATTTGAGCAATGGGCCCCACCATTTCCTTATTTGACATCTCAAAATAATTAATTAATCACATCAGGGGCATTTTCGTAATTATCCACTTTGTTGAGAAATTGAGGTGTTACAATATAACCCGCTTTTTAAAATTTTCGTCCCGAAAATCGAGTGAAGTAGGGTTCTCAAATTAAATTACATAAATTATTCGGGGTGAGCTGTTCTTATCTCTGATTCAAGTTCCCATGTGGCCTCTTCATCACCATGTCGGTCCCATACCACTTTTACCTACTGAATCGCTCTATTTCGCAACATCCTTTGTTCAGTCTCCACTATCCTCACCGGTTTCTCGACGTACGTCACGTCGCTTTGTACTTCAATATCCTGAACATTCAAAACATGGGACGGATCCGGATTATACTTTCATAGCATTGACATATGAAACACATCATGTAGAGCTGTTAACTGCGAAGGAAGTGCTAACTGGTAAGCTACATCCCCCATCCTTCTTATGATGGAAAACGGTCCCACATATCTTGGCGACAACTTCCCCTTCTTTCCGAACCTCATATGTCCCTTCCGTGGCTAGACCTTTAGAAATACCATGTCCCCCACTTCAAACTCAAGAAATCTTCTTCTTTTGTCAGCATAACTCTTCTGCCGACTTTGTGCAGTCAATAAGTGTTGACGTATCAACTTAATTTGTGCAGCAGTCTCTGCGACTAGCTCGGGTCCGATCAATGCAAGCTCTCCAGCCTCTGTCCAACATACCGGTGACCTACACGGTCTACCATATAAAGCCTCGTAAGGAGCCATCTGAAGGCTTGCCTGATAGCTGTTATTATACGAGAACTCCACCAGTGGTAAGTGGTCCTCCCATCCACCCTTGAAATCTAACGTGCATGATCTCAACATATCTTCCAAGGTTTGTATTGTCCTTTCAGACTGTCCATCAGTCTGTGGAACGAAAGCGGTGCTAGTCAATAAGTATGTCCCCATGGCTGACTGCATGCTTTGCCATACTCTGCCAGTAAAACGGCCATCTCTGTCCGATACTATCGTTCGGGGAATGCCATGTAGTCGAATGATCTCTTTAATATACCGCCGTCCCAACGTCTCAGATGAATCCGTCATCTTGATAGGAATGAAATGTGCGGACTTGGTCAGTCGGTCTACTATGACCCATATGGCATCATTGCCCTTTGAAGACCTCGGCAACCCCGATACAAAGTCCATGGAAATGTGTTCCCATTTCCATTCTGGCACTGCTAAGGGTTTGAGTAACCTGGTGGCTTTTGGTGTTCAGTCTTAACTTGCTGACAAGTTAGACAATGTGCCATGAAATCTGCCACATCCCTTTTTAGTCCATGCCACCAATAATGCCTCTTTAGATCATGGTACATTTTGGTGCTGCCCGGATGAATAGAGAGCTTGGACTGATGTGCCTCAATCAGTAGCTCTTTCCTGCAACTCTTTGGCACATACGTTCTTCCCCAGAATAAAAGACATTGTCCTGGTCGTAATTCCCATTCCGGTATGTCTACGCCAGTGGATATCTTGGCCCATATTTCCTCCATTTCCGGACCTGCTCTTTGTTCTTGTTCAATCTTGGTGACTATATTGGACCGTATGATTAAATTATACATACTCCCACAGTTGTTGCTATGAGGATTGAACTCTCAAATGGTGTACAACATCTCCCATTCTGTTCTGATCAAGCATGCGACCGATGCATGAGATAGGCTGCTGAGGGCATCCGCCACCTTGTTTCCTTTGCCTGGATGGTATCGAAGCTCAAATTCGTAATCCGCCAGATACTCCATCCATCTACGCTGCCTCAGGTTGAGCTCCTTCTGATCAAATAAATATTTTAAACTCTTATGATCAGAAAATACCTCAAATTTTTCGCTGTAGAGGTAGTGTCTCCAACATTTAAGAGCGAAGACCACTGCAGCTAGCTCGAAATCATGTGTGGGGTAGAGACGTTCATGTACCTTCAACTGCCTTGATCCATAAGCCACCACACGATGACGTTGCATGAGTGAACACCTTAGTCCCTCTCCTGAAGCATCGCATTGTAGTTCATATCCTTTGCCCCTTTCCGGCAAAATTAAAATAGGAGCAGTGGTAAGTCTACTTTTCAGTTCCTCAAACCTTCAATTGCATAGATCTGTCCACTCATATTTGACTCCCTTCTGAGTGAGTCTAGTCAATGGAGATGCAATTTTGGAAAAATCCATGATAAATTTCCGATAATAACCCGCCAATCCTAAGAAACTGCGGATCTCGGTTACATTCTTTGGCGCTTTCCATTCACAAACTGCCACCACTTTAGATGGATCCACGGCTATACCGTTTTCTGTTATGACATGTCCCAAGAAATTGACCTCGGATAACCAAAATTCACATTTACTGGCCTTGGCATATAGTTTATTCTGCCTCAAAGTATTCGAAACTATACGTAAGTGTTCTACATGTTCCTCCTGACTCTTAGAATAGATCAGGATATCATCAATGAATACGATTACAAATTGATCCAAATAGGGACGGAAGACTCTGTTCATTAAATCCATGAACACAGCCGGCGCATTTGTGAGTCCAAATGGCATGACCACGAACTCGAACAGTCCATACCGCGTCCGAAAGGCTGTCTTTTCTATATCTTCCTACCTAACACGGATTTGATGATAACCAGACATCAAATCAATCTTTAAAAAATGACTAGAACCCCTCAATTGATCGAATAAATCATCGATCCTGGGTAGAGGGTACTTATTCCAGACTGTTAGCTGGTTCAGCTTCCGGTAGTCCACGCACATCCGAAGTGAGCCGTCTTTCTTCTTCACAAACAGCACTGGTACTCCCCATGATGATGTACTGTTCCGGATGCAACCCAACCTAAGCAGTTCATCAATTTGCTTCTTTAGCTCCGACATCTCTGCTGGTGCCATCCGATAGTGTGGTAACGACACTGGTGCTGTGCCAGGGTACAACTTGATCTCGAAGTTGATCTTCCTCATAGGTGGTAAACCAGGGAGTTCCTTTGGAAATACATCAGCAAATTCTTGTACAATTTCCGGAAGTTCAGTAACTGGAGCTTTATTTATGGTGATTATTCAATACCACGTGGTTTAACCCTTCCTGCAATCCACTCTGTTTATTTGCACGAACTACATATTGTTTGCCCTCGGGTGACCTAAATGTCACTCTTCGACGATAACAGTCGATGTTGGCATGAAACTTAGCCAACCAATCCATGCTGAATATTATATCATACTCAGACATGTCAAGCACTCCAGCTAATTCAGTGTTAACCGCCGTACATATAAGTCCCAATGCTGAGTCTTTGATAGGGGACACAATCATAAGTGATGTGGCTAATCTTTGAACTAATGTACCGGTAGTAGTAATAAATGATGCAGCTATGAAGGAGTGTGATGCTCCAGAATCAAATAGTGCATATGCATAAGAACTACTCACTACCGCCATACTTTGTATCACTGCATGGTCCTCTTCTTCTGGAGAAGTTAGAGTAAATAATCGTCCAGCTCCAGTAGGGTTAGACGCTCGACCTCCCAGACTTTGCATTCTGCCTCCTCTGGAGTTTACTGGTCTAGCTGGCGGACGAAATGATCCTCTGGAGTATGACAACCTGTTGAGTTTTGGGCAGTCCTTTTTGTAGTGACCCGGTTGATCACAGTGACAGCAGGTGTTCACTCCTCTAGAAACTTGAGTGACTGCTACAGATTGGGAGGGCTGGTTGGGACGGAAGCCCCCACTAGATCCAACAGACGGCGAGGGTCTGCTAAAGTTCGATATGAACTTCTTGTTGGGTTGATACGCACCCCTCCCACTCGAAGCTCGGCGGTTGTCCACTCTTGCAAATTCCGCCAATTCTTGTTCCACAATGGTAGCCCTGCTGACCACTTCTGCCAGCGTGGCTGCTTTGAACACGATTACCCTGGCCCTAATGTTTGGCCGTAATCCACTCTTGAACTTGCGAGCCCTCCGATATTCCGCGTCCACAACATAAAATGCATAAATTGACAGACTGAGAAATTCTTGGTGATACTCAGCCACCGTCATCGAGCCTTGCACTAATGTCATAAAGGCCTGAATCTGACGTTCCCTCTCTTCCACCTGGAAATAGCGCTCTAAGAATGTCGCTGAGAATTGCTCCCAGGTCATAGAAATTCTTTCTCCTTCTGGCACAAGTGCCTGCTGTTTCTCCACTACTTTCCACCATTTAGCAGCGTCATCTAGCACCTGTGATGTGGCCAATAGAATTTTGTGAGCATGACTCTTGATATGCAAAAGAGTCAGTATGTGGGAGATCTTTTCCAACCAGTTCTTCGCCCCGACAGGCCCTTCTCTGCCCTTGAAGTAAGGTGGGCGCTGTTGTTGAAAATCTCTTACCATGTTACGGTCATTAGTTTCACTCGTGCTTCCACCTCCATTCGGACAGAAGTGACTAATGCCTGTACCAAGCTCTGTAGTTCATGCGGTGCATGTGGTATAGTCACGTTGCTGTTGCTATTTCCTTCTTCCTCCCACCGGTATGAAGAGTCATTACCTTCCTCTTCGTACCGTCGATACGTAGGGTCACTATCCTCCTCCTCTCACCGAGAATGATGTGATTCTTCCTCATTACGTGATCTTTCATGAACTGATCTCTCCTCATCATGAACTGACTGCTCCCGATCATGTACCAATTGCACCTTCTTATGTACAATCTTCTCACGTTGAGGTATCACTTTCCCTTGCGGCGTGATTATTAACACTTCCTCTTTCTTTTTACCGTCTTATCGCGTCCTTCTCTTTGATGCCCCTTCACCTACTCCAATTTGTAATACTTTTTCTTTTCCTTTTTGATTCTTTACAATCTTTTTCTCGGGCGCCATTTCTTCCTATTCATGGAAACATCATAGACTTAATTTCCATCAAAACATATATTAAATGCCATAAATCCTCATTAAAATCATAAAATCGTATACTTTATATAAATTCATACTTCATCCTTGTACAAAGGTGGGTAGGGCGAAAAAAAACCATACAAAGAACAAAATGCACCCTTACACAATAACCCTCCTTTTAATACCCCTTCATATTACTTCCTAGCCTAGTCTTCCGTAGAAGATCCCGCATCATCAGTGAATTTGAAATGGTTATCAGGACACGTCATCGCCGTGTGCCCCAATACTTCACATGTCGTGCAGGGTATTAATCCAGATCCTCCAATATAAGAACAATTAGTCATCGCCTCTCCATGCTCATGCGGTCCACAGAACGGGCAGACAATGCCTAAAGGGTGAGGACAATACATACAGTTGTGCCCGTCTTGATTGCACAACTCACATGTATCGTAGGGATCTATCTCCCCAAGCGATTCCAAGATTATAGGAATATCTGCCATAGGATCCTCCAGAAAAGGTGCTAGATCCTCTTCTTCTTCCTCAGGAGGTCCCATTAACCAAGGAATATCTTCCATAAGATACTCCGGTAATGGTGCTAGGTTCACCTCCTCCAATGGTGCTAAGTTCCATTCCTCCTCCTCGGGAGGCCCCTCTTGAAGGTCCACATTGACTTCCATGCTGATACTGTTGGAAGTCGATACCAAATCTACTGGACAACTAGGTGTCCCTTTATCCCATAACTTTGTGCATTCCTCGTTGCTTGACATATCTGTGCCACAACATTTAAAACACAAGAATATTCAACAACAATTCTAAATAAACCAGGTTTTCAGGGGAATTTGATCATGCATAATATCATGTACTTTGTTTGGGAAGATTACCAAATCATCACTCTTTGTGTTCTTTTGTTTCTGGGGAAATCTCTACATTCCTGTTGTTTGTTTCTCAATGGGCGATATCAGGGGAGTATATCCTACTTTGCTATGTTTGATATGTCCAATTATGATGACTGTACTTTACTTTGCTATCTTTCATTGTCGTTCTCAGATTGATTGTTCAGTCTGAGTCACTCGAACTAAATTAATCCGGCCCCCAGTCAACAGACTCCGAAAAGTCGGTCAGTTGGGATTCTTATCCGTCAGTGAGACATGAAACCGTCTTAATCTTACTTCGATGATTCAACTTACCGTTTCGCTCTGATGCCAACTGTAACTCCCCGCCCTCTCCGAGACAGAATCAGAGTCTTTTTTTTTTATTTTTTATTTTTTACAAAATAAACATCGAAAGAGAGCGGGCGACGTCACGACGCGAGTTAAGTTCAGACTACTCAAGTCTGAACTTTAACTGGCCACCCATGTAAACATGGACTAGACCATGATAACAAATCTCACATGGAACTAAACAATAACTTACGGAATAAACTAGACTAACTGCGGAAATAGAATGAATAGATAGCAAGTAACAGTCTCAAATATTACTTAACCTAAACCACCATCCATAGTTTATAACCTAATCAAACCATAGCAAAGTATTATCTTATTACATGTCCACAAACTATAATTCAAATGACAGTAATAAAGCAGTCCAATTCAACATTCAAGCACTTAGGCTTGGCTCCCCTCCCGGTCATCGACCTTCTCTTTCCCTTTCCTTGTACCTGCATTCTTCTCTAAGGATAGAATTAGGGCGTTAGATCAATGAGCCCAGTAGGTTCCCGAATCAGGGCTACCACATGGTTAGCTTGTAAAACATGCATATATCAAATATATGATTATCAAAAATAGGTAAAACAATGCTATGAAATATGCACATGCAATGAGTCTCTCCCAACATGCACATTCATAGCCATCACTTGACGTGCCTTGCACCGTCAAGGTAAATCACAATAACATTACTCCTAGCGGGATCTGCATTGCCTAAGGAGACCAATGTATTTCTCAGTATCCTGACATTTCTCCTGGCGGGACCTGCATCGCCTAAGGAGACCAATGTCCTATCATCATCATAATTCTACTCCTGGCGGGACCTGCATCGTCTAAGGAGGTTCAGAGTTGCATTACAGCATATCACCGGAGAGTGGGCTCCGGGTTTCACAATCTTCATCCCATGCCATGCATGAGATGTCAATGCATTGTATGTCATTTGTAAACACATAGTATATCATTCAAAACCACATAAAATAAACAAGAGTCTCATAAACAAAACTAGGATAAAACTGTGGTTACAAGTAGGTAGGAAACCTATTGAAGATTCACTTCAGTATTTGATCTTTCTTTAGCGTCACCCGGTCACGACTTGCACGTTGTTCAACTTCCGGTACCTTGTCCATATAACAATCAGTAAATCATACTATCTTTTACTTATTCATTCACATCTAAGACCAAACCACATCATGTGGGGTTCGGCCATGCCCCTGGCCGAACATCATCAACTTAGGATTTAATCTCCTTTTCCATTTAACCAATTCTTAAATACTTACCCCTTTAAACATGTATTGGTAGGGTTCGGCCATACATCATGGCCGAACCATACCTCCTTGGTTTAACCTTCTTTCATGACCTTACTCTATCCATTATCATCCTATTTACAGCCTTGCACTAGGCTAAACCATATCAAAACAATTGTCATTTTATGGGGTTCGGCCCTATACCTGGCCGAACCTTGTATTCCCACTTATCCATCACCAAATGGTTCTCCATTGAAATACTTTTAAACCCTTTATAAAATCATGGAAACAATAACAAACACAACCCATAAACTTAGTCCATTTATCCCAAAAACAGCCCATGGGGTTCGGCGATGCACATGGCCGAACCCAATGGTTCTCTTGATTTAATTGGTCCATCATCTACCCATGATTTGAATCAGTAACTTAACCCTAACATTGACATGGTTCATCCCTATATTGGCCAACCAATAACAGCAAGTTAATCTTCATCAAATCACATAAAACACAATAATTTATATGGTTTTTAACTCACCAAAATCATCAAATACTTTCATGGGGTTCGGCCATCCCAAGTGGCCGAACCCTATGTCCATGTCTTGGTCCTTATGAATATGTTTTAGGTCTCATTTAGACAAGTACTAATCAGTATAACATTACTGCATTTTTACCTCTCAAAACCATCCAAATAAGCTCATCACTTTGTCCAAATGACCATAATACTTCACGGGATTCGGCCATCCAAGGTGGCCGATCCCAATGGTCCATTTCATCAATTTTAATCCATGATTTAGACCCATGATACCTTCAGTCCTTATGTCATTCAAGTCCATGTTTTTAACCCTCTTTAAAACATGCATTTGAATCTTCAAGAAACATCAAAGACCGGTCCTCAAAACTTCATGGTTTCTATGTTTTAAAAACATCAAAACCAACCAATCTTTTACATGGGGTTCGGCCCTCCAAGGTGGCCAAACCCAATGATCATTTTTACCATTTTAAAACCTTTATTACTCAAGGTTAAAGCCTTGGTGCATTCGGCCATCACTATGGCCCAATACACACCCTTTTCTTACAACTTGTTTAACTTGAACACTTAAGAAATCTTACCAAATTTCCTTTGCCTATGATCCTTGCCTTCTTCCCTCTATTTTCTTCCTTTCTTCCTTAATCCTTTGCTGATTTATGTTTGATTAATTGGTGCCAACACCTCTGCTGTTCAGCCAAGAAACGAATTTGGAGAGAGGGAGAGAGAGATGGGAATTTCTTGGATTTTCAATGTGAAAATCGGCCAAGAATGGTAACCTTTTCCTTTTGTAATTTCAGTCCCATCTTCCATTCATTTTCCCTCATTTAATCTTACCAAAACCGATGGGATATTGGGTATCATTCAAGACACCCCTTCACCCAAACGGTGCATCTATTCAAATCAGCCAATGCATCTCATTAAATGAGATGATGCCGCCCAACCTTGGTGTCCCTTGGCTTTGCCAAGGGACCTCTTCACTCTCAACGGCTGGGATTGATTTGATTGAGAGTTGGGTGAGATTTAAACTCCTTTCCACTTTCTCTTGACTCATTTGACTCATGATCTTTTTATTCCAACTCAACTCATCCAACTCATCACATTTAATGCAACAAGTTTGAGTCAACTCTTTTCTTAAATCAAACTCACTCCAAATCAATCCAACTCAAGCTGAACTAACTCACAACTGAGCTCATCTGAGAGCCCACACGGTCATCCGTGGTCAGCTTGGTCAAACCGGCCCATTGGGTCCTCAATCAGCCCCTTGACCCGTTTTGACAACATGAGCAATTAATGGGCTGATTTTGCCATTTCTAATTGGTTTTCACTTGTGTATCAAGCCTACCCATTTTTGCTATACTTGATGTCCAATCAGTTCAGCTTATCCCCATTTAATTTGAGCTTACACAATGGTCAAATCATCCATTATGACCCGTTGGGTCCAATTGGGCCCTTTGACCCATTTAGCCATTTTCGACCCAATTGATGTTCATTACCCATCCAATCAAACTTGACATTTATAATGTGCTCATATGATCTTAATTTGAGTAATGGGCCCCACCATTTCCTTATTTGACATCTCAAAATAATTAATTAATCACATCAGGGGCATTTTCGTAATTATCCACTTCGTTGAGAAATTGAGGTGTTACAATGGATGTTTTTTTTTTAGAGGGATGACCTCAGTACCCCCAAACTTAATTTGAACATCGTCCTCAATGTTCCGTAATCTACACTGGCCAAGTGTAAAAGAATAAATATTTTAGAAAATGAACGATAGGGATTCAGACATACCTTGGAATGCATGAGGTGCAAAACGGACCAAATAAAGAAATCCTAGACTGACTCGATGAGAACCTAAACTAAACATTGAAGACTCAAACAGACTCAGACATAGACAGATGGATAGGTGGGTTTGGGTAATGGAAATGATGAAGATGGGTAGGTGGGTGAATGGATATGGGTCTTTAAATCAATGTTGTAATAATGGAGTTAGCGTCTTCTGGATTAGATGATGAAACCTCATTCTAGCCCTTGGGGTTTGGAATAGGCAGACTGAAAAATCTACCTTTCTCCTTGTCTTTTATTGCGATGGCTAATTGTCCAAGCTGTGTTTCAAGCTTGTGCATAGCCTGCTGGGTAGACTGCATGAATTGCTGCAACGTATCCTCGAGAGAGGGCTTACGTTGTCGAGATGGACCGGATTGATAAGACTGATCTAGTTGGGTTAGATGATTTTGAGATGGATGGAATAGTTGGTTCTGAGGTGGTTGGTATGGTTGACCTTGATATTGAGGGGTCCTTAACGAACTGGAGGTTGATTCTGACGCCAAGAAAAATTTGGATGATTCCACTAATTAGGATTGTATGTGGCAGAGAAAGTGGTTCCCTTCTGTCTTTCAAAATTATTGAGTGCGTTGGCCTGATCGGTTATGCACTCAACATTATATCCTAAGGAAGGACAGTTTTGGGCAGTGTGTCCTAGGTTAGAACACAATGCGCAAACCTCAGCATGTATTCCTAATGATGGGTTCATTCCCTGAGTCATTGCTAAAGCATCGATTTTCTTTGTTAAGTTCTCAATTGCAAGCTTAATGTCAAAATCGCTACTCACTTCGTATAAACCTCCTCTCTTTGAGGTTTGTGCTGAATTCTCTCTTTTGGAGAAATTCCATCGCTGAGAACTTTCTGCTAATGATTCTAAGAAATTTCATCAATTGTTTACAGTTAACTTTAAAAATTCCCCACTCTTCATAGACTCGACCATTATGCGGTTCGATGTGGTAAAACCATCATAAAAGAATTGTACGAGTCTCCCCGTTTCAAACAGTGCTGGGGGCATTTACTCAACGTATCTTTGAATCTTTCCCATGACTCACGGATTTCACCTGTAACACCCCGGATTTTCAAGTTATCAATATATATGAAATTTGCCCATTTAAATTATGAATTATTGGATATGGACCTTAGATGGGTAAGTTGTTGGGTCAATTGCCCAATTAAGACCCAACGGATGGTGGTTATGTTTCAATTGAAATAAACGGGTAAGATTTATATAATTGGGTCAAGATTGTTAATTGGGTCAAAATTTGTTAATTGGGTCAAAATTTGTTAATTGGGTCAAAATTTGTTAATTGGGTCAAAATGCTCAATTGGGATCCAATGGGTCATGGTGGACTTGGTTGACCACAAAGTGAATTCAAGTTTAAATTAAGTAGGGTCTGAATTAAATTGGAAATGGATTCAAATAATTGAGTTGATAAAGTGAGTTGAATTAAAGAGGTGAGTTGAGTTAAATGAGTTGGATGGAAATTAATGGAACTTTCCTCTTAAATGAGTGGAGTGTGAAGATGAAGGTGGGTTGTTGTTTCAAAAACCAAGCCAAGGCATACACATTGGAATGGGACTTTCATATCATGGATGAAACCCCCAAAATGGATCATCAATGGGAAGTGGACGGTTACACAATCCAAGTCAAGGCACACCGTTGGGCACATGGGAGTTTCACCCCATGGATGAAACCCCCAAATGGCCCATTAATGAAGAGGTGGCGGTTTTGTGTTGTTACACAATTCAAACCAAGGCATACCGTTGGGGACATGGGAGTTTCACGCCATGGATGAAACCCCCAAATGGAACTTAAAGGAGGGAGGTAAATGGACATGGGAGTTACAAAGGGGTGTCACCAAAGGACACCACCTTTGGCTGACCTTATTGATCAAGAAAGACTTTAGTTTTCAATTCACTCTCTCTCCCTCTCCCACTTGGCCGAATCACTTCTCTAGACTAGAACACTTAGAGAATGTTATCTCATTCTCTCCCTCTCACTCAAGGCCAATTCTATTTCAAGACAAAGGACTTAGAGAGTTGTATCTCAAGTTTTCTGTAACACCCCAATTTCTCAATAATATGAATATTTATGAAAATGCCACTGGATTGGTGAATTTAATAAATGTGATTGTAAATGAGAAAATGGTGGGGCCCATTGTTCAAATTAAGACCATATGAACATATTATAAGGGTCAATTTATCATGAATGGGTAATGAACATCAAATTGAGTCAAAATGATTAATTGGGTCAAAGGACACAATTGGGACCCAATGGGTCATAATGGAGTTGTTTGACCATTGGGTGAGCCCAAATTTAATGAGGTTAAGCTGAATTGATTGTAAATTAAGTGGAGCATAAATGGGTAGGCTTGATGCAAATGGATAAACCACATTCAAAGGGCTAAACCACTCATAATTGGGTCTAGGATTTAATTGGGTCAATAAGCTAAATGGGGACCCAATGGGTCGTGTTGACCATGTGGACCATGGTTGACCGTGTGGACCCTCAAGTGAGCTCAATTGTGAGTTAAATCAGGTTGAGTTGGGACTGAATTGAGTTGGGTTTAAATTAAGAAATGGAGTTGACTCAAGTGCATTAAATGAGTGTCATTTAATGTAGTGAGTTGGGCTTATGAGTTGGTTGAGTTGAAATGGAAACTAAAGGGTCTTGTAAATTCATTGAGTCAAATGGGAGATGAAAGAGTGCATTGGTCTCAAGCCACCCAAGACAAGTCCCACATGGTGGAGACTTGTGGAGTGGGTTTCCCATGCATAGTTTTAAATGAAATGAATGGGAATTGGATGAGATGCATGGGAGTGCTAAAGGGTGCCTTGGGAGTGCAAAGGGATGCCTTGGATGGCATCAAGTGACTCTTTGGTTTGAGCAAGAATTCATGAGGATAATGGGCGATTTTATGGGCTGTTTAACAAAAGGGTTTAACCACAACTCTTGGCCGAATTTGTCATTGCAAAGTCTTAGAAATCCATCTCTCTCCTTCTCCCTCCAAACTCATTCTCTTGGCCGAACCAGCTAGTGGTGTCTTCACCAATTGATCAAGCATGTAATCAGTAAAGGAAGAGAGGCTAAGAAAGATAGGAAGCAAGGATCAAAAGCAAGAGGAAAGGCAAAGAAAATTGGTAAGTATTCAATGGACTTTAGTTTATTTGAATTGGTAAAAAGGGAACATGTTTGGGCCATGGAATGGCCAAATGCATCAAACAATTAAAACTTGGATACGGTTGCTTAAAATGGTTAAAAGTATCATTGGGTTCGGCCACTTTGGATGGCCGAACCCCATGAAGTTACTTGGATAATTGGATGGTTTTTGTAAAGTGAAAACCATGCAAAGTGATGGACTATTTTGGATGTTTTATTTAGACCTAAGATGCAAATTAAAAGGTTGTTTAAATCATGGATTTGGATGTCATGATTTGGCCATGAAATGGCCAAATGCATCAAGGGTCTAAACCTTGGGTAAAGGTGGTATAAATTGATAAAATGGCCGAACCCCATGAAATTGTTTTGGTATTTGGATGGTTTTTGAAAGGTAAAAACCATGTAATATTATTCTGATTTTTACATGTTTTAATGAGACACAAAATATGTGTTTAAGAGGACCAAATCATGGACATAGGGTTCGGCCACCTTGGATGGCCGAACCCATGAAAGTGTTGGATAATTTCGTGTGGTGTTTGGAGAGATAAAACCATAGCAATGGTGGAGAATTTTATGTGATTTAAATGGAAATAGGTTGCTGTTTTGGATTGGCCATTGGATGGCTGAACCATATGGTTCTTATGATTAAAGAGTAGGGCCTAAATTAAGAACATATGGTGGAATCATTGGACCAAGGGAACCATTGGGTTCGGCCATGTGTAGGGCCGAACCCCATGGACCATTAAGTGGGTATTTGGATTCAAGTATATGATTTAAAGTTGTTAACTGTTTTGTAATGTTTTAAAGGGTCTAAGTTATGACTTTAGGTTGAAGTATAATGGATAAAAGAACCATTGAGTTCGGCCATATGCATGGCCGAACCCCATAGAGTAGGTTTGGTGAATGAAAGTGAGGATTGGAACCAAGGTAGTTTGGTCATATGGGCTTTGACTATAAAACAATGACAAAAATGGGAAATAGGGACCAAACCTAGATGATGAGGTTCGGCCATGTTGTATGGCCGAACCCCATCCAAATGAAGTATGGGATTAAAGTTGATTCATGGTTTATGTGGATAAGGTGTCGGATCTCTTTGATGGCACGCTAGTCGTAAACGGGTGACGCTTGGACGGAACGGATACTTAAGCGAATTTTCAGTAGGTTTTCCTACGTACTTGTAACCACTACTATGATTGGTTTTATCATGATTTTGATGAGATATGTTGTTATTATTATTATGTTTCAATTGGTTTTTGAATGATGAGATTTACATTTACAAATGATAAATAATGCATTGACATCTCATGCATGGCATGGGGTGATGTCCTTGGGAAACTGGAACCCTATCCATAGGAAATGAGGAGTACTATGGATTACACTATGAAATACTTTGACATAAGAATCCTATCCAGAGGAAAAGTGGATTACTCTGGCTTACCTTGACATTAGACTTCTACTCAGAGGAAATGTGGATTACTTTGGATTACCTTGACGTGAGAATCCCGTCAAGTTATAGCTATGTATACTTGTAATGGGTGGGACTCATTACATTCGCACTTACATACATAGCATTGATTTCAGATGTTTTGTTGATGATCATGTACTATGAAATATATGCTTGTTTTATATACTAGTCATGTGGTAGCCCTGATCGGGAACCTACTGGGCGCGTTGGTCTAACGCCCTAATTCTATCCTTCGAGGATAATGCAGGAACAAGGAAGGGGAATGAGAAGGTCCAGGACCAGGAGGGGAGCCAAGCTTAAACGCTTGATTGTTGGAATGGAATTATATTTACTGTCATTTGAACTACATTTTATGGATATGTAATAGTTAGTAACCTTGCTATGGTTTGTTTACAGTTATGATAATGATTAGTTTGGCATGGTTTGAAATGGTTAATTTAAAGTAAACTTGACTTGTACTTTGCTATCAGAGAATGTATGGTTAACAAATGATTGATTATATTCCGCATCAGTTTAGTTCCGCAATTAGTTATTTTTACTCCGCATGATTTGAATAGTTCCATGTGTGTATTATCTATCATGGTTTAGTCCATGCACACATGGGTTGCCAATTAAGGGTCGGACTTAGGAAGTCTGAACTTAGCTCGCGTCTTGACGTTGTCCGCCCCCTTCTGGTATTATTTTAATATTATTTTAAAAAAAATCAGACTCTGAATTCTCGGAAAAGGCGGGGCGTTACAGTTGGTATCAGAGCGAAACGGGAAGTTGAAACATCGAAGTAAGATTAAGACGGTTTCGTGTCTCACTGACAGATAAGAATCCCAATGACCGACTCTTCGGACTCCGCTGAGTGGGGGCCGGATTAATTTACTTTGAGTGACTCGGACTGAACAATCAATCTGAGAACGACAATGAAAGATAGCAAAGTAAAGTACAGTCATCATAACTGGACATATCAAACATAGCAAAGTAAGATGCATTCCCCTGATATCCCCACACTGAGAAACAAATAACAGGAATTTAGAAATTTTCCCAGAAACAAAAGAAAACACAGTGTGAAGAATTGGTAATTTCCCCAAACACAATGCTTGATATGATATATAAGAAATTTCCCGAAACCAAGATTGGTTTTATTAGAACTGCTGTTGATTATTTATGAGTTCTATGTTATGATACAGATATGTCGAGTAACGTGGAGTACACGGAATTGTGGGATAAAGGAACCCTTAGCTGTCCAATAGACTTGGTGTCTACTTCCAACAACTCCAACTTGGAAGTTAACGTGGACTTTCAGGAGGGACCTCCCTAGGAAGATGAAGTGGACCTAGCACCTTCTTTGGAGGATCTTATGGAAGATATTTGGATAATGGAACCTCTCGAGGAAATTGAAGAGGATCTAGCACATTTTCCGGAGGAACCTATGGAAGATGTTCCTATAATAATAGAATCGGTTGGGGAGATAGATCCTGACTATATGTGCGAGTTGTGAAACCAAGACGGGCACAGCTGTATGTATTGTCCTCACCCTCTAGACATTGTCTGCCCGGCATGGGCACAGAGAGGCGAGGACTAATTCTCCTTACATTGGAGGACCAGGGATAATACCCTACTTGACATGTGGAGTACTGGGTCACATGTCGATGACATGCCCTGAGAGTTACTTTAAGTTCGCTGATGATGCAGGATCTTCCACGGAAGATTAGGTTAAGGGTTAGAAAGAAAAGTGAGGGGAAAGTGGAATATTTTGTAAGGGTGCATTTTGCTCTTTATAGGGTTTGTTTTAACCCTACCAACCCTTGTAAAAAGATGATATATGAATATATATGAAATGTGCAATTTTGTGATTCTATGAGGATTTCTAGCATTTAATGTATGTTGCGAAGAAAAGTAAACCAATAATGTTTTCATGAATTAGGGAAAGATGGCACCACAGAAAAAGATCCCAAAGAATCAGAAGGGAAAGGAGAAAGTATTACAAATTGGCTTTGGCGAAACGACTCCAAAAAGAAAGAATCGACAAAACGATAAAGGGAAGGAGAAAGTGTTACATGAGAAGGAGCCATCAGTACGTGATAAGGAGAAATCAATACATGATAGGGAGAAATCAGTACATGATAGGGAGAAATTAGTACATGAGGAAGAATCACATCACTCTTGGGGAGAAGAGGAGGATACTAAACATTCATATCAACGGGAGGAAGAAGGGGACAGCAACAGCAACGTGAGTTTACCAATCGTGCCTCCTGAACTACAGTGCCTGGTACAAGCTGTAGTTACTTCTGTCCTCCAACAACATATGAATGGAGGTGGAAGCATGAATGAGGCTAATGACCGGAATATGGTCAGAGACTTTCAACAACAGCGCCCTCCTTACTTCAAGGGTGGATGGGAAGACCACTTGCCACTGGTAGAGTTCTCGTATAACAATAGTTATCAGGCAAGCCTTCAGATGGCCCCATTCGAGGCTTTATATGGTAGGCCTTGTAGATCACCAGTGTGCTGGATAGAGCCTGGTGAGCCTGCATTGATTGCACCTGAGCTAGTCGTAAAGACTACAGCACAAATTCAGTTAATACATCTGCACTTATTGACTGCACAGAGTCGGCAAAAGAGCTATGCTGACAAAAGAAGAAGGTTCCTGGAATTTGAAGTGGGGGACATGATATTCTTAAAAGTCTCGCCACGGAAAGGACACATGAAGTTTGGGAAGAAGGGGAAACTGTCACCAAGATTTGTGGGACCATTTTCCATCATAAGAAGAGTGGGGGATCTGGCTTATCAGATAACACTTCTTTCACAATTGACAGCTTTACACAATGTGTTTCACGTGTGGATGCTAAGGAAATACAATCCCGATCCGTCCCATGTATTGAATGTGCAAGACATAGAAGTACAAAGCGACGTAACATACTTCGAGAAACCAGTTAGAATATTAGAGACTGAGCAAAGGGTGTTGCGAAATAGAGCGATTCAGTTCGTAAAAGTGGTATGGGACCGACATGGTGTTGAAGAGGCCACAAGGGAACTTGAATCGGAGATGAGAACAACTCACCCCAAATTGTTTATGTAATTTATTTTGGAACCCTACTTCGTTCGATTTTCGGGACGAAAATTTTAAAGAGGGTTATATTGTAACACCCCAATTTCTCAATAATATGAATATTTACGAAAATGCCACTAGATTGGTGAATTTAATAAATGCGATTGTAAATGAGAGAATGGTGGGGCCCATTGTTCAAATTAAGACCATATGAACATATTATAAGGTTCAATTTATCATGAATGGGTAATGAACATCAAATTGAGTCAAAATGGTTAATTGGGTCAAAGGACCCAATTGGGACCTAATGGGTCATAATGGAGTTGTTTGACCATTGGGTGAGCCCAAATTTAATGGGGTTAAGCTGAATTGATTGTAAATTAAGTGGAGCATAAATGGGTAGGCTTGATGCAAATGGATAAACCACATTCAAAGGGGCTAAACCACTCATAATTGGGTTTAGGCGTTAATTGGGTCAATAAGATAAATGGGGACCCAATGGGGCGTGTTGACCATGTGGACCATGGTTGACTGTGTGGACCCTCAAGTGAGCTCAATTGTGAGTTAAATCAGGTTGAGTTGGGACTGAATTGACTAATTAAGAAATGGAGTTGACTCAAGTGCATTAAATGAGTGTCATTTAATGTGGTCAGTTGGGCATATGAGTTGGTTGAGTTGAAATGGAAACCAAAGGGTCTTGTAAATTCATTGAGTCAAATGGGAGATGAAAGAGTGCATTGGTCTCAAGCCACCCAAGACAAGTCCCACATGTTGGGGACTTGTGGAGTGGGTTTCCCATGCATAGTTTTAAATGAAATGAATGGGAATTGGATGAGATGCATGGGAGTGCCAATGGTTGCCTTGGGAGTGCCAAGGGATGCCTTGGATGGCATCAAGTGACTCTTTGGTTTGAGTAAGAATTCATGAGGATAATGGGAGATTTTATGGGCTGTTTAACAAAAGGGTTTAACCACAACTCTTGGCCGAATTTGTCATTGCAAAGTCTTAGAAATCCATCTCTCTCCCTCTCCCTCCAAACTCATTCTCTTAGCCGAACCAGCTAGTGGTGTCTTCACCAATTGATCAAACATATAATCAGTAAAGGAAGAGAGGCTAAGAAAGATAGGAAGCAAGGATCAAAAGCAAGAGGAAAGGCAAAGAAAATTGGTAAGTATTCCATGGACTTTAGTTTATTTGAAATGGTAAAAAGCGAACATGTTTGGGCCATGGAATGGCCGAATGCATTAAAGAATTAAACCTTGGGTAAGGCTGTTTAAAATGGTTAAAAAGTATCATTGGGTTCGGCCACTTTGGATGGCCGAACCCCATGAAGTTACTTGGATAATTGGATGGTTTTTGTAAAGTGAAAACCATGCAAAGTGATGGACTGTTTTGGATGTTTTATTTAGACCTAAGATGCAAATTGAAAGGGTGTTTAAATCATGGATTTGGATGTCATGATTTGGCCATGAAATGGCCAAATGCATGAACGGTCTAAACCTTGGGTAAAGGTGGTATAAATTGATAAAATGGATCATTGGGTTCGGCCACCTTGGATGGCCGAACCCCATGAAATTGTTTTGGTATTTGGATGGTTTTTGAAAGGTAAAAACCATGTAATATTATTCTGATTTTTACATGTTTTAATGAGACATAAAATATGTGTTTAAGAGGACCAAATCATGGACATAGGGTTTGGCCACCTTGGATGGCCGAACCCCATGAAAGTGTTGGATAATTTGGTGTGGTGCTTGGAGAGATAAAACCATACCAATGGTGGAGAATTTTATGTGATTTAAATGGAAATAGGGTTGCTGTTTTGGGTTGGCCATTGGATGGCTGAACCATATGGTTCTTATGATTAAAGAGTAGGGCCTAAATTAAGAACATTTGGTGGAATCATTGAACCAAGGGAACCATTGGGTTCGGCCATGTGTAGGGCCGAACCCCATGGACCATTAAGTGGGTATTTGGATTCAAGTATATGATTTAAAGTTGTTAACTGTTTTGTAATGTTTTAAAGGGTCTAAGTTATGACTTTAGGTTGAAGAATAATGGATAAAAGAACATTGAGTTCAGCCATATGCATGGCCGAACCCCATAGAGTAGTTTTGGTGAATGAAAGTGAGGATTGGAACCAAGGTAGTTTGGTCATATGGGCTTTGACTATAAAACAATGACAAAAATGGGAAGTAGGGACCAAACGTAGATGATGAGGTTCGGCCATGTTGTATGGCCGAACCCCATCCAAATGAAGTATGGGATTAAAGTTGATTCATGGTTTATGTGAATAAGGTGACGGATCTCTTTGACGGCACGCTAGTCATAAACGGGTGATGCTTGGACGAAACGGATACTTAAGCGAATTTTCAGTAGGTTTTCCTACCTACTTGTAACCACTACTATGATTGGTTTTATCATGATTTTGATGAGATATGTTATTATTATTATGTTTCAATTGGTTTTTGAATGATGAGATTTACATTTACAAATGATATATAATGCATTGACATCTCATGCATGGCATGGGGTGATGACTTTGGGAAACTGGAACCCTATCCATAGGAAATGAGGAGTACTATGGATTACACTGTGAAATACTTTGACATAAGAATCCTATCCAGAGGAAAAGTGGATTACTCTGGCTTACCTTGACATTAGACTTCTACTCAGAGGAAATGTTGATTACTCTGGATTACATTGACGTGAGAATCCCGTCAAGTTATAGCTATGTATATTTGTAATGGGTGGGACTCATTACATTCGTACTTACATACATAGCATTGATTTCAGATGTTTTGTTGATGATCATGTACTATGAAATATATGTTTGTTTTATATACTAATCATGTGGTAGCCCTGATCGGGAACCTACTGGGCGCGTTGGTCTAACGCCCTAATTCTATCCTTAGAGGATAATGTAGGAACAAGGAAGGGGAAAGAGAAGGTCGAGGACCAGGAGGAGAGCCAAGCTTAAGCGCTTGATTATTGGAATGAAACTATATTTACTGTCATTTGAACTACATTTTATGGATATGTGATAGTTAGGAACCTTGCTATGGCTTGTTTACAGTTATGATAATGATTAGTTTGACATGGTTTGAAATGGTTAGTTTAAAGTAAACTTGACTTGTACTTTACTATCAGAGAATATATGGTTAACATAAGATTGATTATATTCCGCATCAGTTTAGTTCCGCAATTAGTTATTTTTATTCCGCATGATTTGAATAGTTCCATGTGTGTATTATCTATCATGGTTTAGTCCATGCACATATGGGTGGCCAGTTAAGGGTCAGACTTAGGAAGTCCGAACTTAGCTCACGTCGTGACATTGTCCGCCCTCTTCCAGTATTATTTTAATATTATTTTAAAAAAAAATCAGACTCTGAATTCTCAGAAAGGGCGGGGCGTTATATTTTCTCTCTTTCTCCCTCTCTCAAATCTATACCCCTTGTCCTAACCACCCCAAGGATTCCATCAAGATCAGTCTCGGCTAAAGAGCAAGAAGGAAAGAAGAAGAGGCTAAGAAAGGAAAGGAGCAAGAAGGAGAGAAAGAAACCGGAGGAGTCGAGGAATCGGTAAGTGCTCGATAAATTTCATAAATAAGAAAAGAGGGTCAAGGGTGAAGGACATGGTTCAGCCATTGCATGGCCGAACCCTAATTTTATTATGGCTAAAGACACAATGATGAACCATACCCCATGGAAAGTTGTTAAGGAAATTATATGGGACTAAATTATTTTCAAGAGGAAGTAATGAACCATAAGGTTTGGCCATGTTGTATGGCCGAACCCCATGGAAAGGATATTAGTGAATTATAATGGATTTAAAGAATGGAAAATCATAGATGAATGCTTATGATTTTAAAAGGTTTTAAAGGATTTAAATGGATGGATGTATGAGAACCATCAAAGAATCAATCATGGATGTATAATATGTTTTAAGGGAAATGAGGAACCATAGGGTTTGGCCATGTTGTATGGCCGAATCCCATGGAGAAACAATGATGGATAGTGTTATTAAATTTAATTGATTTTGAATATGATAATGAGGATAAAAAAGGATGAACCTAAGGGTATGATTAAACCCTCCCATGGAGGGTCTTGTTTATGAACTTGAGATGGTAAATTATTTAATGGAGAACATGGAAATGAGACATCGTGGGTTCGGCCATGGTGTATGGCCGAACCCCATGGACCATTATAATGGGCCATTTGAAGATTTAAGCATGTTTAGAAATCATCAATGGTTATATGTTTGTGGATCAAATATGGATTTAGGTATGTTTAAAGGAATGAAATGTTTAGCCATGAATGGAATAATGGCAAAGTTGTAAATAGGTGAAAATCATGGACCACGGGTTTGGCCATGGTGTATGGCCGAACCCCATGGGGAATGTTGTGTGGACTTGGGTTACTATCAATGTTAAATAATTATGGTATAAGTGATTAGATGTATGAATCAAGAGGGCATGATCTTGGACTTAATTTAAAAGATCAAAGGATTGAAAAGAAGGGCACAAACCAAGATGGTATGGTTGGCCAGTTAAGGGTCGGACTTTAGAAGTTGGTATGGTTGGCCAGTTAAGGGTTGGACTTTAGAAGTTCGGACTTAGCTCGCGTCGTGACGTCCCGCTCTCACTCACTCTTCTCTTTAAAAAAAAATAGACTCTAATTTTCGGAAAGCGAGTGAAAAAGGATGGGGCATTACATCACCCTCCTTCTAATTAAAGTTTGAAATTTCTTTCTTGAGGGCGTTAGTATTAGAAACAGGGAAAAATTTATTCAAAAACTTGTTGGCCAACTGATCCCAAGTTGTGATGGAATTTACAAATAGAGAATTTAGCCAAGATTTCACTTTTTCTTTGAGAGAAAAAAGAAATAAACAAAGTTTAATGGATTCATCAATGATGCCTTAAAGTTTGATGGTAGTGCAGATTTCTAAGAATTCTTTAACATGTAGTAAGGGTCCTCATGTTCAAGTCCATGGAATGCAGGTAAAACATATAATAGGCTAGCTTGAGTTCAAATGCTATATTAGTTGCTGGAACAACTATGCCTGATGGTGTATTAGGTGTGACTGCTGAAAAGTAGTCTTGAAGGGTTTTCTCGTCGACTCTTTCTCCGACCATGTTGGGTGATGGTGGTGGTGATGAAGGTAGACTGTCTATGACTGAGCTAGACTGAAAAATGTAACTCGAACCAAACGAATGTTAGAGTCACAACACCAATAATTCATATACAGACATGATCATTCACGCTCAACCAAATTCACGCAAGAAAATGTCTAAATCTAAATTTGAATTGCACTAATGCAATCAAATTTTCATTTAGCTAATAGGACCCTAAAGATTGTTTCTAGGCTTACTCCTACTTTTCTCTCCAAATAATGTAAGTCTCTAATGAGAGTTTAACCACAAGATGGCCAGGTAAGTTCCCAGGTAAATGGGGGAGCACAGACGACATCTCATCCCAGCTTATCCTTAGACGATGCTCGACCGCATGTCTTGGTGACAGAACTAGCCTTAGACACCATTCTTAAAGATAAATTATTCACTGGTTAGAAAAATTAATTTAGATCGAAAAGGTTCCTAATGAGCATAAAATTCTAAAACCTAGCCTAATGGTTCCTTAATTGATTTTATTAAGGAGATGCATGAACCAATTTTACTAATCTTATTTTTCTAGATATTGTGAAAATGTAGTCCTAAATTACCACACAACATTCAAGCAAATATGCAAACGATAATAAAGCAATCTAAGCTAATGCATGAATACTAACAACCTAGATGCATGGACAAATTAAATGCAAGCAATAAATCAAAATAAAATAAATAAAGAACACCCTAAACAAGTCTATATGAATGCATGAGAAAAATAAAATCAAAAGAAAATGATTTGGCACTCACCTTAGCATATGATACGTATTTCCAATGACTTTTAAGCGCATAATTAAAAGTCCGGTAAAATAGACAATATAAGCCTTGGTGAAGATTCTAATTCAAAAAAAAAAAATGCATGATCCTAGTCTAAGTGCAATTGTCCTAAAGTTATAACTAGTGGAGGAAATACAATATTCGTAACCTAGTTAAAAATTTCAAATCAAGTCAAGGCTATGAAAATTGGATTCCACCCCATTAAATCAAAACTTCGTTCCACAAGATTTTTTTTTTTTGAAATCATATTTAGAAACTTTCCAAAGTTAGATGAAATTCTAAATTTAAAAAATTCCAAAAATAGATTTTTCTAAGAATAGAACATTCCAAAAATATGCCATTTTCTAAAAATAAATTATTTCTAAATTAAGACATATCTCCAATATTAGAGAATTTGCTAAAAGGGAATCTATTAAATTAGAAAATTTCTAAGAAATAGAAAATTCTAATTACACAGTTTCTAGATTTAGCAAATTTCCAAATTTAAATTACTTCCAGAAACATTTATATTTTTAAAGCTTCTAATTTAGGGAAACTTTCTAAAATTAGAACTTCTAAAAATATAAATTTCAAATTTTAAAGTGTTGCCTAATTTAAAAACTTCTAAAAATAGCAATCTTTCCAAAAACACATAAATCTAATGGCACACAATTTATTTCGAGATTTATCGGGAACGGCGCCAAAAACTTGTTGTGTTTTAAATTTAACTCGCAAGCGCACGAACCAGTTAACAGTGTTGTGAATGAGTGCGAGGTCGTATCCAAGAGAATTCAATAAAATATATGTTTAACTTAAATTGGTACCATTAAAATAATGTGATTTAGGAAAATAAAATTTTGGGATTTAAGCTAAGAATGATAAATTGTCTAAAATGTGGAGTTATAATCTCAATTTTGCAAAATTCTAGATTTAAAAAACCAATATTTAATTAATTATCTAACTTTGGAATTTAACAAAATATGAGATCTAATTTTATCGTACAAACATTTGATTTATAAAATTGATTAAAATGGTGGAGTGAATTTAAATAACCCCAATTTAATTTAAAATCGTAAAATTAATAAACAAATAAATTATTTCTAACCTAGTTAAATCGCTCCAAGAGTTTTTATGAATAAATAAAAGAATAAAATAAAAACAATGAATTATTTACATAGTTTACAATGGAATTGAGACAAGTATCTAAGGTGGCATGCTATCCCAATTAATGATAAAACCGTGTCCTAGACTATGAAATCGTCTAGAATTATTAAATATAAATTCAAGTTTATCATTTATTAAAATTCTAATTAGAAAAATTACGACGTCCATTAAATTAGAAATTTTCAATTCAAGCATTAGGCTTGGGCAGAAATTTACACTTGTCTCTCCAAATCTTAAAAAAAAAAAAAAATTTGTTCTTAAAAAGAACCTTAGACTGGGTCAATCAATTTCCACCAATTCTAGCATTGGCTCTACTTTTCCTTGAAAAAGTCTTCAAATAATTTTTTTCATAACATTAATAAAAAGAATTCAAATAAAATTAAAACCATTATCATAGAATATCAAATAATTGGAAAACCATACATCTAATAAATTTACCCATGAATTTCATTCAAAATTTAGAATATAAAAAATTACATTTCTTTGGAACTTATTGCATAAAAAAAAATAAAAGAAAAGACTTACAATAAATCAAATATTTTTCTCTGTCCTTTAGCCATCCAAGTTTCAGTCCCTTTCAATGCCTTGCTCAAATTCAAATTCCATTATACCGAGACGGCTTCAATTTATAGAGTGGAGAGGTTCAATTTAACAAGGAATGGGACCCAAAAAATGTCAGCTGAATCAATATTTTTGCTGGCCCACTCTTCCCCTTTCTTTTCTCCATTACATGGTTCAAAGCAGCTAATCTTCTCCTTTTTATTCTTTTCTTTTCGTGGGACGGTGGGTAGAAGGATCGGCTAACACTTTACTTTCTTTCTTTCCTGGCTTTCTAAAACCCATCATCTCTACAACTTTCGTTGGTAACCTTCCTTATTTTCCCATTCTCTTTCTATTCTTTCTCCAGCCTTTATTATTTCTTTTCATTCACACAGCCGACCTTTCTATATACTTCTTCAAACGAATTTCTCTACTGAGTCACATAGTTCCGGCTGGCAAATATTCTCTTTTCTTATTTCTTTCTTTGACTTAGCTGTAATCCCAACCTTCCAATCTGATAATAAAGTCCAACGTATATGCAAATCCATTAAAAGTAGGTTCGTCCAGCCCTCTAGATTTTCCTCTGTTCCCTACCGGATCTGTTGCTAAATTTTCTTCCTTTTTTTTTCTTTTAATCTTTTTTATCTTCTTATCTTCAGCCACATCACCTTTCCTTTATTCTCAACCAAATCAGCCAACACCTCTCTCTGACTTCTATATCTGAATTTTTTTTTTTATTCCTTTTCAATCTATTTTGTTATTTCTGACTCAACCGTAGCACAAAACTCTTAGGTTGCTCTGACGTTGCCATCCCTGCAACTTTCTTCTCTACCTCTTAGTGCTTGGCCTGGCTAGTTATCTATGCTTTTGTTAGCAGTAATATTGGGTCTTGCCTTCTTTGAAACATCCTCTTCCTTTACAGTGTGATGATTCACAGGTTGGGTAAAAACCCATATGTTAGTGCCACGGCTTGCCGAGTCCCTGAGTTTGTCAATTTCATGACTCTGGAAGAAGCACTTGCTAGAAGCTTGAAGACTCAAAATGATCAAAGATTGAAGATTATGCTCCACCGAATTAAAGCTCGTCGTTATGTTAATCACAAAATAGGTATTTAGCGATAGATAACTTTAGCTGGTACACACACCTTAAAAAGGACCATTCCTAGGCTCAGTTGAACAAATTGTAAAATCATTAAAAGCCTAGAGAGTAAGCTTGACAGTGAATTGGAATCCAACTTGGAAATATGTGTTTGGTTTCACTGTCAGCTCGACCAATCGTTCTCACCGACCCCTTAGTGGAGACAGGATCAACCCAACGCACTCAAACGGCTGGTCTGCCAGATTGATAAAAGTTCTGGAACTTAAAACTATCATTCTGGATGTGCCTCTGATCGAGAGTCTCCTATGTACGGACCCCTCGGTGAAAGGCTGAAACGACCCATCGTGGTCAACGACTCTTCAATAAAGACTTGTGAGTTCTGGACTGTTAGTACCACGGCTTGGCCGAGTCCCTAGTTTGTCAATTCCATGACAAGGAAGAAACACTAGAAGCTTGAAGACCCAAAGTGATCAAGAATGAAGATCAAGCTCCACCGGATTGAAGCTTATCGTTATGACAATCACAAAACAGGTATTATGGCCATAGATGACTTTAGGTGGTACCCACACCTTAGAGAGGACCATCCGTAGGCTTAGTTGAACAAGTGGTAAAATCATTAAAAGCCTAGAGAGGAAGCTGGACAGTGAATTGGAACCCAACTTGGAAATTTGTATTTTGTTTCACTGTCAGCTCGACCATTCGTTCTCACTGATCCCTCGGTGGAGACAGGATCGACCCATCGTCGTCAAAGACTGGTCGACCTGATTGACATATGTTTTGGATCGTAGAACTGTTATTCTAGGAAAGCCTCTGATCGAGAGTCTCGTATGCACCGACCCCACGGTGAAACTCTAAAAAGACCCATCGCGGTCAACAACTCTTCGATAAAGATGTATAAGTTCTAGAATTTAGAACTCAAATGGGCTATCGAGAAAACAGACATATCGATAGTTCAAGACCGATCGAGAGTACCAGGACCAACCCCTCCATAATAGGCAACAGATCGTTCTAGGTAAGTACGGTTTCTAGACTTGAGGGACCATTGTATGGACCGACCTCTCGATGCCATAACTGTGGACCCATCGGCGACATCAACATGTCGACAGGGAAAGAATATTACTGTTGGGAGTGCATTAATGCTCTACGGTCAGGTTGTTGAATAGTAACATTTCAAGTCATTGACCCCTCAGTGTGCCCAATCTGTCGGTATATTACCGTTCCTGCAACTGGTTACCTTCTCTATATAAACCAATCTTTATGCAAATAGTTGGCACCTTTGGCAAAAATCAGTTGGACCCTCATCATTATCAGTGAGCTTAAACAAGGGCCAACAGAAGGATCACTCTTTCATTCTTGTGCTTACACTTGGGGAATCAAATACAACAAATCATATGGACTAAGTTTGTGAGAGAGAGAGGAGAAAAGATTATTAACTAGGAAACCCTTGGTGTAACCAGTTTCCTTGTCGCCCTGGATTGTCATTGTTTTACGAGGACTTTAATACAGAGCGTCGGCACACATTGGGTGAATCTTGAAGAAGCACACATCAAGATATAGAGTTGCAAAGGCAAGTGCTTATTGGTTTTAATTTTATTTTAAAACCTTTGTCCCGAAAGGGATTAAGGGGATCTACTCTGAAACCATTGTAAAAAAAACTCTAGAGCGTCGTCTCCGGCACAGTGGTGGGTGGAATTCCTAGCCAAATGGATAGGTGGAATTATTATTCTATAGTGGTGGGTGAAATTCCTAGCCGATTGAGTGAGGTAGAATTCCTACTCTAATTGTAAGGGTGTAAGTCCTCACTTAGTAGATTTGGGGATAACTCAAGATTGAGTTTCTCCTGACAGTAGATGTAGGTTGGCTAACCGAACCACTTTAAACTGGTTCTATGGTGTTTGATCTTTGTGTGTTTATATCTTAGAATTTAAGTACTCTTCTCAACACACATCATTTTGCATATTGATTATCTTATTTTAAACATCGTGCACAAGTATCGATAATCAAGTAAAATGTAAAGGGTTATAATCTTAGTGTGATCACTTAAAGAAATTGGAAACAATCTTTCACACTAAACAAATCTCTTGATAAAATGTTCCGCTGCACTTAAAACAATCAAGAAATTTGTAAACACTATGAAAAATGGTGTATGGCCGAACCCCATAAGGAATGGTTTATGGACTTAAACATAATAGGAAATCAAATGGACATGGTTTTAATTGATTGATGTATTATAAGGTAACAGGACCTGACAAGGTGTTTACGATCGTGAGCAGTCACCAGACGAAAGCGCAAGGACACGTAGTGTTCTTTGGTAGGATTCCACCTCTTTGAAACCATGGGTGTATGTACAATGTTTTTATCTTATTTTGATGAATTTATGTTGTAAAGGGTATGTTTCAAATGTGAGTTTTAATGCTATGTTTATTACATAAAATAGCATGTGTTTCATTGGCATCTCATGTATGGCATGGGGTGAAGGATATGTAACAGGAGGGACCGCACTCCGTCGGGGCGTCCGAAAAACCTATGTGGGATACCTTGTTGTGCTTTTCCATCAGGAAGAAACCGGAGGGGTCACACTCCGTCGGGGCATCCGAAAAACCTATGTGGGGGTACTTATATGTACTTGTGAATTGCATTTGACATCATGACATGGCATGGTTTATTTGGTTTTTGACATTATGATATTATTATATATGTTTTGTACTAACCATGTGTTAGCCCCAATTGGAATACCTACTGGGCACATTGTTCTAACGCCCTACTTCTACCCTAGTGGGTGATACAGGAAATAAGGAGAACGATGAACGCAAGGAGGGCCAAACATAAGAGTTTTGATGCTTTTAGTTTATATTTTAATTAAGTTACTTATGGACTTGTATTTTGAGTAACTAGATTTCGGACATGTAATAACTTAGATGATTTGCTATGGTTGGATGTTTATTTGGATAATCATGTTATGATAAATATGAATAAGGACTTGACGTACTTTGCTATGTAAAATGGAATAGAAGTAGGTTCTATTATAATTCCGCAGTTGTGATTTTAATTCCGCATGTTTTTATTGTTATGTGTGAACCGTTTTCATGGACATAGTCCATGCACACATAGGGTTGGCCAGTTAAGGGTCAGACTTTACAAGTTCGGACTTAGCTCGCGTCGTGACGTCCCGCTCTCTATCACTCTTTGTTTTAAAAAACAAACTAGACTCTGATTTTCGGAAAGCTAAGAGAGTGAAAAAGGGCGGGGGGTTACAATATCGACAGAAAACCATAGGGTTTTTCCTTCTCTCACTTCAAGAAGCAAGGGTGTCACGGTGTTTGTGAGATTTAGTATTCGGGTAAGCCTTGGTCAGCTCTTCCCAAGGAACCATGTCGAAAAAGAGACTCTTTCTTCAAAAACTACAGATCAATTCAAAAATCGTCGTTTCTCCTCCCGTTGGGCTCTAGCAATTACCCTCTTGCCTCCCGTGCCCTAGACCTCGATAGGACATCTCCTAGAGTGAAATATCGATGGAAAACCATAGGGTGTTTCCTTTTCTCACTTCAAGAAGCAAGGGTGTCATGGTGTTTGTGAGATTTAGTGTTCGGTAAGCCTTGGTCAGCTCTTCCCAAACAACCATGTCGAAAAATGAGACAGCTAAATCTTGGTCTTCGACCACCGCAAAAATCCCTTACTCCAGCTCCCATTCCTCAGGAGATCACCTAGATTCGTGCAGGATACTCCAGAATTGAGTTCTGCTCCTAAGAGTAATCCTCACAGAAAAGTCCCTGTAAGTGCCCCAGTTCGTCCGAGTCACCCTTATTGTCAATTACGTGACTCAGTTGGACTTGCCTTGGATGAATAAGAAGATCTACTATGAAGTTGAAGCGGCTATACCAAATACAATATTGGCACACAGGTAAGTGACCCGTAGGAGACCTTAGGCTAAGTCATATACCTAGAATTCAATTGGAAAATAAATTAAATAAATGACTTTCAGCCTCGAGGCCTCTTGTAATCTGCCAAGGCCTCGCAACCAGCTATGCTGAGTTGAGTGCAGCTGACCCTGTGTCAAGCTGACTCAGTCTAATCTGTGACTGTTTAATTAAGAGGTAATCATGGGAAATTTATTGGCAGCCAATTATGGTAAATCTATTATGATAAACAAATTAACCCATTGTGAGATATTGCCACCTCGTTTGAAATTTGAATTTGGATGCCCTTGAGGAGCTGTCCATGACAAGTATGGAAAGACTCCTCTATGGCTAAGGAAAATATCGAAAAACTTCCATCTAATTCTTAATTGATGGCTAAGGTAAATATTGAAAAATCTTCCATCTAATCCTTGATTGATGGCTAAGGAAAGTGTTGCAAATCATGCACAGTAAACACGAGCTGGCTGGTATCTATATGGATTATGTTTGTCAGATTGCACAGCACATACCTGTGCTGTCTTTCCAGATTCAAACGTTGGTGAGGCCTCATCAGAATCAGCGAGGCATCGCAGGCGTGACTAACATCACAGTTTGAAACTGTTTATAAAATAACAGTAAGGGGGCTGTTTAATGTACCGAATCCACAGAGAAAATACAGAGGAATAAGATTATCAGTGAGAGAGCATTCGGCCTTCCCTCTAGACATTATTTTTCATCCTTCTTAATGATATTCGGGTAATCAAGATGAAGAATAAGGTGTTTACATAGGACTAAAATCAGTCATACCTTGTCCTACTGCTGTGCCTACAAAATACGCTGCTGATGCCGAGTTGATGGAAATGAGCACAAAGATTCAGTAAAGAAGAAAGAGCTACAAGGAAAACGGTTAAGGCCCAAGGCAAGTTTTCTTCTTGTTTTATTTTTAAACATTGTAAAGTGGATTAGAACAGTGTGTTCGAACCACTCTAAAAAATAGGTGTAGAGGATTAGACCAATTGGGTTGAACCTCTATAAAAAACTAGGTTGTACTATTTGGGTGTGAGACTCTTACATAGTATATTTGGGACGACCCTAGAGTTGGGAAGTCTAACAGTGGATGTAGGTTTGATGAAACCGAACCACTATAAAATATTTGTGTTATATGTGATTGAATGCATGGATTGATTGTTTTGTTTACTGAAACATATAAATTGGTAAGAAAATTTTAAAAGGGAATTAAAATTGAAAACCGACCTATTCACCCCCTCTAGGTCGTGCATACGTCTAGTAGCGGAATTTCAATTGGTATCCAGAGGTCGGTTACTTTGAGTTGGACTTAACCGTCCGAGTTGATCTTTTACTAGAATCATGCACAAAGGTGATAGTCACCCCGTTTCTAAACCTCCCTATTTTGATGGCTCCAACTATGCCTCTTGGAAAGCAAAAATGAAAAGCTTTTTTATATCATTAGATGGAATTGTTTGGGAATCAATAGTAAGTGGTTGGGAACCACCGATTGAGGAAATCACAGAAAAATCTACTAGAGATGAAGCGGGAAAATTTGTACAACAAGTTATTGGTACCAAACTTAAAGATTATTTCACTTGGACAGACATGGAAAAAATGTTATACATAGCAAATGGAAAGGCTTTGAATGCCATTAACTGTGTTGTCTCACCTGATGAGTTTAAACGTATCATGACTTGTATAACAGCTAAAGATGCTTGGGACATCTTAGAAAGAACACATGAAGGTACTTCTGTTGTTAAAAGGTCTAAACTCCAAATTCTCCAATCAAAATTTGATAACATACGAATGGATGAAGTGAGATGTTTATGGACTTTTACTCTAAGCTGAGTGATATAGTAAATTCTATGTGGGCCTTAGGAGAGATAATTCCTGAATCTCAAGTTTGTACCAAGGTACTTAGAAATCTGCCCAAGAGATTTAAACCTAAGATAGCAGCTATTGAAGAGTATAGAGATGTATCTTTCATGAAAATTGATGACCTAGTAGGATTCCTTCAAACTTATGAACTTCATTTTGAAGATGAGATACCTAAAAAGAAGTCTGTTGCTTTAAAATCATCTTCAAACATTGAGAAACTTAAAGAGGAAAAATCTGAATCTGATAGTGAAGATGATGTTGCCCTGTTAGCTAAAAAATTCTTAAGAAACTTCAATAAAAGAAATAAGTTTAAAAACTTTAAAAGAAGTGAACCAAGGGATAAAAATACCAACAGAATAAAAGATACCAACAGATTGAATACATTGAAAGAAAAGGGAAGAGACAAAGACAAAGAACAAAAATGTTATAATTGTGGAGGTCAAGGACATTTTGCTGTTGAATGTCCCTAAAAAAGAAATAAGAAAGCCTTGACAGGAACTTATGAAAACACCTCTGAATCGAAAAGTGAGTCTGATGAATCCACTCAAGATAAATTTGAAAATCTAAAAGGGTTCATAGCCTCTATAGCAACTGTTGGAAGTGACTCAGAAAGTGAGTCAGAAAATGATGAAGATGATGATCTTCAAGAGGCCTATGACTCCCTTTTTCTGGAAAGTCAAAAACTGGCTAAGAAATTAAGTAAAAGAAAATCTGAAAATGCAAATTTAATAAGTCAGTTGGAAGAAGAAAAAGGAATAAATGAAAACCTTGTAAGAACTCTAAAAACTACAAATGAAGAAAATGATAAATTAAAAGAAGTTCAAAATGAGTTACAAGATAAGTTGAGAAAGTATGAGAATGATATTAAAAAATTGGAAGATATTAGAAGTATCTTATCAGAAGAAATTATTAATGCTCATTCTAAAATAAACAACTTTAATAATCATAAACTCAACTTTGAAAATAAATTTACCCAAGGACAATATAAATTAGAAAGATTACTAAAATTGGGTAAATCTTATGGGGACAAGACTGGCCTTGGATACAACCAAGACAATGTAAAAACTATGAACAAAACTATTTTTGTTAAAGGTCAATCTTTTAGACCGTCAAATATCACTTGCTTTTACTCTGCTAAAAGGGGACACTTCAAATTTGAATGCAAACTTAGAAAAAAAAAACATATGGGAAAAAGCAAATCAGAAAAAATTTGAAGTACAAAGTTATAAAAAAGAGAAAAGGAAATATCATTATCGTGAAAATTTGGCTCAAAGATTGAACAAAACATTAAATGAAAAAATGAGCAAAAAATTCGGATATAACCTTCAAGAATCTGTCCCTAGAAATTTAAAAACCACAACCACATTGAAATGGGGCCCCAAGTACAAAAGCCTAATTGTATATACAACACTAAAGGTTGAAAACCAGTCAAAATGGTATCTTGATAGTGGTTGTTCAAGGCACATGACTGGTGATAAAACATATATGTCCAACCTTGTAGATTTCAATGGAGGTTCAGTTACTTTTGGGGATGGAAATCTGGCTCAAATTGTAGGAAAAGGGACCTTAGAATTAAATGATTCCCTTACCTTAGATGATGTGTTGTTGGTTGATGGTCTTAAACATAATCTCTTAAGTATATCTCAAATATGTAAGAAAGACCATTATGTTACCTTCCGTAAGAATGACTGTCAAATTTATAATAATGAAGGTGAAGCTGTTCTTAAAGGGTTGAAAACTTCTGATCAGTGTTATGCTCTTGAAAACTGTCCAACTCCTAACAAAAATCATTGTAATTTGTCTAAATTTAATGAAGCTAAGTTATGGCACAAGAGACTAGGACATGTAAATTTCAAAGATCTGTCTAAATTGAGTGAACACATTAAAGGACTGCCCAAGATAAGTAGATCAGCTCAAAAATTTTGTGTTGAGTGTCAAAAGGGTAAACAAGTGAGAGCTGCCCATAAGAAAGTAAATGTTGTGACTACCACTAGACCTCTTGAGCTTCTACATCTGGATTTAGTTGGACCAACCCAGAATATGAGTGTATGAGGAAAGATGTATTTCATGGTTATTGTTAATGACTACACTAGATACACATGGGTAGGTTTTCTTAGAGAAAAATCTGATGCGTATCATCAATTTAAAATTATTGCAAAACGAATTGTGATTGAAAAACAAACACCCATAAATAGAATTAGAAGTGATCATGGGGGTGAATTTGAAAATCACTGTTTTAAAAAATATTGTGAAAAACATGGTATACATCATGAGTTCTCAGCTTCTAAGACACCCCAACAAAATGGGGTGACTGAAAGGAAAAATAGGGTTCTCCAAGATATGACAACGATCATGCTCGATAGTAAGAAACTACCAAAAAATTTGTGGGCCGAGGTTGTAAATGCCGCTTGCTATATCATAAATAGAGTTTATCTAAGAGCTGGCCTAGATAAAACAACATTTGAATTATGGACCGGTAGGAAGCCAAATTGTACATATCTCAAGGTTTTCGGTAGTAAATGTCATATTCTTAGAGATCGTGAAAACTTGGGAAAATTCGAGGCGAAAAGTGATGAAGGAATTTTTCTAGGATACTCTAATACTAGCCGAGCCTATAGAGTAAAAAATCTTAGAACTGGTGCCATAATGGAATCTATTAATGTGGCCATTGATGACCGGTCTTTGGATGTACATGAACCCATAGATGAGGCGGATCAATCTTCAAATCTAATTGACAATTCCCCTTCGTCATCTTCAACATCCAATGAACTGAAACCAAATAAAAAACATCATATGTCAAACATTATTGGGGATCCCATGACAGGAGTAAAAACTAGAAAGCAACTAGAAAACATATCTAGCTGTTTTTGCTTCACCTCACAATTAGAACCCAAAAATATTAATGAAGCATTATTGGATGAAGATTGGGTAAATGCAATGCAAGAAGAGCTGATTCAATTTACAAGAAATGATGTATGGGATTTGGTACCAAGACCAAAAAATACAAATGTAATAGGTACTGAATGGATTTACAAAAAAAAAATGTATGAACATGGGACAATAGTTCGTAATAAAGCCCGTCTTGTTGCTCAAGGGTATACACAAATTGAGGGAATAGATTTTGATGAGACGTTTGCACCTGTAGCACGTCTTGAGTCTATACGTATTTTATTGTCCATTGCATGTTGTTTGAAATTTAAACTTTTTCAAATGGATGTCAAGAGTGCATTTTTGAATGGCTTATTAAATGAAGAAGTCTATGTAGAGCAGCCTAAAGGGTTTATGGATTCAAAACACTCTAGTCATGTCTACAAATTAAAGAAGGCATTGTATGGCCTTAAACAAGCTCCTCGGGCTTGGTATGAAAGACTTACACAATTTCTAGTAGATAATGATTTTCAAAGGGGAAGTGTTGACAAAACACTGTTTGTTAGAAAATCCAATGAAGCTATACTGATAGCTCAAATATATGTGGATGATATTGTGTTTGGATCCATTGATGAACAAGTTGCTATTAGTTTTTCCAATCTTATGAAATCTGAGTTTGAAATGAGCATGGTTGGAGAGCTAAATTATTTCCTTGGTTTGCAAATAAAACAACTTAATGATGGATTCTTCATTTCACAATCCAAGCATGCCAAAGATCTTGTTAAAAGATTTGGACTTGAAGGCTGTAAGCACTCAAACACTCCCATGAGTACTACTGTTAAATTATCAAAGGATGAAAATGGAAAAGATGTTGATCCTAGCATGAACAGGAGTATGATAGGTAGTCTTCTGTATTTGACTGCAAGTAGACCCGATATTTCTTTTAATGTGGGTGCATGTGCTCAGTTCCAAGCCAATCCTAAAGAATCACATGTTAAAACAGTAAAACGTATCATAAAGTACGTATCAGGAACATTTTTATATGGAATTTGGTACCCATTTGATACATCATCTCATATTGCGGGGTACACCGATGCGGACTGGGCAGGGAACTTAGACGATAGAAAATCTACAAGTGGGGGGTGTTTCTACATTGGAAACTGTCTGATTGCTTGGCATAGTTGAAAACAATCTTCCGTATCTCTTTCAACTGCAAAGGCTGAATACATAGCTGCAGCAAGTTGCTGCACTCAACTTGTCTGGATGAGACAAATTCTCGTCGACTATGGCATCACAGGAGGAACAATGATTCTCCATTGTGATAATACAAGTGCCATAAATATCTCCAAGAACCCTGTCCAGCACTCTCGTACCAAACACATAGACATTAGACATCATTTCATTCGAGAATTAGTTGAAGAGAAAACCATCGAGTTCAAATATATTTCCATTGATAATCAACTAGCTGATATAATGACAAAACCACTTGACTCAATTCGTTTTCTTGCTCTGAGAAAATCAATTGGGGTGTGTATTGTATCCTAAACATGTCTGATACTATGATTAGTCAGTGGAGATAATATTTCAAAATATAATAAAAAAATTTAAAATTTAAAATTTAAAACAAAAAAAAAGGGGTCTAGTTTTGTATTATCGGTTCTGTATTTCACTTTCACTACCACCGTCAGCGAGCCCTCGTGCCATTTCTCGAGCCCTCATGGTTGAGTTCTATCAGTCATTTTTTGAGTTGCCTCAATGTCACCGTCAGCGAGGCCTCGTGATTTCACTCGAGCCCTCGCCATCGAGTCTTTTCTTCTGTTTGCGGTTTGACTTAGAAGCACAGTCAGTGAGGCCTCGCTACCTCACACGAGCCCTCGCCATCGCTCTTCATGTGGTCCCCTATTTTTAAAACTGCCCATAAGTCTCTATCGGGAGTTCCGTTAGAGGTAGGGCTTCCACGGTTGGGGTCGCAGGAACGAAAAGGGGAAAAGGGGCTTTCTACTTCCGGTCATCATCTTCGTTTTTCAAGTCTTGATCCTTCGATTCTCGATTTCAGGTATTCTTGCTCCTTTGATTTAGCCCTCTTTCGTTTGTTCTTTGCTTCGATTTATAAGAAACATGGCTCGAAAATCTGTGGTTGTCAAAAGACACCATACCCGCAGATCGTTCCGGAGTGACGATGCCTCATCGTCTGTAACACCCCGCCCTTTTTCACCCGTTTTCCGAAAATCAGAGTCTATTTTTTTTTTTTTTTGAAATAGAAGAGTGAGAGAGGGCGCGGACGCCACGAAGCGAGCTAAGTCCAAGCTTCTAAAGCCCGACCCTTAACTGACCAACTCCACGCGTGCGTGGAGCTAAGTCCACGAGAACGGATCACGCATAGGAAGTAAGCTCGTGGATTATGATTATTGCGGAACATGATAATAGAGTCTATCCTACCGGTTTTTAGATAGAAGGGAAGATACAACATTGAATTACCAAAATGCCCCTATGTTCATATTTATATCACAAAATATAATCGTCCATAAGTAACGTCCAAACCATCGCAAGAAATGTAAACTTATACAACCCGACAAGCTAAGTTACTTTAAAATTACATCTCCAAAATGTAAACGTAAATAAACTAAGACTGCGCTGCTCAAGCTCCTAAGCTTGGCTCCTGTCATGTCCACCGCTTCCGCCATCCCCTGCATCATCAACTAGGGTAGAAGTAGGGCGTTAGTCAACGCGCCCAGTAGGACTCTGAGTAGGGCTAGCACATGGATTAGTGATAACACATATACCGATAAAATAACATATAACAAAATAAGCATGTGATGAATGTTATGCCATGGGTACCTATGTCATGTGTCCCACCCATCATCCGTATGATCATACAATGTATTATCCCCATGTTTACTTCTCGGTCGCCCCGACGGAGTATGGACTCAGGTTATAGCCCTCAGGCTATCCCCATGTCTGATTCTCAGTCGCCCCGACGGAGCATACTCCGGTTATGGCCCCTCAGATATCCCCATGTTTGCTTCTCGATCGCCCCGACGGAGCATGGACTCCGGTTTGTTTATTTTTTTCTGCCCATGCCATGCATGAGATGTAGTGCATTATGCTATGTAATATATATGTAATCCATATACTCAACATATCATACATAGCCATATAATGCATAATATTAAAATATAAACCATATGATTCATAACTTAAAACTCATCATAAGATAAATCATAATCATAAATCTATCATAAGCCAAATCAAAATAATTTAAAATACCATCACATATGCATCGCTTACAAAAAGGTAGGAATCCTACCGAATACCGTGTAGCGTTCCGTTACGTTTTCCGCTCGATAATCCGGTCGCCGATCGCGTACCGTTTACCGAATTAGTCCATGATTAAGTTCATAATTGATCCATCTAATTAGACCCATTAACGGCCATTAATTATGTTACAATTTTATCACAAATCAGCCTTATCTTAGCCCATTATCTATTGGTTAAAACACATAGATAAATCCCATTTTTGGCCAATTTACGAGCCTAAAACGCAGCAACTATCCGCTTCATTTAATCATTCATAATGTATTCAATTTTTCATGTCTAATCCATATAGGGTTCGGCCATGTACCATGGCCGAACCCATGGTTCTTCAATGTGGCACTTATTTACCGTTTTGCCACTCCTCTTCTATGTACATTTTGAATTCGTATTTGACCCATAAAATTGGGCTCATTTATAATTCCATAACATATCCAAAATCAACCATCTATTGTTTGATTTTGAAAAACATTTAACCCCATATGTCCTTTCACATTTTGGCCCTAAAGGTGGCCCACAAAGGGATCATGGGTTCGGCCATACACCATGGCCGAACCCATGGTACCCTATCTTCATTTTTCTTGGGTCCATTTTACTCATTTTGGCATACTTCCAATGAAGATTAAATCATCCATCAAAAAAATACTATATACTATACTTACCAATCTATTTCAAATTTCCATTCCTCTACATTATTTTCCATGCCTAGAAATCCCAAACCATTACCATAGGGTTCGGCCATGGTACATGGCCGAACCCATGGTTCATGGCCCACCTTTCTTAGAGCCATTTAAGACCAAAGTTCTATGAATATTTGTCCATGATTTTTCTTTGTTAAAAATTCCATTTAAAATCAATAATATCATTCATTTGGTCCATTTAAAACTTATATCATACACTTTGGAAATCCATTTGCAACTATTATTTCCTCCATTAATTTCTACCCTTTTTCATCCATTAAAATTACTATCTATGACCACTTTAAGATCTTCATAAAAAAAACATTAATTTTGTCCCAAAAATAATCCATTTTAAACTCACTAAATCATCACCATTTTCATTCCATCTAAACATCACATTCTATACTCAATAAGTCCATTTAAATTTAACACTTTTCTCCATTATCTTTAAACCTAATAATCTTAATAAATCACTCATTATTCACCATGGGGTTCGGCCATGCTACATGGCCGAACCCTATGGTCATCCATCCATTCCATTCTATGCCTTTAAATCCTCTTTAAAATCACTATTTAAATCACTTGAAAACTAATTATCATAAATCATTCTGCACCATTTCAAACCTTCACACCCTAATTAAAAATCATCCCACATTTACCATGGGGTTCGGCCATGCTACATGGCCGAACCCTATGGCCCATTAAACCATTAAGATCCAATTTTCCTATGCTTAATAAAGACTTCAAAATTCCATTCTTCCACTTCATCACTTTCTTAATCCATTCCTCCATCTTATCCATTCATTATCCTACCATTGGATGGATTTTTAAATCCATGGCCCATGACGGTTTGGCCACCATCCAATCCAAGGAAATGGATTCCAAAACTTAAAACCCTAAAAATTAGATTTCTTGTTTAGAACATACTTACAATCCGACTACTCCTCCGGTCTTTGTCGCTCCCGTCGACTTCCTTGGCCTCCTTTCTTCTTCCTCTCCTTGTTTGATTGGCTAGATGAGCTTGATCAGTGGTGGGAAATGCTTGGGTCGGCTAAGGTAGAGTTACGTTTGGGAGAGGGGAAGAGGGGAAGATGATGAAGATGGTACCTCTTGATCTTCAAGTGGTGAATCCAAGGTTTCACCTCTTTTCTTCTCTTCTTCTCTTCTTTTTCTTCTAAGTTTTCTTCACTCTTTCCTTTGTAACATGGAGGGACGGTTTTTCTTTGTGTGTGAGAGGAGAGCTAGAGTGAAATGGGTTAGTTGGAAAGGAGATGGAGGTGGGTGGAGTAACCTAGACTCCACATTAACTTCCCCACTCACCAAGCATGGGCTAGCTTGACTTTGGTGGTGGTGGTTGAGACCCAACCACCAAGCATGGCTCCCATGTCCTCTTTGACTTGTTTTTGTTGACCCTAATTAATTAAGTTAAGTCCTCACTTAGGTTAATTAATTTCCATCCAATTTAATTTCATTAAATTATCTATCTAATAAATCCACCGATGGTTGACCAAGTCAACCATGGTGGACGGCCCCCACATATACCTACCCCACCCGCCACCTCACTTGATGAGGTGGAGGTGGGCCCCACTTGACCATGTTATTTTAATTCTATTAATTTTAACTTAGGAAATTTTACAATAATTTTAATCAATTTAATTTACCCTAATCCACCTTAGTCATTCTTAAATTTATCCATGGTTGACCAAGTCAACCATGATGGTTGGTCCCACTTTTTCCTTGGTCCACACGCCACCTCAACTGGTGAGGTGGAGGTGGGCCCCATTTGGTCATATTATTTCATTTCATTACTAACTTAGGGGTTTTAATTCCAAATCACCCTTTTTAAATTAATTGGCCCACCATTGGGCCCACGGCCCAACCGATTATTTTCTACCCCTTTACCTTAGGGTTTGGACCAATTTTGGTCCATTGGGTCCCACATGGTGATCAAACCCACTTTGACTCAAATTGACTATCTTTGACCCAATTTGACCCATTAAATGGATTTCGTCCAATTTGTGGCCCAATTGGCCATTCTTGGACCCTTGTCCCAACTTTTGATCCATTTGGTATTCCATCATGTCAAAATTCAATTTAAAATCAATAAATGCCAAACATATATTGATTCGAAAATTCGGGCTATTACATCGTCAGCGCCCACTCAGCCTCCTCCACCGCTAAGAAAAAGGAAAATCCGGGCATATAAAAATCCTGATCGGGTTCTACCATCCGCCTCTGTAACAGTTTCCTCTTCTGATGACGAACCCGAGGCTACTCCTCAGGCAACACCTCAACCGACTCCTCAGGCAACCCCTCAACCGACTCCTTCACCCTTTACTCGTCCCTCTCCCAGCTCCTCCCGATACTCCCGTTCCACGGATGTCCGTATTGAAGGGTCTGATGACTCTTCACCCCCTTCTGATCCTCCCCGTGCTAGGCTTTTCAGGTCTGTACCGAAGGAACACTCCTTCAAAATTTTCAATGTCGAGCGTACCTGCTATCTTCCAGATCTTGAAAAATACAGTACCTTCAAAGTACTTCAGAAGGTTGGCTGGGAACACATTCTGAGTTGGGGTGGCAATGCCTATCCCTCTATGGTAAAGGGCTTGTACTCCTCCATCCATAAATCCCTTGATGATCCCCCTCATTCGTTCATTGTCAAATTCTCCAATCGAGAAAAATTCACTGCCACACCTGAGCTAGTCTCTTAGCTCATGAACATCCCTTTATTTAAAGGTGGAGACATCTCTGCAGCTCGAAATGAGGTCGCCCCAGCAGACTACCACAAAATTATTAGCAAACTCTGTGGTGGTGATATCGAACGGGAAGGAAAAATCCAAATTCACTCCTCTTCTCTTCTTCCCAAGTACAAGATCTTACATCTGATCTTCACTTACAATGTGTATCCTCGTCTGATGAACAAGTCCCAGCTGAGTGACCATATGATCAACATTTTGTATGTTGTGGCTATGGGGAGAAAAATCTGTCTTCCTTCTTTGATTTGTGAACATATTAAACGTTTCTAGAAGTCTTCTGCCCAAAGTGTTGTACCCTTCTGCTATCTCATGACATGTCTAGGTACTCATTTCGGAATGGTATCTTATCCTGGAGAAGTTCCTCTCAATGTACGTCATCTGACAAAGACCGGCATTGAGAGAAGTATCGGCTCATTTCGCCCAGCATCTGGAGGCTCACCCATTTCCGCTCCCTCTACTGATCGCCTGCCTCGAAAGGATGCTACCAGTCCGTCGCATTCTATTGATCGTAAGTATTTTGATGAGCGATTTGCCGAGCTGGAAACGTGTTAGGAATCCTTTCTCTCTGACTTGAGCAAGCGTCAAGATTGTCTTCTGTATCAACATCAGGAGCTCTCTGTCTATGTCCGAACAGCAATGCGGCGCATCTTTTACTCTCTCCAGCAGATTACAGATTCGTGCCGTCGAACTGATGCAGAATTTCCTCCCCCATCTCCTGAGGATTGAAGACCTTTTTATACAACTCTGGTTATTTTGTCTATCATCAAACTATATTTTGGGTCTGTAATATTTAAAACTAGCTTTTGTTATGTTAGTTATGCTTCCCTATTGTGCATACTCGTTGTTCATATGCTGTTTTTCTATGTATATCAGACTCCATGAGCTCAATATTTGCTTTGCTTGCCTAATTTGCATATCTATTGTTTCTGGTTGCCTTCCCTTTGTCGCTTTTCTTGACAAAAAGGGGAAATAACATATATTGCTAATATTGAGGGGGAGCAGCACACAAGTCCCACCAGTATCTCTTTGGTTGTATGCAGGAAAATGGGGACATTCATTGTGTCTACATAGGGCACAAGTTAAGGGGGAAAGAAACTTGGGGATTTAAATTAATTGTACTTTTTAAGGAGTGGTCATGTGTGAATATGTAATTTTTGGGAAATTGGTGTAATGCGTAGATATTAGGTTTTTGTCACAAAATTGACAAAGGGGGAGATTGTAAGTGCCCCAGTTCGTCCGAGTCACCCTTATTGTCAATTATGTGACTCAGTTGGACTTGCCTTGGATGAATAAGAAGATTTACTATGAAGCTGAAGTGGGTACACCAAATATAGTATTGGCACATAGGTAAGTGACCCGTAGGAGACCTTAGGCTAAGTCATATACCTAGAATTCAATTGGAAAATAAATTAAACAAATGACTTTCAGCCTCGAGGCCTCTTGTAATCTGCCGAGGCCTCGCAACCAGCTATGCTGAGTTGAGTGCCGCTGACCCTGTGTCAAGCTGACTCAGTCTAATCTGTGACTGTTTAATTAAGAGGTAATCATGGGAAATCTATTGGCAGCCAATTATGGTAAATCTATTATGATAAACAAATTAACCCATTGTGAGATATTGCCACCTCGTTTGAAATTTGAATTTGGATGTCCTTGAGGAGCTGTCCATGACAATTATGGAAAGGCTCCTCCATGGCTAAGGAAAATGTTGAAAAACTTCCATCTAATTCTTAATTGATGGCTAAGGCAAATATTGAAAAATCTTCCATCTAATCCTTGATTGATGGCTAAGGAAAGTGTTGCAAATCATGCACAGTAAACACGAGCTGGCTGGTATGTATATGGATTATGTTTGTTAGATTGCACAACACATACGTGTGCTGTCTTGCTAGATTCTAACGTTGGTGAGGCCTCATCAGAATCAGCGAGGCATCGCAGGCGTGACTAACATCACAGTTTGAAACTGTTTATAAAATAACAGTAAGGGGGCTGTTTAATGTACCGAATCCACAGAGAAAATACAGAGGAATAAGATTATCAGTGAGAGAGCATTCGGCCTTCCCTCTAGACATTATTTTTCATCCTTCTTAATGATATTCGGGTAATCAAGATGAAGAATAAGGTGTTTACATAGGACTAAAATCAGTCATACCTTGTCCTACTGCTGTGCCTACAAAATACGCTGCTGATGCCGAGTTGATGGAAATGAGCACAAAGATTCAGTAAAGAAGAAAGAGCTACAAGGAAAACGGTTAAGGCCCAAGGCAAGTTTTCTTCTTGTTTTATTTTTAAACATTGTAAAGTGGATTAGAACAGTGTGTTCGAACCACTCTAAAAAATAGGTGTAGAGGATTAGACCAATTGGGTTGAACCTCTATAAAAAACTAGGTTGTACTATTTGGGTGTGAGACTCTTACATAGTATATTTGGGACGACCCTAGAGTTGGGAAGTCTAATAGTGGATGTAGGTTTGATGAAACCGAACCACTAGAAAATATTTGTGTTATATGTGATTGAATGCATGGATTGATTGTTTTGTTTACTTAAACATATAAATTGGTAAGAAAATTTTAAAAGGGAATTAAAATTGAAAATCGACCTATTCACCCCCCTCTAGGTCGTGCATACATCTAGTAGCGGAATTTCAGTCCCTGCCCCTAGGACCGCATCCAGTCATACGTATTCTCTCAGGTCTCAATCTGGACAAAACCTGGGAACAGATGCAAAAGTGATCTCCTTGCTGACAGCTCTGATGAAGAAGGATGAGTGAATGTCGAAAATGCAAACACACTTGTGTCACAACCCCTAATTCAACTTATCTGCAAAATCAAAGATCGAGTCTCTCAAATCGAGGCAAATCTAGATGGGCTAGATGAATTCATGGAAAGATTCACTCAGTGTCCACGAAGAAATCTCTGCATTACGACAATCAATCGTCAACCTTTCCCGACGAAAATCTCCTTCCCCTCCAGCATCACCTCCTCAGAAAGGCTCTGCTTAGGATAGTTTTCTATTCCTCATGCTTTATATTTTGGAAAAACTATAGTTTCAATGAGCATCCTTGGTGTCCCCTCTCCTAAACCATATGTAATGATTAATATATCAATGAAATGATATGGTTTGGTTTAATGTGTGTGCTAATTTGATGGAATGTCTTCTATCTCATATTTGTTATTAACATGGATTTTGTTAAAAAGACTAACATGCAGGTTGTTAGTAAGATAGGGATCAAGCTAAGATTGTACACATCCTTGGAGTTTGGGGGAAGCGCAAAATATGTGCTAATTAGCTGATGTTACTGATTATGACAGTATAAGGAGGACGGTTGATGCAAACTCGAAAGGAAGCTTAGAGAAAAGTAAACTTAGAGGCAACTAAGTTTATGGGGAAGATAATCTGCAGAAGCTAGAAAATATAGATTACTTCTTGGGGGAAATGAGTCAAAGAAGCTACAAAATATAGCTTGGAGAATGGGGGAAAATACTCTAGGGAAGCTAGGACATTAGCCTGACTCATGGAAGAAATTATTTTGTGCAGGGGCAAACTAACCTACATGCACGAGAAGGATGGTTGATGCAAACTCGAAAGCAAACTTAGAGGCAGCTATGTTTATGGGGGAGATAATCTGTAGAAGCTAGAAAATATAGATTACTCCATGGGGGAAATAAGTCAAAGAAGCTACAAAAGATAACTTGGAGAATGGGGGAAAAGACTCTAGGGAAGCTAGGACATTAGCCTGACTCATGGAAGAAATTATTTTGTGCAGGGGTAAACTAATCTTGCTGCACGAGAAGTGTACATTGAACCATAGGGGAGAACCATGACTTGGAGCAGAACTTAGTCAAGCATTAAATGCAAGAAGCATGGGGGAGTGCTTGAAAATCGATGTCTGCCTACTAATCTTTGTCAATTGTGTGACAAAATGAGGGAGAAATTAGTAGAAGCTAGAAGACAACAAAACCAATTATGGGGTGTAATTGGTAAAACCTAAGTGCCTGGGTCTCTAGAAAAGTTTAGCCATAGTAGGAAAAAAAATAGACATAGGAGAATGTCTATGCTTGGAGTTTGGGAAATCAAACTCAAATAAAATTGGGGGAGAAACTATGGGCAGTGTTGGCCTCTAGGAAATCATGGTGGATGGGGGAGCTGAATACAAATCTTGTTAAGTCCATGAATGCATATTTATGTTTTGGGATTAGCCCCTCTAATGATTTTCTAGTGTTGCTTTCTTATGTACTTGAACATGAAAAATGAAATGAAGCAAGCCGAACAAGAATATGAAGATCATAGTCTTGTTGTTCATTTGAATGTTTACATGTAAATCAATGTAATATTTTTGTATTCAAATGAGATGTAATAAGGGTTGGATTGTAACTTGGTAGCTTCTAGGTTTTTGTAACGAAATTGACAAAGATGGAGATTGTTAGTGCCCCGGCTTGGCCGAGTCCCTAGTTTGTCAATTCTATGACTCGGGAAGAAGCACTTGCTAGAAGCTTGAAGACCCAAAGTAATCAGGAATGAAGATCATGCTCCACCGGATTGAAGCTCATCGTTATGGCAATCACAAAATAGGTATTATGGCCATAAATGACCTTAGGTGGTACCCACACATTAGAGAGAACCATCCCTAGGCTTAGTTGAACAAGTGGTAAATTCATTAAAAACCTAAAGAGGAAGCTGGACATTGATTGGAACCCAACTTGGAAATATGTATTTAGTTTCTGTTACGACCCGACCCGAATACAGGGCTTAGGGCTTGACTTAGTAAGAAATTGTCCGCTTTGGGCCTCGCACACAAGCTCGAACCTGTACGGTTTTATTCTTGGGCCCTGGCCCACATGGCCAGGCCCAAAAGGTCTCACACAAGAGTACATGGGGTGGCCTCTTATAACCCCTTAACCCTCCTCCCTCCAAACCGATGTGGGACTCTTCCCACATCAATTGGATCAGGGTATCAGAGTTTCACTGTTAGCTCGACTAGTCATTCTCATAGATCCCTCGATGGAGACAGGGTCGACCCATCATGGTCAAAGACTGGTCGACCAGATTGATGTAGGTTCTGGATCATAGAACTGTCATTCTGGGAAAGCCTCTGATCGAGAGTCTCGTATGCACTGACCCGTCGGTGAAAGGCTGAAACAACCCATCGTGGTCAACAACTCTTCGATAAAGATATATAAGTTCTGGAATTTAGAACTCAGATGGACTCTCTAGAAAACAGACATATCGGTAGTTCAAGACAGATCGAGAGTACTAGGACCGACCCCTCGGTAACAGGTGACAGGTCGTTCTGAGTAAGACCGGTTTCTAGACTTCAAACTGCTGCCAACATAGTGTTGCCCTAGATTGAGACCATCGTATGGACCGACCTCTCGGTGCAACAACTGTCGACCCATCGGTGACACCGACATGTCGACCGGGAAAGAATATTACCATTGGGAGTGCATTAATGCACCACGATCGGGCTGTTGAACGGTACATTTCAAGTCACCGACCCCTCGGAGCTCCCGACATGTCGGTACATTACCGTTCCTGCAACTGGTTGCCTTCTCTATATAAACCGATCTTTATGCAACCAGTTGGCATCCTTTGGTAAAAATCAGTTGGAACCTCATCATTATCAGAGAGCTTAAACAAGGGCCAAAAGAATGATCACTCTCTCTCTTGTTCTTACACTTGGGAATCAAATACAACCAATCATATGGATTGAGTTTGTGAAAGAGATAGAAGAAAGGATTATAAACTAAAAAACCTTTGGTGTAACCAATTTGCTTGTCGCCCTAGATTGTGATTGTTTTACGATGACTTTAATACAAAGCGTCGGCACACATTGGGTGGTTCTTGAAGAAGCACACATCAAGAGATAGAGCTGCAAAAGTAGCTGCTTATTGGTTTTAATCTTATTTTAAAACCTTTGTCTTGAAAGTGGATTAAGGGGGAATTGCTCCGGAACCACTATAAAAAAAATTCTAGAGCATCGTCTCTAGCACAGTGGTGGGTGGAATTTCCAGCGACATGGATACGTGAATTCCTATTCTACAGTGGTGGGTGAAATTTCCATCCGGTTGAGTGAGGTGGAATTCCTACTCTAATTGTGAGGGTGTAAGTCCCCACTTAGTGGATTTGGGGATAACTCAAGGTTGAGTTAGTCCTAACAGTGGATGTAGATTGGCTAACCGAACCACTTTAAATTAGTCTTATGGTATTGATCTTTGTGTGTTTGTATCTTAGTATTCAAGTACTCTTCTTAACACACATCACTTTGCATATTGATTATCTTATTTTACACATCATGCACAAGCATCGATAATCAAGCAAAATGTAAAGGGTCGTAATCTTAGTATGATCACTTAAAGAAATTGGAAAAAATCTATTGGACTAAACAAATCTCTTTATAAAATGTTGCACTGCACTTAAAGCAATCTAGAAATTTGTAAACACCATTAAAAATGGAATTGACCTATTCACCCCCCCCTTCTCTCTCTCTGATCAATAATGTTGTTGTAGCACATTGAAAAGGGACTTTCATGGAGCTTGAACTCAAGTCGGCTTTCTAAAAAACAGACATATCGGTAATTTAAGAACGATCGAGAGTACTTGGACTGACCCCTCGGTAAAGGGCGACAGGTCGGTCTAGGTAAGACTAGTTTCTATCTTGAAACTCTGTCAGCATGGTATTGCCCCAGACCGAGCCACTCGTATGAACCGACCTATCGATGCCATAACTGTCGATCCATCGGCGACATCGACATGTCGATTGGGAAAGAATTATACCGTTGGGAGTGCATTAAATACACAACGGTTGTGTTTTTAAACGGTAATATTTTTAGCCACCGACTCCTCGGTTCGCCGGACCTGTCGGTACATGACCATTGCTGAAACTGGTTGTCGTGTCTATAAATACCAATCTTAGTGCAACCAGTGAGTATCCTTTGGCAAAATGGTTGGACCCTCATCATTATCAGTGAGCTTAAACCAGGGCCAACAAAAGGATCACTCTCTCTCTCTCTCTCTCGTGCCTACACTTGGGGAACCTAATACAACCAATCATATGGATTGAGTTTGTGAGAGAGAGAGAGAGGAAAGGATAATAAACTAGGAAATCTTTGGTAAAACCAGTTTCCTTGTCACCCTGAGATTGTTATTGCTTTAAGACGGCTACAAGGACGAGCGTCAGCACACATTGGGTGGATCTTCGAGAAGCACACATCAGCGAGAAAGAGCTTCAAAGGCAAGTGCTTCTTGGTTTTAATTTTTATTTAAAACATTTGTCCCGAAAGTGGATTAAGGAGGATTAGCTCCGGAACTACTATAAAAAAACTCTAGAGCATCGTCTCTGGCACAGTGGTGGGTAGAATTTCCAGCCAATTGAGTGAGGTAGAATTCATACTCTAATTGTGAGGGTGTAAGTCCCCACTTAGTGGATTTGGGATAGCTCAAGGTTGAGCGATTCCTAATAGTGGATGTAGGTTGGCTAACCGAACCACTATAAATTTTGTCTTATAGTGTTTGATCTTTGTGTGTTTGTATTTAGTATTTAAGTAATCTTCTCAACACACATCACTTTACATGTTGGTTATCTTATTTTACACATTGAGCACAAGCATCGATAATCAATCTATATGCAAAGGGTATAAACTTAGTGTAATCGTTTAAATAAATTATAAACAATTTATCATACTAAACAAATTTCTTGATTAATATCCGCTACATTATACTCAAAATCAGGAAATTTGTAAGCACCATGGAAACTGGGATTGACCTATCACACCTCCCCCCCCCCCCCCCCCCCCCCCCCCCTCTCTCCTCTCTCAGGTCAAATCGTGTTCAATCACCAAAGGAAGAACTTTCATTTGGTATCAGAGCCTCGTGCTCTTTATAAGGATCTAACCTTTCGAGTTGATCCGTGCTAGAACAATAGTTGTGAGAAAAATCCAAGATATTTCCAAACCTCCATTTATGATGAAAAATGGAATGAAAAACTTTAAATGTTTTCATCAATGAATTTGTTTGGAAATAGGTGAATAGAAAATGTTCTAAGCCGATGGAAGAGGTATTGGATAAACCTTCAACTTGCATGACCATTCTACCCAAAGACCAAAGACCTTGGACTAGTGATGAAATGACTATGCTCCTTAATCAAATACAAGTAGCATTCATCTGTACTGTTTCATAATATGACTTTAAGATATTTGAAAAATATGAAACAGCAAAAGAGGCTGAAAAAATCCACGGAACATTGCCTCTTCTAGCCCAATGGATGACATCACCTATCATGACCAATTTTGTGCACTAAGTGTATTGGTGATTGAGTACAGTTCATCCATTGAAAAAGTCCAAACTAAATCCTCTAGAGAAGAAGATGATGGAGTAAAGGAACTTGATGATGATAGTGACCTCCAAGTATCATTTGTGGCCATATACCAAGATTGTTTGCTTCTTAGGTAAGGTCAACATCGTGGTACAAAATATGGAGTTTTGATTCACAAAGTCAAATGAGAATGCACCAAAATTAAAACCAGATTTGATAAAAACGCCATCACTAGATTGTGGACTTAGATTCCAAGTCTCACAATGTTATGTTCAAATGTGTGAAGGGATACCACTGTTGGTGTCACATTTGAAACAAGGTGTGGAATCACATGTGTATTTTACCTTCAATTCATGTTCTTATTTGATTGTTGGATTGATCTAGTGTAAGATATTTGTATGTACATGTACGTTTGCACTCTAGTATTGGATTATACTTATCTATTTCATTTCATATGCCATGTGATTTGTGCATCTTTAGGAAATAAATGTAGTTTGCGCATAACCTCATGTATGAGGTGTGTATGATACACATACACAGTGTTGTTTTATTCCAAGTTATCCTTTGTGGAATGAAACATGCTCTATATCTTTAAATGAAATTTTGGTTTGGTTTGAATTACCCAAAGTGTTGATCAAAATGATCAAATGTGATTATCTATAATCCATTTATGTACCAGCTCTATTCAAGAAATGAACCTCATTGGAGTATGTTTGAAAGAATGGTAAAATTGTTTATCATGTTTTGGATAATAACATGATAACAGGCATGAGAGCCGTGTGGGAAGTATCATACTTCATTCTCATATGCATGATTAATGTATTCAAAATGTGAAATGAATGTATGGTTTGTATGCTTAGTGTCTCATGCCAATGTCCGTTATATTACACATTATGTGGAATGAGTTGTGTTCATAGACACCTTGTCTTTGCTAAAGCCTGAAGATGTCGCATCTCATGACATCACATACTTGGGCAATATGTTTGAATTGGTAAATTAAATGTGCCCAAGATACTTGGATTGGTTTGGATCCAGGAAAAGAGATTCATAATCCATGTTTTGTAGCTACCTTTAGAAGGATGAGTTTAATCTTCTAATGGCACAAAACTTGTGTGAATGTATGTATCTACACTAGCATTGAAAGCTGTATAACCAAAACTTGATGAACTATGAACATCGCAAATACACACACACACCCAGTCATCCTTCAAATTAAAAATCCCAGGTCGAAGGATTGACTAGTCAGAGGAACAGACATGTCGATTCTGTTGGAAATCAAAACACAGACTTAAAATGGGGAAAAATCGAAAGGAGGGATAGGTCGATACTTATCTACATGTCGACACAGAGAGGTCGTTGGTCACGACCCGTCGATGAGTCAGAAAGAATAAGTTAAAAGGTTTCTTTTTGCGAAAACGACAAATTGTTTCAAAATCGTCGTTCCTTCTCCTGTTAAGCTCTAGCGATTTCCTCCTCTCCTCCCGTACCCTAGATCAGTCGATAGGATCTCTCGGAGCGAAATCTCACCAGAAAACCATAGGGTTTTTGCTTCTCTCACTTCAAGAAGCAAGGGTGTCACATTTTTTGTGAGATTTAGTGGTCGTGTTTTTCCCAAAGAAACCATATCGAAAAGGGAGACTGTTAAATCTCGGTCCTTGACCACTAGAAAAACTCCTGAATTCAGCTCCCATTCCCTCAGGAGATCACCTAGGTTCGTGCAGGGTACTCCTAAATCAAGCTCTACCCCTAAGACCGGATCCAGCCGTCGGTATAATCTCAGGTCTCAATCTGGACAAAACCTGAGAACCAAAGCAGAAGTGATTTCTGTTGTGGATAGTTCGGATGAGGAAGAAGGAGTAAATGGCAAAGATACTGACTGCTCTGAGTCTAGTAATCCCCACTCCTTCGGTAACCTTGCTGCAGGTTAAGAAAGTGGTGAACTGAACAAACTGACTCACAACCCCTGATTCGATTTATCTGCAAAATCGAAGCTCATGTCTCTCAAATCGAGGCGCATCTAGATGAGCTAGATGACTTCGTGTAAAAATTCGCTCAGGGTTTTCACGAAGACCTCTCTACACTACAAAGATCAACTGTTAATCTTGCCCGACGAAAATCTTCTTCCTTTCCAGCATCACCCCCTCTGGATGGCTCTACTTAGGATAGTTTTTCATACTTTATGTATTTTGGAAAAACTATAGTTTTAGTATTAAAACTAAGCATCCATGTTGGCCCCCTCCTAAACCATATGTACTGATTTGTTTATCAATGAAATGTTATTGTTTGATTTAGTGTATATACTGATTTGATGGAATGCCTTCTATCTCATGTCTATTATTAACATGGATTTTGTTAATTAGACTAACATGCAAGTTTGGATAAGTTGGTTTTGTATTGGCATGTTAAGGAGATAGGGATCGGGCTAAGATATTACACACACCCTTGGAGTTTGGGAGAGAACAAAATATGTGTTGATTAGCTATTGTGACTGGTCATGACAGTTTATGGAGGAAGGTGAATGCAAGCTTGAAATGAAGCTTGAAGAAAAATAAACTTAAAGGCAACTAAGTTTATTGGGGAAATAATCTAGAGAAGTTAGAAAGTATAGCTTACTCCATGGGGGAGATGAGTGAAAGAAGCTACAAAAGATAGCTTGGAGAGTGGGGGAGAAGACTCTAGGGAAGCTAGGACATTAACTTGACTCATGGAAGAAATTAGCTAAGCTGGAACTTAGCTTGTGCAGAGGTAAATAAACTTTAATGCATGAGAAGTGTGCATTGAACCATGGGAGCAAACCATGAGTTGGCGCAAAACATAGTTAAGCACTAAATGATAGAAGCATGGGAGAGTGCTTAAAATCCAATCGATGTTTGCTTACTAATCTTTGTCAATTGTATGACAAAATGGGAGAGAAATTAGTAGAAGCTATGAAACATCAAAACCAATTATGGAAAGTAATTGGTGAAGCAAGCCTAAGTGCTTGGGCCTCTAAAAGAGAGCCATAAAGGAAAGGAATATGAAGAAGCCAATGGACATAGGAGAATGTTTATGCTTAGAGTTTGGGACTTCAAACTCAAATAAGATTGGGGGAGAAAATCTTCTCAACACTGATAGCTTGAATAAGCTATGGGTGGTGTTGTTTGCTAGGAAATCACTAGTGTATGGGGGAGAATGAACACTAATTTAGTTTAGTCCATGAATGCATATTTATATTTTGGGACTAACCCCTCTAATGATTTTATAATGTTGTTTGCTTATATGCTTGAACAGGAAAAACTAAAATGAAGCAAGCTGAACAAGAATATGCACTTGTAATCAATTTAATATTTTTGTATTCAAATGAGATGTAATAAGGGTGGGATTGTAATTGAGTTATCTTCTAGGTTTTGTCGTAAAATTGACAAAGGGGGAGATTGTTAGTGACATGGCTTGCTGAGTCCATAAGTTTGTCAATTTCATGACTCGGGAAAAAGCACTTGCTAGAAGCTTGAAGAGTCAAGATGATCAAAGATTGAAAAATATGCTCCACCGAATTAAAGCTCATCGTTATGGTAATAACAAAACAGGTATTTAGCCATAGAAGACTTTAGGTAGTACCCACACCTTAAAAAGGATCATTCATAGGCTTAGTTGAACAAATGGTAAAATCATTAAAAGCCTAGAGAGTAATCTTGACAGTGAATTGGAACCCAACTTGAAAATATGTATTTGATTTCACTATCAGCTCGACCAGTCGTTCTCACCGACCCCTCGGTGGAGACAGGATCGACCCATCGTGGTCAAATTACTGGTCTGCCAGATTGACAAAAGTTTTGGAACTTAGAACTGTAATTCTAGATGTGCCTCTGATTGAAAGTCTCGTATGCACCGACCCCTCGGTGAAAGACTGAAACGACCCCTCATGGTCAACGACTCTTCGATAAAGACTTGTGAGTTCTGGACCTTGAACTCAAGTGGACTCTAGAGAAAACAAACATATCGATAATTCAAGATCGATCGAGAGTACCAGGACCGACCCCTCGGTAAAGGGCGACAGGTCAGTCTGGGTAAGACTAGTATCTGTCTTGAAACTCTATCAGCATGGTGTTACCCCAGACCAAACCTCTCGTATGAGCCGACCTATCGGTGTCATAATTGTCGACCCATCGACGACACCGACTTGTTGATTGGGAAAGAATTATGTCATTGGGAGTGCATTTAATGCTCAACGGTCGGGTTGTTAAAAGGTATTATTTTTAATCACCGACCCCTCGATGCGCCCAACCTATCGGTACATGACCGTTGCTGAAACTGGTTGCCGAATCTATAAATGCCAATCTTTGTGCAACCAGTGAGTATCCTTTGGCAAAATGGTTGGACCCTCATTATTATCTGGGAGCTTAAACAAGGGCCAACAAAAGAATCACTCTCTCTCTCTCGTGCCTACACTTGGGGAATCTAATACAACCAATCATATGGATTGAGTTTGTGAGAGATAAAGGAAAGGATAATAAACTAGGAAAGCTTTGGTAAAACCAGTTTGCTTGTCACCCTGAGATTGTAATTGCTTTATAAAGGCTACAAGGAAAAGTGTCGGTACACATTAGGTGGATCTTCGAGAAGCACACATCAGCGAGAAAGAGCTTCAAAGGCAAGTGCTTCTTGGTTTTAATTTTTATTTAAAACCTTTGTCTCGAAAGTGGATTAAGGAGGATTGGCTCTAGAACCACTAAAAAAAAAACTTTAGAGTATCGTCTCTAGCATAATTGTGGGTGGAATTCCCAGCCGATTGAGTGAGGTGGAATTCTTACTCTAATTGTGAGGGTGTAAGTCCCCACTTAGTGAATTTGGGGATAGCTCAAGGTTGAGGGAGTCCTAACAATGGATGTAGGTTGGCTAACCGAACCGTTATAAATTTGATCTTATAGTGTTTGATCTTTGTGTATTTGTATTTTGTATTTAAGTACTCTTCTCAACACACATCGCTTTGCATGTTGATTATCTTATTTTATACATTGAGCACAAGTATCGATAATCAAGTTATATGCAAAGGGGTATAAACTTAGTGTGATCGTTTAAAGAAATTATAAACAATTTATCATACTAAACAAATCTCTTGATTAATATCAGCTGCACTTATACTCAAAACAATCAGGAAATTTGTAAACACCATGAAAAGTAGGATTGATCTATTCAACCCCCCCCCCCCCCCCCCCCCCCCCTCCCTCCCTCCCTCCCTCTCTCTTTCCTCCCTCCCAGATCAAATCGTGTTCTAACACCGAAGGGAGAACTTTCACCATATAATTCCCATGCACTATCAGCAACATCACCTCTTTTCTGGCTTTTGCTTGATCTTCACATTCTTCTTTCTAGAACCTCAACACAAGTTGCACCATTTTGGCCAATAGTTGCAAGTCTTTCTTGGGGGCTTTTGCATGATAGGAGCATCATAACTATACAACACTGTCCTTCTGAAGACACACCCAGTTCCTACGTAAATAGGTCATTGGATTACATCAAGCCCTTCCAAAAAGCCCAAACAGTAATCTTCGTGATTAACGGGTCAAAAATTAATTAATGCAAATCACATAATTAATCTTAATTTTGGGGGTATTACAGATATCCTCCTGATGTCACGCCCCGAATCCAGATGTGGGCCCCGAACGCGACAAATTTTTTTTTTTTAAACAATAAACTCTAATCACCCAACGTCATAACTGGGTTGGATCTTCAAGTTTACCAAAACCCGATCCTAGAAAATATCACACGTGCTTTTCACACATGGACTCAAACATATACCATATGTCCCCATATACAAACCCATATCACATAACGAATATTTTCATTTATCTCATCAGTGTTACAAACGAAACATAGCGGATATAATGTATACGACATTAAAACTTACAGACATGAGTTTCTTATGCTACTTAAGGCATATTTATAATAAAAATACACAAAATAGCCAAAGGTACGCTTGGTTTCCACGTACGGAAAACCACAGACAATTCCCAAGTTCCGACTCCTAACGAGGCACCATTGGTTCCTCCAGCCCATATCCTGCATTGTAAGGGACGTGAGCTACTAGCCCAATGAGGAAAGCTCACCATAAAATCCAACATAAAATATTCATGGAATAAATAACAATGCATGTTCCATAAATGAAACGCAGTTAATCCACTTAACTCATTTTCACCATAACATCCAACATATTATATGAAACAATAAATAATGCATGTTTCATGAATGCAATACGGTTAATCCACTTAACCCATTTTCACCCTAGGATCACTTTCTAAGGTGTTTTATCAAGTTTTACGGAGGTCAGCCCCCATTTAGCAACTTGCAAGTACATAAGGTCTCCGCTACCCGGTCTACTAGCCCATTCAACACCAACGGTTGATGGCGGTCGACCACAGCCTACTAACACGTCCAACCCAACGGTTCGCAAACGGCGTTCGGTCTAACATCACAAGGTCTCCATGACCCGGTCTACTAGCCCATCCAACACCAACGGTTGATGGCGATCGACCATAGCCTACTAACACGTCCAACCCATCGGTTCGCAAACGGTGTTCGGCTAATCTCAGCAATTATAACCCAACGCCCAATGTCAGACTTTATAAAGTTATTATCTTCCACAGATTTAATTTATAATCACAATTTTCACATGCAAATGTCAAATGCATGATAATGCATGATTTCTAATGCCCTCCTTACACAGGGACTTATTCTGAGAGAACCACCATATTTCAGCCTTACCATTTGGTGTATCAAATACCAGCACAATAAATCAATAAAATAATCAATATCACACCAACATATAAAACTGGATTTAATAACACAAATGCCTTCACCCAGTTTTTACCCAACAATTTCCAGACACTCCATGGGTCCATACTGCGTTAGAAACTACAAATCCTCGACTCCCCGACACTATTTTAACGCCTACGTTCTAAAAAGTTAGAACATTTACATCCCTTACATGTAGGCAGTGTCAGGTCTCGTATTCTGGACCTATATAGCCTTTTCCATCTTTAATTGACCATGGGTCCCATTTCAGTCTGGTGTTAGTGGGTTTAATATATAATACAACACAAGTATTGGTTCGAGTCTCCTCACCTTCTCCGGTTGAGTTTTTCACAGAAAATCTGTAAGATAGAGTAAAATGTATAAATTTTCTATTTGTCAGTATATACACATAATAATTTCCCAAACCCCATGCAATTTTTTCAGAAAACATGATATATGTAGTGAGCCACCTAGGCTCTTTCTACTCCTTTAAATTATGTTAGAAAGTTAGTTGTCAGCCATTCAAAACATTACAATAAAATGAAAAATGTAAAGTACTCAGTGCCTTCTCTCGTATTGTCTTCTGGAGAAAGGACCATGGAGACGTATTGTGAGAGGCCCAGAGGGTACAGAGACAGTAAAGTAAATAAAAGTACTCAGTGCCCTATCCTCGTATTGTCTTCTAGAAAAAGGACCATGGAGACGTATTGAGAATGTGGCCCAGAGGGTACAGAGACAGTAAAGTAAATAAAAGTACTCAGTGCCCTATCCTCGTATTGTCTTCTGGAAGAAGGACCATGGAGACGTATTGAGAATGTGGCCCAGAGGGTACAGTACAGGAATTTAAACACACAAGGCGGAAAAATAAACACACAATAGTCAGCTGGGGTTAATCTTTTCCCCGATTTTAGTTAGGGTCAAAAATTATATTTGAACGTAAAATAATACGAATCTTGAGGGTAAAATTTAAATTTTAGGGGAAAATCTATTTCTCCCTTTATTTACAAAAAAATCTCATTTTTAAACCCCAATATTAAGCCATTCCACTCCTAACTTGCTCTGGAGTTAATAAAAATAAGAATAGGATCGTTTTGATACCTTGGGTGCAAATTTCCGCTAAGAATAGACTTAGTTTGAAAACCCGACGGGATACGAGGGAAAACCCGATGTCTCTGCTACTAGTCGGACTAAAGAAGAGTAAAGCAAAGAAGAGGAAACAAAGAAAAAGGAAATGACTAAGAGAGAGAAAGTCATAACTTTTTCTTTCTTTCTCTCACAATTGCTCTCTGATGATGTTTTTGAAGGAAGACGATGGAAAGAAGGAGGTAATGATACAGAAGAAGAAAGAGAGAATCGGCAGGAAAATTTTAAGTGTTTTTTTTTTTTTTCCTACCTCCCTGCCTTCCCCCTCAATTTATAGCCATGCAGGTGAAATTTCCATCGCACACGTCCCACAGCTATAACTGAAACCTGCAATGGTAGGTTGATGGCTACATTATCAAGATTTTTATTAATATAATATTAGTTTATTCTTTTTACTATTTACATCTATGTCCTCTCTCTCATCTGAGTATTTCAGGGTCTCACTATACTGATACAATTGGTTCACTAGGTCAGATATTAAAAACTGAGCATGGTATTAAAATTTGGAGTGAAATCTATCTAAAAAACCCAGTGTTTTTGCTAAAAATCACCGTTTTAACAAAATCTCCTAATCTTCAAGATTCCTTTTGAAAGTATCCAACCTTATAATTTGATAGAGTAAATTTGTCTGATAAAAACATTCTAAAGTTTCAAAGTGTTTTGAAGTCAAAAACCACATTTTCTAAATGAAAGAATATTCAACGGCCCATATTTCATGGCTTAAAATAAATATCAAAAACTAACTATTTTAGAGTGTAAAGAAATAAACAGCTTAGTTATAATACAGATTGAGTACTGACTCTCTCTGTATATTTTTAGGACTTCCTCTACCCTGTCAAATTGGGGTTTTACCACTTTAAAACTTAGGGGTAAAATAAATTAGCGAAATTATAGCGAGATTGGCATGTCATTAGGTCCGGAATTTAAAAATAATGCATAATATAAAATTTGAAGTTCAAACTAAGTCAAATGACTGAGTTTATAAAGCAGCTAAGGTTTAAGCCTAAAATAATAATATTATTATATTCGTAACTCACCCATATATCTTTGAAACTTAATTAGAAGAGTTACCGGATTCGGATCGAGTCAAACTTAGATCCGTTAAAAAACTTATTTGATACTCTTTACGATTAGAGGAAAATAATTCATAATTAACAGATAAAAATTATTTAATTAATCACGATTAATCATAATTAACTCCTAAATTGGGCTGGGGTATTACACCTGAGGATCGGACTAGTGAGCCTGGGGCTAACCGATAGGGAGGTTATGACAGTGTGTTATGAGTCTGACTCACGGACCCTTAGATTATGAGGTAGTCACCACCAGTGGAGTTGTTGGAATCGGAACTGAGTGATGCCTATTCGTGTTATCCTAAGAATGTTCTATAGAAATTAAAAGAAGTACAAGGGGCATGATAAGTTTGGGTTTGTGCGCTGGGTGTAGGGCACTTGTTGTAAGATTTTGCTTGTAGATATCTTAGTCATGGTGTTGTATTTATACTCTCATATGCATGTATGATTTATTGGTATGCGATGTATGTGTTACCTTCACTGGGCATGTTGAGCTCACCCTTGCATACAGGTACTTCGACAGAGGTGGGGCCCAGTGGGTCCCAGGAGCAGGCTTAGGAAGTTGGAGCAATTGCAGATAGACTGGTCATTTTTATGCTTTATATTGATAGAACATGTGTGTTGAATCTTTACGGGATGACTTTAATAAATTTTTATATTTGCATTGCTTGATTTAAGTTATTGGGATTCCATAACCACGTTATATTATTCTATGGTCTGGTATGAGTGAGGTTTATGTCGGGATGTGGGATGTCCCCTTCCCTTTTTTAAAAAAAATTACCCGAGTTAATGTTAGACCATTTTGGGTGATTATATCAATGGTAACATGCCCGTAGCGGGTAGGGTGTTACAGAAAATCCGAGCAGGATGAAGCTTGAGACGAGTCCATCTCCAATCTTCGTAATTGTTTTTCTTTTTGTCCTTATAGGCATGTGTTTGCATGTCTTATAAGCAAATTCGTGCGAAAGTATTTCTAAGAAAGTCTTGCTTACTATTGTAAGAGTTAATTTTACGGAGCTCTTTTTATTTTGTTTCTATATGAATTCTTATGTCTAATATATGGAACCTTGGATGCTTAGATCCAACACTACGTACATTGACAAATTAAGAGGTACCTGTTAAATTTGTACACAACAGTATCAATTTCCTAAATCTCATTTAAAAAGTACTACATTGAAATCTATGAAGCATTTTGACTTGAGACTATCTAACAATGCTTTGACAAAGCTAAACATTTGATAAATGAGATCCGTACTTCTAAATAGATGTGTCGAGTAATCTTAAAAGATAAAATTAAAAATAACTATATAAGAAAGGCATTTAAAGAATTCCAATAAATGAGAAAATGAAGGAAAATTGTTTTAAGTTAGTTTTGATATAAATAGGAGATAAAAAAGCTAATCCAAGCGCATCTGTAAAAGTTGGGTTTGTTGTATAAAGAAATAGATTTTATGAAATTTTATTTGCTCAAAGAATTGTTATCTTGATGGTTTTTTGAGATAAAATTGTGAAGTAATGAGCCAAGGTCCAATATATACATAGATTCATAGACTTTTCCATCCAATATTCATGTGAATCTATGATTTTAGGGACGAATAAAACTTCAAAGTGATGAAAATTTTAAAATAATTTCTCTGTGTATTGATTATGATTACAAGGGGTCTATTTATACAAATAATATTCCCCACATAGGAAATCTAATATTGGATTCTCCTTGATTACATGAGATCCAATTGATAACAACCTTCCTATTTACACGAGATTCTAACACCCCCCCTCAAGTTGGTGCGTGGATATCGCTCATGCCTAACTTGACAAGAGAGTCGAGAAACATCCTGCTATCTACAGCTTTAGTGAGGACATCTGCCAGTTGGTCTTCGGACTTCACGAATGGAAAAGTAATGATTCCGGCTTCAAGCTTTTCTTTGATAAAATGTCTGTCAATATCCACATTCTTAGTCCGATCATGTTGAACAGGGTTATGAACAATGTCTATAGCTGACTTGTTGTCCCAGTATAGTTTCATTGCCATTCTTGGTTTGATGCTTAAGTCATTCAGTAAATTTCTTAACCAGAGCAACTCACATACCCCAAGTGCCATACCTCTATACTCAGCTTCAGTACTTGATCTTGACACTACTTGTTGCTTTTTACTTCTCCAAGTCACAAGGTTCCCACCTACAAAGCTGAAGTATCCTGAGGTAGATCTTCTGTCATCAGTTGATCCTGCCCAATCTGCATCGGTATAACCTTCAACCTTTAGGTGACCATGATTTGAGAACAATAAACCTTTACCCGGAGCAGACTTTAAATATCTCAATATACGTTCTACAGTATCCATGTGAGGTTTACGTGGGTCGTGCATGAACTGACTCACCACACTTACTGCATACGCAATATCTGGCCTGGTATGAGATAAATAAATTAATTTTCCAACGAGCCTCTGGTATCTCCCTTTATCGGTAGGATATGCACTCCAACACTCAAAGAGTTTATGATTCTGCTCAATGGGAGTATTAACTAGTTTGCATCCTAACATTCCTGTTTCAGACAATAAATCAAGGATATATTTTCGTTGGGATAAGAAAATACCAAGCTTTGATCGAGCTACCTCAATCCCAAGAAAATATTTAAGATCTCCAAGCTGCTTCATTTCAAACTCAAATGCTAAATACTGTTGTAAACTAGAAATCTCCTCATGATCATCACCTGTCACTACCATATCATCAACATAGATAATTAGCGCAGTGGTTTTACCTCTTTTGTGCTTTAAAAACAAAGTGTGATCTGAGTTATTTTGTTTGTAGCCAAAATTCCTCATACACTTGCTGAACCTGTCAAACCAAACCCTTGGAGATTGCTTCAACCCATACAGTGCCTTTTTAAGTTTGCACACCATTGTTGTATCTGCGTATTTTGGTATACCTGGAGAAGGATCCATATATACTTCTTCAGTAAGGTCTCCATGCAAGAAAGCATTTTTACATCAAACTGAAGAAGTGGCCAATCTTAATTAGCTGCTAACGACAAAAGTACTCTCACAATATTAAGTTTGGCAACTAGTGCAAACATTTCTTGATAATCTACACCATAAGACTGTGTATATCCTTTTGTAACTAGCCGATCTTTGTATCTCTCAATCGTCCCATCTGCTCTGTGTTTGACCGTAAACACCCATCTGCATCCCACAGTCTTCTTTCCCCTTGGTAAGTGCACGAGTTCCCAAGTGGTATTTTTGTCCAATGCTGTCATTTCCTCTGCCATGGCCTTGCTCCATCTAGAATCTGCTATAGCTTCCTGCAATTTACTAGGAATAGAGACAGAGGATAATTGAAGTACATAAGATGCATATGACTCAGGCAACTTGTGGGAGGACACATGGTTACTTATTGGATATTTAACTTTAGCTTTCGGGTCAGGCTCATGTCTAGTTGCTGGTTGACCACGATTAAATCGGGGTGGAAGATGATGTTCAGATGCAGGTTCAGTTATACTAACAATATAATGGATATTAGAGTCAACAGGAATAGGATCAGGTAATACCTCTAAGGAGTCCTCTGGAGACGATTGGATCAGTGGGATTGTAGACGTAGGAGACATTATACTATCATGGACTTGACATTCACGCCCTTCAACTGAGTGCTCAATGGAGGATGATTCGGGTGTCTCGGCTTCAACACTAGATGGCCTCATTATTTCAAAGAACCTTATTTCATCCTGATTCTGTACTTCATCTCTAGTCTCCCCCGGAAGTGAAGAATCTGGTATTGCTTTGGGATAAAAAACCATACTTTCATGGAAAATGACATGCATGGAGACATAAAACTTCTTAGTAGGGGGATGATAACAGCGATATCATTTCTGAGTGGAGCCATACCCGACAAACACACACTTCAATGCACGTGGTTCCAGCTTGGTGCGTTGATTGGCATGTAAGTGAACATACACTACACATCTGAAGACACGAGGTGCCAAATGAACAACAGATGGAAGTGTACAGTGGTCAGATAGTACATCTAAAGGTCATCTGAATCCAAGAACACTAGATGGTGTACGATTAATCAAGTAGACAGCGGAACTCAAAGCTTCGCCCCATAGATGCGATGGAGCATGACCTCCAATTAAGAGAGAACGAGTGACCTCCAAAAGGTGCCAGTTTTTCCGTTCAGCAACCCCGTTCTGTTGAGGAGTCTGAGAGCAAGATGTTTGATGGATAGTACCAACTGAATGTAGAAAATCAGTCAATTCATTGTTGAAATATTCAACCCCCGTTATCAGAATTAATAAATCGGATAGAAATGCCAAATTGTGTTAACACCATTTGATGGAAAAGGCGATACACAGTACATACATCGCTCTTGTGTCGCAGCAAATAAACCCAGGTCATCTTGGTAGAATCATCAACAAATGTAATGAACCACCTCATGCCATGATTGGTAGGAAGTGGAGCAGGACCCCAGACATCCGAATGAACTAAAGCAAAAGGTGCTGCAGTTTTATTATCATTCTAATGAAAAACAGAACGATGGTTTTTCGCCAGTACACAAGTTTTGCAAACAAAGTCTGAAATATTAGAACCACTAAATAATGAGGGAAATAATCTCCTAAGGTAACCAAATGAGGGATGACCCAATCGTGCATGCCATAACCAAATCTCCTCCTGCCGTTTAATGATGCTGGTGTCCATAACGTGAACAAGTGCTCCATCATCTGATCGGTGTAAGCCATCGTCCAGATAGTACAAGCCTCCACGTTGTTTACCACTGCCAATCTTCTCCTTGGTATGGAAGTTCTGAAAAAGACAGTAAGTAGGAAAAAAAAGTGGCAAAACAGTCATGAGATGCTGATAACTGATTAACAGAAATAAGATTACAATTTAGTGATGGGACCAATAAAACATTAGTGAGAGATAAGGATGGTGACAGGGGTACAGTGCCGATACCGACAACTGGGGAAGACACACCATTGGCATTAGTAATGGCGGATTTGGGACAAGTAAAAGATAAATAGCTAAACCGAGATTTATCATAAGTCATATGGTCCGTAGCACCTGTGTCAATTATCCAAGCACTATTTCTAGTAAAATGAGTAATAACAGAATTAGTGATACCTGACTTGGCAACGAAGCCGGAAGTAGTGACGACGTGACTCTTGGGAACGGAATCCACTGCCGTGGGATTATAAGACCTAGGAGAGGCCGCCTTACCCTTTGGATGCCAATCAGGGTAGCCATGGAGCTTAAAGCATGTATCTATCACGTGATTAACCCCATTACAATGAGTACACTTACGAACGCCTTTCTTTGGGTCCGGACGAGTACCAGATTTTCAAATCGTCATAACAGCTCCATCATGAGATGGCGCACCAAGCATAGTATCTTGGCAATTTGCCTCGGCACAAATGATAGCATAAGCAACCTGTAGAGGTGGAAGCGGTGTAGTCGCAAGAATACGACCACGAACCCCATCCAAATGGGAATCGAGACCAGCCAGGAAAACGTACAGTCGTTGAGAGTTGACCATGGTGGTATACCTCTCAAGATCCCGGGTACATTCCATAGTGCAAGGCTCAATTGCATCAAGCTCCTGCCATAATTGTTGTAGTTTGCCAAAGTAAGAAATAACAGAACCTCCAGTTTGGCGGACAGAAATGGCTGCACAATATAATTGGTATGCCTTTGAGGCATCTTGGCTGACAAAATAAGTCGCTTTAGCAGCGTCCCAGATCGCCTTGGCAGTAGATAGGCGTAGAAAAAGTGACCTGATGTCCTTAGTCATTGCGTCAAGTAGCCAAGATTTGACCATACAGTTCTCATCCTCCCATGTTTCATATGCCTCAGAATTTGTTGCTTCCGGGGCCTTCGTACTACCAGAGATAAAGCCCCAACATTTCCTGCCCCGGATCTTATTCTGAGCATTTAAGGACCACTCAATGTAGTTGGTACCATCGAGTCGTTCGGGAGTGATCAATGAGGACATATTGTGTAAGTGGAATGGAGGCAAGACAGTGGGATCAACCTTCTCTTTCCCTTTCTGAGAGACGCCGGATGTGACAAAGACAGATCGGAAGCAGAGAAGCCGGAAGCGATGGGCGGAAGCAGATATGGAAACACAGATCGGAAGTAATCTGACTGCGACGGCGGCAGCAGTGTGGAAGAGGGGCACACCAGATTGGAGCCAGGAGAGCTGGAGAAGACGCCGGCAGATAGGGATGGTTTTTTTTTTTTTGGTCTGTTTGTGAATCCAGATGATGCGAGCCGTATAGCAGTGGGACGCACTGCAGTAGAATCGATCCGGCGAGAACCACAAGGATGTCGGAGCTCGGCAAAGAGGGATCGGATCCAAGAAATCAGAAACGGATTGGCAGAATAGGGCAACAGATCTCTGCAAAGAGAGTGTATGCCGGTAAGGGTAACAGAGCAGGCGCAGCCAGATCTGGATTTGAAACCAGATCGAAAAAAAAAAAAAAACGTCGGGCGCTGTGTGGTAGAGCCGGCAGCAACGACGCCAAGGGATAAAAAAGAGAAAAAAATTCGATTCCTATGAAAGAGATTGAACCTTGGCTCTGATATCATGTTAAAATAATTTCTCTGTGTATTGATTATGATTACAAGGGGTCTATTTATACAAATAATATTCCCCACATAGGAAATCTAATATTGGATTCTCTTTGATTACATGAGATCCAATTGATAACAACCTTCCTATTTACACGAGATTCTAACAGAAAATTTATTGTAAATATTGGATTTACTTTGACTTGATCCTCAAGAAGTCAAAAGAAGAAGAAAAGGTCGATAATTTTCAATAGACAGATCTTAGGTTTTCTATTTTTAGTTATATTCTTTTCTTCGGTGGAGAATATTATAGTGGTGATATGCCCGTCTAGGATAGAAGCATAAAGGTGTGACTAGGATTCATGACATTTCACTTGCCAATTGTATGGAGACATTATAGATGTCCAGGTTTATGAATGCTAGCTTGTAGAAAAGTATAAACAAGGGTCTTTAGTTTTCATGTGAAAGCACAGTTTTGAGTTCAAGTTTCTTCTTCCAATTGATGAGTAAGTTTCTTTTTCTTTTATAATTTTTTATTAAATTTAAATTCGATATTTTAATTTTATATAAATTTACCTTTCAAGTTTTTGTATTTTTAAGTGAATTTCTTGTATAAATCGAGGGAGGCTTCCAAAGTTCATTCAAAACTTATTGAACTTCTTGGCGAAGTCGTGTGGAGCTTTTGAGTGTTCAATACAATCATTAGTTGAGCTAATCGAAAGTTGTTCTTAGATCTTAGTAAGTCCTAGATCTCAAAACCTTGTTCCAATAAATTTAGTTTGAATTTCCTCTGAGATTTCTAAATTTCTTAGAGCTAAACTCAAGTATCCTCTATTGAATTTTCACAAACTTCAATCTAAAATCACTATTGGAAGACCATAGGTATAGGTTTGTTTCTTATCAATTCAAAGTCTTGGCCTTTAGAAAAACAATCCATATGAGAAAAATTATAAGCTTGCAAGTGGAGAAAGCAAGAAGGATAGAGAGGCCTTAGAAACATGGATGTAAACAGGAAGGATGTCATGGCTTATGGAGTAGAAATAATATGATCTTGTTTTAATTTATGTGTAGGAATTGTGGGATACCTAGCGTAAAACTCGACGGGTGAGCCCATTACACCTAGGGCATGCTAAGGTTAGGCCACGGGGGTTCGAACCCGCAACCTCCCATTTCCTAAAGTGGGGAGGCAACTAGTTGAGCTACACTGATGTGGGTTAAAACCCCCCAGGTGATACCCACTGCTCTTAGGGTACACCTGGTTAGACCATGGGGCTTCGAACCTACACCTCCCGCTTCTTGAAGCAGGAGGTAACCAGTTGAGCTACACCCATGTAGGCATAATATGATCTTTTATAGGATAGATTTATAGAGTAACTCGAAAAACTAATTCCATATAAATGAGATAATCAACAATGATGATAATGTCCAAATTGTTTTTATTAAATAACATATAAAAAGATTAAGGCTTTTTAAAATATAAAAAAAATAATAGAGCTATTTAAATTTAAAATATTAAAATATTTTTATATTATATTATATTTGAACTGAACGAAACCCATCTGATGCAAAGCACCTTGGGAATTGGAAGAAGAGGGGAAGTCGATTTTGACATTGTCATAGATTTTATAATGTAAAATAAGATTTCTCAAAAATTGTTAATTTATAGAGTATTTAATAAAAATAAATAAATAAAATGTCTAGGTTCATATACTAAGGGTCCAAGCTCATTTCACAACATTTGGGATGGTAGATCTTATTTAACGAAGTCCATGAAATTTATGTGCAGTGAAATGATAAATTCCATGTCTTATGCAAGATCTAAATAAAAGAAGAATAAGTCTATAGTAGAATCTCTAATGTAATGCTCTCTAAAGTAACATCGGGGCAATCGGTTCTGATCTCAGGCCCATACAAAATGTAATAATTCTCCCTAACTGAATAATCAATACATTCAAAATACAAAATCCATTCTGGCCCTGGTCCCAACCATTTTGCAAAGTAATATTCCTTACATTCAAAATACAAAATTATTGCAAAAGTGACTAAGGACCTCACAAATTGTATCATCTAAACTTCAGAAAAGTAATTTGAGATAGGCTTCTGGATGAGCTTCATCGTTTTGATAATGTCGATCTTGTCTTTCATCCGCTAAAGAGTGGAAAGAAAATCAGCATTTGAATGAGGTTGCTGGAGCTAAATGTTTTCCAGTGACAGTGCTAGTTGTAGTGCCTCAGCTAGAGTCACTTGAAGAACTTCCTAGGTATCATCTTCCTCCATGTCATGGTCGTCCAAAGGCTTTGAACATTGGAGGTGCTCAGCAGTGATTTGTTCCTCATCTAGGACGGAAGTGTCTGCAACGTTTTATGGCTGATACTCATGGTAGAAATTCCATTGGTTTGCCAGACCCCTCTAATGTAATAACCTCCCTAATGTAATATCTGCATCATGGTCCCAACCATACTACTAATGTAAGAAAATCTCATGTTCACAATTGTTCACACTTTAGATCTTAAACACGAGGATTCAAGAAAGTGAAAGTAACAAGGAGTTGACTGTTAGCAAAGTCCCGCATTGCCAATGGACCTTTAGGTCTTGGAGTTTATAAGCACCCTCTCCTTTCAAGCCGATTTTTGAAAATGAATTCTACTCATGTGTTTTATCATGGTATCAGAGCAGTGGTTCCACTGGGAGGGTCGGGTTCATAACTTCAGCCCTTCATGGAGGAGCAGATCCGAGTGTCTCCAACCCTGGCGCTGACGGGGAGTGCTAGCAAAGTCCCACATTGCCTGTGGACCTTTGTGTTTGAGAGTTTATAAGTACATGGGAACCTTCCCCTCTCAAAGCTGGCTTTTAAGGATAAGTTCTACTTGTATTTTATCATTGACAACCTACAAATGGTTTTTTTTTTATCCTTAATTTCCATTGGTAGGTGTCATACAACCATTGGTGGGGATATTCTTAATAATATGGATATATAAAATTAGATTCGGATTGTAAACGTACTTTATTTGTGCATGGACATCCAAGGCAAGGTTTAGTTTACTTTATTTTATTTTTACGATGGAGAACTCCAAAATCCCCACCTCTTGAGCTAGAATATCTATAAATTAAGCTATCCCATACAGACTAGTTTCTTTTATTTTATCTCTCCATTTTATGTAAAAATAAGGCCTTTGGCCCATTGCATGAACAAGTTATTTTGAAATTTTGAGTGTAATTCCCTGAATTTCTTGTCAAAATCGAGGGAAGATGTAATACCCCATCCCAATTTAGGAGTTAATTATGATTAATTAGGATTAATTAAATATTTTTTATCCGTTAATTATGAAATATTTTCCTCTAATCGTAAAGTGTATCAAATAAGTTTTTCAACGGATCTGAGTTTGACTCGATCCGAATCTGATAACTCTTTTAATTAAATTCCAAAGGTATATGGGTGAGTTATGAATATAATAATAATATTATTTTAGGCTTAAACCTTAGCTGCTGTATAAACTCAGTCATTTGACTTAGTTTGAACTTCAAATTTTATATTATGCATTATTTTTAAATTCCGGACCTAATGACATGCCAATTTCGCTATAATTTCGCTAATTTATTTTACCCATAAGTTTTAAAGTGATAAAACCCCAATTTGACAGGGTAGAGGAAGTCCTAAAAATATACAGAGAGAGTCAGTACTCAATCTGTATTATAACTAAGCTGTTTATTTCTTTACACTCTAAAATAGTTGGTTTTTGATATTTGTTTTAAGCCATGAAATATGGTCCGCTGAATATTCTTTCACTTGGAAAATGTGGTTTTCGACTTCAAAACACTTTGGAACTTTAGAATGTTTTTATCAGACAAATTTACTCTATCAAACTATAAGGTTGGATACTTTCAAAAAGAATCTTGAAGATTAGGAGATTTTGTTAAAACGGTGATTTTTAGCGAAAACACTGGGTTTTTGAGATAGATTTCACTCCAAATTTTAATACCACGCTCCGTTTTTAATACCTGACCTACTGAACCAGTTGTATCAATTTAGTGAGACCCTGAAATACCCCGATAAAAGAAAGGACATAGATGTAAATAGTAAAAAGAATAAACTAATATTATATTATAAAATAATATCAGAAACCAAACGAAAGATAGGTTTCAAAGCTACGGATGTAGCTTTTAGTTGTGCTGGAAGAATACAAAACCGCCAATTGCCTATGTCACTGTGTGGTAGTTGTAATAATAATATTAATATATATAACAATAAATGCATAGTTATTTAAAAACCTATAAACCTATGAATAGCTTCGGCAACCTGTATGATTAAAAAAATCATACAGTTGCCTATAAATAGGAGTAATCGGCGAGGAAGGCAGAAGGTAAAGAAAAAAAGAAACTCCTCTGCCGTTTGCTCTCTCTCCCTCTTTCAAATAACAGCAAACCTTCTCTCTCCTATTTTTCTTTCCTTTCTTCTTCTTTCTCTTGCTTTGGCCATACCAGCAGCAGCCGAGCGTTCGGGTTTCCCGTATTCTTTTCAAGGTTTTCAAATTTAGTCAATCTTATACAGAATTTTGCACCCAATGTATCGAAATAATTCTACTTTTATTTTTATTAACTCCATAGCAAATTAAGAGTAAAATAGCTTAGTATTGGGGTTCAAAAAATGAGATTTTTTTAAATGGAGGAAAAATAGATTTCTTCTTAAAATTTAAATTTTACCTTCAAAATTTGTATTATTTTACGTTCAAAATATAATTTTTGACCCTAAGTAAAATCGGAGAAAAGATTAACCCCAGCTGACTATTGTGTGTTTATTTCTCCTCCTTGTGTGTTTAAATTCCTGTACTGTACCCTCTGGGCCACATTCTCAATACGTCTCCATGGTCCTTCTTCCAGAAGACAATACGAGGATAGGGCACTGAGTACTTTTATTTACTTTACTGTCTCTGTACCCTCTGGGCCACATTCTCAATACGTCTCCATGGTCCTTCTTCCAGAAGACAATACGAGGATAGGGCACTGAGTACTTTTATTTACTTTACTGTCTCTGTACCCTCTGGGCCACATTCTCAATACGTCTCCATGGTCCTTTCTCCAGAAGACAATACGAGGATGGGGCACTGAGTACTTTTATTTACTTTACTGTCTCTGTACCCTCTGGGCCTCTCACAATATGTCTCCATGGTCCTTTCTCCAGAAGACAATACGAGAGAAGGCACTGAGTACTTTATATTTTTCATTTTATTGTAATGTTTTGGATGGCTGACAACTAACTTTCTGACATAATTTAAAGGAGTAGAAAGAGCCTAGGTGACTCATTACACATATCATGTTTTCTGGAAAAATAGTACAGGGTTTGGGAAATTATTATGCGTATATACTGACAAATAGAAAATTTATACATTTTACTCTATCTTACAGATTTTCTGTGAAAAACTCAACCGGAGAAGGTGAGGAGACTCGAACCAACACTTGTATTGTGTTATATGTTAAACCCACTAACACCAGACTGAAATGGGACCCATGGTCAATTAAAGATGGAAAAGGCTATATAGGTCCAGAATACGAGACCTGACACTGCCTACATGTAAGGGATGTAAATGTTCTAACTGTTTAGAACGTAGGCGTTAAAATGGTGTCGGGGAGTCGAGGACTTGTAGTCTCTAACGCAGTATGGACCCATGGAGCGTCTGGGAATTGTCGGGTAAAAACTGGGTGAAGCCATTCGTGTTATTAAATCCAGTTTTATATGTTGTGTGATATCGATTATTTTATTGATCTCTTGTATTGGTATTGGATACACCAAATGGTAAGGCTGAAATATGGTGGTTCTCTCAGAATAAGTCCCTTTGTAAGGAGGGCACTAGAAATCATGCATTATCATGCATCTGACATTGCATGTGATAATTTTGTTCATAAGTTAAATCTGTGGAAGATAATAACTTTGTAAAGTATGATATTTGCCGTTGGGCTATAATTACTGAGATTAGCCGAACACCGTTTGCGAACCGCTGGGTTGGACGTGTTAGTAGGCTGTGGTCGACCGCCATCAACCGTTGGTGTTGGATGGGCTAGTAGACCGGGTCGTGGAGACCTTATGCACTTGCAAGTTGCTATATTATTTCCGTGGAGGAATTAATATTAGTTCTGGTTGGAACTTTAAATGGGGGCTGACCCCGGTGTTGTAACATGGCTGGGGACCGACCCCGGTGTTAACAATACAATCTGAGTAAAAACCTTAGAAGATGATCCTAGGGTGAAAATGGGTTAAGTGGATTAACCGCATTGCATTCATGAAACATGCATTATTTATTGTTTCATATAATATGTTGGATGTTATGGTGGAAGTGAGTTAAGTGGATTAACTGCGTTTCATTTATGGAACATGCATTGTTGTTTATTCCATGAATATTGTATGTTGGATTTTATGGTGAGCTTTCCTCACTGGGTTAGTAGCTCACGTCCCTTACAATACAGGATTTGAACCAGAGAAAGGACTGGAGGGACCAGTAGTGTCTCGTTGAAAGTCGGAACTTGGCAATTGTCTGTGGTTTTCCGCATGTGGAAACCAAGCGTACCTTTGGCTATTTTGTGTGTTTTTATTATAAATATGCCTCATGTGGCATAAGAAACTTATGTCTGTAAGTTTTAATGTCGTATACATTATATCCACTATGTTTTCGTGCGTAACGCTGATGGATAAAAATATTCGTTGTGTGGTATGGGTTGTATAAGGGACATATGGTGTATGTTTGAGTCCATGTGTGCAAAGCACGTGTGACATTTTCTAGGATCGGATTTTGGTAAACTTGAGGATCCAGCCAGTTATGACGTTGGGTGATTAGAGTTTATTGTTTTCCAAAAAAAAAAAAATTTAGTCGCGTTCTGGGCCCACATCTAGGTTCGGGGCGTGACAAGGTGGTATCAGAGCATGGTTCAAGCTCTCGGATTGTGTGTATGGGAATTAGTAGAATGATTGTTTGAGTTTAGGTTCATCCCCTTAGTTTTTAAAGTTGGGTAGATGGAACCTTGAGTTGGAATGAGATCAAATCCCCTTTATTTTGATAAATGGTGTGATTTTAGTATCAAAGTTGATACTTTAAACCCAATATTTGGATGTGAGAATATCTTGTGGATTGGAATCAAAAGATGTTGGGAGTACTGAAAGGCTCTGACATCGATTAGGCTTGGGAAATAATCTAGGAAGAGGATAAAAGGGAATGTTGTAAAAATGTAAGAACATGTGAAAATGTAAAGATGTAAGGAAAAATGTGAGAGTGATCGTAGAATGTAAGAAAATATTAGTATGGGAAACTGGAAGGAGTAGGAGTATGTATGTGTGAATATCTGTATGCTTGGATGTATAAAGGACTATGTATCTCCTTTGAATGTAATATATATAAGTATGTTTAGTTACTGTGTGTTGTGATGAAATTTTACTTTGAACTCCGTTATTGATACCTATGATCCTCAGGATGTCAGAATCACGGGGAGATTCTGAAAACCAGGGGGAGAATGCAGTACCACCCCCAGGGAATCAACCTGAACTTTTAGACGCAGTCCGTGTCACTGTGGAGGCTTTCCAAAGGGTTGTAGATGATCTCCACCGACCACGGGAGAGAACTCCCGAGGGAAGAGCTACTTCAGCTCTGAAAAATTTCAAACAATTGAACCCGCCGACTTTCTCGGGAAATGCGGAACCAACTGAAGCTGAAAACTGGATTAACCAGATGAGTCGAATCTTCGACACTCTAGCCACAGCTGAGGACCTAAAGGTGACTCTCGCCACCTATCAATTGGAGGGAGACGCCTATAAATGGTGGGAAGTCAGATATAATGCGAGAAACCGTGAACCCATGACTTGGGAGGAGTTCTCTACAGCTTTCCTTTCTCGCTATTATCCAAAGGTGGCAAGGGATGCTAAGAGGAGACAATTCCTCGATCTCAAACAGGGCTCCGATACGGTAGCCCAGTACACTGCAAAGTTTCTAAATCTTTGTCAATATGCTCCCCGCATCTTTGACAATGAGGAGGTGAAAATCCAGCATTATGTTGAGGGACTTCGTCCTTTCCTTCAGCAGCAAGTCGCAGGAATTCAATTTGCCACTTTAGAAGAGGTGATTAGTCGAGCTTCTATGGTGGAAGCAGTTGACATCACTAACAGAAATGTGGATCGGTCTCGGCAAGGAGATGCACCGAAACCTCCTTTGCCTAACAAAAAGAGGAAATTTAGTAAAAGTTCATTCACTAGGAAGGGACAAACATTTGTTGGACAGACCAGTTACACTGGGCCTAGGCAAGTGGTATGCTACACGTGTAATCAGCCGGGTCACACGGTAAAGCAATGTCCACAGAACAACGTTCCAGCAGCTAACAACCGAGTATGCTTCAGATGCAAACAAATGGGACATTTCATTAAAGATTGTCCTTATCCTGACACCGGAAGCAACATGGCAGGACCTTCTCAGAATGTTAAACCGATGCAATCTCAAATGCAGTCTACTCCACCACCCTCCAGAGGTTCAGTGGCATCTGGAAATGCGCCATGAAGGACTGGAGAAGCTAGAAATCAAGGACGCTCTCAGACGACTCGAGGAAGAGTCTACACCATGGGAACCCAGGAGGAGGAGCCGACAGAGAACGCTGTAATGGAAGGTACCATACCTCTTTTTAGTTTCATGGCACAAGTATTAGTAGATACTGGCGCTTCACATTCATTCATCTCTAAATCATGTCGGGATAAATTGAATTTATCATCAGTAGTTGCCACCAAACCTTTGATGGTAGTGTCACCATTAGGAAAGAAAGTACGGGTTGATCAGATATGCGAATCCTGTGTTCTTAGAATGAATGATCTAGATATAATATATGATTTCTTTTTAATAGAAATGACAGATTTTGACATCATTCTAGGAATGGATTGGTTAACTGCACACCAGGTTTTGATAGATTGCCTACAAAGAAAAATTTATGGGATATCACCGACCAGAATCCGATTTGTAGAGAAATTAGTACCATATGAGAACATCAGAGTTCAGTTCTCTGGTTTGAAGACATATCCTGGTAGAATTGTAGCTAGCATGGGATGGGAGGATGTAGAAAGTATAGAAGCCAGTTTGCCTCGAGTGGTTTGTGAGTTTCCAGATGTATTTCCAGATAAACTCAGTGGTTTACCTCCACGCCGAGAGATAGACTTTGTTATTGACCTGCAGCCTGGACCATCTCCTATATCTATGGCACCATATAGGATGGCACCGGCCGAACAAAAAGAGTTAGCCAAGCAAATAAATGAACTGCTCCAACTTGGTTTCATTCGTTTGAGTACTTCACCTTGGGGTGCACCAGCTCTCTTTGTGAAAAAGAAAGATGGGTCACTGAGAATGTGTATAGATTACCGCCATTGAACCAAGTAACCATAAAAAACAAGTACCCATTGCCTAGAATAGATGATCTATTTGACTTGTTGAGAGGAGCAAGGTGTTTCTCAAAAATTGACTTGAGATCTGGGTATCACCAACTTCGAGTCAGGGAGGAAGATATTCCCAAAACTGCTTTTCGTACCCAATACGGCTTATATGAGTTTCTGGTCATGCCTTTTGGAGTAACAAATGCACCAGCAACTTTCATGGATTTGATGAATCGGATTTTCCGACCATATTTAAGAGAATTCGTAATCGTCTTCATCGATGATATTTTAATATATTCGTCGACTGAAGAGGAACATGAACAGCATCTACGTGTCATTTTACAGACTTTACGGGATCACCAATTATATGCTAAACTTAGTAAATGTGAATTTTGGCTGACCCAAGTCCAATTTCTCGGACATGTGGTGTCAGCAGATGGAATTTCGGTGGATCCGGCAAAAGTGAAAACAGTTATGAATTGGGAAAGGCCTAAAAATGTCACAGAAATTCGAAGTTTTATGGGTTTAGCGGGCTATTACCGAAAATTTATCCCAAATTTCTCTCAAATTGCAGTACCAATGACTCGTTTGACACAAAAAGATGTCAAATTTGAGTGGACAGAAGACTGTGAGAAAGCATTTCAGGACCTAAAGGATAAACTAACCACCTCTCATGTGTTAATCATACCTTAACAAGGACGTGGTTATGAGGTCTATTGTGATGCTTCCAAACTGGGATTAGGATGTGTTTTAATGCAAGAGGGAAAAGTAGTTGCTTATGGGTCCAGACAGTTGAAAGGACACGAGCAAAACTACCCCACTCATGATTTAGAACTAGCAGCAGTGGTGTTTGCCCTGAAACTTTGGAGACATTACTTATATGGTGAACGATTTAATGTCTTTTCTGATCACCATAGTCTCAAGTATTTATTCACTTAGAAAGATTTAAATATGAGGCAACGGAGATGGATGGAGTATTTAGGAGATTATGATTTTAAACTCTCCTACCATCCCGGAAAAGCTAATGTGGTAGCAGATGCCCTAAGTAAGAAGTCTCGTGGTGATGTTGCAAATGTAGCGTCATTACAATGGAAATTATTAGAAATTCTATCTGACTATGATTTAGAATTGGTTGAAAGTAGTGAATCGGCATGGATTCAAAATCTAGTGTTGCAACCCGAAATAGTCGGAATAGTACTGGAACGACAGCAAAGCGATGTTGAGGCACAAGAAGTGATAGCTCAACTATCAAATGGAGCAGGGTTAGAAGATTGGAAGGTTAGAACCGACGGAGGTTTAACTTTCAAAGGACGATTGTTCGTCCCAGAGTCAGAAGGATGCAGAAAGGAAGTGCTTAGACATTTCCACCACTGTAAGTTTGCCGTTCATCCTGGTAGTACCAAGATGTATCGCGATTTATGCCGACAATTCTGGTGGAAAGGAATGAAGAGAGAAGTGGCCGACTTTGTTTCTAAATGTTTAACCTGCCAACAAGTCAAAGCTGAACATCAACGACCTGGTGGAAAAATGCAACCTCTTCCAGTAGCCAAATGGAAGTGGGAACATATTACCATGGATTTTGTAATAGGATTTCCAAAATCAGTAAGGAAGAATGACTCCATATGGGTAATTGTGGACCGACTGACTAAGTCAGCCCATTTTCTACCTATCCGGAAGAAAGACACTTTGACCACTCTGAGTAAGTTGTATATCAAGGAGATAGTCCGACTACATGGAGTGCCAGTCTCCATCGTGTCAGATAGAGATACCCGATTTGTCTCTCGATTTTGGCAGGGATTACAGACGCAGTTAGGCACCAGGTTATGTTTTAGTACAGCATTTCATCCTCAGACGGATGGTCAGTCTGAGAGGACTATCCAAACATTAGAGGACATGTTGAGAGAATGTGTCATGGACATGCAAGGAAGTTGGGAAGATCATCTAGCTTTAATTGAATTTGTATACAACAACAGCTATCAGTCAAGTATACAAATGGCACCATACGAGGCTTTATACGGTAGACCCTGTAGATCACCTCTGTGTTGGACAGAAGTAGGAGACAAAGCTTTGTTAGGACCAGATATGGTACGTGAAACGACAGAACAAATGGAAGTCATAAAGCAACGTCTCAAAACCGCTCAGAGCCGACAAAAAAGTTACGCTGATAAAAGACGGAGACCATTAGAATTTGAAGTCGGAGACTTTGTGTTCCTACGTGTAGCTCCACGTCATGGAATACAGAGATTTGGACGTAGAGGAAAGTTGTCACCACGATACGTTGGACCTTTCGAAGTTTTGAAGAGAATCGGAGAAGTTGCTTACCAGATAGCACTACCTCCAAGCCTAGAAAAGGTACACAATACATTTCATGTGTCTATGCTCAGAAAATACGAACCAGATCCATCTCACGTGTTGAATGTAGAAGACATTGAAATCGCTGAAGATCTAACTTTTGAAGAAATACCCCTTGAGATCCAAGATACCAGGACTCAGGTGCTTCGACAAAAAACTATACCACTAGTGCAGGTGTTATGGCAACACCAAGGAACTCAGCACGTCACTTGGGAACCAGAATCGACTATAAGGAAAGTATATCCGAGTCTCTTCGCTAATAAAAGGTACGATTTTCTTTTTCTATTTAAATTTCGGGACGAAATTTCTTTAAGGGGGGTGGGATGTAATACCCCAGCCCAATTTATGAGTTAATTATGATTAATTAGGATTAATTAAATATTTTTTATCCGTTAATTATGAAATATCTTCCTCTAATCGTAAAGTGTATCAAATAAGTTTTTCAACGGATCTGAGTTTGACTCGATCCGAATCCGATAACTCTTTTAATTAAATTCCAAAGGTATATGGGTGAGTTATGAATATAATAATAATATTATTTTAGGCTTAAACCTTAGCTGCTATATAAACTCAGTCATTTGACTTAGTTTGAACTTCAAATTTTATATTATGCATTATTTTTAAATTCCGGACCTAATGACATGCCAATTTCGCTATAATTTCGCTAATTTATTTTACCCCTAAGTTTTAAAGTGATAAAACCCCAATTTGACAGTGTAGAGGAAGTCCTAAAAATATACAGAGAGAGTCAGTACTCAATCTGTATTATAACTAAGCTGTTTATTTCTTTACACTTTGAAATAGTTGGTTTTTGATATTTGTTTTAAGCCATGAAATATGGGCCGTTGAATATTCTTTCACTTGGAAAATGTGGTTTTCGACTTCAAAACACTTTGGAACTTTAGAATGTTTTTATCAGACAAATTTACTCTATCAAACTATAAGGTTGGATACTTTCAAAAAGAATCTTTAAGATTAGGAGATTTTGTTAAAACGGTGATTTTTAGCGAAAACACTGGGTTTTTGAGATAGATTTCACTCCAAATTTTAATACCATGCTCCGTTTTTAATACCTGACCTACTGAACCAATTGTATCAATTTAGTGAGACTCTGAAATACCCCGATAAAAGAAAGGACATAGATGTAAATAGTAAAAAGAATAAACTAATATTATACTATAAATAATATCAGAAACCAAACGAAAGATAGGTTTCAAAGCTACGGATGTAGCTTTTAGTTGTGCTGGAAGAATACAACACCGCCAATTGCCTATGTCACTGTGCGGTAGTTGTAATAATAATATTAATATATATAACAATAAATGCATAGTTATTTAAAAACCTATAAACCTATGAATAGCTTCGGCAACCTGTATGATTAAAAAAATCATACGGTTGCCTATAAATAGGAGTAATCGGCGAGGAAGGCAGAAGGTAAAGAAAAAAAGAAACTCCTCTGCCGTTTGCTCTCTCTCCCTCTTTCAAAAAACAGCAAACCTTCTCTCTCCTATTTTTCTTTCCTTTCTTCTTCTTTCTCTTGCTTTGGCCATACCAGCAGCAGCCGAGCGTTCGGGTTTCCCGTATTCTTTTCAAGGTTTTCAAATTTAGTCAATCTTATACAGAATTTTGTACCCAAGGTATCGAAATAATTCTACTTTTATTTTTATTAACTCCATAGCAAATTAAGAGTAAAATAGCTTAGTATTGGGGTTCAAAAAATGAGATTTTTTTTAAATGGAGGAAAAATAGATTTCCTCTTAAAATTTAAATTTTACCCTCAAAATTTGTATTATTTTACGTTCAAAATATAATTTTTGACCCTAAGTAAAATCGGGGAAAAGATTAACCCCAGCTGACTATTGTGTGTTTATTTTTCCGCCTTGTGTGTTTAAATTCCTGTACTGTACCCTCTGGGCCACATTCTCAATACGTCTCCATGGTCCTTCTTCCAGAAGATAATACGAGGATAGGGCACTGAGTACTTTTATTTACTTTACTGTCTCTGTACCCTCTGGGCCACATTTTCAATACGTCTCCATGATCCTTCTTCCAGAAGACAATACAAGGATAGGGCACTGAGTACTTTTATTTACTTTACTGTCTGTGTACCCTCTGGGCCACATTCTCAATACGTCTCCATGGTCCTTCTTCCAGAAGACAATACGAGGATAGGGCACTGAGTACTTTTATTTACTTTACAGTCTCTGTACCCTCTGGGCCACATTCTCAATACGTCTCCATGGTCCTTTCTCCAGAAGACAATACGAGGATAGGGCACTGAGTACTTTTATTTACTTTACTGTCTCTGTACCCTCTGGGCCACATTCTCAATACGTCTCCATGGTCCTTTCTCCAGAAGACAATACAAGGATAGGGCACTGAGTACTTTTATTTACTTTACTGTCTTTGTACCCTCTGGGCCTCTCACAATACGTCTCCATGGTCCTTTCTCCAGAAGACAATATGAGAGAAGGCACTGAGTACTTTATATTTTTCATTTTATTGTAATGTTTTGGATGGCTGACAACTAACTTTCTGACATAATTTAAAGGAGTAGAAAGAGCCTAGGTGACTCATTACACATATCATGTTTTCTGGAAAAATAGCATAGGTTTTGGGAAATTATTATGCGTATATACTGACAAATAGAAAATTTATATATTTTACTCTATCTTACAGATTTTCTGTGAAAAACTCAACCGGAGAAGGTGAGGAGACTCGAACCAACACTTGTATTGTGTTATATGTTAAACCCACTAACACCAGGCTGAAATGGGACCCATGGTTAATTAAAGATGGAAAAGGCTATATAGGTCCAGAATACGAGACCTGACACTGCCTACATGTAAGGGATGTAAATGTTCTAACTGTTTAGAACGTAGGCGTTAAAATGGTGTCGGGGAGTCGAGGACTTGTAGTCTCTAACGCAGTATGGACCCATGGAGCGTCTGGGAATTGTCGGGTAAAAACTGGGTGAAGCCATTCGTGTTATTAAATCCAGTTTTATATGTTGTGTGATATCGATTATTTTATTGATCTCTTGTATTGGTATTGGATACACCAAATGGTAAGGCTGAAATATGGTGGTTCTCTCAGAATAAGTCCCTTTGTAAGGAGGGCACTAGAAATCATGCATTATCATGCATCTGACATTGCATGTGATAATTTTGTTCATAAGTTAAATCTGTGGAAGATAATAACTTTGTAAAGTTTGATATTTGCCGTTGGGCTATAATTGCTGAGATTAGCCGAACACCGTTTGCGAACCGCTGGGTTGGATGTGTTAGTAGGCTGTGGTCGACCGCCATCAACCGTTGGTGTTGGATGGGCTAGTAGACCGGGTCGTGGAGACCTTATGCACTTGCAAGTTGCTATATTATTTCCGTGGAGGAATTAATATTAGTTCTGGTTGGAACTTTAAATGGGGGCTGACCCCGGTGTTGTAACATGGCTGGGGACCGACCCCGGTGTTAACAATACAATCTGAGTAAAAACCTTAGAAGATGATCCTAGGGTGAAAATGGGTTAAGTGGATTAACCGCATTGCATTCATGAAACATGCATTATTTATTGTTTCATATAATATGTTGGATGTTATGGTGGAAGTGAGTTAAGTGGATTAACTGCGTTTCATTTATGGAACATGCATTGTTGTTTATTCCATGAATATTGTATGTTGGATTTTATGGTGAGCTTTCCTCACTGGGTTAGTAGCTCACGTCCCTTACAATACAGGATTTGAACCAGAGGAAGGACTGGAGGGACCAGTAGTGTCTCGTTGAAAGTCGGAACTTGGCAATTGTCTGTGGTTTTCCGCATGTGGAAACCAAGCGTACCTTTGGCTATTTTGTGTGTTTTTATTATAAATATGCCTCATGTGGCATAAAAAACTTATGTCTGTAAGTTTTAATGTCGTATACATTATATCCACTATGTTTTCGTGCGTAACGCTGATGGATAAAAATATTCGTTGTGTGATATGGGTTGTATATGGGACATATGGTATATGTTTGAGTCCATGTGTGAAAAGCACGTGTGACATTTTCTAGGATCGGATTTTGGTAAACTTGAGGATCCAACCAGTTATGACGTTGGGTGATTAGAGTTTATTGTTTTCAAAAAAAAAAAAAAATTAGTCGCGTTCCGGGCCCACATCTGGGTTCGGGGCGTGACAGAAGATGTTGAGTGTTTTGCTGTGATTGAATTAATCAAATGATTCTAAGAGTTCATTTTATCTGATTGAATTTCTTGTTGAAATTTAGAACAAGTATCCAATTAATTTTAATTGAATTTCTTGTTAAAATTGAGATAAATATCTTTGAATTCAAATAATTTTGATTGAGAATTAGAATGGCCATAGAGCATAGTCTAAATTCAGTTATACCCATTAGGTGAGTTTTGGGCTTATTCCATTAAGTAGTGAACTTTATTGAACTAAGGCATTGGACCACTTGGTATCACAACTTCAGGTTATTCATCAAAGTTTTTCATCATTTGCTAACTTCAATTGAAATGATATTCTCTGTTTATTTTTAAAATGATTACTTATTCATTACTAGAAAAAGAAAGGTACACTCCTATTTCAAATTCTTATCCTTTTCTTTCGAAAGTATAGGAAGAAATCTGCATAACTTGATCCTTACCATCGATATAGATCAGAAGTCACTCCATGATGATGAAGTGATCATGGAAAAAGTGATATTCCCTGAAGCCAAAGAAAAAACATTTAAGATGCTAATGTTGAAAGTGATAGTGTTTTTATTTTGAAAGTGGTCTAAGGAAGTTGAGGAATAATGTGAGAGTTGGGGCTTTCTTTCCTAGCCCGGCATGTGGGTGGCCTGCTATGTTTGGCCTCTATATTTCTCTGTCTGGCTCAGGTTTGGTTTAATTTCTTTTTATTTTGGGTTTCTTTTTTTTTCTTTTTCTTTGAATAAATTTTAACTTTCATTCAAAAAAAAAAAAATGTAAGAGTTGTGATTATTATATCGTGGTGATGTCATTCTTATTCATAAAAGGAAAATTTCATTTCAATATTATTTATAATAAATGAAAAATAATGTCCATGATAACATTATCAACTATGAACCGCTTTTGGAAAGATTGGTGGATTGGAGAGAGACCTCTTATGGATTCTTATCCTAGGTTGTTCAGAATTTTTGAGGAACAACAACGCGTTGGTAAAAGACTATGTCACGCCTCGACACCAAAAGTGGACTCGGAACGTCACTGATTTTTTTTTTTTTTTTTGGAAACTAAACTCAAGAATTCTAACTAGGTCAGATCAACGGTTAGACCAAAAGGTCACACATGATCTTTACATGTGGACTCAAACATATACCATAAGTCTACCCGAAAGAGATACAACCACTAACACATAATTCCAACAACGAATTATTATTACAACATCATTAGAGTAACTACGGAACACATGGTAGTTCAATACATGATATCAATACAAACTAAATACCACACATGGTACTTTACATAAGCAAAGGGTTCAAGGAACCAAAAAGCAAAGATAATGGAATTCCCCTCAATGGGAATCCCAAGGCAACGCAGCAGCTTATCCATCCTAAGCTTCATACGGAGGGTTCTCCTCCTCGGGCACATCTCCTGACATGTGAGTAGTGTGAGCTAACTAGCCCAGTGAAGGAAATATAATAATGCAGTCTAATGAAACATCAGGTTAGTAAATAATCAACATTTGCAATATAATATCTCATGCTTGACAATAAATTCTCAACATCAAGTATAATCTCAACATCATTTCATTATTGTTGTCATCCAACGTAACGCCTACATACTACGCTGAGACCATTGTATTAAGTCCCAACACGGTCAAAATACATCCTTACAAGTACATCTCCGGCCCTCACATGGCCGATATTGACACTCCTCAAGTCAGCAACTTTCGACACCCCTGGTCTAGTAGACGTAAACCATCTCACACACATGGCCGATATTGGTTCAAAAGTCAAGGGCACGTGGAAGCAGTATTACATATCTCATATGATCAACATCATAAACATTTACAATCATCATAAGCACTTCTTACAATAGTGCATCATGTCTAGGCACATGGGTGGGTTCATCAAACTTGAAACCACTCATTGCTCAAGATCCATCTCATTAAACCTGATTACACCTATTGCAAAGTTAAGTCCCCTCACCGAAAATGTGTGGTATCGAGGTCTCTGTTCAATATGCAAACAAGTGCACAATCAATAGTTGGTCAATATATATAGCATTCAAATGCATACATACAAATAGTATTTCAAAACCATATTTTTTTCCCAAAAATCTCCAAGGTAAATGGAATTGAGTCTCCTACTTGGTTTCTAACCATTTTAAGTTACAATAATCCACAATAATAATAATAGGGTGTTCAGTCCAAAACTCATATTGTCTTCTGGCCATGACCAGATTGACGTATTGAGTTAGGTCTAGATACTCAGATCACTTCTCGTGTTGTCTTCTGGATAGGACCAGATTGACATATTGAGTAAGGCCTCGAGGTCACTCAGTGCCCAACAGATATAGCGCCGGCCTAGAAGTGAAGTCAATCAGTGCTCGACAAATAGAGTCGGCCTGGAAGTAAATACAAATAGTATATATACTATAATAATAAGAGAAGAAGGGTTAGTGCAACTTTTAAATTATTAAAGGGTATAAACATCATTAAAACTTAGGTCTAACACATGTATCATCAATCAATCAAGATTTCACATTCAAAAACTAGGTTCCTCAGAACATGCCTCGGAACCAGGTACTGTGGCTTCGGATCGTCCGAACTATTGTCTAAAACTAGTCACAAACTTCGGAACTTGGGTCTATCTTCGGACTGTCCGAAGATCAAGTCTCAGATCTGAAGGTCCTTCCGAACCTAAAAATAGAGAAAACAGGCTTCCATGGGTCTGTGTGTCTCGGATCATGCCAAGAGATGCTCGGATCGTCCGAACCTCTAGGTCCTTCCGATCACAGCTCAGAACATTCGGAGCAGAGGCTGGAAAGTGGCTAGCCTCGGACATTTTTGGACATCGAACTGAAGCTCGGAACTTCCGAAGGTCACTCTCGGACCGTCTGAAGGGGGTTACCCTCGGACCGTCCAAAGCACAACTCTCGGACCGTCCGAGAGTCGTCTTCCTCCTCTGTCTGCAACAGCAGACAGTGATGGGCAGAAACACCATGAAATACGAATCCAGAAACAATTGGTTTTCTGGATTCGATTTTCACATCCAACCGATCAGATGGACTCTTCAATGAGTCCTCTTACCATAGGGAGTGGTTTAAAACTTTAACACTTAATAAGCCATCGGATTTTAACACCAAAACCACACTGACACAAGAAATCGCATATTTTTCCTTAGACTTGAAATCCATTTTTACTCACTCAAAACTTAGTCAAATTTGCTTCTACTTGATTCTAAACCGACTGAAATTTAAAGAGGAACACAATGGTTACCTTCACTTGAGTTCTTGGGTTGAAAATCCAAGCTTTTGAAAAAAAACTTCCTCTTTAAGCTATGGTGAAGAAAACTTGGGAAAAACTGACAAAGAGGGAGAGTTAGCTTTCAGGTAACCGAGAGATTAAGAGATGAAAAATTTTGAGGGAGATTAAGAGCTGGGCTGAGAGGGTAGTCTTATAAAAATCACTGAGCAATCGGAGGAGGCCACTCGGGCGCTGCATGCAAGGGTACCAACGTCCCCAACGGTAACTACACTGTTTGGTATCTGGTTGCAAATAAGTCCTTGCAAATTTCTAGTTTTGCAAAAAGGTCCACTTTTGATAAAAATTATGTTTTTAACTTAAAACATGACTTGAAAAGCTCAAAAATTTTAATCCAACTTGACAGATAAGTTGGTTTTTAACAACTCTAATCACCATAAAAATTTGGAGATTTAAAATTAACTAAAACCCATAGATTTAAATAAAATTCACAATTTAACACTATTTACTTAATTTAATTTGTGTCAAATAAAAAGATTTAAAGTCCTCATTTTTGGGGTTTGAAAGAATAAACTAGACCATACTAAAATGGTCTAACATACCAAGCTTGTTTCAAAAAAATTCTCATTTCCAAAACCATTTAAAAATATTTATTTATCCCTTTCGGGGTTTTGACGGGCGGTTTTAAATACTATTTTCTGAAAATAAAATAATTATAAAATCAGAAATAGGAATCCTTGATTAAGAAAAATAATATCATCCAATAATAATCACATAATGACACAATTAATAAAATAATAACAATAAGTGGTAAATTACCATTTTGCCCCTCCAGCTGGACGAGTTGGATCACTGAGTTTTCGAGCTCAGATTGGGCCACACCTAGGCTTTTCACAAGGCCCTAACCGTAATCTTCGAGATTAACTGGTCTAAGAAGGATTTATTAAACTATTTACGCCTAATTTGGGTCAGAGAATTACAGACTATGTCAAATGGGATAATAATGCTGTTTCATGGCAATTTGACTTCCGAAGAAATTTGAGATCCTTCGAAGAAGAGAGCCTCCATGGCCTTTTAACAATCCTAGGAGAATTCCCATTGGCAACGACATAAAATGATGAAATGATTTGGTCAGGAGAGGCTTCGGGTAAATTTTCAGGGAAAGGAATGGTGTCTTTGGCTTAAAGTTAGTTGTCATTTGACTTTGGGCTCCCCAAATCAGTTTAGGAAGGAGCAGCTCCACCAAGGGTTCAACTTTTCATTTGGTACGTTCTTAGAGAGAAAATCCTTACTAGAGCCGAATTGAAAAAAAAGGGTCTCCTTAGAGATGATGAAGCCCTTAATTGCATCTTATTTGGTTCACCTTTGGAAATGTCAATCATCTCTTTGTTCAATGTGAGAGAGCTAGAAATATTTGGTCAAATTCATCAATTTTATGGGAATTCCTGGGGTTATGCTTAGTTCTGTTATTTAAAATTTAGGGGCCTTAGAACATCCTGAGACTGAATCCTAGAAGGAAGATCGCTTGGCAAATAATTCCAGCAGTAATTCTATGGATAGTGTGGAAAGAAAGAAATGCTAGACTTTTTGAAGGGGTATCATCAACTGATTATGAACTTTTTCAAAAAGATAAATGGAGTTGGCATGTGTGGCTTTTGGCGAATCTAAGTTTTAAGGGTCATAGAATCAATGACCTCTTATTATCTTGGGAGGGTTGTATGAAGATCCAAAGAAGCGCGGCCAAGACAATGGAGATTTGGAAACCTCCTCAACTGGGTACTTTCAAATTTAATGTTGATGGTGCTTCTAGAGGGAACCCGGGTCCGGCAACAATTGGCGGAGTGTTGAGAAATCATTTGGGAGAAACATCCATTATGTTTAATGAAGCAATCGGGGTTAAAGGTTCAAATGAAGTGGAAATTCTTAGCATTAAGAGAGCATTAGTTATTTGGAAGAACAACTGTCAAGGACATCTAATCATTGAAAGTGACTCAGCAAATGCTTGCAAATGGGTCTTTGGTCTGTGTCGCCATCCTTGGAGATTGATTAATGTGGTTAGGGAAGTGAGAGATTTGGCCAAGGATTTGGGAGTTTCCTTTTAAAAAAGTTAGGCGCTCAGCTAATGGTGTGGAGGATTTCTTCACCAAGTTGGGAGTTGATGACTTTTAGCCGGAGTTTTCTTTTTGTGATTTCTCCTTCTGTACTTCTTTTCTTTTTTCTTTTTGACTTTTTTTTTTCTTGGTCTAATTCTAGTAGACCGTTTCCCTTGATTCTCTTCCATTTTTAACGAATCTCTGTTACTGCTCAAAAAAAAAAGTATGAACTATCTTTATTAGCATAAATGGTACGTATGACGTACATGTACATAAAAGGGACATAATCATAAATTTGTAAATTTATCAGAAATTTGCATAACCATAAGTGAGAGGATTACTGAAGTATATTGTTCTAGGTAGCAGTCAAGTAGTGATCAACTTAAAGTTAAATTGAACCTTGTTCGATAACCATTCGGCTCATTTTCACATTGGACCAAATATCAATAATAAAATATTTTTGATAGTGTAATTTTTTAAAAAAAAAACCAAGGTGTCTCGGCCTTTTATAGCACCTAATTAATCCTTAGGGCATGTGTAAACCTCTCTATCCACATACGCCAAATAACACTACAAGGAGTGATCATTTTGTGTTGAGAATAACTTGAATTCAAAACCTCCTGCATCTCAAGCATGTTCTTAACTGCCAAGCCAACTTTCACAAAATTTTATAATGAAAATTTAGAGATGATAATCATAAGTTGGATGATGATACAGGCCTAGGGTCGAATTTATGAAAATCCGCCAGTAAACGAGTAGTTTCAGAGTATGGTCTTTGAAAAACCTGCGCATCCTATTATGGTTCGTAAAAGGATTCTGCCTTGGCTGGGCTTTTGTTAAACAATACTTGAACCGAACCCATAAATTCAATGAAGTCTATGGATTTTCTAGATTAAGCTCTTTTCTAATCGAAATTGATTATGAATTGCGGAAGCATGAAATTAGAAGAGACTATGGAGAATTCGAATTTAGCACTACTTAATCTAAGAAGTTTATGAGACTAATTGAATCAAACACTAGTACTTACTTGTATGAAGAAGAAATCTAGATCCCGTCCAACTTCAAGAATAACACAACTCCACAGAGTCAGAGAGAAAATTATCAAATCTTATTCAACACTAGATTGTGAAAATTAGAATGGAGTAGATGGGTATTTATAGAAAAAATTAGCCAAAGGACCAAATTGCCCCTGCCTTGGTCAACCACACCAAGGTAGGCCATTTCTCTCTAAAATCCTATGAAAAAGAGAAAATTCTAGAAGATGGATTCTATCCTTGTTTAGACCAATCCATCTCCAACCTATAACTGTAACGCCCGCCCCATTTTCACCGAAATTAGAGTCTATTTTTTTTTTTTGAATTAAGAAGTGACAACGGGTGCGGACGTCACGACGCGAGTTAAGTCCGAGCTTCTAAAGCCCGGCCCTTAACTGGCCAACCCTACGCGTGCGCTGAACTAAGTCCACGAGAACGGTTCACGCGTAGGAAGTAAGCTCGCGGAATGTAATTATATGCGGAACATTATAATAGAGACTATCCTACCAGTTTTAGACAAAAGGGAAGATACATCACTAAAATACTAAAATACCCATATGTTCATAATCATATCTCAAAATGATAACGTCCAGAGAACAGTCCAAACCATAGCAAGAAACCGTAATTATTACAAAGTGACAAGCTAAGCTAATTAAATTACATTTCCAAAATAAAACTTAAATAAAACTAAGTATCCGCTTTCCCAAGCTCCTAAGCTTGGCTCCCGTCGCGTCCACCATTCCCGCCGTCTCCTGCGTCATCAGCTAGGGTAGAAGTAGGGCGTTAGACAACGCGTCTAGTAGGACTCCGAGTAGGGCTAGCACATGGATTAGTGAAAACAAGCATACTGATAACAATATAATAAAACCATATGATGAATGCCATGCCATGGGTGTCTATGTCATGTATCCCACCCATCATCTATATCATCATAAATGTCATATCCCCCTTGACGGTAAAACCTCATCAAGGCGTCCCCATGTTTGCTTCTCAGTCGCCCCGACGGAGCATGGACTCCGGTTATAGCCTATCAGGCTATCCCCATGTCTGTTCTCGGTCGCCCCGACGGAGCATGGACTCCGGTTATGGCCTATCACGCTATCCCCATGTCTGTTCTCGGTCGCCCCGACGGAGCATGGACTCCAGTTATGGCCTATCAGGCTATCCCCATGTCTGTTCTCGGTCGTCCCCGACGGAGCATGGACTCCAATTCCTTTATTTTCCCGCCCATGCCATGCATGAGATGTAAGTGCATTATGCTATGTAGTATAGATATATATAATTCATATCTTTAATACATATAATCCATAGCATTGGAAATATAAGCCATAGCATTTAACATATAATCCATAGCATTTAACATATAAACCATAGCATTTAAAATATAATCCATAGCATTTAAAGCCCATCTTAAAATAGATCATATATTTATCGAAATAAAATACGGAAACCATCACATACACATAATCCACGACTTACAAAAAGGTAGGAATCCTACCGAATACCGACTAGCGTCCCTTTGCGTTTTCGTCCGATAAATCTGGTCGCCGATCGTGCACCGTTTACGATGTCCCGATACCTTATTATACATTACCAAATCAGTCCATATTTTATCCATGATTAAGTCCCTAACTGATCACAAACTTAGATCCATTAATGTCCCATTAACCATGTCATATGATCATTAAGATTAGCCATTTAATTAAGCTAATCCTTATTTCTTTAAACACATGTAAAACCCCATACTTAGCCCATAATTGATCCATAACTTGGATCCCTTAACGTTCCATTGACCATGATATATTCATTTAACAAATCAATCCTTAACTCATTTAATTTCCATTTATCTAATTACCTACATAATTCTAATTTTAGCCCATAACATGACCTACAAGTGGTTCAATATTAACCATACTTAAGGTCCATTAATTCCATTACCATAAGATCATTTTTGAACATACTCAAGTCCATGGTCATCCTCCCATGGTGTTCTTGAATTTGGCCAATATTTACCATTTTGCCACTCTTCCTTTCCATGATTATCATTCATTTAATCCATGCATAATTAAGTCCATAATTGATCCATCTACTTAGATCCATTAATGACCATTAACTATGTTACAAAATTATCAAAAATCAGCCCCTTTAAAACATTACATACCATACTTAAAAAAAAAAGTCCATTTAAATTTACAACACAACACCCTAGGTTTCGGCCATACAAACCATTTACCTCTTACATGAATTTCATCATAAAAACCCCTTTAAAAATTACTTACATTTAATCATTTAAAATCTTAAAAATCATGAATCATATTCCATGGTTTCCATTCACTAAAACCCCATTAAAAATCATTTAAAAACCTACCATGCTTTTCTTCACTAAGATCCCTTTAAAATTACAACCATTTGATCCTTTTAAGCCTCCAATGTAATAACACCTACTCCATATATTTCATCCTTTTAAACCCATTTACAACCATCATTACATCACCATAGGATTCATGGTTCATTCCATCCATGCCTTTTAGGCCATTAAGAACCATCAATATTTCCCATGATTTTTCTTTTTTTTTTTCCTCATAAAAATCCCTTTAAAATTACCCACATTAAATCAATAAAAACTTAAAACCCTAAATCATCCTCCATGGCTTCCATTCTTCATAATCACTTAATTACCTCCATCATTCATTCAAACATCACATATATCCATGCTTAAATAAATTTTAATACATAATGTCCTTTATGTCCATTTATTTTTCTTAATCAATCTCTCTCATTTTATCCATTTTTCACTACATCTTTTGGATGGATTTTAAATCCAAGGCCCAAGATGTTTTTGGCCACCATCCAATCCAAGGAAAATGGATTTCATGATCTCTTTTTAAATCTTAAAAAAATGTAACCTCTTGTTTAAGAAATACTTACAATCCGGTCGGCTCCTCTGACTTTCTTTCTCCTCTTGATCTCCTTAGCCTTTCTTCTTCTTCTTGTGCTATCCTTGGAAGAGAGGGGACGGTTTTGGGAGAGGGAGTGAGGGAGAGAATGAGATGAGAAAGGGATGGAGACAAGTGATGAGAACCCTAGTCCTTTCCCTCCCCTTTTGGTTTGCTTGGATTTCTTTCTTCTCTTTTCTTTTCTTCTTCTCTTCTTAGCTTTCCTCTTTTCTTTTCCTTGGGTAAGGGACAGTTTTTTGAGAGTAAGAAAGAGAGTGAAACGGTGGAGAGGTTTGAAGAATGAGATGAAAACATCTCATTTAGGTTGCTAACTCATCATTAGGTCCCCCACCTACCACACATGGGTTAATGTGTTTAATGGTGGTGGTTGGGATAAAACCACCACCTTTAAGCACATGGTTTATTTTGTGTTTGTTTGGGTGGTTTGTGTTTCTTAGAGTGGTTTTGACCATTTGACCATGACTAGATTAGCTTAGTCAACTTAATTAATTTGATCATTAAATTAAGTTAATTAATTTCCACTTAAATTAATTTCATTAAATTCCCTCCATGAAATCCACCCATGGTTGACCAAGTCAACCATGGTGGCCGGCCCCACCAATTCTTGGTCCACACACCACCTCACTTGGTGAGGTGGAGGTGGGTCCCATTTTGGCCATGTCACTTAGGTCCAATTAATATTAACTTAGATGATTTAATTTCCAATGCAATCCATTCTTCTTATTGGATAACCATTGGGCCCATGGCCCAATTAAATTCCCTCCTATCCATTTACCTTAGGGCTTATCTATCTTGACCCATTGGGTCCCAAATGGGTATTTGACCCAATTTGACCATTCTTGACCTAATTAATCATCATTGACCAATTAAATGAATTCCATCCAATCCATGGTCCATTGGACCATACTTGGGCCTTTGCCCCAAAATTTGATCCATTTCGCATCCATTACATGAAAATTCCTTATTTTTCCATTATTAAAATAAATAAATGCCATATATATGTTGATTTAAAAATTCGGGCTATTACAATAACGTGTTTTACGGCTTATTGAATTGACAATATATAAAACAAATTAAAGAAAAGGAATCTAAGTAGGCAAATTTGCCCACCTACTTTGTTGTGCCTACTTTCTCCACTTCTTTTCCTTATATGCTTCCACCTCCTTTCACTCTATGCTTCATAAGCCACTTGCACATGGGAGATGTAACGCCTTGTGCTTTTGGCCCATATAGTGATCTAGGAGGATCCCCCAGCAGAAAACACAACATAGACTGTGTAAAATCTGAAGAAAATCAAGTTGTACATTGTTAGTCAACTGGCAGATCGTCTAGTAGCTGTTCTGCACAATAGATAAGACTGTAAATAGTACCAGTCAATGTACCAGTTGACTGGTACATCATCTACTACTTGTCTATAAGGACAGACAGCTCTCATATGGTACTAGTCGATGTATCAATCAACTGGTACATCGACTAGTACGTCAAGACAACATTTTCGGCAGTTTAGAGCAGTTTTTGGAGCAGTTTTCTTCAATTTAAATCGTGTTTTGTGGTTCCTAACAGTTATAACCGACCCAGGAGGTGGGTTTACAAAAGAGGAAGTTGTAGGAGATGAGGAAGGAACCCAATCTTTCATCGGTGGAGACACATAGGAGATAGGGAGATTAGTTGATTTTCTCCCACTCAATGTTGCTTCAAGTTGCAAAGACAACAAGGAGCAAGATGAAGAGGAACCCACTCTTTCATCGGGGGAGACCCATCTGAGACATGGAGATTAGTTGATTTTCTTCCACTCAATGTTGTTTCAAGTTGCAGAGACAACAAGGAGCAAGATGAAGAGGACCCACTCTTTCAATGGTGGAGTCCCATCTCAGAAGGGAGAGGACTTGATTCTCTCCTTCTCAAGGTTGATTCAAGCTGCACTCTTTCCACGGTGACCCTGAATGTAATGACCAGACCCCAAACACAGGGCTTAGGGTCCAACTCAGTGTGATATTGTCCACTTTGGGCCTCGTACACAAGCGAACCCGCACTGTTTTGTTCCTGGGCCCTGGCCCAAAAGGCCTTACACTAGAGTAGAGGTGGGTGGCCTCAAATAAAGCCACCATCCTCTTTCTCCCAAACCAATGTGGGACTTCTCACATCAGTTTGGTGTGCTCCCAGCTGAGGGGCAGGGTATCACACTGAATTCTTGGAGGCAGGTGCAACTAGAAAGACCACTTAGCCATAGTGGAGAGTTGGCGTATAATTCCCTACCAAACTTTTTTAGAGAGGAGAAGGTTTCATCCCTCTCATATTCTGAATGAGATGTCAGAAGAGTAGAAGAAGTTTTTGTTCACTCTTTGTTTTTAGTGTATCCTAGATATGGAACACTTTGTATGACTACTCATTTTCTTAGTGGATGTTTTGCCAAGATTGGCACGTGGAGGTTTCCCCATTCAGAGTGTTTTACCATGTTAAAAAAAAATAGTGTCTCAGTCCCATTTTTTCATTTGTGTTATGTGTGTTGCCGGAACACGATCCAGATTCGGGTCTCGCTTGTTCGTCCAAAAGAGAATCGAGCAAGGCTGTTGAATTAAATTCCAGATCATATAGGCCCTCAGGGACTTTTTCTTTGAGCACTATCCCATATACTAGTGCCCCAAAAGGATTTGTGATAGAAGGAGAGAGGCATCTCATCTAAATATCATAGCATTCAACTCCCCACATGCGATAGTGAGACTTTTAGCACCCCATCATGACGCTTTTCTCTCACCCACACCGCCTCAAACTGTAAGGACCCACCCATTCTAACACAACAAACGGAGCCTTACACAAATTGAACACTATCCAGTAATGGGAGTGACATATTCATGGTTGCATTTTTTTTTTTTTTTTATGTTTCCTCTCAATTAACAATATTGCAAGTAATCATAGTGCAGAATATTTCAATAAATTAACCATGTTCATTAATCTTCATTCCCATATAGGATTAGTCATCATCTAGCATGGAATCATTCAATAGTCCAACAACTAAATTTTCTATTCAATAAAGAGGCTAATTTTAAATCATACGATAAGTGCTACATCGAAACAAATCAAATCAAAGCTTCCCCAACTACAAGTTGGAAACAAAAGCACAACTCAATCCCAAACTACGAATAAATCAAGTGATACTTGTTGTGTCTCACTCCTCAAATAAAATCTAGAAAATTCCTAACAAATTAACAACAACTATTTAAGCCAACGCTCCCAGTGAAGTCCCTCCTACGGATCTTCCTCACGGGCTTCTCCTTCCAATGGATTTCCTGAAAATGTAGGGGATGAGCTTTATGCCAGTGAAAGAAATAACTATACAAGAATTATGCATATAACAATATAACTAAGCATACAACAATAAATCCAAATAAATTTAAACATTATCTTACAAAAATGCATGTTATGTTATGATGCAATTATGATGCATACGTCCCCTACCCATGCATCTCAATGAACAAAACCAATCAACGAATCATTTAAAGCTCAACTTAACTAAGCATAGTACATGTGCACAAATAGTCATAAACCAACGAATGTGCACGACGAATATCCACAGGGAAGTGCAAGGCAATCGAAACAAGAACCCAACGAATATTCACGATGAATGTCCCCAAAGAAGTGCAGGGTTAGTAACTCGAATCAACAATACAAATCACCCACCAAAACGTGGATGCTCATGCATGACGAATCATAAAATATCTCATGCATGAATGCCATGTCATGTATGGCATTAACACATGGCATTAACATGATCATAATAAACGATTAACAATATAACATGTGTTAACAAATCCAATAAACACATGACCAATATAACATATGTTAATAATTTCAATGAACACATGACGAATAACAAATATTACATGTATTAGTCAATTCAAAAAACACACGACGAATAATAAATGTTACATGTGTCGACAATTTCATTATACACATGATATCTAGCCAATGCATTCACAAGATGCTCATACTAACATCTCAACAAACGATCCAAACATTCAAGTCGGAGTTCCGAACGATAAAACATAATCAAAATAACTTAATAAACAAGGTTATGTTTCCCTCACCTAAACTTTGCAATTTATCAAGTTCAGACACCACCAAATCCAAGCTCCAACAAGCTTCAGGTCCCCAAAATTACTATCATTGATTAGAATTTTGGACCATTATAACTTTTTTTATTTAACTCCTTTTTAAATCAAGGAATACAACAAATATACAAATTTGTTATGTCCAAACAAATCAAATCTAAGGGGTACTAAACAAATTACAATTAGTCTAAGGTTTAAAAGAGTTAAACAAAGCAGACTTTTACCTATGTTACAAAATTTTTTGGTATCAGTTCGAATCAAACCAAAGTCTCATATTCATACAGTGCATAGGTCTCTGAGAGGAAGATATATGGTTCGTTCGAAACGGACATTTGTAACCCGAGTTATGACCCAAATACTCAGACATATACACTGCTCAACAGTTTGCAGTCTCATCCGAGGTTTCTGTTTTACAGACCATATTCTACCCTTCAAATCGATGATTCCCCCTCTAAGATTTTTATTGGAGGTAAAATCTTTATGGGATTCAGTTTAGGCACAAATTTTTCACTGTTTCGATGATTACAGACCGAGATAAAAATTCCACAATCCAGCACTGTAAAATTGTTTCTTTTTCAGCAATCTACAACTATGTCCGAATTACAGACTTGGTTTTGGGTATCAAACCTCATTTAAAATTCATCATATTTTAACTTGAGATAATTCTCGTCATTCTTATCAGAATAAGTCGTTTCAAAGCCGGAAGTACAAGTTATGGTTTATTTAGTAAAACCCAGCGAAATTGTATCTCATATCTGAATAAGATTTTCTCCATGTTTCAGATCATATCTGGGCATCAAATCACCTTATTTTGCTTCCAAATTCGGACAGTAATTAAACTATGAAATTGGAATCCAACAAAATAAAATTCGTCAAAAAATTACATCGGGAACTCCATATATTAATTTATTTGTGACGATGTGCTAATTTGAGAGATAGCCTTACTTGTTGTTAGTGCCCCGGCTTTGCCGAGTCCCTATGTTTGTCAATTTCATGACTCGGGAAGAAGCACTTGCTACAAGCTTGAAGACTCAAGGTGATCAAAAGTGAAAATCATGCTCCAAAATATTAAAGCTCATTGTTATGGCAATCACAAAACAAGTATTTGGCCATAGATGACTTTAGGTTGTACCCACACCTTAGGAAGATCATTCCTAGGCTTAGTTGAACAAATGATAAAATCATAAAAGCCTAGAGAGGAACCTTGACAGTGAATTGGAAGAGAACTTGGAAACATGAATTAAGTTCACTGTCAGCTTGACCAGTATTTCTCACAGACTCCTCGGTGGAGATAGAATCAACCCATCGTGATCATAGACTGGTCGGCCAGATTGGCAGAGGTTCTGGATCATAGAACTGTCATTCTGGGTAAGCCTCTGATCGAGTGTCTCATATGCACCGACCCCTCGTGGTCAACGACTTGTCGATGAAAAACTTTTGAGTTCTGGTCTTTGAACTCAAGTGGGCTCTCGAGAAAACAAACATCTCGGTATTTCAAAACCGATCGAGAGTACTAGGACCGACCCCTCGGCAAAGGGCGACAGGTCGTTCTAGGGCAGGACAAGTTTCGGAACATGAAACTCTATCTGCATGGTGTTGCCCCAGATCCATACCCTCATATGGACCGACCTCTCGATGCCATGACTGCCGACTCATCGGCAATACCGACCTGTCGACTGGAAAATAATTATACCGTTAGGAGTGCATTTAATGAGCAATGGTCGGGTGGTTGAACGGTAATATTCTTAGTCACCGACCCCTCGGTGCACCGGACTTGTCGGTACATGACTGTTGCTGAAACTGGTTGCCGTGTCTATAAATGTCAATCTTTGTGCAACCAGTTGGTATCCTTTGGCAAATCCGTTGGACTCTCATCATTATTAATGCGCTTAAATAAGGGCCAACAAACGGATCACCCTCTCTCTTGTGCCTACACTTGAGAAATCTAATACAACCAATCATATGAACTGAGTTTGTGAGAGAAAGAGGGAAAATGATAATTAACTAGGAAAGATGTTGGTCGAACCAATTTCCTAGTCACCCTAAGATTGTGATTGCTCAACGACGGCTATAAGACGGAACGTCGGGATTAACTCGGGCACACATTGGATGGATCTTGGAGAAGCACACATCAACAAGATAGAGCTACAAAGACAAGTGCTTCTTGGTTTTAATTTTATTTAAAACATTTATCCTGTGAAAATGGATTAAGGAGGCTTGGCTCCCGAACCACTATAAAAAATCTAGAGCGTTGTTGTGCAAATTTTAAATTTACAACTCGCAAGGGCACGAACCATTAGATAGTATAACGATTGAGTGCGAGGTCGAACCCCTCGGAACTTAGGAAAATATATCCGTGAAAATATACCATTGAATTATATAAATTAAGAAATTTATGAAATATGGAGATAAATCATAATATGGAATTACTTCTCTAATCTATGTATTTTAGTTTTAATTTAAAAACATTCTAATAATAGAAAACAAAAAGGAAAATTAAAATTTGTGAACTTGAATTAAGATGGTGGATATAATCTAAAAATATTAAATAGTCTCAATCTAACTTAGAAAACAAAATTAAGATGCAATTATTAGTTATCTAATTTTTCAAGAGTTTGAATTTTAAAAATAATACAATAAATAAACAACTAAATTACCTCTGTACATATTTACAGTGGAACTGGCTCAAGGAATCAAGGAGGCGTTATTTCCGATATTTTAAAAATAAAATCAAGGCCTAGAACATGGAGCTCACTTAAACTATTTATCATGCATTCATATTTTTCACCCAATCGAATTCTCATTATGAGTTTTATGAAGTCCATTTAAACTAAGAAAATTTAATTCAAACCTTAGGTAAAGGTGGAATTTATAATTGAAAATTCAAATCTAACTATTTCATATACTCTTAAGAAGAGTCTTAGATAAGAAACATGAATTTTTAAAAATAAAATCCAACACAAACTCATGAAAGAATAAATTGGAATCAAATCATCGTCATACATCAATAAATAATTGGACGACCATAATTCTAAATAAATCTGGCACTTTCTTATTATTAAAACATGAATTTGAAATTACAAAACAATGGAACTAAGAGAATAAAAAAAAAATACAATAGAAATTAAAATTCCACCAACCTTTGAAATCCAATGTGAAAAAAAACTTCAAAGCTTTTATCTCTTCTCTTCTTCCTCTCCTAAAATCCAAAAATCTCTGGCGAAGGTTCGAATTTTGCTATGAGATTGTGCTGGCATTTATAAGAGAGAGGTGTGAATAAAGGGACAGGATCGATTGTTCTATGTAAAGAAAGGGATAGGTGTACTGCTAGGATGGGCCTTGTTTAACTTAGGAAAGGAAGTTGATTTAGAGAGTTGGGATCATATAAACTAAGGAAGGGACACTTGGCAGCCGATGTTGCCTCTGTCTAAGAATGGAGAGGACTTAGGAAAGAGACACATGGACCAAAATCGGTCATGTGTTGTGAGCCTGAAGGTGGATCGACCACCACCTCCTTTCTTTCTCTCTGTTCATGATGGCTACAGATGATTTGTTTCAACACCTCCTGCCTACAATGGCTGCTGTATTTTATTCTTTTTTTCTTTATCAAACAGATCAGCAACTAGAACAATGTTGTAATTTTCAACTCTATCAAACAGTTTGATGTTTGGTGCTTCTCTGTTCTTCTTGTGCTACCACGCTGCTAACTTTCAATCTTGTTTTTGTTTCTTTCAATTACCTCTTGAACTGCTGCAATATTTTTTTCTTCTCTGCTGTAATATAATGCTATCTTGAAAGGAGTATGCTGCCGCTTGGAACAAATCTTTTCAGCTTGTGCAACTTGCTGCCCACCGATGTTGGCTGCACAATTTCTCAACAAATCTCTCTACCGCCTCTGCTGTATTTTCCTTTCAATTCAACACCCACCATAGCATCGAATTCTTTTTGTTTTTCACCACCTCTTTTTCTTCTTCAGCCGGTTGCCTCTTTGCTCTGCAACTTGCTGTTTGCAATGGCTTGGTACAGCTGGAGTGTTGGCTGATTTTGGCCTTGGCAACCTGCTGTGTTTCTCTTGAGTCACACAGAGCTGCCTCAACTTCATACAGATCTGTCTGTTGCCTGAAATTGCTACATGATTCTCTTGTCTATCAACTTAGAAGGTTGTTGCCCAGATAAAGACAAGATTGCTTTTGCTTTCTTCCATTGCCAACATTCTGTTATCTTTATTTCCTCTTATTTCAATGCCTGCTTACAAATCTGCTTAGTTTTTTCTTTCTATTGTCTCGCAGCTTCAATTCAGATCAGGTCTGACTACTTGGACGTTGGAAAGAAAGATGAAAGATAAAGAAAATACACTGCTCTGCATAGGCTCTGTGTTGCCTTTGCTTAGAAAATCTTGATAAATCCTTGGATAGTTTCACAATGGGTCGTTGCTCGTATGATATCTCTATGTTGAAATAGAATAGCAAGAAGCAAGGCAAATGCCGATGTACTGTACTCTGTTGGGGATTAGGGATTAATTAAAAGCAAATAACGCAATCACACAAATCACACGACACAAGATTTATGTGGTTCGGCTAGAACGCCTACGTCCACGGAGCGAGATCAAATCTACTATGTAGAGAAACATGTACAGGGGATTACAAGATCTCTCCCTCTCAAATCTCTCTGACTTTCACTCTCTCTCCAATCCCTCTCTAATCCTTCTCTGTGTTTTTCACAGGATTACAATAATATAGAAGAAAAGACAAATAAGATAGGGCTTAAGTCACCCTACTGGGCCTAAGCCCAATAGGCCCATAAGTGGGGCTGGCCCACAACAATCTCCCCTCCAGCCCCCGGAGGAGGAGAACACTCTGACATAGATGTCATCTTTTGTAGAGGTCAGATGCCCCTACGCAGAACTCAAACTTGTTCTTTGGAAGAACTCTGGTGAACACGTCTGCTGGATTGTGGTCTGTATGGATCTTCTTCACATTGATCTGTTTCTCATCAATAGCTGCTCTTAACCAGTGATACCTCAAATCAATCTGCTTGGTTCTTGAGTGATACATGGCATTCTTACTCAAGTCGATGGCGCTCTGACTGTCACAATACACTGTGTAGTCCTCCTATTTGACGCCTATTTCCCGAAGAAATCCCTTTTACCAAACCATCTCTTTCCCAGCTTCTGTAGTAGCAATGTATTCTACCTCTGCCGTAGAAAGTGCTACACGCTTCTGTAACTTGGATTGCCAATTGACGGCTCCTCCAGCAAATGTGAAAATATAACCAGAAGTGGACTTGCGACCATCAAGGTTACCAGCCATATCTGCATCTGTGTAGCCGGTAATAAATGGGTCTCCACCAAACATGATGCTTATACTCGATTTACCTCGCAAGTATGTGAAGATCCATCTCACTGCCTCCCAATGATCATGCCCTAGGTCTGACATAAATCTGCTAACCAATCCAACTGCATGTGCTATATCACGTCTTATGCAAACCATCTCATATATGAGACTACCAACTGCCGACTGATATGGAATCTGACTCATCTTGTCTTTCTTTGTCTCTGATGAAGGACAACATTCCTTACTCAGCTTGAAGTGAGCGGCGAGAGGAGTGCTAACGAAGTTGCAATCCCTCATGCCGAATCGCTCCAAGACCTTCTCAATGTATTTCTCTTGAGACAGGATAATCTTCTTTTTCTTTCTATCTCTGTCAATCTCCATACCTAAAATCTATCTAGCAGGGCCAAGATCTTTCATGTCAAACGCCTTTAACAGGTTTGCCTTCAACAACTTGATCAATTCGGAACTCTTTCCAAATATCAGCATGTCGTCCACATATAATAACAGGATGATGAACTGATCACCCTTGAACTCTTAATAATACACACATGAGTCACCTGAACTATGTTTGTATCCATTTCTTGTCATGAAAGAGTGAAACTTCTTGTACCATTGCCACGGTGCTTGTTTCAATCCGTACAAGCTCTTCTTGAGTCGACAAACAAGATTCTCCTTGCCCTTCAACTCAAACTCCTCGGGTTGTTTCATGTAGATCTCTTCGTCTAGGTCACCGTGAAGAAATGCAGTCTTCACGTCCATCTGTTCAATCTCAAGATCTAGACTCGCCGCTAAGCCCAACATAACTCGTATGGAGCTCATCTTCACCACTGGTGAGAAAATCTCGTCGAAGTCCACTCCCTTCTTTTGTCCAAAGCCCTTCACCACTAAGCGGGCTTATACTTCAGGACTTTGTCTCCATCCTTTTTCACCCGAAAGACCCTATTTGTTCTATAAGACCTTCCTGCCAACTGGTAGATCAATCACTCATATGTGTTGTTCTTCTTAAGAGACATCATTTCTTCTACCATAGCTTTCCCCCAGTGAATTCTGTTTTTGTCGCCTATATCCTCTGAGTAACTCTCAGGCTCCCCCTCACTGGTCATCAACACATAATCGGAACTCGGGTATCTCCTGGATGGGTTGTTCTCTCTAACAGACCTTCTCGGAGGTATAACATCCTCCGATGTCGAAGTACTAGGGGGCTCCCCCTCATTCGACTGTCTATCTCTGTCCTGATCATCCTCGACTGTGTCCTCAACTGTATCATATGCCGGCTCATTAACTGTCTCATCTGTAGACGTATCTGCTGGTCCACTGACACTGTCACTGTGACTGCTAGAATGAACATCTAACCCATTGTCGTCTGCCTGACTGACTGGCGATGCAGGTGAAGAAGAAGGAGTTGTTATTGACTGAGATGTGTCTGGAGTAGAGATGGGACCATGATCTAGGTCACTGGAGTATGTGGGTTTATTGTTCTCACTGAAGAACTCATCTTCAAGGAATACCACGTCTCGACTCCTGAACATTTTCTGCTGAGCTGGGTCCCATAGTCTGTATCCGAACTTTGGATCATCGTAACCAATAAAGGCACACAATGTCAACTTTACATCCAATTTCTTCCTCGACATATCAGGGATATGTGCATAACAATTGCAGCCAAAACTCTAAGATGCTTGTAGATAACCTTTCTGCCTGTCCACAAACATTCTGCCACTTCACCATTTAGGGAAGCTGATGGTGAGCGGTTGATAAGGTATACTGCTGTCCTCGCTGCTCCACTCCAAAATCTCTTGGGTAAATTTGCAGTTGTGAACTATGCAATGCATTCGTTCAACAATGGTGCGGTTGTAGTGCTCGGCTACACTGTTATGCTGGGGAGTCCCTGGCACTGTTAACTCATGTCGAATGCCGTGTTTTTTGCAGAATTCTTTAAACTCTCACGATGTGTACTTTCCTCCATTGTCGGTCCTCAAACATTTCAGTTTTCTACGCGTCTCTCTCTCCACAGAGGCAACAAACTCACGGAAAAATGAGAAAGTCTGATCTTTGGATCTCAGGAAGTAAATCCAACACTTTCTTGTAGAATCATCGATGAAGGTAATGAAGTACTTGTTCTTGCCCAACACCTCTATCTGTCCACAGACAGTCTAAGTATACTAGGTCTAGCTTATTGACCTTTATGTGGCCTTTTAGATTGAAGGAAGCTCTTGTCTACTTGCCCATGATGCAATGCTCACAACTGTCTAGCCGGGTGCATTCAGTCCGTGGAATAAGGGCTTTCCTCTGAAGAATCTGCAACCCTCTCTCACTCAGATGTGCAAGTCTCCGGTGCCATAGAGAGAGTAGTCTCTCTCTACACTATATGGATCTGGCCGGTGCAAATCGTGCCGGTCAAAACATACAGGTGATCTCTGATCACCCCTCGTAGCCATGGTAAGCGACCCCTTGTTGATCTTACATCGGTCTCCGCCGAATGTACTGATGTATCCCTCTGTGCCGAGTACCTTCGTAGAAATGAGGTTCAATCTTATGTCTGGCACATGTCTCACATCCTTCAAACTAATCTTACAGCCATGACTTGTAATGGCCCGGAAATTGTAAATCAATGAATATGTGAATATTATTTATTTTAAGGATGAAAATTGGGAAATTGATGGAATAAATGGTAAATGGGCAAACATTTGGACAAAGGCCCAAGTATGGCCTAATAGACCATGGATTGGATTTTAAAATCATTTAAGTGGTCAATGATGGCCAATTGGGCCAAGGGTGGTCAAATTGGGCCCAATACCCACTTGGGACCCAATGGATTAAGATAATGTAAGCCCTAAGATAAATGGGTAAGGATGAATGTAATTGGGCCATGGGCCCAATGATGATCCAATTGGTTGGAGTGGGCTTAATGAAATTTAAATCACCTAAGTTAATTTGGATTAGGCCAAGGTGGTGTGACCAAATGGGAACCACCTCCACCTCACCAAGTGAGGTGGCGTGTGGACCAAGAGTTGGTGGAGCCGGCAACCATGGTTGACTTGGTCAACCATGGGTGGATACATAGAGGGAAGTTAAGAAATGGAATTAAATTAGGTGGGAATTAATTAAACTAAGGTAATTAGTTAATTTATTAAATGATTAAAATAATCAAATGAGATGGTCAAATGGTCAAATAAAAGACCAAAAGCCATCTCATTTTTAAACACAAAGAAAAAAACGTTGGGTGGTGGTTATCCCAACCACCACCATAAAGTAAGAAAAAAATCTCATTTAGTTGGTGGGGGAATTAAAGGCATCAAAGGAGATTAATCTTATCTCTTTCCTTTTCATCTCCTTTACTCTCATTTCACTCTCCTTATCTTTAACACTCTCCTAGCCGTCCCTCATACCCAAGGTAGAGAAGAAGAAAAAAATTAAGGAAGAAGAAGAAGAAAAGCTTGGAAGAAAAGAGAGGAGGAAGTTGTAAGTTGGGTTATCCTTTAAGATCAAACATAGAATCCTATTTTCTCATCTCCATCTTTCCCTCTCCCTCTCTCAAGCAAACCCTACCTTGGCCAATCCTAAGTTAGGAGGGTTTCACCATTGATCAAGCACCTTGGCCTACCAAAGATCAAGAGGAAGGAGAAAGGAGCCTAAGGAAAGCCGACGGGAGTGGCGGAAATCGGAGGAGACGACGGATTGTGAGTATTTCTTAAACAAGAAATTTTGGATTTTTAGGGTTTAAGATTTGGGATTCATTTTGTAAATTTAATGGTGGTCCAGTGATTTTATGCCATGGATTTTAAATCCATCAATTTGAAAGATGGAAAGTGGAGGAAACTCTAATGGATAAATTAGGGTTAAAGAAAGAAAATATATATATATATATATATATATAAATGGATTAAGGGTTATGTAATTAATGTGTGAATTGTTTTAGGGTTTTAAGGAATGAAGGACATTGTATAATTAGGTGTTAATTAAGCATGGTAAAAAGGGTTGATGAATCTAATTAGGGTTATGTAATTTATGTGTAAAATTTTTAGGGTTTTAAGGAATGGAGGACACGGAAGGTAATTTGGGCATTTTAATGATTTATTAGGATTTATGAAGAATGGAAACCATGGAGGATGGTTTAGGGTTTTAAGGGCTTATTGATTAAATGTAGTTAAGTTTAAAGTGGTGTTTATAAGAAAAATGATGGAGAAGATTAACAATTTTTTTAAATGGACCTTAAGCATTGTAAATGGGATTTCAAAAACAAAAAACTGTGGAAAGATTTTATGGATGGAATGTTGTGGAACCCTATGGTGATGAATGTTGGTGGTTTTGTTGTACCAAAATGAACCTAGTGTTGATATTTGTAATGGACTCCAATGTAGTTAAAGATGAGGGTTTTATGATGGTGTGATAATGGTTATGAGTAATGGAAAATAAATGGGAGTGTTGGTAATGTAAATGAATCAAAAAGAGACCTAATGTTGATCAAAGGGGTGATCTAAAATGTATGATAAAATCCCCACATGGAGGGACTTGTGATGGAATTAAGTGATATATGTTGACCAAGGAAAAAAAATGGGAAAAGGACACCATGGGTTCAGCCATGGTGTATGGCCGAACCCATGGCCCATTGGTGAGCCTTGTGATGGGTTAGATTGAAATGTGAATGATGTTTATGGCCTTCAAAGGGCATGAATGGATAATGGACTTAATGTGGGTTAAATGCATGAAGTAAACCCCATGGGAAGATTTGAGGAATGGGGTATTTTGAACCCATGACCCAATTTTATGAGACAGTTGATAGGTTAAGTATGGGACTATATGGGTGTTTAAATTAATAAGGATTAGGCTAATTAGATGGTGGAATTTTAGTGATCTTGTGACATGTTAATGAATCATTGATGGATCCAAGATTTTGGATCTATCATGGGTCTAAGAATGGAGAAATAAAAATGAGTAATTAATAATGTAAAGGAGTAGTGGCAAAATTGTAAAGAATGGCCAAATTCAAGAACTCCATGAAAAATGATCATGGACATAAGTGCAATTATGGTAACCTTAAGTATGTGATTAATGGATTTAAAAGGTTAAAAACATGGACTAATTATGTGTATGTAATAAGGTATTGGATATCGCGAGCGGTACGCGTGTCGGTAGCCGGACTATCGACGAAAACAAAAGAGAAGAACGCGAGTCGGTATTCGGTAGGATTCCTACCTACTTGTAGCCATGGATTAGGTGCTATGTGAATGGTTATTACTTTATTTTTGGAAATTATATGTTTGGTTATATGATGGTTTATGAAATTATGGTTTATATGTACTTATGGCATATGGTTAACCTATGAATTATATGTTAGTGATATGAGTAATATGTAAAGACTATGACCCAAATATATTACATAGCATAATGCATTACATCTCATGCATGGCGTGGGCGGAAAAAAATAAACAAACCGGAGTCCATGCTCCGTCGGGGCAACCGAGAACAGGCATGGGGATAACCTGATAGGTTATAACCGGAATCCATGCTCTTCGGGGCGACCAAGAACAGGCATGGGGATACCTTGAAGAGGTCTTGCCGTCAAGGGGGATATGACGTCATGATGGTAGGGATGATGGGTGGGATTCATAACATAGGCACCCATGACATGGCATTCAATTTATAGTTTCATTATATGAAGATTTACCAGTTTTTATCGTGTTATTATCTGTATGCTGTTATTACTAATCCATGTGCTAGCCCTAATCGGAGTCCTACTGGGCGCGTGGTCTAACGCCCTACTTCTATCCTAGCTGATGACGCAGGAAATGCCGGAGCAGAATGACGAGACGGGAGTCAAGCTTAGGAGCTTGGGGAGACAGATTATTTACTTTGTTTTAAGCTTTATTTTGAAAATGTATATTTGAATAGTTAACTTGTCGGACTGTATATTTTAGACTTATTACTATGTTTTGGATTTTATTGTAGACATATAATGTTATGGAATTTTAGTAATTAAATGATGAAATCTTCCCTGCTATCCAAAAATTGTAGGTTAGCCTCTATTATCATTCCGCATTAAATGTAACCTTCCGCACACTTACTTCTACGTGTGAACTGTTCTTCGTGGACTTCGTTCCACGCACCCGTAGGGTTCGCCAGTTAAGGGCCGGGCTTTAGAAGCTCGGACTTAACTCGCGTCGTGACGTTCGCGCCCTTTGTCCCTTAATAATTCATAAAAAAAAAAAATTAGACTCTGATTTTCGGTGAAAAAGGGACAGTGCGTTACATGACTAGTCTTCATAATAATGTTCCCAACTCCAGTGATAGGGCAACATGCAGAGTTGCCCATCCGAACTTGATCCAAAATCTCCGGATGTATATGTGGAGAAGAAGCTCATGTGAAGCGTATAATGATAAGTGGCACCAGTGTGAATGACCCACTCAGATGAGGAAAGGGTAATGGACAGACTCTCCCCCTCACTTGTGGTCACTATAACATGAGTACGCTGCTCCTGAGATGTTGCAAGTCGTGGTGTCTGAAGATGCTAGCTTTCGTTCCTGATACTGCACAGTCTGATTATTTTCTCTCTTCCACACCCTACACTGATTCTTAAAGTGCCTGTTCTGCCACAATGAAAACACTTTCTGTTGTCTCTGCCCCTGCTCTGAGAATCTACTACCTCCATCAGGTCTGCTCTTGCTTCTATGGTACTGGCGACCATAAGTTTTATGTTTTATGCCCCTATCCTGTGATACATATGCTCCGGAAGAAGAAGATGCGATGCCCTTTTCTTTCCATCTCATCTCTTCATTCATCAATGACTCCTTGACTGTCTCTAAGGATATCTGGCCACCGGGTGCAGAGTTACTCAAAGCAATCACCAAAGCCTCAAAAGAATCTGGTAGTGTCGCCATGAGAAGAAGAGCCAAAATCTCATCAACAAAGATAATCTTCGTACTAGCCAGCTGGTTCACCATACCCTGAAAATTGCTGAGGTGTTCTGACATTGACATGTTCTCATTGTATATCAGCCTCACCAGTCTCTTGATAACAGAGGCTTTGTTCACTGGCGCCTTGCTCTCATATATTGTAGACAGTTTGGTCCACAGTTCATGTGCCTTCTTTTCTTCTGTGATATGGTGAAGTATGGTGTCATCAACATACTCCCTGATCAGGCTCACAACCTTCAAATGCTTGTATTCTCATTCTTTCGGCTTTGTCTTCTTATCAGCAGTATAGCTACATCTCCTAAGATTGGATGATATAAATCATGCTTAATCTAGGAGATCTTGCATCTGGGTCTTCCATAGGAGATAATTGCCCTGTACCAATTTCATGACTGTAGAACTGGAACTGGATGCCATTCTTGCACTACCCTCTGTTTAATTTGGTGCGCAAATACGGAAGCAAATAACCAACAATGTAAATTTGTAGCCCTGCACAAACCTAGGGATCTACTACTGGCATCCAATCGATTACCCCCGAACTCCTCACCGTTTGGGTGGCTCAATCAATTATTCAAACACATGGCAGAATAATGTGTACAAATATATGGCAGTTATGAAAGAAAAAGAAAAAGAAAGCTCATCTAGTCTCCTTACCACAAATACCACTGTTTGGCGCTCACTGCCAACTCCTTCAAAAACCAAATCCAAACCTGTCACTTCGTAGATCTCACTGCCACGATCTCACAGGCGAAGACGGATCTCAATTCCGAGTCTCGGTGACTCCGAAAACTGCAAAATAATTTGGATTGGTGTTTTCCCCACTGCAGGAGTACCTTAAACCGTAGTCTCTAGGGTGCACTGGAAATGGTGGTCCTGCGGACTACCTCTAAATGGTGGTCCCGCGGGTGCAGATGAAATGGTGGTCCCTCAGGTGCACTGAAAACGGTGCTCTTGCAGACCACTGAAAAATCCCCTTTTTTTTTTCTTCGATGTTCTCAGATCTGTGAGCAGTCTGTTCACGGTAATTTTTTTTTTTGCCTTTGGTCTCCGGCGATCTTCCTGCTACTGGCCGATCTCTTTCCGTGAGGCCGACACCTCTACTCTGCGCTCCTGTTATCAGATTTGACCGAGAAGACCCCTTTCATGATCGGTCCTGGAAACCCAGATCTATCCTACTTTGTCTTCCCGTTGCGAGATGCTTGGGCGAATGGCTGCCCCTTTGATCAGAGATTCTGATCTGCGCGTAACTCGCAAAATGGTGTTGATTTGCCTCTCAGCCGGAACCCCTTTCCAGATCTCTTTGCTTCTACAGCTCTCAACCGCTCTGCCCGATCTGGACTAATCTGCTCTGCAGATCTGTGAACATGGTCTGTTCAAGGTGGGTTTTGGTCTCCGACAATCCTCCTGCTGCTGTCGCTAGCTTGAACTAGCGCTGCTCAGTCTGCAGTTCCGCCGGCTGCAGGATGCGATCTCGGTCACTACTCCTTTTTCTGATCTGGCTTTGCAGATCTCTCTTCTTTCTGGCCGCGATAGGATTCGGTGAACAGTGTGACCACCGAAAACCAATCTTGATCGCTGCTCAGTCTTGGATTAAAATTGAATCTGCGATTCCGAGTCTGCTTCCGTTCTCTTGATCTGGAACATTGCTGCCTGTTACGTGCGCCTTTCCTATCGCCACTGCATGTTTTTTTTTTCTCTCTTTTGAAACCGGAAAAAAAAACTGGCGACACTCCTATTTTCCGAAGATCAGTTTATTTTTCTTAATCGATGTAACGACCGACTGGAACAACCGACTGTTGTGATTTTTCACCGTCTCCGATTCAACTGAACCTTGTCCGAATCCGATAACCTTTGGCTCTAATACCACTTGTTGGATATTAGGGATTAATTAAAAGCAAATAAAGCAATCATACAAATCACACAACACAAGATTCACGTGGTTCGGCTAGAACGCCTACAGTCCACGGAGCGAGATCAAATCTACTATGTAGAGAAACATGTACAGGGGATTACAAGGTCTCTCCCTCTCAAATTCCCTGACTCTTACTCTCCCTAATCCCTCTCTAATCCTTCTACTGTGTTTTTCACAGGAATACAATAATATAGAAGAAAGAGACAAATAAGATAGGACTTAAGTCACCTTACTGAGCCTAAGCCCAGTAGGCCCATAAGTGGGGCTGGCCCACAACATCCTCATCATCAGAATGACCCGACCCGATTTTTTGGAGTTTTAGGGTCTGTAAGTGCCCTAGTTCGTCTGAGTCACCCTTATTGTCAATTACGTGACTCAGTTGGGCTTGCCTTGGATGAATAACAAGATCTACTATGAATTTGAAGCGTCTACACCAAATACGGTATCGGCACACAGGTAAGTGAACCGTAGGAGACCTTAGGCTAAGTCGAATACCTTAGAAGTAAATTGAAAAATAAGATAATAAGTGGCTTTCAGCCTCGAGGCCTCATGCAGTCTGCGGAGGCCTCACAGCTAGTTGTACTGAGCTGTACTGAGTCTAGCTGACCTTGTGTCTTGCTGACTCAGTCTCTTACAGATTTAGGAAGTTAAAATCTCTGTCTTTTTTATTAAGAGTTAATTATGGTAAATTGATTAGAAGTTAATTAAGGTAAAAGAATTTATCCACAAGGTGAGTTGCTGCCACCTCACTTAAGTTTGAATTTGAATACCATTGGGGAGCTGTCCATAACAAGTATGGAAAGGCTCCTCCATGAGTTGTAAATTCATTTGCAATCTTCCCATCTAATCCTTGATTGATGGCTGAGATAGATCTACTGTAAATCATGCACGGTGGATATAAGGTGGCTGGATTCTGACTAGACAGATTAACTTATACACATATGTGTTGTCCCTACAGACTTACCGCCACGAGGCCTCATTGGAAGCATCGAGGCCTCGTGGGCGTGACTTACTGCAATACTGCAGACAGTCTTATAAATTAACAGTAAGCTGTTTGGAGGAGGGACCGAACACACAGAGAAAAACTGGAAAAGTATTACAATGTGTCAGATCATTTAGCCTTCCCTCTTTGCACCTTGTTCATCATCTTCCTTAGTGAATGTTTGGGATACCCCAATCCTGATGAAGAGTAAGGTGTTCATATAGGACTATAAAACCAGTCATACCCAAGTCCTATTGTTGTGCCGATGACTACTTTGATGATGCTGATTTGATGAAAAAGAGCACACAGATTCAGTAAAGAAGAAAGAGCTTAAAGGAAAACGGTTAAAACCCAAGGGCAAGTTTTTCTTCTTCGTTTTATTTTAAACATTGTAAAGTGGATTAGAACAGTGTGTTCGAACCACTCTAAAAAATAGGTGTAGAGGATTAGACCGATTAGGTTGAACCTTTATAAAAAAATTATGTTGTACTATTTAGGGTGTGAGACCCTTATATAGTAGTATATTTGGCACGACCCTAGAGTTGGGAAGTCTGACAGTGGATGTCGGTTTGTTGAAACCGAACCACTATAAAATATCTGTGTCTATATGTGATTGAATGCATGGATTGAATACTTGTTCACATATCACACACATAGACTGATCGGTCAGTTTTATGAACAACAATTAATTTGAAAAGTGAATATAACTCATTGAATATTTTATTTACTTAAAGTATGGGTTGAGAAAATTTTAAAAGGGAATTAAAATTGAAAACCGGCCCTTTTCACACACCCCCCCCCCCCCCCCCCCCCCCCCCCTCCCTCCCCTCTCCCTCCCTCTAGGTCATGCATTACTCTAGTAACGAAATTTCAATTTGTATCAAGAGTTCGGTTACTCTGAGTTGGACTTAACCGTCCGAGTTGATCTTTTATTAGAATCATACACAAAGATGATAATCACCCTATTTCTAAACCTCCCTATTTTGATGGCTCCAACTATGCCTCTTGGAAGGCAAAAACTGAAAAGCTTTTTTATATCACTAGATGGAGCTGTTTGGGAATCAATAGTAAGAGGTTATGAACCACTGATTGAGGAAATCACAGAAAAACCTACTAGAGATGAAACTGGAAAATCTGTACAACAAGTTATTGGTACCAAACTTAAAGACTATTTCACTTGGAAAGACATAGGAGAAAATATTATACATATCTAATGGAAAAGCATTAAAAGCCATTAACTGTGTTGTCTCACCTAATAAGTTCAAACGTATAATGACTTGCTTAACAGTTAAAGATGCTTGGGACATCTTAGAAAGAACACATGAGGGTACCTCTGTTGTTAAGAGGTCTAAACTCCAAATTCTCCAATTTAAATTTGATAACATACGAATGGATGAAAGTGAGACGTTTATGGAATTTTACTCTAAGCTAAGTGATATAGTAAATTTTATGTGGGCCTTAGGAGAAATAATTCCTGAATCTAAAGTTTGTACCAAAGTACTTAGAAATCTGCCCAAAAGATTTAAACCTAAGGTAGCGGCTATTGAAGAGTATAGAGATGTTTCATTTATGAAAATTGATGACCTAGTAGAATCTCTTCAAACCTATGACTTCATTTTGAAGATGAAAAGCCTAAAAAGAAGTCTGTTGCTCTAAAATCATATCAAACATTGAGAAACTTAAAGAGGAAAAATCTGAATCTGACAGTGAAGATGATGTTGCCTTGTTAGCTAAAAAATTCTTAAGAAACTTCAATAAAAGGAATAAGTTTAAAAACTTTAAAAGAAGTGAGCCAAGGGATAAAAATACCAACAGATTCAATACAAAAAGACACCAATAGATTTAATACATTAAAGGAAAAAGGAAGAGACAAAGACAAAGAGCAAAAACGTTATAATTGTGGAGGTCAAGGACATTTTTTTTTTGAATGTCCTTCAAAAAGAAATAAGAAAGCATTGACAGGAACTTATGAAAACACCTCTGAATCGGAAAGTGATTCTGATGAATCGACTTAAGATAAATCTGAAGATCTAAAAGGTTCATAGCTTCTATAGCAACTGTTGGAAGTAACTCAGAAAGTGAGTCAGAAAATGATGTAGATGATGATCTTCAAGAGGCCTATGACTCCCTTTTTCTAGAAAGTCAAAAATTGGCTAAGAAATTAAGTAAAAGAAAATCTGAAAATGCAAATTTAATAAGCCAGTTAGAAGAAGAAAAATGAATAAATGAAAATCTTGTAAGAACTCTAAAAACTACAAATGAAGAAAATGTTAAATTAAAACAAGTTCAAAATGAGTTACAAGATCAGTTGAGAAAGTATGAGAATGATATTAAAAAATTGGAAGATATTAGAAGTATCCTATCAGAAGAAATTATCCATGCTCATTCTAAAATAAACAGTTTTAATAATCATAAACTCAACTTTGAAAATAAGTTTACCTAAGAACAATATAAATTAGAAAGATTACTAAAATTGGGTAAAAACCATGGGGACAAGACTGGTGTTGGATACAACCAAGACAATGTAAAAACAGTGAACAAAATTGTATTTGTTAAGGGTCAATCTTCTAAACCTTCAAATATCACTTGTTTTTACTGTGGTAAAAGGAGACATTTCATATTTGAATGCAAACTTAGAAAAAGAAACTTATGGGAAAAAAAAATCAAAAAAAATTTGAAGTACAAATTATGAAAAAGAAAAAAGAGAATATCATTACTGTGAAGATTTGGCTCAAAAATTGAACAAAACTTTAAATGAAAAAATGAGCAGAAAATTCGGATATAATCTTCAAAAACCAGTCTCTAGAAATTTAAAAAACACAACAACATTGAAATGGGTTCCCAAGTACAAAGGCCTGATTGTGTATACAGTATCAGTCAAAATGGTACCTTGATAGTGGTTGTTCAAGGCACATGACTGGTGATAAAACATTTATGTCCAACCTTGTAGATTTCAATGGAGGTTCGGTTACTTTTGGGGATGGAAATCTCGCTCAAATTGTAGGGAAAGTGGCATTAGAATTAAATGATTTCCTTACCTTAGATGATGTGCTGTTAGTTGATGGTCTTAAACACAATCTCTTAAGTATATCTCAAATATGTGAGAAAGACCATTATGTTACCTTCCGTAACAATGATTGTCAAATCTATAACAATGAAGGTGAAACTGTCCTTAAAGGGTTGAAAATTTATGATCAGTGTTATGCTCTTGAAAACTGTCCAACTCCTAACAAAAATCATTGTAACTTGTCTAAACTTAATGAAGCTGAGTGATGGCACAAAAGATTAGAACATGTAAATTTCAAAGATCTGTCAAAATTGAGTGAACATATCAAAGGACTGCCCAAGATGAGTAGATCAGCTCAAACATTTTGTGGTAAGTGTCAAAAGGGTAAACAAGTGAGAGCAGCCTATAAGAAAATTAATATTTTGACTACCACTAGACCTCTTGAGTTTTTACATATGGATTTAGTTGGACCAACCCACAATATGAGTATAGGAGGAAAGATATATTTCATGGTTATTGTTGTAACTACACTAGATACACATGGGTAAGTTATCTTAGAGAAAAATCCGATGCATATCATGAATTTAAAATTATTGCAAAACGCATTGTGATTGAAAAACAAACATCCATAAATCGAATTAGAAGTGATCATGGGGTGAATTTGAAAATCACCGTTTCCAAAAATATTGTGAAAAGCATGGTATACATCATGGGTTCTCTACTCCTAAGACACCCCAACAAAATGGGGTTGCCGAAAGGAAAAATCGGGTTCTCCAAGATATGGCCACGGTCATGCTAGACAGCAAGAAATTACCAAAAAATTTGTGGGCCGAGGCTGTAAATGCCGCATGTTATATCATAAATAGAGTTTATCTAAGAGCTGGCCTAGATAAAACAGCATTTGAATTATGGACAGGTAGGAAGCCAAATTGTAAGTATCTCAAGGTTTTCGGTAGTAAATGCCATATTCTTAGAGATCGTGAAAGCTTGGGAAAATTCGATGTGAAAAGTGATGAAGGAATTTTTCTAGGATACTCTAACACCAGTCGAGCCTATAGAGTTAAAAATCTTAGAACCAGTGCAATAATGGAATCCATTAATGTAGTCATTGATGACCAGTCTTCTTTTGTACATGAAAGCATAGATGAGGTGGATCAATCTTCAAATCAAATTGACAATCCTCCTTCGTCGTCTTTGACATCCATTGAACTTAAACCAAATAAAAAACATCCTATGTCGAACATCATTGGAAATCCCATGACGGGAGTAAAAACTAGGAAACAACTAGAAAACATATCTAGCTGTTTTTGCTTCACCTCATAATTAGAACCTAAGAATATTGATGAAGCATTGTTAGATGAAGATTGGTTAAATGCTATGCAAGAAGAGTTGATTCAATTTACAAGAAATGACGTATGGGATTTGGTAACAAGACCAAAAAATACAAATGTAATAGGTACCAAATGGATCTACAAAAATAAAATGAATGAAAATGGGACAATAGTTCGTAATAAGGCCCATCTTGTTGCTCAAGGGTATACACAAATTGAGGGAATAGATTTTGATGAGACTTTTGCTCCTGTAGCACGTCTTGAGTCTACGTATTTTATTGTCCATTGCATGTTATTTGAAATTTAAACTTTTTCAAATGAATGTCAAGAGTGCATTTTTGAATGGTTTATTAAATGAAGAAGTCTATGTAGAGCAGCCTAAAGGGTTAATGGATCCAAAACACTCTAATCATGTCTACAAATTAAAGAAGCATTGTATGGCCTTAAACAAGCTCCTCGAGCATGGCATGAAAGACTTACACAGTTTTTATTGGATAATGATTTTCAAAAGGGAAGTGTTGGCAAAACACTGTTTGTTAGAAAATCCAATGAAGCTATACTGATAGCTCAAATATATGTGGATGATATTGTGTTTGGATCCACTGATGAACAAGCTGCTATTAGTTTCTCTAATCTTATGAAATTTGAGTTTGAAATGAACATGGTTGGAGAGCTAAATTATTTTCTTGATTTACAAATAAAACAACTTAATGATGGGTTCTTTATTTCACAATCCAAGTATGCTAAAGATCTTGTTAAAAGGTTTGGACTTGAAGGCAGGTAAACACTCAAACACTCCCATGAGTACTACTGTTAAACTATCAAAAGATGAAAATGGGAAAGATGTGGATCCTAGCATGTACAAGAGCATGATAGCTAGTCTCCTGTATTTGACTGTGAGTAGACCCGATATTTCTTTTAGTGTGAGTGCATGTGCACGGTTCCAAGCTAATCCTAAAGAATCCTACGTAAAAGTAGTAAAACGTATCATAAAGTATGTATCGGGAACATGTCTATATGGAATTTTGTACCCATTTGATACATCGTTTCATATTACAGGGTACACCGATGCGGACTGGGCAGGAAACTTAGACGATAGAAAGTCTACAAGTGGGTGTTGTTTTTACATTGGAAACTGTCTGATTGCTAGGCATAGTCGAAAACAATCTTCAGTATCCCTTTCGACTGCAGAGGCTGAATACATAGCCGCAGCAAGTTGCTGCACTCAACTTGTCTGGATGAGACAAATGCTCATCGATTATGGCATGACAGAAGGAACAATGATTCTCCACTGTGATAATACAAATACCATAAATATTTCTAAGAACCTTGTCCAGTACTCTCGAACCAAACATATAGACATTAGACATCATTTCACTCGAGAGTTAGTTGAAGAGAGAACCATCGAGTTTGAATATATTTCCACTGATAATCAATTGGCTGACATAATGACAAAACCTCTTGACTCAATTCGTTTTCTTGCTCTGAGAAAATCAATTGGGGTGTGTACTGTATCCTAAATATTTCTGATACTATGATCAATTAGTGAAGATAATATTTCAAAATTAAAAAAAAAAAGGGGTTTAGCCCCTTGTTTTCGGCTCGGTACTTCACTATCAAAATCACCGCCAACGAGCCCTCGACCCATCTCTCGAGTCGTCGTGGTCGAGTTCTATTCTTCGTTTTCGGTTCGGTTTCACATCACCGTCAGCGAGGCTTCAGTGATTTCACTCGAGCCCTTGCCATCGCGCCCCTTGTGGTCCCCTCTTTTTAAAATTCTCTCAAGTCATTTTTGGAATATCCGTTAGACTTCAGCTAGGGCTCGTACAGTCAGCACCGCGCGACAGCAAAGGGGATTTTTGGGGTTTTTTTACTTCTGGTCATCGTCTTCTCTCTCAGTGTCTTGATCTTTCGATTTTTTTCAGTTTCTGGTACTCTTGATTCTCTGATCTTGCCCTATCTTGTCTATTTCTTGTGTCGATTTTGTCAATTAAGATGCCTAGGAAATCAGGGGCTTGTCAAAAGACATCATACCCAAAGATCCTTGAGGAGTAATGACACCTCATCATCAGCCCCAGCCCCAACTCAGTCTCCTCCTCCACCGCCCAGACAAAAGAAAGTCAGGGCATATAAAAACCCTGATAGGGTCATTCCATCTGCTTCTGTGATGGTTTCTTCTTCCGACGAAGAACCAGAGGTTGTTCCTTAGGAAACCCCTGTCCCTGCTCCTTCACCCGCTTCTCATCCCTCTCCCAGCTCCTCTAGACGATCTCACTCGTCTAAGATCCATTTTGAAGGATCTGATGCCTCCTCACCCCCTTCTGATCCTCCCTGTGCTTGGTTTTTCCGAATCAGTTCCGAAGGAACACCCTTTCAAAAATTTCAATGTCGAGCGTACATGTTACCTCTCGGACCTTGAAAAATACAATACCTTCAAAATACTTCAGAAGGTTGGCTGGGAAAACATTTTAACTTGGGGCGGCAATGCCTACCCTACTATAGTCAAGGGCATGTATTCTTCTATCCATAAATCCCTCAATGGTCCCTCTCATTCCTTCATTGTAAAATTCTCCAATCGAGAAAAATTTAATATGTCACCTGAGCTGATTTCTCAGCTCATGAACATTCCTTTTTTTAAAGGTGGGGACATCTCTGCAGCCCGACATTAGGTAGCCCCAGAAGACTCTCACAAGATCATCAGCAAACTCTGTGGTGGTGATGTAGACAGAGAAGGAAAACTCCAATTCACTCATCTTCTCTCATTTTCAAGTACAAGATCCTTCATCTGATCTTTATTTTCAATGTGTATCCTCATCTGATGAACAAGTCCGAGCTATCAATATCCTGTATGCTGTGGCGATGGGGAGAAAAATCTGCCTTCCTTCCCTAATTTGTGAACATATTAAACGTTTCTGGAAATCTTTTGGCCAAAGTGTTGTGCCCTTCTGCTTCCTCGTTACACGCATTGGTACTCATTTTGGGATGGTGCCTTATCCTAGAGAAGTTTCTCTCAATGTACGACATCTGACAAAGACAGTCATTGAGAGAAGTATCGGCTCATGTCGCCCATCATCTGGAGGCTCGCCCATTTCAGCTCTCTACTGATCGCCGGAGTCGCAAGGGTGTTACCAGTCCTTCGCATTCCATTGATCGCAAGTACTTCGATGAGCGATTCGCCGAGCTGGAAAAGCATCAAGAATCACTTATTTCTGATCTGAGCAAGCGTTAAGATCGCCTCCTGTATCAACATCAGGAGCTCTACGTATATGTCAAAACATCCATCCAGCACATCTTCCACTCTCTCCAGCAGATTTCAGATTCGTGCCGCCGCAATGATGCAGAATTTCCTCCCTCGTCTCCTCATGATTGAAGTCTTTATTATGGAACTTTGTGTCTTTTGTTTATCTTCACACTACTTTTGGTTCTATAATTTTAAACTTGCTCTTATTGTAATGCCCGCCCCTTTTCACCAAAATCAGAGTCTACCTTTTTTTTTTTTAAATGCAAAGTGACAAAGGGCGCGGACGTCACGACGCGAGTTAAGTCCGAGCTTCTAAAGCCCAGCCCTTAACTGGCCAACCCTACGTGTGCGTGGAATGAAGTCCACGGAGAATAGTTCACACGTAGACTTAAGCTTGTGGAGTATTAACTAAGTGTGGAAATTACCATAGAGACTATCCTACAAATTTGAGATAACAGGGAAGATACATTCATTTAATTACTAACATACCTTAAACTGATAATGTCCAAAATAACATCCAAACATTGCAAGTAAGCTAAATTATTACATTCCGACAAACTGAATTACTCAATTTACATTTTCCAAAATAAACATCAGTAAACCATCTAGCATGCCTTCCCAAGCTCCTACGCTTGGCTCCCGTCTCGTCCTTCGTTTCCTCCGTCTCCTGCGTCATCAGCTAAGGTAGAAGTAGAGCATTAGACAACACGCCCAATAGGACTCCGAGTAGGGCTAACACATGGATTAGTGATAACAAAGCATACAGATAATCATATAATGAAAACTAGAAAGTGAATGCCATGCCATGGGTGTCTTATGTCATGTATCCCACCCATCATCCTTACTATCATGATGCCATATCCCCCTTGACGGAAAAACCTCGTCAAGATATAACCAGTCACAAATTATCCCCTTGACGGCAAAAACCTCGTCAAGATATAAACAGTCACAAATCGTCCCCTTGACGGTAAAAACCTCGTCAAGATATAAACAGTCACAAATCATCCCCCTTGACGGCAAAGCCTCGTCAAGGTGTCCCCATGTTTGCTTCTCGGTCCCCCCGACGGATCATGGACTCCGGTTATATCTCATAATATCCCTCTTGATGGATGAAACACATCAAGATATCCCCATGCTTGCTTCTCGGTCGCCCCGACGGAGAATGGACTCCGGTTTCATTTCATCCTTCCCATACCATATCCCTCCCATGCCATGCATGAGATGTAGATGCCATATGCCATGTAATATATGTAACTCATAGTCATAAAACCCATCTTAAAAACAATGCCATGATTATCAAAATAAATCAAAGGAAACCCATCACATAATACCAAAATCGAAAACCCATCTTAAAAACAACCACATGATTACCAAAATAAATTAGAGGAAAATATTACATGATACTAAATCCAAACCCATCTTAAAACAAACCATATAATTTCTAAACTAATTCAAAGAAACCATCACTCAATCCATGGCTTACAAAAAGGTAGGAATCCTACCGAATACCGACTAGCGTCCTTTTTCGCTTCCGTCCGATGATCCGGTCACCGATCACGCACCGCTTGCTATGTCCGGTACCTTATTATACATTATCAATTGGTCCACGTTTTAACCATTTCTAAGCCCATACATCAAGTCTTAATGGGTTTCTTCATTTTGGCCAATATTTACGGTTTTGCCATTACCTCCTTTACATGATTATTTACTCATTTATCCATACACACTTAAGTCCAAAATTGATTCATAATTTAGATTCATTAATGGCCCATCAACCATGTCATATAACCATAAAAATTAGCCCTTTAATTCACCTAACCCTTATTCATTTAAACCCATCCAAAACCCCATACTTAACCCTTTAAATGGTTCATACAATGGGTCATGGTTTCAAAATACCCAATTCATCAAATCTTCCCATAGGGTTTACCTCATGCATTTAAACCACATTGAGTCCATTATCCATTCATACCCTTTGGAGGCCATAAACATCATTCACCCTCCAATTTAACCCATCAAAATGCTCACAATTGGGCCATGGGTTCGGCCATACACCATGGCCGAACCCATGGTGTCCTTTTCCCATTTTTCTTGGGTCCATTGTTACACATTTGAATTTATCACAAGTCCCTCCATGAAGGGGTTTAATTCACACACTTAAACCCTCATGTTTTACTACATTGGAGTCCCATTACAAATATCAACACTAGGTTCATTTTGGTACATTCCAAAACCACCAACATTAAATATATTTTGAGTCCATCAACTTAGCTACATTCCCCATTTGTTTTCCATGGTTCTAAAATACTTAGTCCATCCCAATTTCCCATTATTTTCTTAGGCCTATTTACCACATTTAGATTTAAAATAAGTCTCTCCATGAGGTTCATGGTTCATCCCTAATTCCACACCTTTAAAACATTATATGTTATACTTGAAAATCCATACAATCTATCAACATTCTTAATCACTTTTTCCATCTCTTCACCCATCAAAACCATTCTTACATTACCATACGGTTCCACAACATTCCATCCATAAAATCTTTCCATAGTTTTTATTTTTAAAACCTCATTTACAATGCTTAAAGTCCATTTAAAAATTTTTAATCTTCTCCATTATTTTCCATAATTCATAACCATTAATCCACCATTTGATCACCATAGGGTTCGGCCATACACCATGGCCAAACCCATGGTTCATGGTCCATGATTTATCTATGTCTCTTGAGGCCATGAAATCCATTTTCATGCCTCATGAATTTCCTCATTTAAACCCCTTTTAAAAAAATTCACACACATTTACTCATTTACAACCCTAAAAATCATAAACCCTCTTTCCATGATTTTTCTTATAAAACCCCTTTAAACTTAACCACATTTAATCAATAAACCTAAAACCCTAAACCATCCTCCATGGCTTCCATTCTTCACAAACCCTAATAAATTAAATAATTCCCTACCATGCTTACATAATGTCCTTAATCCATTTTATTTTTCTTAACCCTAATTTACCCATTTAGGGTTAACCCATCTTTCCTCCTTTCACTTGATAGATTTAAGATCCATGGCCATGATGTTTTGGCCACCTTTAAATCCAAGAAATGGATTTCACAACCTCTTAAACCCTAAGAAAAATTTAATCTCTTGTTTAGAAAATACTTACGATCCGACGCCTCCTCTGACTTTCGTTACTCCCGTCGGCTTCCTTAACCTTCTTTCTTCTCCTTTTCCTTTGTTGGTTGGCTAAAATGGTTGATCAATGGTGAAAACCCCCACGCTTGGGTTTGACCATGATAGGGTTTAATTTGAGAGAGAGAAGGGAGGAGAAGATGGAGATAAATAACACAAGGTCTTGATCTTGGAGTGATGAGCCCAAGCTTACACCTTTCTCCTCTCTTTTCTTCCAAGATTTTCTTCTTCTTCCTCTTAGTTTTCTTCCTCTCCTTTTCCTTGGGTGTGGGACGGTGGTGGAGAACAAGAGAGGGAGAGAATGAAATGAGATCGTTGGAGTGGAGAGAATGAGATGAAAAGTCATCTCATCTCTTGGTTATCTAGAATACACTCCACATTAACTCCACCCACCAACCCATGGGATATTTTCATTTTTGTTTTATGCTTTATACTTTATGGTGGTGGTTGGGATAACCACCACCCTAGCCAACGTTTTGTATGCTTGGAATGAGATGGTTTTGGTCTCCCCTCTTTGACCCCTTTGACCACCTTTATGATTATTTAAACATTTAATTAATTAGATAATTAGGTTAAGTTAATTCCCATTTAATTTAATTCCATTAAATTTCTTCCATAAAATCCACCCATGGTTGACCAAGTCAACCATGGTGGCCGGCCCCACCAATTCTTGGTCCACACGCCACCTCACTTAGTGAGGTGGAGGTGGGTCCCAATTGGCCACATCACCTTGGCTTAATTTAAATTAACTTAGGTGATTTAAATTTAATTCAACCCATTCCAACTAATTGGATCATCATTGGGCCCATGGCCCAATTACATTCACCCTTACCCATTTACCTTAGGGCTTACACCATCTTGATCTATTGGGTCCCAAATGGGTATTGGGCCCAATTTGACTATCCTTGGCCCAATTAACCATCATTGACCCCTTAAATGAATTTAAATCCAATCCATAGTCCATTGGGCCATACTTGGGCCTTTGTCCAAATTTTGGTCCATTTACAATTTATTCCATCAAATTTTCCATTTCCACCATTAAAAAATAAATAATAACCACATATTTATTGATTTAAAAATTTCAGGCCATTACACTTATTATGTAGATTATGCTTGACTACTCTGCATTAAAGTTCCTCCTACGCTGTCTATTATGTTCTTGTCAGAGTTAATGTGCTAAATATTTGCATCTGCTTGACTACTTTGCATATCTTTTGTTTTTGTTTGACTTATCTTTATCAATTTTCTTGACAAAAAGGGGGAATAAAATAATGTGCTAATGTTGAGGGGGAGCATACAAGTCCCACCAATATCTATTTTTTTGTATGCAAGGAAAATGGGAAATTGATTGTGTCTTTGTAGGCACAAGTTAAGAGGGAGATATTTGTGATATTAGAGGATTTAATATCATTGTAATTTTATTTGTTAAGGAGTGGTTTTGTGTGCATATGTAATTTTGGGAAATTGGTGTAATGGGTAGATCTTAGGTTTTTGTCACGAAATTGACAAAGGGGGAGATAGCAAGTGCCCGGTTCGTCCGAGTCACCCTTATTGTCAATTACGTGATTCAGTTGGAGTTGCCTTGGATGAATAACAAGATCTACTATGAAGTTGAAGCGTCTACACCAAATACGGTATTGGCATACAGGTAAGTGAACCGTAGGAGACCTTAGGCTAAGTCGAATACCTTAGAAGTAAATTAGAAAATAATATAATAAGTGGCTTTCAGCCTCGAGGCCTCATGCAGTCTGCCGAGGTCTCACAGCCAGTTGCGCTGAGCTGTGCTGAGTTCAGCTGACCTTGTGTCTTGTTGACTCAGTCTCCTACAGATTTAGGAAGTTAAAATCTGTGTCCTTTTGATTGAGAGTTAATTATGGTAAATTGATTGGAAGTTATTAAGGTAAAAGAATTTATCCACAAGGTGAGATGCTGCCACCTCACTTAAGTTTGAATTTGAATACCGTTGGGGAGCTGTCCATGACAAGTATGGAAAGGCTCCTCCATGAGTTGTAAATCCATTTGCAATCTTCTCATCTAATCCTTGATTGATGGTTGAGACAGATCTACTACAAATCATGCACGGTGGATATGAGGTGGCAGGGATTCTGACTAGACATATTAACTTATGCACATATGTGTTGTCCTTACAAACTTACCACCACGAGGCCTCATTGGAAGCCTCGAGGCCTCGTGGGCGTGACTTACTGCAATACTGCAGACAGTCTTATAAATTAACAGTAAGCTGTTTGGAAGAGGGACCGAACTGTAACGCCCGCCCCTTTTCACCTAAAATCAGAGTCTATATATATATTTTTTTTTTTTAATAGTGACAAAGGGCGCGGACGTCACGACGCGAGTTAAGTCCGAGCTTCTAAAGCCCGGCCCTTAACTGGCCAACCCTACGTGTGCGTGGAACGAAGTCCACGGAGAACAGTTCACACGTAGACAGCAAGCATCAAGGAATAATACAACTATATGCGGAATTAACAATAAGGACTATCCTACAAATTTGAGATCGCAGGGAAGATAACATCCATTTAAATTACTACAATACCTCAAAATCACAATGTCCATAATATAATCCCAAAACATAGCAAGTAATCTAATTTATTACATTTCCGACAAGCTAAACTATTGCAAATTACATTATCTGAAATAAACATTAGTAACTATCTAGCACGCCTTTCCAAGCTCCTTAGCTTGGCTCCCGTCTCTTCCTTCCGCTTCACCACCTCCTGCGTCATCAGCTAAGGTAGAAGTAGGGCGTTAGACAACGAGCCCAGTAGGACTCCGAGTAGGGCTAACACATGGATTAGTGATAACAAATACATATGAAATCATATAAGGAAAAAAAAAACTATAAGATGAATGTCATGCCATGGGTGTCTGTGTTATGAATCCCACCCATCATCTTTACTATCCCGATGCCATATCCCCTTTGACGGCACGGCCTCGTCAAAATATACACAATCCCAAATCATCCCCCTGGACGGCAAAACCTCGTCCAAATATAACTAATCACAAATCATCCCCCTTGATGGAAGAACCGTCATCAAGGTATCATAATTTCATACAACATCCCTGATAAATCAAATACATTAAAATATCTCCATGTCCGTTTATCGGTCGCCCCGACGGAGCATGGACTCCGGTTTCATTTCATCCTTCCCCTGTCATATCCCTCCCATGCCATGCATGAGATGTAGATGTCATATACCATGTAATGAATATAATAACAAACCATGACATTTAAAAATCTCATCCATAAAACATATAACTTGATTATCAAAAATAGATCAAGAAAAGCCTCAATATCCACATCATAGCTTTAAAACCCATTTATAAACTAGTCATATACTTACCAGAATAAATCAAATTGAAACCCCTACGTAATACATAATTCAAAACCAATCTTAACCAAACCATATAATTTTCAAAGTAATTCAAAGAAACCATCAGTCCATCCATGGCTTACAAAAAGGTTAGAATCCTACCAAATACCGACTAGCGTTCTTTCTTTCGTTTCCGTCCGACAGTCCAGCTACCGACACGTGTACCGCTTGCGATGTCCAGTACCTTATTACACATTAATTAGTCCACATTTTAATTACATGAGTGTAAAATCAGCCTCCCAGGCTTCATTTTACCCTACATAATGCTATTACTTAGAATCCCTAAACCCATGATCATCTCCCATAGAGTTCTTCATTTTAGCCATTATTTACGGTTTTGCCACTACCTCTTCTCCATGGTTAATCACTCATTCGTCCATGCATGATTAAGTCCATAGATGATTCATAGATTTGGATCCATCAATGACCCATCACCCATATCTTAAAATCAATAAAGTCAGCCACTTAATTTAACCTAAAGTCCATTACTTTAAACATGTACAAACACATTAACCTTAGGCCATAATGATCTACAATTGAGTCATTAAAATTCAGCCCTTTAATTTTAACCAAATCTCCATTGTCCTTGGTCTTTGGTTACACATTAAGTTCATCATAAGTCCCTCCATTGAGAGAACCTAAACCATACACTTGACTTATCATTACTTAATCACACTTCCATTACAACTAACAACACTAAAAGTTAGCCACTTAAACACTCTAATCCTCATTCCTTTCTCACATACATCATACCAAATTTATCCATAAGTTTACCCACAAATGGGTCATGGGTTCGGCCATACACCATGGTCGAACCCATGGTGTCCTTTTCCCATTTTTTTTTTCTTGGGTCCATTGCTCACATTTTAATTTATCACAAATCCCTCTATATGGGAATTTCATCATTTATTTAGATCATTCATTTGATCAACATTTGTTTCATCTCTTGAGCCCATCAAAACTAATAACATTCCCCCTCATCTTTTCATGGTTTCAAACATACTTAACCCATTGAATCTTCCCATTTTCCATCATTTTTAAACCCCTTTAAAATTTGTAATACATGACCATAGGGTTCGGCCATACACCGTGGCCGAACCCATGGTTCATGTTCCATTATTTTTCTATGCCTCTTAAGGCCACAACATTACTCATTCAAAACCCTAAACTCATTAATACATTAATCCCTCTTTTGCATCCCTTAAACCCATCATTTGATCACCATTACACCACCATAGGTTTCGGCCATTTACCATGGCCGAACCCATGGTTCATGATCCACCATTCATTGCTCCAAACACCTACATTCACCCATTTAAAATCCTAATTTTCATTTGCTACCCTCATTGTCTTCCATTTATCAAACCCTTAACCAATTAAATCAATTAGCTAATCACTCACCATGGGGTTCGGCCATGCTACATGGCCGAACCCTATGGCCCATGATTTTTCTTCCAATCATCCACTTCCATACTTAATTCATAAATTACCCAATGCACATAATCACTTATTTATTTATTTTCCCTACTCCTAATTCACCCATTTAGGGTTTTCTCCATCTTCCATTTTCTCAAAACCCAAAAAAAAAACATACATTACTTACCATGGGGTTCGGCCATGCTACATGGCCGAACCCTATGGCTCTTAACTCCAAAAAAATGGATGTACCTCTATGTTTAATCACATTAATCATATAATGTCCATAATCCCTTTTTATTTTGCTTAATCCTAATTTTTCTCCATTAGGGTTTTTGCCCACTTTCCATTCCTTCCATTTGATGGATTTAAAATCCATGGCATAAACTTATGTAACCACCATTAAATTCACAAAAATAAATTCCAATTCTTAAACCCTAAAAATCCAAATTTTCTTGTTTAATGAATACTTACAATCCGTCGTCTCCTCCGACTTCCGGCACTCCCGTCGGTTTCCTTAGCCTCCTCTCTCCTTCCTCTTGATCTTTGGTAGGTCAAGATTCTTGATCCATGGTGGCAACCCCCAACCTTAGGATCGGCCAAGGTAGGGTTTAAATTGAGAGAGGGAGAGAGAGAGATGATGAGAGGGGAGATGATCACCTTGATCTTAGGGTGATTTTCCTTAAAATTCTACTTCTTTCTTCTCTCCTTCTCTTCTTAGCTTCCTTTCCTTAATTTCCTTCTTCTCTTCTCTTTCCTAGTGTGGGACGGCCATAAGAGAGTGAAGGATTGAAATGAGAATGAAAAGAGAGAAAGAAAGGAAGGGATGAGGCTTATCCCCATTTTTTTACTTTACATTAATTACATTCACCAACCTTAAGATATTTTTGAGATATTTAAATTGCTTTATGGTGGTGGTTATCTAAACCACCACCAAGCCCAATGTGTTTCATATTTGAGGTTGGAATGAGGTGGGTCTTCACCTCTTGGCCCCACTTTGACCACTTCTAACCACCATTTTAAATAATTTAATTATTTAATTGATTAGATAATTACCTTAGGTTAATCCATTTGTACTTAACCTAACTCCATTACTCCACCCATGGTTGACCAAATCAACCATGGTGGCCGGTCCCACCAAACCTTGGCCCACACGCCACCTCACTTGATGAGGTGGAGTTGGGCCCACTTGGCCACATCACCTTGGTTTAATTCCAAATAACTTAGGTGATTTAAATTTTATTAAGCCCACTACAACCAATTGGATCATCATTGGGCCCATGGCCCAATTACATTTCCATCGTACCCATTTACCTTAGAGCTTAACCATCTTGACCCATTGGGTCCCAAATGGGTATTTGACCCAATTTGACCACCCATGGCCCAATTGGCCATCATTGACCGCTTAAATGACTTTAAAATGTAATCCATGGTCTATTGGGCCATATTTGGGCGTTTGTCCAAATTTTGGCCCATTTACCATTTACTCTACCAATTTCCAATTTTTATCATTAAAATAAATAATATTCACATATTTATTGATTTTAAAATTTCGGGCCATTACACGAACACACAGAGAAAAATAGGAAAAGTATTACAGTGTGTTAGATCATATAGCCTTCCCTCTTTGCACCTTCTTCATCATCTTCCTTAGTGAATGTTTGGGTAATCAATACCCCAATCCTGATGAAGAGTAAGGTGTTCATATAAGACTATAAAACCAGTCATACCCAAGTTCTACTATTGTGCCGATGACTACTTTGATGATGCTGATTTGATGAAAAGGAGCACACAGATTCAGTAAAGAAGAAAGAGCTTAAAGGAAAACGGTTAAGGCCCAAAGCAAGTTTTTCTTCTTCGTTTTATTTTAAACATTGTAAAGTGGATTAGAACAGTGTGTTCGAACCACTCTAAAAAATAGGTGTAGAGGATTAGACCGATTAAGTTGAACCTCTATAAAAAACTAGGCTTTACTATTTGGGTGTGAGACCCTTACATAGTATATTTGGGACGACCCTAGAGTTGGGAAGTCTGACAGTGGATGTAGGTTTGTTGAAATCGAACCACTATAAAATATATGTATCTATATGTGATTGAATGCATTGATTGAATACGTGTTCACATATCACACACATAGATTGATCGGTCAGTTTTATGAACAACAATTAATTTGAAAAGTGAATATAACTCATTGAATATTTTATTTACTTAAAGTATAAATCGGTTGAGAAAATTTTAAAAAGGAATTAAAATTGAAAACCGACCTATTCACCCCCCCCTCTAGGTCGTGCATTACTCTAGTAATTGAATTTCAGGGTCTTGGTAGCGGTGGGGTGAGTGTGGACCCCATGGTGGGTCCTAGTTTGCCCAGTTTTGAGTTCGGAGATTCAAAGGGCGCTTTAGTAATTTTGAATTATTGAACATTCTGTCATACTAAAAGTTTGAAAATCACACTTTTCCCCCGACTTTGTCATTTGATTTCTTCGGGCTTTTTAAAAAATTTGAAAATTGGAGATTTTTATTTTTATATATAAAAAAAAAAAAAAAAGAAGAAACCCTAAACCTGACCCCCTCCCTTAAAACCTCATTTTCGGCAGCACTATAGCGCATAACTACAGTGCCGCTGTAACAACTCCTTTCTCTCACCTTCTTTCCTTCCCTTCTCTAACCCTAACCGCCGCCATCGCCACTCTCATCTCTCTCCCCTCCCTGCAATTCCCTCTCCCTCATTCTCACCTTGAGCTCCGACCAGACTCCCTTGCTGCTCTGCTCGGATTCTCTTCAACTTATCACTGCTTTTAGCATGCATCTATGCATCTTACTCCTCTATCAAATGTGCAGGTGCGAAATGCGGCGAATGGGGGTCCTCGGTATTATGAGCCACTCGGCAAGGGAACTGTTGATACCATTATGTGGCGGGCCCCCATCCGGGTGTATTTATATTCGATTCCCACATAGGCATATACAAGTTGATGATATTATGTCACGATTGATTGGTTGTATGGTGACATGATTATGGTTTATTTTTATTGATAATATGTTAAGATGCCAACATGCGAATATGTGATATGTGGTTTTATATGCCTGATTATGGTGTGATATGTCGTGTTGATAATATGCTATATGATTATGTGATAGTTAGTTTAAACTGCTAGACATTATAACATGTTTGGATGTTAACATGTCAGCCCGTGATAAATAGTGATGTATACACTTGATTGTTATGTGATGAACTATGTTAATAGCATGTGTAGGCATAGAGGTAATTGTGCATACATATAACTAACATATGTGGGATACCGGTGGAGCATGGGTACTAGGCCACATCAGGGTCTAGAGACTCCTCCTAGCTCGTCTGGTAGTTAGGGTGGGGATGTTATGTGGGACCTCGCAGTGGACGCGTGGTTGGGATGCAGACTCTCTTATGATTGGAAATGGGTAGTTGAACCCCTTGCATGGATCAAATGGTCGGTCTGTCTTGTGTTTCTCAGACACACCTATGAGAGAGGTGTAATCTAATTTAGAGAACAATGTACATGGGAGTCCTAGATAAGGACTAATTGGGAGGTAGTTATGTTAGCCCTAGAAAAAGACCATCGGGTTGAATGTTGGTTCACTCAGGGTAGTTTTGGAAGCCCCTACAGTCACGGTACCCGAGTACGGGGTGGACGAGGCATCCCCGGATGACTGAGTAGGCTGAGAAGGTGCTCGCCTGCTAGTTGGTCGAGAGATGCGGCGGTGAGGGACAGCTCCCACTAGTATGACTTGTGATCCCTGGATGACCGAGTAGGCTGAGGAGGTGCTCGCTCATTCTTTGGTCGAGGGATGACGCGGTGAGGGACAGCTCCCGCTAGTATGACTTGTGATCCCCGGATGACTTAGTAGGCTGAGGAGGTGTTCCCCTGCTCTTTGGTCTAGGGATGAGGCGGTGAGGGACAGCTCCCGCTAGTATCACTTGTGATCCCCGGATGACCGACTAGGCTGAGGAAATGCTCGCCCGCTCGTTGGTCAAGGGATGAGGCGGTGAGGGACAGCTCCCGCTAGTATGACTTGTGATCCCCGGATGACCGAGTAGGTTGAGGAGTGCTCGCCCGTTCATTGGTCGAGGGACGACGCGGTGAGGGACAGCTCCCGCTGGTATGGTTTGTGATTCCCCGGATGACCGAGTAGGCTGAGGAGGTGCTCGCCCATTCATTGGTCGAGGGACAATACGATGAGGGACAACTCCCGTTGGTATGGTTTGTAATTCCCCGGATGACTAAGTAGGCTGAGGATGTACTCGCCCGCACATTGGTCGAGGGATGGTGTGATGAGATATTCCAGGCTAGGACACCTTTAAGGTAGGGATAGCCTGCGATGTGATGTGATGAGATATTCTAGGCTAAGACACATGTAGGGTGGGGATAACCTGCGATGTGATGTGATGAGATATTCCAGGCTAGGACACCTGCAAAGTGGATACAGTCTGAGGCATGGTATTCCAGGCTAGGACACCTGTATAGTGGGGACAGCCTGTGGTGTGATGTGGTAGTGTGTTTACTCATGGTTATGACTTTGGGGTTCATTGTTGAGACTTGTGTTGTGGGTGTTGACTCACCAAGAATTTATGGGCACCTAACTAGTGAGTTCGGCCGGCTCACTCGGTAGAAGACCTATAGAATTCTGTGAGTGGTGGATACGCTAGTCGTGTGGAGACCAACAGTTGGGGTCCAAGGTTATAAGTTTGACTATCAAGACTCTAGTGTTTGGTTGAGGAGACCATAGATGAGTTTGGTTGGCAGTCCGTTGAGGACTGGTGAGGTGGTCACTCCCGTGTGGTAGTCGGTTTGGGACTCTAGTGAGTCCGACATTTGGGTTGGTCGGGGTATGTGTGCGGGTTGTCATGAGAGAGGCATACGTCTGGTCGAGGCAGTATGGATCCTGTTCCGGTTGGAGATCAGTTTGTATACACAAGTGTGGGTGGACCACAGCGGATGGTGTAATAGCCCGGAATTTTTAAATCAATATATATGCGGCTATTATTTATTTTAATGATGGAAATAGAGAATTTTGATGGAATAAATGTTAAGTGGATCAAAATTTGGGCAAAGGCCTAAGTATGGTCCAATGGACCATGGATTGGATTAAATTCATTTAAATGGTCAATGGTGGTTAATTGGGCCAAGGATGGTCAAATTGGGCCCAATACCCATTTGGGACCCAATGGGTCAAGATGATTTAAGCTCTAAGGTAAATAGGTAGGAAATAAATTTAAGTGGGCCATGGGCCCAATGGTGATCCAATAAGTGGGAATTGATTGAATTGGTTTAAATCACCTAAGTTAGTGATGAAATGATCAAGATGACATAACCAAGTGGGGCCCACCTCCACCTCACCAAGTGAGGTGGCGTGTGGACCAAGGCATAGGTGGGGCCGACCATCATGGTTGACTTGTCAACCATTGATAAGTCAAAGGGAATTGAGGAGGAACAAATTAAATTAAGTTGATTTAATTAATGTGAATCACCTAAGTTAGAATTTATAAAACCTAGGTGACATGGCCTAATGGGGCCCACCTCCACCTCATCAAGTGAGGTGGCGGGTAGGCTAGAAGTTAGTGGGGCCGGCCACCATGGTTGACTTGGTCAACCATGGGTGGATTAATGGAGAAGAATCAAGGAGATTAAAGGGGATTAAATAAGAATTAATTAACCTAAGTTGATGATCCAATTAATTAAATGATTAGGTTAGTCAAATTGGGTCAATTGGGGAGTCAAAGGGATAAGTCAATGGGTGGTTTCATCTCATTGAAACCACCCAAACCACTTAAAGAAACACAAACAAACCATGGGCTTAGGGTGGTGGTTTCATCTCAACCACCACCACCCAAAGCATGATGACCCATACCCCTCCATGATGATCGTCAAATGGTCAAGATGGAAGACCAAACCACCCCATCTCAAGGCACCAAAACCATTGGCTTGGTGGTGGTTTTGTCCCAACCACCACCACTAAGGAATGTAAGCCCATGCTTGGTGGGTGGAGGGAAATGATGGAGGAGTGTGGCACAAGCAAACCAAAGGGATGAGATGGGTTTTCATCTCATCTCTCCACCCCACTCTCATCTTACTCTCTCCCTCTCCCCCTCCCTCTCTTGGCCGATCTTACTCAAGGAGAAAGAATAAGAAAAAACTTAGAAGAAAAGAGGGAAAAAACTAGGCTTGGCCAACCACCACCCCAAAGACCCAAAGCTTGAGATATTTTTCCCATCCTCTCCTCCCCTTCCTCTCTCAAACCCACTCCATCATTGGCGGACCCAAACCTTGCTGATCTCATTGTGATCAAGCGCATCTTGGTCGAACATCAAGGAGAAAGAGAAGGAGAAAGGCTAAGGAAATCAAGAGGAGAAAAAGGAAGTCGGAAGAGCCGCCGGAGTGGTAAGTGATTCTCAACAAGAGTTTACATTTTTAAGGGTTAAAAAGGTGATCATGGAATCCATTTCTTAGATTAAATGGTGGCAAAAATGTTATGTGCCATGGATCTAAGATCCATCCAAAGATGAAGTGAGAAATGGACAAACCCTAATGGGTAAAATAGATTAACAAAAAATAAAGGAGTATTACGACATTATGTATTAAGATTTATTTAAGCATGGAAGTATGGATTTTTGAAGGAATCATAGGCCATAGGGTTCGGCCATGTAGTATGGCCGAACCCAATGGTAGGTGATTAAGTGATTTTAATGGGGTTTTCAAGAACGGAAGCCATGGAAGGTGGTTAATGATTTTTAAGGTTTTAAATGAGGAAAATCATGGAAGATGTTAATGATTTTGATGGCCTCAAAAGTGGTAGAGGAAGATGAACCCTGAACCATGGGTTCGGCCATGGTGTATGGCCGAACCCTATGGTGATGTATTTGTAATGTTAATGGGTGTAAAATATGGAAAATTGATGGGGAATGTTGGTAGTTTTGATGGACTCAAAAATGAACCTAATGTTGATCAAAGGGGTGATTTAAATGTATGATGACATCCCCTCATGGAAGGACTTGTGGTGGATCTAAAATGTAACCAAAGACCCAAGGAAAAATGGGGAAAAGACTTCATGGGTTCGGCCATGGTGTATGGCCGAACCCATGACCCATTTTACAAGTCATTTGATGGGTTAAGTTGGAGTTATGTATGTGTTTAAATTAATGGGGATTAGGTTAAATTAAAGGGGCTGATTTTAATGATTCTATGACACTGATTGGTGAGTCATTGAGGGATCTAAGTTGTGGATCAAAAATGTGGTAAATGATCCAAAAGAAGTAAGGAGATTAACATCATGGGTTCAGCCATGGTGTATGGCCGAACCCATGACCTATTTGAGAGCCATTTTATGGGCTAAGATTAAGGTCTATGTATGTGATTAAATTAATGGGGATTAGGTTAAGTAAAGGGCATGTTTTTAATGATTTTATGGCATGATTAAATGAGGCACTCATGGATCCAAGTTATAGGATCAATTATGGCCAAAATGAAGAACCATGAGTTCTGCCATGGAGTATGGCCGAACCCCATGGAGGTTGGTCATGGACCTAGGTGCCTTATGATAACCTTAAGTATGGATTAAATGAAGCCTAGGGTGCTGGTTTTTAAACTCACAAAATTAAGATAATCAATGGATTAAGATAGGACCCACAAACCTAATTAGTAGGGTTCGGCCATGGTGTATGGCCGAACCCCACTAAGGCATATGTTAGGGACATGGACATGATTAAAACATGGGTTTAATTGTTAATATGTAATAAGGTATTGGACATCGTAAGCGGTGCACGATTGGTGACCGGATCATTGGACGAAACTCTAAGGAATACTAGTTGGTATTTGGTAGGATTCCAACCTTATTTGTAAGCCATGGATTATGTGTGTATGGATGTTTTCTTAATTTATTTTGGTAATCATATGATATGTTTAAGATGGGTTTTTATGGCTATGATTTATATATTACATGGCATATTGCACTTACATCTCATGCATAGCATGGGAGGGATGAAATGAAACCGAAGTCCATGCTCCGTCGGGGCGACCGATAAACATACATGGGGATACTATGTGTTTATGATTATCTTGATGAGACTATCCAAATAAGAAGGTTACTATGTGTTTATGATTATCTTGATGAGGCTATTCAAACAAGAAGGTCACTATAGGTTTATAATTATCTTGATGAGGCTTTTCCATCAAGGGGGATATTTGTATTTGTTATTATACCTTGATGAGGCTTTGCCATCAAGGGGGACACTTGTGTTGATTTATCTTGATGAGGCTTTTCCATCAAGGGGGGATATTTGTATTTGTTATTATACCTTGATGAGGCTATGCCATCAAGGGGGACACTTGTGTTGATTTATCTTGATGAGGCTTTTCCATCAAGGGGGATATTTGTATTTGTTATTATACCTTGATGAGGCTTTGCCATCAAGGGGGACACTTGTGTTGATTTATCTTGATAAGGCTTTTCCATCAAGGGGGACATTATGTATGATTGAAAAAGGACATTGTACAATGGTAAGGATGATGGGTGGGACTCATGACATAAGACACCCATGGCATGGCATTGATTTCTTCGTTTTGTTATATTATTCCCTATATGCATTGTATCACTAATCCATGTGTTAGTCCTACTCCGAGTATCTACTGAGAGAGTTGTCTAACGCCCTACTTCCACCTTAGATGATGACGCAGGAAATGGAGGAAATGAAGGAAGTGACCGGAGCCAAGCGTAGGAGCTTGGAGGAGCGAGATAGCTTACTTATTTAAGTTTATTTCATGGTGATGTAATTTGAGTAGCTTAGCTCGTTGGACTGTAATAACTTAAACTATTGCTATGGTTTGGACTTGTATTTTGGACGTTATAATTTTGAAGGTATTAGTATTAATTAAGTGATGTAATTCCTTGCTATCTAAAATTGGTAGGATAGACTCTATTATAATTCCGCATTTAGTTAAATATTCCGCAAGCTTACTTTCTACATGTGAACCGTTCTTCGTGGACTTAGTTCCACGCACACGCAGGGTTGGCCAGTTAAGGGCCGAGCTGTGGAAGCTCGGACTTAACTCGCAGTCGTGACGTCCCGCTCTCTTTGTCACTCTTTAAATCAAAAAAAAAAAATATACTCTGATTTTCGGTTAATTAAGCGAGTGAAAAGGGGCTGGCGTTACAGATGGGCACATGAGGGAGTTGCCATAGAGTTGTTTTGAGTTAGTTAGAGGACGTACTGGAGGCCCGACAGATGTGGGCCCGTGTATTAGGGGTAGGGCACCCGCTTGCTTAGTCATGCACGTAGACATCATAGACATTGATGTGTTCATATTGTAACGCCCCGGATTTTCAAGTTATAAATATTTACAGGAAATTACCCATTTAATTTGTGAATTTTAGATATGGATCTTATATGGGTAAAGTGTTGGGCTCTTTGCTCAATTAAGATCCAACGGATATGTTATAGGTTCAATTTAAAATAAATGGGTAAGATGTGTTTAATTGGGTCAAGGTTGTTTATTTGGATCAAATGCCCAATTGGGACCCAATGGGTCATGATTAACTTAGATAACCACCAAGTTAGTTCAATTAAAATTAAATGGGGCTGAATTTAATTAGTAATGCATTATATATAAACAAGGGATATAAATTAATTGTTATGCGCATGATGTGTTAAAATATCTTGAGAAGATATCTAAGATTAATTTGAAAGGATGCATGGCCGAATATGGGGTATGCAAATCTATGACTATGCGCATAAAGGGATCATGGAAAGATTTTAGGAATGATAAATATTGTATGGCCGTGTATGGCATTGTTAGATTGGAAGGTAGATAAAAAGAGGCAAGAGGAGCGCATGGCACCTTTTATTTAGGATCAAGAGGAAGTCTTATAAGGAAAAGGCAGCAAGGGCGCATGGCACTCACTAATTAAGAGAGGGCCTCAAGGCAATTCCTATGTATAATACACGGCTGAAAATATTACTTGCTATCTTAGCAAGATAGGACCAAATAGAGGTTAATAAAAGGAGAGAAGGAGAGGCACACGGCAATACACAAATCAGCAAGGGTCTTGACGTTGGTGTGCTTGGCAAGAAGGTGTTCTCAGTTTTGTGAAAGATCAAGGAGGAGAAGAGGCTAAGGAAAGAAGAAGATTGGAAGAACAAGAACAACCGAGGGAAAACTGGAGGAGTCGCGAAACCGGTTAGTATATTTGATAATTTTGTTTAAAAGATAAAAAACCATAGGGTTCGGCCAAGGTGTATGGCCAAACCCCATGGAAGAGAATTGATGGATGATTTGGTAATTTTAATGAAAAAAATGGACCATAGGGTTCGGCCATGCACATGGAAAGACATGGTTAATGTATGGATTTTTAATGAGGAAAAACCATGGGAGTTGGTTAATAAATTTATATGGTTTTAATGGAAGGTTATTGGTTATATTTTAAGGAATGAAAACCATGGAAAGTCATGGTTTAAATTATGGATTCCATGGAATAAGATGAACCACATGGCCGAACCCCATGGAAAGGATATTAATAAATTTTAATGGATTTAAAATGATGGGAAAGGTTATTTATGTTTTAATTTTAAATGGAGACCATGGGAAAACATAGATGGATTTAATATGGTGTTGATTAAATGGAAGATGAATGTTTATTAATTTTTAGAAAGGAGAACATTATGAACCATAGGGTTCAGCCATAGTGTATGGCCGAACCCCATGGAGTTGTATTGGTATGGTTATTGGATTTTAATTGATTAATTGAAGTTGTTTATTAATTTAGAAAGTTTCTAATTATGAAAGGTGGAGATTAATTTAGAAAGTTTCTAATTATGGAAGGTGTAGATTAAATTGGAAAGTTTCTAAATATGGAAGGAACCTTGATTATGGATTCAAGGATGGTAATTACTATATTTAGAAAGATAGACATCATAGGGTTCGGCCATGGTGTATGATCGAACCCCATGAATTAAATTTTAATGGATTCTTCATTAGTGGATCATGTTTGGATTAAGGAATCGGTTATGGATCATTTTAAAGGGGTAATTGGAGTGTTATGCATGATTAAATGAATGAAAGGACATATGTTTGGAATCTAAACATAAGTTGTTGAAGGCAATGTCAAAGTTGTAAATACATGCCAAAATGGAGGATCATGGGTTTGGCCATGGTGTATGGGCGAACCCCATGAGGTTTCTTTTATGGACTTGATTGGTTAAGGAATTTATATAGGGCCTAGTTATGGTAGATTTAAATGAATGGAGGTAATGGCGATTTTGTAAATATCGCCTAAAATTGAAAGATCATGGGTTCGGCCATGGTGTATGGCCGAACCCCATGAACTTGTTAATGGGCCAATTGTGGGCCTTTGTATAATTTAAATGAATGGTTTACCAAACCAAGGGATGAGGGGTTTTATTTTATGAATTATGAACCAATCATGAAATTATGTAATGGATCAATTTTGGACCTAAATCTAAGGTGATAAAGGAAATGGGGAAGGTTTGCTGGACTTAGATGTTTATGGATCTATGTTTTGAATCTAAACTTGAATAAATATATGATGGTGATTAACCATGGAGGGAATAATGGCATAAATGTAATTATAGTAAAAAATAAGGGACCATGGGTTTCGGCCATGGTGTATGGCCGAACCCCATGAGGATTGTGTTTATGGACTTAAACATTACTGTAAATCAAGTGAGACTTGGTTTTGATTGATTGTTATATTATAAGGTAACGGGACCTCACAAGGTGTTTACGATCGTGAGCGGTTATAGGACGAAAGACGCAAGGACACGTTAGCAGTCTTTGGTAGGATTCCACCTCTTTGAAACCATGGGATTATGTACAATGTTTTCTTATTTTATTTGATGAATATATGTTGCAAGGGTTATGTTTCAAATTGTGATTTTAAATGCTATGTTTATATGATAAAATAGCATGTGGTTTAAATGTGAGTTTTAAATGCTATGATTTGTATTTCTACATAGCATGTTGGCATTTGCATCTCATGCATGGCATGGGAGGGATGAAAGGTAACCGGAGGGTCCACACTCCGTCGGGGCGTCCGAAAAACCTATGTGGGATACCTTGATGAGGAGTTTTCTATCAAGAGGATACTATGTATGAAAAGTAACCAGAGATCCACACTCCGTCGGGGCATCCGTAATAGAATCGTTGGGGATTCCTTGATAAGGAGCATTCCATCAAGACGATACTATGTATGAAATGTAACCGGAGGGTTCACACTCTGTCGGGGCGTCCGAAAGACCTATGTGGTGGGTACTATTATGTACATGTGATGGGTGGGACTCATTACATATGATAGCATGGCATGGCATTGAATCGGCATGATTATGATCTTTATTATCATGCAAGGTTTCTGATTTTTATCGGTATGATTGGATCTCTATTATCATACACTATTTTGGATACGATGCTTTATAAGTATAGTATGATTTATTGTAATTGGATTTGATATATATTATATCTGGATTTGTGGTACTAACCCATGTGTTACCCTAATTGGAATACCTACTGGGCGCGTTGTTCTAACGCCCTACTTCTACCCTAGTGGATGATACAGAAAACGAGGGGAACAATGAACACGAAACGGGCCAGGCATAGGAGCTTTGAGGGTTATAGTTTATATTTTGTTTAAGATACTCATGGGCATGTAATTTGAGTACCTAGAATTCGGATTGTAATAACTTAGATGAATTTGCTATGGTTTGATGTTTTATTGGATAATTAATTATGAATAAAGACTTGACGTACTTTGCTATCTGAAATGGAATAGAACTTGGTTTTATTATGATTCCGCATGTTATGATTATAATTCCACAGTTTTGATGTTATTCCGTACGTTTGATATTGTTATGTGTGAACTGTTTTCATGGACTTTGTCCATGCACACATAGGATTGGCCAGTTAAGGGTCAGACTTTGGAATTTCGGACTTAGCTCGCGTCGTGACGTCCCGCTCTCTATCACTCTACTCTGTTATAAATAAAAATAAAAAAATAGACTCTGATTTACTGGAAGAAGCGAGTGAAAAAGGGCGGGGCGTTACACATATGATCATATACAGTGTATGCTTGGTGACATATGATGCGTGTGTTACCCTCACTAGGTATGTAGAGTTCACCCCTTGCCTCACAGGTATTTCATAGAGGAAAGGTCGGCGGGACCTTCAATTGGACATTAGATGTAGAGTTGCAGCTTTGTACTTATCATGGTTTCATTTTGTATTGAGGACCTATTAATATATTTGAGATATGTGTACATTTCTTTCAGTTGGATGAATGTAATAATGGAATGATGTTATTTTTTCCAATTATGATTAATACTTTATCGGTATTATCGGCTATTGATTTGAGTGTGGGTTGCGGGAGCGGTACTTCCCTTTATTTTTTTTAAAAAAAAATATACCCCTGAAATAATTATCGGATCGGTTTTAAGACCTTTTATCAGTTTGACATACTCGTAGCGGGACGGGTCGTTACACAATCTGTGTGGCTTTGGATATATTCATAGCAATTTTGTTTGTGAGAACATCAATAATTCCAGTCTCCATGATTGCAGCTTTGCTTATGTTAAAACAACCGATTGATCTGGGCAAAAGCCTAAACAATATTTCTATGGCTTTGTCATGCATCGAATGTCCTTCAGAAGCTAATCATGTCACTAGTGGGATTAATGTGTGTGGATACTAGATAAGGACTATCCATGCCAGTTTGACATGCCCACTAATTCCTTTCAGACCTTGACTATATCAAGTGCATCGGTACAACACCAGCTTCAAACATGGCTTGGATCATAGTTATGGACTTCAAACTAGGCCCACTTTAACTGAGTGTTTCCAAAAATAGCTCTCGACCACTTTTCCTGCATGTTTCTTCAACTTTAACTTCTTTTTTTTGCTTTCTTTTATTTTTCCTGTAAAACTCCCAAAATACTATCAAACATATCAAATACATACAAAACAAGCACCAACTAATCCAATATCGAGGGGTAAAATGATCATTTTCCTGTGTTCATCAAGCGTCGTCTCTGGCACATGTGGTAGGTGGAATTCTCATCCAAATGAATAGGTAGAATTCATATTCTACATGTGGTGGGTGAAATTCTCAGCCAAATGAGTGAGGTGGAATTCTTACTCTAAATGTGAGGGATTAAGTCTCCACTTATTGGATTTGGGGATAACTCAAGATTGAGATAGTCCTAACAGTGGATGTAAGTTGGTTATCCGAACCATTATAAATTTGGTTTTATAGGGTTTGATCATTGTGTGTTGGTGTTTTAGTATTTAAGCACTCTTCTCAACACACATCACTTTGCATTTGATTATCTTTATTTATACATTGTGCACAAGCATTGACAATCAAACAATATGCAAAGGATTTTAAACTTAGTGTAATCATTTAAAACAATTTATCACACTAAACAAATCTCTTGATTAATATTTTCATTCCGCTGCACTTAAACTTTAAACAATCAAGAAATTGGTGAACACCATGGAAACTGGGACTGACCTATTTAACTCCCCCTCTAGGGTCAATCGTGCTCTAACACTAAAGAGAGAAAACTCTCTTTCACTCGTTTTTAACCAAATAATTCAGATTCGAATTTGATCAAATAAATTCGAATTCTCCAATTAATTTAAACTAATCAAAGTATCAAGGAAAATAAGAAAATAAATAAAATACTAACCTTTTTTGACAAAAACATCAAGTAGAAGGGGGGAGAGAGAGAGAGAGCTCCAACGATTTTGTGCTCCAAAGGTCTCCACAATTGCAAATTCGTGTATGGTCCCTTGGAGGCTTATTTATAGGCTTCTCCCTAGGCTATTTACTTAGTTGCCCTCACCTCCTTACCCTAAATACTAAATTAGGAGGGGTAATTTAGTGAAAACCCAATTTACGAGGGAGGTAGCTAGGGTTCACATGCCAAATTCGAATTTAGCATGTGTTTCCTTTAGCCACACACACCCAAGGTGGGGCCCACTCGAACTAATACTTTTTTCTAGGTATTTATTTTCAAGTGGTTAACTTCTTAAACCTCAATATTCGAACATTACAACTTGGTTTCATTTCTTGTAAGTTATCTTTTATAAATAATTGGAGGATTCAAGCACTAATATTTCAGAGATCACACGAAAAAAATAAAAATACAAATTTCACCAATTTAATAATTTTATCAATATAAGTTTTCAAAATAATTCGAATTCTAAATTTTAAAGGTTTCCAAAAGTGAATCTAAAATTAAAATTTGTATAACAATACTCAAATAAATTTCCTAACCATTGCGGGCCCAGATATCACACCAATTTGAGATTTTTTCTAAATTTGGAAAGTTTCCAAAAATAGACACCTGCTATTTTTGGAGCCCCATTTCAAAATTTTGTTTTCATCTCCAAAATTCTATTTAGACTACGACAAACACATATTGGGGGTCAAGAGTTCAAAATTTTATTGCCTGACACACAAGCAAACAATTTCAAGAAATATCAAACATTTTTTTGTTAAAATAAGCGATTACCCGATTAGGGACTACTCGATTTAACTCTTATTCGATCATGACCTATAGTTTGGGTCGAATCGTTACAACACTGGGCTAGCATAATCCACCCCCTTAAAACCAAGGTAGTCCATCAAAAGTTGAGTCGTACTCTGATACCATTTATAATGCCCCATCTTGCCAGTAGAATATTGGGTTCTCACGCCTTTGTTCCTGAAGCACTATCCGATACTAATATCAAAAAAGGCTTTGTGCTAGAAGGAGGGAGACATCCCATATAAATATCACAACATTCAATTGTCCAGTGGCGATGTGAAACTTTTAACGCCCCATCCTGACACTTTTCTCTTACCCATATCGCCCCAAACACTGGGCTATCATAATCCAACCCGTTAAAATCAGAGTCGTCCCTTACTATGCCACACAATACACCCATATTCGAGAGTTGAACCGTGCACTACTACAATTTGTAAAGCCCTGTCTTACAGCACAATATTGTCTACTTTGGGCCCATACGGCTGTGTGTGTGTGTATTTGTGTGTGTGTCTATCTATGTGTGTGTGTGGGTGCGCGCGCGCGCGCGCGCGTGTGCGTGCGTGTGTGTGTGCACGCACGCGCGCGCACTCCATCCTAGCGCTTTTCTTTCACTCCCACTAAGGATGAGTCTGATTGTGGATTAGTGGCCTAGATGCCCCAATTAGATGATCTAACGATCTAACCAAGTCTAACTATAAAAAATGTTATAACCTACAAAAATTTATTTTATTTTATTTTATTTTTTCATTTTAACATATGAAAATGTGAAATATTAAACCTACCTTTTAGGCTTTAAGAGAAATTTCAATAGAATTACATGATTAACTCAAACCTTTTGACATTTTGTGATCTAAGCAAATTACATGGTGCATCATAACTGGACTACAATCTACAAATCCCAGTTGGAACTTTGTTTAACAATTTATTTTCATGAAATATTATAATACTATTTAAGTGAAACTTTCATTTATAGATATTAAAATATTATAAAAGAATTAATATGAAAATCTTATTCCAATTGATTATTTGTAATGTAGCGGCCAATATAATCTTGTGTTCTTATTTTAGGTTGAACCGACTCTACTTCAGCTCAACTCCATCTGAAAATTGTTTACGGCAATTTAAATCCAGATTTGAGGATTGGCACAAATTTGGATTGGATAAAGTTAAAAACAAAAGAGAGAAAAAAAAAAAGGAAAGGAAAAGTGAGTTGTACCGTCAATCAGACCCAACTACACAACCCGCCAAGGTTTACACTTTGCACCCTAGTTTCTAACGGTTAATGAGGTATGCCCAATGTCCATATTAGTAATTTACTATCATCACATTCATTCATTCAATCGCTCAATATCCAAGCAGAACCAAGACTATACTCTTCTTCGTGCTTCTCTCTTCTTCTTCTTCTTCTCCTCCTCCTCCCCCTCCCTTCCTCTTAAGAAAAAGAAAGAAAGAAAGGAATAACCAATAGAGAGAGAGAGATAGTGACACAGAGAAAGAGAGAGAGAGTAGAGAGGAAAGAGGAAATGGATCCAGAAGCGTTCTCAGCGTGCCTGATAAAGTGGGACCCAAGGGCGACAGCGGCCCCAGGAGCGGCAAGGATGCTGGAGGGAGTGGGGGGCCCACAAGGGTATGGAGGGAGGGTGGGACAAGGAGGACTGGGTGGGCTGGAGGAATTGTTTGAGGCGTATGGGGTCAGGTATGGAACTGTGGCGAAGATGGCGGAGCTGGGTTTCACTGCAAGGACGCTGGTGGACATGAAGGACGAAGAGGTCGATGAGATGATGGCCAGCCTTTCCCACCTCTTCAGGTGGGACCTACTCGTCGGAGAACGCTTCGGCATCAAGGCTGCCGTCCGAGCCGAAAGGAGGCGCCTCCTCGATGATGACGACCACGCCTCCGCCTCCGCCTCCGCCTCCGCTTCTGCTCGTCGCGCCCGTTTCCTCCTCCACTCCGCCGCCTCCGATGGCAATGCTTTTGACGCCCTCTCCCAAGAAGGTCTTCTTTCTCCCCCTTTCTTCAATTCATCATGCATCTTAAAAAAAAAAATTGGTGACGAATAAAATTTCAAAACTAAAATAAAAAACCGACCTGTTTAATTTATCTTTATTATATTATTATTCCTTAAATAAATGACTAGACGAATATGAAGTTCACGTGATTCTAATAGAATGGAAGCTTCCTTTTGATGATCTGGGCCAGAATTGTCACTGATCTGGACCGTCTATTAGGTGGCCCACAATATATAGAAGCCATTGGCAGTAGCCTGTACGAAACAGTGAGCTACAATTTTTTATTATAATAAATAATATCACACAGATGGATAGTCACTAAAATACGACAAACAACACAGACACCGTATTCCCATCAATTCCCTAAGGCCATGCTGCTCCTTAAATAAGACATCTCTGATTCGTCATAGGTGGAGCCCACTGGTGGTAGATTAACCACCCAAATACTAAACATCGATATGGAGTCAACACTATTTAATTGAATCTTTAGTTGACCAAATCATCAAATTATATTAAGTTCTTGAAATCTAAAAAAGAAAAGAAAATGATTGAATAGATCACTTTGATTAAACTTTGAAACAAGTGCAAATTTGAATGTTTCAAATATGGTTAGAAATAGTCAATAATGTTTCCACCTTTTTTATTTAATGTGAATGACCCGGGATTTAATGTTATGTCATTGAATAATCTACAATTTTAAATTTGATAAAATGTAAATTATTTTTTAATAACACTAGTATCTCTCTTTTTCAAAAAATCAAAAAGAACATTAGTATCTAAGGTGAGACTATTGATAAATACACAACGGAGAAGTTAAGTTTATATCTTTACGAGTAAAATTTTCATAAAAGAAATAAAATTTATTTTATAAATATATTAAAATAAAAAAATATTCATCATTGAATTAACATTAGACTCAGGGGTTTAAAAATCATTTTCGACCGATATAATGGCCGATATTTTTCTCTCTCTAATCGATATCAGCCGATATTTCAGCTGATATTGTGAATATCGGCCGATAATGATATATATCGGCCGATATTCACTTGTTCAAAATCGATACATATCGGCCGATGCGATATTTATCGGCCGATATTTGTATCCCTGATTAGACCGACAATTTAGAATGTCAACCTATTTAAACTTTTCATTGTGAATGTAAATCAAAATTTACATTTGCCCCAACTAAAACAAGTCTAATTCATAACTGGTGAGTCACCAAATTATATTGAAAAAGGCAAGAAGGCAAAAGCAATTCATTCGTGGAGTACCAGTAGATGTATGATGTATGATGATAATCTAGACTCAACTGAAGTCTGAAATACTTAAGTCAAGTAATTTAAATGAACTTTTAGACTCAATTCAAAAACTCATAAACTCATTGATTTATTTGATTTAAAATTCTGTTCAACTTGAGTCAATTTAAATTATTATTTAAAATTTTCAAACTATACTTCTTACCTATTTATCTCCCAAAAGTTGATAGATTTTGATTCTATTTGGAGAATGCTAAGAAGTCAAATGAAGACTAAATCACAAAGATGAAAGGATCTTAGAACATAAACATCTATAGTGAAATGCTTTTAGTCAACAATCTGAATCTTTAGAAGTGAACTTTTATTCAATATATTCTCGTAACATTTTTTTAGTAAAAATATTTAAATTGTCTTCGTCATAAAAAGTGATGAGTGGATACTTTAAAATGTTCTATAGAAGTTCACTTTCGGTGAATCTAAACTCGATGAAAATGAGGCGGCTGTTGAAAATCTCATTTCTCATACCATTTGAATAAAAAGAAATCGCCCTACTAGATTATCCAAGTCCATATTAAATAAAAGAGTGTAATCATATTAAGCTTAAGATGACTCACACATAAGATGGTGATATATTTCAAAATGGGCATTTTACATTTATATCTTAACCAATTATTTTTTTATATAATTTTAGATAAAAGATATGATCATCCTCATATGCTATCACGTTAGGCACTTAGGTATAATACCTATCAAATAGAGTGGTGATGGACGAATAGAAAGGTTATTTTTTAATATGTAATCTATTAAAAATGATATTGATTAAACTAATTAAATTATAATTTTAAGCTCTTTAAAATTTGATCGGTTAAAATTATTTTCAATAATTAAAATTTATGACTTTTAAAAGTAAAATTTAATTAATTCAATCAATATGAAATTTGATAAGTCACATATTCAAACAATGATATTTTCAATCTATATATCACCATATTGAGCATTCGTTAATGTATAATGATATTAAAGTTACTTGTAAATTTAAAACTTTACAATTACACACAAATGAAAGTTTCCAAGTTGAAGGGTGAGATCACCTAAATGCTAAATAGGTGATTTGGAACTTGGAATGGTAGGCCCCATCATAGAGTATGATAACTATGTATTAGAGAAAAAAATATTTTTCTCTTTCAAATTGATACATCAGTGACCTCAAATTACTTATAAATAAATTATGGGCCTTAAATTTTTGCTTGGGCATGAAATAGTTTAAAAAAATATATAATTACGAGCATTAGTCACTGAAGTTTGCATTTTGTTGAACGACAGTAAATGTTTTATATTTAAATTTAAATGATCTCTATCTTCTTTTTTTATTCTCTACATTAATATTAAAATTATTTTCTTTATCAATTTTTCTATGGAAAAGATTTTGGTCCTTAATTAAAAACTACCTTTAAACAAATGGGATATATAACTACGTGAAAATGCATACCATGTAATTCGAGAGAACCTACAAAATACCGAGGTGATTTTGATTGGCTATTTTTGTTGAATTATTTTTTTAAAAAAAACTTAAATCTAATGTTTTATAATTTTATGTATTTTTACCATTAAATTAATTCATGATCAAAATATTTCTTCAATATTTTTTTTATTTTAACAAAAAAATGATTTTTAATGTAATTCAATAGATCTCATTTTTTATGCTATAATTATTTTAATTGTAATTTATTATCTAGTTAATTTTTTTATCCCATACTAAAATGTATGTGAGACCTATGTAATTCATAAACTTAATAAAAAATTTAAGATGCAAAAAAGTTATAATGATAAAAAACAAATAACCTTAGTGGAAGAAGGGAAAACATTATTTTGGAACATCATGGATCCTTAAAATAAAACGGGTTGGAGATTGTATGGTCTGATCCAACCCAAACAGCTAACCTGTTTAGAGACGGTGTAGCCAATTACACGGTGGTGTAAATGGCTGATTGTGGAGCAGAGTCTGGCGTTGTTTCTTTACGCCGGCTGTGGTACTCATGCCCTTGGCAACAAGAGAGTTTTCTCGGGATTCAACTGCCACGCGTCATGTACTTATAGGTTCCCGTGATAGTCCTGGTCCATTGCCAGTGCACGTTAGCTCTCCTGGGGGACTCTTGGTGCTAAGATACGCATGTGCGTATCCCAGCTGTCTCATTCTGAAGTGGATGTTCTTTCATATCAGGTACTTCTTTATAGAAAAAGTATATACTGTTTCATCAAAGTGGGACCCAGCACAGAGCTCTGAAGACATCTTTTGTCTTGTGTGGTTTTGTTGTTTAGTATTAGATTTTCTGGTGACGCAATTTAGGCACTGACACACTCTAACTTCCTTCGTTTCGTTTCATAAATACAACACAAATTTTTTAATAAAATACATAAATATATAATAAATATTAGACATTCAATTTGAAACTTCTGTCAGATATTTTTAATTAAAAACAAATAATTTAAATAAAAGACATGATACTTTATTTTGTTAAATGACATTTGAATGACTTTCATTTCGTGTTTCAATTTCTGAACTGATTACTCTTTCAAAAGTTTGAGAGGAAATCTAATTACGTGGGAGTCATGCTTGATTTATTACATTTGAAGTATATGAGAATTTTGTTTTATTTTTTCACTATAATATGACTTTTAGAAAAGTTGTTAGTAAATTTTATTTGCATCAACCAACTGATGTAGTTTGTCTAGGAATGATCTCATGCTATCGTTTTAATGATAAAGATGATTTCAAATAATGTCATATGTGAGATATATAGTCCAATTTTTAAAGATTTAAATGCAACATTAAATTTTAAATATCATATGTGAGATATATAGTCTAATTTTTAAAGATTTAAATACAACATTAAATTTTAAATATCATCTATATTTTTTATATTTAATGAAACTATTAAACCCACAATTGAATGTCTCAATTGTGAAAATTATGATAAACTCTATAAATCTTCTGATTAAATACTAATCAGTTGATCTATTCAATGATGGGTTCCATAATTTCACAAAATATAATATATCCTTGCATTAAAAAATTAAATAATAATTTAGATTTTTAAAAGTGGACCTCACATATTCTGAATAACTTATTCGATGTCATCCTAGGATGATATCATACCATCATTTGTCTTATTTTTATTAGGTATTTTCCTTTTATAAAATGGAGAGATGAGAATGATAGGTCATTTAAGCTAATTTTTTCTTTAACTTTATTAATAATGTGACATTGTGTTCATGCTATGGCTTACTTAATACTGAAGCAAAAACTCTAATATGAGATAATTTATGACCAGCCTTAGTGTTGATAGAATATTAACTTATTAGAAAAATACCTTTATCAAATTAAGTTAAAAATTATAAATGTTACAAGTAAGAAAAGAAAGTTTCTTTTAAATTCGTTTCTTATTGAAGCTGTTGAAAAGAGCTTTATTTTAATTATTCATTTTATTAATTTAAATCTATTAGTTATATTTGATGAGAATATATATTTATAAATTCTCATATAAATAATAATTTCTATAATTATGTAAGATTAAAAACTGTATCTTCTTATTAAATACCATCTAATTAACTTAAATCACGAGAAGTTGATACATCGATACAGGATGTGTCATCTCTCACTACAAATGTAACTAAAAAGTCATTAATTTACTGCACAGCCAAGAGCCAACGTGTGAAGCTTTGACCGAGATTAATTCAACATATTTTCCAAGTCCTAAAGTGTTGGTGCTCATCCACCTTTTTAATATATAATACTTTTCAAATTAGTTGTCCTATGTAGATTTTAAAATTATTTCAAATTAGTTGTCTCAAATTAGTTGTCTCATTTATATTAAATTAGTGTAAAATGTATTGAAAATGGATGAGATTATATGCAGTGCTAATTTTATATAGAAAGTTTCTTAAAAAATACAAATATTTCAAATGTGACATCTAAAATAGTACGAAGGGAGTATATTTATTTCTAAATATCAATGCAAATGTTTAGTTTAGTGATTTTTTACACATGAGAACTCCACTTAAAAATCGACGTGGTTAAATAACTAAGATAATCTTTTCAATCATACTGAAACATTTAATATCTTATGACTTCCTCCATTGATAATTTTAATTGATTTGTGAATTTTCTATGCACAAATTGGTGATATATGTTGTTGATAAGTCTATATCGGTGAGCGTATCACTAATATGCACATTTTGGTGATGTGTATCTCCCTCATTTATTTTTATATTTTTTTATTTTGAGAAATATAAGAAAATAAAAAATCTAAGGTGAAAACACGCGTGTGTATATATATATATATATATATATATATAATTTTAGAGTGACGATTATTTTATAAAGTTTTAGATTATTGAAAGTTGAAATTTTTGATACATCTTAAAGATTACAATTTATAATTTTTATTGTGAAATTTTTTGAATTTTATAAAAATGTTTAAATATTAAAAAGGGAGCACTTACAGACACTCAGAAATCCTGCCTCTACACACCCGTTTTTGAAATTTAGGGTGAAATTACAATTTTACCCCTGCGTTTCCAATCATTCGAATGAATGCCCAGTTCATTTTGGCATTCATTCGAATGAATGCCTATGTGTAATTTCAATTTATTCAAATGAATGTTCTAATCATTAGAATAAATGGGCATCATTTATTCGAATGAATGTTCAAATGACGTCCATTCATTCGAATGATTCCTTCGGATCCTTCAGCGCTTCATTCATTCGAAAGCAGGAAGCAGTAACATTATTTAAATATTTATTTTTAAAACTTTAAACTTATTTTTTGAGTACTGTGTATTTCCAAAATTTCTCAAGTTGAATATCTAAACTAATTAAAATAACCTGATAAAAATGACACTCCTAAATATTTAAAACACAGTATTTTACAAATAAGGGTATCCCTAGGCTGTGTCGAAAACACATTTGGAAGTGTCAAAAGACCTTGAAGTCTTAAGGTATTTTTATCAGGTTATTTTAATTAGTCTAAATATTCAATTTGAGAAATTTTGAAAATACACAGTGCTTAAAAATAACTGTCTATATTTTAAAACATAGACCGTTATTTTTTAAGCACTGTGTATTTTCAAAATTTCTCAAATTGAATATCTAGACTAATTAAAATAACCTGATAAAAATACTTTAAGACTTTAAAGTCTTTTGACACTCCTAAATATTTAAAACACAGTATTTTATAAATAAGGGTATCCCTAGGCTGTGTCGAAAACACATTTGGAAGTGTCAAAAGACCTTAAAGTCTTAAGGTATTTTTATCAGGTTATTTTAATTAGTTCAGATATTAAATTTGAGAAATTTTGGAAATACACAGTGCTTAAAAAATAACGGTCTATGTTTTAAAATGTAGACCGTTATTTTTTATGCACTGTGTATTTTCAAAATTTCTCAAATTGAATATTTAGACTAATTAAAATAACCTGATAAAAATACCTTAAGACTTCAATGTCTTTTGACACCCTAAATGTGTTTTCGGCACACCCTAGGGATACCCTTATTTGCAAAATGGTGTGTTTTAAATATTTAGGAGTGTCAAAAGACCTTGAAGTCTTAAAGTATTTTTAACAGGTTATCGTAATTAGTCCGGATATTTAATTTGAGAAATTTTGAAAATATACAGTGCTTAAAAAATAAGTATAAAGTTTTAAAATAAATTTTATTATTTAAATCATTATTAGTTCATTTGAATGAATGAGGCCCATTCATTCAAATGAATTAGACTCATTCATTCGAATGATTAGTTCATTTGAATGAATGAGGTCCATTCATTTAAATGAATGAGACTCATTCATTCGAATGAATGAGCTGAGCAGTATTCCGTGTTACTGCTCAGCCCATTCATTTGAATGAATTGAAATTATAAATGATGGACTGGGCATTCATTCGAATGATTGAAAACGCGGACACTCAAAATTTTAAAAATGAGTGTGTAGAGGCAGAATTTTCAAGTGTGTGTAAGTGCTCCCTACTAAAAATTACACAAAGAAGTCCTATTATCATCCAATCTTAAATAAATGGGCCCCACTTGTAGGGCAGATGAACGCTGAGTGTAAATTGTGGGTCCTATTTTAAGTTTTGAGCCATTTGTGTAGGTTTGTCCGGGGAGCCGGTGCAACAGGAGAAGGAAGCCACTGGAAGCGGCAGCGGAGGTGTTAGTGTTACAGAGCGGAAGAAGCAGCAGCGACGGAGGAAGGCGGTGGTAACAACGGTGACATCAAGTGGGGGAGGTGAAGATGAGGACGAGGACGAGGAGGATGATAGCGGAGGGCGAGGAGGATGCGAAAGGCAGCGCGAGCATCCCTTCATTGTGACGGAGCCTGGCGAGGTGGCCCGCGGGAAAAAGAACGGCCTGGATTATCTCTTCCACCTGTACGAGCAATGCCGGAACTTCTTGATTCAAGTCCAGAACCTAGCCAAGGAGCGAGGTGAGAAGTGCCCAACAAAGGTAATGTACAATGCTATCCTTACTCGATAACTACGCCTTGTCCAGCTCAGTTTGCCCCAACGGGGCTTAGCTCAGTTCAAACCGTCATAGTCAATGGGCTTTAACATATATACTGATTGGATACGGGTTCGGTTTTATAAGACTATTTAACAAAATGGGCAGACTGGGACTAATTACGTAAGTATGCAATGTGGATTTGGCTTTGGTCTGTTTTTTCTCCTTTTTCTTTAGTTTAAATTAATTATAATTAAGTTGTTCAAAATGATAAGATTCAAATAAACTTAAGTTTAGCTAAAAATTTAATTTCTCATAACTTGATTTTAGTGATAGAAATAAATTATTAGTCATCTTTATTTAAATGATTTTTAAAGACATGGTAGTTTTGATCAATGTTATCAGAACTGGACCGTCTAACGAATCATTTTCGAGGTATTTTGGATTCAGTCGAGTTCAACCGCAGTCAAAGTCGGTGAAGTAGTAATATAATATAAATATTACATATAACATTAAATAAAATACCTTTTACCAATAAAATTAATATAAATATTAAAAATAATATTCAAACTTTGAATAATAAATCAAAACGGTGAAAGATATGTAATAGAAATAGTAATAAACATTTATATTTCAAATATACATATTTTTTAATATTATTTTTTTAGTTTTTGAAGGGGAAAAGTTTTAAAAAAAATTTAAAAAATTTTCAAATTTTGTGAGCCGCGGTTCGTAGCTCACGGTTTCTGGTTCAAAACCGCAGAAAACTGCAGTTCTGACCGGTTTTCGGTCAGGACCGAACCGCAGTCACCACGGTTCCGAGTCGAAGTTCGGTCCGGTTCTGATGACATTGGTTTTGACTACAAAAATTAACTGATCAAAAATTGTGTTCTGTATTAAAATTTGTTTCACTTGTATTTGGTGGTGTCTTTCAAACAACATACTTAGACTTTGTAACTTTTTCAAATACAGTAAATTCTTTATAATGTAGTACTGTATAAAGTTATAACTTGTCTAAAATAATATCGGCAGCAGGTCCTGACCTTGGGCCTATACAAAATGTAATAAATCTTTCTAATTCAGTATTCAATATATTCAGAATAAAAAATGTAGTGTCCCAACCATTTTAAGTAATATTCCATATATTCAGAATACAAAATTATTGGAAAAGTGACTAAGGACCTCACAAATTGATAAGGTGTGAAAGTCTCCAGAAGATTTGGGACGAAAATAGAGGAGTGAGGATGTGGGTAGGTAGAGATTATTTATTATTTTATAAATATAATATAATATATAAAGAAGATAAATGGACTAAACATTTTGTTCTCTGCGGAAGAATAGAGATATGCAAACTGCTTACTGTCTGGGTTGCACGGTGACAAGGAGATCTGCCCTTTTGAAGAACCTTTGGGCTGGATGGTTCATCCACTTTGTAAGAGGCTATCGTAGGATGATTTCTTCCAAAAAAAAGAAGCCAAAAGGAGTGATTTGTTTCCACAAATAGAAGTCGAAAGGACTTTTTAATAATGAGTGAGTGAGCTTTTAGGAGATTTTAAAAAAGGATTATTGCTAGACTCTCTAATTTAATAACCTCTATAATGTAATATATGTACTATGGTTCCAACCATATCATATTATAAAGGTTTTACTGTAGTCGGATTTAGATACACTCATAAACCGTAGGTCTCATGTTCGAGTAGCGGGGGCTACCGGCATCAGGAAGTCAGATTTAGATTTTAGACTTGAAAATGCCCAACATGCTGTAGATGGGCTAAGGCTTTTTAATTCAAACGGACCATACTGCTGCGGAGAGAATCGGTCCCTCACTAGGCCTAATTACTTTCAAACTCGCAAGTGCGTATTGTGTACCAAGAAGACTAGGTCATGTTTGCCATAGCCCTAGACAATCAGGCCAGATCCATTCATTCTACACTTGGTGCAAAATCTAAACAAACAAGTTACCAATCCAAGTCACATGTGATCAAAGATTAACTGGGTATTTTGAGTTGGATTGACATCTCTAATAGGTTTTGTAATCGGTAAGTTTAACTTTACCTATTCAATAATTAAATTTATTGAATTTTTACTTTCAACATATTGATATAATTAGATTGGATTGCAATTTGTGTTACTTAGAGACCAGTATGATCTATTACCACTAGACCTAGCAAAATTTGATTTGACTCGATTACTTAGAGACCAGTGTGGATTGTGGATTGTAATAACTTGGGTGGTGGGGGCTTTATTTGAGGAGGTGCTGCAAAGTAGCTCAGCTCAAGCCGGGCCCAGCCAACCATAACTTAAATAAAAAGGGTAAAAGAAAATGGACGATTGAAGAAAAAGAAGAAATAATTCAGAGAGCGAAGGAGAAGGAAGCTCGGAAGCCGCCACCGATTCGGTGAGAAGCCACGGCGAGATGAAGGGAGAAGAGTGAGAAGCCATCCCTGCACATGTACCCCACTTCCTCTTCCTCCTTCCTCTTCTCTCTCTCTTCTCTCTTTTCCTTTTCTTTTTTCCCTTCCATAGCCTTTCGCCCCCCTTTATCCTTTGTCCAAATTCATTTCCGCCATTAACAGGCCATCCCACTCGACTTCCACAACCCCATATCCCTCTCTTTTACTGCCGTGACCACCTAAAACCCATAACCCTTGCAGCCGAACCATCTAAACACCCTACAACCTTTGTGAGTCACCCCATAGCTCCATTTCTACGTTCCACCACACCTCAACCCCCGTATCCTACAACCGAATCCCTCTCAACCCTCTCCATTGCTTTCGCCTCCTTACCTAGGCCTCTGCACTTACTTCAGATCCTTCTTTACCCCTTCCCTTACCTCCACCCCTCTCCAATGCCCTCTTCTGACCATTGTCATCAGCCCAACCACCTCCCATCTGTTGGAATATATTTAGATTATCCTAATTATAATGTAATTGAGATTCTAGTTTGGGTTTATCTCTATTAAGAGATCTATTTAGATTAGAAGTGTAATAACCCTAGGGTCTGCTAAGGATGTCACGCCCCGACCCAAAGGGTGGGCCTGGAATGCGACTGATTTTTTTTTTTTTTTTGATAAGTAAACTAAACCACAAGCATACGCCATCTAATTGGGCCGGATCAACAGTTGGGCCCAAGGGTCACACATGATCCCATCATGTGAACTCAAACATGTACCATATGCCTACCCCATAAAATAGACATTAACAACATCAACACATATCATGTTCAAATCAAATCCAACATTGATTAAAACAAAGCATAAGAAAAATCAACCATTGATTTAACATGCAAAACATTGTCTCAAATCACTACAAAGGCAACATAGCCTATTACATCAAATTAACACAAATTAAGTACCGCATCCGGTACTTAATAAAAGTCAACGGTTCCAAGAACCAACAAAAAAGGATCCGGGCATTCCCCTCCGGGGGAATCCCAAAATACTGCTTTAGCTTAATCACCCTAAGCCTGAAAGAGAGGGTCCTCCTCCTCGGGTTCATCGCCTGAAAGGTGAGTGGTGTGAGCTAACTAGCCCAGTGAAGGAAATATAACAATGCAGTTTAAGTAAAGATAAAACAGGTTAGCAACAGTTCAATAATATCACATGCTTGATAACAATAAGCATAATCTCAAGTAATACATCAACATCATCAAACACTGCCATCATCCACCGTAACGCCTGCCGACTACGCTGAGACCAGTATTAAGTCCCGACACGGTCAAAATACATCCTTACAAGTACATCTCCGGCTCTAACTTAGCCGATACTGACACCCTCAAGTCAGCAACTGATGACAGCATGGTCCGCCCATGGTCCAGTAGACATAAACCATCTCTCATATGGCCGATATTGGTTCAATAGCCCAGGTACGTGGAAGCAGTCTTACATACTCATACGATCAGCATCGTAATATTTCAATCAACATCAGCACTCTTACCATAGTGCATCGTGTATAGGCACATGGGTGGATTCATCAAAATTGAAACCACTCATTGCTCAATACTTATCTCATCATAAAACCTGTTTACAAAATCTGTAGAGTTAAGGTCCCTCACCGTTATGTGTGGTTTACGTGGTCTCTGTTCAAACAACACACAAGTGCACAATCAATATACAGATCAAATACATACACACGAGTAGTATTTGGAAATCATACGTTTTCCCACAAAATATCCAGGGTTCATGGAATTGAGTCTCCTACTTGGTTTCTATCCTTTTTAAATCATCCACAAGATAATAATATAGTAAAAAGGGGCTCAGTCCAAACTCATATTGTCTTCTGGGCATGGACCAGATTGACTTATTGAGTTAGGTCTAGATCCTCGGGTCACTTCTCAGTTGTCTTCTGGATAGGACCAGATCTGACATTTTGAGTAGGCCTCGAGGTCACCCAGTGCCCGACTATATAGCGTCGGCATGAAAGTGAATCACTCAGTACCCGACCAATAGGGTCGGCCTGGAAGCGGATACAATAGTATTTACACTATAATTAAATAAGAAAAGAGGGTTAATACAATTTTAATTAACAAAAAGAGGTACTAATCATCACATCACATAATCTAACAAAATAATAATTTTTTTTTGAATAAAATAATAATATTTATTTATTCAATCATTTAATTAATTATTTATCTATATATTTTTTTTTCCAAAGGGAACCAACATTTCAAATTACAAGCAACAATAATATCAAATAAAAAATATTTTTTTTTTCCTTTCTTCTTCTTCCTCCCCTGTTCACTGTCTGCAACAGACAGACAGTGAACGGCCGGGAACAGTAAAACCGAACTTGAGAAATGGGGGATTTTCTGGACTCGGTTTTTACATCTGACTGGTCCGATGGATTCCTCCGGGAGTCCTCTTTCCATAGGGAGAGGTTTGGAGCTTTGAAACTCAGTAAGCCATCCGATCTTAACACCGGAAGCTTACTGATACGAGGAACTCTAGATTTTTCCTTAAACTTTGAAATCATTTTTCTCGCTGAAAACAGAGCCAAATTCAAAATTTCTTGATTCAAAACCGATCGAAATTGAAAGGGGAATGCAGTGGTTACCTTGGATTGAATTCCTGGGCTGAAATCCGGATTTTTGAAAAAAAATTCCTCTAAGTTACTGTTTGCAAAACAAAGTCGGCCGGTCTGGGTTTCTGCAAGAGAGAGAAGAGAGAAGGGAGAAGAGAAGCTGGGAGTTAAAACCGAAGACTGAGCCAGTTTTTATAGGTTTTTTGGCCGGGAAATCCGGTGCACGCGAGGATGGGACGGGACGTTAGGAAATCGGGCCGAGCAGAGACGCTGCACGCCGCTGATGCTGCTACAGTAATTTTTTTTGGTTTTTTGCGAATCAGCCCTCCACATTTTCCATTTTTGCAAAAAGGGCCCCATTTTGTCAAAAACTGGATTTTTAACTAAAAAAATAATTTCAAAAGCTCAAAAATTTAATCCAACCTTACAGATAGGTTGGGTTTTAAAAATCTTAATCACCATAAAAATTTTGGAATTTATCTCTTATTAAAAACCATTTATTTAAATAAAAACCATAAATTTACACTATTTACTTAAATAAAGAATTGTTAAAATAAACAATTTAGAAACATCATTTTGAGATGAAATGAAATAACTAGATCATTCTTAAAATGGTCTACCATAGAATACTAATTTCAAATTTTATTTCATTTTCAAAACCCTTTAAAATAATTAATACTCCCTTTCGGGGTTTTGACGGGCGGGATTTAAATACCACTTTCTGAAAATAAATTCATTTTAAAATCAGAAATACAAATCCTTTATTTAGGAGAACATTATTTACCAATAATATACACATATCAACAATATTTATAAAAATATACACAACAAGTGGTAAATTACCAAAATGCCCCTTCAGCTCGACGGGCTGGATCACTGAGTTTTCGGGCTCAGATCGGGCCAAACTTGGGCTTTCCTCGAAGCCCTAACCAAAATCTCCGAGATTAATCGGTTAAACAGGAATTAACGAACTAAAGCACGCCTAATCTGGGGTAGGGTATTACAAAGGATATATATAGTTGTGTAATACTCTTTAATGAATACAATTTTCTCTTTTCTAACATGGTATCAGAGCAAAGTACGTTCCTGAGTGGGCCTTTCTAAACATGCATCTTTTTCTCTCCCTCTGCCGGAGGAGATAAATCGGCAGAGGGAGAGACAGACATCTGAGACAAGACTTTCCCGTCCCATATTATGTCGAATCGATCTTGTGTTTGGATCTCTCTTCATTTTCTCGGATATCCTTAGATCTGAGACAGTTTTTCGTTGCTCTGTCAACGTCCTTCACCCACTCTGTTTTCCGCTGCTTGTCGCTGCTATTGCTTCTGGTTCCCTGCCGTTGACGACTCCAGATTCCACTGCTACCTAGCAGCCTCCAGCGGCAGTGCTTCACCTGTTCCAGTCATATCGCCTCACCCCCTGCTCCTTAATCAGCGCCCAAGATCTGTTTGCCGCTGCATTTTTTTCAACTTGGCTGCCCGTGAAAAGCTTCTGCTCTCAAATCTGCTTCTTGCCGGATCTTTGTAGGGAGCTTCTTGCCAGATCTGTTGTTTCCTGCTGCTCACATACGTTGTTGTTGCTGCTATTTACTGTTTGGCTCTCAGATTCTAGTTGTTTTTCGCCAGATCACAAGGGACCTTCTGCCTTAAAAAAAAAAAGATTGTTGTGACAGCCTTTAACTTGTCTCTAGATCTGAGACGAGCAAGAGTCAGGGCCGAGAGAGGGAGGAGTGAAGATCTGAACGAACAAAATTCCCTGATGTCTACTCGGCTTTATGCACATCGTCTTCTTGCACTAGTCTCCTTCAGATCTGATTGCAGATTATGCAAGATGCCCACTAGTCTGATTGCAGATCTGATTGTAGATCTGATCGCCATATCTACTGTTCAGGATAGAAAGAGAGAAGTTGAAAGCGGGCGATCACATCTACTCTGGGAGGACTGCCTACACTTGGATAGCACAGTCGTCCATTGCATCTTCCAGATCCATGTGGGTCTTCATTGAGATTTTGAGCTCTCACGAGCTGTAAAGCATGACCTGTTCCCTGCTCCTATTGTTGTAGGCTGATTTCACTCAGCTCTGCAGATCTGAAGCCAAGAGATCTGAGGGCATCCACATACCACCGTCTCTTGAAGAGATCTTTCCTCCTTGCTTATTGCTGCTTGCAGAGAACAACTATCTAAGTTTGGAAGAGCACTTGTCTCACTGGACATGTTTAAAGATCTGATTTCCAGATCTCTGTCAGCTCTGCATCTCTTCAGATCTCATGGCCTCATGTCAGATGTGAATCGTCTGTTTAGTTTTGATATTTCTTCTCGCCACAATATACGAGATGTGTGCCAAGAAGAAAGGGGGAGCGCTGAAGAAAGGGACACAAATTGCCCTTCTCCTCTTACTTAGCTGCCTTTCGAGCAGCCTTGTTTTACCGTTTATCTAATATGAGACGGCCTCTTTAGCAGAAGAAAGGGACGCAACCTGCCCTTCGTTCGACCATGCCTTGTTTTGTCGTTTCTTGAAAATGAGACGGCATGTTTTGGACACATGTCCATTTATTGTGGAATTCATCCACTCCTTTTATCTAGATCTCTGATTCGTCCCCAATTTTTGCTGACCTTTTATGGTTTCAGCCCCTTTGTGGGCCTTCATGGCTACAGCCTTTGCGAACCTTTCATGGTTACAGTTTTTGTTGGCCTTTCATGGCTACAGCGTCATTTGCTGGTCTTTCATGGCTACAACCCCATTTGCTGGCCTTTCATAGTTACAGCCTCATTTACTGGCCTTTCATGGCTAAAACCCCATTTGCTGGCCTTTTATGGCTACAACCCTATTTGATGGTCTTTATGACTTCAGCTTTTATGCCTACAGCTATTGTTCGCTGGCCTTTACGATCTGATTGGTCGATGTGATGGCTTCAGCTCCTTGTTTTGCAGGTCACTCATTGCCTGCATTTATCGCATATTGCGATCATTGTTTGCCGGACAATTGTCTTACGGCCACTGCCGTCGTCCGAGCCTCTTTTTCTATTTCAGGCCGCCATTGGTGTTCGCCGCATGTCGTTTTGCAGCCAATCAACGCTGCCACATAAACACATATTTGCAGCCAGTCAACGCTGCCTCTTCAACAAGTTTTGCATTCAATCAGTGTGCTGTTTCAACAAATCTCCATGGCCAGTCGGTGTGCCACTTTTGCAGTTCACCTGCCGTTTCTTCACGTTCCAAGTTTCGAGTTCATCCACGCTTCAGCTTGCGGGGGCGTGTTGCAATACATTTAGATTATCCTAATTATAATTTAATTAGAATTCTAGTTTGGGTTTATCTCTATTAAGAGATCTATTTAGATTAGAAGTATAATAGCCCTAGGGTCGGCTAAGGCTATATATAGTTGTGTAATACTCTTTAATGAATACAATTTTCTCTTTTCTAATACATCTCGCTGTTGCCACCTTCCTTGGCCTCATACCACCATTTCCATCAGTCCTAAGCTACCATACAGTCCCAGATCCATCCCTTTTCAGATCCTACATTCATTGTCTCCCTCCCAAATCCCTCTGGACCTTTCGTTCCTGCCGTAAGTCCATAACTTCTTCCTATTTGACTGTTGTGTTCCACCTGGGCCCATCTGACCTTCACCTTAACCTTTTCCTAATCCCTTTTGCTGCCTTTTAGCCCCTCTAACTCCATATCCAGCCACCCACATCACAAGAACCCATCCAGTTAGTGCCAAACAGCCAGAACTAATCCCCTTTGGTGATAGATTTAAATATTTTTGGGAATTGCTTTGATTATTTGTGGTAAATTTCATATTAGTTAATAGATATTATTAATTGATTGTTTAATTTCAGCCCATTCTAGATTTAGAGTACATTACTTTCATTCCCTTTTAAAATTTTAGAGAATCACGTTAGGCATTTAGGGTCTCGATATCATTTGTCCTGCATTAGGAGGCAAACCCTCAACCCATTACAAAGCCTTTTGGACTTGGCCTGGTGGGACAGGGCCCAAAGCAAAGCTGTGCAGGCCCGTGCAGGTCCAAAGCGGACAATATTGTGATGGGGTAGGGTCGAGTCGTCACAGAATTAATTGATCATATCTTCCAAACTTATCTAATACGAAAACCAATTAAACCTTTTAATTCATAAGGTTGATATTAATATGTGAAAGCAATCAGAGTAAAACACAACAATAATCAATATCCAGAATGGTGATCTTATTGCACAAATACTAAAACCCTTGTGCAATTAAGATATGAAACAATATAAACAATGATATTGATTTATTTAGTTGATCACTTGATAAATCTAGAAGATTTATAATTCTAACCATTATAAGAACGTTTCTGGATATCAAGATGAATATCCAATCTCAGACTTATGAATATTCCGTTCACCGTAGATTTGGAAGTTTGAACAAGTCTGTTCAGAACTCGGAACCGATCTTGAATATTCACACTTCTTTTGTTCAGAAGTCTGAACCAAATCTGTTCAGAACTCTGAACAGAACAAAGTATGAAATTTGATCTTTATCAGTCGTTCAACTTTGCATGCACAATGTATTCACAACTTATAGTTCAAGCATGCAATACTTAATGTGATTATCATGATCAAGCAATAAATAAAACAAACAAGCAAGCCACAAAATCAAGATCACCACAACACAAGATTTATAATGGTTCGGTCCCAACGACTCACATCCACTTGCAGACTCTCTCAACTGCGGGATATCTGACTAACTCCACTAATAATCAACTGATCCACTTGGGTCTACAAACTTGACTCACACCAAGTCCTCACCAAACAACTCACCTGAGTTGCTCACTCACCTTGACACTACCCGAGTCAATACAACTCTACTTAAGTCAACACAAGACTCGTAAAGGGGATATATGCAAGGGAGAGCCGTGTGCCGAGGGAAGAAGGAACAAAGAAATCGAGAAGAAGAGAAAGATCAAGTGGGAGTAGGAGAGAAAGCAGGATCGAGCGAAATAGGAGGGTTTCTGAGGAAAGAGGGAGCGATCCAGAGAAACAAGTGAAGGACAAAAAGGGGAATCAAGGGAAGAGAGGGAAAGTTTCTGCTAGAGAGTTGGACGTGAGAGGAAAGGGACCGAGTGAGTGAGTGAAAATCAAGAGACGAGAGCGAGTCACGAGTGAAGGAATAAGGTTCGAGTGAGTTGGAATGAGTCACAATGAGTGAGTGAGAGGGGGATGGTTTTGCAATTATTTATTTGATGCATTTATTTATTTATTTATTATCACATTATTATCCGTTAAATAAAATTTAACTTATTTATGAAGGGGAGATATTCGAGTAAATTAATCATTAAAATTTATATTATGGAATTAATTCAGAAATCCTTAAATTAATTTCTTTTGTATAATTAAAACTTTAAATAGATTTTGAATTTAATTAAATAAAATAAAACCTTTGAATTAAATGTGGATTTAATTAAAAACTTTAAATTAATTTTGATTTTAATTAAAAATCTGGTCATTACAATCAACCACCTGCCAACCCTGAAAAACCTCAACCACCATGTCCTCCCCCCCCTCTTCTTATAACGTTCTTTGAGATTTTCTATTATTGATCTACGCAAGTTTCGGTCTTCTTGACTCTCTCTTTGCTCACCCTCATCAGAAGAGCTTGTTTCAACGGGTACATATTCTTTCTCCCATTATACTTCGTATATATCACCTATTGTTTGTTGCAGAGTTTGTTCTTCAACAATGGCTTTATATTTCTTCTTAGCTACAGTCTCTAACATTGATTTACACTATTTTATGTGCACTTCTCTTGGTGCTTAACACTTAACGACATTTCCTTGTTTTTTGTTATATATTCTTTCCCGTGGGTTATTCCTCCATTAATGATCTTCCCACATAGTTAGGATCGTATCCTAAAACGGTTGCCATCATCAAGCCTCTCCCCGAATTCCAATGCGAGATTATCATTAGCCTGCAATACGTTTCCAAATAAATGATTAGACCATAAATAGAATTTCATGAAATTGGAGGAAAATATATAATTGACACCACCACACCTACTTTAAATTTGCAAATGGATAATTAAACCATAACAATTTCTTACAAAAAATTCTCATTTTCCCATTTATCTTAAAGCAAAAATTTGAAAAATATAACGACCCGTCCCACTAGCACAATATTATCCGCTTTGGAGACCATGCACCTTCACAGCTTTGCATGGGCCCAACTGTCCCACTAGAGCCCAAAGCGCGTTGTGTTAGAAGGGAGAAGTTCGCTAGCTTATAATCTCCTCTCCACTCCTTGTCCTAAGCAATTTGGGACTCCACTGGTGCGAGCCATTATAATCTCACCCTTTTGGACTAGAGTCGTTCCCGATTCTAGCACTCTCATCTTCCCACACCTTGGTCTGAGAGTTGAACTTGGTCTCTGATACCATTTGTAATGACCCCTCCCGCTAGTACAATATTGTCCACTTTGGGGCCCATACACCCTCACGGCTTTGCATTTAGCCTAAGTGTCACATTAGAGCCCAAAACGTGTTGTGTTAGAAGGGAGGAGTGCGCTAGCTTATAAACTTCTCTCAACTTCTTGTCCTAGGCAATGTGGGGCTTTGTGCGCTCCTCATTGGCGCCAAGCTCTCTATGGCTGAACTCTCTCATAAGCACCCTCCACTGGTGCTGGTCATTACAAAAAAAATTAGGAAAGTTGAGAAAAAATGCATGAAATCTAACAAATCAAGCATGAATTAATGTCTAATAGTCTCCATCCATTACATCAAACCCAAATCCAACTCTCCATGAATTCCCGTTTTTTGAAAAAAAAAAACATAAGAACTTCATGATATTGAAGGAAAATCACCCAAAGACATTCAAAAATATGTAATTCTCACCATCACACCTACATCAAATTTGCAAATAATGATTAAATCATAAAAGCAATTTCTTATAAAAAATCCCTATTTTCCTATTTACCTCAGAGCAAACATTCAGAGAAATTGAAAAACTTGGGAAATATTGTAATACCCTGCTCTCCGGTATATAAGTGGTAGCCTTCCTCCTTCTAGCATGAGGCCTTTTGGGAGAAACAATGGGTTGACTTGTCAATTGAAAGCCGTGCAGGCCATGTATGAGGCTCAGAGCGGACAATATCATGCTAGCAGGACGGGTCGTTACAAATGGTATAAGAGTATGGTTCAACTCTCTGCCTGAGGGTGTGGGCTTGGTTGTTGTGTGTGCACAGCCGGAGATGGCTCTGGCTTTAAGGGGGGTAGATTGTAATACCCTTCTCCAAAAGTCCCACATTGCTAGTTGCATTGGAAATTCTCTGGTATATAAGTGGTAGCCTTCCTCCTTCTAGCATGAGGCCTTTTGGGAGAAACATTGGGTTGGCTCGCCAATTGAAAGTGTGCGGGCCATGTGTGAGGTCCAGAGCGGACAATATCATGCTAGTGGGACAGGTCGTTACAAATTTTCATGAGATCTAGCATTTAAAGCATCTATTAGTGTCTAATAATCTCTATCTATTACATCCAAACACATAAAACCCAAATCCAACTCCATTCTCTATGAACTCCCATTTTTGGATTTTCCAAAAAAATTTCCTAGATTTCATGGAATTGGTGAAAATCATCCTAAAACATTTCAAAATATGTAACTCACAGAATCACACCTCCATTGTATTTCCAAATCATAAGAACAATTTCTTACAAAAAATTCCCAATGTTCCATTTATCTTAGAGTAAAAATTCAAAATAAATTGGAAAATTTGGAAAATAAATGAATGAAATCCAACATTTAAAGCATTACCCTGAACCCTTATAATCCCAATCCATTATATCCAAACACATAAAATCAAATTCAACTCTATCCTCCATGATTTTCCATTCTCAAAAAAATCTCCAATTTCATGAAACCAAAATCACCTAAATACCTAAAAATTGCATACATCACAAATGCTAAAGGAAAATGATGTATTCCATCGAAAATACCTTCTCAAATGAAGTTTTTGTTGGATAATTCTCTCCAAAGCTTTGCCAGGGCAAAGATCGAATGTGTCAATTGACTTCCACTTAGCTAAGACGGAGAAAGATTAAAAAATACGGCCAAAAATGGGTGAAAATCGGTGGAAATGTAGGTGGGTAGGTGTAGAAGAGCATTGTGTAATGTAAATGCAAACATATGTAATATACAAAGAAAAATGTAAAATATAAATCAATGTGTAAGAGAAAAATGCAAAATGCATCATATATGTGCAAAAGAAGATGCAAAATGCAAATCAAAGGGCACAAGAGAGTGCTAAATGTAAAATATGTACATGTACCTTTCATATTGCTTTGCGTTTTGTCAAAACAATGTGCAAAGTAAAATGCAAATGATTAAGTGATATGTTTTGATTCGCTTGCATATTGCTCTACATACTGTGAAGAGAAAACTCTGCGTGCATGCCTGCATGGAATCGAGACGGGATGACTTGAAGGCAGAGATATTGAATTGGGGGCTATAAATGTGCTGCATAAAATCAGAGCGGATGGTCTTCTCAATATGTTATTGAATTTGAGAAACAAATGTTCATAGTTGTCTGATTCTCTAGTCAAAAGGAAAAATCAATCCTCTTCTTGAGAGTCTTATTCCATTTTATTGGATATGGTTTTGAATTCTAGTTTTATAATTATTTCCCTTTGAGGCATATTATCTAAAAATCATTTGTGTCTACTTCTTTCAATGTCTTAACGGATCAGTGCATGAACATGAATGTAGAAAAACTAAAAAATTGGTTTCACTTCACATGCGCAGGTGACAAATCAGGTATTTCGATTTGCAAAGGCGGCTGGTGCAAGCTACATTAACAAGCCCAAGATGAGGCACTATGTGCACTGCTATGCGCTGCACTGCCTCGATGAGGAAGCATCAAATGCATTGCGGAGAGCATTCAAAGAGAGGGGGGAGAATGTTGGGGCTTGGCGACAAGCATGCTACAAGCCGCTGGTCTCTATGGCTGCACGGCAAGGCTGGGACATTGATGCCATCTTCAACGCCCACCCTCGTCTTGCCATTTGGTATGTCCCTACCAAGCTCCGCCAACTATGCCATGCTGAGCGCAGCAATTCAGCGAGCTCAGTAATCATCAATTCCATCCGTCCTTCCTTCTAGGCACAGCTTTTCTGCCATGATCATTGAGAGTTATCATGTATATCAACTTTTGATTAGTTGTGATGGTGTTAAAAATTTGAAGACAATCCATTTAAGCAACCTAAGAGTCATGCTGACACAGAGTCGGTTTATATTAAGTATGTCTTGCTTGGATTGTTATTATCAGTGGCAATGCATTACTTAGATAGGAACAAGGCATTCTACTGTCTACAATACTGTAGCTCTCCATTAGTTTAGCCGTTACTAATGAGCAGAGTATGTTACAAAAGGATTGCCTCAGATGGTGATCATATAACAAGGATTGCAGAGAATGAAACAAGTCGATGAGGAACCATGTTGTGGATCACCCAACTGAAAGTGAGAGCAAATGCTAAAGATGTTATGAATTCTTTCAAGCGACGATTGTAATTCTTTCACAAGCTCACTTCAAATGGTGAAGGAATGAAGCTCTGAACCATGGCACCTGTGAGTCATCTGTTTTGATCATGCTCCTGAATGGAGATCAAGAAACCACATCTCTGTAAACCTTTGATTGATAGATCACATAACTTAAATTCCCTTGACAGGCATCTTTTGTTCCAATCCTTTTCTTTTTTAGTAGAGGACTTGTATTGAAATGTAAAGGGTCAAGATACATATAAAATAAAAATCCCATCAAATTGGTCTAAAAGAAAAGAATTTAAACATCAATGTCAAATGACATTTCCTGAAAAGCATGGCTGTTCTGAATCAAAGCACCGAAAAAGCGCAACCCAGAATAGCAAAAAATGGATACCTGAGTGCAATACAAAGATTTTTCATGGAAAGGGTATCACATTAATGTCTCATACTCTCATCTAACATAAGGAGCCTTGCAAGTTCCCATATTATCACAGACATAAATTAGTCAAGAAAATGGTAGCCACAAGGCACAAAGTAGCTCATGTTTGATATTATTATTATTATTACCATTATTCCTTTTTTTCTTTTAAGACCTATTACCATTATTCTTTGACACCTTCTAGCCAGAGACAATGAAAATACTTCAGGAGGATGGGTATCTGTGAAACCAAGAATTGATGGTAGCTAAGTGTATTTTAGTTTTGGGAAGTACTTGGTATTTAGAAACCACAAATAGGGAAGTGGTCAACACCTTTGTAGTTTACGGTATGAACTTAAATGGAATAGTTGTTGACTGGCTAGCTAGGGGTCTAAAAAGGAGACCTTGGATTTTGGAAAACCTAAATCTATGCAGGCCGAATTGGAGTGAGCAAAACCTTAGCTTGGATTTGAACTATTTTCAGGTTTTGAATTGACTTTTTCATCCTTAGCCTCTCATTTTTCAATTTATCATTCTCATTAATGGCAACAAAGATTTTATCAAGTCAATAGTGTTCTTCTGTTACTTTTTTTTTTTAGAAATCGAACAAACATAGATAAATTAGTGGAGTTTTGTGTAAATTGAGAATTCTACATTGGTTAGAAGGATGATTTTATAAGACAATTATCAGACTTACAATGCTGTATAAAGTAATATTGGACAATAAACTAAAGATAAATAGACAAATTTAGAGTGATTAAGATGTGCATGTTATGTTGGATGAATATATTATTAACTTTGAAGATAAAGAACTTTTGTACTTGGGACAGTTTAAAAATATCCTCAATAAAATATAAATTGAGAGAAACTCATTTGAAGTGGTTGGACCTCAGATTAAGAATTCGGCAAATACGTTGCATATCAGACAAATGGCCACCGCAACATTGTGTGGCGTATCATTGAACGTCCGTTGCGCCACAACGGGAACCATCTTGGCAAACCGTCATGGCCCATTGCGGTCAAGATAGTGTCCATAGTGGAATTTTTTTATGTTACATGGGGACCATGAGAGAGAAAATCCAAAGGTTTCCTCTCTTCTCTCTTTCACATCCCTTTGGGGCAGCAACCAACCCATAAAAAGAAAAAATTCCCAAGTCTTTGCATTTTAACCTCCAAATGACGCTATTTTCGGCCCATTTTTTTACTATCCACACCATCTAAGGCCGAGTTCATCGTTAGATATACCACTAGTGCATTTTTTTTTTCTGGGATTTTTTAAGAAAACCCTTTATTTCTCAAGGTATTAGCTTCTAAAGACCTCATTTTTCCTTCGCATTTGTATTTTCGTAGATGAATATGATGTTTAAATGTTAGATCATATGTGTTTGTTGTAAGGACCTACCACTCACTTGTATAAATATTGTCCGTTTTGCTAGCCCATACTAGCGTATGTTTATGTTTTCCCCATATATTTTCTTGAGAAAAAGCCTCCATATAATGAAGTGTAAGCATCCTACTTATGAACCTCACGTTGGACAAGTTCGTTTTTGATGTAGGACTAATGATTTCTTACTATGATAGCTTGCTAGTGTTATAGCCTGCCAATGCCTCGCACCCGCCCACATGGCATTCATCACAATCCACCCATCTAGAAACTAGAGTTGTCATCGTCTCTGATATCACTTTGTAACGACCCGCCCCTCACTTGTATGGACATTGTTCGCTTTGCCATCCCATGCTAGCACACTTTTGTTTTCCCCAAGCTTCCCAAGGGAAAAGGTCTTTATGCAATTAAGTGTAAGCATCCTACTTATGAATCTTACGTTGGACGAGTCTGTCTCTAATGTGGGACTAATGATCACCTACTATGGTAGTCTGTGAGTGCCTCGCATCCGCCCATATACACCCACCCCCAAATGGTGTCTATCACATTTGTAATTATTTTTAATTATATCTAAATTTTTAGTCTAAGTTAAGTGAAAATTTTGAGGTTTTTTAAAATAAAATGTTGTTTTCATTTAATCATTCAATTACAAGCGTATTGGAGGTTTGATTTTGTGGATTACATTTTTGAAAATAATTTTTTCGATTTTTTCATGTAATTTCTTGGGAGAAACGAAATTCATGGATGAAATTGATTAAAATGAGTTCAACTTGTTTGGGAAATGTTTATATAGTTGTAAGAACTCAACTTTTTGTTTAAAAGTTAGATCTCATGCATTTGTAATTTTTTTTTTTAAATTTAAATCTAAATTTTTGTTCTAAGGTAAGTGAGAAATTCGGAATTTTTGAAAATAATTTCTTGTTTTTATTTAATCATTCAATTAGAAGGCTGATGGAGGTTTGATTTAGTGGATTACATTTTTTTTTTTTTTGAGCAGTCATAAAAGAAATTCCTTAAAAAGGAGTAGAAGTATGAAAACAAGGGTCTAAAAGAGTTAGACCAAAGAGAGAAGAAATAAGAAGAGGACAAAAACAACAAAGAGAATCAAATAATAAACACGCCAGCCCAAAGATTGTTAACTCCCAATTTCGCGAAATAGTCCGCCACACCATTTGCTGATCGCCCGACTTTAGCAAAAGATACTCCCATTTCGTTAGCCAACTCTCTCACCTCCCTAACAACGGTGGATAATCTCCAAGGTGGGCGCCTCAATCCACATGCCTATTTGTATGCATTTGCCGAATCTCCTTCAACAATCAGATTGCCTTGACCAATATCTTTCCAGATTATAAGAGCTCTCCTAATGCTAAGAATTTTTGTTTCATTAGTGGATTACATTTTTTTTTTTGAGCAGTAAAGAAGAAGAATATATTAAGAAAAAGTAGTTACAAAACAAGAAAAAGATACAAAAATGCCTAAGAGACTTAGACCAAAAGAAAGAAGAAAAACAACAATACACAAAACACCAGAATTACAAAGAAAACCCACTCCAACAAAAGAGCTAATCTCCAAGTAAGCTGAAGGCCCCACGAATCATGCCACCCACGCCGTTCTTTGCAAAGAAGTCCACCACACCATGAGCAGAGCGACTGATGTGGATAAAAGACACCTCCATACCCAAGGTTAACTCCTTAATCTCCATAACCAAAGTAATTAATCTCCAAGGAGGACGCTTCAAGCCCTCAGCCCATTTAATTGCATTGGAAGAATCACTCTCAATCACTAATTTCCCCCTCCACCCAAAATCGGCTCCTAAAGACAGGGCTCCACTAATGCTAAGAAGTTTAGCCTCGTTAGACTCTACGATCTCCACAGATTCAGAAAACACCAATTGTGTGGACCCAAATAATCCCTAAGAACACCACCAATCCCAGCTGGACCCCCTAGAGGCCCCATCCACATTAAACTTCAACGTTCCAAAGGTCGGTGGGGACCAATCTAAGAGATTATTGCGAATCCGAGGGCTAGACATTAAGCCCCCTTCCCAACACTGAATAAGGTCAGAGGCTTTAAGTTAGCTAAAAGCTTGATGTGAGCAAGGACAGACACATAAATTCTATTTTGCTTTCTGAATGAGATCCTAGTTTCCATAATCTTACCTTCAAATATCCTAGCGTTCCTTTCCTTCCAAATGACCAAAGGACCACGATAGGGATAGTGATCCAAGCCCACTTCCTTCTGCAGTTACAATTAGGGATAAACCAGGATCTCGCTAGACCCTCCAACGATCCAAATGAAATCCAAGAAACACCCATAAGATCCCAAAAGTAGCTCCACAATTTCCAACTCAGAGGGAAAGAATTAAAAAGATGGTCAACAGTCTCATTACCCGAGCCACAAAGGGGACAACTGATGTCACTATCATCACCCAGCATACCTCTATGTATCAAGTCAGCCCTAGGTAAAATTTTCTTTTTCAAACAACACCAAACAAACAGTTGAACCCTTGGTGGAGCCAGGCATTTCCACACTAAGGGCTGGGGTGCCGAAACATCATAATCACAGCGATTCCTAACTTCAATCATAGCCTTAACAGAGGACAAGCCCAACGAATCACCGATCCAAACCAATTCATCTTCACCCACTGGATCAACTGGAAAACTCAGCAACTAGGCATTAAGTTCATCCAATAATCGATCTCAAATGTCCTTAGATCCCTCCTAAAAGAAACATGCCAAGAAATACCTTGGTCGCTGACACCATAAGCATCGCAAACTAGAATCCCTTTTGTCGCAAGCAATCCTGAATAAACGGGGGAAACACTCTGTCAAAGGTCTATCACCTAACGACAAGTCCTCCCAAAAGAAAGTATGGTTACACTTACCCACCAGAAGTCTAAGGCGCTCCCTGAAAAGCTTACCACCTTCAGTCCTCCCCTAATACACCTTCCGCCAAGCTTTAAGCATCCCAGAACCCCTTTTTTTCCACCTCCTCCCCCAAGGACCACTTGTTCAAATCCGAAGTACCATACTTAGCAGACAAAACGCGAACCCACAAGGCATTAGGTTAACGACCGAAATGCCAACCCCATTTACATAATAATGCTTCATTTCTCAACCGAATAGGAAAATACCTAAACCACCTTTGGAAATAACTTTAGTCACCTCAGACTAGGCAACTAAGTGGACTCTCCTCTTCTGTGAATGATCACCCCAAAGAAATCTTCTGAACAAGTTTTCAATTTTGTTAGCCACTTCAATGGGGATAACAAATAGGGATATGAAATAAGTGGGAAGATTTATCAACACCGACTTAATCAAAGTCACTTTACCGCCTAAAGAAAGAAATTTCTTACCCCACCCAACCAACTTTCTCTCCACCCTTTCCACAACTGGAGTCCAAAAATTCTTCAGCCTGGGGTTTCCGCCAACTGGAAGGCCCAAGTACGAAAAGGTTATATTCCCAATACTACACCCTACCAAATCAGCCCAATATTTAATTTGAGGATTCTCCACCTCAACACCATAAGGGTACTCTTACCAAGGTTAATTCGTAGGCCCGATACCAGCTTAAAGCATCTGAGCACAGCACGAAAACCCAATACCTCAGAACCAGTGGGGTCACAGAAAAATAAAGTGTCATCCGCAAATGGAAGATGAGTGACCACCGCCCCCCTAGGACTAACCTCGAGGCCCTTAACAATGCAAGACCTTGGCCTTCAGCACTAATCTACTGAGGCTCTCCCCAATCATCGTGAAAATGAGAGGAGAGAGTGGGTCCCCCTGTCTTAATCCCCTAGTTGCAGAGATTGGGGACGACGGCGAACCATTCACCAAGACAGAGTACCTTGTGTCTTCCACACAAGCATTCATCCACTTCCTTCATCTACCAAAAAAACGCATCCTCTCAAATAAATAGCGAACAAAAGACCAGTCAATACAATCATAGGCTTTTTCCATTTCGATCTTAAAATGTAAACCTGGCATCTTCTCTTTTCTTCTCAAGTGAACCTGGATTACATTTTTGATAATTGATTTTCCTAATTTTTCATGTAATTTTTTGGTCAAAATGAAAAACATGGATGAAGTTGATTAAAGTGAGTTTAATTTGTTTGGGAAAGCTTTATGTAATGTTTAAGGACTTAATGCCTTCTTTAAATATTAGGTCTCATGCATTTATAATTTTTTTAATTAAATTTGAATTTTTACTCTAAGGTAAGTGAGAAATTTGGGTTTTTTAAAAATAATTATTTATTTATTTATTCATTCAATTAGAAGGCCAATGGAGGTTTGCTTAAGTGGTTTACATAATTGAAAATGACTTTTACAAATTTTTATGAAATCTTTTGGGCGAAATGAAATTCAACCATGAAGTCGATTAAATTGAGTTTAATTTTGTTTGTGAATGTTTGATGTAGAGCTTAAGTACTTAATCTAGTGTCTAAAAATTAGATTTCATGCATTTGTAAGTTTTTAAGTAATTTCCAATTTTTAGTTTAAGGTAAATGGAAAATTAAGAGTTTTTAAAGAAATATTTTGTTTTAATTTAATCATTCAATTATGAGGTCAATGGAGGATTTGATGAACACTAGAAAATGACTTTTTACCCTTGAATCTTGGACTACTTAGCACTTGTTTTGTGTGTTTTTGATATGATTAATGGATTTTTGGAGTTTTTGTATGTAAATGAAGAAAATAAAAGATGTGAAAATTCAAATGAAGAAATTTGCAATTTTTGGGTATAAAGTGCTATTTTTGAAAAGTTAGGATTTTAATAAATATTATTGAAAGTTCCCGGTGTGCTAGAACACGGTGTAAGATTGTCCATAGAGGAGGACGGGGGGGGGGGGGGGGGGGGGGGGGGGAGGAGAATAGGTCAATCACTAATTTTGATGATCTTTAAAAAATTCTCAATTAATCAAATGATTTGCAGCAGATTAAATTAAATTAATCAAGAGTGTGATAAGAGAGTGTACCAATTAAAAAAACAATCACACAAATAATGACCAAACACCACAACTGAAGATGTATAGTGGTCCGGTTTAAACAAACCTACATCCACTGTTGGACTCACCCAACCTTGGACTATCCCAAATGTAACACTTGGATTTTTCAATGCATAAGTATAATGGATTTTGTCAATTTAAATTGTTAAATTGATTGAGTTTAAGATTTATGGATGAAATGAACCTTAGATGGGTAAAGGAGTTGGGTCAATAACCCAATTAAAGATCCAATGGATCCTGGATAGAATTCGATTTGGAAATAATTGGGTAAGTGTGATTAAATGGGTCAATTACCCAATTGGGGCCCAATGGGTCATAGATGAGCTAATTATAAGTAAATGGGTAAGGTTAATTTAATTGGTTCAGTTACCCAATTAAGGCCTAAATCCACCTCATCAAGTGAGGTGGCAAGTGGGTGAGTTGGCATGTAAGTAACATGGTCAAGGTGGGACCCCAAGGGCCACGTGTTATGGTCGACCATGTCATGGTTGACTTGGTCAACCACCAAAGGGATTAAAGGGTTGCATGAGTAATGCTGAGTTATGGCTGAGTTGAATTGGCGTGAGTGATTAATGAGTTCAAATGAATTAAATTACATGAGTTGAGTTCAATTGAGGTAAGCCATTAAGTGAGTTGAGTGAGAAGATGGAGGGTTTCCATCTCAAAGGATGGAATCCAAGGAAAATCGATGGAAGGTAAAGGGGTGCCTTGGTAAGCCAAGGGACACCTTGGTTGAAGACAACCATTATGAAAAATTGAAAGGTCTCGTGGCTGTTACAAAGGGATGCCAACCGAGGGGCACTTCACACCCCTTGGCCGAATTTCATATTGCACACATGAGGATTCTTTCATCTCCTCTTCTCATCTCTCTCCCAATTCGTCTATACCTTAGAGAAATCAGTGAAGAACAAAGAAAGACCAAGGAAGGAGAAGGACTGAGGAGCAAAGACAGAGCAAAAGAAAGGAGGAAACGGGTAAAGGTATGTCCCATGTTTACTTAGATAGGAATGAGATGAAGGAAGTCATGGACTTGGTCATGGGTGGCCGAATCCATGGATTCCAAGAGTGGTTGGAATAAGTGGTCAAACCGTTAAATGATCATGGAGTCGGTATCTATTCAAGGAATGGATGGAGATTGGAAGCAAACAATCAAATGATTGAATACACAACCACATGATAAGGGTACAAATGTTGGATTATATTATGAAGATTGTAGCTTTGACTAGAGGATAGAGTGAACTCATTAAGAGTGATATGAATGGTTTTATTTATGTTTAAAATAATAAGGAATGAATTTCATGAAGGAGGGTCGAGCCATACATGTAAACAAAAGAGACTGACAAACAGTCAGTCTACTGAATCTGGGATTCAGTCAACTGAACTGGTATTGGACGAATCAGAAATGAGTTTCTGGGAGTTTCAGCCGACTGAATCTGGTGAAACAGTTGACTGAAAGGAGACATAACAAATAAGAAAAAGGATCAGGCGTGTTTCAGCTGACTGAATCTGTGATTCAGTCGACTGAATGATTACTTATCAAACAAAGAAAACCGTTGGTTGAGGATTCAGCCGACTGAATCTATACTGGCCGAATATACAGTCAATCTGATCCAAAGTCAGCCCACTGAATCTCTGATTCAGTCGACTGAAAGAAGGTTGAATACAAAGGGTTTGACTCAGAGTCAGCCGACTGAATCTGTGATTCAGTCGACTGAAATGTTAGTAAGTCAAGGAATAACAATATTGAGTTGGAGTTCAGCCGACTGAAAGTCTGCGGTAAGGCAGAACACTGTAGCAGAGCGTGATTCAGTCGACTGAAATAAAAAGTTGAATTTTAATTAATGTTTCCAGAAACTTTAGTCTAACTGGAAGGGTGTAAGTGATGATTTAAATCAAATGGATATTTAAATTGATTATTGTACATGATTGAATTCATTTAAGGTAAAGGGATTTCGCAAACGGATGTGTGATTGGTTTTGACGTAATCGTTGCACGTCACATCACAAGACAGCAAAGATGCTATACTGAATTTTGGGTAGGATTTCTACCTTATTGAAATGCATAAGGATCTCTATATGTATATGTTTCTGGTTTTGATTTACAAACATGATGAGTTATTTTGGTTAAATGAATGGCATATGTTTTATGAACTGTTTTCAATACAAAATGACATTTGTGTATCCATAATCTCATGCATGGCATGGGAAGGAATATATGGGGCAACAAGCCAAGTTATGAGCTGTCTGGACATGACTTGGGGCTTGAGACTAGCTTATATGAAGCTATGTGAACCATTGATTTGTTGGCCTTATCCGGGATTACTAGATAGGGGTACAACGTTATTGGGCGAAAGGGCTCCAGGGTAACCAGTCCGAAACCCTGTGCAGAGGGAGGAGTCCACGCTCCATCGGTAATTCCGATTAACACACGTGGGGAGGTATAACAGTGACCTGTTGGTGCCGTCACAAAACATTGTGGACGTAAATGGCCAAGGGAACACCTTGATATGGTTTCATTATATCAAGGAAAATGTTATGATTTGTATGATGTTTGATGTGGAGATTGGGTGGGGGATCATTGGTATATGACACCCATGGCATGACACATACAGTTGCATGGTTTGGATATGATTTACCATGCACTGTTTTGGTACTATGATATGTACAGTTTTAATATGATGTTCTTAATCTGATTTTTATATTAATCTTATATGTATAACCCTACTTGGAATTCCTACTGGGTGCGTTGACTAACGCCCTACTTCTACCCCTTAGATGATGGAACAGGAATTGGAAAGGACATGGGACGTCAAGAGAGCCAAGCTTAGGAGCTTGGGCAAATTATGGTTACTTTATTTAATATTGATTTTGGAACAATGTATTTGAGATAATTAGCATTTTGGGATTGTAATAACTTAGTTTACATTTTGCTATGGTTGAATGATGCTTTGGATATTTAAGTTTTAGTTAATTCTATAATGATTGGACTCCTTGCTTGTTTCATATCATGTTTATGGATGGTTTCCATTCATATAATATTTCCGCAGTTAATCGTTAGGGTGTGAACTGTTTTAGTGGACTTGGTCCACGCACACATATCATTGGCCAGTTAAGGGTCGGGTTTGGAAACCCAGACTTAGCTTGCGTCGTGACGTTCCCGCTCACTCTCACTCTTTATTTTTAAAAAAAATATACTCTGATTTTCGGTGAGTGAAAAAGGGCAGAGCGTTACACCAAATATACTGTGTGGGGAATTACGCCCTTACGAATAAAATATGACTTCCACCTATCCAATTGATTGAGAATTTCACCCAATCGCCTAAGGTTTTGAAAGGTTCGACCAAACCCCGGTCTACGTCTTTATCCCTCTATTTTTTATAGTGGTTCAAGCTTCCTTGCTTTAGTCCACTTCATAATGATTTAAAAATTAAAATCAAACTTAAAAAGCACTTGTCTTTTGATAGCTCAACCTTGTAGATGTGTGTTTCTTGAAGATGTCCTTTCCAATGTGATGTCGACGATGTCAAAGATGTGCCTTGTGTATGCTCAATCACAATCTATGGGTAAGGTCTCTAGGACTTAAGATTTGCAAGTTCTATCTTAGATTTGGTTTTGTCTCTCTCTCAATCTCAATCTCAATCAAGATGATTGGATTTCAAATGATTCACCTATTTGAAGTGCATAGAAAGAGGTTGGGAGAGGTTTGGGAATACTAGGAATGCCTTAGGGTTTTCCAAGTTCAATGGTCCCACCAAACTCAATAAGGTTTAGAGTATAAATAGGCAAAAGAAGATTTTTCCCAACTTACAAGGATGATCAATTTCCACCCATGATCGATTATGATCTAGGCGGATCTCCCACTATTGTATTTTCATGTATTTTTCTTCTTCTCTTGTTGTAAAATTTCAAAACTCTCCTGAAAAGACTTAGAATATAAGTCTTTAAGTCACCTGTCGATCCATCAGTCGATTGCTGCATTGTCTAGTAACTGTAATGTGCTACAGATCACTCTCAAATGGTACCAGTCGATCCACCAATCGACTGGTACATCGTCTAATACAGTATGTGAATAGTACTAGTTGATCCATCAGTCGACTGGTATATCGTCAACTGTCTGTCTGTAAGAACAGATAGCTCCCTGATGGCACTAGTCAATCCACCAGTCGACTGGTACATCGTCTACACAGCCTATGAACACTACCAGTCGACTCGTACATAGTCTAGTGTTTGTCTGTAAAAATAGACATCTCTCTAATGGTACCAGTCGATCCACCAGTCGACTGGTACATCATCTGGCACATTCATTGTTATGGCAATCACAAAACATGTATTTGGCCATAGATGACTTTAGGTGGTACCCACACCTTAGGAGGACCATTCCTAGGCTTAGTTGAACAAATGGTAAAATTATAAAAAGCTTAGAGAGGAAGCTTGACAATGAATAAGAAGCGAACTTGGAAATATGAATTAAGTTCACCGTCAGCTCAACCAATCGTTCTCACCGACCCCTCAGTGGAGACAGGGTCAACCCATCGTTGTCATAGACTGGTAGGCCAGATTGACAGAGGTTCTAGGTCATAGAACTGTCATTCTGGGTAAGCCTCTGATTGAGAGTCTCGTGTGAACCAATCCCTCAGTGATGAACCTAACGACCCCTCGTGGTCAACGACTCGTCGATGAAAAACTTGTGAGTTCTGGACTTTGAACTCAAGTGGGCTCTTGAGAAAACAGACATCTCGGTATTTCAAGACTGATCGAAAGCATCAGGACAGAACCCTCGGTAAAGGACGACAGATGGTTCTGGGTAGGACAAGTTTCGGGACATGAAACTCTGTCTGCATGGTGCTGCCTCCAGATCGAGACCCTCGTATGGACCGACCTCTCGGTGACATGATTGTCGACCCATCGGTGACACCGACCTGTTGACCGAGTATAAATTATGCCGTTGGGAGTCCATTTAATGCTCAACGGTTGGGTGGTTGAACGGTAATATTCTTAGTCACCGACTCCTTGGTGTCCCTGACCTGTCGGTACATGATAGTTTCTGAAACAGGTTGCCTTCTCTATAAATACCAATCCTTATGCAACCGTTTCACATCATTTGGCAAATTTGTTGGACCCCTCATCATTATTAGTTTGCCTAAATAAAGGCCAACAGAAGGATCACTCTCTCTCTCTTGTGTTTACACTTGGGAAATCTAATACAACCAATCATAGTGATTGAGGTTGTGTAAAGAGAGAGAGGCGAACGGATATACAACTAGGATAGATATTGGTAGAACCAATTTCCTAGTTACCCTGAGATTGTGATTACTCAACGACGGCTAAAGGTGGAGCGTCGGGATTAACTCGGGCACACATTGGGTGGATCTTTGAGAAGCACACATCAACGAGATAGAGCTACAAAGGCAAGTGCTTCTTGGTTTTAATTTTGTTTAAAACCTTTATCCTGAGAAAGTGCATTAAGGAGGCTTGGCTCCTGAACCACTATAAAAAATCTAGAGCTTCATCTCTGGCACATGTGGTGGGTGGAATTCCCAACCAATTCGAATAGGTGGAATTCCTATTCTACATGTGGTGGGTGAAATTCCCACCCAAATGAGTGAGGTGGAATTCCTACTCTAATTCTGAGGGTGTAAGTCCTCACTTAGTGGATTTGGGGATAGCTTAAGGTTGAGCTAATCGTAATAGTGGATGTAGGTTGGCTAACCGAACCATTATAAATTGGTCTTGTGGGTGTTGATATTTACTTGTGTCCTTGTTCTTATGGTGTTAGAGCTAATTTATTATGTTGATTGATAATCACTATTACCAACACAGAAACACTTGATTACAATATCTGCTGCATAAAATCTAATCAATCAAATATTTTTAAAAGGACCAACGATTTTCAGATTGACCTATTCACCCCCCTCCTAGGGTCAATTGTGTTCTAGCACTAAAGGGAGAACTTTCAGAGCAATTTTCGACGGTTTTGGGCAGCTTCTGCCCACTTTTATCCCTTTTCACTTTTGTTTTTGGCGGTCTCCAGCCTGTGGATGCACTCCATAGAGATTGTACAATCAGTATTTGAGAAAATTAATCAAAAAGACCAAAAAGAGGAAGTTTCCACGTCCCAAAATTTTGTGTCTTTTCTTGTTTCTCATTCTTCCACTATTTTTCTATCCACTATCAATCCAAACGTTCGGATTATCGGATCAAGTTGGTATCAGTAGATCGGTTTCATCCTTTTGGGAAGCCTAGGGTATATGGTCTTGACACGTGATCAATACCAGAAGTCTAGTGAAGAACTCTCAGAGCCCCTTTGTTCAAAAAGAAGGAGAATCTTGAGAAAGACGGATATGGCTGCGAATGACGAATTGAAGGAGCATTTCTCTAAATTGGAGGAACAAATGACCGCATTGACGGAATTAATCACCAAGTTGGTGGAAGGTACTACCTCAAAATCCTCTCCGAAACAGACGTCTGCGGGTTCGTCCAAGAAGAAGAGGATTGAACCGACAGATGCAGACGAGACAAACGAGGAGGAAGAAGTAGAGGAAGAGGTCAAGTAGACCCAAGAAGTCTTGTTGGGAGCCGATCAGTCTGGTAAGAAACCTTTCAAAGTAGATTTCAAAAAAGAAATTCCTACTTATGATGGTGTAGTTGATGTAGATAAATTAGACAATTGGATGGAACAAATGGAGAACTATTTTACTCTCTATGTGTACACTAGTGCACAGAAAATCAGTTTTGCAAGACTGAAGATGTCAGGACATGCACTGACATGGTGAAATGCTTATGTGAAACACCACGACATATGAGGTTTAACTTGGAGTAAGTTTAAGAAGTTGGTCCGAAAACAATTCTATCCTATTGGACATGAGGAAGACTGGTGGATCAGGTGGCTGTAGTTGAGACAATGATCTAGTCAATCGGTTCAAGAGTACATCACTGAGTTTCACACTCAGGCTATTGTACCGGGCATCTCTAACAAAGATTTTGAAGTTTTTATGAAGTGTATGGGTGGTTTAGCTGAATATATTCGGAGGGAGCCAAAACTTTTCAAAGCTAGCTCCATCAATGAAGCTACAATGAAGGCCATCAGCATAGAGGCAGAGAACAAGAAATCTGATAGGGTTGAAGTCAGGCCGAATTTCGAAGGAAGATCTTGTATGGGTAGCAACAACAAGGGTGAGTCTAGTCAGCCGAGGAAGTTGTGTAATGCAAAAGGTCTTACTTGTGACCACTGCAAAAGGGTTGGTAATACAAAGATAAATGCTGGAAACTACACCCAGAACAACGTCGAATGAAGGATAAAAAGGCAATGGTGAATGTTCATGAGGTAGAGGAGATTGAGGAGCTATAGAAAGCTGACAGTGAGCTTTCCTTCATGGCGAAAATTGAAGAGACTTCTCAGAATTCTGAGTTAAGAGAAAAACTTTTTCACTTGAAGATTCAAGTGAAACAAAGTGTGATTGAGGCAATAGTCGACCCTGGAGTCAGAAAAATCTCATTTCAGAGTGTTTGGTACAAATGATGAGTTTGGTGACTACAGTACATCCACGACCCTATCCATTGGGGTGGATATAGAAAGATGTAAAGATGAAGATCACTAAGCAGTATACCTTCAAATTTGCTATCACAGAGAAGTACATTGATGAGGTGACATGTGAGGTGGTTCCATTAGATGTGTGTCAGGTCATATTGGGGAGTCCATATTTGTGGGACCAGGATGCCATTCACTATAGACGGCAGCGCAAGTATCGGTTTGTGAAGGACGGAAAGGAGTTTCACATCAATGCCTACAAAATACAGACCACCACTTCTTAGGTCACTGTTACACAGGCCAAGAGGATGGTAAATGCTTGTCCTGCTGATGATCAGACACAGGAACAGTCTTCAGCTAAGGTGACACTCTCTACAGTATCACTCACCCCTAAGCAAGGGTCTGAAGTTGAGAAAGTCAAGCTGACTTTCAAGGAGCTATTCGAAGAGGTACAAGGTCTACCACAACGGAGACCTGTGGAGCATAACATACAGTTGGTAGGAGATGCTTCTCTACCTAACTTGGGTTTGTACCACACCTCAGCCACTGAGAATGATGAGATCCGACAACAAATCCAAGAGTTGTTAGATCACAGAGCCACCAAATATAGTTGTTCACCTAGTGGATCTCTAGTATTGTTGTTGCTTAAAAAGGACGGAGGCTGGAGATTGTGCATCAATTACAGTGCCTTGAACAAAATTACAGTCAAGAATCGGTACCCTTTACCGAGGATTGATGATCTATTGGGTCAACTACAAGGAGCCCACTTTTTGAAAAAGTTGGACATGAAGTCTGGTTATCACCAAGTTCGGGTTCGCAAAGAAGATACCTGGAAGACTGCATTCAAGACCAGACAGGGGAAATTTGAATGGCTGGTCATGCTATTTGGATTATGCAACGTACCTGCGACCTTCATGAGATTGATGAATGAGGTATTGCGTCCTTTCATTGAAGATTTTGTTATTGTGTATCTGGATGATATTTTGATCTTTAGCAAGACATGGGAGGATCATATTACTCATCTGAAGAAGGTGTTAGGGGTGTTGAGGGAGATTCAGCTCCAGCTGAATGGAAAGAAATGTGAATTTGGGAAGCTGTCGTTAGTGTATTTGGGTTTTGTAGTTGGCGCAGGAGAGTTGAAGGTCGACCCTTTAAAAATAGAGGCCATTACCAAATTTCCTGTACCTCGTTCAGTGACTGAAGTGAAAAGAATTATGGGAGCTTGTTAGTACCTGCAGAAGTTCATCCGCCACTTTTTACAGATTGCAACGCCTTTGCATGCATTGACAAAGGCCAATCAAAAGTTTGAATGGTCTAAGAAGTAGGAGGATACTTTTCAGTTGTTGAAACGGAAGATTTCGGAAGTCCCAGTGTTGGCATTGCCAAATTTGCATTGCCCTTTGAGGTTGAGGCGGATGCATCTACATATGTCATGGCAGCTGTTTTATTATAGGATGGACGACCAGTGGCTTACCATTCTGAGATGTTCAGTGGTCCAGTGATGAATTACCCCACTTATGACATGGCGATGTATGTTTTGCACCAGGCAGTGAAGAATTGACATGTATATCTATTGGGGAAGGATGTTATAATCCACACCGTCCACAAACTCCTTCAATTTTTACAAACTTGGTCAAAGTTGCAGCAAACTCGTCATATGAAGTGGATGTCATATTTGCAACAGTTTAATCTGGTGATTAAATACAAGAAAAGAGCCACAAATAAATTGGTTGATATGTTGTCTAGACCACCTATATAGATGAGCTCCACTCTCACGGTGGCAATGCAAATCCCACCTATGGTCCTTAGTAAGTATGCACAAGGGTATGAAACTGATGAAGACTTCAAGACAGTGTTTGAAAGCTACAACAAGGTTAGACTATGGAGTTTGAACTGAAGGATGAGTTGATGTATAACGGGTCACAACTGTGTATACTGAAAGACAGGGGCAGATTACAGTGGGTTAGAGAAGCTCATACCTCCTGAGTCGCGGGACATTTTGGGGTTGAGAAGACACTACTTAATCTGCAGAGGTATGTCTTTTGGCTGAAGATGCGGCTAGATGTGATACATCAGTGGTTGCGTTCTTTGCAACACTTCGAAGCCATTGAACAGGAAGGTTGGATTGTATACTCCTTTGCCAATACCTATAAGACCCTAGGAGAGTATTTCGATGGACTTTTTGGGAGGTTTGCTGAAGACCAAGTATGGATACGATTATCTGTTTGTTATTGTGGATCAGTTTAGCAAGATGGTGGAACTCATCCCTTGTAAGCATACAATGATAGGAGAGGCAGCAGTGAAGCTATTTTTGACCATGTTTGGAAGCATTATGGGTTGCCTATGTTGATTATCTCAGATAGATATAGTCGATTCCTCAGTCATTTTTGGAACTCACTTTGGGGAATGTTGGATACCAGGCTAAAGAGGAGCAAGGCATTTCATCTACAAACTGATGGACAGACAGAGGTAGTGAACATGACTATGGTGCACCTCCTTCGAGGCTACAATTCCAAGTATCCTAAGACTTGGGATACTAGTCTCTCATATTTGCAGTTTGTCTTCAATCGTGCTATCCATAGTTCGACCCAGAAGTCGCCTTTTGCAGTCTGTTTGGATTATTTACCTCAAAGCCTTTTTTATTTGGCTTTCACCTTTGGGGACGGTCAGTTTGAAGGAAATGAAGAGGATGACAGAGCTAGAGCTCAACAATTTCTTGAGAAGATAGCTAAGGTGTACAAAGAAGTAGAGGCACAACCGCAACGTTCACAACAAAGATACAAGGACCGACATGATCGACATCGGGTGGAACGTACATTCCAAAAAAGTGATCTTGTTTGGCTGAAGTTGAGCAAAGAGTGGTTGAAGGGAGTAGGAAAGAAGTTGAAGCCCATCAGATATGGACCATTCAGAATCATCAAGAAAATTGGAGATAATGCATTCCAACTGGATCTACCATCGTATATGCAGATGTACTCGATCATCAATGCCGAGAACTTGAAACTGTTTGAATCTTCTATGCTTGATGAAGATTTAGATAAAGAGACACGACTACCACCCATTGATGACTTATGGGTAGAGCGGGAGGATCCACTATCTGAAGATTGCATATTGGAGAAGAAGGCTATGGATACTAGGTGAGGAAAGTATGATTTTTACCAAATCGGCAAGAAGGGTCAGCTGCCAAGCCAATCACGGTGGTACAGTCGGGAGAACGGAGCTATGGAGTTCCCTCAGCTGAAGCTCTGAAGATTTAATGGGACCTAAATTCCCTAAACAAGGGGAGTCATGATCCAGGAGGATCTCCCACTAATGTATTTTCATGTATTTTTCTTCTTCTTTTGTTGTAAATTTTCAAAACCCTCCCAAAAGGACTTAGAATATAAATCTTTAAGTCACCAATCGATCCATCAATCGACTGGTGCATTGTCTAGTGACTGTAATGTGCTACAGATCATTCTTAGGTGGTACCAGTCGACTGGTACATTGTCTAATACAGTCTGTGAATAATACCAGTCGATCCAACTGTCTGTCTGTAAGAACAGACAACTCCTTGATGGTACTAGTCGATCCACCAGTCGACTGGTACATCGTCTACACAGCCTGTGAACAGTACCAGTCGATCCACCAATTGACTGGTACATCGTCGAGTGTCTGTCGGTAAAAACAGACAGCTTTTTGATGGTACCAGTCGATCCACCAGTTGACTCGTACATCGTCTGGCACATTCAATGAACAATACTAGTCGATGTACCAGTCGACGCACCAGTTTACAGGTATGTGAAAACTGCAGATGGTTAGAGAAACTTTCGATGGTTCTGAGTAGTTTCTGCTTATTTTATCCCTTTTATCTTTTGTTTTTGGCAGTCTTTAACCTATGGATGCACTCCACAGAGATTGTACAATCGGTATTTGAGGAAATTAATCAAAAAGACCAAAAAGAGGAAGTTTCCACTTTCCAAAATTCTGTGTCTTTTCTTGTTTCTCATTCTTCTGCTATTTCTCTATCCATTGTCACCCAAAACGTCCGGATTATCGGTTCAGATTGTCACCCAAAAATGACTGTTGGACATGTGACCATTGAGAGATGAGTGCGTTTGCAATGGATAGAAAATTGTCACTCACGATCGATCGTCGCCACGATTGATCGTCTTATGTACTAGACGATCGATCATCATCACGATTGAATCGTCTTGTGAGCAGCCCAAAAAGACAGTGTTTTTCCAGTTTAGAACATGTCTTTTTCAAGATGATTGATCGTCATTTGGTGATCGATTGCCGGTGATGGGTCGTCGTTTCACGATCGGTCGTGCTGACAGTTTCCAACAAAACTACTCTCCACTAAAATGGCTATATCTTGGGTTTCCGAACTCCAATTTGAGTGTTTTTGGGCTCTATGAAAAACTCTTTCAATGATTTATCCAACCATGGTGGTTTTACCAGTTGATTACATCATTTTATAGAGTGAAAGACTCCCACAAGTCATGATATTTTGACTGCCCATATTTTTCCAAGATAAGTTCAAGGGAGCTCTAAGGATTTGGTCCATTTTCTCTAGGCTTGGTTTATGTTTTACCAATTTGAGTTCTAAACCTAAGGAAGAACTTCCTAGGTGTGTTGGGTTCACCCTAATATCTTCTATGGATGATTTACCTTGTGTGATTTCCATACATTGGGTGATGATGAATCTGCACTTGATCTTCCATCTTCAATGCTCTGGATTCAATCTTCATCACTCCTTTGATTCTTGTACATAGCTTCAAACTTCCGAGGTAAGGTTTCACCTAATTCATGGAATTGACAAGTAGATGACTCGGCAAGCTAGGGTACTAACAATCTCCCCCTTTGTCAATTTCCATGATAAAACACCTCGAAGCTAATGAATACAGACTCGGTGATTTAGCCCAACCTAAAATACATTTGAATACGAAGAATACAACAATTAAGAGTACATATTCAAATGATAAAAGTTCCTAGACTCTATGCTTCAAGATGCTTTCTTCATTTTCTTTCTCAGCTTGTGATCTCCATTGTGATCCTGTACAAAATACCTGTACACACACACAAGGCAAGCATGGTGGAAGCACAGATCTCCCCCTCAATTATTAGTCCATAAAACACAGTGCTCCCCCATAACTAATAGACTAAACCCCTTTAGTCAATGATTAATCTCCCCCTAAATCATAGACTAACCTTCTTTAAAGATCTTCTCCCCCTAAGATATTTAAACTTCTTCTTATAAGCTTACAACAAGCATCAATGTTTCTCCCCCACATTTCAAGCTTTCTTTCAAGCTTCAAATAATTCTCCCCCTTTTTGTCATAAATTGACAAATGGTAATAACACTGCTTTACCAATCTAGTGTGCTTTAGCAAGTCCCAATTTTTGGACTAAATAAGGAGAAAAAGGGGAACATGCATTTTTCAAAAATATACTAATTTTGAAAACAGAAGAGTTATGCATGCAAGAGGAGGGATTCACTCATATAAGGAATATTCCATGACAAAGGGCATATGAGTGAAAACATCATGAACTATGTAAAATATACACCAATATAGGCATAAAGTTCTTGAGAAAACAAGGTGATGCATACATATTTACCTATGTGAGCATAATGCATCAAACCAACAAATAAGTTCATTCATCAAAACATACAACAATGAAGAGTTTATGAATGAACAAATATCCTATCCTTGGAAATCCATTATGCACTTGGAAGATGGACACTTATTTCTTCCCTTAAACTTTCCAAGGCATTCTCTCCATTGATCAACTTTTTAGAGCACAATGCATTAAGTCCATTAACATTTGGACCACATAACCATGTTGGCTTTCACTACCAAAATCCATTTGGTTTAAGATTCACCTTAAGAATTGAAAGCTCCAACATAGGTGCATAACTAGGTTGCATTAAAAATACCCTTGTTTGACATTTTCCAAATATATTTTAAGGTTTAAACCAGGAATGCAAACCAAAAATATTTTGAGAAAGGATAATATACCTTATTTGAATATTTCTCCAAAAACACATTTCCAATGTCTAATGATTTTCCAAGGCACTGCTTAATAAGACAATGTACCATGAAAGTCCTCCCTTTGATGCCAGAACACGATTGACCCGAGAGAGGAGGGGGGGAGGAATAGGTAAATCGCAATTTCCATGGTGTTTACAAATTTCTTGATTGTTTAAATTTTAAGTGCAGCGGAATAACAATCTTAATCAAGAGATTTGTTTAGTGTGTATATTTTTTATAATTTCTTAAACGATCATACTAAGTTTAGAACCCTTTGCATATTGCTTGATTATCTATGATCGTGCACAATGTATAAATAAAGATAATCAAATGCAAAGTGATGTGTGTTTAGAAGAGTGCTTAAATATGAAAACACAAACACACAATGATCAAACACCATAAGACTAAATTTATAGTGGATCGGTTAGCCAACCTACATCCACTGTTAGGACTAGCTCAATCTTGAGCTATCTCCAAAGCCATTAAGTGGAGACTTACACCCTCACAATTAGAGTAGGAATTCCACCTCACTCAATCGGATGAGAATTTCACCCACCATATGTAAAATATGAATTCCATTTATTCATTTGGTTGGGAATTCCACCCACCACATGTGCTAGAGACGACGCTCCAGATTTTTTATAATGGTTCCGGAGCAAGGCCTCCTTAATGCACTTTCACGGGACAAAGGTTTTAAACAAAATTAAAACCAAGAAGCACTTGCCTTTGAAGATCTTTCTTGTTGATGTGTGCTTCTTCAAGATCCACCCAATGTGTGCTGACGCTCCGCCTTGTAGCTGTCGTAGAGCAATCATAATTTCAGGGTGACTAGGAGATTGGTTCTACCAAATCTTTCCTACTTTATTATCCTTTCCCCTCTCTCTCACAAACTCAATCCATATGATTGGTTGTATTAGATTCCCCAAGTGTAGGCACAAGAGAAAGAGTGATCCTTTTGTTGGCCCTTATTTAAACTCACTGATAGTGATGAGGGTCCAACGGATTGTCCAAAGGATGTTAAACTGCTTGCACAAGGATTGGTATTTATAGAGAAGGAAACCAGTTTTTCGGTACAGTCCAGTGCCGACAGGTCGAGCGCACCGAGGGGTCGGTGACTAAAAATATTACTGTGCAACTACCCGATCGTTAAGAATTAAATGCACTTCGAACGGCACAAATTATATCTGACTGACAGGTTTGTGTTACTGATGGTTCGACAGTAATGGCATTGAGAAGTCGGTCCATACGAGAGGCTCGGTCTGGGGCAACACCACGCTGACAGAGTTTCAAGTTTAGAAACCAGTCTTACCCAGACCGACCTGTCACCCTTTATTGATGTGTCGGTCCTGGTACTCTCGACCGGTCTGTATTACCGATATGTGTGTTTTCTTTAGAGTCCACCTGAGTTCTAAGTTTCAAAACTCATAAGTCCTTACCGTAGAGTCTTTTGACCACGAGGGGTCGTTTCAGCCTTTCATGAGGGGTCGGTGCATACGAGATTTTCGATCAGAGGCACACCCAGAATGACAATTCCATGATGTAGAACCTTTGTCAATCTGGCCAACGAGTCTTTGACCACGATGGGTTGATCCTGTCTCCACTGAGGGGTCGGTGAGAGCAACTGGTCGAGCTGATAGTGAACTTAATTCATATTTCCAAGTTCGTTTCCAATTCACCATCAAGCTTACTCTCTAGGTTTTTTTCATGATTTTACCATTTGTTCATCTAAGCCTAGGAATGGTCCTCCTAAGGTGTGGGTGTAACGCCCGCCCCTTTTTACTATGCTTAATTGTCCGAAAATCAGAGTCTATTTTTTTTTTTTTTAAATAAAGAGTGACAAAGGGCGCGGGACATCACGATGCGAGTTAAGTCCGAGCTTCGAAAGCCCGGCCGTTAATTGGCCAACCCTACGTGTGCGTGGAATTAAGTCCACGAGAACGGTTCACACGTAGAAAATAAGCTCGCGGAATATTTAACTAATTATGGAATTATAATAGAGTCTATCCTACCAATTTTTAGATAGCAAGGAAGCTACATCATTTAAATTATTAAATTACCACAAAATTATAACATCCAAAAGTAAAGTCCAAACCATAGCAAGAAATATAAATTATACAGTCCAACGAGCTAAGTTGCTCAAATTACATTTCCAAAATAAATTAAAGTAAACTATCTAGCCCGCTTCCCCAAGCTCCTACGCTTGGCTCCCGTCTCGTCCCTCGTTTCCGCCATCCCCTGCGTCATCAGCTAAGGTGGAAGTAGGGCATTAGACAACGCGCCCAGTAGGACTCCGAGTAGGGCCAACACAGGGATTAGTGATAACAAGCACATAGGTAATATTATAATGAAAACCATAAAATGAATGCCATGAGTCCCACCCATCATCCATACCATCATTGTGCCATGTCCCTCTTGATGGAAAAGCCTCATCAAGATATGATCAACACTAGGCATCCCCCTTGATGGCAAAGCCTCATCAAAGAATCCCCATGCTTGCTTTTCGGTCTCCCCGACGGAGCATGGACTCCGGTTGTACCTTATAGTACCCCTCTTGATGGATGAAACACATCAAGATATCCCCATGCTTTCTTCTCGGTCGCCCCAATGGAGCATGGACTCCGGTTCCTTTATTTTCCCGCCCATGCCATGCATGAGATGTAATTGCAATATGCTATATAGTATTTAAATCATTGTAAATGCAATATGCCATATAATATTTAAATCATAGCCATAAAAACCCATCTTAAACATATCACATGATTACTAAAATAAATCAATAAAACATCCATACACACATAATCCATGGCTTACAATAAGGTTGGAATGCTACCGAATACCAACTAGCGTCCCTTTACGTTTCCGTTCACGAATCCTGTCACCCAAACGCGCACTGCTTGCGATGTTCGATACCTTATTACATATTAATAATCAACCCATATTTTATCCATGATCAAGTCCCTAACATATGCCTTAGTGGGGTTCGGCCGTACACCATGGCCGAACCCTTCTAATTAGGTTTGTGGGTCCCATCTTAATCCATTGATTATCTTAATTTTGTGAGTTTAAAAACTATCACCCTAGGCTTCATTTAATCCATACTTAAGGTCATCATCAAACACACTTAAGTCCATGATCATCCTCCATAGGGTTCGGCCATACACCAAGGCCGAACCCATGGTTCTTCATTTTGGCCATTATTTACGATTTTGCCACTACTCCTTTCCATGACTAATCACTAATTTATCCATGCATAATTAAGTCCATAACTGATCCACAAACTTAGATCCATTAATGATCCGTCAATCATGATATGAACACATTAAAAATCAGCCATTTAATTAACGCAATCCTTATTCATTTAAACACATACATAACCCCATACTTAGCCCATCAAATGGCTCATAAAATGGGTCATGGGTTCGGCCATACAGCATGGCCGAACCCATGATGTTAATCTCCTTACTTCTCTTGGATCATTTACCACATTTTCGATCCACAACTTAGATCCCTCAATGACTTACCAATCATGTCATAGAATCATTAAAATCAGCCCCTTTAATTTAACCTAATCTCCATTTTTCCTTGGGTCTTTTGTTACATTTTAGATCCACCACAAGTCCCTCCATGAGGGGATTCCATCATACATTTAAATTACCCCTTTGATCTACATTAGGTTCATTTTTTTTGAGTCCATCAAAACTACCATCATTTTTTCATATTTTACACCCATAATCATTACAAATACATCACCATAGGGTTCGGCCATATACCATGGCCGAACCCATGGTTCATTGTTCATCTTCATCCATGCCTTTTGGGGCCATAAAAATCATTTACATCTCCCATGATTTTCCTCATTTAAAACCTCCTTAAAAATCACTAACATTCATTCATTTAAAACCTTAAAATCATTAGCCACCCTCCATGGCTTCCATTCTTTAAAACCCTATTAAATCACTTAATCACCTACCATGGGGTTCGGCCATACTACATGGCCGAACCATATGGTCCATGATTCCTTCAAAAATTCATTTTTCCATGCTTAAGAAAACCTTAATTACCTAGTGTCCTTATCATTCCTTTTTTTTTTCTTTTCTTAACCTATCTTATCCATTTTGTCCATTTCTCATCTTTTTCCTTGGATGGATTTTAGATCCATGGCCCACAACATTTTTGGCCACCATTCAATCCAAGGAAAATGAATTCCATGATCTCTTCTTAACCCCTAAAAAATGTACATTCTTGTTTAAGAATTACTTACCACTCCGGCGGCTCCAACGGCTTCTTTTCCTCCCTTTGGATTCCTTAGCCTTTCTCCTTTCTTCTTCTCCTTGATCTTAGGCCAAGATGTGCTTGATCAAAATGAGATCATCAATGTTTGGGTCGGCCAATGATGGAGTGGGTTTGAGAGAGGGAGAGGAGGAGAGGATGGGAAAAACTATCCCAAGGTTTGGTCTCGAGGTGGTTGGCCTATGCTTGAGTTTTTTTCTTCCTTTCTTCTAGGTTTTTCTTCTTCTTTCTCCTTGTGCGAGTGAGGGACGGTTTTGGAGAGGGAGGGATGGAGAGAGTGAGATGAGAATGGGATGAGATGAAAACCCATCTCATTTGGTTGCTTAAGTTACACTCCACCATCATTTCCTCCATCAACCAAGCATGGGCTCACATGCCTTAGTGGTGGTGGTTGAGATAAAACCACCACCCTTAGCCAATGGTTTTATTTGTGTTTCTTTAAGTGGTTTGGGTGGTTTCAATGAGATGAAACCACCCATTGACTTATCCCATTGACTCCCATTTGACTCACCTAAGTAAATAATTAATTGGATCCTCAACTTAGGTTAATTAATTCCCATTTAATCTAATTCAATTTCCTTAAATTCCCTCCATGTATCCACCCATGGTTGACCAAGTCAACCATGGTGGCCGGCCCCACTAACTTCTAGCCTACCCGCCACCTCACTTGATGAGGTGGAGGTGGGCCCCATTCGGCCATGTCACCTAGGTTTAATAAATTCTAACTTAGGTAATTCACATTAATTAAATCAACTTAATTTAATTTGTTCCTCCTCAATTCCCTTTGTTTTATCCATGGTTGACCAAGTCAACCATGATGGTCGGCCCCACCTATGCCTTGGTCCACACGCCACCTCACTTGGTGAGGTGGAGGTGGGCCCCACTTGGTTATGCCATCTTGATCATTTCATCACTAACTTAGGTGATTTAAACCAATTAAATCGATTCCAACTAATTGGATCACCATTGGGCCCATGGCCCAATTACATTCACCTCCTACCCATTTACCTTAGAGCTTAAATCATCTTGACCCATTGGGTCCCAAATGGGTATTGGGCCCAATTTGACCATCCCAATTAACCACCATTGACCATTTAAATGAGTTTAATCTAATCCATGGTCCGTTGGACCATACTTGGGCCTTTGCCCAAATTTTGATCCACTTAACATTTATTCCATCAAAATTCCCAATTCCCATTATTAAAATAAATAATAGCCAACATATATATTGATTTAAAAATCTGGGCTATTACAATATAATCCTTTTTTGAAATTTTCGTCCCGAAAATTCGAGCGAAGTAGAGGTTCAAACAACTCATACAAAAAGCTCCGGATGAGTGTTTCTCATTTCTGATTCAAGTTCCCAGGTGGCTTCCTCATTGACATGTCGTTCCCATACCACCTTGACCAACTGAATAGCACGGTTCTGCAACACTCTTTGTTCTCTCCCTATCACTCGGATCGGCTTCTCCACATACATCACGTAGCTTTGAACATCGGCGTCTTGCACACTCAGGACATGTGAAGGATCGGGGTTGCACTTCCTCAACATGGACACATGGAACACATCATGTAAAGATGATAACTGTGGAGGGAGCGCCAATTGATAAGCTACCCCCACCCTCTTCAGGATTGGAAACGGTCCCACAAATCTAGGCGACAGTTTCCCCTTCTTCCCGAATCTCATGTGTCCTTCCCATGGTGAGACTTTTAAGAACACCAAGTCTCCCACCTCAAACTCGAGGAACCTTCTCCTCTTGTCGGCGTAGCTCTTTTGACGGCTCTGCGCAGTGAGTAGGTGTTGCCGTATCAATTTGATCTGCGCTGTAGTCTCCGCAACCAACTCGGGTCCAATCAGTGCAGGCTCACCGGCCTCTGTCCAGTACACTGGTGATCTACATGGCCTACCATACAAGGCCTCAAATGGAGCCATCTGGAGGCTTGCCTGGTAACTGTTGTTGTAAGAGAACTCCACCAGTGGCAAATGATCCTCCCATCCACCCTTGAATTCTAACATACATGCTCTCAACATATCTTCCAGTGTCTGTATCGTCCTCTCTGACTGCCCATTAGTCTGTGGATAAAATGCTGTGCTAGTCAATATGTCGTTCCCCATAGCTGACTGCATGCCCTGCCATACTTTGTCGGTGAATCGGCCATCTCTGTCGGACACAATAGTCCGGGGAATACCATGTTGTCTGATGATATCCCGGATGTACCGTCGACCCAATGTCTCCGATGAATCTGTCATCTTGATGGGAAGGAAATGCGCAGACTTAGTCAACCGGTCCACTACGACCCATATCACATCGTTGCCCCTTGGTGACCTTGGCAATCTTGTTACAAAATCCAAGGATATGTGCTCCCATTTCCACTCCGACACTGGCAAGGGTGAGAGTAAACCCGGTGGTTTCTGATGTTCCGCCTTAACCTGCGGACAAGTTAGGCAATGAGCAACAAACTCTGCCACATCTTTCTTGAGTCCACCCCACCAATAGTGCCTATTGAGATCATGATACATTTTGGTGCTGCTCGGATGGATAGAGAGCTTGGTTTGGTGTGCTTCAATCAATAACTCTCTTCTGTAGCTCTTAGGCACGTATGTCCTGCCTCAGAACACAAGACCCTGTCTAGGTCGTAGTTCCCACTCCGGTACAACCTCACCGGTAGACATCTTAACCCATATCTCCTCACCTCTGGATCTGTCCGTTGCTCCCGTTCAATCTCGAAGACCATGTGGGATCGTATGATTAGGTTATATATAGTCCCATGATTATAGAGGTAGAGTTTAAACTCTCTAATGGTATTCAATACTTCCCATTCCGTCCTGATCAAGCTGGCTACTATCGCATGTGACATGCGGCTGAGGTTATCCGCCACCTTGTTCCCCTTGGCCGGATGATACCGAAGTGCGAACTCATAATTCGCCAGGAATTCCATCCATCTGCGCTGTCTCATGTTGAGTTCTTTCTGATCAAATAAGTACTTCAGGCTCTTGTGATCTGAGAACACCTCAAACTTCTCACCATAAAGGTAGTGTCTCCAGCTTTTGAGAGCGAAGACCACTGCTGCTAGCTCCAGATCATTTGTGGGATAATGGCGTTCATGAATTTTCAACTGTCTTGATCCATACGCCACCGCACGATTACCTTGACTGAGTGTACACCCCAGTCCCTCACCTGAGGCATCACAGTACACCTCATAACTTCTGCCTCTTTCCGGCAAGATCAGAATAGGAGCAGTTGTAAGCCTCTCCTTTAGCTCCTCAAATCTCCGGTTGCACAGATCCGACCACTCAAATTTGACTCATTTCTGAGTGAGTCGGGTAAGTGGAGCTGCATTCTTGGAGAAGTCCATGATGAATTTCCTGTAATAACCGGCCAATCCCAAAAAACTGCGGATCTCGGTCACATTCGTCGGTGCTTTCCACTCCCTCACTGCCGCTATCTTAGCCGGGTCCATGGCTATACTTTCCTCTGATATAATGTGCCCCAAGAAGTTGACCTCAGATAGGCAGAACTCACACTTGCTGGCTTTGGCATACAACTGGTTCTTCCTTAAGGTGTCCAAGACTATCCGCAGGTGCTCGGCATGTTCCTCCTGACTTTTGGAATAGATCAGGATGTCATCAACAAATACGATCACAAATTGGTCCAAGTAAGGACGGAAGATCCTGTTCATCAAATCCATGAACACAGCCGGTGCGTTTGTAAGTCCAAACGGCATGACCACATACTCATATAAACCATACCGTGTCCTGAAAGCTGTCTTCTCTATGTCCTCTCTAACCCTGATTTGATGGTATCCGGACATCAGATCAATCTTGGAGAAGTGAGAGAAACCCCTAAGTTGATTAAGCAGATCGTCAATCCTGGGTAAAGGGTACTTGTTCCTGACAGTCAGCTGGTTCAACTTTCTATAGTCCACACACATCTGAAGGGTACGTCATTCTTCTTCACAAATAATATTGGGGCTCCCCATGCGGATGTGCTGTTCCGAATAAAACCTAGTCTGAGCAGTTCATCAATCTGCTTCTTCAACTCGGTCATCTCAGCTGGTGCCATCTTGTAATGGGGCAATGATACTGGAGCAGTGCTGGGATATAACTTGATCTCAAAGTCTATCTCCCTCTTGGGTGGCAAACCAGGGAGCTCTGTTGGGAATACCTCAGTATAATTTGCTACTACCGCCGGAAGTTCAGCCTCTAGTGCCCTGTCTAGTCTGATGCTATTCAAGACAAGGTGGTTTAATTCTTCCTGCAGCCTTCTAGGGATGCCCTGTCTGTCAGCGTGTACTATATACCGCTTTCCCTCAGGTGACCAAACTGTCATCCTACGAAGATGGCAATCGATATGGGCCTGAAATGTAGCCAACCAGTCCATGCCAAATATAACATCGTACTCAGCCATATCGAGTACCAAATAGTTGAACTCAATCTGAATCCAGCGAGTTCAGTGTTCAATGCCGTGCATATGAGTCCCAAAGATGTATCTCCGACGGGGGATACAATGGTAAGTGATGTGGACAGTTTCTGTACTAATGTGCCCCTAGAAGATATGAATGCAGCAGATATAAATGAATGGGAAGCTCTAGAATCAAATAATGCAACAACATAGGAACTACCAACTGCGGCCATACCTTGAATCACCGAGTGATCCACCGCTGCTGGAGGAGCTATGGTAAAAAGACGTCCAGATCCTGTAGGGTTTGGCGCCCGCCCCGCCTGGTTGTAAGCTCTGCCTCCTCGTGACTGAGCTGGTCTAGCTGGTGGGCAGAAGGGACCCCTGAAGTGAGAGGGTTTGCTAATCTGTGGACACTCCCTCTTGAAGTGGCCCTGTTGGCCACAATGGTAGCATGTGTTCCCACCTCGTGGAACCCGAGTGACTGATGCTGATGGGGAGGGCTGATTGGGGCGAAAGCCCCCTGTAGATGCAGTGGAAGGTGAGGGTCTGCTAAAGTTCGGGCAGAACTTCTTGTTGGGCTGAAATGCACCCCTTCTACTCTGTCCTCGACGGTTGTCAAACCGCACCATCTCATTCAACTCTCGCTCTGCTATAGTGGCCTTACTGACCACCTCAGCCAGTGTGGCTGCCTTGAATATTGTCACCTTAGCCCTGATGCTCGGCCGAAGGCCCCGCTCAAACTTACGGGACCTCCGGTGCTCGGTATCCACCATATAAAATGCATAGACGGATAAAATAAGGAATTTCCTGTGATATTCTGCCACCGTCATATTGCCTTGTACCAATGATAGGAAGGCTTGAGTTTGGCGCTCTCTTTCCTCCTCCGGAAAATACTGCTCTAGAAAAGTAGCTGAGAACCATTCACATGTCATGGTAGTCCTTTCCCCTTCCGGCACAAGTGCTTGTTGTTTTTCTGCAACCTCCCACCAATTACCGGCATCCTCGATCAGTTGAGATGTAGCCAGTAAGATCCTATCAGCATGACTGGAAATCTGAAGCAGAGTCAAGATCTGAGTGATCTTTTTCAACCAATGTTCCGCACTGACAGCCCTTTCTTTCCCGTTGAAGTACTGGGGGCTCTGTTTCTGGAAATCCTTGACCATTTTTCGGTTATTAGAGTCGCTGGTGGTTGCATTCCGTTCAAATGCTGTTGCAGGACAGAGGTGACCACTGCTTGAACCAATTCTTTCAACTCGGGAGGCACAACAGGTAGGTTCACACTATTCTGTCCCTCCTCTTGATGAGGTGGTTGTACCTCCTCTTCCTGACGAGGTGGTGGCACCTCTTCCTCTACCTGTGGGTTTCGGCGAGTCCTTCTCTTTGGAGGCATTTCCTAAGTCATCGAAAAATATTTATTGACTTAGTTCCTTCATAAAATTGTCGTGTTCATATTTTGGGGAAATTTGCCAAATAAGCATACTTAGTTTTTCGGGGAAAAACTCCTAAGTATCAAGTGTTTCTTTTTAATTTGGGGAGAAATTGCTAAGTAAGTATACTTAATTTCGGGGAAACTTCCTAAGTATCAAATGTTTTTATTTGATTTTTAGGGAAAATATCCGAATAAGCACACTTAGTTTTTGGGGAAAATTTCCTAAGTATCAATGTTTGTTCCATTTGGTGAAATCGGAGAAATTTTCCTAGGTTTGATAAATCCATCACTGTTTCATCAATTTGGGGGGGAAAGTCTAGATTTTTCTCAATTCGGGGGAAATAAGCCTATTTTGCTATGTTTGATAAATCTAACTTAGAGTAATTGTTCTTCCCTTGCTATCATTCCTTTTCGTCAAATGTTGCTCTCAAATTAAATGCTTCAGTCTGAGTCAATCAAAGTAAATTAACCCGGCCCCCGTGCAGCAGACTCCGAAGAGTCGGTCAGCTGGGATTCTTATCCGTCAGTAAGACGTGAAACCGTCTTAATCTTACTTCGAGAGATTCATTCTTCCGATTTCGCTCTGATACCAACTGTAACGCTCGTCCCGTTTTACTATGCTTAATTGTCGAAAAATCAGAGTCTATTTTTTTTTAAAAATAAAGAGTGACAAAGGGTGCGGGACGTCATGAGGCGAGTTAAGTCCGAGCTTCTAAAGCCTGGCCCTTAATTGGCCAACCCTACTTGTACGTGGAATTAAGTCCACGAGAACGGTTCACAGGTAGAAAGTAAGTTCGCGGAGTATTTAACTAATTGCGGAATTATAATAGAGTCTATCCTACCAATTTTTAGATAGCAAGGAAGCTACATCATTTAAATTACTAAATTACCTCAAAATTATGACATCCAAAAGTAAAGTCCAAACCATAGCAAGAAATATAAATTATACAGTCCGACGAGCTAAGTTACTCAAATTACATTTCCAAAATAAATTAAAGTAAACTATCTAACCCGCTTCCCCAAGCTCCTACGCTTGGCTCCCGTCTCGTCCTTCGTTTCCGCCATCCCCTGCGTCATCAACTAATGTGGAAGTAGGGCGTTAGACAACGCACCCAGTAGGACTCCGAGTAGGGCCAACACATGGATTAGTGATAACAAGCACATAGGTAATAATATAATGAAAACCATAAAATGAATGCCATGCCATGGGTGTCTTACATCATGAGTCCCACCCATCATCCATACCATCATTTTGCCATGTCCCTCTTGATGGAAAAGCCTCAACAAGATATGATCAACACTAGGCATCCCCCTTGATGGCAAAGCCTCATCAAGGAATCCCCATGCTTGCTTTTCGGTCTCCCAGACGTAGCATGGACTCCGGTTGTACCTTATATTACCCCTCTTGATGGATGAAACACATCAAGATATCCCCATACTTTCTTCTCGGTCGCCCCGACGGAGCATGGACTCCGGTTCCTTTATTTTCCCGCCCATGCCATGCATGAGATGTAATTGCAATATGCTATATAGTATTTAAATCATTGTAAATGCAATATGCCATATAATATTTAAATCATAGCCATAAAAACCCATCTTAAACATATCACATCATTACTAAAATAAATTAATAAAACATCCATACACACATAATCCATGGCTTACAATAAGGTTGGAATGCTACCGAATACCAACTAGCGTCCCTTTACGTTTCCGTTCACGAATCCGGTCACCCAAACGCGCACTGCTTGCGATGTTCGATACCTTATTACATATTAATAATCAGCCCATATTTTATCCATGATCAAGTCCCTAACATATGCCTTAGTGGGGTTCGGCCGTACACCATGGCCGAACCCTTCTAATAAGGTTTGTGGGTCCCATCTTAATCCATTGATTATCTTAATTTTGTGAGTTTAAAAACCAGCACCCTAGGCTTCATTTAATCCATACTTAAGGTCATCATCAAACACACTTAAGTCCATGATCATCCTCCATGGGGTTCGGCCATACGCCATGGCCGAACCCATAGTTCTTCATTTTGGCCATTATTTACGATTTTGCCACTACTCCTTTCCATGACTAATCACTAATTTATCCATGCATAATTAAGTCCATAACTGATCCACAAACTTAGATCCATTAATGATCCATCAATCATGACATGAACACATTAAAAATCAGCCATTTAATTAACCAAATCCTTATTCATTTAAACACGTACATAACCCCATACTTAGCCCATCAAATGGCTCATAAAATGGGTCATGGGTTCGGCCATACAGCATGGCCGAACCCATGATGTTAATCTCCTTACTTATCTTGGATCATTTACCACATTTTCAATCCACAACTTAGATCCCTCAATGACTTACCAATCATGTCACAGAATCATTAAAATCAGCCACTTTAATTTAACCTAATCTCCATTTTTCCTTGGGTCTTTTGTTACATTTTAGATCCACCACAAGTCCCTCGATGAGGGGATTCCATCATACATTTAAATTACCCCTTTGATCAATATTAGGTTCATTTTTTTCGAGTCCATCAAAACTACCAACATTCCCCATCATTTTTCCATATTTTACACCCATAATCATTACAGATACATCACCATAGGGTTCGGCCATATACCATGGCTGAACCCATGGTTCATCCATGCCTTTTGAGACCATAAAAATCATTTACATCTCCCACGATTTTCCTCATTTAAAACCTCTTTAAAAATCACTACATTCATTCATTTAAAACCTTAAAATCATTAACCACCCTCCATGGCTTCCATTCTTTAAAACCCTATTAAATCACTTAATCACCTACCATGGGGTTCGGCTATACTACATGGCCAAACCATATGGTCCATGATTCCTTCAAAAATTCATTTTTCCATGCTTAAGAAAACCTTAATTACCTTGTGTCCTTATCATTCCTTTTTTTTTCTTTTCTTAACCTATCTTATCCATTTTGTCCATTTCTCATCTTTTTCCTTGGATGGATTTTAGATCCATGGCCCACAACATTTTTGGCCACCATTCAATCCAAGGAAAATGGATTCCATGATCTCTTCTTAACCCCTAAAAAATGTACATTCTTGTTTAAGAATTACTTACCACTCCGGCGGCTCCAACGGCTTCTTTTCCTCCCTTTGGATTCCTTAGCCTTTCTCCTTTCTTCTTCTCCTTGATCTTAGGCCAAGATGTGCTTGATCAAAATGAGATCATCAATGTTTGGGTCGGCCAATGATGGAGTGGGTTTGAGAGAGGGAGAGGAGGAGAGGATGGGAAAAACTATCCCAAGGTTTGGTCTCGAGGTGGTTGGCCTATGCTTGAGTTTTTTTCTTCCTTTCTTCTAGGTTTTTCTTCTTCTTTCTCCTTGTACGAGTGAGGGACGGTTTTGGAGAGGGAGGGATGGAGAGAGTGAGATGAGAATGGGATGAGATGAAAACCCATCTCCTTTGGTTGCTTAAGTTACACTCCACCATCATTTCCTCCACCAACCAAGCATGGGCTCACATGCCTTAGTGGTGGTGGTTGAGATAAAACCACCACCCTTAGCCAATGGTTTTATTTGTGTTTCTTTAAGTGGTTTGGGTGGTTTCAATGAGATGAAACCACCCATTGACTTATCCCATTGACTCCCCATTTGACTCACCTAAGTTATTAATTAATTGGATCCTCAACTTAGGTTAATTAATTCCCATTTAATCTAATTCAATTTCCTTAAATTCCCTCCATGTATCCACCCATGGTTGACCAAGTCAACCATGGTGGCCGGCCCCACTAACTTCTAGCCTACCCGCCACCTCACTTGATGAGGTGGAGGTGGGCCCCATTCGGCCATGCCACCTAGGTTTAATAAATTCTAACTTAGGTGATTCACATTAATTAAATCAACTTAATTTAATTTGTTCCTCCTCAATTCCCTTTGACTTATCCATGGTTGACCAAGTCAACCATGATGGTCGGCTCCACCTATGCCTTGGTCCACACGCCACCTCACTTGGTGAGGTGGAGGTGGGCCCCACTTGGTTATGCCATCTTGATCATTTCATCACTAACTTAGGTGATTTAAACCAATTAAATCGATTCCAACTAATTGGATCACCATTGGGCCCATGGCCCAATTACATTCACCTCCTACCCATTTACCTTAGAGCTTAAATCATCTTGACCCATTGGGTCCCAAATGGGTATTGGGCCCAATTTGACCATCCTTGGCCAAATTAACCACCATTGACCATTTAAATGAATTTAATCCAATCCATGGTTCATTGGACCATACTTGGGCCTTTGCCCAAATTTTGATCCACTTAACATTTATTCCATCAAAATTTCCAATTCCCATTATTAAAATAAATAATAGCCAACATATATATATATATATATATATATATATTGATTTAAAAATCCGGGCTATTACAATATAATCCTTTTTTCAAATTTTCGTCAAGAAAATTCGAGCGAAGTAGAGGCTCAAACAACTCATACAAAAAGCTCCGGATGAGTGTCTCTCATTTCTGATTCAAGTTCCCAGGTGGCTTCCTCATTGACATGTCGGTCCCATACCACCTTGACCAACTGAATAGCGCGGTTCCGCAGCACTCTTTGTTCTCTCCCGATCACTCTGATCGGCTTCTCCACATATGTCACGTCGTTTTGCACATCGGCGTCTTGCACACTCAGGACATGTGAAGGATCGAGGTTGTACTTCCTCCAACACATGGAACACATCATGTAAAGATGATAACTGTGGAGGAGCGTCAACTGATAAGCTACCCCCCCCCCCCCCCCCCCCCCACCCTCTTCAGGATTGGAAACGGTCCCACAAATCTGGGCGACAGTTTCCCCTTCTTCCCAATCTCATGTGTCCTTCCCGTGGTGAGACTTTTAAGAACACCAAGACTCCCACCTCAAACTCGAGGAGCCTTCTCCTCTTGTCGGCGTAGCTCTTCTGACGGCTCTGCACAGTGAGTAGGTGTTGTCGTGTCAATTTGATCTGCGCTGTAGTCTCCGCAACCAACTCGGGTCCAATCAGTGCAGGCTCACCGGCCTCTGTCCAGTACACTGGTGATCTACATGGCCTACCATACAAGGCCTCGAATGGAGCCATCTGGAGGCTTGCCTGGTAACTGTTGTTGTAAGAGAACTCCACCAGTGGCAAATGATCCTCCCATCCACCCTTGAATTCTAACATACATGCTCTCAACATATCTTCCAGTGTCTGTATCGTCCTCTCTGACTGCCCATCAGTCTGTGGATAAAATGCTGTGCTAGTCAATATGTCGTTCCCCATAGCTGACTGCATGCCCTGCCATACTTTGCCGGTGAATCGGCCATCTCTGTCGGACACAATAGTCCGGGGAATACCATGTTGTCTGATGATATCCCGGATGTACCGTCGACCCAATGTCTCCGATGAATCTATCATCTTGATGGGAAGGAAATGCGCAGACTTAGTCAACCGGTCCACTACGACCCATGTCGCATCGTTGCCCCTTGGTGACCTTTGTAATCCTATTATAAAATCCATGGATATGTGCTCCCATTTCCACTCCGGCACTGGCAAGCGTGCGAGTAAACCCGGTGGTTTCTGATGTTCCGCTTTAACCTGCTGACAAGTTAGGCAACGAGCAACAAACTCTGCCACATCTTTCTTGAGTCCACCCCACCAATAGTGCCTCTTGTGATCATGATACATCTTGGTGCTGCCCGGATGGATAGAGAGCTTGGTTTGGTGTGCTTCAATCAACAACTCTCTTCTGCAGCTCTTAGGCACATATGTCCTGCCTGGAACACAAGACCCTGTCTTGGTCGTAGTTCCCACTCCGGTACAACCTCACCGGTAGACATCTTAGCCCATATCTCCTCCACCTCTGGATCTGTCCGTTGCTCCCATTCAATCTCGGAGACCATGTGGGATCGTATGATCAGGTTATATATAGTCCCATGATTATTGAGGTAGAGTTTAAACTCTCTAATGGTATTCAATACCTCCCATTCCGTCCTGATCAAGCTGGCTACTGTCGCATGTGACATGCGGCTGAGGGCATCCGCCACCTTGTTCGCCTTGCCCGGATGATACCGAAGTGCGAACTCATAATCCTCCAGGTATTCCATCCATCTGCGCTGTCTCATGTTGAGTTCCTTCTGATCAAATAAGTACTTCAGGCTCTTGTGATCTGAGAACACCTCAAACTTCTCACCATAAATGTAGTGTCTCCTGCTTTTGAGAGCGAAGACCACTACTGCTAGCTCCAGATCATGTGTGGAATAATGGCGTTCATGAATTTTCAACTGTCTTGATCCATACGCCACCGCACGATTACCTTGACTGAGTGTACACCCCAGTCCCTCACCTTAGGCATCACAGTACACCTCATAACTTCTGCCTCTTTCCGGCAAGATCAGAATAGGAGCGGTTGTAAGCCTCTCCTTTAGCTCCTCAAATCTCCGGTTGTACAGATCTGACCACTCAAATTTGACTCCTTTCTGAGTGAGTCGGGTAAGTGGAGCTGCAATCTTGGAGAAGTCCATGATGAATTTCCTGTAGTAACCGGCCAATCCCAGAAAACTGTGGATCTCGGTCACATTCGTCGGTGCTTTCCACTCCCTCACTGCCGCTATCTTAGCCGGGTCCACGACTATACCTTCCTCTGATATAATGTACCCCAAGAAGTTGACCTCAGATAGCCAGAACTCACACTTGCTGGCTTTGGCATACAACTGGTTCTTCTTTAAGGTGTCCAAGACTATCCGCAGGTGCTCAGCATGTTCCTCCTGACTTTTGGAATATATCAGGATGTCATCAATAAATACGATCACAAATTGGTCCAAGTAAGGACGGAAGATCCTGTTCATCAAATCCATGAACACAGCCGGTGCGTTTGTAAGTCCAAACAGCATGACCACATACTCATATAGACCATACCTTGTCCTGAAAGCTATCTTCTCTATGTCCTCCTCTCTAACCCTGATTTGATGGTATCCGGACATCAGATCAATCTTGGAGAAGTGAGAGAAACCCCTAAGTTGATTAAGCAGATCGTCAATCCTGGGTAAAGGGTACTTGTTCCTGACAGTCAGCTAGTTCAACTTTCTATAGTCCACACACATCCGAAGGGTACCGTCCTTCTTCTTCACAAATAATACTGGTGCTCCCCATGCGGATATGTTGTTCCGAATAAAACCCAGTCTGAGCAGTTCATTAATCTGCTTCTTCAACTTGGTCATCTCAGCTGGTGCCATCCTGTAATGGGGCAATGATACTGGAGCAGTGCCGGGATATAACTTGATCTCAAAGTCTATCTCTCTCTTGGGTGGCAAACCAGGGAGCTCTGTTGGGAATACCTCAGTATAATCTGCTACTACCGCAGGAAGTTCAGCCTCTGGTGCCCTGTCTAGTCTGATGCTATTCAAGACAAGGTGGTTTAATTCTTCCTGCAGCCTTCTAGGAATGCCCTGTCTGTCAGCGTGTACTATATACCGCTTTCCCTCGGGTGACAAAAATATCACCCTACGAAGATGGCAATCGATATGGGCCTGAAATGTAGCCAACCAGTCCATGCCAAATATAACATCGTACTCAGCCATATCGAGTACCAAATAGTTGAACTCGAATCTGAATCCAGCGAGTTCAGTGTTCAATGCCATGCATATGAGTCCCAAAGATGTGTCTCCGACGGGGGATACAATGGTAAGTGATGTGGACAGTTTCTGTACTAATGTGCCCATAGCAGATATGAATGCAGCAGATATAAATGAATGGGAAGCTCCAGAATCAAATAATGCAACAGCATAGGAACTACCAACTACGGCCATACCTTGAATCACCGAGTGATCCACCTCTGCTGGAGGAGCTATGGTAAAAAGCAGTCCGGATCCTGTAGGGTTTGACGCTCGCCCCGCCTAGTTGTAAGCCATGCCTCCTCGTGACTGAGCTGGTCTAGCTAGAGGGTGGAAAGGACCCCTCAAGTGAGAGGGTTTGCTAATCTGTGGACACTCCCTCTTGAAGTGGCCCTGTTGGCCACACTAGTAGCATGTGTTCCCACCCCGTGGAACCTGAGTGAGTGATGCTGATGGGGAGGGCTGATTGGGGCGAAAGCCCCCTGTAGATCCAGTGGAAGGTGAGGGTCTTCTAAAGTTCGGGCGGAACTTCTTGTTGGGCTGAAATGCACCCCTTCCACTCTGTCCTCAGCGGTTGTCAAACCACACCATCTCATTCAACTCTTGCTCTGCTATAGTGGCCTTGCTGACCACCTCAGCCAGTGTGGCTGCCTTGAATATTGTCACCCTGGCCCTGATGCTCGGCCGAAGGCCCCGCTCAAACTTACGGGACCTACGGTGCTCGGTATCCACCATATAAAATGCATAGACGGATAAACTAAGGAATTCCCTGTGATATTCTGCCACCGTCATATTGCCTTGTACCAATGATAGGAAGGCTTGAGTCTGGCGCTCTCTTTCCTCCTCCGGAAAATACTGCTCTAGAAAAGTAGCTGAGAACCATTCCCATGTCATGGTAGTCCTTTCCCCTTCCGGGACAAGTGCTTGTTGTTTTTCTACAACCTCCCACCAATTGCCGGCATCCTCGATCAGTTGAGATGTAGCCAGTAAGATCCTATCAACATGACTGGAAATCTGAAGCAGAGTCAAGATCTGAGTGATCTTTTTCAACCAATGTTCCGCTCTGACAGCCCTTTCTTTCCCGTTGAAGTACTGGGGGCTCTGTTACTGGAAATTGATCATTTTCCGGTTATTAGAGTCGCTGGTGGTTGCATTCCCGTTCAAATGCTGTTGCAGGACAGAGGTGACCACTGCTTGAACCAATTCTTTCAACTCGGGAGGCACAACAGGTAGGTTCACACTAGTCTGTCCCTCCTCTTGATGAGGTGGCTGTACCTCCTCTTCCTGACGAGGTGGTGGCACCTCTTCCTCTACCTGTGGGTTTCGGCGAGTCCTTCTCTTTGGAGGCATTTCCTAAGTCATCGAAAAATATTTATTGACTTAGTTCCTTCATAAAATTGTCGTGTTCATATTTTGGGGAAATTTGCCAAATAAGCATACTTAGTTTTTGGGGGAAAAACTCCTAAGTATCAAGTGTTTCTTTTTAATTTGGGGAGAAATTGCTAAGTAAGTATACTTAATTTCGGGGAAACTTCCTAAGTATCAAATGCTTTTATTTGATTTTTGGGGAAAATATCCAAATAAGTACACTTAGTTTTTGGGGAAAATTTCCTAAGTATCAATGTTTGTTCCATTTGGTGAAATCGGGGAAATTTTCCTAGGTTTGATAAATCCATCACTGTTTCATCAATTTTGGGGGGGAAAGTCTAGATTTTTCTCAATTCGGGGGAAATAAGCCTATTTTGCTACGTTTGATAGATCTAACTTAGAGTAATTGTTCTTCCCTTGCTATCATTCCTTTTCGTCAAATGTTGCTCTCAGATTGAATGCTTCAGTCTGAGTCAATCGAAGTAAATTAACCCGGCCCCCATGCAGCAGACTCCGAAGAGTCGGTCAGCTGGGATTCTTATCCGTCAGTAAGACGTGAAACCGTCTTAATCTTACTTCGAGAGATTCATTCTTCCGATTTCGCTCTGATACCAACTGTAACGCCCGTCCCGTTTTACTATGCTTAATTGTCCAAAAATCAGAGTCTATTTTTTTTTTTTTTTAAATAAAGAGTGACAAAGGGCGCGGGACGTCATGAGGCGAGTTAAGTCCGAGCTTCTAAAGCCCGGCCCTTAACTGGCCAACCCTACGTGTGCGTGGAATTAAGTCCACGAGAACGGTTCACACGTAGAAAGTAAACTCGCGGAATATTTAACTAATTGCGGAATTATAATAGAGTCTATCCTACCAATTTTTAGATGTAACGCCCGCCCCTTTTCACCGAAATATCAGAGTCTATTTTTTTTTTTTAATAAAAGTGACAAAGGGCGCGAACGTCACGACGCGAGTTAAGTCCGAGCTTCTAAAACCCGGCCCTTAACTGGCCAACCCTACGTGTGCGTGGAATGAAGTCCACGGAGAATGGTTCACACGTAGAAGTAAGCATCGGGGAACATTTAAACCAATTGCGGAAAATTATAAAAGAGCCTAACCTACAAATTCTTAGATAGCAGGGAAGTTACATTCATTCAATCACCAAACATCCTTAAAACCATAATGTCCAAAATATAGTAAATAATCTCAATTATTACATCTCCGACAAATTAAACTACATCAAATACACATTTCTCAAAATAACTTAAATAAAATAATTAGTCCGCCTTCCAAAGCTCTTAAGCTTGGCTCCCGTCTCTTCCTTCTGCTCTGGCATTTCCTGCGTCATCAGCTAGGGTAGAAGTAGGGCGTTAGACCACGCGCCCAGTAGGACTCCGAGTAGGGCTAACACATGGATTAGTGATAACAAAGCAGATAGATAATACATAACGAAAAGCCAAAGAATGAATGTCATGCCATGGGTGTCTGTGTTATGAATCCCACCCATCATCCTTACTATCCCGATGCCATATCCCCCTTGACGGTAAGGCCTCGTCAAGGCGTAACCACAAATACAATATTCCCCTTGATGGAAGAATCATCATCAAGGTATAACAATAAATACAACATCCCCCTTGACGGTAAGGCCTCGTCAAGGTACAATAATACATATGTGAAATGTCCCCATGCTTGTTTATCGGTCGCCCCGACGGAGCATGGACTCCGGTTTCATTTCATCCTTCCCCTGTCATATGCCTCCCATGCCATGCATGAGATGTAGATGCCATTTGCCATGTAATATATGAAATTCAATAGTAATAAAACCCATCTTAAAACAATTACAAGATTACCAACTAAATCCAAGGGAAAACATCCCACAATATTTAATCCAAAACCCATCATAAGCATTCACAAAATTTCCAAAATAATTTAGAGTAAAACATCACATGATACATAATCCGTAACATATCTTAAAGACAACCACATGATTTCCAAAATAGATTAAAGAGAACATCACCCAAATCCATGGCTTACAAAAAGGTAGGAATCCTACCGAATACCGACTCGCGTCCTTTTTCATTTTCCGTTCGATAAACCCGGTTGCCGATCGCGCACCGCCTGCGATGTCCAGTACCTTATTACACATTCATCATTAGTCCATGTTTTAACCATTTCTAAGCCCATATGAAAAACCGGTGACTATTTAGGTTTTGTGGGTCCCATATCATTTATTAAACCTTTTAATCCCATAAGTCTTAAAATTCGGCCACCCTAGGCTTTATCAATCACTTATAAGGTTATTACATTAGATCCCCTAAGTCCATGATCAATTTCCATGGAATTCTTGAATTTGGCCACTAATTACGGTTTTTGCCACTACCCCTTTTTACATAAACAATTACTCATTCATTCATGCCTTCCTAAGCCCAAAATTGATCCACAACTTAGGTCCATTAATGATCCGTAACCATGTTACAAGATCATTAAAAATCAACCCTTAACTTAGCCTCATTTCCATTGATTTAACACATGCATAATTCCAAATTTGGCCTATAACATGACCTAACATTGGGTCATGGGTTCATTAAAAATCAGCCCTTTCTACTTAACCAAACACCCATTTTTTCTTTGGCCTATTTACACATTTGCACCCATCACAAGCCCTTCTATGAAGAGGTTTACATCATACAATTTAAATCATCAATTTTGATCATCACTTGATACATTTTTGAGTCCATTAATGACCCCTTTAATCATGACCTATTCCCCATTAATTTAAACACACACATAAGTCCAACTATGAGGGATTTTAACTCATACATTTAAATCATCCTTCCTTAATCATCATGAAATACATTTTGGTCCATTAGTTTAACCATAACTCCCATTTTTTTTTTTTTTTTCATGGTTCCAAAACACCAAATTCATCCCAATGTCCCCATTGAAATCACTTAGCCACCTTCCATGATTTCCTTAACTAAAAACCCCTTAAAATTTACAAACCTTTGACCCCTTTTAAGCCTTCAATTTATTAGTACATTAATCCATACCTTCCATCCTTCCAAACCCATTTAAATTTACAAACACACAACCCTAAAACCTCCATTAAAGATCCTTAATTACTTACACTTAACCATTAAAATCTTAAAACCCTAAATCATCCTCCATGGCTTCCATTATTTATAAACCCTAATAATTCACTTAAACACCTACCATTTTTGAGGTCATTACCATTATTCACATCTCCCATGCATTTCTTCATTTAAACCCCTTTAAAATTATCACCACATTTAATCATTAAAACCCCAAAATTCCAAATCATTCTTCCATGATTTTAAACCTAAAAATCCCATTACAATTCCTTTCCAATTCCACATAATTCCATGCTTAATAACTTAATTACATTATATTCCTTAATCCATTTATTTTTCCTTAAACTAACCCTAATTTATCCATTAGGGTTTTGTCCACTTTCCATCCTTCAATTGATGGATTTGAAATCAAAGGCATAAAATCATTTGGATACCATTAAATTTACAAATTGAATCCCAAATCTTAAACCCTAATAAAATCCAAAATTTCTTGTTTAAAAAAAATACTTACAATCCGATGCCTCCTCCGACTTCCGCCACTCCCGTCGGACTCCTTGGCCTCCTTTCTCCTTCATCTTGATCTTTGGTAGGCCAAGATGGTTGATCAATGGTGAAACCCTCCTAACTTAGGATTGGTCATAGTAGGGCTTAATTTGAGAGAGGGAAAGGGAGAGATGATGAGAGGGGAGGGAATAACCTTGATCTTAGAGTGATTTTGCCTAAATTTCCACTTTTTTTCTTCTCTCCTTCTCTTCCCTTCTTCTTTGCTCTCTTTCTCTCCTTCACTTGGAGCATGGGACGGCAATGGAGGAGTGCAAGAGATGGAGTTAGTGCAAAACGAGAATGAGAGAACCAAATAAGGCTCATCTCCATTTGTTGACTTAATTACACTTTACATTTATTATCCCACCAAACCTAAGATATTTTAATTGCTTTATGGTGGTGGTTTAGATAACCACCACCAAGCCCAACGTTTTTACACTTGAGGTTGAGATGAGGTACTTTGGTATTCACCTCTTGACCCCACTTTGACCACTTCACTTAAATAATTTTAATCATTTAATATTTAGATATTTAGGTTACTTTAATTTCCATTTATTTATTTAAATCACCTTTATATACCCACCCATGGTTGACCAATTCAACCATGGTGGTCGGGCCCCACCAAACCTTGGCCCACACGCCACCTCACTTGATGAGGTGGAGGTGGGTCCCACTTGGCCACATTACCTTGATTTAATTCTAAATAACTTAGGTGATTTAAATTCATTGAATTCACTCTAAGTGGATTACCATTGGGCCTATGGCCCAATTACATTTCCATCTAGCCCATTTACCTTAGAGCATAACCATCTTGATCCGTTGGGTCCCAAATGGGTATGTGACCCAATTTGACCATTCTTGACCCATTTAACCCTCATTGCCCCTTTAAATGAATTTAAATCAACTCCATAGTCCATTGGGCCATACTTGGGCCTTTGTCCAAATTTTTTGGCCCATTTACTCTTTACTTCACCAATTTTCCAATTTCCATCCTTAAAATAAATAATATTCCCATTTATATTAATTTTAAAAATTCCGGGCCCTTACATTAGATAGCAAGGAAACTACATCATTTAAATTACTAAATTACCTCAAAATTATGACATCCAAAAGTAAAGTCCAAACCATAGCAAGAAATATAAATTATACAGTCTGACGAGCTAAGTTACTCAAATTACATTTCCAAAATAAATTAAAGTAAACTATCTAGCCCGCTTCACCAAGCTCCTAGCTTGGCTCCCGTGTCGTCCTTCGTTTCCGCCATCCCTGCGTCATCAGCTAAGGTGAAAGTAGGGCGTTAAACAGCGCACCCAATAGGACTCCGAGTAGGGCCAACACATGGATTAGTGATAACAAGCACATAGGTAATAATATAATGAAAATCATAAAATGAATGCCATGCCATGGGTGTCTTATGTCATGAGTCCCACCCATCATCCATACCATTATTGTGCCATGTCCCTCTTGATGGAAAAACCTCATCAAGATATGATCAACACTAGGCATCCCCCTTGATAGCAAAGCCTCATCAAGGAATCCCCATGCTTGCTTCTCGGTTGCCTCGACGGAGCATGGACTCCGGTTGTACCTTATATTACCCCTCTTGATGGATGAAACACATCAAGATATCCCCATGCTTTCTTCTCGGTCGCCCGACGGAGCATGAACTCCGGTTCCTTTATTTTCCCGCCCATGCCATGCATGAGATGTAATTGCAATATGCTATATAGTATTTAAATCATTGTAAATGCAATATGACATATAATATTTAAATCATAGCCATAAAAACCCATCTTAAACATATCACATCATTACTAAAATAAATTAATAAAACATCCATACACACATAATCCATGGCTTACAATAAGGTTGGAATGCTACCGAATACCAACTAGCGTCCCTTTACGTTTCCGTTCATGAATCCGATCACCCAAACGCGCACTGCTTGCGATGTCCGATACCTTATTAATAATCAGCCCATATTTTATCCATGATCAAGTCCCTAACATATGCCTTAGTGGGGTTCGACCGTACACCATGGCCGAACCCTTCTAATTAGGTTTGTGGGTCCCATCTTAATCCATTGATTATCTTAATTTTGTGAGTTTAAAAACCAGCACCCTAGGCTTCATTTAATCCATACTTAAGGTCATCATCAAACACACTTAAGTCCATGATCATCCTCCGTGGGGTTCGGCCATACACCATGGCCGAACCCATGGTTCTTCATTTTGGCCATTATTTACGATTTTACCACTACTCCTTTCCATGACTAATCACTAATTTATCCATGCATAATTAAGTCCATAACTGATCCACAAACTTAGATCCATTAATGATCCATCAATCATGACATGAACATATTAAAAATCAGCCATTTAATTAACCTAATCCTTATTCATTTAAACACATACATAACCCCATACTTAGCCCATCAAATGGCTCATAAAATGGGTCATGGGTTTGGCCATACACCATGGCCGAACACATGATGTTAATCTCCTTACTTCTCTTGGATCTTTTACCACATTTTTGATCCACAACTTAGATCCCTCAATGACTTACCAATCATGTCATAGAATCATTAAAATCAGCCCCTTTAATTTGACCTAATCTCCATTTTTCCTTGGGTCTTTTGTTACATTTTAGATCCACCACAAGTCCCTCCATGAGGGGATTCCATCATACATTTAAATTACCCCTTTGATCAACATTAGGTTCATTTTTTTTGAGTCCATCAAAACTACCAACATTCCCCATCATTTTTCCATATTTTACACCCATAATCATTACAGATACATCACCATAGGGTTCGGCCATATACCATGGCCGAACCCATGGTTCATGGTTCATCTTCATCTATGCCTTTTGAGGCCATAAAAATCATTTACATCTCCCATGATTTTCCTCATTCAAAACCTCTTTAAAAATCACTAACATTCATTCATTTAAAACCTTAAAATCATTAACCACCCTCCATGGCTTCCATTCTTTAAAACCCTATTAAATCACTTAATCACCTACCATGGGGTTCGGCCATACTACATGGCCGAACCATATGGCCATGATTCCTTCAAAAATCCATTTTTCCATGCTTAAGAAAACCTTAATTACCTAGTGTCTTTATCATTCCTTTATTTTTCTTTTCTTAACCTATCTTCTCCATTTTGTCCATTTCTCATCTTTTTCCTTGGATGGATTTTAGATCCATGGCCCACAACATTTTTGGCCACCATTCAATCTAAGGAAAATGGATTCCATGATCTCTTCTTAACCCCTAAAAAATGTACATTCTTGTTTAAGAATTACTTACCACTCCGGCAGCTCTTCCGGCTTCTTTTCATCCCTTTGGATTCCTTAGCCTTTCTCCTTTCTTCTTCTCCTTGATCTTAGGCCAAGATGTGCTTGATCAAAATGAGATCATCAATGTTTGGGTCGGCCAATGATGGAGTGGGTTTGATAGAGGGAGAGGAGGAGAGGATGGGAAAAACTATCCCAAGGTTTGGTCTTGAGGTGGTTGGCCTATGCTTGAGTTTTTTTCTTCCTTTCTTCTAGGTTTTTCTTCTTCTTTCTCCTTGTGAGAGTGAGGGACGGTTTTGGAGAGGGAGGGATGGAGAGAGTGAGATGAGAATGGGATGAGATGAAAACCCATCTCATTAGGTTGCTTAAGTTACACTCCACCACCATTTCCTCCACCAACCAAGCATGGGCTCACATGCCTTAGTGGTGGTGGTTGAGATAAAACCACCACCCTTAGCCAATGGTTTTATTTGTGTTTCTTTAAGTGGTTTGGCTGGTTTCAATGAGATAAAACCACCCATTGACTTATCCCATTGACTCCCCATTTGACTCACCTAAGTAATTAATTAATTGGATCCTCAACTTAGGTTAATTAATTCCCATTTAATCTAATTCAATTTCCTTAAATTCCCTCCATGTATCCACCCATGGTTGACCAAATCAACCATGGTGGCCGGCCCCACTAACTTCTAGCCTACCCGCCACCTCACTTGATGAGGTGGAGGTGGGCCCCATTCGGCCATGTCACCTAAGTTTAATAAATTCTAACTTAGGTGATTCACATTAATTAAATCAACTTAATTTAATTTGTTCCTCCTCAATTCCCTTTGACTTATCCATGGTTGACCAAGTCATCCATGATGGTCGGCCCCACTTGGTTATGCCATCTTGATCATTTCATCACTAACTTAGGTGATTTAAACCAATTAAATCCATTCCAACTAATTGGATCACCATTGGGCCCATGGCCCAATTACATTCACCTCCTACCCATTTACCTTAGAGCTTAAATCATCTTGACTCATTGGGTCCCAAATGGGTATTGGGCCCAATTTGACCATCCTTGGCCCAATTAACCACCATTGACCATTTAAATGAATTTAATCCAATCCATGGTTCATTGGACCATACTTGGGCCTTTGCCCAAATTTTGATCCACTTAACATTTATTCTATCAAAATTCCCAATTCCCATTATTAAAATAAATAATAGCCAACATATATATATTGATTTAAAAATCCGGGCTATTACAGTGGGTACCACCTAAAGTCATCTATGGCCAAATACCTGTTTTGTGATTGCCATAATGATGAGCTTCAATCCGGAGGAGCATGATCTTCAATATTGATCATCTTAAGTCTTCAAGCTTCTAACAAGTGTGTTAGTGCCCCGGCTTTGCCTAGTCCCTGTTCGTCAATTCCATGGCTCGGGAAAAAACAGTTGCTAAGAAGCTTCAAGGCTCAAGATGATGAAGAAAGAAGATTATGCTCCACCAAGTTCAAAGCTCATCGTAATGCCAATCACAAAAGGTATTATGGCCATACATGACCTTAGGTGGGACCCACACCTGAGTTAATAGGCTTAGTTGTATATGTTGGTAATGAACATAACAACTCTAGAGAGGAAGCTGGACAGTAAAATAGCAGCGAAATTGGAAATATGAATTAAGTTCACTGACAGCTCGACCACTCGTTCTCACCGACCACTCGGTGGAGAGAGGATCGATCCATCGTGGTCAAGGACTGGTCGACTAGTTTGATAGAGGTTCTGGATCAAAGAACTGTCATTTTGGGAAAGTCTCTTAGCGATAGTCTCGTATGCACCGACCCCTCGGTAATGAACTTAAACGACCCCTCGTGGTCGACGACTCGTCAGTAAAAGACTTGTGAGTTCTGGATTGTGAACTCAAACAGGCTCTCGAAGAAACATACATATCGGTAGATCAAAACCGATCGAGAGTATCAGGTCCGACCCCTTGGTAAAGGGTGAAAGGTCGTTCTGGGTAGGACAAGTTTCGGGACATGAAACTCTGTCATCATGGTGTTGCCCCAGACCGAGTCTCTCGTATAGACCGACCCCTCGGTGCCATATCTATAATAACCCTACCCTTTAAATTAGAAAAATATCAAAATTTTAAAATTATTAACTCGGCTTTGTGACCAGTTAATATGATAGGGTACGGAAAGAGCTTCCCGAAAAGGGATTATGTGGCCTGATCAGAGCTCGTTTGCTTAGTGATTCAGCCCGATGAAATTCGGAGGGCATTTTAGACATTACTTAAATGTCTTTTGTTTTACATATAAAATCATGAATAGTGTCTTATAAACTTCTTGAGTGTGAAAGACCACTCTTCTGATATATTCAGACCTTGAAATTCACACACATATTAAGCTTTTGAGTACGCTACTCAGTCGTATTTTCAGAATTTCACGAGTATTCCTTGAAACGTGTATTTTACATATGCTTTTATCTAAAAGCCCCGATTTTTAAGATACCCCGTATTCTGAAAATTGGGAAACTCAGGTCACAGTCAATCTGTATTTTATCAAACGCATTGACATATTTAGAATGTCGAAATGAGTATTTTAGACACTTGTTTCGAAGTGTCAAAATCACTGTGATTAAGCCGTCTATTTTATTAAAACGTTGACCTTGTGAAAAATACCCTATTTTTGGTGTTACAACAAAAAGTGAACGTTTCATCGTAGGTAAACCCCGTGTTCTCAACACACCTGTGGTGTCGGATTTTTACGAGTTAGGGTCTAATATAGACGAACCGAAAAAGGGTAGAGTAACAGTAAATATTACTGTTGCAGAAGATAAAATCTTATCTTCTGCCGACAATTTTATCAACTGAGATTCTGCCGACAGATCTGAGGCTAAGGATTTATCCAGCCAAACTCAAATAGTGTTTTTCAAAATACTATAAATAGGTGCATTCGGTTTCATTTAAAAATCACGAATTTACAAATCATTTTCTTAGTTTTTTTTACATTTTTCTCTGCTGTTAGACGTTTACTGTTGCCCTAAAGCGGTTGTCTTAATTTTTCAGAATATTTCTGTAAGTATTTATTTTGAGTTGATATTTTTATTTTGTAGACCTCATTAAGAGGAAGCTAGATATTTAATTTCATCAAAAAATGACTTACGCTTTGCTCTATAAAAATCGGAGAAGAAAATACAAAAAAATAAAAAAATCTGCCCGTGAACCGTGTTTTGCGGCGCATTGTGTGGGCCCTAAATTTTCAGAAGGGCATTTTGATAATTTGGATGAACAGTGCCCGCATGAAATTTTCGTAAATTTTATGAACAGTACTGTGAATAGTGCCCAGGGGCATTTTCAGAATTTCAGTGAACAGTGCCCGACGGCATTTTAGTAAATTTTATGAACAGTACTGTGAATAGTGTTGAGTGGTATTTTCGTAATTTCGGTGAACAGTACCCGGATGGCATTTTCGTAAATTTTATGAACAATGCTGTGAATAGTGCCCAAGGGCATTTTGGTAATTTTGGATATTTTTGGGGGTAAAAATGTAATTTTTGGAAAAGTTTCAAAAATGAATTTTATGTTGTTTTAGGTGAAAAATATTTATGTTAGACCACTTGGGGGTTTATTTTTAGCCCGTATTAAGCTCAGGGGCAAAATCGTAATTTTTACAAAATTGTAAGAAAACTCTATAAATGTATTGTCATGATATTCCAAACGCTTAGGAGTATATATTATGGCTATATAGTGTTACTATACGTTGTATTTACACTGTTTTTCATTTTGAACAGATTACTGAAAAACACTCGCCAACCGAAAGTGAGGAGATTCAACCATACTATGTGTTTACTAAAATGCATCTCATTTTGCATTCAATACAATGTTTCTTTCACCATTAGCCCTACGGCAATAAGTGAAAACCCGTGGTCATCTTTATTGACAGAAAGGATGTAATGGGATTAGAATGCGATATCGACACTGTTCACAAGTAAGGAGGTGATTATGAGTTTCTACATATGAAACGTGAACTTGAGAGTGTTTCGAGATGTCGAGATCTAACCATCCTAAAACGGAGTACGGAACTCACTTATTCCTAGAGACTAGTTGGTATTGTGATATGGGTGATCTGATGATAGATCAAGTATCCAACCGTGATTCCGATAGGAATATGCATGTTGTGTATAACTGATGTATTGCAGGATAATTAATCTATGTAATAAATGATGAGTATAGGGTAGACGTACCCGATTGGAGAGAACGGAACACTTATTTGTGTTATAATGTAACCCGTTGGTGGACTTTTAATCTGTGTTTAGTTTTTCCAGCATAATATATACTGATTGCTGATATTTGTATTATGATTCCATGCAGGAGGGCTTAGGAATCTATGTTAGCTGAATGAGGTTATTATGATCATATGTGTGAGACATATTATGTGGGTTGACAATTATGTTTAAATCCATTTATTGATGTGCATATTGATTGGTGTACTGTGCATATCAAATTACCTCACACCAATGTATGAAGTACTTACCTCGTGGAGGCCACTAGTACGAGGTGTATTTAAAATACGGGCTCTGTGAAGCACTGAGCATGAATTTACCGGCGGTGTAAGAAACGTATTACTCGCAGTTAGGGAAGAACTGTAGACGTCATTTGGCGGGGGTATCTTTTTGAGAAATGAAGGACATTTCATAGTAGATAACTGTGTTGACATTATTCTACATGATTTCTGAGTGTATAAATTGTTGTTTGATAACATGTTTATTATGTTGATAATATGTTTTATTATCCAGAACTTGCTATTGTTTTCTTTTCACTGAGTTTGTAAAGCTCACACCTCTTACGTAACAGGAAACCCGGGGGACGAAGGACAGGAGGATCTTCAGCTGTTGTATAGGGTGGAAACCCTTCAGTATCTACCCAATGTTGGGATTTTATATTTAACTTAGTAGACATTGTACGTATGAACATGCAATGTAATAAACCCTTTACGGTGTTCGTTTGAAACACTGTAGAATGTAATAAAATATACTTCGTTTCTGATGTGCAATTCTTGTAACGCTCGCCCCTTTTTCACTCGCTTTTCAAAAATCAGAGTCTATTTTTTTTTTTTTGAGATGAAGAGTAAGAAAGCGCGCGGACGTCACGAAGCGAGTTAAGTCCGAGCTTCTAAAGCCCGGCCCTTAACTGGGCAACCCCACGCGTGCAGTGAACTAAGTCCACGAGAACGGTTCACGCGTAGGAAGTAAGCTCGCGGATTATAATTATTGCGGAACATGATAATAGAGTCTATCCTACCGGTTTTTAGATAGAAGGGAAGATACAACATTGAATTACCAAAATGCCCCTATGTTCATATTTATATCATAAAACATAATCGTCCATAAATAAAGTCCAAACCATCGCAAGAAATGCAAATTATACAGTCCGACGAGCTAAGTTACTCAAAATTACAATTCCAAAATATAAACTTAAATAAACTAAGAATGCGCTTCCCAAGCTCCTAAGCTTGGCTCCTGTCATGTCCACCGTTTCCACCATCCCCTGCGTCATCAGCTAGGGTAGAAGTAGGGAGTTAGTCAACGCGCCCAGTAGGACTCCGACTAGGGCTAGCACATGGATTAGTGATAACACGCATACCGATACAATAAAATATAACAAAATAAGCATGTAATGAATGCTATGCCATGGGTGCCTATGTCATGTGTCCCACCCATCATTCGTATGATCATACAATGTATTGTCCCCATGTTTGCTTCTCGGTCGCCCCGACAGAGCATGGACTCCGGTTATAGCCCTTAGGCTATCCCCATGTCTGATTCTCGGTCGCCCCGATGGAACATGGACTCCGGTTATAGCCCTCAGGCTATCCCCATGTCTGATTCTCGGTCGCCCCGACGGAGCATGGACTCCGGTTTCATTATTTTCCTGCCCATGCCGTGCATGAGATGTACGTGCATTATGCTATGTAGTATATAGATAAACCATAAATTTAATATACCATACATAGCCATATAATGCATAATGTTTAAAATATAATCCATAACACCATCATATAATTCATAAATTAAAACTCGTCATAATACAAGTCCCATAATCATCAAAATAGATTAAAATAAACATCACATATCCATAACTTACAAAGAGGTAGGAATCCTACCGAATACCGCTTAGCGTCGGTTTCCGTTCGATAATTCGGTCGCCTATTTTTGCGTACTGTTTGCGACGTCCCGATACCTTATTGCACATTTCCCGAATTAGTCCGTATTTTATTTCATGATTAAGTTCCTAACTGATCACAACCCTAGATCCATTTAGTGATTTCCAAAATATATTACAAATTTATCATAATCGGCCCTTAACTTAGCCTCATTTCCCATTGGCTTAACCATATGCATAATTCCAATTTTGCCCATTTTAAATATTTCGATTTGCGAGTCTAAAACGTAGCATCTATCCGTTTCATTTAATCATTCGAAATGTCATCTTAATGTATCCAATTTCATGTCCAATCCACCTAGGGTTTCATTGTTTATGATCTAACATCCATAAAAATAGCCACTTGTTTTAATTTATTTTTGAAAACATTAAATTCCATACATTATCCCATTCTTGGTCCTAAGTATGGCCCACAAAGGGGTCATGGGTTCGGCCATACACCATGGCCGAACCCATAATGTTCATTTTCCAATTTCTTGGGTTCAACTTATTCTCTCCAATTGAAAATTTAATCATCCATTTAAATCGCCATTTTCATCCCATTTACACATCACATATCATACTTGAAAAAAAATTCATATAATCTATCCATTTTTCTTAACCAATTTCTATACTTTCCCATCAATTAAAATTATTAAATACCAACATAATGTTCGGCCATACACCATGGCTGAACCCATGGTTTATGGCTCATCATCCATTGATGCCATTCTTAGACCATAAACACATTTATGTTCATCAACACCTCTCCATGATTTTCTCATTTAACAAGTCCTTTAAAATTTACCAACTTTAAATTATTTGAGAACTATTTATCATTAACCATTCTCCAAGATTTTAAACCATGTAATCTCAAATAATTCACCCATCATTCACCATGGGGTTCGTCTTATCCATACCATTTTGAAACTATAACAATCATTTTCCAAAATCTTAAACCTTAGAATCCAAAATTAAAATCATCCCCATGTCTTCCATTATTTAAAGCCCTAACCATCATAGATCACTAACCATGGGGTTCGGCCACCTTGTATGACCGAACCCTATAGCCCATGATTTCTTTAAAATATCATCCTTCCATCATTTTTGAGGTCACTTGAAATTATTTACATATCTCATAATTTTTTTCTTATTTAAATACTCCTTTAAAAATCATCAACTTTTAATCATTTTAAAATCTTAACATCATTAACCATTCTCCATAATTTTAAACCTTCAAACCCTAATTAAAAATCATCCATCATTTACCATGGGGTTTGGCCATGTTACATGGCCGAACCCTAAGGTCCATTTATCCATTAAAATTTCCATTCTTCCATTTCATCCATTTCTTTTATTTTTTCTTAAACCATGTCCTTCCATCTCATCCATTTCTTATCCTACCGTTGGATGGATCTTAGATCCTTGGCCCACAATATTTTTGGCCATATTTAGTCTAAGAAATGGATTCCATATCCCATCTTAAAAAAAATAATATAAACTCTTGTTTTAAGAAATACTTACGGATCCGACGGCTCCTCCGGTCTTTCTTTCTCCTCTTGATTTCCTTAGCCTCTTTTCTTCTTCCTCTCCTTGTTTGATCGGCTAGATGTGCTTGATCAATGGTGAAACATGCTTGGATCGGCTAAGGTAGATGGGATTAGGTTGAGAGAGGGAGAGGGGAAGGTGATTAGAAACAAGATCTTAACCTTTGATCTTGGAGGGGTGGACCAAGGCTTGCTCTCTCCTTCTCTTTTCTTCTCTTCTTCTTCTAAGTTTTCTTCTCTTTTTCTTTTCTCCTATGCATGTGACGGTTTTGAGAGTGAGGAGGGATGGAGAGAGAGTAAAAATGAGATAAACATTCATCTCATGTCTTGGTTAACTTGGGTCCCACTCCACATTAACTCCTCCCACCAACCAACATGCATTAATGGTGGTGGTTGGGATAAAACCACCATCCTTAGCCCATGGTTTCCTTTTTGTGTTTCTTAATGGTGGTTTGTGTTTGTTGTAGTGGTTTTGACCATTTGACCAATTTAGATTAGGTTAATTAGCTTAGATCAATTTGATCCTTAGGTTAAGTTAATTAAACCCCACATTAATTTAATTCCATTAAATTCCTTCTATAAGATCCACCCATGGTTGACCAAGTCAACCATGGTGGTCGGCCCCACTACTCCTTGGGTCCACACGCCACCTCAATTGGTGATGTAAGGGCCCGGAATTTTTAAAATTAATATAAATGGGAATATTATTTATTTTGAGGATGAAAATTGGAAAATTGGTGGAGTAAATGGTAAATGGGCCAAAATTTGGATAAAGGCCCAAGTGTGGCCCAATAGACTATGGTTTGGATTTAAATTTATTTAAATGGGTCAAGAATGGTCAAATTGGGTCAAATACCCATTTGGGACCCAATGGGTCAAGATGGTTATGCTCTAAGGTAAATGGGCTAGATGGAAATATAATTGGGCCATAGGCCCAATGGTAATCCACTTAGAGTGAATTCAATGATTTTAAATCACCTAAGTTATTTGGAATTAAACAATGGTGATGTGGCCAAGTGGGACCCACCTCCACCTCATCAAGTGAGGTGGCGTGTGGGCCAAGGTTTGGTGGGGCCGGCCACCATGGTTGATTTGGTCAACCATGGGTGGAGTAATGGACTTAGGCTAAGTACCAATGGATTAACCTAAGTTAATTATCTAATTAATTAAATAATTAAATTATTTAAAATGGTAGTTAAGAGTGGTCAAAGTGGGGCCATGAGGTGAAGACTCACCTCATCTCAAACTCAAGTGAAACACGTTGGCTTGGTGGTGGTTTAGATAACCACCACCATAAAGCATTTTAAATATCTAAGAAAATATCTTAGGGTTGGTGGGTGTCATTAATGTAAAGTAAAAAATGGAGATGAGCTTTGTTGGTGTCTTATTCTCATTTTTTTTGTTAACTCCATCCCTCCCACTCCTCCATTGCCGTCCCATGTTCAAGTGAAGGGAGAAAGAGAGCTAAGGAGGAGAGAAGAGAAGAAGAGAAGAAAGAAGTGGAATTTGGAGGGAAATTACTCTAAGGTCAAGGTTACCATCTCCTCTCTCATCACCTCTCCCTCTCCCTCTCTCAATTTAAACCCTAACTTGGCTGATCCTAAGGTTGGGGGTTGCCACCATTGATCAAGCCTCTTGACCTATTAAAGATCAAGAGGAAGGAGAAAGGAGGCTAAGGAAGCCGACGGGAGTGGCAAAAGTCGGAGGAGGCGTCGGATTGTAAGTATTTTCTTAAACAAGAAATTTTGGATTTTTAGGGTTTAAGATTTGGGATTCATTTTGTAAATTTAATGGTGGCCAAATGATTTTATGCCATGGATTTTAAATCCATCAATTTGAAGGATGGAAAGTGGACAAAACCCTAATGGGTAAATTAGGGTTAGGTTAAGGAAAAATAAATGGATTGAGTGCATTGTGTAATTAGGTATTAATCAAGCATGGAGAATGTTTATAATTTTTAGGGTTGTAAATAATTGAATGTGGTGAATTTTGTAAAGAGGTTTTAAATGAGAGAATCATAGGAGATGGAAGATAATTTTAATGACCTCAAAAAGAATGGTTTAGGGTTTTAAGTGCTTAATGATCAGATGTAGGTAATGTATGATTTTTTTTTTTTAGGGTTTTAAGGAATGGAGGTTATGGAAGGTAATTTGGACATTTTTAATGGATTTAGTTAGGGTTTTGTAAGAATGGAAGTATGGAGAATGGTAGGATTTTTAAGTGCTTAATGAATAAATGTAAAGTGTCTTTGTGATAAAAAAGGGCATAAATGGACTAATGGACCATGAACCATGGGTTCGGCCATGGTGTATGGCCGAACCCTATGGTGGTGTAACGGTGGTCAAGTGGTGGATTTAATGTTTATGAGAAAAAAATAAATAAATGGGGAATGTTAATAATGTATGATGAAATCCCCACATGGAGGGACTTGTGATGGGTTAGATTGAAATGTGAATGATGTTTATGGCCTCCAAAGGGCATGAATGGATAATGGACTCAATGTGGTTTAAATGCATAAGGTAAACCCCATGGGAAGACTTGATGAATTAGGTATTTTGAATCCATGACCCAAATGGTGGATCATTTTTAGGTCTAAGGTAAATGTATATGTATGTGATTAAGTAATGGGAATTGGATTAATTAGATGACAAGTTTTAATAGTTTGTTGGGTCATAAATGAACCTAAGTTAGGGATCTAAGTTTAAAAATCAATTTTTGGACTTAATCATGCATGCATAAATGGGTGATTAACCATGGAAAATGAGGTAGTGGCAAAACCGTAATTAAATGCCAAATTCAAGAATTCCATGGAGATTGATCATGGAATGAGGGGATCTAATGTGATAACCTTATAAGTGGTTAATAAAGCCTAGGGTGGCTGATTTTAGACATATGTACTTAAAAATATATAATGGATTAGGTGGGACCCACAAAACCTAAATGGTGACCGGTTTTTCATAAGGGCTTATAAATGGTTGAAACATGGACTAATGATTAGTGTGTAACAAGGTACTGGACATCGCAGGCGGTGCGCGATCGGCGACCGGGTTTGTCGAGCGGAAAAATGTAAAAGGACGCAAGTCGGTATTAGGTAGGATTCCTACATTTTTGTAAGCCATGGATTGGGCGATGTTTTCTTTAATTTATTTTGGAAAGCATGTGGTTGCCTTTAAGATGAGTTTTGGATTATGTATCTTGTGATGTTTTCCTTTAAATTATTTTGGAAATCATGTGAATGTCTTAAGATGGATTTTGGATTAAATATTATGGGATGTTTTTCCCTTTGATTTATTTGATAATCAAGTAATTGTTTTAAGATGGGTTTTTGTGTTACTATTGAACTACATATATTTACATGGCACATGGCATCTACATCTCATGCATGGCATGGGAGGGATATGACAGGGAAATGATGAAATGAAACCGGAGTCCATGCTCCGTCGGGGCGACCGATAAACAGCATGGGGACATTTCACATATGTATTATGATACCTTGATGATGCTTTTCCATCAAGGGGGATGTTGTATTTATTATTGTACCTTGATGATGGTTCTTCCATCAAGGGGGGGATGCCTAGTGTGGATCGCATCTTGATGAGGCTTTTGCATCAAGAGGGTCATGGTACGATGATGGTATGGATTCTATTTGGAATACTATGGATGGTTGGAAAAAGGGACATTGTAGAGTTGAGGATGAGATTGATGGGTGGGATTCATGACATAAAACGCCCATTGCATTACATTGTACCAAATGGCATAATTTTGAGATAATATCTTCTATATGCTTTGTTATTACTAATCCATGTGCTAGCCCTACTCGGAGTCCTACTGGGCGCGTGTTTTAACGCCCTACTTCTACCCTAGCTGATGACGCAGGAGGTGGCGAAACGGAAGGACGGGACGGGAGTCATGCTTAGTAGCTTGGGAAGGCAGATTCATTATGTTGTTTAAGTTTATGTTGGAAAAAAAAAATGTAATTTGAGTAACTTAGCTTGTTGGAATGTAATAAATTAGATTACTGGTTATGTTTTGGGATTTTATTATGGACATTATGGTTTTGAGGTATTATAGAAATTTAAATGAATGTTATCTTCCTTGCTATCTCAAATCTGTAGGATAGTCTTTGTTGTTAATTCCGCACTGAGAAGTAATATTCCTTGAGCTTACATCTACGCGTGAACTGTACTCGTGGACTTGGCTCCACGCACGCGTAGGGTTGGCCAGTTAAGGGCCGGGCTTTAGAAGCTCGGACTTGACTCGCGTCGTGACGTCCGCGCCCTTTGTCACTTTAAAAAAAAAAAGAAAAATTTTTAACTCTGATTTATGGTGAAAAGGGGCGGGCGTTATAGGTGAGGTGGAGGTGGGCCCCATTGGCCATGTTACCTTGGTCAATTTATCACCTAACTTAGGTGATTTAAATTTTATTAAATGTATCCCTCTTATTGGATCCCCATTGGGCCCATGGCCCAATTAAATTTTTGTCTTATCCATTTACCTTAGAGCTTAGTTACCTTGGCCCATTGGGTCCCATATGGCTAGTTGACCCAATTACTTACCATTGACCAATTAAATGAATTAATTCTAATTCATGGTCTATTGGGTAATCATTGGGCCCATGGCCCAATTAGATTCCCTCCTTATCCACTTACCTTAGGGTTGAACCAATTTTGATCCATTGGGCCCCACATGGCTATCGGGCCCACTTTGACCATCGTTGATCCGCTTAGTCCTCATTGACCCATTAAATGGATTTCATCCAATCCATGGCCCAATTAGGCCATTCTTGGACCCTTGTCCCAATTTTTGATCCATTAGGTATTCCCTCATGTCAAAATTCAAATTAAAATCGATAAATGCCAAATATATATTGATTTAAAATTTCGGGCTATTACAATTCTGATGTTGATGGGATTGATTGATGATAAATGTTAAGTAGATCGTGTGTGACATTTTCTATTTGGACTTTCCTAAGAGGTTAAGTTATAGATTACATGTTGGTTAGTAGTGTATCCACATACTATGCGTCGAGGTGGAATCTATCGAGGTATTGGGTTTTAAGTGGGCCCATGGTGGCCCCTCCATCTGCCTGGGATTTTTACCGGCTAGATATGTTGGGTCCGAGGTTGCCAAATGTTAGATCCAAATTTGGTTATAAGAGATGTTAAAGTCCATAAGATGATTTCCGTGAAGGCTCAATATTGTGTTAGAAAAAAAAAAATCTCACGTCAGTGGGCCCGGAGGGTCGGGGCGTGACAATATCTGTCAACCAATCGGTGACACTGACTTTTCGACAGGGAATTAAACGGTTGGGGTTGCATTTAATGCGCAACGGTTGGGTGGTTGAATGATAATAAATAAGAACACCGATCCATCGGTGCCATCGACCCGTCGGTTCTGGACAGTCAGAGAAACAGTTTAGACTCCTCTATAAATATTAGTGTTGGGTGATCATTTTACTATATTCCTTGAACTGAGAAGAGTTAAATACTCTAAGGAACGATTAACACTCTTGTGAGAAAAATCATAAACAGCCAATCTATTAATTGTGTTTGAAAGTGAGAAAGAGATGAGGAAAATCATAAACAACCAATCTGTTGATTGAGTTTGAAAGTGAGAAAGATATGAGAGACATAAACTAGGAAACCTGAAACGAGTTTCCTTGTCACCCTGAAATTGTGATTGCTCTACGATGGTTACGAGGAGGAGAGTTGGCACACATTGGGTCGGATCTTCAAGAAGTACACATCAGCGAGAAAGAGCTTCAAGGCAGGTGCTTCTTGGTTTTAATTTTGTTTTTAAAACCTTTGACCCGAAAGTGGATTAAGGAAGCCTGTTTCCGGAACCATTATAAAAAATTTTAGATCGTCGTCTCTAGCACATGTGGTGGGTGGAATTCCCAGCCGATGGAGTGAGGTAAAATTCATACTCTAATTGTGAAGGTGTAAGTCCCCACATAGTGAATTTGGGGATAGCTCAAGGTTGAGCTAGTCCTAACAGTGGATGTAGGTTGGCGAACCGAACCACGATATATCTTGTGTCCTTGTGCTTGTGGTGTTGAGCTAATTTCTTCTGTTGATTGCTTAATCACATTTGCTAACACACACATACTTGATTGTTGTATCCGCTGCACTAAATTAATTAATCAAGTTAATCTTAAAAAGGACCAACGAATTTGGATTGACATATTTACCCTCCTCTAGGGTCAATTTAGTTGTTCTATCTCCCAATGGAACTTTCAATTGGTATGAGAGCCTAGTGTTCCTTAGAAGGATTTAACCATTCGAGTAGATCCAAGCTAGAACACCATGGGCAACAGTCATGCAATATCCAAACCTTTTTATCTCGATGGAACAAACTATGCCTCATGGAAGGCTAAAATGAAAAGTTTTTTTGTTTCCATAGATTCGTCGGTATGGGATATTGTTAAGAATAGATGGCAAGAACCCATGGAACGGTAGGAACCACATCAACCATGGTGATGAGGCCCAAACCTTATAGTTCTTGGTCCCTTGTTGAGAAAGTTTCTCAGACAACTGACGTCAAAGCTATGAATGCCCTTAACTGTGCAATCTCTGATAGCGAGTACAGGCGGATCATGACCTGTAAAAATGCAAAGGAAGCATGACAAGTTCTTGAGAGAACCCAAAGGGGCACCTAATAGTCAAGAGGTCCAAACTTCAGATCCTCTAGAATCAGTTTGATACTCTTAAAATGAGGGAGGATGAAGTCGTCTTGGATTTTTATTCCAAGGTAAGCAACATTGTAAATCAAATGTACGCTTTAGGGGAATGGATACCCGAGGATAAAGTTTGCACCAAAATTGTCCGGAATCTTGCTGAAAGATTCAAGCCCAAGGTTGTGGCCATGGAGGACAATAGAGATGTGTCCTTAATGAATATACATGATTTTGTTGGTTCATTACAAACCTACGAACTACATTTTGAATAACCAAAGGATAAATCAATTTCTTGGAAATTTTCCCTAAAACAGAAGAAGATTAAAGAAAATCCATCAGATGATGAACTTTCAAGTGATGAAATGGCAATGCTTGCCAAGAAATTTTACAAAAAAATTGTAAAAAGAAATAACTTAAGAAGAATGGATAACGGTGAAATGAGTAAAAATTATCCAAGAAGGCAAGAAGAAAACAGAGGAAAAGGAAATGAGGGAGAGGTTGCTAAAGAGCTGACCTGCTTCAATTGTGGGGAGAGAGGACACTTCATGAATGAATGTCCCTTAGATAAAGTTAAGAAGGCTATGAATGTGGGTGTGACCCATGTTGAAACTTTTGAATGAGAAAGTGATTCAGATGATGATACCCAACAAAAAATTGATATATCAAAAGGTCTCATAGCCTCGATCATATGTGATTAAAAGAATCTCACAATTGAAACAGAGGATGAAAGTGAAGAAGATGAAAATCTTCAAGCTTCCTACATTATTGTTCCTTGAGAGTGAGAAGTTAGCCAAGAAACTAAACAAGGTTAAAAAACAAAAACCTGAATCTCTTTAATCAAGTAGAAGATTTAAAAACTGAAAAATCTCTCATAACCTCTAAGCTGGAACTCTCTGAAGAAGAAAACACTAAACTAAAAGAGCCTAACCAAAGTCTTCAAGAAGAAATAAGTATACATTGCAAGGATGTTGAGAAATTGTGGCATCACAATAAACTTCTTGAAAATGATAGTAAAAATTGGAAGTTAAAGAATTAAAAACTCATAAAGAAAAATTTCAAGATAGGTTTACCCAAGGAGATGAAAGACTTAGAAAACTCCTTGGTTCGAGAAAACAACATGGTGATAAGTCTGGTCTTGGTACCTCATTCTCCAAAGAACCTATGAACCATGGGGTGTTTAAAAATACAAGTATCTCTCACCCCTCAAAGGGTACGTGCAATTTCTGCCACAAAGATGGTCATTTCAAAAGAAATTGCTATCATTTGAAGAGGTACTTGGAAAGGAAAGCACAAAGGCATAATCAAGTAAAACCTATGCTTAAAAGACATCCACCAACACATAACCTTGAAAGAAACCTAAGGAAGGTGGATACAAGGCAAGACCCTTTGTTAAGACAGATGAATCATGTCAAAGAGTTGATGAATCCAATGTTTGGCCTTCAAAGGTACGATCGTAGGAGTGTGTATGCAATACCAAATGCCACAATCTTCCTACTAGGAGATATGTAACACCGCAAATTTTCCTTATTTTATAATTTATTGGATTGTCCCACTTGGATTGCAATTTAATTGAATTTGAGAGCAAAAAGTTAAAATGGACATTAAATGGGTCAATTACCCAATTAAGACCGAATGGGTCATGGGTGATCTTGATTTAAAAATAATTGGGTAAATTTAGTTAAATTAGTTGAATTGGATAAATTAGTGCATTTAATGCATTACAGTCCACCTCATCAAGTGAGATGGCATGTGAGTGATGTGGCATTCATGTCATCACACAGAAACCAACTAAGCAAGGATGCCACGTCATCAAGTGACATGGCCAAAGTGGGACCCAAGTGCCATGTGGTGACCAAGTCACCACATGCATGGTCGACCATGACATGGGTTGACTTGGTCAACCACTTTTGGAGTTTAAGTCTTGAATTAAGGGTCTTGCTTAAGTTGAGAAGATGAAGGGATGAGATGGGAGGCTAGGATCTCATCCAGCTCATCTAAGAGAAGATAAAGGTCGAGATTAAAAGATGGGGTAACTTGTCTAAGTACATTGTACTTAGACACTTGGGAACCCAAGGGTCTTCATCTCAAGAGCCATGAAGCCACCCTTGGGAAGCCAAGGGACTCTTTGGTTAAACCAAGGGTCTCCTTAGTTAGACCAAGCCATAATGAGAGGGAGGGAAGAGTTTTAGTTTTAATACAAAAACACAAACCAAAGGGCACTTCAAACCCCTTGGCCGACTCCTCCTCCTTTGAGCAAGAGTTTTTCCCTCCTCTCTTCTCCTCTCTCTCTCCCACCTCTACCTCCATACACTTAGAAACTTTGAAGAACAAAGAAAGGAGATGAAGAATTAAGGAAGAAGAAAAAGATCAAAAGAAAAGAAGGAGATTGAAGGAAGGTATGTCTAAGACTTAATAATATGGGAATAAATCTAAGGAAACCATAGGTTTGGCCATGGTGTGGCCAAACCCATGGGTTCCATGATTGGTTCGAATGAATGGCCAAATTGTGATAAGGCCATGGAGTTGGAAATCCATCCAAAGGACGGTTATGGGTTGAAACAAAACAACCATAAGATTAAATCTAAATCCATGCTATGATGATACTATGATTGGATGGATTATGAAAAACCCTAACCTTGGCTAGTGGGTAGGATAAATTTACTAAGTGAAGTATTGAAGATGAAATCCATGTTTAAATATGATAAATGATGGATTTCAAGGAGAATGGCCTTACAATGCATTCAAACACAAAAGATCTGACACAAAGTCTGTCGACTGAATCTTATGATTCAGTCGACTAAAAGTGTGGTGGCCTAGCACACAAAGGATCTGACCCCAAGTCAGCCGATTGAATCTTATGATTCAGTCGACTGAAAGTGAACTGGCCGAGCACACAAAGGATCTGATTGTATTTCAGCCGACTTAATCTTATGATTTAGTCGACTGAAAGTATACTGGTAAAGCATGTATGAGATCTGGTTGTGTTTCAGCCGAATGAATCTTATTATTCAGTCGACTGAAAGATTGTTGGCCAAACATATAAGGGATTTGGTTGTATTTCAGCCTAAGATTCAGTCGACTGAAAGTTTACGGGTCAAACAGAGATGGATCTGGTTGTGTTTTAGTAGACTAAATTCCAGTTTCAGTCGACTGAATTACAAAAGTTTTATTCTGGATTTTCCTCCAGAGCCTCTTGTAAGATGGAAGGGGTGATGAAATTAAAATGGAAGATCAAACTAATATGTATGTTTGAATTTGATGAGGTAAAGAGGTTCACAAAGAGATTTGCGATTCGTCTCACGTGATTGTTAGCGTTATCCTTGCAAAACAAGAAAGGATAGTATATCGGACATTGTTAGGATTCCTACCTCATTGAGAACATTATGGAGTACAATATGACACTTGTATATATTCAAAATATGATGAATGCATTGGCTAAATAAACTGTATATGATTATGAGTTGATTTTCAATTATATTACGTATTTTAAATGAAATGGCATTCTTGCATACATTACCTCATGCATGGCATGGGAGGGAACGCATATGACCAGCAAGCCAAGTTCTGAGCAGTCCGGACATAACTTGGGCTTGAGATTAACTTATATGAAGCTATATGAACTGTTAAGATTTGGCCACGTCCAGTTGATTAGGAAAAGTACGGCGTAATTGGGTCAAAGAGCTCCTAGGTAGTCAGTCTCAAAATCCTGTGCAGAGGGAGGAGATCACACTTCATTTGTAATCCCGATTAATTTGTGGATGGGTATATAGTACCCTGGTGGTTGCCGCCTTAAACACTGTCAACATAATTGGCCAAGGAAACCATTGATTGATTTCATTTGGCATTGACACCCATGACATGACACTTATGTTAGCATGATTATGATATGGACATCATGCATTGTTTTATTACTTACAAGATGCTTTACAAATATGCTATTAATGATGTATAAACCCTTGATTTATGATATTATAATATTACTCCTATGTGTACCCTAACCCTAATTAGAATACCTACTGGGCATGTTGACTAATGCCCTATTTCTACCCTATAGATGATGGAACATGAAATGATAAGGAAATGATGTGGGACCAGAAGGGAGCCAAGCGTAGAAGCTTGGGAAGATTTAATTTTAAATTATTTAGTCTTTTATTACAATGATGTATTCGGAGGACTTACATTTTGGATTATAATAACTTAGAACTTATTTGCTATGGTTTGATAATCCTTAAGTTTATTGGAATATTATGGTGACTGGATTTCCTTGCTTAATGATGACAAGAGAATGAATAGCATCTTATTCATATAAATCATTCCGCAAGTATTAAGAAAAGCGTGTGAAAATGTTTTAGTGGATTTAGTCCATGCACATGTAATAGTGGTCTGTTAAGGGCGGGGCGTTACAAGATAGACCATTAATCATGTTTTGTTGTAGTTTAAGAGTCACTTTCACATCTTAGACCACTACAAAGGGACTCACAAGAGAGCATGTAAGTTCACATAGCAGAAAAATGTTATGACATGAGAAGAGAAATTGGGTAACTACAAGTCTAGAATGTACTCTTCCTGGTTATAGTATATATTCTACTTGGAAATCCATACATTTCATTCAAAGTATTTTGAATTGTATGTGCCTTGGGATGTAAATCTTGATTGTGTGCATATTTAATGATTTGATGAATTATGTTTGGCATATTTTTGCATTATAATGAATCTATGAATGCCACGCTTAGAATAAAACTTCATCAAGTTGCTCATATTAAGGATGATTGCACTGCAATCTAGAACCTCTCGGTGTAATTGACATGTCAGTGAATAAAACCGGTCGGTGTGACAGACATGTCGATACTGTGCTAAATTGAGCACTGTTGAAAAAGGGGAAATGTCGAAAAATTCAACCTGTCGATGGAACCGACATGTCGGTGAGACAAAAAATTTGAATTAAAAGGGGACCTTTTCTGCGAAAGCGACAATTCATTTAAAACTTTCGTCCCCTCTCCCGCGAAGGCTTGGTGGTCCCTCCTTTTCCTCTCGTGCCTTAGACTAGTCGATAGGACCTCTTAGAGTGATTTTCCACTGGAAAACCATGGGCTTTCGTTCTTTCAGTCCTCAGAAGTCTGAAAATCACAGTTTTTGCGATTTTCAGAGAACAGGTTAGGCTCAGCCTTCTACTCTTCCATCTCCGAGTCACTGGTTGAGATTCTCCTCTAGGAAAAACCATGCCTAGAAAGATGGCAGTTTAGTCACGTCCTAATTCCTCTATAGAACGAGGAGAAACCAGTCATGCAAATCGATGGGCCAAACGAACCAAAAGGACAGCCTCTCAATTTTACCCTGGGACGAGCTCTGAAAATCCTGTGTATGCTCAACATCAACAGGAAACCCAACCATAGGTGGAAGAAAAACCCATTGTTGACAAAGGTGTCATCTTCGTCGAAGACCGACGTGAAGAAAGGAGAGAAGATGCAGAAGAAGGAAATGGTCTTCAAACTTGTAATGAAGACCATGTTGATATCCCTGAGAACAACAGTGAAGAGGAAAACTTCAGTTCTGAGGATTTTTGGAGAGACTCTGATGAAAAAAAAGAATATGAATATCCCTCGCAAGAAAATGTCAATCTAGGAAGAATGGTCTTCAGACTAGAAACGAAAATGGACTATCTAAAAAAATAGTCTAGAGAGTATATGGTTCACTGTCCGGGATTTAGTCTCTGTTGTCTTCTCGAACAGAGTTCCAAACACCCCGTCTCCTCCTCCTCGAGCACCTCCTCAAGATGGCTCTACTTAGGGTAGTTTTTCATGGTCTTTATTTTTGGAAAAACTATACTTTTGATATTTTGACTAAGCATCCATGATGTCCCCATCTATACCATATGTACTAAATGCACATTTTGTTTTAATGAAATGATATGGTTTGTTTTTGTGTGATGTGTGTATTACTATGCTTTGTATGTCTTCTTTCTCTAAATCTAAGGTTAACATGGTTTTGTTAAATAAGAGTAACATGCAGAGTTGAATGAGTTGGTTTGTATTGGCATGTAAGGAAAAAATAAATCGGGCTAAGGTGGCACACATCCTTGGAGAATGGGAGAGCACAAATTATGTGTTGTTTAACACCTGTCACTGGTCATGACAGTGTAGGAAGAAAATAATCTGGAGAAGCTGGAAAATATAGCTTACTCCATGGGGGAGATGAGTCAAAGAAACTACAAAAGATAGCTTGGAGAAGTGGGAAAAGACTTTAGGGAAGCTAAGTAAATGAGCTTGTTCCATGAAATAAATCAGCTAAACTAGATTTTACCTTGAGTAGGAGAAAAATAAACTTTGTTGCACAAGGAAATACATTAAACTGTGGGGAAGAACCATGAGTTGCAGCAAAACTTAGTTAATCACTAAGTGCAAAAAGCATAGATGAAGTGTTGCTGATATCTACTAAATCTTTGTCAATTGTATGACAAAATGGGGAAGAAAATTAATAGAAGCTGTAAGCATGGGGGAGTGCATGGTAAAACCGAAGGCCGAAGTGCTTGGGGGGCCTCTAGAAAGAAAGAGCCATAAAGGGGGAGAATGTTTATGCTTGCTTGGAGTTTGGGAAATCAAACTCAAGAAGATTGGGGGAATCAAACTCAAGAAGATTGGGTGAGAAAATCATCTCAACACTGGGTAGTGTTGTTGGCTAGGAAATCTCGTTTAGTCTTTTGATCTATGTTTTGGACTAATTCCTCTAATGATTTCTCTAGTGTTGCTTGCTTATGTGTTTAAATAGGAAATCATGATTTAAAGCAAGCAGAACAAGAATATGTGAAGATCATAGTCTTGCTGTACCATTTGAATATGTAATTGATGTAATATTTTGTATTCAAATGTAATGTAATAAGGGTGGGCTTGTAATTGGGTCAGCTTCTAGGTTTTATTATGAAATTGACAAAGGGGGAGATTGTTAGTGCCCTGACATTTCCGAGTCCCTGTTTGTAAATTCCATGACTCGGGAAGAAGCACTTGATAGGAAGGTTGAAGACTCAAAATGATCAAGAAAGAAGCTCATGCTCCACCAAGTTCAAAGCTCATCGTAATAGCAATCACAAAAAATGTATTATGGTCATAGATGACCTTAGGTGGAGACTATTACTAGGCTTAGTTGCATATGTTGGTAATGAACATAACAAGCCTAGAGAGGAAGCTGGACAGTAAAATAGAAGTGAACTTGGAAATATGAATTAAGTTCACTGTTAGCTCGACCAGTAGTTCTCACCGACCCCTCGGTGCAGACAGGATCGATCCATCGTGGTTAAGGACTGGTCGGCCAGTTTGATAGAGGTTCTAGATCAAAGAACAGACATTCTGTAAAGGCCTTTGACCGAGAACCTCGTATGCACCGACCCCTCGGTGATGAACTTAAACGACCCCTCGTGGTCGACGACTCGTCTGTAAAAGACTTGTGAGTTCTGGATTGTAAACTCAAATAGGCTCTCGAAGAAACAGACATATCAGTAGATCAAGACTGATCGAGAGTATCAGAACCGACCCCTCGATAAAGGGAGGCAGGTCGTTCTTGGTAGAACAAGTTTCGAGATATGAAACTATGTCAGCATGGTGTTACCCCAGACGGAGCTTCTCGTATGGACCGACCCCTCAGTGTCGTATCTATCGACCCATCGGCGACATCGACCTACTGACCGGGAAGTAATAGTCATTGGAAGTGCATTTAATGCGCAATGGTCGGGTGGTTGAACGGTAATAAATATGAACACGGACCCACCTGTGCAACCGATCTGTCTGTTATGGACAATTAGAGAAACCGTTAAGACTTCTCTATAAATATGAGTGTTGGGTGATCGTTTTACTATCTTCCTTGAGCTGAGAAGAGTTAAATACTCTAAGGAACGATCAACACTCTTGTGAGAAGAATCATAAACAACCAATCTATTGATTGTGTTTGAAAATGAGAAAGAGAGGAGGAAAATCATAAACAACCAATCTGTTGATTGAGTTTGAAAGTGAGAAAGATATGAGAGACATAAACTAGGAAACGTGAAACCAATTTCCTTGTCACCCTGAGATTGTGATTGCTCTACGACGGCTATGAGGATGAGCGTCGGTACACATTGGATGGGATTTTCAAGAAGCACATATTAGCGAGAAAGAGTTTTAAAGCAAGTGCTTTTTAGTTTTAATCTTGTTTTTAAAACCTTTGACCCGAAAGTGGATTAAGGAAACCTGTTTCCGGAACCACTATAAAAACTCTAGAGCTTCATCTCTGCCACATGTGGTGGGTAGAATTCCTAGCCAATTGATTGAGGTGGAATTGCTACTCTAATTGTGAGGGTGTAAGTCCCCACTTAGTGAATTTGGGGATAGCTCAAGGTTGAGCTAGTCATAACAGTGGATGTAAGTTGGAGAACCGAACCACTATATATACTGTGTCCTCGTGCTTGTAGTGTTAGAGTTAATTTCTTATGTTGATTACTTAATCACATTTGCTAACACACATATACTTGATTGTTGTATCCGCTGCACTTAATTAATCAATCAAGTTAATTTTAAAAAGGATCAACGAATTTGGATTGACTTATTCATCCCCCCCTCTAGAGTCAATTGAGTTGTTTTATCTCCCAATGGAACTTTCAAAGTGCTTCATCCCGAGTCATGGAATTGACAAACTTAGGGACTCGGCAAGCCGGGGCACTAACAATCTCCCCATTTGTCAGTTTCATGACAAAACATAGAAGCTAACCCAATTACAAACCCACCCTTATTACATCACATTTGAATACAAAATATTACATTGTTTACAAGTACATATTCAAGTGGAAAACAAGATTATGATCTTCACATATTCTTGTTCAGCTTGCTTCAAATTATAATTTCTTGTTTCAGCGCAAAAGCAAACAACACTAGACAATCATTAGAGGGGTTAGTCCAAAATATAAATAAGCATCCATGGACAAAATAAGATTAACATTCATTCTTCCAAATACACCAATGATTTCATAGCAACCAACACTACCCATAGCATATCCAAGCTATCAGTGTTGAAAATATTTTCTCTCCCAATCTTCTTTGCGTTTGAAGTCCCAAACTCCAAGCATAGATATTCTCCCATGTCCATTGGTTTCTTCATATTTCTCCCCTTCATGGATCTCTCCTTCTAGAGACCCAAGCACATAGCCTTCACCAATTACTCCACATAATTGGTTTTGATGTCTTATAGTTTCTACTAATTTCTCCCCGATTTTGTCATACAATTGACAAAGATTAGTAGGCAGACATCGATTTTCAAGCACTCCCCCATGCTTCTTGCATTTAGTGCTTTCATGAGTTCACTTCCAACTCATTTAATTTTTCCATTTATCAATGCATGCTTCTCATGCATTCAAGCATTGGTCTCCTTCACAGTACAATGCAAATTGCCATTGCATTACTGTTTTTCTTCTTCTTCCACTTTCATTGACTAGTACCCAAGAAGGAGATCTAGGTTCTCTAAAAGTAATACCAATTTGCCTTCGAGGCATGGGTGGTGGTGAGTTATTCTTGTGAAATCTCCTCGAGAGTGTCTTGACTCGACGACCTATAGTGTTCAGGAGAGACAGGGATTCTCCTTGATACCACTGAGATTTGAGTTTCTTAGACAAGGTGGCATGATCATTCTCAAAATCAGAGGACACAATGATGACTGGGGACTTGTTCCTTGTCATTTTCCACTATGCTTTTCTTTAATTCAGAAAAGCAAAACCACTAGAGGAGAGAAGAATGCACAGAGCTTACCCAACCAATGGGAATCACAAAATCTGTGATTTTCAACATATCCTTTTGAAGGTAGGCACAAAACATGAATTACAGATCTCTTTTCCTATATCCAAAGCAATCTGAGTACCTTGGGTACGTTTAATTTACCAATTCAAACATATTACCCAAGTGTGTGATGTCATGAGGCACGACATCTCCAGGTTTTAACAAAGACAAGATGTCTATGAATCAAAACTCGTTCCACATAATGTGTAAAATAACAGATTTTAGAATGAGACACTAAGCACACAAACCATTCATTCATTTCACAATTTGAATACATTAATCATGCATATGGAAATGAAGACATGTTAATACAAACCACATATTTTGAATACAAACCACACAGCTCTCATGTCTGTTATCATGTTAATACTTAGAACATAATAAACATTTTTACCATTATTTCAAGAATACTCCAATGAGGTTCATTCCCTGGAAAGAGCTGGTACATACAAAGGCATGAAGCATGTTTCATTCCATAAGAGAACTTGGAATGAAACGACACCTTGTATGTCTACCATATCAACTGTAATCACAAACACACCCTATACATGAGGTGATGCACAACCTACATTCATTTCCAAAAGATGCACAAATCACATGGCATATGAAATGAAATGAGCTAAGTATATTCCAATACTAGAGTGCAAACCTACATGTACATACGAATATCTTACACTAGATTAATCCAACAATCAAACAAGAACATTGATTTAAGGTAAGATACACAAGTTATTCCAAAAACATGTTTCAAATGTGATACCAACAATGGTAGCCCTGTACACATTTGAACATAACATTGTGAGACTTGAATCTAAGTCCACAATCCAGTGATAGCCTTTTATCAAATCTGGCTTTAATTTTGGGTTCCTTTCCATTTGACTTTGTGAATCAAAGCTCTAGATTTTGTACTGTGATGTTGACCTTAGCTAAAGGCAAACATTTTGGTAGATGGCCTCATAGGATACTTGGAGGTCACTACCTTCATAAAGTTCCTTTACTCCATCATCGTCTTCTCTAGAGGAATTAGCTTGGGCTTTTTCAATGGATGAACTGAAGTCAGTTACATATTCTCTCAGTATACAATTTTGGTCATGATAGGTGATGTCATCCATTGGGCTAAAAGAGGCATTTTTTCATGGACTCTTTCAGCCTCTTTTGCTGTTTCATATCTTTTTAAATATCTTAAAAACACATTATGAAACAACACTGATGAATGATACTAGTGTTTTAATTAAAGCGCATAGTCATTTCATCACTAGTCTAAGATATTTGGTCTTTGGGCTGAGTGGTCATGGAAGTTGAAGGTTTATTAAATACCTCTTCCATAGGCTAAGATCACTTTCTATTCAACTATTTCCAAACATATTTATTGACAAAAACTTGTTAAAGTTTTTCACTTTTGCTTTCCATTTTTCATCACAAATGGAAGTTAAGAAATATCATGGCTTTCTCTCACAACCATTGTTCTAGCACAGATCAACTCGGATGGTTTGATCCTTTTTGAAGAGTACGAGGCTCTGATACCAAATGAAAGTCCTCCCTTTGGTTCTACAATACGATTGACCCTAGAGGGGGTGAATAAATCAATCACAGTTTCCATGGTGTTTACAAATTTCTTGATTGTTTAAATTTTAAATGCAGCGGAATAACAATCTTAATCAAGAGATTTGTTTAGTGTGATAATTTTTTTATAATTTCTTAAACGATCACACTAAGTTTAGAACCCTTTGGATATTGCTTGATTATCTATGCTCATGCACAATGTATAAATAAAGATAATCAAATGCAAAGTGATGTGTATTCTGTAACGCCCGCCCCTTTTCACCATAAATCAGAGTTAAATTTTTTTTTTTTTTTAAAGTGACAAAGGGCGCGGACGTCACGACGCGAGTTAAGTCCGAGCTTCTAAAGCCCGGCCCTTAACTGGCCAACCCTACGCATGCGTGGAGCCAAGTCCACGAGTACGGTTCACGCGTAGATGTAAGCTCAAGGAATATTACTTCTCAGTGCAGAATTAACAACAAAGACTATCCTACAGATTTGAGATAGCAAGGAAGATAACATTCATTTAAATTTCTATAATACCTCAAAACCATAATGTCCATAATAAAATCCCAAAACATAACCAGTAATCTAATTTATTACATTCCGACAAGCTAAGTTACTCCAATTACATTTTTCCAACATAAACTTAAACAACATAATGAATCTGCCTTCCCAAGCTACTTAGCATGACTCCCGTCCCGTCCTTCCGTTTCACCACCTCCTGCGTCATCAGCTAGGGTAGAAGTAGGGCGTTAAAACACGCGCCCAGTAGGACTCCGAGTAGGGCTAGCACATGGATTAGTAATAACAAAGCATATAGAAGATATTATCTCAAAATTATGCCATTTGGTACAATGTAATGCAATGGGTGTTTTATGTCATGAATCCCACCCATCAATCTCATCCTCAACTCTACAATATCCCTTTTTCCAACCATCCATAGTATTCCAAATAGAATCCATACCATCATCGTACCATGACCCTCTTGATGCAAAAGCCTCATCAAGATGCGATCCACACTAGGCATCTCCCCCTTGATGGAAGACCATCATCAAGGTACAATAATAAATACAACATCCCCCTTGATGGAAAAGCATCATCAAGGTATCATAATACATATGTGAAATGTCCCCATGCTGTTTATCGGTCGCCCCGACGGAGCATGGACTCCGGTTTCATTTCATCATTTCCCTGTCATATCCCTCCCATGCCATGCATGAGATGTAGATGCCATGTGCCATGTAAATATATGTAGTTCAATAGTAACACAAAAACCCATCTTAAAACAATTACTTGATTATCAAATAAATCAAAGGGAAAAACATCCCATAATATTTAATCCAAAATCCATCTTAAGACATTCACATGATTTCCAAAATAATTTAAAGGAAAACATCACAAGATACATAATCCAAAACTCATCTTAAAGGCAACCACATGCTTTCCAAAATAAATTAAAGAAAACATCACCCAATCCATGGCTTACAAAAATGTAGGAATCCTACCTAATACCGACTTGCGTCCTTTTACATTTTTCCGCTCGACAAACCCGGTCGCCGATCGCGCACCGCCTGCGATGTCCAGTACCTTGTTACACACTAATCATTAGTCCATGTTTCAACCATTTATAAGCCCTTATGAAAAACCGGTCACCATTTAGGTTTTGTGGGTCCCACCTAATCCATTATATATTTTTAAGTACATATGTCTAAAATCAGCCACCCTAGGCTTTATTAACCACTTATAAGGTTATCACATTAGATCCCCTCATTCCATGATCAATCTCCATGGAATTCTTGAATTTGGCATTTAATTACGGTTTTGCCACTACCTCATTTTCCATGGTTAATCACCCATTTATGCATGCATGATTGAGTCCAAAATTGATTTTTAAACTTAGATCCCTAACTTAGGTTCATTTATGACCCACCAAACTATTAAAACTTGTCATCTAATTAATCCAATTCCCATTACTTAATCACATACATACACATTAACCTTAGACCTAAAAATGATCCACCATTTGGGTCATGGATTCAAAATACCTAATTCATCAAATCCTCCGATGGGGTTTACCTTATGCATTTAACTTCAATGAGTGCATCACTCATTCATTCCCTTTGGAGGCCACAAACACCATCCATCATCCAATTTAACCCACTACAATGGGTTACAATTGGGCCATGGGTTCGGCCATACACCATGGCCGAACCCATGGTGTCCTTTCCCCATTTTCCATTCTTTTAACCCCATTTAAAATTTGTAAAACATTACCATAGGGTTCGGCCATACACCATGGCCGAACCCATGGTTCATATTCCACTATTTTTCTATGTCTCTTGGGGCCACACCATTACTCATTTAAAACCCTAAACTCATCCATACATTAATCCCTCTTTTCCATCCTCTAAACCCATCAATTGATCCCTATTACATCACCATAGGGTTCGGCCATTCTCCATGGCCGAACCCATGGTTCATGGTCCAATATTTCTTTATGCCATTTTAGACCATTAACTTAGCCACATTTGCATTGATTTAAACACATGCATAATTCTACATTTTAGCCCTTCAAGCATCCTAATTTGTGAGACTAAAATGCATCAACCCCAAGCTTAATTTAATCACTCATAAGGTCATCTTAATTTAATCAAACTTTCCATCATCTAAACACAACATGGACTCAACCTTAGCTCATACAATGACCTACAAAATGGGTCATGGGTTCGGCCACACACCATGGCCGAACCCATGATGTCTTGTTTCCCATTTTCCTTGGATCCTTTGGCACATTTTAGATCTATCACAAGTCCTTTCCTGAGAGATTTACATCATGCATTTAAATCACCATTTTAGGGTATCATTTCATACTTTGGGTCCATCAAAATTATCAACATTTTCCCATTTATTTCTCCATAAATCATAACCATTAAATCCACCATTATCACCATAGGGTTCGGCCATACACCATGGCCGAACCCATGGTTCACAATCCATCACTTTCTATGCCCTCCAATGCCATAAAATCCCTTTACATTTCCATCATAAAAAGCATTTTGAAACATTTCCTACATTCACTCATTTACTACAATTCATTAACTTAACACCCTCATTGCTTTCCATTCTTAAAACCTTAACCAATTACATCAAAGACCAAATCACCCACCATGGGGTTCGGCCATACTACATGGCCGACCCTATGGCCCATAATTTTATTCCAATTACCCCATTCCATGCTTAATTTCATAATTTACATAATGCACATAACCCATTTAGTCATTTTCTTACCCTAACCCTAATTCACCCATTTAGGGTTTTCTCCATCTTCCACCCTCTCATTTGATGGGTTTAAACTCCATCGCATAAAATTATCTATCCACCATTACATTAATACAAAATAAATTCCAATTCTTAAACCCTAAAATCCAAAATTTCTTGTTTAAGAAATACTCACAATCCGACGTCTCCTCCGATTTCCGCCGCTCCCGTCGGTCTCCTTAGCCTCCTCTCTCCTTCCTCTTGATCTTTGATAGGTCAAGATGCTTGATCCATGGTGGCAACCCCTAACCTTAGGATCGGCCAAGGTAGGGTTCAAAATTGAGAGAGGGAAAGGGAAAAATCATTAGAGGAAAGATGTTAGCCCTCACCTTAGAGTAATTTCCCTCCAATTTCTACTCCTTTCTTCTCTCCTTCTCTTCTCTTTTCCTTAGCTCTTTTTCTCTCATTCACTTGGATGTAGGGGACGACCATGGGAGAGTGGAAGAGGTGGAGTTTGTGAAAAGACAATGAGAATGGGAGGACCAACAAAACTTATCTCATTTGGTGACTTAAAGACTTTTACTTTACATTAATTGGTTTCACCAACCTTATGAGATATTTTTTAAGATCTTTTCTTTGCTTTATGGTGGTGGTCATCTAAACCACCACCAAGACCAGCGTGTGTAAATTTTGAGGTGGGGTAGCTTGGTCTCCATTTGACCAATTTTAACCCCATTTGGCCACCAATTTAATAAATTAATTACTTAATTAATTTGATAATTACCTTAGGTTAATTCATTTGTATTTAACCTAATTCCCATTATTCCACCCATGGTTGACCAAGTCAACCATAGTGGCCGGCCCCACCAATCATTGGCCCACACGCCACCTCACTTGATGAGGTGAAGGTGGGTCCCACTTGGCCACATTACCTTGGTTTACTTCCAAATAACTTAAATGATTAAATTTCATTCCATTCATTCTAAATGGATCCCCATTGGGCCCATGGCCCAATTACATTTCCATCTATCCCATTTACCTTAGAGCACAACAGTCTTGACCTATTGGGTCCCCAAATGGGTATTTGACCCAATTTGACCTCCCATGGCCCAATTGGCCATCATTAACCACTTACATAATTTTAAAATCCACTCCATGGTCTATTGGGCCATAATTGGGCCTTTGTCCAAATTTTGGCCCATTTACCCCTTTATTTCATAAATTTTCCAATTTTCATCCTTAAAATAAATAATATTCCCATTTATATTAATTTTAAAAATTCCGGGCCCTTACATATTCAGAAGAGTGCTTAAATACGAAAACATAAACACACAATGATCAAACACCAGAAGACCAAATTTATAGTGGTTTGGTTAGCCAACCTACATCCACTCTTAGAATTAACTCAACCCTGAGCTATCCCCAAATCCATTAAGTGGGACTTATATCCTCACAATTAGAGTAGGAATTTCACCTCACTCAATCGAATGGGAATTTCACCCACCACATGTAGAATAGGAATTCCACCTATTAATTTGGCTGGAAATTCCACCCACCACATGTGCTAGAGACGACGCTCTAGATTTTTATAGTGGTTCCGGAGCCAAGCCTCTTTAATATACTTTCACGAGACAAAGGTTTTAAACAAAATTAAAACCAAGAAGCACTTGCCTATGTGTGCTTCTTCAAGATCCACCCAATGTGTGCCGACGCTCCGTCTTATAGCCGTCGTAGAACAATCCCAATTTTAGGGTAACTAGTAAACTAGTTCTACCAAATCTTTCCTAGTTTATTATCCTTTCGCCTCTCTCTCTCTCACAATCTCAATCCATATGATTGGTTGTATTAGATTCCCCAAGTGTAGGCACAAGAGAGAGAATGAACCTTTTGTTGGCCCTTGTTTAAGCTCACTGATATTGATGAGGGTCCAATGAATTTCCCAAAGGATGTCAAACTGGTTGTACAAGGATTGGTATTTATAGAGAAGACAATTAGTTTTTCGGGACAGTCCAGTGCCGAAAGGTCGGGCGCACCGAGGGGTCGGTGACTAAAAATATTACCCTTCAACTACCTGACCATTGAGCATTAAATGCACTTCCAACGGCACAAATTATATCTGACCGACAGGTCTGTGTTATTGATGGGTTGATAGTCATGGCACCAAGAGGTCGGTCCATACGAGAGGTTCGGTTTGGTGTACCACCATGTTGACAGAGTTTCAAGTCTAGAAACTAGTCTTACCGAGACCGACATGTCATCCTTATTCGATGTGTCGGTCCTGGTACTCTCGACCGGCCTGTATTACCGATATGTATGTTTTCTCGAGAGTCCTCCTGAGTTCTAAGTTCCAGAACTCAGAAGTCCTTATCGAAGAGTCGTTTGACCACAAGGGGTCGTTTCAGCCTTTCAACGAGGGGTCGGTGCATACGAGACTTTCACTCAAAGGCACACCCAGAATGACAGTTCTATGATGCAGAACCTTTGTCAATCTGGCCGACCAGTTTTTGACCACGATGGGTTGATCCTGTCTCCACCGAGGAGTCGATGAGAGCGACTGGTCGAGCTGATAGTGAACTTAATTCATATTTCCAAGTTCGTTTCCAATTCACTATCAAGCTTACTCTCTAGGTTTTTTCACGATTTTACCATTTGTTCAGCTAAGCCTAGGAATGGTCCTTCTAAGGTGTGGGTACCAGCTAAAGTCATCTATGGCCAAATACTTGTTTTGTGATTGCCATAATGATGAGCTTCAATCCGGTGGAGTATGATCTTCAATCTTGATCGTCTTGAGTCTTCAATCTTCTAACAAGTGCTTCTTCCCGAGTCATGGAATTGACAAACTTAGGGACTTGGCAAGCCGGGCAGTAACATACCATCCCTATAAGATTTACAAATTTGAGGGATGAAGTGTGTGTGTTTGTGATGCATGCAAGTCCACAAGTCAACAATTTTTGTAAACCACCATTGAATGCCAATGAAAGTCCATACATTCTCACAATTTTGTGCCATTTGAAGATTCAAACTATTTCACAAATACATGCACAAAAACTTGGATCTTTGATCACTATACCATTATAAGTCGAACTTGAAATTTTTGATCCAATCCAAACCAATGACCTTGGCCATATTTTAATTTACAAACTCAATCGACATTGCCCATATGTGATGTCATATGATGAGGTATTCTTAGGTCTAGCAAAAGCTTGGTGCTTATGAACCAAAATCATTCCTCATGATGTATACCAATGATGGAAATAGGAATGAAAACCAAAAGCACACAAATAATACATTCATTTCACATTCTAAATACCAATATAAAGCATAGAGATGAAGTATGAGAAAATATATGGCATACTAAAAATGTCCAACATGTTAGAGTTCAAGAGATGCCATGAGCAACAAACACTTGCAAAAATATTTTCAAATGCACCAAGATATTCCAAAGAGAGGGTGCAAGAGAGAAATGATCTCCATGTAAAGCATACAAGTGTTTGCCAAACAAATTTAGCTCCCATGCTTCTAAGCACATTTACCATTCAAATTGGAATTCTCCATTTAAGTTCAAAATCTTTGAATGGTGCATGAATGGATAACCAAATTGAACTTTTGATCATATTTTGATCAACATTACCATTCACAAACATGGAGCAAATTTCATTCCACAAGAAATTCACAAATTTTGTAATTTGGAATGAAATAACACATTGTATGTGCACAAGATCATCTCAAAATCAAGATTCTACCAATTTAAAATCAGAGATGGAAAAACAGTTTATGCAAGCACATACAAGAGTAATACATGAGGCAACGTACAACATTCATTCATTCCCAAAAGATGCACAAATTATATGACATATAGAATGAGATGAACCAAGACATAATCCAATATTAAAACATAAATTGCAAGCCAACATGAAAAGACACACTCAACACAAAAATATACCAGATTTAAAACCATGGAATGCAACATAAAAATCAGAAGAGGGGTTTTTAACCAAAATCTTCTGTGCACAGGCGATACATCGTCCTAGCGATCGGTCGCAGAGCTGATCCAACATCAACTGGTGATTGGTCGCCATCCATAAGCATCAAGAAGGATACACAACATCAGAATAACACATCGAAACCATAGTGGTTTTTTTACATGTCTAGTTGTGCCTCAAGGGGTCACAATAATTATTACATTGTCAAGTGAAAGTCCGGGCTAGAACAATGTTGAGTCCTGGGGAGGGGGGGCGAGGGATGAATAGGACCTTTCAAAATTTATATCCCTTTTTAAAGCTTAATCTATAATAGCCTGAATTTTTAAATCAACATATATATGGCATTTATTTATTTTAATAATGGAAAAATTGGAATTTTGATGTTAAGGATATTAAATGGATCAAATTTTGGGGCAAAGGTCCAAATATGGTCTAATGGACCATAGATTGGATGGAATTCATCTGAGGGGTCAATAATGGTCAAAGTGGGCCCGATGACCCAATGGGTCAAAATGAGTCAAGCTCTAAGGTAAATGATAGAAAATAATTTAATTGGGCCATGGGCCCAATGGTGACCCAATTGATTGAAATGGGTTGAATTGGAATTAAACCACCTAAGTTAATGATGAGATGGTTAAGATGGCATAAACAAGTGGGGCCCACCTCCACCTCACCAAGTGAGGTGGCGTGTGGACCAAGGAAAAGGTGGGGCCGACCATCATGGTTGACTTGCTCAACCATGGATAAGTTAAGGGGACTAAAGAGAATTAAAGTAGATTAAGTTGATTAAATGATTTTAAATCATCTAAGTTAAGATTAATGGGGTTTAAGTGATGTGGCCGAATGGGGCCCACCTCCACCTCATCAAGTGAGGTGGCGGGTAGGGTAGGTGTTGGTGGGGGCCGTCCACCATGGTTGACTTGGTCAACCATGGTGGATTTCTTAGAAAGAGAAGTTAATGGAATTAATTTAAATAGGAATTAATTAACCTAAGTAAGGATCTAATTTAATTAATTAGGTTGGTCAAATTAGGGTCAAGTGAATAAGTCAAAGGGGCAAGTCAAAGAGTGGTTTTATCTCATTGAAACCACCCAATGAAACACAAAAGAAATCATGGACTTAGGGTGGTGGTTTCATCTCAACCACCACCACTCAAGGTATGAGGACCCATACCTCTCATCATATGGTCAAGAGGTCAAAGGGAGGAAGAACAAACCACTCCCTCACAAAGAGGCCAAACCGTTGGCTTGGTGGTGGTTTGGTCTCAACCACCACCACCAAGGACAAGGAGCCCATACTTGGTGGGTGAAGGCCATCATGGAAGTGTGTCGTCTAAGGAACCAAGGATGGATGGCTTTCACCTTACCACTCAAGCCACTCTCATTCCTCTCCTCCTGCCTCTCACCACCGTCCCTCATCTCTAAGGAAAAGAAGAAGAAAAACTTCAAAGAAGAAGAGAAGAAAGGAGAGGAAAAAGGGTGTAAGCAAAGGCCCACCACTCCAAGATCAAAGGTTGGGATCTTATTTCTCACCATCTCCTCCTCTCCCTCTCTCAAAATCTAACCCTACCTTAGCCGAACCCTAACCTTGGAGACTCCATCTTGATCAAGCACATAGTGGCCGAACAACAAGGAGAAGAAGAAGAGAAAGGGCTAAGGAAATCAAAAGGAGAAAGAAAGACCGGAGGAGTCGTCGGTGTGGTAAGAAATTCTTAAACAAGAATTTATATTTTTAAAAAAGGATAAGATGTGTTATGGAATCCATTTCTTAGAATGAATGGTGGCCACAAATGTTATGGGCCTTAGATCTAAGATCCATTCAATGATAAGATGAGGAATGGATGAAATGGAAGAGATAGATTAAGAAAAATGAATAGACATTATGGACACCATTAAGATTAATCAAATATGGAAGTATGGGTGTTTTAAGGAATTTTAGGCCATAGGGTTCGGCCATGTAGTATGGCCGAACCCCATGGTGAACAATTAAGAAATTTAAATAGGGTTTTTGGGATTAAGAACCATGAAAGGGTAACCTATGGTGTCAAGATGATTTTGAGTAAAAATTAATGATTTTTTTAAAGGGGTTTTAAACAAGAAAATCATGGGATATGTAAATGATTTAATGGCCTCCAAAAATGGTGAATGAAGGAGAATCATGAACCATGGGTTCGGCCATGGTGTATGGCCGAACCCTATGGTGATGGAATGACGAATTAAATGGCTATGAAAGTATGGAAATTAATGGAGAAGGTTAATGGTAATTAAGTGGATTTTTTTAGGTATTTTAAACAAGGTTTTAAATGAGTGGAAATGAGGTTTTTAAAATAAAAATTATGGACCATGGGTTTGGCCATGGTACATGGCCGAACCCCATTGGGAGACTTTGAGGAAAATTTGTGGTCTTGGAACCATGGAAAATAAAATGGAATGATGGTTAAATTAAATGGACCAAAGTATATCTCATGATGATTATGAAAGGGTGATTTAAATGTATGATTTAAATCCATTTATGGTAGGATCAAATGAGGTAAAATGGACCCAAGAAAAATGGAAAATAAGCATCATGGGTTCGGCCATGGTGTATGGCCGAACCCATGACCCATTTGTAGGTCATGTTATGGGCAAAAAAAAAATTGAATTATGTATGGGATTAGATGATTGGAAATTTAATTAAATTAAGTGGCTGATTTTAGGGATGTTATGTCATGGTCATTAAATCATTAATGGGACTAAGTATGTGGATGAATTATGGACAAAAATGTACATGGATGGAGGAGATATTAAACCATGGAAGTATAGTGACAAAACCGTAATTATTGGCCACAATGAAGAACCATGGGTTTGGCCATGGTACATGGCCAAACCCCATGTAGGTTGGACATGAACTTGGATACATTAAGATGATATTATGAGTGATTAAATGAAGCTTAGGGTTGCTGCCTTTTAGGCTCACAAAATTAGAATGTTTAAATGGGCAAAATTTGGAATTATGTATGTGTTTAAATCAATGAAAATGAGGCTAAGTTAAGGGTGATTTTGATAAACTTGTAACATAATTAGGGATCATTAATGGATCTTAGGTTGTGATCAGTTAGGGACTTAATCATGGATAAAATATGGACTAATTTGGTAAATGTATAATAAGGTATCGGGACGTCGCAAACGGTACGCGATCGGCGACCGGATTATCGAACGAAAACTTAAAGGGACGCTAAGCGGTATTCGGTAGGATTCCTACCTTTTTGTAAGCCGTGGATTATGTGTATGTGATGGTTTCCTTGTTTTATTTCGATAATTATATGATTTATTTTAAGATGGATTTTAAATGCTATGGATTATACTTTAATGCTATGGTTTGGACTGTACTATGGACGATATCATTTTGAGATATAATTATGAACATAGGGGTATTTTAGTAATTTAAGCGCCGTACTTCCTTACTATCTAAAACTGGTAGGATAGTCTCTATTATAATGTTCCGCATGTAATTATATTCCGCGAGCTTACTTCCTACGCGTGAACCGTTCTCGTGGACTTCGTTCCGCACACGCATAGGGTTGGCCAGTTAAGGGCCGGGCTTTAGAAGCTCGGACTTAACTCACGTCGTAACGTCTGCGCCTGTTATCACCGTTATTAAAAAAAAAAATATTAGACTCTGATTTCGGTGAAAATGGGGCGGGCATTACATAATCTACAACTTATTGTGCGGCGGAATAAATTTTGAACACAGAAAAATAACATTTTCACCTAATTTTCAATTAGTTAGCCTTGATTTTGTAATTAAAAATGCAGTTAATGTAATTTCTTAGTTTTGTAGAGAAAACGGAAAGTACAGGAAAACAATCTCAATTCAATGGATAATTGCAAGTTTGGAGCTTAAAATGGAAGACCTAGAATTTTAATAATTAATTTCTGACCACCTTTAGGATTTTTAATATAAATTGATTAATCTGGATCCAAGTATGAGAGTCTAGATTAAATCAATATTTTTAAACTTAAGTGGTGAGATTGATTATTAAATTCTAGAAGAGAGAACATGCAATTCAAGAGACAAAAGCTGAAATTCAAGATCCATGGGCCAGAGATCCACTTCAATTTGGCCAATCTATGCTTCACAGGCCAACATTGGGCCAGGCCACAAGCAGTCCATGCGCATTTTATACAATGGGCTAGGCCAATGTGCACTCCAAGTCCAACAAAGGCCCAAGTCCTCAAGCTCAAGTCTAAGTTCCATTGGAGGCCCATGTGCTCATTTAGAAGCCCAATTAACCAAGTCCAATCCAATAACCCAATCTAAAGCCCATACTCGAAAGTCCACCAAAACCCTAAGTCCATAACCCATCTACATGCCCAAGCCTTGTCCAATCGAAATTCATATCCACCATCCATTATCTATCTTCAATCTCAACCCTTCATCTCATGCATCAAAATTAGGTAAACCTTAGAGTCTCCATTCCATATCCATTGCATACATTTATCATCCTAGATCTAGTCCATTCATCTCATCATCCATCTTGATCAACCTTTAAATCTCAACCCTCCATTAGGAATCTTACCTTTTATATATTTTATTTTAATAAACAAAATCCTTAGAACCATTAGATCTAAACCAAAACCAATCATAGCATCTAACCAAACTTGGAACCCAAGCAACCCTAATCCTATCCATGCGCATATGGTACATCACCAACACATCATCTCCTAATCCTTCTCACTCCACACGATTTTCCCATGTCTTTGCCACCTCATTTGAAATTCCTATGTAGTCAACCCTCCACATCACCAACTATCATCTCAACCATTCATTCACTCCAACTTTAGATCCCAACCATACATTCCATGCATTTGATAAAACCCTAATTCCACATGTAAAATTCGACCATAGCTATCCAATCCCTACCTTTTCTCATTTCCTTGCTTAAACACCAAGATAACTCCTCCTCCAAGCAATCTAAATTTGTGTACACCTATAAACCCTAACCTTTTCAACTTCAAATCTCCACCATCCATATTTTTTTAGATCGAACCAAGTCATCAATTCACAGCTTAAACCAAGATTTAATCCCAACCATTCATTCAAACCTAGGGCCTATAAATAGAGCACTGAGGCACACCATAGAATTCAAATTTGATCTGGAGCTTGAAAGGACTGAAGATTGGAGAAAGCGCAAAAAGACAAGGAGCCTACACGATTTTTACATGTGAGCAATCATATTGAAATTTTATTTTATTGTCATTGTGTATTTATTTTCCAAATCTTATACTTTAATTCTTTCATTAAATAACTTCAAAATATTCCTTTAGAACCCTCAAACATCCAATTTTTGGATTTCTTTTATGATTGTTTTAATTCGATTTTTAAGTTTATATTCTTTATTTATTTAATTGGACATGAAATAGTTAGAACTTAGGTTGTAAATGTTGAATCTAAGTTACTAAGGTACGGTTATTTAAATTAAAGTTTATGAATTTTAACTTTGATGATAGGCAAGAATTGAAGTTTGGATTTTTACGCGAATTTCAGATCTAGATATTGTATTTATTTACACATTTTGGATGATGAATGATCTATTTTGAAAATTCTCCCTTGGTGCTAGAACACGATTGACCCTAGAGGGGGGGAGGTGTGAATAGGTCAATCTAAAAATCGTTGGTATAATCGTTGCATGTGTATGTGTTAGCAAATGTGATTAAGTAATCAACACAAGAAATTAGCTCTAACACCACAAGCACAAGGACACAAAATATATAGTGGTTCGGTTAGCCAACCTATATCCACTGTTAGGACTCGCTCAACCTTGAGCTATCTCCAATTTCACTAAGTGGGGACTTACACCCTTACAATTAGAGTAGGAATTCCACCTCACTCAATCGACTGGGAATTTCACCCACCACAGTAAAATGGGAATTCCACATATTTATTTGGCTGGGAATTCCACCCACCACATGTACCAGAGACGATGCTCTAGATTTTTTTTAGTAGTTCGGAAGCCAAGCCTCCTTAATCCACTTTTACAGGATAAAGGTTTTAAAATAAAATTAAAACCAAAAAGCACTTGCCATGAAGTTCTTTCTCGAAGATGTGTGCTTCTCAAAGATACACCCAATGTATGCTCGAGCTAAACCCGACGCTACTCCTTGTAGCCGTCGTTGAGCAATCACAATTCTAGGGTGACTAGGAAACTGGTTATACCAAATCTTTCCTAGTTTGTATCTTTTATTTCCTCTTCTCTTTCTCTCTTTCACTAACTCAATCAATACATTGGTTGTATTTGATTCTCAGGTGTAGGCACAAGAGAGATGATCGTTCATTACAGTGTGTGACTTTTCTCAGTTCAAGGAAGATGATTAAACGATCACACAACAGTCATATTTATAAAGGAGTCATCACATTTTTTTCAAACTGTCCAATACCGACAGGTCGGGGGCAACGATGGGTCGGTGTTTATATTTATTACCATTCAACCACCCAACCGTTGTACATTAAATGCACTCCCAACGACATTATTAAATCATGGTCGACAGGTCAGTGTCACCGATAGGTCAACAGTGATGGCACCGAGAGGTCGGTCCATACGAGGGTCTAGATCTGGGGCAACACCATGCAGACAGAGTTTCATGTCCCGAAAATTGTTAGGCCCAGAACGACATGTCGCCCTTTACCGAGGGGTAGGTCCTGGTATTCTCGATCGGTCTTGAATTACAGAGATGTTTGTTTTCTCGAGAGTCCATTTGAGTTATAAGTTTTAGAACTCAGCATCGACGAGTCGTTGAGTACGAGGGGTCGTTAAGTTCATGACGAGAGGTTGGTGCATATGAGACTCTCGATCAGAGGCATATCTAGAATGACAGTTCTACGATCCAGAACTTTGTCAAACTGGCTGACCAGTCTTTGACCACGATGGGTCGATCCTATCTCCACCGAGGGATCGATGAAAATTACTAGTCGAGCTGACAGCGAACTTAATTCATATTTCCAAGTTCGCTTCCAATTCACTGTCAAGCTTCCTCTCTAGGCTTTTTCATGATTTTACCATTTGTTCAACGAAGCCTAGGAATGGTCCTCCTAAGGTGTGGGTATCATCTAAAGTCATCTATGTCCAAATACCTATTTTGTAGTTGGCATAACGATAAGCTTTAATCTGGTGGAGCATGATCTTCAATTTCGACTACCTTGAGTCTTCAAACTTCTAGTAAGTGCTTCTTCCCGAGTCATGGAATTGACAAACTTAGGGACTCGGCAAACCAGGGCACTAACAATATCCCCCTTTGTCAATTTCATGACAAAATCTAGAAGCTAACCCTATTACAAATCCACCCTTATTACATCACATTTGAATACAAAACATTACATTCTTTACATGTACATATTCAAATGGAAAACAAGATTATGATCTTTGCATATTCTTGTTCAGCTTGCTTCATTTCATGTTTTCTTGTTCAAGCACATAAGCAAGCAACACTAAATAATCATTAGAGGGGTTAGTCCAAAACATAAATCTGCATCCATGGACTAAACAAGATTAACATTCATTTTCTCCCATACACCAATGATTTCCTAGCCACCAACACTACACATAGCTTATCTGAGCTAACAGTGTTGAGAAGATTTTCTCTCCCAATCTTCTTTGAGTTTGAAGTCCCAAACTCCAAGCATAGACATTCTCCCATGTCCATTGGCTTCTTCATATTCCTCCCCTTTATGGCTCTCTCTTTCTAGAGGCCCAAGCACTTACGCTTCACCAATTACTCTCCATAATTGGTTTTGATGTCTTATTGCTTCTACTAATTTCTCCCCCATTTTGTCATATAATTGACAAATCTTTAGTAGGCAGACATCAATTGGATTTCAAGCACTCTCTCATGCTTCTTGCATTTAGTGCTTTCATGAGTTCATTTCCAACTCATTTAATCTTTCCATTTATCAATGCATGCTTCTCATGCATTCAAGCATTGATCTCCCCCACAGTATAATGCAAACTGCAATTGCATTACTTTTTTTTCTTCTTCTTCCCCTTTAAGAGATGTGATGTCATAAAGGTGTTCTCCCAATGGGGTCAAGCTAACTTACCTAGCTTCCCTTTTTGGAATCTTCTCCCTCATTCTCCAAGCTATCTTTTCTAGCTTCTTTGACTCAACTCCTCCATAAACCTAGTTGCCTCTAAGTTTATTTTTCTCCAAGCTTTCTTTCAAGCTTGCATTATCCTTCCTCCCTACACTGTCATGACCGGTGAAAGATGATAAACAACACATATTTTGTGCTCCCCCAAAGTCCAAAGATGTGTGCAACATCACAGCCTGATCCCTATCTCCCTGACATGTTAATACAAAATCAACTCATTCAAACGAGCATGTTAGTTTATTTAACAAAAAACATGTTAACCATAGACAAAAGATAGAAGGCATTCAAACACAGCAATGCACACATCAAACCATATCATATCATTGATAAAAAAAATATATTCAGTACATATGGTTTTGAGGGGGCCATCATGGATGCTCAGACAAAATATCAAAAGATATAGTTTTTCAAAATTCAACATGAAGAACTGTAACACCCTGGATTTTCAAGTTATGAATATATATATATATATATATATATATATATATATATATATATATATGGAAATTGTCCATTTAATTGGTGAATTAATGGAAATAGACCTTAGATGGGTAAGGTGTTGGGTCAATTGCCCAATTAAGACCCAACGGATTATGGATATGGTTCAATTGAAATAAATGGATAAGATTTATTTAATTGGGTCAAGGTTGTCAATTGGGTCAAATGCCCAATTGGGACCCAATGGGTCATGGTTGACTTGGTTCACCACCAAGTAAGTTCAAGCTTAATTAAATTAGGGCTGAATTAAGTTGGAAATAGAATCAACTAATTGAGTTGATTTTAAGTGAGTTGAGTTAAAGAGATGAGTTGAGTGGAAGTTAATGGGACTTTGATCTTAGGTGAGTTAGGTGATAAGATGGAGAGTTACATCTCATAAGATCAAACCTAAGGTGTTCACACGTTGGAAGTGGGAGTTTCATCTCATGGGATGAAACTCCAAGTGGATTATTAATGAGGGTTAATGAGGAGGTGAAGGGCTTTTGGTGGTTACACAAGGCATAATCATAGCACACATTGGAGCATGGAGGGTTTCCATCTCAAGATGGAAACCCAAGGGTCATACGTTGGGAGTGTTTCATCTGATGGGATGAAACCTCCAAATGGAACATTAAGGAGGGAGGTGAAAGGTCATGGGAGGAGTTACAAAAGAGCATCACCAAAGGACACCACCCTTGGCCGACCCTCATTGATCAAGACATGGAAGGTGAAGGGTTTGGATGTTACACAACACAAGGTTAACCAAGATGCATACACGTTGGAACATGGAAACCCAAGGGCCATATGGTTGGGAGTTTCATCTCATGGGATGAAACCCCCAAAGTAAGTATCAATGGGGAGGTGAAGAGCCATAGGAGTTACAAAAGGGGTATCAACCAAAGGATACCACCCTTGGCTGAACTACATTGGGCAGTAAAGAGAATTATTTGCTTTATCTCACTCTCTCCCTCTCTCACACAAGGCCAACCACTCTCAAGACAAAGGGAGAACACTTAGAGTTATTATTTTAAATCTTCTCTCTTTCTCCCTCTCTCAAATCTATACCTCTTGGCCGAACCACTCCAAGAGATTTTATCGAGATCAATCTCGGCCAAGGATCAAGGAGGAAGAAGAGGCTAAAGAAGAAGAAGATCAAAGGAACAAGAAGGAGTGAAAGAAACAGGAAGAGTCGCGGAATTGGTAAGTACATGATGAGATTATTAAGATAGTGTTTCATGTGTAAAAACAATTAAGGACAAAGGAAGGGCTAAATGAGGTTCGGCCATGATTTGTGGCCGAACCCCATCAAGGAATATGAACATGGGTACATGATTTTCAAGAGGAAGTGCTGAACCATAGGGTTCGGCCATGTTGAATGGCCGAACCCAATAAAAGGACATTAGTTATTTTTAATGGATTTGAAGGATGAAAATCATAGATGTATGTTAGTAATTTTTAAAAGGGTTTAAAGGGTTTAAATGGATGTATGTATGAGAACCATCAAAGGATCAAATCATATATGTATGATACATTTTTAAGGAAAATAAGGAACCATAGGGTTTGGCCATGTTGTATGGCCGAACCCCATGGAAGAGTATTAAGGATTTTAAAGGGTGTAAATGGATATATGTTGGTGAAGAACCTTGGACCATGGGTTCGGCCATGGGGTATGGCCGAACCCCATAAAGAATTATGGAATTATGTACATGTATTTAGATCATGGAAATGATGGATAGTTGTTGGTAATTTTAATTGATTTTAAATATGGTTAATGAGGATCCAAAAGGATGAACCTAAATGTATGGTTAAAACCCCATGGAGGGACATTGGTTTATGGACTTAAATATTGTAATTGATTTAATGGAGAACATAGAAATGAGACCTCATGGGTTCGGCCATGGTGTATGGCCGAACCCCATGGACCATTTTTAATGGGCCATTTAGAGATTTAAGCATGATTAGAAATCATTAATGGTTTTATGTTTGTAGATCAGTTATGGACTTAGGCATGTTTAAATGAATGAAATGTTTAGTCATGATCTATGTTATGGACTTAAGTATGGATAGGTAAATTAGGAGATTACCTATGGAAGGAAATAATGGCAAAGATGTAAATAGGTGAAAATGATGGACCATGGGTTCAGCCATGGTGTATGGCCGAACCCCATGGGGAATGTTTAATGGATTTAGGGTGTTAATAAGGTTAAATGATTAACTTATATGTGTTTGGTTTAATGAATCAAAGATGATATGATCTTGGACTTAATTTAAAAGATCAAAAGACTAAGGGCACAAAACCAAGGGAGTGAGGTTCGGCCATGTTGTATGACCGAACCCCACTAAGGAATATTTGTGGACTTAGGGTTTCTTAGATGGTTAAACTTATGTGGATTGGTTAATAAATGAAAAGAGAGACCCAAATTCAAGTGGGTGAGGTTCGGCCATGTTGTATGGCCGAACCCCACAAAGATGTGTTATGGACTTAGACATGATTAGAAATCAAATAGAACATGGGTTTGATTGATTGATATGTAATAAGGTAATAGGACCTCACAAGCGGTGTACGATCGTGAGTGATTTCCGGACGAAAACGCAAGGACACCTTAGTGGTCATTGATAGGATTCGTACATCATTAAAACCATGGACATGTATTATGTATTTATGATGATTTTATTTCATGTTTGATAAGTTATTTTGGTATCAAACAATATGTTGCAATTATGGGATTTTCATGCTATATTTTGTAATATTCCATAGCATGTTGGCATTTGCATCTCATGCATGGCATGGGAGGGGTGAAATGTAACCGGAGATCCACACTCCGTCGGGGCGTCCATAAGACAATCGTGGGGGATACCTTGATGTGCATTATCCCATCAAGAGGTAACCGGAGACCACACTCCGTCGGGGCGTCCGTATGACAACTGTGGGGATACCTTGATGATGAGTTTTCCATCAAGAAGATACCTTGTTTGAGGATACCTTGATGAGGAGATTCCATCAAAAGGATGTTTTGGTGATTGTGTTATGGCTGATGGGTGGGACTCATGGCATATGACACTCATGGCATGGCATTGATTCAACATGATTATGATCTCTATTATCATGCAATGTTTCTGGTTTTTATCTGTATGATTGGATCTCTATTATCATACATTGTTCGGATACGATGTTTTACAAATACTATATGATGTATTATATCTGGATTTTTATACTAACCCATGTGTTTGACCCTAATTGGAATACCTACTGGGCCCGTTGTCTAACGCCCTACTTCTACCCTAGTTGATGACACAGGGAATGGACGAAACGAAGGACGAGATCGGAGCCAAGCTTAGGAGCTTGGATGTTTTAGTTTCATTTTAATTAAGCTATTCATGGACAATGTAGTTTGAGTAACTAGCATTTGGGAATGTAATAACTTAGATTATTTGCTATGGTTTGAATGTTAACTTTGGATATGTTAACTTAAGATAATTATGATTAAGTGATGGACCTCCTTGCTATCTAAAATAGAATAGAATTGTTATTCTATTGTAATTTCGTATCTATGATTTATTCCGCATGCTAACTTGAGTACGTGTGAACCGTTTTAGTGGACTTGGTCCACGCACACGTATTGTTGGCCAGTTAAGGGTCGAGCTTTGGAAGCTCGCACTTAGCTCGCGTCTTGGCATCCCGCTCTCTCTCACTCTTCTATTAAAAAAAAAAATAGACTCTGATTTTCAGCACGACCATCCTGTGGAGGTGTTGGATGAGAAGGGGATCGAGAATATGGAATTGTACTATCAGATCTGGCAGAGGAGGAGACAACAGAGACTAGATCTTGGACAGACCACCTGATGTTATCTAAACTTCTTTCAAGGTAGTCTACTCTCATTTCCAATGTGAATACCCTTCCGCCCAGACTGACATTCTCTTGAGAGGGATACTGGTATTTTTCTTCTTCCTCAGTGTCTTTCCAAAAGTCCTCAGAACGATGACTTTCTTCCTCACTGTTGTCATCATGGATAATGACATGGTCTTCGTTACGAGTTCTAAGACCATTCTCCTCGTCTGCATCTTGTCTCCTCCCCACACGACGCTCTTCGACGAAGATGACATCATTGTCAATGATGGGGTCTTCTTCAACCTCTGGTTGGATTTTCTGGTGAGAACTGGATTCTGGTCTGCAGGGAGAGAACTTACCAGCTTGAATAGACGTAGGATTTTATGAGCTAGGGCTAGGGAAAGATCGAGATGCTGATCTTTTGGTTTTTTTGGCCCACTGACTGGTTTCACCTCGTTCTTCAGAGGTCTGAGGGCATGACAAGGCCGCCATCTTTATGGGCATGGCTTTTCCAAGAGGAGATCCTCAAACAGTGGCTTGGAGCAGGATGAGGTGAAGACTGAGCCCAAACTAATCTAAGAAAATCACAAAAATTGTGATTTTCAGGCTTCTAGGGACGGGAGGAACAAAAACCCTATGGTTTTTTGGACGAGAAATCACTCCGAGAGGTCCTATCAACTGGTCTAGGGCACGAGAGGCAAAAGAGGAACCACTAGACCTTCGCGGGAGAGGAGACGGAAAATTCGAATGAATTGTCATTTTCGCAGAAAAGGGTCCCTTTTAATTTAAACATTTTGTCTCACGGACATGTCGTTTCCATCGACAGGTCGACCCTTTTGACAATTTTCTCCCTTTCTAACAGTTCTTGATTTAGCACAGTACCGACATGTCTATCACACTGGTCAGTCTATTTACCGACATGTTGACTATATACCGAGAGGTTTAGATAACATAGCAATCATCCTTGATTTGTGCAACTTGATGAAATCCTATTCTAAGCACGACATACACAGATTTATTCTAATATGATAAAATACACATATGCCAAACATAATTCATCAAATCATTAAACCATGCACAAGTTCAAGATTTACATTCTAAAACACACAAAGTTCAAAATACTTTGAACGGAATGTATGGCTTTCCAAGTAGAATATGTATTATAGCCAAGAAGAGTACATTATCGACTTGTAGTTAGCCAATTTTTCTCTCCTCATGTCACGTCACTTTTCTGCTATGTGAACTTACATGGTCTCTTGTGAGTCCATTTGTAGTGGTCTAAGATATGGAAGTGAATCTTAAACCAAAACAAAACATGAATGATGGTCTATCTCCTAGGTATAAAGATTGTGGCATTTGGTGTTGCATACACACCCTTATGATCATACCTCTGATAACCAACTTTGGAATCCTTCAACTCTTTTAAGACATGATTCAGTTGTCTTAACAAAGAGTCTTGCCTTGTGTCTACCTTCCTTGCATTTCTTTTAAGGTTAGGTGTTGGTGCTTGTCTTTTAGGCATAGGCTTTATTGGATTGTGCCTTTTAGCTTGTGCTTGCCTTTCCAAGTGTCTCTTCCAATGATAACAATTTCTTTTGAAATGCTCATCCTCGTGACAGAAATAACACTTTCACGTTGAAGGGTGAGAGACACTTGTCTTTCCAAACACCCCATGGTTCATAGGTTCTTTGGTGGATGAAGCACCAAGACCAGACCTATCACCATATTGTTTATCCAACCCTATGAGTCTTTTAAGTCTTTCAACTCCTTGGGTAAACTTATCTTGGAATTTTTCTTTATGAATTTTTAACTCTTTTAATTCCAAAGATAGTTTTTTAATATCCTCTTTAAGAAGATTATTGTGATGCCACAGATTTTCGACATCCCTACAGTGAATACTTATCTCTTCTTGACGTCTTTTATTATTTTCTTTAAGCTTAGTGTTTTCAATATCTGAGAGTTCAAGTTTAGAGATTAGAAGAGATTTTTCATTTTTCAAATCTTCTATTTGATTAAAGAGGTTAAGATTTTCATTTTTAAGCTTGTTTAATTTTTTGGTCAACCTCTCACTTTCAAGGAACAGGGCACTGTAGGAGGCTTGAAGATTTTCATCATCTTCACTCTCATCATCCTCCGTTATAATTGTGGGATTTTCTTGTTCACCAATGATCGAGGCTATGAGACCTTTTGATACATCAATTTTTCTTTCAGTCTCTTTATCGGAATCATTCTCTTATTCAGAGGTTTCCACATTGGTCATACCCACATTCATAGCCTTCTTATTTTTATCTGAGGGACATTCTTTCATAAAGTGTCATCTCCCCCTATAATTAAAACAAGTCTGCTCCTTAGAAACTTCTCTCTCCTTCCCTTTTCCTCTAATTTCTTCTTGTCTTTTTGGGTATCTTTTATTTGTTTCACCCTTACCCATTCTTCTCAAGTTGTTTCTTTTTATAATTTTTTTGTAAAACCTTTTGGCAAACATTGCCATTTCATCACTTGAGAATTCATCTTCCGAAGAATCTTCTTTTTCTTTTGTTTTCTTTTCTTTTAGGGAAGATTTCAAGGCAATGGATTTGTCCTTTGGTTGTTCAAAGTGTAGTTCATAGGCTTGTAGTGAACAAACCAAATCATCGATGTTCATTAAAGACACATCTTTGTTATCTTCCATAGCCACAACCTTGGACTTGAATCTTTCTGCAAGATTCCGGACAATTTTGGTATGTACCTTGTCCTGGGTATCCCTTCACCTAGAGCGTACATTTAATTCACAATGTCGCCTATCTTGAAATAAAAATCCATGAAGACTTCATCCTCCCTCATTTTAAGAGTATCAAATTGATTTTGGAGGATCTGAAGTTTGGACCTCTTAACTATTGAGGTGCCTTCATGAGTTCTTTCAAGAACTCCCCAAGCCTCCTTTGCAGTTTTAGAGGTCATGATTCGCCTGTACTCGATATCGGATACTCCACAGTTCAGGGCATTCATGGCTTTGCCATCAGCTGTCTGAGCAGCTTTTTTAACAGGGGTCCAAGAGGCAAAAGGTTCGAGTGTCTTAAACATAGTTGAGGTGGATGCTATCATCTTCTCTTCCATGGGTTCCTGTCATCCAGTCTTTACAATATCCCAAACCGATGAATCTATGGAAACCAAGAAACTTTTCATTTTGGCCTTCTAAAAGGCATAGTTTGTTCCATTGAAGTAAGGCGGTTTAGATATTGCATGACTGCCTCCCATGGTGTTCTAGCTTAGATCTGTAACACCCCAATTTCTCAATAACATGAATATTTACGAAAATGCCCCTAGATTGGTAAATTTATTAATTATGATGTTAAATGAGAAAATAGTGGGCCCATTGTTCAAATTAAGATCCTATGAACATATTATAAGGGTCAAATTATAATGGATGGGTAACGTACATCAAATTAGGTCAAAATGGTTAATTGGGTCAAAGAATTCTCAATGGTTGGAATAATTACGAAAATGCCCCTGGATTGGTGAATTCAATAAATGTGATTGTAAATAAGGAAATAGTGGAGCCCATTGCTCAAATTAAGATCATATGAGCACATTATGATTGTCAAGTTTGATTGGATGGGTAATTTCTCAATGAAGTGGATAAATTACAAAAATGCCCCTGATGTGTTAAATTAATTATTTTGTGACGTTAAGTAAGGAAATGGTGGGGTCCATTGCTCAAATTAAGATGATATGAGCACATTATAAATGTCAGGTTTGATTGGATGGGTAATGAACATCAATTGGGTCGAAAATGGCTAAATGGGTCAAAAGGCCCAATTGGACCCAATAAGTCAAAATGGATGATTTGACCATTGTGTAAGCTCAAATTAAATGGGGTTAAGCTGATTTGATTGGAAATCAAGTGGAGTAAAATTGTGTAGGCCTGATGCACATGTGAAAACCAATTGCAAATGACCAAAATACCCATAATTGGGTCATGGAGTCAAAAACGGGTCAAGTAGCCAAAAGTGGACCCAACGGGTCGGGTTGACTAGTTTGACCACAGATGACTGTGTGGGCCCTCAATGGAACTCAAGTGTGAGATAATTCAGCTTGAGTTGGACTGATTTGGAGTGAGTCTAAATTAAGAAAAGAGTTGACTCAAAGATGGAGCATTAAATGTGATGAGTTGGGTTGGAATAAAAATATCTTGAGTTGGGTGAGTTAAAATGGAAATCTAAGGGACTGTAAATCAGTGAGTTTAATGGTAATTTGAAGAGGTTGGCTGGTCTCAAACCAACCAAAACAAGTCCCACACGTTGGGGACTTGTTTTGGTGAGTTCAATGGTGTATGATTAATGGAAAAACATGGGTTTTGAGATGAGTTGCTTGGGGATCTGAATGGCTGCATGGGTAGCTGCCAAGGGGTGCCTTGGAGGGCACCCAATGGCCATCATTTTGTGCATGGATTGATGAGGAAGTGGAGGGGTTATGGTGGCTGAAATACAAAACCAATGAATACCATCACTTGGCCATTTATCATTGCAAAGCCTAAGATTTTCCTCATCTCTCTCTCCCTCTCTCCTCTCTCCAATTCATTGTTCTTCCTAGTTGGAACATCAGAGGATTCTACACTAGTAGATCAAGCACAAAAAAGCAAAAGAAAAGAAGAAATAAATGGGAGAAAACAAGGATCAAAGACAAGGAGGAAGTTCGGAAAATTTGGTAAGTATCTTTATGATATTTTGGTTTAAAAACATAAAACAAGTAGGGTATGTATTGGGCCATGGTCATGGCCGAATACACCAATGTTTAACCTTGATTATAGAGGATTTAAAATGGTGAAAATAACCATTGGATTTGGCCACCATGAAGGGTCGAACCCCATGTAAGAGATGGCTTGGTTTTCATGTTTTGAAACATGAAAACCATGGATTTTGTGGACTGTTTTTGGATTTTGATTTGAGATTTAAATACATGTTTTAGAATGGCTAAAAAACATGGATCTGAATGACATAGGGACTGAAGTTTATATGGTCTAAAATCAGTGGATTAAAAGATGGAAATGGACCATTGGGTTCGGCCACTTAGCATGGCCGAACCCCATGGGAACAAGTGGTTGTTTTTGATATTTTTGGAAATTAAAACCATATGATTTGGGACTGATATTAGATGTTATTGTTGGATTTAAAATGCATGTTTTAAGGAGGTTAAAACATGGATTTGGGTATTGGTTTCAGACCCAAGATTAAGGGTTAAATGTTCAAAACCAAAGGTCATGGTGTTCGGCCAATGAGCATGGCCGAACCCTATGAAATTGGGCTAATTTTTGGATGTTTGTTTGAAAGGTAAAACCTGATTTTAATATACTGTTATTACATGATTATCTGAGGTTTAAAAACAGTAAACATAACCATTGGGTTCGGCCACCATGGAGGGCCGAACCCCATGTAAAAGAATGTTGGTTTTCATGTTGGAAAAACATGTAAACCATAGACTTTTTATGGACTGTTTTTGATGGTTTCTTTGAAAGTTAAAACCTGATATTAATATACCGTTTATACATGATTATTGGAGGTTTAAAAACAGTAAGAATAACCATTGGGTTTGGCCACCACGGAGGGCCGAACCCCATGTAAAAAAGGGTTGGTTTTCATGTTGGAAAACATGGAAACCATAGACCTTTGTGGACTGTTTTTGGGAGATTTTTATGTGATAAGTTACTGATTTTGGGTTGGCCATAGGATGGCTAAACTATGGGCTTAATATGGCTAAGGGCTAGAGCCAATAAGTATTTAAACAAAGGACATCATTGAGCAAAGAACCATAAGGGTTCGGCCATGAGTATGGCCGAACCCCATGGAGTGTTCATGGGTCATTTTATGGATGCATATGTAATTTTAAATAGAATTATGGTTGCTGTTTTATGGCTAAGATGTATGATAAATGATGAAAGATCATTAGGAGAATTGGACTTTATGCTAATTCATAATGAATGGGTTAAATAGCCTAAGCTTATGAGTAGTAGTTGGTAATGGTTCTATGTTGATTTAAAAGGTTTAAAATACCCTAATGGAGAACCATGTAGTAATGGATAAGGGAACCATTGGGTTCGGCCAAAGGTATGGCCGAACCCGATGGAGTAAGTTTGGTGGATTAAAGATTGGACAGACCAATGACAAATCTGTGAATACAAGCCAAATGAAGAGATTGATCAAAAGGACTTATAAGATGTTTTAGGTCTCATATGTGAATGGACATGTAAATAAGATTATGCTTTACTTATTGTTGCATAATAAGGTACCGAAAGTTGAACGACGAACGAGTCGTGACCGGTTAAAGCCTAAGAAAGAACGGACGCTGAAGTGATTCTTCAGTAGGTTTCCTACCTACTTGTAGCCACAGTTTTACCCCAGTTTTCTTATGAGACTTGTTTTATTATATGTGTTTCAAATGATATATTATGCATTAACAAATGGCATACAGGCATTGGCATCTCATGCATAGACATGGGATTATGAATGAGGTTCTACAGTGTTTCAAGTTATGAGTTACGTCCGTCCTCGGTGGTGCAAGTCACGCCAGGAGGACTAACATGATGGTGGCTATGAATGTACATGATGGGGGAGGCTCATTGCATGTGCATACTTCATAGCATTGTTTTACCTGTTTTTACTAATCATGTACTATGATATATATGCATGTTTTATATGCTAATCATGTGGTAGCCCTGATTCGGGAACCTACTGGGTGCATTGATCTAACGTCCTAATTCTATCCTCAGAGGAGAGTGCAGGTACAAGGAAAGGGAAAGAGAAGGTCGACGACCGGGAGGGGAGCCAAGCCTAAGCGCTTGAATGTTGGACTGGACTAATTTATAATTGCTGTTTATTTGATACTTTATTATGGACATGTAATAAAGTAGTTACTTGCTATGGTTTACTTAGGATATTGACAATGTATGGTTGATTTATGTAATTATTATTTGAGACTGGTACTGGATATCTTTTCATATTATTCCGCAGTTAAGTTATACTATTCCGCAAGTTGATGTTAGTTCCATGTGTGTTCATTATCATGGTCTAGTCCATGTACACATGGGTGGCCAGTTAAGGTTCAGACTTGGGTAGTCTGAACTTAACTGTCGTCGTGACGCCGCCCGTTCTCTTCCGATGTTTTATTATTATTTAAAAAAAAAATTAGACTCTGAAATTCACGGAAAGGGCAGGGCGTTACAGTTGGTATCAGAGCGAACATGAGCTCATAACTTAATTGATACCAACGTTACAGTTTGTATCAGAGCGAAACGGGAAGTTGAATCATCGAAGTAAGATTAAGACGGTTTCATGTCTCACTAACGGATAAGAATCCCAACTGACCGACTCTTCGGAGTCCGCTGACTGGGGGCCGGATTAATTTACTTCGAGTGACTCAGACTGAACAATCAATCTGAGAACTACAATGAAAGATAGCAAAGTAAAGTACAGTCATCATAACTGGACATATCAAACATAGCAAAGTAGGATGTACTCCCCTGATATCCCCCATTGAGAAACAAACAACAGGAATTTAGAGATTTCCCCAGAAACAAAAGAAACAAAGAGTGATGATTTGGCAAAATCCCCAAACTGAGAAGTGATACATAATACTTAAGGAGGTTTTCCCCGAGAACAGCAGAACATCTGGATTTTCTCAAATTGAGAAATGATACTCGATATATAGGAAGTTTCCTCAAAAACAAAGAAATACAAAGAGTGCTGATTTGGCAACTTCCTCAAATTATGAATAACACAAAACTTTACTTGGAAGCTAAGTCAACTGATGTTTCCATGACTTAGGAAAAATGTCTCCAAAGGAAGAAGAACATAACGGAGAAGGTTGGAATGGTTCAAACATTCCTGAAGTACCTCCAGAATTACGGAACCTAGTACAAGCGGTAGTCACTTCCGTTCTACAACAACTCGTGAGCGGAAATGGAGACACAAACCCAAATAAAAAACAGGACCAAAAAGGTCGGGGTGGGAGAAATACTTTTTGCTCTCACAAAAGACTCAGACCCTACTTATGGAGATCTTCAGCCTTTACTGGTTTCACTGGAAGTTCCTGTTTCCAGTGTGGTCGACCAGGCCATTTCAAAAGAGAGCGTCCACAGAATGTTAGATCTCCTAGTACCTGCTTCCAATTGATCAGCCGGGTCATTTCAAAAGATTGTGTCCGCAGAATACTGAATCTCCCTATTCCTGTTTCCAACATGGTCGGCAGGGCCATTATAAAAGAGAGTGTCCACAGAAGGGTAGATCTCCTAGCACCTGTTTCCGTTGTGGTCGGCAGGGCCATTTCAAAAGAGTTTGTCCACTGAATGATGGATCTCCTCACTTCAGGAGTTCTCCCCTTAGTCTGGCTCAACAAGCTCAGTCACAAGGATCTGATCGACTAAATACTCTGACTTCTCCTCCAGAGACAATGGAACATGCGGTAATTCAAGGTATGGCAGTAAATCATAGTTTGTATATTTATGCGCTATTTGATATACTGCCTTCGCATCTGTTACTAGCATCGTAGTACAACAAATGCCACTACATTTATTATAGTATTTCTTATTGATAAATGATGACGACTATTGGAGGATATGTAGATTCAACAATTGATATAGTGGCCTCATGGTAAATGTGATGGATCTATGGATGGATGGTATCCATGAATCGATTATACCCATAGGTGGGTTATATTCATGGATGATTATTAACTATGGATAGATAGTACTCACGGGTAGATGAGTTGCTCAATGATTGTTTTCCATGAATGGATTATACCCTAGGCGGGTTATATTCATGGATGGTTATTACTCATGATAGATAATACTCATGGTCAGAGTGATACCAAGGATAGATGGTTTCCATGAATGGATTATACCCAGAAGGTGGGTTATATTCATGGACGGATATTAATAATGGATAGCTTATATTCATGAACAGAGTGATACCAAGGGTGGATTGTTTCCATGAATGGATTATACCCATAGGTCGGTTATATTCATGGGTGATTATTAAACAGGGATAGATGATATTTAATGACAAAAAAAAATTAATCAGGATGGATGTATTTAACCATGGGTGATTATTTCCCTGGTGGTTTGGATTGATGCCGGGTATCGGTATAGTGGAAGTTGGAACAAAAGGTGTGAGTCACATAGAGACATATGTGCAAATGAGGATGTACAAAAAATTCTGAGATACATTTAACGGAAAAGATAAGAGACTAGTGAAACTTGAATGGGAAGCTATGGGTGACTGCCGAGTTAGTCTAGCTAGCTGACTCTGTAGTTAGCCGATGGAGTTCCAGGAGAGTGCAACTAGTAACCTAGTTAAAATGGAATCAGAAAAAGCTTTGAGCATGGGCTCTCATTGACAGACTACCTCACACAGAGAGTAGATGAAAGAACATATTGAGCAGGTACGTATGGAAAATACTATGAGAACAGGTAAAGTGAAACAGAGTAGATTGATCTATGTGAGATCACAAATGACTCACGAGAAAAAGATATAACATGAGACAGAACAAAAGGTGTTACGGAACCAAGCGATTCAATTTGTCAAAGTGGTGTGGATCGACATGGTAATGAAGAAGTCACTTGGGAAATTGAAATAAAAAATAAGAATAGCACACTCTGAGATATTTATGGAATCGTTTAGAACCCTACTTCGCTCGATTTTCGGGACGAAAATTTTAAAAAGAGGGTTATATTGTAACACCCCGATTTCTCAATAAGATGAATATTTACGAAAATGCCCCTAGATTGGTAAATTTATTAATTATGATGTTAAATGAGAAAATAGTGGGGCCCATTGTTCAAATTAAGATCCTATGAACATATTATAAGGGTCAAATTATAATGGATGGGTAACGTACATCAAATTAGGTCAAAATGATTAATTGGGTCAAAGAATTCTCAATGGTTGGAATAATTACGAAAATGCCCCTGGATTGGTGAATTCAATAAATGTGATTGTAAATAAGGAAATAGTGGGGCCCATTGCTCAAATTAAGATGATATGAGCACATTATGATTGTCAAGTTTGATTGGATGGGTAATTTCTCAATGAAGTGGATAAATTACAAAAATGCCCCTGATGTGTTAAATTAATTATTTTGTGACGTTAAGTAAGGAAATGGTGGGGTCCATTGCTCAAATTAAGATGATATGAGCACATTATAAATGTCAGGTTTGATTGGATGGGTAATGAACATCAATTGGGTCGAAAATGGCTAAATGGGTCAAAAGGCCCAATTGGACCCAATAAGTCAAAATGGATGATTTGACCATTGTGTAAGCTCAAATTAAATGGGGTTAAGCTGATTTGATTGGAAATCAAGTGGAGTAAAATTGTGTAGGCCTGATGCACATGTGAAAACCAATTGCAAATGACCAAAATACCCATAATTGGGTCATGGAGTCAAAAACGGGTCAAGTAGCCAAAAGTGGACCCAACGGGTTGGGTTGACTAGTTTGACCACGGATAACTGTGTGGGCCCTCAATGGAAATCAAGTGTGAGATAATTCAGCTAGAGTTGGACTGATTTGGAGTGAGTCTAAATTAAGAAAAGAGTTGACTCAAAGATGGAGCATTAAATGTGATGAGTTGGGTTGGAATAAAAATATCTTGAGTTGGGTGAGTTAAAATGGAAATCCAAGGGACTGTAAATCAGTGAGTTTAATGGTAATTTGAAGAGGTTGGCTGGTCTCAAACCAACCAAAACAAGTCCCACACGTTGGGGACTTGTTTTGGTGAGTTCAATGGTGTATGATTAATGGAAAAACATGGGTTTTGAGATGAGTTGCTTGGGGATCTGAATGGCTGCATGGGTAGCTGCCAAGGGGTGCCTTGGAGGGCACCCAATGGCCATCGTTTTGTGCATGGATTGATGAGGAAGTGGAGGGGTTATGGTGGCTGAAATACAAAACCAATGAATACCTTCACTTGGTCATTTATCATTGCAAAGCCTAAGATTTTCCTCATCTCTCTCTCCCTCTCTCCTCTCTCCAATTCGTTGTTCTTCCTAGTTGGAACATCAGAGGATTCTACACTAGTAGATCAAGCACAAAACAGCAAAAGAAAAGAAGAAATAAATGGGAGAAAACAAGGATCAAAGACAAGGAGGAAGTTTGGAAAATTTGGTAAGTATCTTTATGATATTTTGGTTTAAAAACATAAAACAAGTACGGTATGTATTGGGCCATGGTCATGGCCGAATACACCAATGTTTAACCTTGATTATAGAGGATTTAAAATGGTGAAAATAACCATTGGGTTCGGCCACCATGAAGGGTCGAACCCCATGTAAGAGATGGCTTGGTTTTCATGTTTTGAAACATGAAAACCATGGATTTTGTGGACTGTTTTTGTATTTTGATTTGAGATTTAAATACATGTTTTAGAATGGTTAAAAAACATGGATCTGAATGACATAGGGACTGAAGTTTATATGGCCTAAAATCAGTGGATTAAAAGATGGAAATGGACCATTGGGTTCGGCCACTTAGAATGGCCGAACCCCATGGAAACAAGTGGTTGTTTTTGATAGTTTTTGGAAATTAAAACCATATGATTTGGGACTGATATTAGATGTTATTGTTGGATTTAAAATGCATGTTTTAAGGAGGTTAAAACATGGATTTGGGTGTTGGTTTCAGACCCAAGATTAAGGGTTAAATGTTCAAAACCAAAGGTCATGGTGTTCAGCCAATGAACATGGCCGAACCCTATGAAATTGGGCTAATTTTTGGATGTTTGTTTGAAAGGTAAAACCTGATTTTAATATACTGTTATTACATGATTATCTGAGGTTTAAAAACAGTAAACATAACCATTGGGTTCGGCCACCATTGAGGGCCGAACCCCATGTAAAAGAATGTTGGTTTTCATGTTGGAAAAGCATATAAACCATAGACTTTTTATGGACTATTTTGGATGGTTTCTTTGAAAGTTAAAACTTGATATTAATATACTGTTTATACATGATTATCTGAGATTTAAAAATAGTAAACATAACCATTGGGTTCTGCCACCATGGAGGGCCGAACCCCATGTAAAAGAATGTTGGTTTTCATGTTGGAAAAACATGTAAACCATAGACTTTTTATGGACTGTTTTGGATGGTTTCTTTGAAAGTTAAAACCTGATATTAATATACTGTTTATACATGATTATTGGAGGTTTAAAAACAGTAAGAATAACCATTGGGTTCGGCCACCATGGAGGGCCGAACCCCATGTAAAAGAGGGTTGGTTTTCATGTTGGAAAACATGGAAACCATAGACCTTTGTGGACTGTTTTTGGGAGATTTTTATGTGATAAGGTTACTGATTTTGGGTTGGCCATAGGATGGCTAAACTATGGGCTTAATATGGCTAAGGGGTAGAGCCAATTAGTATTTAAACAAAGGACATCATTGAGCAAAGAACCATAAGGGTTCGGCCATGAGTATGGCCGAACCCCATGGACTGTTCATGGGTCATTTTATGGATGCATATGTAATTTTAAATAGAATTATGGTTGCTGTTTTAATGGCTAAGATGTATGATAAATGATGAAAGATCATTAGGAGAATTGGACTTTATGCTAATTCATAATGAATGGGTTAAATAGCCTAAGCTTATGAGTAGTAGTTAGTAATGGTTCTATGTTGATTTAAAAGGTTTAAAATACCCTAATGGAGAACCATGTAGTAATGGATAAGGGAACCATTGGGTTCGGCCAAAGGTATGGCCGAACCCCATGGAGTAAGTTTGGTTGATTAAAGATTGGACAGACCAATGACAAATCTGTGAATACAAGCCAAATGAAGAGATTGATCAAAAGGACTTATAAGATGTTTTAGGTCTCATATGTGAATGGACATGTAAATAAGATTATGATTTACTTATTGTTGCATAATAAGGTACCGAAAGTTGAACGACGAACGAGTCGTGACCGGTTAAAGCCTAAGAAAGAACGGACGCTGAAGTGATTCTTCAGTAGGTTTCCTACCTACTTGTAACCACAGTTTTACCCCAGTTTTCTTATGAGACTCTTGTTTTATTATATGTGTTTCAAATGATATATTATGCATTAACAAATGGCATACAGGCATTGGCATCTCATGCATAGACATGGGATTATGAATGAGGTTCTACAGTGTTTCAAGTTATGAGTTACGTCCGTCCTCGGTGGTGCAAGTCACACCAGGAGGACTAACATGATGGTGGCTATGAATGTACATGATGGGGGAGGCTCATTGCATGTGCATACTTCATAGCATTGTTTTACCTGTTTTTACTAATCATGTACTATGATATATATGCATGTTTTATATGCTAATCATGTGGTAGCCCTGATTCGGGAACCTACTGGGTGCATTGATCTAACGTCCTAATTCTATCCTCAGAGGAGTGCAGGTAGAAGGAAAGGGAAAGAGAAGGTCGACGACCGGGAGGGGAGCCAAGCCTAAGCGCTTGAATGTTGGACTGGACTAATTTATAATTGCTGTTTATTTGATACTTTATTATGGACATGTAATAAAGTAGTTACTTGCTATGGTTTACTTAGGATATTGACAATGTATGGTTGATTTATGTAATTATTATTTGAGACTGGTACTGGCTATCTTTTCATATTATTTCGCAGTTAACTTATACTATTCCGCAAGTTGATGTTAGCTCCATGTGTGTTCATTATCATGGTCTAGTCCATGTACACATGGGTGGCCAGTTAAGGTTCAGACTTGGGTAGTCTGAACTTAACTGTCGTCGTGACGCCGCCCGTTCTCTTCCGATGTTTTATTATTATTTAAAAAAAAAATTAGACTCTGAAATTCACGGAAAGGGCGGGGCGTTATAGGATCAACTGGGATGGTTAAATCCTTGTAAGAAACACTAGGCTCTGATACTGTAACGCCCCGTCCCTCTACAGGCCGTTATCTCCGAAAAGTCTCAAAACATAACCATGGAACGGATATCGGACATTTTTTTTTTTTGAAACGGGGTAACTACCTCCCATTCAACAATCTAATAAATGCCAAAATCGATATAATATTTACAACAAACAACCACCGACCATTTAATATAATTATACAATCATTCAAACGAATATGTAATGAGGAGTCTACACCAGCAAGGTTCTCTCAAAATTAAACATGTAAGAATATGGAATATCTATCACTACTGCTTCTCCCCAGGGTGTCTACTCGAGGGGCCCGCCTGGTCCCTCTGCGGTCAGGGTACCTGAAAGGTAAGGGGTAAGCTAACCAGCCCAATGAAGAGATAAAATTTATCACAAGTCAGCAATATAAATGGATATTAAAGCAGAATATCATGATAACAAGAATACTCATATGCATAAAATCCAAATACACCACAAACCAATAATCTACCGACTGAAATCGAGACATCATCTCAATAACCCACATCGGGTTCTCCAACAAACTCCGGTCTCCCTATCAGTACCATCGGGAGACTAAAGAATACACAATTGCCTCACCCACACGAGCAGTGTCGAAAGACCACCTCGACAACGCCCGATGATAAAACACACAACCGCCTCAACCACACAAGCCGTGTCAGAAAACCACCTCGACTACGCCCGAGAGAGCCAAACTCTAGGGCAAGCACCTCAACCACCGAAACACAACGGGGAGACCCGCATCCCCTATGGGGGTCTCGACCGTCGGAGCGTAACGGGGAAGTCCTCCCAACAACCATCGTCATCACGTCATCATAAATATATACACATAAAAAAGGTCCTCCATCTTAATACCCAACGGCACACTGTCCATTGTGGGTTATCTCTCATGCATGATAAACATATGTAACAATATATGCATATAGTAAGATCCTCAAAACACAAACTCCATATTCATCATGGTCTTATTCACATATTATAAGTAGGCACTTAACATAAATTCATTCGCATGTTATGGATAGACACATAACCCGTTATCATTAAGTCTCAAGCATTATGTTTGACATCCAACCCATAACTTATAGCTAAATATGTAACGCCCGCCCCTTTTCACCGAAAATCAGAGCCTATTTTTTTTTTAAAAGTGACAAAGGGCGCGGACATCACGACGCGAGTTAAGTTCCGAGCTTCTAAAGCCCGGCCCTTAACTAGCCAACCCTACGCGTACGTGGAACTAAGTCCACGAGTACGGTTCACGCGTAGAAAGTAAGCTCGCGGAATATAAAAGTACATGTGGAATGATAATAGAGACTATCCTACCAATTTTCAGATAGCAGGGAAGAAACATCCGTATAATTACTAAAATGCCATTAAACTATATTGTCCAAAAATAAAATCTAAACATAGCAAGCCATCTAAGTTATTACATTCCAACAAGCTAGTTTACTCAATTTACATTTCCAAAATGAAATAATTCAATTTAAGCAAAATAACTAGTCCGCCTTCCCAAGCTCCTAAGCTTGGCTTCCGTCTCGCCCTTCCGGTCCGCCATCTCCTGCATTGTCAGCTAGGGTAAAAGTAGGGCGTTAGACCACGCGCCCAGTAGGACTCCAAGTAGGGCTAGCACATGGATTAGTAATAACAGCATACAGATAATAACCCAATGGAAGCTGATAAACCATCATATAATGAAACTATAAAGTAAATGCCATGTCATGGGTGTCTATGTTATGCATCCAACCCATCATCCAAACCACATAATATAATATCCCTCTTGACGGAACAAACCTCGTCAAGGTATCCCCATGCCTGTTTTCGGTCACCCCGACGGAGCATGGACTCCGGTTATCAAAATATCCCCATGCCTGTTTTTCGGTCGCCCCGACGGAGCATGGACTCCGGTTTGTTTATTTTTTCCGCCCATGCTATGCATGAGATGTAATGCATTATGCTATGTAATATTTATAACTCATAACCTTAAGATATCATACATAGCCTTAATTTATAATGCATAACCTTAATCATAGTTCATAGCCATTAAGTAAAATCCATCTTAAACATAGCATCCATAATCGTAAAAACCCATCATAAGATAAATACTAAAATCAATAAAATATGACAAAAATACCATCACACATCCATGGCTTACAAATAGGTAGGAATCCTACCGAATATCGACTCGCGTCTTTATTTCGTTTTCGACCGACAATGCAGCTACCGACTTGCGTACCACTCGCGCTATCCGGTACCTTATTAAATTACCAAATCAATCCAAGTTTCAATCATTTCCAAGCCCATAAATCATAACTTAGTGGGTTTCTTCATTTTAGCCCAAATTAACCATTTTTGCCACTACCCTTCACATAAACAATTTTTCATTAATTCATGCCTACTTAAGTCCAAAATTTAATCCACAACTTAGGTCCTTAACTTAGGTCCATTAATGATTCATTGACCATGACCTAACATCCCTAAATCATCCACTTAATTTAATCAAATTTTTCCATCATCTAGACACAAGCATGGACCCAACCTTAGCCCATACAATAACTTACAAAATGGGTCATGGGTTCGGCCACACACCATAGCCGAACCCATGATGTCTTGTTCCCCATTTTCCTTGGATCCTTAGCACATTTTAGATCTACCACAAGTCCTCCCATGAGAGGTTTACATCATGCATTTAAATCACCATTTAAGGCATCATTACATATTTTGGGTTCATCAAAACTACTAACATTTTCCCATTTATTTCTCCATAAATCACAACTATTAAATCCACCATTGTTCACCATAGGATTCGGCCATACACCATGGCCGAACCCATGGTTCATGATTCATCACTCTTTACTCCAAAATATCTCCATTAACCAAAATATTAAATCCATTACTCTTCCCATTTTTCCATGGCTTTAACCTTAAAAAACCTAATTAACTTCACACACACAACAACCTAGGGTTCGGCCATACACCATGGCCGAACCCATGGTTCATAATTTCTTCTCTTTTATGCTCCCAATGCCATAAAATCCTTTTACGTTTTCATCATTAAACCATTTTGAAACATTACCCCCATTCACTCATTTACTACAATTCATTAACCTAAAACCCTCATTGCCTTCCATTCTTAAAACCTTAACCAATTACATCAAAAACCCAAATCACCCACCATGGGGTTCGGCCATACTACATGGCCAATCCCTATGGCTCATAATTTTATTCCAATTACCCCATTCCATGCTTAATTTCATAATTTACCCAATGCACATAATTCATTTATTTATTTTCTTAACCTAACCCAAATTTTTTTCCACTTAGGGTTTCCTCCATCTTCCACCCTCTCATTTGAGGGGTTTAACATCCATGACATATCTCTATGTAACCACCATTAATTTTTATAAAATTAAACCCTAAATCTTAAAACCTAAAAATCCAAAATTTCTTGTTTAAGAAATACTTACTATCCGACGTCTCCTTCGATTTCCGCCGCTCCCGTCGGTCTCCTTAGCCTCCTCTCTCCTTCCTCTTGATCTTTGATAGGTCAAGATCTTTGATCAAGGGTGGCAACTCCCAACCTTAAAATCGGCCATGTTAGGGTTTGAATTGAGAGATGAAATGAGGAAAAGATGATGAGAGGAAGATGATGACCTTAATCTTAGAGTGAATTCCCCCCAAATTCCATTTTTTTCGTCTCTCCTTGAGCTCCTCTTTTTTTTTTTTTTCTTCTCTCCTTCACTTGGACATGGGATGGCAATGGAGGAGTGGAGAATTGAAATGAGAATGAAAAGAGAGAGAAAGGAAAAGATAAGACTCATTCCCATTTTTTTTTTTTACATTAACTACCTCAACCAACCTTAAGATATTTTTTAGATCTTTTATTTGCTTTATGGTGGTGGTTATCTAAACCACCACCAAGCCCAACGTGTGTGAATTTTTTTGAGTTTGAGATGAGGTGAATCTTCACCTCATGGCCCCACCTTGACCACTCTTAACTACCATATTTAAATAATTTAATTAGATAATTACCTTAGGCTAATCCATTGATACTTAGCCTAAGTTCATTACTCCACCCATGGTTGAGCAAGTCAACCATGGTGGCCGGCCCCATCAATCATTGGCCCACCCGCCACCTCACTTGATGAGGTGGAGGTGGGTCCCACTTGGCCACACCACCATTGTTTAATTCCAAATTACTTAGGGTGATTAAATTTCATTAAGCCCACTCTAAATGGATCGACATTGGGCCCATGGCCCAATTACATTTCCCGCTAGCCCATTTACCTTAGAGCTTAACCATCTTGACCCATTGGGTCCCAAATGGGTATTTGACCCAATTTGACCATTCTTGACCCATTTAAATAAATTTCAATCCAAACCATAGTCTATTGGGCCACACTTGGGCCTTTATCCAATTTTGGCCCATTTACCATTTACTCCACCAATTTTCTAATTTCCATCATTAAAATAGATAATATTCACATTTATATTAATTACAAAATTCCGAGACCTTACAAAATAAATGACATAACCGTGTATAACAATATAGCATGTTCTAACATCGTCATGCGTCATCATGCGAGTCAAAAGCACATAACGAGTTACTTAAACACACCTCTCTATGTTCGACATGATTATAATAAACGCTCAAGTATCATCAACATCTACCAAGTATCATGTTCGATATTAATTTATCCAATTAAAGTTTCTCACAATAGCGTATGGAGGACAAGAGTGCACTCGAACAGACCCCTCTCCACATAATCATTCTCAACGGTTCACCCTTACCGAGTGGCTTAATAAATAGAGGGTCCCATTCGAATCACTCCATGTCCGAAAGTACATATTTGATATATACAATGCATGCTAAAACCGTGATAAGTCCCCTCACCGCGTGTGTGGAGTCGAAAGTCCAAAGCGAGTAAGCTACTTGTTGGGTTGAAGGGAGTTCAATATGTGGAAACAAGGAAGAACGGATGAGTAATTAAGACAAAATGGTTCAAAAAGAGGCCGAGGAGAAAACGAGCCTAACAAATGGGTCGGGCCCAAAACAAGCTGAACTGGGCCAGGTCTGAAAACGGGCTGGGCTTGAAAACAGGCTGGGTCTAGAAATTGGGCCAAGGTTGATTGGGCCTGCCAGACGTGGGCTGGACAGGTCTGGGCCTGGTTGGGCCGGACCGGGTCTGGGCCTGGTCGAGCCGGACCAAGCCTGGGTCGGGTCGGGTCTGGGCCTATGGGCCAAGCAGCTGGGTCGCCACTCTAGTCTGACTCAGAACAGAAGAAATCCCGACTGAGTTGACTCGGCACTCGGCCGAGCGACTCAGTAACTCGGCTGAGTCAGAGGGAAGGGGAGAAAACCAGGAAAAGGGGAAAAGAGGGAAAAGAAGGGAAAAACGAGGAAAAGCAGGGAAAAGAAGGAGAGGAAGAAAAAAGAAAAGGGGAAAACCGAGCAGCAGAGAAAACTGAGAAAGGAAGGGAAGAATAGGGGAAAATCAAGAGAAATCCCGAAAAAAAAAAATGAAGAAAAGGGAAGAGAAAATAGGGGGAAAAATAAGGGGAAACCGGTCAAGGTAGAGAAGGGGAAGAAGGAGAGAGCCGAGAGAGAGAGAGAGAGAGAGAGAGAGAGAGAGAGAGAGAGAAAGAGAGAGAAGGAGAAGGAGGAGAAGCTTACCGGCGTTGGAGGAGGAGAAGAAGAAAGGGGGACCGCACGTCCGGAGGGAGAAGAAGAAGGGGGCTGCGGTTTTGGGGATGCGGCGACACTGTAGCATGAGTGCCTACAGTGTCGCGGAAGGGGAAGATAAAAGGGCTAGGGTTTAGGGTTTTTGCCCCCTTTTTTTTTTTTTTTTGAAGAGAAATAAAAACTCAAAGAAAGAATCCGAAAGATCTCAGGCGAGAAAACGTGACTTTTGAACAAGTTTTCATGACAAATACGCAATAATTATAAAATTACCAAAATGCCCTTCGAGTTCCCGAACTCGAAAACAGGTAAACTGGGCCCACCATGGCGCCCACACTCCTCTTCACTGTAACCAAAATGTGATTTTCAAATAATTTAAATGGCAAAAATAATTAAAATATTAAAATTACCAAAATGCCCTTTGAGCTTTAGAGCTCGAAACCTGGTTAACTGGGCGCACCACGGAGCCTACACAATCCTCACTGCCACCAAAACACCAAAAACAATTTGGAGATTCACAAAACTCTTTAAGACCCCGAAATATCGGGTCGGGTCATTACAACACTACCCCCTTTAAGGAATTTCGTCCTCGAAATTCAAACTAAACTTATACCTCAACTCTCAAACAAGGCTACACTGCATCCGCATTGCTGCCCCGTTATCCCAAGTAGGAGACTCTCTATCCCTGCATTGCCAAACCATCAAAACCAAGCAGATAGCTTTGCTACAAAGCCTTTACTACCTCGAATCCTCAATCTGCACTGGTCATTCTTCCGACAGCAACAGAGCCCTCCTGCCGACTATGGGCAGTTAGCAACCTCTAACTGATCAGTCTCACAAGCTCAGTAATCTTCCTAACCATGTGTGGTCCTGACATCACTATATCGGTGCTCTCGGAAAACTCAAGCGAAATCTGCACGGTCTGACCTATAAGTCCCCATAAGGAGTCACCTTAATACTGACTTGGTAGCTATTGTTGTAACGAACTCAACCAAGTGTAACTAACTTTCCAAACCACTGCCATGATCCAAAACACAAGCTCGGAGCATATCCTCTAAGATCTGAAGGGTCCACTTCGACCGATTATCTGTCTGCGGATGGAACACTAGACTAAAACACAACTGTGTGTCTAACTCTTCCTGCAAGCTCCATTGGAACGAAAAAAAAAAACAAGTCTCGGGTCCCGATTTGAAATAATCAACATAGGCGCACCGTAGAGTCTAACGACCTCTACCAAAATAGCCGACTCAAAGTCTCTAGAGAATCCGTCACCTCATACCAAAAAAATGGGTCGTTTCAGTCAATTGATCCACTATGACTCACACTACATCAAGTCTTCGAGATGCCTCTGCCAAGCTAGTTACGAGATTTGTAGTAATATGATCCCAATTCCACTCAGGGATCTACCACTGGTCCTCAAGTACTCTATCTTGACCTGATGACAAGTCAAATAACCGGGTCACAGACTCAGCCATTGACCTCTTCATGTCCTCCACCACAACTATTGAATCAACTCAAGACACATCCTTCCACATCCCGGACGCATAACAATCTAGAGTGATGGAAGTGCCATAACACCTCTTCGTGGCACTACCCTTATATAGGTACAAATAGTTTGCCCAAAAAAAATCAAACCTCCATCTCATCTCGCAGCCCAACCAAAGGGTCTACTGCCATTGGCCATAGTAACTCTCAACATGATGCATCCCCTCGCATGCACACTGAGTTCTCAAAATTCTATCATAAATCTTTCGCTGGAACAACCATGACAAAAAAAAAATCTGAATGCTCTAACTCCTTTGATCAACCCAACGAGGTTCCTCTTGCCCTACGACTCAAGGTGACTGCAATTCCAGTCGCATTACTGGGGTGGTCGAATAACATGAGGCCATGGTTGCCAAGGCATTCTATCCACCGCCTCTGCCTTATGTTCAACTCCTGTTATGCAACAATATTTGAAGTTATACCGATCTGAGAAAACCTCGAACTTGATTTATTAAGTGCAGCTGATACAACAATCAAGTGTGTATGTGTTAGCAAATATCATTAAGTAATCAACACAAGAAATTAGCTCTAACATCACAAGCACAAGGACACAAAATATATAGTGGTTCGGTTTGCCAACCTACATCCACTGTTAGGACTCGCTCAACTTTGAGTTATCCCCAAATTCATTAAGTGGGGACTTAGACCGTCACAATTAAAGTAGGAATTCCAACTCACTCAATCGGGTGGGAATTTCACCCACCACAGTAAAATAGGAATTCCACATATTTATTTGGCTGGGAATTCCATCCACCACGCCAGAGACGATGCCCTAGATTTTTTTTAGTGGTTTCGGAGCCAAGCCTCCTTAATCCACTTTCACAGGATAAAGGTTTTAAAACAAAATTAATAACAAGAAGAACTTGCCTTAAAGCTCTTTCTCGAAGATGTGTGCTTCTCAAAGATCCGCCCAATGTGTGCCCGAGTTAAACCCGACGCTCCGCCTTGTAGATGTCGTTGAGCAATCCCAATTCTAGGGTGTAACACCCCGATTTCTCAATAAGATGAATATTTACGAAAATGCCCCTGGTTGGTAAATTTATTAATTATGATGTTAAATGAGAAAATAGTGGGGTCCATTGTTCAAATTAAGATCCTATGAACATATTATAAGGGTCAAATTATAATGGATGGGTAATGTACATCAAATTAGGTCAAAATGGTTAATTGGGTCAAAGAATTCTCAACGGTTGGAATAATTACGAAAATGCCCCTGGATTAGTGAATTCAATAAATGTGATTGTAAATAAGGAAATAGTGGGGCCCATTGCTCAAATTAAGATCATATGAGCACATTATGAATTTCAAGTTTGATTGGATGGGTAATTTCTCAATGAAGTGGATAAATTACGAAAATGCCCCTGATGTGTTAAATTAATTATTTTGTGATATTAAGTAAGGAAATGGTATGGCCCATTGCTCAAATTAAGATCATATGAGCACATTATGAATATCAAGTTTGATTGGATGGGTAATTTACATCAATTGGGTCGAAAATGGCTAAATGGGTCAAAGGGCTCAAATGGGACCCATCGGGTCTTACTGGATTATTTGACTGTTTTGTGATTTTAAATTAAGTGGGGTTAAACCTATTTGATTGGAAATCAAGTGGAGAAAAAATGGGTAGGCTTGACCCATATGTAAAAACCAATTGCAAATGACCAAAATACCATATTTGGGTCATAGGGTCAAAAACGGGTCAAGGAGCTAAAAGTGGACCCAACGGGTCGAGTTGACTATTGTTGACCGTGTGAACCCTCAAGAGAGATAAAACACGAGTCAAATCAGTTGAGTGGGACTGAGGTGAGTTGGAATTAAATCAAAAAGTGAGTTAACTCATGTGCATTAAATGAAATGCATTAAATGTGATGAGTTGGGTTGGAATAAAAATACCTTGAGTTGGGTGAGTCAAAATGGAAATTCAAGGGACTGTAAATCAGTGAGTTTAAGGGTAAGTTGAAGAGGTTGGCTGGCCTCAACCCAACCAAAACAAGTCCCACACGTTGGGGACTTGTTTTGGTGGGTTCCATGGTGAAAATTAAATGTAAATGCATGGATTTGAGGTGAGTTGTTTGGGAATATGAATGGCTGCATGGGTAGAATGCCAAGGGGTGCTTTGCTTGGCTGCAAGTTACTCCTTGGTTTGTGCAAGGCTTGATGAGGAGTAATGGGGGTGTTGATGGCTGAAATACAAAATCAATGAACACCATCACTTGGCGAATTTATCATTGCAAAGCCTAAGATTTTCCTCATCTCTCTCTCCCTCTCTCCTCTCTCCAATTCGTTGTTCTTCTTGGCTGGAATAGCAGAGGTTTTGGCATCAAATATTCAAGCACAAAACAGCAAAAGAAAAGAAGAAATAAAAGGGAGAAACCAAGGACCAAAGGCAAGAAGAGAGCTTGGAATTTGGTAAGTGTTTCATGGAATTTATGGGCTGTTTTTAGATGATTAAAGGTGTATGTTTTTCAAAGGTTAAATCACAAATAAGGAGTTTGATTTAGACCTAGTTGAATGATAAAGAAATGCAAAACCAAAGGTCATAGGGTTCGGCCACCATGGAGGGCCGAACCCCATGCAAATGATGGTTGGTTTTAAGGTGTTTGAAACATGGAAACCATAGAGCTTTGGTGGACTGTTTTTGGGTTTTTATTTAAGAATCAAATACATGTTATAGAAGGGATGATAAACATGGATCTGAATGACAAGAAGACTGAAGTTAATATGGGTTTAAACAGTAGATTTAAATTGATATTATGGACCATTTGGATCGGCCATCTTGGATGGCCGAATCCCATGAAATGTTGTGGTCATCCGGACAAAGTGATTAACTTATTTCTATGGTTTTGAGAGGTAAAAATGCAGTAGAAATATACTGATTAATACTTGTCTAAATGAGGATTTAAAACATATACATAAGGACCAAGACATGGACATAGGGTTCGGCCACTTTGGATGGCTGAACCCCATGTTAGTTTTGGGATGAATGGACCAAGATTTATGGGTTTTCCTATGTATGTTAAATAAAATAAGCTTGCTGTTTTGGGTTGGCCATGGGATGACTGAACCTTGTAGTTAATATGGCTAAATGGTAGAGCCTAACTTGTAAACAAATGATGGGATCATTGTGTAGGAGGATCATAGGGTTCGGCCATATGAATGGCCGAACCCCATAGATTGTTTTGTTGGAGATTATGACTTGGTTGTATGAGTTGGATTAAGTAAACATATGGATTTATCTTTGGACTTAGTGATAAGTAAATAACCAGCCACTAAGGTAGATTACTTTTATGAACTTTAATTATGAGCAAGATTAGACATTAGTTATACCAATGGCAAATCTGTGAATACAAGTCAAATGAAGGGATTGATCAAAGGACTCACATGATGTAGTTGGGTCTTAGATATGAATGAACAAGTAAGTGATAGTATGATTTATTGATTGTTATATGGATAAGGTACCGGAAGTTGAACGACGTGCGAGTCGTGACCGGGTGACGCGAAAGAAAGATCAAGTACTGAAGTGAATCTTCAGTAGGTTTCCTACCTTTATTGTAACCACTATTTCATATGCTGTTTTATGTTGATTTCGATAACTTATATGATTGTAAAGTTATGTTTCTAAATGACATGTTTGCATAGACATCTCATGCATGGCATGGGAAGATGGTGTTGTAACCGGAGGCCACACTCCGTCGGGGCGTCCGAAAGACCACTGTGGGGTACCCTGATGATGAGAATCCCATCAGGAGGAATCCGGAGGCCACACTCCGTCGGGGCGTCCGAAAGACCACTGTGGGTTACCTTGACGATGAGAATCCCGTCAAGTGATGGCTATGTTGAATGGTGATGGGTGGGACTCATTACATGTTCATTTCATACGTAGCATGTTTTTATGGAATTTTGTCTCACATGTATTATTATTATGTATATGCATGTTTTATATGCTAACATGTGGTAGCCCTGATTCGGGAACCTACTGGGCGCGTTGATCTAACGCCCTAATTCTATCCTCAGAGGAGATTGCAGGTACAAGCAAGGGGAAAGGAAAGGTCATTGACCAGGAGGGGAGCTGAGCCTAAGTGCTTTAATGATGGATTTGGATTACGTTATATTACTGTCATTTGAATACTATTGTTGGACATGTAATAATTCGTTATTTGCTATGGTTTGATTAGGATAATAACCTGTGGATGGTTGATCTATGTTATTTAATATTTAAGACTGTTACTTGCTATCTCGTCTTTCTATTCCGCAATTATCTAGATTATTCCGCATGTTGATGTTAGTTCCATGTGTGATTCACTATCATGGTCTATTCCATGTACACATGGGTGGCCAGTTAAGGTTCAGACTTGGGTAGTCTGAACTTAACTCGGGTCGTGACGCCGCCCGCTCTCTTCCGATGTTTATTTTAAAAAAAAAATTAGACTCTGAAATTCTCGGAAAGGGCGGGGTGTTACAGTTGGTATCAGAGCGAAACGGGAAGTTGAATCTTCCGAAGTAAGATTAAGACGGTTTCATGTCTCACTGACGGATAAGAATCCCAACTGACCGACTCTTCGGAGTCCGCTGACTGGGGGCCGGATTAATTTACTTCGTAAACTCAGACTGAACAATCAATCTGAGAACAACAAAGATAGCAAAGGAAGTAAAGTCAACATAAATGGATATACCAAACATAGCAACATAGGAAACACTTCCCCGATATCCCCAAATGGAGAAACAAACACATGATACTTAGGGAGGTTTTCCCCTAGAACAGGAGAACATAAAGATTTCCCCAAATTGAGAAATGATACTTAGGAAGTTTCCCCAAAAAACAAAGAAATACAAAGAGTGCTTATTTGGCAATTTTCCCCAAGGACAAGAAACACAAGATGTTTATTTGGTAAAATTCCTCAAACACGAGACATTTATGATACATAGGAAGAATCCCCAAACAAGAAGTACAAGATGTTGATTAGGGAAAATTCCCCAAAACAATGATTAGTTTGATTTGATTTATAGTTGTTATTGATATGTTTTTGTTGCTGTGATACAGATATGACGAGCAACATAGAGTACACCGAGTTGTGGGACAAAGGGACACCTAGCTGTCCGATAGACCTAGTTTCTTCTTCCGACGATGCTAGCATACCAAACTTCATCAATGAAGTTGAAAACAGTCAGGACATGGAGGTAAGATCGCCCGAGTACAATGTTGGGGCCTTTGTACCCGAAGAGGATGAGGAATATGTCCCAAACATAAGAGAATTTGTAGGGGAGATAGAGCCCGGGTATATGTGCGAGTTGTGCAATCAGGAGGGGTACAATTGTACTTACTGCCCCTACCTCCTTGAGGTCATTTGCCCTGTTTGTGGACTGCACGGGCACGGGAAGGAGAGGACTAATTGTCCTTACATTGGAGGACCGGGAATAATATCCTGTTTGACGTGCGGAGTGTTGGGGCACGTGTCGATGACATGCCCTGACAATTTCTTTGACGATGATGCAGGGTCTTCTACGGAAGACTAGGTTAAGAGGTAGAAAGAAAGGTTAGGGAAATGGAAATATTTTGTAAGGGTGTATTTTGTGATTCTAAGGGTTTGTTTTACCCTATCAACCCTTGTATGGTGATGGAAGTTTAAATGATTTTCAATAAAGTATGCAACTTTAGGAGTTCATGAGGACTTTGACACTGAGATGTATGTGAATAAGTTATTGGAGTATATTGAGATGTGGTATGGGTGCGTCCCTCACGTGATATTGATGATTGAGACTGTGGGAAACTCGATACGAATTACGGAGACTTGGTCCCGTAGGGTTACCATTGAGGAGTGGGTCCCTCGCATGCTACGCGCTGGAGGGCACTCTCACGACTGTTTGGCACACTAGATGTGCTAGAATGCGCAGAGCTAGGTACTATTTTACCTGGTGGGGGTGGTACTAGCTTCGTCAGACGCGGAGTGACCGTCTTAGAGCTTGACTGAATCACCTATGAGGTGAAGGGATGCAGGGCGAGGTAGACCGGATCACGTTGGACGTGGGTCTTCTGCTTGGTAAGTCATGAGCCCTAAGTCTTGCAAGGGGTCAGGATATAATTGTGATTTGATATGGTTACCACAGTCTTATAGTGATTCATTTGAATGTTGTTCTTACGGATATTAAATCATGGATAGATGATACTCATGGACAGAGTGATACCAAGGATGGATGGTTTCCATGAATGGATTATACCCATAAGTGGGTTATTTCATGGATAGTTATTAATCATACATAAATGATACTCATAGACAGAGTGATACCAAGGATGGATGGTTTCCATGAATGGATTATACCCATAGGTGGGTTATTTCATGGATAGTTATTAATCATACATAAATGATACTCATGGACAGAGTGATACCAAGGATGGATGGTTTCCATGAATGAATTATACCCATAGGTGGGTTATATTCATGGATGGTTAGTAACTGTGTTTAGATGATGCTCCTGGACAGAGTAATACCAAGGATGGATTGTTACCATGAATGGATTATACCCATAGGGGTTATATTCATGGATGATTATAAAACAGGGATAGATGATATTTACTGAAAGCGAAACACCAGGGATGGATGTATTTAACCATGGGTGATTATTCCCATGGTGGTTTGGATTGATGCCGGGAATTGGTATCGTGGAAGTTGGAACAAAAGTTGTTAGTCACATAGAGACTTATGTGCAAAGAAAGATGTGTTTAAATTTGGAGATATACTCAACGGAAAAGATAGGTGTCTGGTGAAACTTGAATGGGAAACTATGGACGACTGCCGAGTTAGACTGATCACCTGGCTCTGTAGTTAGCTAATGGAATTCCAGGAGAATGTAACTAGAAACCTAGTTAAAATGGAATCAGAAAAAGCTTTGAGCATAGGCTCGTGTTGACAGACTACCTCACACGGAGAGTAGATGAAAGAACATATTGAGCAGGTACGTATGGAAAATACTATGAGAACAGGTAAAGTGAAACAAAGTAGATTGATCTATGTGAGATCACAAATGGCTCACGAGAAAAAGATATAACATGAGACAGAACAAAAGGTGTTACGGAACCAAGCGATTCAATTTGTCAAAGTGGTGTGGATCGACATGGTAATGAAGAAGTCACTTGGGAAATTGAAATCGGAAATAAGAATAGCACATTCTGAGATATTTATGGAATCGTTTAGAACCCTACTTCGCTCGATTTTCGGGACGAAAATTTTAAAAAGAGGGTTATATTGTAACACCCCGATTTCTCAATAAGATGAATATTTACGAAAATGCCCCTGGATTGGTAAATTTATTAATTATGATGTTAAATGAGAAAATAGTGGGGTCCATTGTTCAAATTAAGATCCTATGAACATATTATAAGGGTCAAATTATAATGGATGGGTAATGTACATCAAATTAGGTCAAAATGGTTAATTGGGTCAAAGAATTCTCAACGGTTGGAATAATTACGAAAATGCCCCTGGATTAGTGAATTCAATAAATGTGATTGTAAATAAGGAAATAGTGGGGCCCATTGCTCAAATTAAGATCATATGAGCACATTATGAATTTCAAGTTTGATTGGATGGGTAATTTCTCAATGAAGTGGATAAATTACGAAAATGCCCCTGATGTGTTAAATTAATTATTTTGTGATATTAAGTAAGGAAATGGTATGGCCCATTGCTCAAATTAAGATCATATGAGCACATTATGAATGTCAAGTTTGATTGGATGGGTAATTTACATCAATTGGGTCGAAAATGGCTAAATGGGTCAAAGGGCTCAAATGGGACCCATCGGGTCTTACTGGATTATTTGACTGTTTTGTGATTTTAAATTAAGTGGGGTTAAACCTATTTGATTGGAAATCAAGTGGAGAAAAAATGGGTAGGCTTGACCCATATGTAAAAACCAATTGCAAATGACCAAAATACCATATTTGGGTCATAGGGTCAAAAACGGGTCAAGGAGCTAAAAGTGGACCCAACGGGTCGAGTTGACTATTGTTGACCGTGTGAACCCTCAAGGGAGATAAAACACGAGTCAAATCAGTTGAGTGGGACTGAGGTGAGTTGGAATTAAATCAAAAAGTGAGTTAACTCATGTGCATTAAATGAAATGCATTAAATGTGATGAGTTGGGTTGGAATAAAAATACCTTGAGTTGGGTGAGTCAAAATGGAAATTCAAGGGACTGTAAATCAGTGAGTTTAAGGGTAAGTTGAAGAGGTTGGCTGGCCTCAACCCAACCAAAACAAGTCCCACACGTTGGGGACTTGTTTTGGTGGGTTCCATGGTGAAAATTAAATGTAAATGCATGGATTTGAGGTGAGTTGTTTGGGAATATGAATGGCTGCATGGGTAGAATGCCAAGGGGTGCTTTGCTTGGCTGCAAGTTACTCCTTGGTTTGTGCAAGGCTTGATGAGGAGTAATGGGGGTGTTGATGGCTGAAATACAAAATCAATGAACACCATCACTTGGCCAATTTATCATTGCAAAGCCTAAGATTTTCCTCATCTCTCTCTCCCTCTCTCCTCTCTCCAATTCGTTGTTCTTCTTGGCTGGAATAGCAGAGGTTTTGGCATCAAATATTCAAGCACAAAACAGCAAAAGAAAAGAAGAAATAAAAGGGAGAAACCAAGGACCAAAGGCAAGAAGAGAGCTTGGAATTTGGTAAGTGTTTCATGGAATTTATGGGCTGTTTTTAGATGATTAAAGGTGTATGTTTTTCAAAGGTTAAATCACAAATAAGGAGTTTGATTTAGACCTAGTTGAATGATAAAGAAATGCAAAACCAAAGGTCATAGGGTTCGGCCACCATGGAGGGCCGAACCCCATGCAAATGATGGTTGGTTTTAAGGTGTTTGAAACATGGAAACCATAGAGCTTTGGTGGACTGTTTTTGGGTTTTTATTTAAGAATCAAATACATGTTATAGGAGGGATGATAAACATGGATCTGAATGACAAGAAGACTGAAGTTAATATGGGTTTAAACAGTAGATTTAAATTGATATTATGGACCATTTGGATCGGCCATCTTGGATGGCCGAATCCCATGAAATGTTGTGGTCATCCGGACAAAGTGATTAACTTATTTCTATGGTTTTGAGAGGTAAAAATGCAGTAGAAATATACTGATTAATACTTGTCTAAATGAGGATTTAAAACATATACATAAGGACCAAGACATGGACATAGGGTTCGGCCACTTTGGATGGCTGAACCCCATGTTAGTTTTGGGATGAATGGACCAAGATTTATGGGTTTTCCTATGTATGTTAAATAAAATAAGCTTGCTGTTTTGGGTTGGCCATGGGATGACTGAACCTTGTAGTTAATATGGCTAAATGGTAGAGCCTAACTTGTAAACAAATGATGGGATCATTGTGTAGGAGGATCATAGGGTTCGGCCATATGAATGGCCGAACCCCATAGATTGTTTTGTTGGAGATTATGACTTGGTTGTATGAGTTGGATTAAGTAAACATATGGATTTATCTTTGGACTTAGTGATAAGTAAATAACCAGCCACTAAGGTAGATTACTTTTATGAACTTTAATTATGAGCAAGATTAGACATTAGTTATACCAATGGCAAATCTGTGAATACAAGTCAAATGAAGGGATTGATCAAAGGACTCACATGATGTAGTTGGGTCTTAGATATGAATGAACAAGTAAGTGATAGTATGATTTATTGATTGTTATATGGATAAGGTACCGGAAGTTGAACGACGTGCGAGTCGTGACCGGGTGACGCGAAAGAAAGATCAAGTACTGAAGTGAATCTTCAGTAGGTTTCCTACCTTTATTGTAACCACTATTTCATATGCTGTTTTATGTTGATTTCGATAACTTATATGATTGTAAAGTTATGTTTCTAAATGACATGTTTGCATAGACATCTCATGCATGGCATGGGAAGATGGTGTTGTAACCGGAGGCCACACTCCGTCGGGGCGTCCGAAAGACCACTGTGGGTTACCTTGACGATGAGAATCCCGTCAAGTGATGGCTATGTTGAATGGTGATGGGTGGGACTCATTACATGTTCATTTCATACGTAGCATGTTTTTATGGAATTTTGTCTCACATGTATTATTATTATGTATATGCATGTTTTATATGCTAACATGTGGTAGCCCTGATTCGGGAACCTACTGGGCGCGTTGATCTAACGCCCTAATTCTATCCTCAGAGGAGATTGCAAGTACAAGCAAGGGGAAAGGAAAGGTCATTGACCGGGAGGGGAGCTGAGCCTAAGTGCTTTAATGATGGATTTGGATTACGTTATATTACTGTCATTTGAATACTATTGTTGGACATGTAATAATTCGTTATTTGCTATGGTTTGATTAGGATAATAACCTGTGGATGGTTGATCTATGTTATTTAATATTTAAGACTGTTACTTGCTATCTCGTCTTTCTATTCCGCAATTATCTAGATTATTCCGCATGTTGATGTTAGTTCCATGTGTGATTCACTATCATGGTCTATTCCATGTACACATGGGTGGCCAGTTAAGGTTCAGACTTGGGTAGTCTGAACTTAACTCGGGTCGTGACGCCGCCCGCTCTCTTCCGATGTTTATTTTTAAAAAAAAAATTAGACTCTGAAATTCTCGGAAAGGGCGGGGTGTTACATAGGGTGACTAGGAAACTGGTTATACCAAATCTTTCCTAGTTTGTATATTTTCTTTCCTCCTCTCTTTCTCTCTTTCACTAACTCAATCAATAGATTGGTTGTATTTGATTATCAGGTGTAGACACAAGAGAGATGATTGTTTCTTATAGTGTGTGACTCTTCTCTGTTCAAGGAAGTTAATTAAACGAACACACAACACTCCTATTTATAAAGGAGTCATCACAGCTTTTCAAACTGTCTAGTTCCGACAAGCCAGGGGCACCGATGGGTCGGTGTTCATATGTATTACAGTTCAACCACCCGACTGTTGCACATTAAATGCACTCCCAACGGCATTATTAAATCTCTGTCAACAGGTCGATGTCACCGATGGGTCGACAGTCATGGCATTGAGAGGTCGGTCCATACGAGGGTCTCGATCTGGGCCAACACCATGTAGACAGAGTTTCATGTCCCGAAAATTGTCTTGCCCAGAACGGCATGTTGCCCTTTACTGAGGGGTCAGTCCTAGTACTGTCGATCAGTCTTGAATTACCGAGATGTCTATTTTCTCGAGAGTCCACTTGAGTTCTAAGTTTCAGAACTCATAAGTTATCATCGATGAGTCATTGAGCACGTCGTTAAGTTCATCACCGATGGGTCGGTGCATACGAGACTCTCGATTAGAGGCATACCCAGAATGACAGTTCTACGATCTAGAACCTTTGTCAAACTGGTCGGCCAGTCTTTGACCACGATGGGACGATCCTGTCTCCACCAAGGGGTCGGTGAGTGTAACACCCCAATTTCTCAATGAAATGGATAATTACGAAAATGCCCCTAGATTGGTAAATTTATTAATTATGATGTTAAATGAGAAAATAGTGGGGCCCATTGCTCAAACTAAGATCCTATGAACATATTATAAGGGTCAAATTATAATGGGTGGGTAATGTACATCAAATTGGGTCAAAATGGTTAATTGGGTCAAAAATTCTCAATAAGATGAATATTTACGAAAATGCCACTGGATTGGTAAATTTAATAAATGTGATTGCAAATGAGGAAATGGTGGGGCCCATTGTTCAAATTAAGATCATATGAACATATTATAATGTCCAATTTATCATGAATGGGTAATGAACATCAAATTGGGTCAATATGGTTAATTGGGTCAAAGGACCCAATTGGACCCAATCGGTCAAATGGACTTATTAGACCATTGGGTGAGCCCAAATTTAATGGGGTTAAGCTAAATTGATTGGAAATCAAGTGGAGCAAAAACGGGTAGGCTTGATGCACATGTGAAAACCACTTAAAAATGGCTAAATCAGCCCATAAATGGGTCATGTTGTCAAAACGGGTCAAGGAGTTAATTGGGGACCCAATGGGTCGGGTTGACCGGGTTGACCACGGATGACCATGTGGGCCCTCAATTGAACTCAAGTATGAGCTAGTGCAGCTCGAGTTTGACTGATTTGGAGTGAGTTTTAATTAAGAATAGAGTTGACTCAAATATGGTGCATTAAATGTATTGACTTGGATGAGTTGAGTTGGAATAAAAAGATCATGAGTCAAGTGAGTCAAGAGGAAGTGGAAAGGAGTTCTAATCTCACACAACTCTTAGATAGACAAATCCTAGCCGATGGATGAAGGGGTGCCTTGGCCAAAGCCAAGGGACACCAAGCTTGGGCGGCATGCATCTCATCTCATGAGATGCATGAGCTGAAGTTAATGGATGCAACGTTTGGCACCAAGGGGTGCCTTGGATGGCACCCAATATCCCATCGATTTTATCAAGGTTTAATGAGGGAAATGAATGGATGTTGTGGCTGAATTACAAAAGGGATAGACCACATCATTTGGCCGTTTTTCACACAAGAAATCCTAAGGAATCCTCATCTCTCTCTCCCTCTCTCCAAACTCTTTTCTTGGCTGAACCAGCAGTGGTGTTTGCACCAATTGATCAAGCATAAATCAGCAAAGGATTAAGGAAGAAGAAAGGAAACAAGAGGGAAGAAGGCAAAGGAAAATTGGTGAGACTTTCTTAAAAGTTATGTAGTTAAATAAGTTGTGAAAAGGGTGTGATTTGGCCATCATTTGGCCGAATCCATCAAGGGTTAGACCTTGGATGGTATTTCATAAATAAGATGGAAATTTGATCATTGGGTTCGGCCACTTGGGATGGCCGAACCCCATGGAAAGAATGGGGTAAATTGGGTGGTTTTTGTAGGACAAAAACCATGGACTGTTTTTTATGCTAAGTTAGATTATTTACATGTTTTGAAAAGTTCTAAAATCATGGTTTTGAGTGTCATATGTTGGGCTATGGGTTGGCTGAATATATCAAGGAATTAAACCTTGGTTTAGATGGCTCAAAAGGATAAAAAATATATCATTGGGTTCGGCCATCTTGGTTGGCCGAACCCCATGAAAAGAGACGTTTTAGTTTAATGTTTTGGAAAGTCAAGAACCATGTCAACTATGGTGATTTTTACATATGTTAATTGGGTCATTTTGTGGCTGAATTAAGTACTAATGTAAAGTACTATGATGAGGTTTAAAGGATCAAAATTTAGAGCATGGAGTTCGGCCACTTTGGATGGCCAAACCCCATGAAAGTAATTGATTAAATGGTATGGGTTTTGGGGATAAAAACCATACCATGTGTGAAGATTGCTAAAGGATTGTAAAATGGAATTAATTAATTGTATGGGATCGGCAATGGATGGTTAAACCTTGCTATTTTTATGGCTAAGATACAGTAGAATAATTATAAGGAATTGTTGGAAAAAGTTGCATCACAAGAACCATAAGGTTCGGCCATGTGAATGGCCGAACCCCATGGGTCACCTAATGGGTTTCTTATGAGATTTCAATGAAGATAAATTTACTGTTTTTGGGTCAGCCACTGGATGGCTGAACCATGTATTTATCTTAGTAAAAGAATGGAGCTTAAGTTAAGTACATAGGTTAAAATTATTGAACCAAGGGAACCATTGGGTTCGGCCATGTGTATGGCCGAACCCCATGGACCATTTTATATGAACTGTTTTGTGGATTCAAATGGTTTCAAACTTGAAGATCATGGAACAATATGATGTGTTTAAAAAGGGTTTCAAGTGAACATTTGGATATGGTTAGTGGTGTTTAAAGAAATTAAACAAAAGGTTAGCCTAAATGGCATAAAGGTAATTATTGATGAATTGATCAAAGATGGAATGATCATTGGATTGGATGTATGGACCCAAACCAAAGTGGTATGGTTCGGCCATGTTGTATGGCCGAACCCTACCAAGGTATTTTTGTAGTATATGATGTTTAATAAGGATTAAAAAAAAAAAGAGATCAAATAAAAAGGGAGGTTAAATCCTAAGTTAATCAGGTTCGACCATGGGTATGGCCGAACCCCATAAGATGGAATATGGAATTTGGACTTGATAAGAAATCCAATGGTTACGATATTAACTTGTCATTGTATAAACAAGGAAGCGGAAGTTGAACGGCATACAAGTCGTGATCCAGTGAAAAAGAACAAACACCGAAGCTAATCTTCGGTAGGTTTCCTACCTACTTGTAACCACAAATATGATTTGGTTTTATCATGTTTTTATGAGATATGTTGTATTTGACATTATGTTTCAAATGTGGTTTTTGAATGATGAGTTATGTATTTACAAATGATATACAATGCATTGACATCTCTTGCATGGCATGGGGTGATGATTATGGGTTATCTTGACTTGAGAGTCCCAATGAAAGAACACTGTGAAACAACTCAATGATGAAGTGTCTTTCCACAGGAAATGAGGATTACTGTGGATTACCTTATCGTGTGAGTCCCAATGAAAGAACATTGTGAAACAACTCAATGATGAAGTGTCTTTCCACAAGAAATGAGGATTACTGTGGATTACCTTATCATGTGAGTCCCAATGAAAGAACACCGTGAAACAACTCAATGATGAAGTGTCTTTCCACAGGAAATGAGGATTACTGTGGATTACCTTATCGTGTGAGTCCCAAATGAAAGTGTATTGTGATTTACCTTGACGGTGAGAGTCTCGTCAAGTGATGGCTATGTATATGTGTGATGGGGAGGGGCTCATTACATTTGCATACATAGCATTGATTTATCTGTTTTTGATGACCATATATACTATGATATATCATGTTTTATACACTAACCCTGTGGTAGCCTTAATCGGAAATCCTACTGGCCGCGTTGATCTAACGCCCTAATTCTATCCATAGAGGATAATGCTGGAACAAGGAAGGGGAAAGAAAAATCGTGGACTTGGAGGGGAGCCAAGCTTAAGTTTTGAATGATGATTGGGATTTCTATATTACTGTTATATTGAATACATCTTTATGGACATGTAATAGCTACTATTTTTGCTATGGTTTGAATTATAGTCTTGATGTTGGATATATGAATTAAGTTATTGTGGACAAATGCTAAGTTTGAGAATAGTCTAATGAGGTTATTATGTTAAAGCAAACTTGACTTGTACTTTGCTATCTGATAATGGAGCAGTCTTAGTATTGTTTATAATTCCGCATATTTGACTTATTCCACAATCAGTTATGTCTATTCCGTAAGTTTTACTTAGTTCTATGTGTGGATTATTTATCATCGGTTTAGTCCATGCACACATGGGTGGCCAGTTAAGGGTCGGACTTGCATAGTCCGGACTTAGCTCGTGTCGTGACGCCGTCCGCTCTCTGCCAGTGTTATTATATTATTTTTTTTTAAAAAAATTAGACTCTGATTTCTCGGAGAGGGCGGGGCGTTACAGTGAGAACGACTAGTCAAGCTGACGGTGAATTTAATTCATATTTCCAAGTTCGCTTCCAATTCACTGTCAAGCTTCCTCTCTAGGCTTTTTCATGATTTTACCATTTGTTCATATAAGCCTAGGAATGGTCCTCTTAAGGTGTGGGTACCACCTAAAGAAATCTATGGCCAAATACATGTTTTGTGATTGTCATAATATTGAGCTTTAATCCGGTGGAGCATGATCTTCAATCTTAATCACCTTGAGTTTTCAAGCTTCTAGCAAGTGTTTCTTCCCGAGTCATGGAATTGAAAAACTTAAGGACTCGGCAAGCCGGGGCACTAACATATTCCAATAACCACCCTTTACATTATGCATTCTTTTATTCTGTTATTTACTTTATTTGTCAATTTATTTCCAGTATTTGTTATGTTAGTTATATATTAAATGTTCAATTTCTTTTCATTATGCATTGTTCATGTAATTCTTTGTATTCAAATTCTCTCTCTCTCAAGATTCTATTAACTAAGGTTGGTGTAATGCCCCTTCCTTTTTCACTTGCATAAATCAGAATTTTTTTTTTTATATAAGTGAGAGGACGGGCGGTCACGACGCAAGTCAAGTCCTAGTTTCCAAAACCCGACCCTTGACTGGCCACCATTATGTGTGCGTGGGCTATGTCCACTAAAATATTTACACACGCTTATCTTATTGCTTTCGAAATAATTTATATGAATAAGGTGTTATTCATTTTATTAACATCATTAGGCAAGGAAAGCCAATCACCATAAAATTTAAATGAAACTAAAAATTATCAAACCATAGCAAATAAGTTCTAAGGTGTCCCAAATAATCTAAATTATTACAACCCAAAATGCAAGTCCTCCGAATACAACATTGAAATCAAAACTAAGCAATTTAAACTTCAATCTTCCAAGCTCCTACGTTTGGCTCCCTTCCGGTCCTACGTCCTTTTCCTTAGCATTTCATGTTCCAACATCTATAGGGTAGAAGTAGGGCATTAGTCAACATGACCAGTAGGTATTCCAATGAGGGTTAGGGTACACATAGGAGTAATATTAGAATATCATAAATAAATGGTTTATACATCATTAATGGCATATTTGTAAAAACATCTTGTAAGTAATAAAACAATGCATGATGTCCATATCATAATCATGCTAACATAAGTGTCATGTCATGGGTGTCAATGCTAAATTAAATCCCATCCGATGTCTATACCCAATCACATCATAAATCAATCAATCGTTTCCTTGGCCAATTATGTCCACAATGTTTGAAGCGACAACCACCAGGGCACTGTACACCTATCCACAAATTAACCGGGATTACCGGTGGAGTGTGGGCTCCTCCCTCTGCGTAGGGTTTCGGGACTAACTACCCAAGAGCTCTTTGACCCAATCACGTCGTACTTTCTATCAACCGGACGCGGCCAAATCTCAACGGTTCATATAGCTTCATATAAGCTATTCTCAAACCCAAGTCATGTCTGGACCGCTCAGAACTTGGCTTGTTGGTCATATGTGTTCTCTCCCATGCCATGCATGAGGTAATGTATGCATGAATTCCATTTCATTTAAAATACATCATATCATTGAAAATCAACTCATAATCATATACAATTTGTTTAGCCAATGTATTCATCATATTTTGAATATATACAAGTGTCATATTGTGCTCCATAATGTTCTCAATGAGGTAGGAATCCTAACAATGTCCAATATACTGTCCTTTCTTGTCTTGCAAGGATAACGCTAACGGTCGCGTGAGACGAATCGCAATACCTTTGCGAACCTCTTTGCCTCTTCAAATTCAAACATACAAATTAGTTTGATTTTCCATTTTAATTTCGTCATCCCTATTTCCATCTAAGTTCTATGTTCATTTCTCAACGCACTTACGCGTCATAGTCCTTAGACCCGTTAAGACCCTCAATGGAGTTCGACCATACAACATGGCCGAACCTTATTGTCCCAAAAATGTGTTCATGTCTACAAAAACCCATCAATGGGGTTCGGCTATACAACATGGCCGAACCTCATTCTTTGGTTTTTGACCCTTTTTTTTTTTTTAAAATCCTTATATTATTTTAAACAATGAGAATCAATCATCATTCATTTTTTTCCATTTCTTAATCTAATAATCCCAAGTTAGTCATCTAACCTTTAAACATACATAGATCCATAAAATCATCCATGGGTTCGGCCATACAACATAGCCTAACCTATCGTTCTTCCTTTTCATCTCCTTTCCATCCTATATTACCTTGAGGATGGGTTTTTCTTAAAAAAATTATATCCACATGGTTTAGGTCACTTGATGGGGTTCGGCCATACAACATGGCCGAACCTCATCTAGTATCACTTTTAGTCCTCAGATGGTCCCTATAAAAAAATAGGGTTCGGCCATGCAAGAGGCCAAACCTTATTCTTAGATTCTTTCCTCCTTGAAAACCATCCTTAATCAAGTTTAAACAAGGATTCCATCTTCAATACTTAACTTAATGTATTTCCTACCCACTTGCCAAGGTTAGGGTTTGGCCATACAACAGGGCCGAACCATCATGGTTGGTTTTCATCCTTTTGATTATCACATGTTCCTTTTCAAATTCTTAACAAGGATTCATCAAAACCCTTAAAATGTTAGACTCATGCATTTGACCATATCTTGGCAGAGTCCATGATGATCTGGATTAATCTCATGGTTGTTTTGTTTCAACCCATAACCATCCTTTGGATGGATTTCCAACTCCATGGCCTTATAACATTTTTGGCCATTCATTTCAACCAACATGGAATCCATGGGTTTGGCCAGACCATGGCCGAACCTATGGTTTCCTTAGACTAGACATACATTTCCTTCAATGAGTTGCTCCTCCTCTTTGGCTCTTCAATCTCCTTCTTTTCTTTTGATCTTTCTCTTCTTCCTTAGTTCTTCTTCTCCTTTCTTTGTTCTTCAAAATCTTCAAGTGTATGGAGGTAGAGATGGGAGAGAGGAGAGGAGAGGAGTGGAATTCTTGTTCCAGAGAGAGGGGGGGGGGGGGGGGGGGGGGGTCGGCCAAGCTGTTTGGTGTGCCCTTTGGTTTGGGTTTTTATATTAAAACCTTAATTTCTTCCCTCCCTCTCATAATGGCTTGGTCTAACCAAAGAGGCCATTGGTTTCCCAAGTGTCTAGGTACAATGTACTTAGACAGGATACCCCAACTCTTAATCTCCACCCTTGATCTTTCATTAGATGAAATCCTAGCCTTCCATCTTATCCCTTCATCTTCCCAACTTAAGACCTCTTAAGATAAAACTCTAATTCAATATTTAAAATTCAAAAGTGGTTGACCAAGTCAACCCATCCATGGTCGACCATACCACATGGCACTCGGGTTCCACTTTGGCCATGTCACTTGATGTGTCACCTCCACTTGTATGCCACCTCAATTCTACTTTCCACCTCACTTGATGACGTGGCATCCTTGCTTAGTTGGCTTCCATGTGATGACATGGATGCCACATGGCAATGCCACCTCACTTGATGAGGTGGACTTTAATGCATTAAATGCACTGACTTATCCAAATTCAACTAAATTAACTAAATTTACCCAATTATTGTCAAACTTCCATATACCATTTTATTTTATTATTTTAATTCTATTATCCCTCTTATTATGTAATCTATGTATGATGATCTAATTCATCAATTATTTTTAAATCAAGATCACCTATGACCCATTGGGTCTTAATTGGGTAATTGACCCATTTCCTTGCCCATCTAATATCCATTTCAACTTTTTAATTTCAAATTCAATTAAATTGCAATCCAAGTGGCCATCCAATAAATTTATAAGCTAAGGAAAATCTGGGGTGTTACAGTTGGAGATGTGATATTTTAGTCTTGAAACTTGTGATTTTAAATTAAGATAAGGACTATTATTCTTTGTTTCACCATTTTAATAAAAAAGGAGATTGATTTGATTCTCGATATTGATTGGATCTAATTCAAATATGTCTTATTTTGTTAGATTTATAAGTTAGATAATAATGGTGTTAACTTTGGTTTTCTAAGATCTAAATTAAAATTGTAATTCCATGTATTAGATTTCTTAAGATTACATATTTTAAAAGGTATCAATTTAATTTTAAACATATATTTTGTGGATTTCCTTTGGGTTCCACCTCACACTCATATTGCTATACTATACATGGATCATACGCTTGTGAGATTTATAAATTTAAAATTTGCACATCAACAATAAACTTGTGTGCAAGTGATAAATCAAACCAACAATCAATCAACCACACATGCACAACAATATATAGTGGTTCGGTTTCAACAAACCTACATCTACTGTTGGACTCACCCACTCTTGGGCTATCCCAGATCCACTATGTATGGGAGTCACACCCAAACAATACAATCTAGTTTTGAAAGGTCCGACCACCTTGTCTACTCCTTAACTCCTATTTTTATGGTGATTCGGACACCTTGCTCTAGTCCATTTTACAATGATGATAAAGGTAAAACAATAAAGAAACACTTACCTTTGTAATTCAACTGATGTAGATGTGTTTCTTCCCAAGATCTCCCGACTTTGGCATTCAGTAGATGTTCACCAATGTGAGTGCAACCACAAGCTGAGATGGAGATCTAGGATATAAGATTTTACTATGGATCTTAGAGTTTTCTCTCTTAATCTCTCAATCAAAAGATAGATTGACTGAGCTAAGTGTTTTTCTGGAGTTTTAGTGCATAGAGAGAGTGTAGAATGCTCTGGTATAGCCTTAGGGTTTCCAAGTCTCTTTTTTAGACCAAAACAACAAGTATTTATAGAGAAATACATGTCCCAGCGGCTAGTCTTCGAGGGCCTCGAAGGTAACCCAGTCAAATACGCCACCTTTGTGTGTTGTCTGTTCTATCAGAACAGCTAGTTAACTGCTAGTCGTCGAGGACCTTATGCTGAGACTTATACATATTTACAAATATTGAACATTTAAACTTAGCTCGAGGGGCTCGACCAACACTACAGTGTTTCGAGGGGCTCAAAGTTTCTCGAGGGGTTCGATCTGGGAGCAACAATATTTGACAGTATTTTGTCTTGGATCCCAGATGGAAGGCCTCGACCAATCTCGAGGGACTCGACCAAGACAGATACATTTTTTTCCATTTGAGGTTCGTAAGGCTTGGTCCAATGTCTATGTGTGTTTGGTTCATCCTATGGTCTTCTAAGGCCACTTTACCTATGTGGTTGCCAAACACATGGTGAGATGATATGAAGCTTGCTCTTGCTCTTGATTCTTCAATCTTCAATCTTCCAAGGAAAGGATACACTCGGTCTCGGAATTGACAATACAGACTTGGGCAAACCGAGGCCCTGGCAATCTTCCCCTTCGTCAATTTCATGACAATACCTAGATTCTAACAAATACAACTCTTTTAAACTTAATACCAGCCTTGAATAAAAGAATATTACAACCCACTACAATGACATATTTTGTGACTTTACTTGACACAAATATTTTAAAAACCTACCCGTGGAGCGACACGTCTTGGAGGAAGAGTAGGTCAAATAAGGTTCAATTGGGTTGACTCGTAGTCAAACTTGGTCAAACCCGTGTCATTAACAAAATACTATAAATAATATTAAATTGTTAACTAAGATTATATTTCATAAAAATATATTTTTGCTCTCACAAATACAATTATAAATACCAAAAATTAATAATGCAAGATTCATGTTCTAATATTAGATTATACATAAGATTAAATTATTAACTAATAGATACATGGTGAATAAATCCCTAAGTTCACTAGATTAATGAGTCTATATAGATTATTCAAGATTTTTTTTTATAAAAATAATAAAAACTCATCCATAGCTTTAAAAATTAATTATTATAATTTTAAATCAAAATCAATCTTTAAACAACACAATTGATCTTTGTTTTTAATTAATAATCTAAAAGTATTCGGATTTTTTTCTAAAATAAAACCAAAGCTTATATCTTGCTATTATTTAAAACTTAAATGATCTCAAATATATAAAAATAGAACACTAATAAGTGTTAGTCTCGTATGCCATAGAATGGACTCACTTGTATATGGTTAACATGAGATTCATGTTATCATTAATCATTTTAGCAAGTGTGTTACAGCACAAAATTAGAACATTTTTTAACAATATTTGACCTTTCTTAGGAATTAAGATTTTGTTTTTATTAAAAAGGGCTTATGATTTTTTGTCTCTCAAAAATTTGACTGTACATAAAAATTTAAACAATCAGTATAATAAATAACACTTGAATAATGGAAAGTGTAAATGGCAAGTTGGCAACACCTAACGGCAAAGGAAAAAACCACATTACTCCCATTTTAGGGTTTCTTAGGGAGAGCCGCTTTCAAAGGACAAAAATGCCCTCAAAAGAAGAGGGAATAAGGTAAGCCCTCTAAAATCATTTTAGGGTTTCTCTCAAGAGCCTTCATTCCCAGAGAAAGAGAAAGATAGGAAGATGGCGGCAGTAGAGATGAGAGAAGATATGAAGCGCTGGTGGCGGTACAGTTGAGGCTTATTATTCTTTCTCCGCTCTTTCCACTTTCCTCTGTTTTTTTTTCAAGCTTCCTCTCTTCATTTTTTTTCAAAACTTTCTACCACCGAGAGAGATGTATCATTCCGTGGCTAATGTTCAGCCTTTATTGGGCTAGGTGGAGTGTGGCCCATTGGGCTACGTAAACTAAAATATACTTTTTTAATTGTTGTTTCATTTTATTTTTTTGAAAAATTATATTTTAAATTTTTTAAACAATTATGGGTCACGGGTAGTTTAGCAAAGCCCAGTTTAACCGCGGGTTACAACGGTTTTTTAAGGGATTTTTAATCAAATAAGTTTATTAAAATCCAGCCTATAAAGTGGGCAATCGGTTCAACCAAGGACTCGGTCGAGTTTAAAAACACTGGTTTTGTCACGCCACGACCCAAAGGTGGGCTCAGAACGCGACTAGTTTTTTTTTTTAAACTAATCTAATTCAAGCATTCTAACTGGGCCGGATCAACAGTTAGGCCCAAAGGTCACACATGATCTCAGCATGTGGACTCAAACATATACCATAAGTCTACCCAACATAAAGACAATCAATAACACATAATTCCAACACTGAATTATCATTTCAATCACCAGGTTAACTACAGTCGATAGTTCAATACATCACATTTAAACAAACTAAGTACCACACACGGTACTTTACAAAAACAACCGGTTCCAAGAACCAAAAAGCAAAGATAAGGGTATTCCCCTCAGTGGGAATCCCAAAGCAACGTCGCAGCTTATCCACTCTAAGCTTCAAACAGAGGGTTCTCCTCCTCGGGTTCATCTCCTGAAAGGTGAGTGGGGTGAACTAACTAGCCCAATGAAGGAAATATAACAGTGCAGTTTTAAGTAAACAACAGGTTAACATATAATCAACAGTTGTAATATAATATCTCATGCTTGATAATAAATTCAAGTATAATCTCATCATCATTCCACATTTCATCATCTCTTCCAATACTGCTGTCATCCAACGTAACGCCTACATACTACATTGAGACCATCGTATTAAGTCCCGACACGGTCAAAATACATCCTTGCAAGTACATCTCCGGCTCTCACATAGCCGATACTGACACTCCTCAAGTCAGCAATTGTCGACACCCATGGTCCAGTAGACGTAAATCATCTCACACACATGGCCGATATTAGTTCAATAGTCAAGCGCACGTGGAAACAGTATTACATATTTCATTGCTCAAGATCCATTTCAATAAAAACCTTATTACACCTACTGCAAAGTTAAGTTCCCTCGCCGTAAATGTGTGGTCTCGCGGTCTCTGTACAAACAAGCAAACAAGTGCACAATCAATCATAAATCAATATACATAGCATCAAATGCATACACACAAGTAGTATTTCAAAATCATACTTGTTTTCCCAAAAATATCCAAGGTAAATGGAATTGAGTCTCCTACTTGGTTTCTAACCATTTTAAGTTACAATAATCCACAGTACATAAATAATAAGGTGCTCAGTCCAAAATTCATATTGTCTTCTGGGCATGACTAGATTGACTTATTGAGTTAGGTCTAGATACTTAGGTCACTTCTCGGTTGTCTTCTGGATAGGACCAGATCTGACATTTTGAGTAAGGCCTTGAGGTCACTCAGTGCCCGACAAATATAGCGTCGGCCTGGACGTGAAGTCACTCAGTGCCCGACCAATAGAGTCGGCTTGGAAGTGAATACAATAGTAAATACACTATAGTAATAAGAGAAGAGGGTTAGTACAGTTTTAAATTTATCAAAGGGTATAACATCGCATGCATCAACATACAATCATACAAGATTTCATGTTTAAAAACTGGATCCCTTGGAACAAGCCTCGGAACCAGGTATTGTGGCTTCGGATCATCCGAACCACTGCCTAAGCTAGTCACTGACTTCGGATCATCCGAAGGTCCTTCCGAACTGAAAAATCCGAAAAGCAAGTCTCGGTGGGTCTGTGTGTCTCGGAACATGCAGAGTGAGGCTCTGATTGTCCAAGGGGGGTTCGGTCCTTCCGAACTCAGCTCGGAACATCCGGGCGAGTTAAACTTGCCTCGAACGCTTCGGGCTTCTGGTGAAGCTCAGAACGTCCAAAGGGTTGCCCGCGGACCTTTCGAAGGGAGTGACCCTCGGACCATCCGAAAATCGACTCTTTGACTGTCCGAGAGCCGTCTTCCTCCACTGTCTGCAACAGCAGACAGTGACGGGCAGTGACAACATGACATACGAATCCAGAAACTGTGGATTTCCCAGATTCGATTTTCACATTTAGCCGGTCAAATGGACTCCACAATGAGTCCTCTTTCCATAGGGAGTGATCAGGAGTTTTGAAACTAAGCAGGCCATTAGATCTTAACACTGAAAACACACTGGTACAAGAAAACCCATGGTTTTTCTTAAACTTTAAACTGGTTTTGCACACTCAAAACATGGCCAAATTTGGTTTTTCTTAATTCTAAACCGACTGGAATTGAAAGAGGAACACAGTGATTACCTTCACTGGAGTTCCTGGGCTCAGAAATCTGATTTTTGAAAAGCTTCCCTTCTAAGATGCGGTTGACAAAAACTGGAAAAGCAGAGAGGCAAAGAGGGTGAAAGGTTGCTGGATTTTCACAGAGCAGCTGGGAGGGAAAGATAGAAATTATCTAGGAGTTAAAACCAGTGATCTGAGGGCCAATTTATAGAAAATTTGATCGAAGGGAGGAGGCTATTGGCCACCGCATGCCGCTTCATACAGCTGCTACGGACGTCCCGAACAGTGTAACCACTGTTCGGTAGTCTTGGTTGCACATAAGTCCTCTTATCTTCCAGTTTTTTTGCAAAAAGGCCCCTAATTTGATAAAAACTTGATTTTTAACTAAGAGCATGATTTCAAAAGCTCAAAAATTTAATCCAACCTTTCAGATAAGTTTCGTTTTAAAAACTTTAATCACCATAAAAATTTGGAGATTTAAAACTCACTAAAAATCATTGATTTAAATAAAAATCATAATTTAACACTATTTACTTAATTTAACTTGTGTTAAATAAAACAATTTAAAATCCTCATTTTTGGGTTTTGAAAGAATAAACTAGACCATACTAAAATGGTCTAACATACAATACTTGTTTCAAAAATTATCTCATTTCAAACACCATTTAAAAATATTTATTTCTCCCTTTCGGGGTTTTGACCAGCGGTTTTAAATACTATTTTCTGAAAATAAAATTATTTTAAAATCAGAAACAGGAATCCTTGATTAAGGAGAATAATATCATTCAATAATAATCACATAATAACACAATTAATAAAATAATAACTATAAGCGGTAAATTACCATTTTGCCCCTTCAGCTGGACGAGCTGGATCACTGAGCTTTCGAGCTCAGATTGGGCAATTCCTGGGCTTCTCACTAAGCCCTAACCGTAATCGTCGAGATTAACTAGTCTAAGTGAGATTATTAAGCTAAACTACGCTTAATCTGGGTTAGGGTATTACATCCTACCCCCTAAAAGAAATTTCGTCCCGAAATTTAAAACAAACTTATACCTTTTTGGCCTGTGAACAAGCCAGGGTACAGCTTCCGCATCATCGATTCAGGTTCCCACGTCTCGTGTTGCACGTCGCGATGTTGCCACAACACTTGCACTAGAGGAATAGACTTCCTCCTGAGCTCTTGAGTCCAGTGTTCTTGAATCTTCACTGGCACTTCTTCAAAAGTTAGGTCCTCCAAGACTTCAATATCATCAAAACTTATCATGTGCAACGGATCAGGCTCATACTTCCTTAACATAGACACGTGGAACGTACTATGCACTCTCTTTAAAGCTTGAGGAAGGTCTAATTAATAGGCCACTTCTCCTATCCTCTTCAAGATCTCAAAGGGTCCAACATATCAAGGTGATAGTTTTCCCTTACGCCCGAACCTTTGCACTCCATGATGTGGTGCCACACGTAAGAAATCTCGGTCGCCAACGGCAAACTCCAAAGGTTGTCGCCTTTTGTCAACATAACTCTTTTGTCTGCTCTGGGCTGTCTTCAGACGCTGTCTGATCACTTCAACTTGTTCTGACGTCTCACGTACTAGATCAGGTCCTAATAGTGCTCTGTCTCCTACCTCTGTCCAACAAAGAGGTGACCTGCAAGGTCTACCATACAGAGCCTCGTATGGTGCCATCTGTACACTTGAGTGATAACTGTTGTTGTAGACACTCGATCAAAGCCAAGTGATCTTCCCAACTTCCCTGCATATCCATCACACAAGCTCTTAGCATATCCTCTAAGGTTTGAATGGTTCTCTCTGATTGACCATCCGTCTGAGGGTGAAAAGCAGTGCTAAAGCACAGCTTAGTCCCCAACTCCTCTGGCAATCCTTGCCAAAACCATGATAAAAACCTAGGATATCTATCAGATACAATGGATACAGGCACTCCATGCAATCTGACTACCTCCCTTAAATACAATCTACTTAGAGTAGTCAAAGAATCCGTCTTCTTGATCGGCAGAAAGTGAGCTAACTTCGTCAATCGATCGACTATTACCCAAATAGCGTCGTTCTTCTTAGGAGACTTTGGAAATCCAGTTACAAAGTCCATCGTGATATGCTCCCATTTCCATTCAGCCACTTCTAAAAGTTGCTTCTTTCCACCAGGTCGTTGATGTTCCGCTTTCACTTGTTGACAAGTTAAGCACTTCGACACAAAATCTGTTACCTCTCGCTTCATGCCTTTCCACCAGAATTGTCGCCACAAGTCATGATACATCTTCGTACCACCAGGATGCACTGCAAAGCGAGAACGATGAAAGTGGTCAAGCACCTTTCTCCTGCACTCGTTCGACTTTGGTACAAAAAGTCTATCTTTGTACGTCGACCTCTGTCCGCCTTGATCTTCCAATCTTCCAGAGCCGCTCCTCCCGAAAGCTGAGTCACCAATTCCTTCGCTTCTGAATCGTTATGTTGTCCTTCCATTACCAATCTAATTATCTCGGGTTGCAGAATCAAACTATGGATTATTGCTGACCCGGTTCCTTCGATCAACTCCAGATCATACTCGGACAGAACTTCCAACATCTTCCACTGCAAGGATGGCATCCTCGCCACGTTGCTATGAGACTTCCTGCTCAAGGCATCAGCCACTATGTTGGCCTTCCCTGGGTGATAAGTGAGACTGAAGTCGTAATCTCCCACGTACTCCATCCATCTTCGTTGCCTCATATTCAGGTCTTTCTGAGTGAAGATATACTTGAGACTATGGTGATCAGAAAACACATTGAACTTCTCACCATATAAGTAATGTCTCCACAACTTTAACGAGAATACAACAGCTACCAACTCCAAATCATGAGTCGGGTAGTTCTGCTCATGTCCATTCAATTGCCTGGAACCATAAGCTACTACCTTCCCCTCTTGCATCAATACACAACCCAAACCAAACTTGGACGCTTCGTAAGACACATCGTAACCCCGTCCTTGCTCGGGTATTATCAAAATTGGAGACGTAGTCAACTTCTCCTTCAGCTTCTGAAATGCTCTTTCACAAGCTTCGCTTCACTCAAACTTAACGTTCTTCCTCGTCAGCCGAGCAAGGTGGATCTACCAAGATTCCTCGTGGAGACACCACATGTCCCAGAAACTGCACTTGCGTCAACCAAAACTCGCACTTGCTCAGCTTACCGAACAGCTGATGCTCTCGAAGAGTCTGAAGAACAATGCGCAGATGACACTCGTGCTCTTCCTCTGACGATGAAAAGATCAAGATATCGTCTATGAAGACTATCACAAACTCTCACAGATATGGTCGGAAAACACGATTCATCAAATCCATAAACATGGCTGGCGCGTTAGTCAGACCGAAAGGCATCACCACAAACTCATACAAACCATACTGCATCCGAAAAGTAGTCTTAGAAATGTCTTCCTCTCAAATCCGCAGCTGATGGTAACCCGATCTCAGATCGATTTTCGAAAAACATCTCGATCCCCTCAAAAGATCAAAGAGGTCGTCTATTCTAGGCAACGAATACTTATTCTTAATAGTTACCTAGTTAAGTCGTCATTAATCTATATACATCCTCATCGATCCATCCTTCTTTTTCACAAAGAGAGCAGATGCGTCCCATGGCGAGTTGCTCTGATGGATAAAACCAAGACTAAGAAGCTTATCTACTTGCGTAGCTAGCTCTCTCTATTCAGCCGGCGCCATCCGATAAGTTGCCATGGAAATTGGAGATGTTCCTGGCTGTAGGTCTATAACAAACTCAATCTCTCGGCGTGGAGGTAGCCCAGCCAACTGGTCAGGAAACATATCCATAAACTCACACACCACCCGAGGAGCAATAGACCCTACACCACCTACATCTTCCCAACCCATGCTCACCATCACACTAGTAGGATACGCCCTAAGGCCAGAGAAAGTGACTTTCATCTTCTCATAGGGTACCAACTTCTCCATGAACCTCTCATTGGTTGAGGAGACCACACAAATTCTCCTCTGAGAACAATCGATCAGAACCTCAAAAACTGACAACCAATCCATGCCAAGGATGATGTCAAAGTCCGTCATTTCCAACACGAGAAAATCATAGGACAACTCTATACCGCTAATCTTTTTTGGTTTACCAAAGCCTTCTTACCCAAGAGTGATACTACCATTAGCGGGTTAGCTACTTCTACCGGGTTCAAACCCAATCTATCACAACAAGCTCTAGAAATAAAGGAATGCGAAGCACCGGTATCAAAAAGCACTTGAGCCAAAAGACTGAAAAGATTAAGGGTACCTTCCATGACCGTATTCTCCATCGGCTCCTCCTTTTGAGTACCAATCGTGTAGACTCTCCCCTGAGTGGTTTAAGGACGTCCCTGTTCTCTCCCCTGATTGTTCCGTGGTGGTCCGTTCCTTGGTGCCACAGAGCCCTGGAGGTTTTCTGAGAACCTCGACCAACAGATGGCTGCGCCACAGAAAAAGAATCTCCTGCGCCTTGCGAAGGTGCATCTTTACCGAGATAGGGGCAATCCATAAACAGGTACCCGATCTGCTTGCAATGGTAGCACGCCTTCTCTCCTCCTGACAGGTAAAACTTGGAAGTATGCCCAGGCTGATTACAGGTATAGCACACAAAATGTCGAGAGTTAGACCGACTCGACTGTCCTGTGCTAGGCTGGCTCTTCTTGAAGAACGGCCTCTTCTGGTTGAGCTTGGCCTTCTTTTTGAAAGAAGGCTTCTGGAAGCTGTCAGCGCTCCGATTGATGGCATCCACCGCTTCCACCTTTGAAGCCCGATCAATAATCTCCTCTAAGGTGTCGAAAGTTAGGCCGGCCACTTGCCGCTACAGAAACGGTCGGAGTCCATTCTCAAAATGCTGGACCTTCACCTCTTCGTTTGCCGCTGTGTAAGGCACGAACTGTATTAGATCGATGAAACGCATGGCATATTGTGCCACCGAATCGGAGCCCTGCTGGATGTTGAGGAACTCTCTCTTCCTCACTTCTTGCACGGTCTTTGGAAAGTAACAAGCCAAAAAGGCTGCTGAGAACTCTTCCCACGTCATTGGCTCGTGGTTACGAACTAAGTTCTTCGCTTCCCACCACTCGTAAGCTTTTCATTCCAATTTGTATGCGGCCAAAGTTACTCTTAGGTCGTCGCCTGGCTAGGGTGTTCAGGATCCGGCTAATCTGAGTCAGCCAGTTCCTTGCTGCACTAGGGTCCTCTGTCCCCGATAAACTTGTTGGGTTCAGTCGCTTGAACTCCTTTAGAGCCGAGGTGGCTCTTTCCTCTTGCGTACTGATAGGAAGGTGTCGCATATTTTTAGTTATTTGCTGAAATGCTTCCATTGCAGCGCGAATGGCCTCATTGGGTAAATCACGGGGTGGAAGACCAGTCCTCCTCCCACGACAGTTGTTTCCGTTAGCATTGGGTCCTGAGATCTGTTAGTTACAATTGTAAATATCACTTAACCATTTTAAGAAACATATTAAGGCAAATCACACAAGTTGCAAAATTCATTAGAAATTATTCAAATTTGCATTACAATTACAAGGGTTAGTAGGGTTTGAAAACCCTTCAAAACAACAAAACAAAACTCAACCCTTACAAAAATAGTCTCCCCGATTCCCCGACACACCCTAATCTAATCTTCCGAAGAAGATCCTGCGCCATCACCAAAGTAAAAGAAGTTGTCCGGACAAGTCGCTGACTTATGCCCGAACACTCCATAGGTCAAACAGGGTATGATCCCTGCTCCTCCAACATAAGGACAATTAGTCATTATGCTCCCATGCCCGCGAAGTCCTCAAACAGGGCAAATGACATCAATAGGGTAGGGGCAATAAGTACAGTTGTGCCCCTCCTGATTGCACAATTCGCACATATAATCCGTCCACTCATCCGAAGTAGGAGTAGCCGGAGTATATTCAAGCGAGCCTATCTCCCCTACAGACTCTTCTAGGTTTGGGACATCTCTCACTTCCTCTTCTGGAACAGCCCCAACATGGTACTCCGGCGAAGCTACTTCCACGTCCTCATTAGGTGTAACTTCATTGACTAAGTTTGGAACGCTGGAATCATCTGAAGAAACAAGGTCTATCGGACAGCTAGGGGTCCCATAACTCGGTGTACTCTACATTGCTTGACATGTCTGTATCACAAAAACAGGAAAATGTCAAAAACAATTGCAGTTCTAATCCAATAACAAGTCTAACTAGGTTGTATAGTCCTAGAGTTTAAGCCGAAGCTCTGATACCAAGCTGTCACGCCCCGAACCGAAAGTTGGACCCGGAACGCGACTAACTTTTTTTTTGAAACTAAACTAACTCAAGCATTCTAATTGAGCCGGATCAACAGCTAGGTCCAAAGGTCACACATGATCTCAACATGTAGACTATCCAACATAAACACAATCAATAACACATAATTCCAACACTGAATTATCATTTCAATCATCAGAGTAACTATAGTCGCATGGTAGTTCAATACATCACATTTAAACAAACTAAGTACCACACACAGTACTTTACAAAAACAACCGGTTCCAAGAACCAAAAAGCAAAGATAAGGGTATTCCCCTCAATGGGAATCCCAAAGCAACGTCGCAGCTTATCCACTCTAAGCTTCAAACAGAGGGTTCTCCTCCTCAAGTTCATCCCCTGAAAGGTGAGTGGGGTGAACTAACTAGCTCAATGAAGGAAATATAATAGTGCATTTTAAGTAAACATTAGGTTAGCAAATAATCAACAGTTGCAATATAATATCTCATGCTTGATAACAAATTCAAGTACAATCTCATCATCATTCCACATTTCATCATCTCTTCCAATACTGCTGTCATCCAACGTAATGCCTACATACTACGCTAAGACCATCGTATTAAGTCCCGACATGGTCAAAATACATCCTTGCAAGTACATCTCCGGCTCTCACATAGCCGATATTGACACTCCTCAAGTCAGCAACTGTCGACACCCATGGTCCAGTAGACGTAAACCATCTCACACACATGGCCGATATTGGTTCAATAGTCAAGGGCACGTGGAAGCAGTATTACACATTTCATATGATTACCATCATAGCATTCACCATTACCATAAGTACTTTTACAACAGTGCATCATGTCTAGGCACATGAGTGGGTTCATCAACTTGAAACCACTCATTGCTCAAGATCCATTTTAAATAAAAACCTGATTACACCTACTGCAAAGTTAAGTTCCCTCACCATAAATGTGTGGTATCGCGGTCTCTGTTCAAACAAGCAAACAAGCGCACAATCAATCATAAATCAATACACATAACATCAAATGCATACACACAAGTAGTATTTCGAAATCATACTTGTTTTCACAAAAATATCCAAGGTAAATGGAATTGAGTCTCCTACTTGGTTTCTCACCATTTTAAGTTACAATAATCCACTGTATATAAACAATAAGGTGCTCAGTCCAAAACTCATATTGTCTTCTGGGCATGACTAGATTGACTTATTGAGTTAGGTCTAGATACTTAGGTCACATCTTGGTTGTCTTCTGGATAGGACCAGATCTGACATTTTGAGTAAGGCCTCGAGGTCACTCAGTGCCCGACAAATATAGCGTCGGCCTGGAAGTGAAGTCACTCAGTGCCCGACCAATAGAGTCGGCTTGGAAGTGAATACAGTAGTGGATACACTATAGTAATAAGAGAAGAGGGTTAGTACAGTTTTAAATTTATCAAAGGGTATAACATCACATGCATCAACATACAATCATACAAGATTTCATGTTTAAAACCTGGATCCCTTGGAACAAGCCTCGGAACCAGGTATTGTGGCTTCGGATCATCCGAACCACTGCCTAAGCTAGTCACTGACTTCGGACCTTGGGTCTGACTTTGGATCGTCCGAAGATCAGGTCTCGGATTATCCGAAGGTCCTTCCGAACCGAAAAATCTGAAAAACAAGTCTCGGTGGGTCTGTGTGTCTCGGAACATGCCGAGTGAGGCTCGGATCATCTGAGTAGGGTTCTGTCCTTCCGAACTCGGCTCGGAACATCCGGGCGAGTTAAACTTGCCTCGGGCGCTTCGGGTTTCGAGTGAAGTTCGGAACGTCCGAAGGGTTGCCCTCGGACCGTCCGAGAGCCGTCTTCCTCCACTGTCTGCAACAGCAGACAGTGACGGGTAGTCACAACATGAAATACAAATCCAAAAATAGCGGGTTTTACGGATTCGATTTTCACATTTAACAGGTCAGATGGACTCCACAGTGAGTCCTCTTTCCATAGGGAGTGATCAGGAGTTTTAAAACTAAGCAGGCCATTAGATCTTAATGTAATACACCAGATTTTGCAATATATCAATATTTACGAAATTGCCATTGAAATTATGAATTAAAAGGGTATGACCGTAGATGAGTAAATTGTGGGGCCCATTGTTCAAATAAGACCCAATGTACATGTTATAAGGTCAAATTAAAGTAAATGGGTAATGTGCATCTAATTGGGTCAAGGTGGTTAATTGGGTCAAAGGACCCAATTGGGACCGAATGGGTTGTGGTGGACATGATTGGCCATTGGGTGAGCTCAAGTTTAATTGGGTTAAGTTTAATCAAATAATTGAGTTTGGATGAGTTGAGTTGAATGTTGGAGTTGAATTTATGGTTGAGTTGAATTAAATGAATGGGTTGAGTTGAGGGAGTTAAATTAAGTTTAAGTGAGTGAAGTGTGTGGATGAAAGTTGTGTGTGTTGATTTCAAGTTTCAAATAATAAAAAAACGTTGGCTGCATGGAGAGGTCATCCCATGCATGTAACTCCTAGATAAGTGATGAAAGATAATGGCGTTTATGGGAGTTACATATGGTGAGGGGTTATGTTTTAAATTCAAGATATTATGCAGGTTGGAATGGTATGAGGGTTTATTCCATGCATGGGTCTTCAAAGGGACAGCCAATGGAGGGACGGTTTAGCACATGGGAGTTTCATTTTAAGATGAAACCCCACATGAAGATTTGAATGTAGAGTGGCGGTTACACCAAGGTCAACAAAGGCTAGCTGTTGGAGCCTATGGGAGTTTCATCTCAATATGAAACTCTCACATGCAACGGTAATGAGAGATGGATGCTGGGAGGAATGCATACAGCAAGATAAACTTTGGGAAGCCATTGGTTACACTAAGGTCTCAAATTCAAAAAAAATACATTACACATTGGAAATATGGGAATTACCCATCTTAGATGGAAAATCAAGAGCCAAAACCGTTGAGGGTTTCATCTCAAGGATGAAACCCCCAAATAGAATAAGTAAAGGAGATGAATGCAAATGGGAGTTACAAGTAGTGCTAACCTTAGGCTGAATTTGATTAACCAAAGGAAGAGTTTTGTTTTACACTCATTCTTTCCACCTCTCCCACTCTTACATTAGAGTTTTGTTTTGTTTTACACTCTTAGCCAACCAGCATTCTAAGGAAAGGAGATCAAATATTTTGAGAAATCTATCTCATTCTCTCTCTCAAGGCCGGTTCTCCTCCCAAAGATCAAAAAGGGTTTGAAGGTTTGAAGCATTGTGCTAAGCTTCTCTTTCAATTCATCTTGGCCGAACCAACCCTTGATAATCTCATCTTGATCAAGCTTATCTATTGGCCGAAGATCAAAGAGAAGAGGAAGAAGGAAGGCTAAGGATCAAAGAGGAGCAAAAGGAAGGACTAAGAAAGGAACGGAAGAACAAGCCGGAGCAAAGATCAAATTGGAGGAGACGCGAAAACAGTAGGTGTTCAATAAACTTTTATTAAGTAAGATAACCAAGGGAACATGATCCAGCCATTGTATGGCCGAATCTATCAAGGATTTAAATCAAGGATAATGAGGTTTAAAAAGGGTAGAAAATGGATCATAGGGTTCGGCCACTTTGGATGGCCGAATCCCATGAAAAGACTTGGTAATTTTTATGGTTTTTGAGAGATAAAAACCATACCATGTTTTGAAGGTTTTAAGTGTTTTTAAATAGAGATAAGAATACTGTTTTGGATCGGCTATTGCATGGCTGAACCATATTGTTTTGATGGCTAAGTGGCTATGTATAAACCATGTATAAATTGGAAGGTTTGAATCAAGAAAACCATAGGGTTCGGCTATGTGTACGGCCGACCCCCATGGACCATTTTATGGGTTATTTGGAGTAAGAATATGGTTAGAAATCATTGATGGTTCCATGATGTTTTTAAAGGGTTTAACATAGATGGAAAAATGATGGACTTGGATGTTTAGTGTTTATCAAAAAGAATGACAAAGAGGAGCACCAAAACCAAAGGGGTGAGGTTCAGCCATGTTGTATGGCCGAACCCCACCAAGTTCTATGTATGTTGTTTTGTTTTAAAAGGTCTAAAAATATTCAAATGGATAGAATTATGAGAACCATTCATAGATGGATGAAGGTTTTAATGGAAATAAGGAACTATAAGGTTCGGCCATGTGTATGGCCGAACCCCATAGAGTGACAATGGTGGATGGTTAAGGGCTAGACAATTAGATGGATGGATTGGTAATTAGATATATGCATAAAGGATAAAAGGACTAAATTTGAGATGGTGAGGTTCGGCCATGTTGTATGGCCGAACCCCACTAAGGTGGATTGGTTATGGACATTGGTTAGCAATGTTAAGCAAAGGTTAAAAAAATGGCAAAACCGTAAACACAAGTTATTTTGTAAATATGGAATGAAATGATCAAAGGACGTGAAAGAGGGGTCAAAACCAAAGTGGTAAGGTTCGGCCATGTTGTATGGCCGAACCCTACCAAGGTATGTTTGTAGTTTGAGGTGTTTAAATAAGTTATGTGGATGGTGTTCAAGTGGGTGAGGTTCGGCCATGGGGTATGGCCGAACCCCAAAAGGTGTTGTGTTTGGTTTTGGACTTAGTTAGAAATCAAATGGTATATGTATTGACTTTTTGACATGAAATAAGGTAACGGGACTTCTTGAACGGTGCGCAATCGCGAACAGTTGACGGTTTGAGAAGAAAGGATATTCTAAGTGACGTTTGTGTAGGTTTCCTACCTTTTTGTAACCACAATATATACTTACTGGTTTTTATGTTGGTTTTTATGAAATATGGGTTTAACTAATATGTTTCAAAGTAGATTTGAATGTTATGGTTTATTTACAAATGGCATGTAATCATGGACATCTCATGCATGGCATGGGGTGATGGTTATGTAACCGGAGGCCACACTCCGTCGGGGCGTCCGAAAGACTATTGTGGGGTACCTTGATGATAAGAATCCCATCAAGAGGAAACCGGAGGCCACACTCCGTCGGGGCGTCCGAAAGACCACTGTGGGGTACTTGGTGATGGCTATGTATATTTGTGATGGGTGGGACTCATTACGTTTGCATACATACATAGCATAGTTTTGTAAGTTTTTGATGATCATGTATTATATGTTATATGTATGTTTTTATGCTAACCTTGTGGTAGCCCTAATCGGAAGACCTACTGGGAGCGTTGATCTAACGCCCTATTTCTATCCTTAGTGGATGACACAGGAAAGGGGAAAGTCGAGGAGCGCGAAGGAACCCAAGCATAGGAGCTTGAGCTTTTGAATGGACTTATTTATGGACATTATATTTAAGTTTACATGGACATGTAATTTGTTAATTAGATGTCGGCATGTAATAACTTAGTTAAATATTTGCTATGGTTTGCTATGGTAGAATGAATATTTTGTTTATTGTATCATTGGATTAAGACTTGTACTTTGCTATCTAATTTGTTATCTTACATTGCTATCTAAAATGGAGTAGTCCTAGGATCTATTATAATCCTCAGTTAGATTAGGTTTATTCTGCAAGTTTAAATTGGTACCATATGTGAAACGTTTCTCATGGACTTAGTCCATGCACATATGGGTTTGGCCAGTTAAGGGTCGGACATTAGAAGTCCGAACTTAACTCGCGTCGTGTCTCTTCGCTCCGATCACTTGTTTATTATTAAAAAAATAAAAAATAAATAAACTCTAATGTTAGAGTGAAAAGGACGGAGTGTTACACTTAACACTGAAAACACACTGGTACAAGAAAACCCATGATTTTTCTTAAACTTCAAACTGGTTTTACACACTCAAAACATGGCCAAATTTGGTTTTTCTTGATTCTAAACCGACTGTAATTGAAAGAGGAACATAGTGGTTACCTTCACTGGAGTTCTTGGGCTGAGAAATCTAATTTTTGAAAAGCTTCCCTTCTATGCTGCGGTTGACAAAAACTAGGAAAACAGAGAGGCAAAGAGGGCGAAAGGTTGCTAGATTTTCACAGAGCAGTTGGGAGGGAAAAATAGAAATTATCTGAGAGTTAAAACCAGTGATCTGAGGGCTAATTTATAGAAAATTTGATCGAAGGAAGGAGGCCATTGGCCATTGCATGCTGTTGTATGCAGCTGCTGCGGACGTCCCGAACAGTGTAACCACTGTTTGGTAGTCTTGGTTGCACATAAGTCCTCCTATACTTCCAGTTTTTTTGCAAAAAGGCCTCTAATTTGATAAAAACTTGATTTTTAACTAAGAGCATGATTTCAAAAGCTCAAAAATTTAATCCAACCTTTCAGATAAGTTGGGTTTTAAAAACTTTACTTACCATAAAAATTTGGAGATTTAAAACTCACTAAAAATCATTGATTTAAATAAAAACCTTAATTTAACACTATTTACTTAATTTAACTAGTGTTAAATAAAACAATTAAAATCCCTCATTTTTGGGTTTTGAAAGAATAAACTATACCATAGTAAAATGGTCTAACATACAATACTTGTTTCAAAAATTATCTCATTTCAGAAACCATTTAAAAATATTTATTTCTCCCTTTCGGGGTTTTAACGGGCGGTTTTAAATACTATTTTCTGAAAATAAAATTATTTTAAAATTAGAAATAGGAATCTTTGATAAGGAGAATAATATCATCCAATAATAATCACATAATAACACAATTAATAAAATAATAACTATAAGCGGTAAATTACCATTTTGCCCCTCTAGGTGGACGAGCTGGATCACTGAGCTTTCGAGCTCAGATTGGGCCACACCTGGGCTTCTCACTAAGGGCTAACCGTAATCGTCAAGATTAAGCGGTCTAAGCGAGATTATTAAGCTAAACTACACCTAATCTGTGTCAGAGTATTACAGGTTTTCATCGTTGTTGGATTTGAATAGGATGAAAGAGGAGGTGGGCCAATATTACTTAACTTGTGTGGTCAAGTTATGTTATGTCGGGGATGGCTCGTGCAAATGAGATTGCAAGGGCCAAATGGTTAAATCGAATCCGAGCCGAATTTGTGCTCCCCGAGACAAAAGTAGGGCCACTCCCCAAGCTGAACCATGTATGATGTGGGTGGTGACATGTATGGTGCTAGTACCTCAGCTTGCCAAGTCACCTATTTGTCAATTCCATTACTTAGGTGAAGCATTGCCTCGGAAGCTTGAAGCAAAAATACAAAACTGAAGGAGTGATGAAGATTGAATTAAGAGCCTCAAAGATAGAAGATCAAGTTGAAGATTCATCATCACCAAGTGTATGGCAATCACAAAGGTAAATTGGTCATAGATGACTTTAGGTGGAACCCAACACCTTAGGATGACCTTGCCTAGGATTAAATATCATATCTAGATAATCAACTAAGGTAAGTGGATGTTTGACAACAAAATTAGAAATGGACTTAATACTCAAACCATTGGTTTTTACTATCAGGACGACACATCATGTCTGCGATCCATCTCCTTTGACGGTGGACGATACATCGTTGTTTAGTGATCCATCATTTGAAAAGACAGAGATTCTAGTTTGGAATAGTCTGTCAAACACATCGGGTCTCAATGACGACACAATCGTCTGGTGGCGACCCATCGTGAGGAATAGATCACGATCAATCGAGCGCACGACCCATCGCCAGTGACAAAGCCAACACATCGGCACCACGAACAATCGTCCTGGAAATTGAAAGATGTCTGGATTGACAAACACTGTCAAAATAGGATAGCCTCAGGCCGATAGTATTGTCAGACCATGATCAATTGTGAAGCATGATCCATCATGCGGTGACCGTTATGTAGCCATTAGAGTTCATTTAATGTGCAATGGTCATCTCCATAATCGATAGCCAAGGACGATCAATCACCATGCCTTTCAGGAATTTTTCTGGTTGATTATATAAACACCAAACTTGGTTTAGTTATTTGGTTGGAGACCTTGAGTGCTTGAATAGGATAAACTAAGAGGCATTCCAGAAAGTTCCAAACCTCTCCCAACCCCTCTCCATGGACTTCACTTGGTGAATTATCTAAAATCCAATCAACTTTGATTGAAATTACAAAAAAAAAAAAAAACCTATCCAGGATCAATTTGCAAATCCATATCTTAGAACCTTTCCCTTAGATTGTGATTGCTCTAGATACGACACATCTTCATCTTCATACGACATCGCATTGGGAAGTACGTCTTCAAGAAACACATTTACAAGTTGTGAGCTCAACCAAGGCAAGTGCTTCTTAGTTTGATTTACTTTAAAATCAATTCATCTTGAGAAGTGGACTAAGATAAGGAAGCTTGAACTACTATAAAAAATAGAGAGATAAGGACGTAGACCGGGGTTGGTCGAACCTTTTAAAAATAGGACTGTGAAGGTGAAATTCTTACACTATTAGTGAGGGTGTAATTCCCCACTTAGTGCTTTGTAGATAACCCAAGGTTGGGTGAATCTCAATAGTGGATGTAGGTTGTTTAACCGAACCACTATATATCGGTTGTCTTTGTGCTTGATTATATCTGTGCGTGATTCTTAATTTGTACATCCCTTTGTCACGTACATTGCTACATCTTGATTAACCTCACCACTTCATATCATTAAGTATTTATTAATCAAGAAAATATTTAAAAGGACTTAAAAAATTGGGGATTGTTCTATTCACCCCCCCTCTAGAAAATCGGTCTCTAGCACTCCGGGACTTTCATATGGATTGCATGAGATTGTTGTTTGTGCCATGTGTTGGAAGGATTGCCATGTTATATAATTCATGCCCATATCTACTCAAAAGTATTACTCATTATGATGCAATGCTTATACATGTTCGACTAAGTGGTAAGTCAACAAGGAGATGGGTAGGCGTATGCATGAGTTGGGCATGTCTTGTGAGTGCGCCAAGGCCTTGGGTATAGGCCTGAAGGGTACTGAGGACTTGTGAGAGTGTGAAATCCCCCAAGTGGACCCCCTTAGTGCTATGACGTTGACCCCACGAGTGAGACCTTGAGTAGTCATGAGACCGTGGGAGTCTGGAGACAGCCACATGAGAGTTGTGGCATTGAATCACGTGTTGCTTGACCACATAGACACCGTGGATGAATAAGATCCTCACGAGTATGTGCCTTGGACGGGTAAGTCTCTCACGGGCATATGAGTCATGTACAAACTGGATGCACATGGATAATCGCTGCTTGGCTATGCAGGTATCATGGATGAGTAAGACCCTCACAAGTATATGTCGGGGATGGGTAAGTCTCTCATAGGTACATGAGACCTACATGTGTTGGGCACGCAAAGTGAGGAGTCTGATGTACTTGAGTCTTGCAAGATGTGTCGGGTAAGTCGTGGCCCTATGCACTCCGAAGATTATGAGGATTGGACTTCCATAGCCATGTGTCGGTTTATGTTTGGAAGCTTGGGACCTGGGATAGGATTGTTGGTCAGCATGGCAAGGTGCACAGCAAGTGCTACATTTCATGAGTAGATTATGTGGATGTGTGAGTGTGCAGCATTCATGTATTTTCTCACTGGGCTTTCATGTCCTCATCCTTGCAATTTCAGGTGATATTGCGCTAGCTGAGTCTAAGGGACCCCGTGGATGTATATAGGAGCTACGCACCGAAGACCCCACATGTTATCACTTTATCATTTTGTTGTTATGACATGGATTGCTTTGAGTATGATGTATAATATTTAAGAACCATGAATTTACCCTGATGTGTATAAATCATGTTCAGTGTATGGTCTTTTTGTAACTAGAACTCAAGACTAGGAACACTATGGTTTGAAGTTGTGAATTCTAAATGCAATTGGCTTGAGATGATTTAGAATGGATTATGGGAATAGGCTTACACTCGTGGGATGTGTTGCACGTGTATTTCCTTCGTATTTTGGACTAGTCGGGAGATGACTTACGAATTTCCAAAAAAAAAAATTAGTCACGTGTCGGGTGATTCGGAGCGTGACACTGATAGTCACCTTCGAGCCTCCAAACCTTCATCGACCCCTCGAGCTCAATCCATCGAGCCTTGCTCGACCCTTTGATCCTGAGACTGAAACTCAACAAAATTGTGGAATTTTCTGCAAACCTTCCTAAGTCACAAGGGGAAGTCTACATACTCCTAACTCGTTTTCACGTCAACACTTCCATTCTCACGTGCCCAATTTACATCATTTTCAAACAAATTTAAATTTAAGGGCTGAGTCACTATGGATATTGTCTATACAATCATGATTTCGACAACTTTGTGGACTTGATAGTTGCATTGGCTAATGTAAATGATATTAGTCTGTGAGTATGTGTTGATAAATGTAGATGATATTAGCCTTGCTCGACCCTCTGAACCTGAGACAGAAATGCTAGTAGATTATAACACGTTGATACATGTTATATACGTACATGTTTTGTTGGATTGAAATGCAAGTAGAAATGCATGCTCCAACATGTTGTTGAGTGATACATGTCATGTGTGTGTTTTATAAAGCACTGGACCGTGAGTTGCGGTGAGTTATCCCTTAAATGTCCACAGTGTGGATTGTGTGAGGCATTGGACCATGACTTGTGATGATGATTCCGCAAATGTTTGTAGTGTAGGTTATGAGTACTGGGTTGTGACTTACGATGATGATTCCGCAAATGTCTGCAGTATAGAGTGCACTCAATAAGAACTGGGTCACGTGCTCTGCCTCCAAGATGACGTGTGTTGCATGTCGCAATAAGCTCTGGGCCCCACAAGATAACCATGTGATGACCAACGTTGCGGAGAGAATTGGAATGGTGTAGGACCCCATGTTAGTGACTCAGGTTGACAAGCATTCCAGTTAGCGTGCGTTGAGTGGCATGTTGTTATTGATTTTGTATTTGGATATTGTTTTATGACACTATGTTATCAATTGTGACCATGAGATACATGAGTTAATTAATAATATAAATATGTTATTGAACATGCTTGGTTGATAACATGTTATATGTATGTTGTTTCACTTCACTGGCTCTGTTAAATCATTCCCTTATGATTTCATGAACTTTGCTTGAAGAGGGGTTAGACGAACCTCCACTGCGGACATAGGTATATGGAACCCCCTGCATTCTCCATTGGACGAGAATGTAACCCCCCCCCCCCCCCCCCCCCCTTCACTATGCTACTTAGCCGAAAATCAGAGTCTATTTTTTTTTTTTAAAAATAAAAAGTGACAAAGGGCGTTGGATGTCACGACGCGAGTTAAGTCCGAGCTTCTAAAGCCCGGCCCTTAACTGGCCAACCCTACGTGTACGTGGAACTAAGTCCACGAGAATGGTTCACACGTAGAAAATAAGCTCGCAGAATATAACTTAATGCGGAAATTATAATAGAGTCTATCCTACCAATTTTTAGATAGCAAGGAAGTTATGTCATATAAATTACCAAAATACCTCAAAATTATAATGCCTAAGATAATGTCCAAACCATAGCAAAAAATCTAAATTATTACAATCCAACGAGCTAAGTTACTCAAATTACATTTCCAAAATAAAACTTAAGTAAATAAAATAGCTCGCTCCCACAAGCTCCTACGCTTGGCTCCCGTCGCGTCCTTCATTTCCTCCATTTCCTGTGTCGTCATCTAAAGTGGAAGTAGGGCGTTAGACAACGCGCCCAGTAGGTACTCCGAGTAGGGCTAACACATGGATTAGTGATACAATGCATATAGGGAATAATATAACAAAACCATGAAATCAATGCCATGCCATGGGTGTCTTATATCATAAGTCCCACCCATCATCCTTACCATTGTACAATGACCTTTTTCAATCATACATAATGTCTCCCTTGATGGAAAAGCCTCATCAAGATAAATCAACACAAGTGTCTCCCTTGATGGCAAAGCCTCATCAAGGTATAATAACAAATACAAATATCCCCCTTGATGGAAAAATCTCATCAAGATAAATCAACACAAGTGTCCCCCTTGATGACAAGGCCTCATCAAGGTATAATACAAATATCCCCCTTGATGGAAAAACCATCATCAAGGTATCCCCATGTTTGCTGCTCGGTCGCCCCGACGGAGCATGGACTCCAATTCCATTCTTATCCCTCCCATGCCATGCATGAGATGTAAATGCAATATGCCATATAATATATAAATCATAGCCATAAAAAAAAACCCATCTTAAACATATCATATGATTACCAACATAATTCAAGAAACATCCATACACCTATAATCCATGGCTTACAATAAGGTTGGAATCCTACCAAATACCGACTAGTATTCCTTTGCGTTTTCGTTCCGAATTCGATCGCCAATCGCGTAACCCTTGTAACATCCCAATAGCTTATTACACATTAACAATTAAACCCATGTTTTAATCATGCTCATGTCCCTAACACATGCCTTAGTGGGGTTTGGCCATACACCATGGCCGAACCCTACTAATTAGGTTTGTGGGTCCCATTTAATCCATTGATTATCTTAATTTTGTGAGTCTAAAAACCAGCACCCTCGGCTTTATTAATCACACATAAGGTTATTACTTAGAGCCCCTAAGTCCATGATCATCCCCCATGGGGCTCGGCCATGTACCATGGTCGAACCCATGGTTCTTCATTTTGGCCCATATTTACCATTTTGCTACTACTTCTTCCATGGTTAATCATTCACTTGTCCATGTACATTTTGGTCCATAACTGATCCATAAGTATGGGTCCATTGATGACTCATTAACCATGACATAACAACATTCAAAATCAGCCATTTAATCAACCTAATCCCCATTCATTTAAACACATGCATAGACCTAACCTTAGCCCATAAAATAGCTTACAAATGGGTCATGGGTTTGGCCATACACCATGGCCGAACCCATGATGTCTTCTCCTCATTTTTCCTTGGGTCTTTTGTTACATTTTAGACCCACAATAAGTCCTTCCATGAGGGGGTTTAAATCACACATTTAAACCATCATTCTTAACCACATTTGAGTACATTAACTTAGCCATATTCCCCATTTATTTTTCATGGTTCCAAAATACTTAATCCATCAAAATCTCCCCATGGGGTTCGGCCATACACCATGGCCGAACCCATGGTCCATGGCTCACCTTCATTTGCACATTTAAGACCATCAATGATCATTATTATTTCTCCATGGATTCCCTCATTTAAAATCCCTTTAAAAATCATTAACATTTAATCATTAAGACCTTAAAATCATAAATCATCCTTCCATGGTTTTAATCCTAAAAACCCCATTCAAATTACTTAACCACCTACCATGGGGTTCGGCCATACTACATGGCCGAGCCCTATGGTCTATGATTCCTTCAAAAATCCATACTTCCATGCTTAAGAAAACCTTAAATACATAGTGTCCTTATCATTCCTTTATTTTTCTTTTCTTAACCTATCTTACCCATTTTGTCCATTTCTCATCCCTTCCTTGGATGGATCTTAGATCCATGGCACATAACATTTTTGGCCACCACTTAATCTAAGAAACGGATTCCATGATCACCTTTTTAACCCTTAAAAATGTAAACTCTTGTTTGGAGATACTTACCAATCCGGTGGCTCCTCCGGCTTTTCTTTCTCCTCTTGGATCCTTAGTCTTTCTCCTTTCTTCTTCTCCTTGATCTTTGGCCAAGATGTGCTTGATCAAATGATATCTCCAATGTTTGGGTTCGGCTAAGGTGAAGGTAGATTGAGAGAGGGAAGGGAGGAGAGGATGAGAAAAATGTCTAAGTCTCCTTGTTCTTGAGGTGGTCGGCCTATGCATGAGTTTTCCTTCCTTTCTTCTAAGTTTTTCTTCTTCTTTCTCCTTGCATGGATCGGCCAAGAGAGGGAGGGGAAGAGGGAGAGAGTGAGATGAGATGGGGAATGGGAATGAGATGGGACCTTAGACCTTTCCCTCTCCTTTTGGTTTGCTTGGGTTACACTCTTCCATGATTCCATTTGACCAACCAACATGGGGGAGTATGGGCTTGCATGTCCTTGGTGGTGGTGGTTGGGATGAAACCACCACCATGCCAACAGTTTTGGGTCTTTAAGATGGTTGGTTTGGTCTTCCCATCATGTCCATTGACCAACCATCATGGGGAGGGGTATGGCCTCTCATGCCTTTGGTGGTGGTGGTTGGGATGAAACCACCACCCTTGCCAACGGTTTTTGGGTGTGTTTATCTTAGTGGTTTGGGTGGTTTCAATGAGATGAAACCACCCCTTTGACTCACCTCTTTGACTCCTCCTTTGACTCAATTGACTTACTTAATTATTTAATTAATTCATTTGATTAATTTGATACTTTAATTTAGGTCCCTTAATTACATCATTTAATTCCATCTAATTTCTTCAATCCTCCTCCATGAATCCACCCATGGTTGACCAAGTCAACCATGGTGGTCGGCCCCACCAATTCTTAGCCTACCCACCACCTCACTTGATGAGGTGGAGGTGCCACTCGGTCATGTCCCTTGGTCTAATCAAGATTAAACTTAGATGATTCACATTAATTAAATCAACTTCATTCACTTGGATCCTCCTTAATTCCCTTTGACTTATCCATGGTTGACCAAGTCAACCATGATGGTCGGCCCCACCTAAGTCTTGGTCCACACGCCACCTCACTTGATGAGGTGGAGGTGGGCCCCACTTGGTTATGCCATCTTGATTCATTCATAACTAACTTAGGTGATTTAATTAATTCCATTTTAATCCATTCCAACTAATTGGCTCACCATTGGGCCCATGGCCCAATTAAATTCTCCTCCTACCCATTTACCTTAGAGCTTAAATCATCTTGACCCATTGGGTCCCAAATGGGTATTGGGCCCAATTGACCATCCTTGGCCCAATTAATCATCATTGACCCAATTAAGTGAACTCATTCCAATCCATGGCCCATTGGACCATACTTGGGCCATTGTCCAAATTTTGATCCATTTAACATCTATTCCATCTAAATTCCCAATTTCCATCATTAAAATGAATAATAGCTAACATATATTTCGATTTAAAAATCCGGGCTATTACAATACAATCCTCTTTTGAACTTTTCGTCTCGAAAATTCGAGCGAAGTAGGGGTTCAAACAACTCATACAAAAAGTTCAGGATGAGCGGCTCTCATCTCTGACTCAAGTTCCTAGGTGGTTTCCTCATTGCCATGTCGTTCCCATACCACCTTGACGAACTGAATGGCGTGGTTCCGTAACACCCTTTGTTCGCTGCCGATCACTTTGATCGGCTTCTCCACATACGGTACGTCGCTTTGCACATCCACGTCTTGTACGTTCAACACATGGGAAGGATCGGGGTTGTACTTCCTCAGCATGGACACATGGAACACATCATGTAACGATGATAACTATGGAGGAAGCGCCAACTGATAGGCTACCTTCCCCACCCTCTTCAGGATTGGAAACGGCCCCACAAACCTAGGCGACAGCTTCCCTTTCTTCCCAAATCTCATGTGTCCCTTCCGTGGTGAGACTTTTAGGAACACCAAGTCATCCACCTCAAACTCGAGGAACCTTCTCCTCTTGTCGGCGTAACTCTTCTGACGGCTCTGCGCAGTGAGTAGGTGCTGCCGTATCAACTTGATCTGCGCCATAGTCCCTGCGACTAACTCGGGTCCAATCAATGCAAGCTCACTGGCCTTTGTCCAACACACTAGCGATCTACATGGCCTACCATACAAGTCCTCAAATGGAGCCATCTGGAGGCTTGCCTGGTAACTGTTGTTGTAGGAGAACTCCACCAGTGGCAAGTGATCCTCCCATCCACCCTTGAAGTCTAGCATACATGCTCTCAACATATCCTCCAATGTCTGTATCATCCTCTCTGACTGTCCATCAGTCTGTGGATGAAATGCTGTGCTAGTCAATATGTCAGTCCCATAACCGACTGCATGCTCTGCCATACTTTGCTAGTGAATCGGCCATCCCTGTCGGACACAATAGTCCGAGGAATACCATGTAGTCTGATGATATCCCGGATGTACCGTCGACCCAAGGTCTCAGATGAATCTGTCGTCTTGATGGGAAGGAAGTGCACAAACTTGGTCAATCGGTCCACCACAACCCATATCGCATCGTTGCCCTTTGATGACCTTGGCAACCCTGTCACAAAATCCATGGAGATGTGCTCCCATTTCCACTCTGGCACTGGTAATGGTTGGAGTAAACCCGGTGGCTTCTGATGTTCCGCCTTAACCCACTGACAAGTTAGGTAGTGAGCAACAAACTCTGCTACATCCCTCTTGAGTCCATGCCACCAATAGTGCCTCTTAAGATCATGATACATCTTGGTGCTACCTGGATGAATAGAGAGTTTGGCCAAATGTGCCTCAACCAACAACTCTCTTCTGTAGCTCTTAGGCACATATGTCCTACCTCGGAATGAAAGACCCTGTCCAGGTCGTAATTCCCATTCTGGTATAACCTCACCTGTAGACATCTTGGCCCAAATCTCCTCCACCTCTGGATCTGTCCGTTGCTCCTGTTCAATCTTGGAGACCATGTTGGACCGTATGATCAGATTGTACATACTCCCATGGTTCTTGATATACAAGTTGAACCCTCGGATGGTGTTCAGCATGTCCCACTCCATCCTGATCAAACTGGCCACTGATGCATGTGATAAGCGGCTGAGGGTATTTGCCACTTTGTTCGCCTTGCTGGGATGATATAGGAGTGCAAAGTCATAGTCTTGTAGATATTCCATCCACCTGTGCTGCCTCATGTTGAGCTCCTTCTGATCAAACAAATATTTCAGACTTTTGTGATCTGAAAACACTTCAAACTTCTCGCCATAAAGGTAGTGTCTCCAGCTTTTGAGAGCGAAGACCACTGTGGCTAGCTCCAAATCATGTGTGGGATAAAGGCGTTCATGAATTTTCAACTGTCTCGAACCATAAGCCACCACACGATGATCTTGACTGAGAACACACCCAAGTCCCTCTCCTGAAGCATCGCATTCCACTTCATAACCCTTGCCTTTTTCCGGCAAAATCAAGATGGGAGCGGTTGTAAGCCTCTCCTTTAGCTCAAATCTCCGGTTGCACAGATCTGACCACTCAAACTTGACTACTTTCTATGTGAGTCGGGTAAGTGGAGATGCAATCTTGAAGAAGTCTATGATGAATTTCCTGTAGTAGCCGGGCAATCCCAGAAAACTGTGGATCTCGGTCACATTCGTCGGAGCTTTCCACTCCCTCACTGCCGCTACCTTAACCGGGTCCACGGCTATACCTTCCTCCGATATAATGTGCCCTAAGAAGTTGACGTCAGATAGCCAGAACTCACACTTACTGGCTTTGGCATACAACTGGTTCTTCCTCAAGTGTCCAAGACTATCCGCAGGTGCTCGGCATGTTCCTCCTGACTTTTGGAATAGATCAGGATGTCATCAATAAATACGATCACAAATTGGTCCAAGTAAGGACGGAAGATCCTGTTCATCAAATCCATGAACACAGCCGGTGCGTTTGTAAGTCCAAATGGCATGACCACATACTCATATAGACCATACCGTGTCCTGAAAGCTGTCTTCTCTATGTCCTCCTCTCTAACCCGGATTTGATGGTATCCGGACATCAGATCAATCTTGGAGAAGTGAGAGGAACCCCTAAGTTGATCAAACAGATCGTCAATCCTGGGCAAAGGGTACTTGTTCCTGACAGTCAGCTGGTTCAACTTTCTATAGTCCACACACATCCGAAGGGTACCGTCTTTCTTCTTCACAAATAACACTGGGGCTCCCCATGCTGATGTGTTGTTCCGTATAAAACCCAGTCTGAGCAGTTCGTTAATCTGTTTCTTCAACTCGGACATCTCAGCTGGTGCCATCTTGTAATGTGGTAGTGATACTGGGGCAGTGCCAGGATATAACTTGATCTCAAAGTCTATCTCCCTCTTGGGTGGCAAACCAGTGAGCTCTGCTGGGAACACCTCCGCGTAGTCCATCACTACCGTCGAAAGTTCAGCCACTGGTACCTTGTTTAGTCTGATGCTGTTCAAGACAAGGTGGTTCAGCTCTTCATGCAGTCTTCTAGGGATGCCCTATCTGTCAACATGTACCACATACCGCTTTCCCTAGGGTGACCAAAATATCACCCTACGAAGATGGCAATCAATGTTGGCCTGAAAACTAGCCAACCAGTCCATGCCGAAGATAACATCGTACTCGGTCATGTCGAGTACCAGATAGTTGAACTCGAATCTAAATCTAGCGAGTTCAGTGTTCAATGCCTTGCATATGAGTCCCAAAGATGTGTCTCCAACGGGGGATACAATAGTGAGCGATGTGGACAATTTCTGTACTAATGTGCCCGTAGCAGATATGAATGCAGCAGATACAAATGAATGGGAAGCTCCAGAATCAAATAATGCAAAGGCATAGGAACTACCAACTACGACCATACCTTGAATCATGGAGTGATCCACCGCTGCTGGAGGAGCTATGGTAAAAAGCCATCCAGATCCTGTAGGGTTTGGCGCCCGCCCCGCCTAGTTGTAAGCCATGCCCCCTTGTGACTAAGCTGGTCTAGCTGGAGGGCAGAAAAAACCCCTGAGGTGAGAAGGTCTGCTAATCTGTGGACACTCCCTCTTGAAGTGGCCCTGTTGGCCACACTGGTAGCATATGTTCCCACCCCGTGGAACCTGAATAACTGACGCCGATGGGGAGGGCTGATTGGGGCGAAAACCCCCTGTAGATCCAGTGGAAGGTGAGGGTCTGCTAAAGTTTGGGCGGAACCTCTTGTTGGGCTGAAATGCACCCTTTCCACTCTGCCCTCGGCGGTTGTGAAACCGCACCATATCATTCAACTCTCGCTCTGCTATAGTGGCCCTGCTGACCACCTCTGCCAGTGTAGGTGCCTTGAAGATGGTCACCCTGGCTCTAATGCTCGGCCAAAGGCCCCGCTCAAACTTACGGGCCCTCCGGTGCTCGGTATCCACCATATAAAATGCATAGCAGGATAGACTAAGGAATTCCCTGTGATATTCTGCCACCGTCATAGTGCCTTGTACCAATGATAGGAAGGCTTGAGTCTGGCGCTCTCTCTCCTCCTCCGGAAAATACTGATCTAGAAAGGTAGCTGAGAACCATTCCCATGTCATTGTAGTCCTTTCCCCTTACGGCACAAGTACTTGCAGTTTTTCTATAACCTCCCACCAATTACCGGCATCCTCTATCAGTTGAGATGTAGCCAGCAAGATCCTGTCAGCATGATTGGAAATCTGAAGTAGAGTCAAGATCTGAGTGATCTTTTTCAACCAATGTTCTGCTCCGACAGCCCCTTTTTTTCCCTTGAAGTAGGGAGGGCGTTGTTGCTGGAAATCTCTAACCATGTTCCGGTTGTTGGAGTCGTTGGTGGTCGCATTCCCATTCAAGTGCTGTTGAAGGACAGAGGTGACCACCGCTTGAACCAATTCTTTCAACTCGGGAGGCACAACATGTAGGTTCACGCTATTTTGTCCCTCCTTTTGATGAGGTGGTTGTACCTCCTCTTCCTGATGAGGCGGTGGCACCTCTTCCTCTACCCGTGGGTTTCGGCGAGTCCTTCTTTTTGGAGGCATTTCCTAAGTCATCGAAAAATATTTATTGACTTAGTTCCTTCATAAAATTGTCGTGTTCATATTTTGGGGAAATTTGCCAAATAAGCATACTTAGTTTTTGGGGGAAAACTCCCTAAGTATCAAGTATCCTTCTTTCCATTTGGGGGAAATTGCCAAATAAGCCTACTTAGTTTTTGGGGGAAATTTTCTAAGTATCAAGTGTTTCTTTTAATTTGGGAAAAATTGCCAAGTATACCTTGTTTTTGGGGGGGAAAACTTCCTAAGTATCAAATATTTTCTTCAAGTTGGGGGGAAATTACCGACTAAGTATACTTCGTTTTTTTTTTTTTTTTGGGGGGGGGGGGGGGGGGGGGGGGAACTTCCTAAGTATCAAATATTATTTCTCATTTTCGGGGGAAATAAGCCCTATCTTGCTATGTTTGATAATTCTAACTTAAAGTGATTGTACTTCCCTTGCTATCATTCCTTTTCGTCCAATGTTGCTCTCAGATTGAATGCTTCAGTCTAAGTCAATCGAAGTAAATTAATCCGGCCCCCATGCAGCGGATTTCGAAGAGTCGGTCAGTTGGGATTCTTATCCGTCAGTGAGATGTGAAACCGTCTTAATCTTACTTCGAAAGATTCATTCTTCCGATTTCGCTCTGATACCAGTTGTAACGCCCCGCCCCTTTTCACTATGCTACTTAGCCGAAAATCAGAGTCTATTTTTTTTTTTTAAAATAAAAAGTGACAAAGGGCGTTGGATGTCACGACGCGAGTTAAGTCCGGCCTTCTAAAGCCCGGCCCTTAACTGGCCAACCCTACGTGTGCGTGGAACTAAGTCCACGAGAATGATTCACACGTAGAAAGTAAGCTCGCGGAATATAACTTAATGCGGAAATTATAATAGAGTCTATCCTACCAATTTTTAGATAGCAAGGAAGTTATGTCATATAAATTACTAAAATACCTCAAAATTATAATGTCTAAGATAATGTCCAAACCATAGCAAGAAATCTAAATTATTAAAATCCAACGAGCTAAATTACTCAAATTACATTTCCAAAATAAACTTAAGTAAATAAAATAGCTCGCTCCCCCAAGCTCCTACGCTTGGCTCCCGTCGCGTCCTTCATTTCCTCCATTTCCTGTGTCGTCATCTAAAGTGGAAGTAGGGCGTTAGACAACACGCCCAGTAGGTACTCCGAGTAAGGCTAACACATGGATTAGTGATACAATGCATATAGGGAATAATATAACAAAACCATGAAATCAATGCCATGCCATGGGTGTCTTATGTCATGAGTCCCACCCATCATCCTTACCATTGTACAATGTCCTTTTTCAATCATACATAATGTTCCCCTTGATGGAAAAGCCTCATCAAGATAAATCAACACAAATGTCCCCTTGATGGCAAAGCCTCATCAAGGTATAATAACAAATACAAATATTCCCCTTTGAGGAAAAACCTCATCAAGATAAATCAACACAAGTGTCCCTCTTGATGGCAAGGCCTCAACAAGGTATAATAAAAAATACAAATATCTCCCTTGATGGAAAAACCATCATCAAGGTATCCCCATGTTTGCTGCTCGGTCGCCCCGACGGAGCATGGACTCCAATTCCATTCTTATCCCTCCCATGCCATGCATGAGATGTAAATGCAATATGCCATATAATATATAAATCATAGCCATAAAAAAAAACCCATCTTAAACATATCATATGATTACCAACATAATTCAAGAAACATCCATACACCTATAATCCATGGCTTACAATAAGGTTGGAATCCTACCAAATACCGACTAGTATTCCTTTGCGTTTTCGTTCCTAATTCGATCGCCAATCGCGTAACCCTTGTAACATCCCAATAGCTTATTACACATTAACAATTAAACCCATGTTTTAATCATGCTCATGTCCCTAACACATGCCTTAGTGGGGTTTGGCCATACACCATGGCCGAACCCTACTAATTAGGTTTGTGGGTCCCATCTTAATCCATTGATTATCTTAATTTTGTGAGTCTAAAAACCAGCACCCTCGGCTTTATTAATCACACATAAGGTTATTACTTAGAGCCCCTAAGTCCATGATCATCCCCCATGGGGCTCGGCCATGTACCATGGTCGAACCCATGGTTCTTCATTTTGGCCCATATTTACCATTTTGCTACTACTTCTTCCATGGTTAATCATTCACTTGTCCATGTACATTTTGGTCCATAACTGATCCATAAGTATGGGTCCATTGATGACTCATTAACCATGACATAACAACATTCAAAATCAGCCATTAAATCAACCTAATCCCTATTCATTTAAACACATGCATAGACCTAACCTTAGCCCATAAAATAGCTTACAAATGGGTCATGGGTTCGGCCATACACTATGGCCGAACCCATGATGTCTTCTCCTCATTTTTCCATGGGTCTTTTGTTACATTTTAGACCCACAATAAGTCCTTCCATGAGGGGTTTAAATCACACATTTAAACCATCATTCTTAACCACATTTGAGTACATTAACTTAGCCATATTCCCCATTTATTTTTCATGGTTCCAAAATACTAATCCATCAAAATTGTAACACTCCGATTTCTCAATGAAGTGGATAATTACGAAAATGCCCCTGATGTATTAACTTAATTATTTTGTGATGTTAAGTAAGGAAATGGTGGGGCCCATTGCTCAAATTAAGATCATATGAGCACATTATTAACGTTAAGTGTGATTGGTTGGGTAATTTACATCAATTGGGTCAAAAATGGCTAAATGGGTCAAAGGGCCCAATTGGACCCAATAAGTCAAAATGGATGATTTGACCATTGTGTAAGCTCAAATTAAATGGGGTTAAGCTGATTTGATTGGAAATCAAGTGGAGAAAAAAATGGGTAGGCTTGATCCATATGTAAAAACCAATTACAAATGACCAAAATACCATAATTGGGTCATGGAGTCAAAAATGGGTCAAGGAGCTAAAAGTGGACCCAATGGGTCGTGTATGTCATGATTGATCATGGAGTGAGCTCAAAGCTTAATTGGTTTAAGTGCATTAGATATTTGAGTTGGTTTGAGTTGAAATAAATAATGGAGTTTAGTTGAGTTACATTAAATGAATGAGTTGAGTTGGGTGAGTTAAATAAATGGGTTGGATGAAATGGTTATTTTAAGTAAGTGATGTGTGTGAATTGGAGTGGAATGGATTGATTTCAAGTGAAAAACAAAGAAAAACGTGGGCTGCATGGGGAAGTTATCTTATGCATGTAACTCCTAGTTAAGTGTTAAATGTTGGTGGAGGTTTTGGGAGTTACATGTGGTGAGGAGTTGTAAAGTTAAAAGATTCATAAAACATGTTGGATTGCATGAGAATTATTCTATGCATGAGAATTAAAGGGGAGTTGGAAGGTTGAGTTGGTCCAAGTGAATCAAATGGGTGAAGTTTTATTCAATTGGGTCAAAGTCTGTGAAATGGGTCAAAATGGCCAATTTGGACCCAATGGGTCGGGTTTGACTTTGTTGACCATTAAGTGAGTCCAAGATTGATTAAATTGGGGCTGTTTGGAGTTTGAAATAAAATCATATAGTTGAGTTAAATAAGTGAGCTGATTTAGATAATTATAGTGAATGAGTTGGATGGAATATTTATTTTTAAGTGAGTGAGGTGTGTAGATAAAAGGTTTGTGGGTTGTTTCAAATTCAAAACTACCCTACACGTTGGTTGCATGGGGGTGTACCACATGCATGAAACTCCTAAGATATTGATGAATGAAATGACGGTTTTGAGAGTTACAAATACAAGGTTAACCAAGGGGCTAGTCATTGGAACATGGAGAGTTTTATTTAAAAGTTGAAACTCCAAGATAGATATTAAAACCAATGGGAGTTACAAAGTGTGTTCACACTTGGAGGAGGGGAGTTTCATTTCAAGAATGAAACTCTCAAATGGGACATTGATGAGGATCAAATGGGCTGAATGGAGCTGCTGTATTATAGAGTTACAAATGAGGTTTTGACTTTTAAAATTCAAATATGATAAGACTACACATTGGAGTGGGGGGAAGGTTTCATTTCTAGATGAAACCCCCATGTAAGATGATAATGAGAGGAGGAAGAAAAGGAGAGGTTACACAAATACCAGCATGGGAGATGTTGGAGAGCTTGGGGAGGTTTCATTGGATAGATGAAACCCCCAATAAGCATAAAGGACTTGGGGTTAATATGGGAGTTACATGTGAGGCAAGGTTGGGCTGAATTTGAGTAGCCAAAAGAGGTTCAATTTTCTATCTCTATCTCTCTCTCTCTTTGCTGTCTTCTACATTCCAAAAGCAAGAACAACAGGTGGTTACTGATTTGCAATCAGTCCTTGGTTGATTTCTTTCACCAAGACAAAAGCACACTTTGAGCAAAAGGAGTTGGCACCAAGGTTTAAGATCAAAGTTTCCTTTCTCTCTCTTTCTCCCTCAAATCCATGTCATCTGGCTGAAGTATTCCAAGGAGATTGCAACAAGGTCAGTCTCAGCCCAAAGAACAGTAAGAGAGAAGGAGAGGTCAAGCAAATAAAGGGTCAAGAAAGGAGTCAAAAGAACCGAAGGAGACGCGGTGTTCGTAAGTGCATTTTGAACTCTTGTTTAATAGATTGGCTAAGAAAATGAGATCTGGCCATCGTATGGACAGATCCATCAATGATTTAAATATGGGATTATGATGTTTAAAAGTGATAAAATATGGACCATAGGGTTCAGCCCTTTGGATGGCCGAACCCCATGGGAAAACTTGGTGATTTTTATGGTGTTTGAGAGATGAAATTCATATTATGTATTGAAGTTCTTTTAAAGGATTTTAAAGGGAGATAAGTTCACTGATTTTGACCAGTTATTACATGGCTGAATTATGTGTTTATTAAGCTAAATACTGATCAAAAAATATGGACAAATATTGGAGGGTTTACATCAAGGAAACCTTGGGGTTTGGCCATGTGTATGGCCTAACCCCATGGACTGTTTTTGATGGTTATTTGGGTCAAGTGTAGGATGGATTTTTATGTAAACATAATGTGCTTTGATTTAAGAATAAACCAAGTTTATAAATGGATAAATGGATCTAAACCATAGGCCATGAGGTTCAGCCAATTGGGTGGGCCGAACCCCATGAAATGGTATGACATTTCATGGAAGTATTAAATGGTTTTGTGAGATTTTAAAGGATTTAAAGTGAAGATAAGCTTACTGTTTTTAGGTAACTATGGCTTGGCTGAACATATTAATACTATGGTTAAATTATGGATTAAAACCATGGACAATGGTTGGATTAATTACACCAAGAACCATAGGGTTCGGCCATATGTATGGCCGAACCCCATGGACTGTTATGTGGATATTTGGATTGAGTTTTACAAAATGGAAATCATACAAAGTGATGGGCTTATTGGATGGTTTTGAAAGGTAAAAATATGATAACATTATACTGTTATCCTATGTCTAAATGAGACCAAAAACATGTTTAAAAGGACCAAAACTATGGGGTTCTATGGCTAAGATAGGACATGGAAGTTTAAGTGGATTTTTGGGACTTAGACTAAGTTAGAATCACATGAATGAATGCTTAACTTGCTGTTATGTAAATAAGGTTTTGGGATTTCTAGAACGGTGTACAAGCCGTGATCGGAAGACGGTTCAAAGGAAGGGTCGAACAAAGTAAACAAGTGTAGGTTTCCTACCTTTATTGTAACCACTATTCCATATGCTGTTTTATGTTGATTTTGATATCCTATATGATTGTAAAGTTATGTTTCTAAATAACATGTTTGCATACACATCTCATGCATGGCATGGGATGACGGTGTTGTAACCGGAGGCCACACTCCGTCGGGGCGTCCGAAAGACCACTGTGGGGTACCCTGATGATGAGAATCCCATCAGGAGGAATCCGGAGGCCACACTCCGTCGGGGCGTCCGAAAGACCACTGTGGGTTACCTTGACGATGAGAATCCCGTCAAGTGATGGCTGTGTTGAATGGTGATGGGTGGGACTCATTACATGTTCATTTCATACATAGCATGTTTTTATGGAATTTTGTCACACATGTGTTGTTATTATATTATTTGCATGTTTTTGACTAACCATGTGGTAGCCCTATTCGGAAACACTACTGGGCGCGTTGATCTAACGCCCTATCTATATCCTTAGTGGACGACGCAGGGAAAGGGAAGAACGTGGATCGAGAAGAGGACCAAGCAAGGAAACTTGGGCGGTTTGAATGATTTTGAATGGACTTGAATGGACTATTCATGGATGTGTTATTTGAATTATGTGGACACTGTAATTTGGTAACTAGATTTGTTGGTTTTAAAAAGTAGTTAAGATAGATGCTATGGTTTGTTTTAAGTTGGATGGTTTGATTGAACGATTAGTTAAGATTGATTAGTAATTTTGGAGAATAAGTTATGTACTTTGCTATCTAAGAATGGAAAATTGGAATTGTCATAGGTTCTATTATAACGTCAGTTAGATTAAGACTAAGTTAATTCCGCAAGTTATATATGTACCATGTGCGGATCAGTTTTATGGACTTAGTTCATACGCACATGGGCTTGGCCAGTTAAGGGTCGGATTTAGAGATCCGAACTTAACTCGCGTCGTGACACTCCGCCCCGATCACATGATTATTATATTAAAAAAAATAAAAATAAACTCTGAAAATTAGAGTGAAAAGGGCGGGGCGTTACAAAAATCTCCCCATGGGGTTCGGCCATACACCATGGCCGAACCCATGGTCCATGGCTCACCTTCATTTGCACATTTAAGACCATCAATGATCATTATTATTTCTCCATGGATTCCCTCATTTAAAATCCCTTTAAAAATCATTAACATTTAATCATTAAGACCTTAAAATCATAAATCATCCTTCCATGGTTTTAATCCTAAAAGCCCCATTCAAATTACTTAACCACCTACCATGGGGTTCAGCCATACTACATGGCCGAACCCTATGGTCTATGATTCCTTCAAAATCCATACTTCCATGCTAAAGAAAACCTTAAATACATAGTGTCCTTATCATTCCTTTATTTTTCTTTTCTTAACCTATCTTACCCATTTTGTCCATTTCTCATCCCTTCCTTGGATGGATCTTAGATCCATGGCCCATAACATTTTTGGCCATCATTTAATCTAAGAAACGGATTCCATGATCACCTTTTTAACCCTTAAAAAATGTAAATTCTTGTTTGGAGATACTTACCAATCCAGCGGCTCCTCCGGCTTTTCTTTCTCCTCTTGGATCCTTAGTCTTTCTCCTTTCTTCTTCTCCTTGATCTTTGGCCAAGATGTGCTTGATCAAATGGTATCTCCAATGTTTGGGTTCGGCTAAGGTGAAGGTAGATTGAGAGAGGGAAGGGAGGAGAGGATGAGAAAAATGTCTAAGTCTCCTTGTTCTTGAGGTGGTCGGCCTATGCATGAGTTTTCCTTCCTTTCTTCTAAGTTTTTCTTCTTCTTTCTCCTTGCATGGATTGGCCAAGAGAGGCAGGGGAAGAGGGAGAGAGTGAGATGAGATGGGCAATGGAAATGAGATGGGACCTTAGACCTTTCCCTCTCCTTTTGGTTTGCTTGGGTTACACTCTTCCATGATTCCATTTGACCAACCAACATGGGGGAGTATGGGCTTGCATGTCCTTGGTGGTGGTGGTTGGGATGAAACCACCACCATGCCAACAGTTTTGGGTCTTTAAGATGGGTGGTTTGGTCTTCCCATCATGTCCATTGACCAACCATCATGGGGAGGGGTATGGCCTCTCATGCCTTTGGTGGTGGTGGTTGGGATGAAACCACCACCCTTGCCAACGGTTTTTGGGTGTGTTTATCTTAGTGGTTTGGGTGGTTTCAATGAGATGAAACCTGTAACACCCCAATTTCTCAATGAAATGGATAATTACGAAAATGCCTCTGAATTGGTAAATTTATTAATTATGATGTTAAATGAGAAAATAGTGGGGCCCATTGCTCAAACTAAGATCCTATGAACATATTATAAGGGTCAAATTATAATGGATGGGTAATGTACATCAAACTGGGTCAAAATTGTTAATTGGGTCAAAAATTCTCAATAAGATGAATATTTACGAAAATGCCACTGGATTGGTAAATTTAATAAATGTGATTGCAAATGAGGAAATGGTGGGGCCCATTGTTCAAATTAAGATCATATGAACATATTATAATGGCCAATTTATCATGAGTGGGTAATGAACATCAAATTGGGTCAATATGGTTAATTGGGTCAAAGGACCCAATTGGACCCAATCGGTCAAATGGACTTATTAGACCATTGGGTGAGCCCAAATTTAATGGGGTTAAGCTAAATTGATTGGAAATCAAGTGGAACAAATATGGGTAGGCCTGATGCACATGTGAAAACCAAATGCAAATGGCTAAAACAGCCCATAAATGGGTCATGTTGTCAAAATGGGTCAAGGAGCTAAATGGGGACCCAGTGGGTCGGGGTGACCAAGTTTGACCATGGCTGACCGTGTGGGCCCTCAAATGAGTTCAATGGTGAGTCAAATCAGGTTGAGTGGGACTGAATTGAGTTGGTTTTGAATTAAGAAATGAGTTGACTCAAGTGTAATTAATGTATGGTATTTAATGTGGTGAGTTAAGCCATTGAGTTAGGTGAGTCAAAATGGAAACCAAAGGGTCTGTAAAATCAGAGAGTTGAAGGGAAAATGAGGAGGTTTCTTGGTCTCAAACAAACCAAAACAAGTCCCACACGTTGGGGACTTGTTATGGTGGTTTCCATGTTAGGTTTTTAATGTAAATGGATGGGAATTGGATGAGTTACATGGGGAGCTGAATGGTTACATTGGTTAGTGCCAATGGGTGCTTTGGCTGGTAACAGGTGTCTCAATGAAATGAACAAGAGTTTATGAGGGAAATGAATGGATTAAGTGGCTGAATTACAAAAGAGATAGAACACCTCATTTGGCCGATTGCACATTCCAAATTTGGTGTTCCATCTCTCTCTCTCCCTCTCTCCAAACAATTTCTCTTGGCTAACCCAGTTGCTGTGTTTCACCATAAGATCAAGCACCATTTCGCCAAGGGATTAAGGAAGAAGGAAAGAAAGGAAGCAAGGGGGGAGAAGCAAGGAAATTGATAAGTTTTTACATAAGTGTTTAGTTAAATAAAGGTGTAGAATGGAGCAGGATTTGGCCATTGCTTGGCCGAATCCATCTAGGGTCAGACCTTGGATGGTATTTCATAGAAGTGATGAAAAATGTATCATTGGGTTCGGCCAATTTGGACGGCCGAACCCCATGAAAAGAATGGGTTATTTGGATGGTTTTTGTAAGACAAAACCATGGACTGTTTTTTATGCTAAGTTAGATTATGTACATGTTTTGGAAAGTTCTAAAATCATGGTTTTGATTGTCATATGTTGGGCCATGGATTGGCTGAATATATCAAGGAATTAAACCTTGGATTAGATGGTTTAAAAGGATAAAAAAAAATATATCATTGGGTTCGGCCATCTTGGTTGGCCGAACCCCATGAAAAGAGAGGTTTTAGTTTAATGTTTTGGAAAGTCAAGAACCATGTCAACTATGGTGATTTTTACATATGTTAATTGGGTCATTTTGCGGCCGAATTAAGTACTGATGTAAGGTATTATGATGAGGTTTAAAGGATGAAAATTTAGAGCATGGAGTTCTGCCACTTTGGATGGCCGAACCCCATGAAAGTAATTGATTAAATGGTATGGTTTTTGGGGATAAAAACCATACCATGTGTGAAGATTGCTAAAGGATTGTAAAATGGAATTAATTAATTGTATGGGATCGGCAATGGATGGTTAAACCTTGTTGTTTTTATGGCTAAGAAACAGTAGATAAATAATGTGGAATTGTTGGAAGAATTACACCAAAAGGGCCATAAGGTTCGGCCATGTGAATGGCCGAACCCCATGGATTATCTTATGGAGGTTTTAAGTGATTTAATTGGAGTTATGGTTACTGTTTTGGTCAGCCTTTGGATGGTTGAACCATGCATCTAACTTGGTAAAAGAGTGGAGCCTAAGTAACTACATAGGTGGAAATTATTGAACCAAGGGAACCATTGGGTTAGGCCATGTGTATGGCCGAACCCCATGGATCATTTTATGTGGACTATTTTATTGAATCAAATGGTTTCAAATTTAAAGATCATGGAACATCTTGAGTGGTTGATAAATGATTGTTAAGTGAACATTTGGACAAGTCATGGGTCGGCCATTTCATGGCCGAACTATGGGGTACTATGGCTAAGTTAGGACATGGAGGTTTAAATGGGAAAGCCATAGGGTTTAGCCATATGTATGGGAGAACCCCAAGGACCATGGTTAAGGTGTTGAAATAATTGGTGGTTTTAAAGTTAGTGCATGATAAAATTATTTATTGGTAGCAATGGCATAAAGGTAATTATTGATGAAATGATCAAAGATGGAATGATCATTCGATTGGATGTATGGACTCAAACCAATATGGTGTGGTTCGGCCCTGTAGTATGGCCGAACCCCACCAAGTGATATTTTGTGGATTGAGGTTGTCAATAAATTAATTGGATGGTGTTAATCCAAATTAAAAGAGATCAAATTAAGTGGGTGAGGTTCGACCATGGGTATGGCCGAACCCCACAAAATGGTTTTTGGGTCTTAGATGTGAATGGACATTTAATTGATAATATGATTTACTTACTGTTACATCACAAGGTGACGGAAGTTGAACGGCGTACAAGTCGTGATCCAGTGAAAAAGGACAAACACTGAAGCTAATCTTCGGTAGGTTTCCTACCTACTTGTAACCACAATTATGATTTGGTTTTATCATGTTTTTATGAGATATGTTGTATTTGATATTATGTTTCAAATGTGGTTTTGAATGATGAGATATGTATTTACAAATGACATACATGTACATTGACATCTCATGCATGGCATGGGGTGATGATTGTGGATTACCTTGACTTGAGAGTCTCAATGAAAGAACACCGTGAAACAACTCAATGATGAAGTGTTTTTCCATAGGAAATGAGGATTTCTGTGGATTACCTTATCATGTGAGTCCCAATGAAAGAACACTCTGAAAGAACTTGATGGCTATGTATATGTGTGATGGGGTGGGGCTCATTACATATGCACTTACATACATAGCATTGTTTTCAAATGTTTTATTGATAATCATGTACTATGATATATATGCATGTTTTATATGCTAACCATGTGGTAGCCCTGATCGGAAAACCTACTGGGCGCATTGATCTAACGCCTAATTCTATCCTTAGAGGAAAATGCAGGAACAAGGAAGGGGAAAGAGAAGGACGATGACCAAGAGGGGAGCCAAGCTTAAGAGCTTGAATGATAAATGGGATTTCTTTATCACTGTCTTTTGAGTTACAATTATGGACATGTAATAGCTAGTATATTTGCTATGGTTTGAATTATAGTCTTGATGTTGGATTTATGAATTAAGTTATTGTGGACAAATGCTAAGTTTAAGAATAGTCTAATGAGGTTATTATGTTAAAGCAAACTTGACTTATACTTTGCTATCTGATAATAGAGCAGTCTGAGTATTGTTATAATTCCGCATATTTGACTTATTCTGCAATCAGTTATGTCTATTCCGCAAGTTTTACGTAGTTCCATGTGTGGATTATTTATCATAGGTTTAGTCCATGCACACATGGGTGGCCAGTTAAGGGTCGGACTTTGGGTAGTCCGAACTTAGCTCGCGTCGTGACGCCGCCCGCTCTCTTCCGATGTTATTATATTATTATTTTAAAAAAAAATAGAATCTGATTTCTCGGAAAGGGCGGGGCGTTACAAAACCACCCCTTTGACTCACCTCTTTGACTCCTCCTTTGACTCATTTGACTTACTTAATTATTTAATTAATTCATTTGATTAATTTGATACTTTAATTTAGGTCCCTTAATTACATCATTTAATTCCATCTAATTTCCTCAATTCTCCTCCATGAATCCACCCATGGTTGACCAAGTCAACCATGGTGGTCGGCCCCACCAATTCTTAGCCTACCCACCACCTCACTTGATGAGGTGGAGGTGGGTCCCACTCGGTCATGTCCCTTGGTCTAATCAAGATTAAACTTAGATGATTCACATTAATTAAATCAACTTCATTCACTTGGATCCTCCTTAATTCCCTTTGACTTATCCATGGTTGACCAAGTCAACCATGATGGTCGACCAAGTCAACCATGATGGTCGGCCCCACCTAAGTCTTGGTCCACACGCCACCTCACTTGATGAGGTGGAGGTGGGCCCCACTTGGTTATGCCATCTTGATTCATTCATAACTAACTTAGGTGATTTAATTAATTCCATTTCAATCCATTCCAACTAATTGGCTCACCATTGGGCCCACGGCCCAATTAAATTCTCCTCCTACCCATTTACCTTAGAGCTTAAATCATCTTGACCCATTGGGTCCCAAATGGGTATTGGGCCCAATTAACCATCCTTAGCCCAATTAATCATCATTGACCCAATTGAGTGAACTCATTCCAATCCATGGCCCATTGGACCATACTTGGGCCATTGTCCAAATTTTGATCCATTTAACATCTATTCCATCTAAATTCCCAATTTCCATCATTAAAATGAATAATAGCTAACATATATATATCGATTTAAAAATCTGGGCTATTACAAAGAACTAATTTTATATATTAGAGAAACATTGTGGAGGATTGAATAATACTTCGTATATTTGAATCACTGCTTTGAAAATGTAATAATACCTCTATGCTTCCGTTATCTTGTGCATTTCTGTGAGAGTTGTATTATGTGTTCAAAATCCACGTGTAGACTCGGATGGCCACGTGTAAGTTTATGATATTCATTGTGGGATTATATTGGGATCGTACATTAGATGATTCGATTGAGAGGATCATTATCTTGATACTCCATTTATGGATGGAACTTTACTAAGATTATGGCATGACTTTCGATGGTCAAAATAATCTAGTGACAAGATAGGTTTCCCTTGTGTGAGCCTCGAAACCCTCTTATGGGAGGATTAGTATTGATTGGGATTATTAGAAAAAAAAAAAACTCACACCTCACAGGCCTCAGGTGGGGTGCGACAACACTACAACACCAACTTAACATTTCATGTTTTAAACTTCAAAACAACAAGAAGTGGTTTAGAGTTTAGAGCATGGAGATTAGATAGTTGAATTTTTATTTTGAGTTTTTGTTAATAATAATTAGATAAGCAAACTTATTGAATAAGTCATGAGAAATGATCAATTGATGGTACACTACTAATACGATGGAAATTGAAGTATTTTTTAATGTTGATAATCATACTTTATTTGTATTTTAGAGATAAGTTATTATTATTTATGATCATCATCGACCTGATTCATTATTGTTTTTACATAATTACAAAAGCAAAGTTACACATCAAATCATGAGTGTTAGTGCCACAACTTGCCGAGTCACCTATTTGTCAATTCCATGACTTTGGTAAAGCATTGCCTCGGAAGATTGAAGCAAGAATATAAGACTCAATTGGTGGTGAAAACTAAAGATCGAGAGGAAAATCAAGCATCACCAAAGTGTATGGCAATTACAAAGGTAAATTGGCCATAGATGACTCTAGGTGTAACCCAACACCATAGGATGCCCGTGCCTAGGCTTAGATCTTCCATCTAGATAATCATAAGAAGCCTAACGAGTGTTTGACAAACCAACAGAACGAATTGGAACCCAACATGGAAATATGAACACAATGTCAGGAACGATCATTCGCTAATGACAGAAGACTACTAATCGTGGTCATTTGACCAATCGTCTAGAAATACAAAGGTTCTGGTTTGGAATGATTATCAAACCCCTCGGGTCTCAGGATAATACATTCGTGTTCGCAATGTATTGCTGGGACAGGGCTGATACAATCGTGCATACAACCAATCGCCCTGGGCTTAAACAAAACTGGACTGTCATTCACAGTCATGTCTCGGACAACCGATCGTGCAGACAACCCTTCATTTGGGTATTGTGGCCACCACTCGCTCTCACTATCAATCGCCTAGAGCCTGGTTTAGATATCCACTGAAAAATACATTCAGGCTCAAGACGATCCATTCGTCTGGCGGTGACCCATCGTGTGGTATAGAGCATAATACATCATATGCACAACTAATCGCCGAGATAGGACCCTTCCTAGGCTTAGAACCCATATTGGTAAGATTAGACCAAGCCTAAAGTAAATGGACCAATGCCTTGGAGCTCCTTAATCATATCTTGGAAAAATATGGGCTGTCAAAATGTTATGACTTGTGAGTCTCTTTCGTCCAAAAAAATGTAGTAATAAACTAGTTAAACCACCATGGTTGGATAGATCATTAAAATATCTTTTCATAGAGCCCAAGAACACTCAAAACGGAGTTCGGGAGCCCAAGAGATGACCATTTTAGTGGAGAGCTATTTTGCTGAAAAACTGTCCACACAACCCATCGTGAATGGCGATCGATCGTGAGCACGATCAATTGTGAGTGACGATCAATCATCCGTGTCAGTTTTCTATCTGTTGGAAAACCATTAATGCGCAACGGTAACACTCCTACGGCTCTTTTGGACACACGATCGATAGTCGGTACACGACCGATCACCCGTGTTAGCTCGTGATTCACTTGTTTGCCTATATATACTTCAAACTCTTATGAGGTGGGGGGGACCCTTCAACATGGAACATATTAAGGCATCCCTAGTGACTCCAAACCTCCTCTCTAAGTACCCCACTTGGTGAATCATCTAATATCCAATCATCTTGATTAGGATTAAGAAAAAGAGAGTAAACCAAATATAGCATAACTATTGGTATATCTTAAATCCTAGAGACCTTACCCAAGGATTGTGATTAGCATACACAAGTCACATCTTCGACATCATCGACATCACATTGGGAAGGACATCTTCAAGAAGCATGCATCTACAAAGTTGAGCTATCAAAAGGCAAGTGCTTCTTAGTATTTAATTTTAATTTTCAAATCACTATGAAGTGGATTAAAGAGATTGGTTTTTCTCTTTAACCACAATAAAAAATAGAGGAATAGGAGTTGGGTGAAATTCCTAACCAATTGGTTAGGTGGAAGTCTTAATTTATTAGTGTGGGTGTAATTCCCCACTTAGTGATTTGGGATAGTCCACGGTTGGGTGAGTCCAACAGTGGATGTAGGTTAGTTAACCGAACCACTATAAATTGTTCTTATGGTGTTAGAGCTTATTGTGTGATTGTTCTTTTATTAGCACACTCTCTTATCACACTCTTGATTATTCTAATTAGTCCAGTACAAATCATTTGATTAGTCAACAAATTTTTAAAGACCTTTAAAGTTGGTGATTGCCCTATTCACTCCCCCTTCTAGGGTCAATCTAGCACTGTGTTCTAGCACACCGGAAACTTTTAATGAGCCTTAGTTATTATTATTCCATTGTTATACTAAAAGTGGAATTGTTTAAGATGATAATTGATTTAGCAAAAAGTCCAACTCATCATGATGTCAGAAACTCGAGCCGGGGTGGGGGGGTGCTGATTTCAAAAGAAAAATCGAAGAACCTGATTATTTAGTTATTTTTTATTGTATTTTCATTTTTAGTCGGTTGATATTTTTAGACCTAGAGTTAAATTAGGATTAAGGTTTTTTTGGCATTAGAGGTTGTATTTTCACAATTTTGGCATATTATTAATAATGAATTAAGCCTCGCCATATAGAGACCGCACTTTCCTGCCAGTAGATTTTCATTTTTTGGTGTGAAACTACCATTTTGCTATTCCATTTTTTCCGTCCGATCGAACAGACAATTCATTTTTCGTTCATTCGAATGATCTTATACTTATATAATCGTTCGATTGAACAGATAGTTCATTTTTCCTTCGTCCGATCGATCTTATACTTATATATAATAGTTTGGTTGATCCTTTGTGATCGTCCAAACGATTTTAATTGAGAGATCCAAAATTTACAGTTGACCTCGCACTTGAAAATTGTCGGACAATCACAAAGGATCAACTGAACGATTATATATAAGTATAAGATCGATCGGACAATCACAGAGGATAGTTCTATCGATCTTATATTTATCTACCCTTTCTTTTTCTCCAAATCGTTCGTACTAACCTCTCCTCTTTCACATTCGTTCGACCTTGCCCACTCCCCTCTCCCACATTCGTTCGCACAAACCCATTTTCACATGGCATCAGATCAAATCCAAGGATCTACATCGAAAGAGGGCTCTAAAGAAAGGGAAGAGACAGAGGGTGGAGGAGACGGAGACGTTCGACCCCAGCCATTTCATCTAAATGGAAGCTGCAAGATTGTACAAAGAGGATTTGTACTCTCGACCCTACATTTTTGGTAAAGTCATCGACCTTACTTTTTTTCCACCATTTGAATTAAAAACCCCCGAGTACTTTGAAAAACTTGGTTGGGGTGGCTTCGTGACACTAAAAGAGGATTGCTATCCTACATTAGTCAAGGAATTTTTTGCCAACATTTCAGATAGGGTGACTGATTCCATTAAATCCAAAGTGAGAGGAAGAGAAATGAATCTTTCAACTACCCACTAGACCAAATGTTTTTGTCGCTACCTGACCCTACTCAATAAGATATTGTCCTCTTCCCCACGTGGGCCCTCACGGTTTTACTTTGAGCCTTGGCCCACATGGCCCCAAAAGACATCTTATTGAGGTGTGTTGCTCTCCTCTCTTTTTAACCCCCACATCCCCCAACTGCCTGGGCGATGTTGGAATTTTTCCCACATGCCCAGCAACAACTGGATGAGTGTGGGTGATGCTATCCACCCCCTTAAGACCAGATCCGTCCTCGACTTTGTCACGTCACCCTGAGATGGGATCTAAACAGGTAACACAACACAGAATAGTAAAGAGCCCACACAGTCTGAGTGTCGATCGTGCTCTGATACCACTCTATCACGACCCGACCCTACTCAATAAGATATTGTCCACTTTGAGGGCCCTCACGTTTTTACTTTGAGCCCTGGCCCACCTGGCCAGGCCCAAAAGGCCTCTTATTGAGGTGTGTTGCTCTCCTCTTTTTAACCCCCACATTCCCCAACTGCCTGGGCGATGTGGGACTTTTTCCGACATGCCAAGCAACAGCTGGATTGGTGTGGGTGTTACAGTTTAAGTTCCCCAGTGCCACAATTGTAAAGTATGAAGTAAATTCATGGCCTACCGATGTTGATGGATTCGTTCCTTTGGAAGCCATGAAGCAAATGTGTGAGCGCACTGATATTATCAAAGCAGATAAGCCTACTCTTATGGACCTAACCCTTGAAGCCCGAATCGTCTATTACATTATTACAAAAAATATTTTACCTAGAAAAAGGCATAGTAACTAGGTGCCTTATTTCGATAGTTTCCTCATCTAGTGCATCATGAATGGCAAGCAAATCTCCATCTCCTATATCATCATAAAACACATGTTAACCTGCCATAAGACGAAAAAATGTAGTCTTCCATACAGGTTATTTCTCTCTCACTTGTTTGGACGAAGAGGAATCCCTCTTCCCCCTGAAGACAAAATAACTGTGAAAAAGAATGATACATTCGGTGCATCTACTTTGGAAAAAAGGGGATTCAAACTCGACAATGCATTCAACCGGTGGGTTCCCAAAGTAGAACAGGGAAATGTAGTTCAGGCACCTGAAGTTGAGGTTGAGGCACATCATGGAGTTCACACACCTAAAATCAACATTATGATTATTCTTGACAGCATTTTGGATCTCAACGAAAAAATGGATAAGAAATTTGCTGAATTTGAAGAAAAGATTGACAGAAGGTTGAATAATATGCAGAATCAAGTTATAGATACTTTGAGATTGTATGTATTTATAGCACAAAAAACAAGAGTTGAAGAAAGGAAGATGGTGTAATGTGATCATTCTTAACTGCAGCAGCAGTCGCTCAAGCTACTGGCTGTATTCAGCCTCACCTGACTAGATTTGTTCCTCCTCGTTCGACTGGAATTGGTACAACTTCTGGCTCCACTTCTCATCTAACTGGATTTGGTACAGCTTCTGGCTCCACTTCTCGTCTGACTGGATTTGGTACAACTTCTGGTTCCACTTCTCGTCCGACTGGATTTGGTCCCATTGAGAGAGCGACTGGACTTCTTCCATTGGCACGACCTCGTTCTCTTGCTTATGCACCTGGACCTGTTGTTGCACCTGCTTCTACATAGGGACCCGTTGATGCACCTACTTCTGTATCTGCACATGCTTCTTCACCAGGACCTGTTCATGCACCTACTTCTACATTAGCACCTGCTTCTGCACCAGGACTTGTTCATGCACCTGCTTCTGGATAGAAGTTCTATTTGATGATATGAATAAGGGGGAGAAATTTTGTAATTTTCATATTTTGATATTGACATGTAAGAGAGATGTTGTTGTAAATTTCATATTTTGAATGAACATGTTATATTTGAATGAGTTCAATTGAAATGGTGAATGTTTGGTTTGTATGATTTGGCTACCATCATGAGGTTGATGTATTTTTTGGAATTAGGTAAAGATTGCAATAATGATAAACAGGAACCACATGTAAATAATAAATATTTGAATGATGTTTTTTTGCTTATACATCAGATGCCCTGATTAAAGAAGAGTTTTTGGACAAGTATATTTCTATGAATAACAACCTGCACGAGAACCGTTTGTATTTTTGTAAGGGTCATTTAGTAAGGAAGTTTGTGAAAAAATGTTGGAGTAAATGTGATTTCAAAACATCTACTTTTGCTTGATTTTCTTGTCATGGAATATACAAGATGCATTGAGAGTGCTAGATATAATTTTTAGGCAAATTAGCCCTAAGAATAGTATGCTCCTATGTTGAGTCCAATGTTTCAAAACATTCACTTTTGCTTGATTTTCTAGTCATTAAACACACAAGATGCATTGAAAGTACTGGATATAATTCTTAGGCAAATTAACCATAAGAATAGTATGCTCCTATGTTGAGTCCTATTTTTCAAAACATCCACCTTTTTCTTGATTTTCTTCTCATGGAACACAAAAGATGCATTGAGAGTGCTGGATATAATTCTTAGGAAAATTAACCCTAAGAATAGTATGCTCCTATGTTGAGTCCAATTTTTCAAAACATCCACTTTTGCTTGATTTTCTTGTCATGGAACACACAAGATGCATTTCACCCACAGACTGATGGAAAGTCAGAGAGGGCCACACAGACGTTGGAAGATATGCTAAGAGCGTATATGTTAGACTTCTAGGGCAGTTGGGAGAATCACCTTCCGTTAGTTGAGTTTTCATACAACAACAGTTACTAGGCAAGTCTTTATATTGCTCCATTTGAAGCATTGTATGGTCGACCATGCAGATCTCCAGTTTCTTGGAGTGAGGCAGGAGAGTTTGCACTCATTGGACCGGATTTGGTTGCCAAGACTACAGAGCAAATCAAGGTCATCCGTCAGCACATGTTAACTTCACAGAGTCGACAGAAGAGCTATGCTGACAAAAGATTAAGACCTTTGACATTTGAAGTGGGAGACCTGGTGTTCTTAAAGGTCTCACCATGGAAAGGCCAAATGAGATTTGGAAAGAAAGGGAAACTGACACCGAGGTTTATAGGACCATTCTCAATCATTGAGAAGATCGGCGAGGTTGTGTATTGCATAGTACTTCCCGCACAACTGTCAAACATGCATGATGTATTTCACGTCTCAATGTTGCGGAAGTACAATCCCGATCCATCACATGTATTGGATGAACAAGAGCTAGATGTTCAGAGCAACGTGACCTACGTCGAGAGGCCTATTAAGATCATACATGCCGAACAAAAAGTACTGAGGAACAGAGTGATCCCTTTCGTCAAAGTGGTTTGGGAGCAACACGGAAATGAAGAACCCACTTGGGAACTGAAATCTGAAATGAGAGCATCTCACCCTGAAATACATGATGAGTTTTAGTCCAAATAATGTAAATAAAATGTGGTATGAAATATACATTGAAAGAAATAAGGAAAACTAAATTTTCTTGTGACGATAAATCGACTGGGTCGATGTGTCAGCAAAATGAACTTTCCCAGATGATACATTGACTAGGTCGATGTGTCGGTGAAAGATAAAATACAAACCCGAAGCGTAAGTTTCCAGGAGGATGTATCAACGTGATCGATGTATCGGAGAAAATTTAAAATCAAACCATTGGACATATTGACAAAGTCAATGTGTCGGGGTAGTTCAAACGTCTCTACCAGACGCTCTATCTACCACCGACCGTGCACCACTTTCCATACATGGGAATCCACCAACGTCGTTTACATCTTCCAAACACCCATTTAAGGGTCTAGGGAAACCAAAGGGAAAAGAAAGAAATAAAATAAAGGAAAGAAAAACGAGAGAATGAGAGAAAGGAGAAAAGAAAAAAAAAACAGAGAAAGAGAGGATACCCGACCACCCCTCTCACTCCTTCAACCTCACCCTCTCACTCACGCCCCAACCCTTGTAACACCCCGCCCTTTTCACTCTAATAATCAGAGTTTATTTATTTATTTATTTATTTAAATATAATAATCAACCAAGTGATCGGGGCAGAGTGTCACGACGCAAGTTAAGTTCGGACTTCTATAGTCCGACCCTTAATTGGCCAAGCCCATATGCGTATGGACGAAGTCCATAAAAACTGATCCACACATGGTACAAATACAACTTGCAGAATAAACTTAGTCTTAATCTAACTGCGGGTTATAATAGATCCTAAGACTACTCCATTTTATATCTTTAGATAGCAAAGTACATAATCGTCCAAAATTACCAAAATAACCTTAATGTATGCATTCATTCTAAACCATCCAAATCCTACCAAACCATAATTAACTAAATTATTACATGCCAAGAACATCTAATTAACAAATTACATTGTCCAAATAACTTAAATAAAAGTCCATAAACAGTCCATTCAAATCCATTCAAAATCCATTCATGATGCCCAAGCTCCTATGCTTGGTTACCTTCTCGATCCTCACTCTTCCCCTTTCCTGCGTCATCCACTAAGGATAGAGATAGGGCGTTAGATCAACGCACCTAGTAGTGTTTCCGATTAGGGCTACCACAAGGTTAGTATCCAAAACATGCAAATAATATAATAATACATGTTCATCAAAATCTCATAAAAACAATGCTATGTATGTAATGCACATGTAATGAGTCCCAACCATCACAGATATACATAGCTTCCTCTTGATGGGATTCTCATCGTCAAGGTACCCCACAGTGGTCTTTCGGACGCCCCGACGGAGTGTGGCCTCCGGATTTCTCTTGATGGGATTCTCATCATCAAGGTACCCCACAGTGGTCTTTCGGACGCCCCGACGGAGTGTAGCCTCCGATTACAACACCATCATCCCATGCCATGCATGAGATGTTTATGCAAACATGCCATTTGTAAATATAACTTTACACTCAAATAACTTATCAAACTCAACATAAAACAGCAAATATCATATGTGGTTACAAAAAGGTAGGAAACCTATACAATGTTTCTTAGTTTGACCCTTCTTTTGAACCATCTCCCGTTCACGACTTGTACACCGTTCTAGCAATCCCAATACCTTATTTACATAACAGCAAGTTAAACATTCATCCCTGTGATTCCAACTTAGTCTAAGTCCCAAAAATCCACTTTGTGGGGTTCAGCCATACCCCATGGCCGAACCTCACCCATCTAAATTTGGTCTCTCTTTTCATTTAATCATATTAAACCTCCTCACACCTCAAACATACTTTGGTACGGTTCGGCCATACAACATGGCCGAACCTTACCACTTTGATTTTGGACCCCTCTTTTCAAGTCCTTTGATCAATCCATTCACATTTACAATTTATCTTGTATTTACAGTTTTGCCATTGGTCTAACCAATGCTTAATTTTACTAACTTCCATCGCCTAAAATAAAACCATCTTAGTGGGGTTCGGCCATACCACATGGCCGAACCTCACCATCTTAATTTGGTCCTTTTTAAATCCTTTATTCATCCATATAAATTAACCACTAAGTCCATCAATCACCATTAGTGGGGTTCGGCCATACTACATGGCCGAACCTCACCAACCTGGTTTTTGTTCCTCTTTCCATCATCCATGATGGCTGATTATATACCTATACTAAGTCCATAGACAAACATATATTATTCTAAATCAAAGCATATAATTATTACATAATTTCCATCATAAACTTAATCCAATTATCCATCAAAAACAGTCCATGGGGTTAGGCCATACACATGGCCGAACCCTATGGTTTCCTTGGTGTAATCCCTCCAACATTTGTCCATGGTTTTAATCAGCAAATTAGCCATAACATTAACATGGTTCAGCCATGCCATAGCTACTCCAAAACAGTAAGCTTATCTCCATTTTAAATCCTTTAAAACCTTCATTACATAATATGGATTTTATCTCTCAAACACCATAAAAATCACCAAGTTTTTCCATGGGGTTCGGCCATCCAAAGGGGTCGAACCCTATGGTCCATATTTTACCATTTTTAAACAACATAATCCTTGATCTAATCCCTTGGTAGATTCGGCCATACAATGGCCGGATCATATTCCCTTAACCAACTTATTTACAAAGGTTCATAGTGCACTTACCAACACCGCGACTCCTTCGGTTCTTTGACTCCTTTTAGATCCTTAGCCTTCCCTCTTCCTTCTTGTTCTCCTAACTGAGATTAACCTTGCTGCAACCTCCTTGGAATACTTCAGCCAGGTGATATGGATTTGAGAGAGAGAGATAGAAATTTGGTCTTAAACCTTGGTGCTAAACTCCTTTACTCTATGTGTACTTGGACTTGGAAAGATGATCAGCCAAGGACTGATTGATATGAAAGACAATCAGCCAATGCCTTAGGTCTTGAAAGATGAGTAACGTCGAAGAGAGAAAGAGAGAAAGGGAGAGAGAGAGTTGAAGATCCAAATCTTTGTTCCAAATGTGGTGGTCGGCCAAAGTGATGGTTTTTTATTAAACCCTTGTGTAACTCCCATTGCCTTAACCCAAAATCCTTTATGTTACTTGGGGGTTTCATCTATGAAATGAAACTCCCTAAGTATCCAACGTCTCCCATGGTTTGCATTGTGTAACCTCCCCTTTTCCTCCTCCTCTCATTATCATCTCACATGGGGGTTTCATCTTGAGATGAAACCTTTCCCCCCTCCTCCAATGTGTAGTCTTAGCATTTTGAATTTGAAAAGTCAAAACCCCTTTTGTAACTCCACAAAACAGCAACTCCATTCATTCTCCATCGTTGGAGTTACAAGCATGAAATAACACTCCCATGTATTCCAACGTGCATCACCCTTGAATGTGAAATACTACCTCTCACCAAGTCTACTCCCAAAACGGCAACTCCATTTATTCCTTGACTAGGCGTTTTATGCATGAAGTAAACCCCCATGCAACCAACGTGGGATATTATTTGAAATTGAAACCACCCAAACACCTTTCCTCTTCACACCTCACTCTTTTGAAATAAATATTCCATCCAACTCATTTATTTAACTCACCCAACTCAACTCATTCATTTTAATGCAACTCAACCCATAAATTCAACTCAACTAATCTCCATCATTTAATTTATCTCAATCTCACTCAAACATTAAATTAAACTTAACCCAAATTAGCTTTGAGCTTACTCAATGATTAATCATGTCATCCACGACCCATTGGGTCCCATTTGGGTCCTTTGACCCAATTATCAAATTATGACCCATTTAAAATTCTGGACCCACTTGGTATACATTACCCATTTATTTAATTTCCAACACATAACCCATAGCCATTGAGGCTTAATTGAACAATGGGCCCCACATTTTTCTCATCTATGATCACAACCCTTCAATTCATAAATCCAATGTCATTTTCGTAAATAATGATATATTGAAAAGTCTTGGGTATTACAACCCTTAGCTCGACTGTGAGCTTTATCCCCTCTCTATTGACTTCATTTTCTCCAGGAAAGGAAGGAGAAACGAGGCAAGGAAGAAGGAGAAACCGAGCTGACCAGAAGTAAAGGAAGCAAGAAGCTCATCCTTCACTCACCCGAAGTACACCCACAAATCCCTCGAGGTAGGTAGATCTATGGTGTTTTCAAGTAAACTAATAACACTAGGGTGTTTAGAAATTATGTATGGATCTAAAGAATAAAGGACCCAGATTAATGAACATATAAGGGGAGGAAAGGCATGAAAAATGAATCCATGGGTTCAGACTCAAACCAACCAATATATCGACTCTGTTGATCTGTCGTCTGAAGCATGACTCCACTAAACAAGAACCTCGAAGTGCTGAACCAACAGAAACAAAACCCAGGAAGACACATAGCTTGTATCAATGTCTTGGCCTGGGTATGACAGAAATGAAAATAGAACGAACAAATGATAAACTGATCCCAAAATGACCCATCGACGACGTCGATGTGTAGGTCTGAGTACGACAGGACTAGAAATGAAATGAAAAAGGACAAACTAGTTCCAGGATGATGTCTTGACCAGATTGATATGTCGGCCTGGAGATGATCCGAAACAAACATAAAGATGGCAAAGGATGAGTGGATTTGTGGACATATCGACTATGTCGATGTACCCACAGATCTCTGGTAGATGTATCAACCAAACCAACATATCGGTCTAGGTATGATGGAAATACATAAAAATATAACAAAGGGTGATGAATTGACCTCGGGACGACATATCGATATATCGGCCTGGGACCAAAGAATGAATGATAGTATTGATAGACAAAATCCCTGAGAATATGTCGACGAAGTCTACACCTCGGATATATGCACCAGTATATGTATCGACTGGATAGATACATATGGGTTGAGAACAGAAAACAAACACGAACAATGACCGATCAAACTCAAGAGGATATATCGATGAAATTGACACCTCGGGTATAGTCAACCGTGGATGTATCGACTTCGATACATATGACCAGAAGAAGGACTGGAAAATATGAACTGAAACAGACAGAGCCAGTCAACATATCGACATTATCAATGTGTCGGCTATGTCCAGGGGCGATGTATCGACAATGTCGATATGTCGGCCTAAGACATAGACAGTTTAATAAGGCTAATGTACTTAATGATAAATCAGATATACGTGGAGTCTCTCAGACTCTGAAGATCATACAGAGGACCTTTACGTCTTGGTTTCACCTACATAATTTGAATTAGAAGGATTGTATATTTTAAAGACACAGAGTTATGATTTGAAACATGTACATAGACAAAGGAAACGAGGGTAGTCCCGATGCCGTTCGAGCAACTTTGAGAATAAACCTTGTTTGTTGATCATTCTAGATCTATAATACCCCAGATTTTTAGTTTATAAATATTACGGTCTTTGCCATTGAAATTGTGAATTAATGGATATGAACCTTAGATGGGTAAATGTTGGGTCAATTGCCCAAATAAGACCCAACGGATGGTAAATGTGGATCAATGGAAATAAATTGGTAAGAATTATTTAATTGGGTCAAGATTGCCAATTGGGTCAAAAGTTCAATTGGGACCCAATGGATCATATATGAGCTAGTTAGAAGTAAATGGGTAAGGCTTGATAATTGGGTCAATTGGTCAATTAAGACCCAACGGATGTTGTATATGGTTCAAGTGAATCAAATGGGTGAAGTTTCATTTAATTGGGTCAAAATGCCCAATTGGGACCCAATGGGTCGTGGTTGACTAGGTTGACCACTAAGTGAGCTCAAGCTTGATTAGGTTGGGGCTGAATTGGGTTGGAAATGGAATCAAATAATTGAGTTGATTCAAGTGAATTAAATGAGTGAGTTGAGCTAAAATGATGAATTGAGTTAAATGAGTTGAATGGAAGTTAATGGGATTTTAATCTCAAGTGAGTGGAGTGGGAAGGTGGAGAGATGCACCTCATGAGACCCAAGATAAGGTTACACGTTGGAAGTGGGGGAGTTTCATCTCATGGGATGAAACTCCAAAGGTGCATTAATGAAGAAGTTGAAGGGTTGTGATGTTACACAAGCTTGCACAAGCATACACGTTGGAAGCATGGGGGTTTTCCATCTCAAGATGGAAACCCAAGAGCCACACGTTGGGAGTGTTTCATCTCAAGGATGAAACCTCCAAAAGAGACTTGAATGAGGGAGGTGAAAGGACATGAGAGTTACCAAGGGGTGTCACCAAAGGACACCACCTTTGGCCAACCCTCATTAACCAAGAAAGGGAGTTTTATTTCAATTCACTCTCTCTCCCTCCCTTGGCCGTTTTTCACCTCTCAAGACAAGGAACCTTGGCTGGTTGTCTCTCACACAAATCATTCCTTAGCCGATCACTCCACCAAGACAAAGTGGACTTAGAGCAAAGGAGTTTTCATCTCAAGGTTTTATCATTCTCACCCAAGGCTGAAATTCTATCTTTCCTCTCAATCAAAATCTCATTTGGCTGAACCACTCCAAGGGGTTTCCAGCAAGATCAGTCTCGGCTAAAGGACAAGAAGGAAGGAAGGAGAGGCTAAGGAAAGGAAATGAACAAGTCGGAGCAAAAGAATAACCGGAGGAGTTGCGGAACCGGTAGGTTTTTCTTGATGGATTGTATTTAAAATAAGAACCATAGGGTTCGGCCAAGGGTATGGCCGAACCCCATGGAGGAAAATGAAGGAATGTAAGATGGTTTTAAGAGAAGTAGATAAATCATAGGGTTCGGCCATATGAATTGCTGAACCCCATGGAAAAACATGGTTAAATTATGGGTTTTTGATTGATGGAAAACCATGGAATATTGTGATGATCTAAAGGAATTTAAATGGGTCAAAAGGATGAAGGAAGGATCCAATGATGAACCATAGGGTTCGGCCATGTGGCATGACCGAACCCCATGGAAAGTGTTAAGGAGGTTTTTGGGTCTAAAAAGGATTTTAAAAGGGAGACAATGGACCATAGGGTTTGGCCATGTTGTATGGCCGAACCCCATGAAAAGATATTGGTTTTTATTTAATAAAAATAAAGATTAAGTAAATGGATAACATCTTTTGGATTATTAAAGGATGAAAATATTAGATCAAGGATTAAAAAGGGGACCAACGTTCAATGAGTGAGGTTCGGCCATGGAGTATGGCCGAACCCCACAAGGGTTATTTTATGGACATGTGAATGAATGGTATTATTGAAATTAAAAGGAAATAAGGGACCATGGGTTCGGCCATGATGGATGGCCAAACCCCATGGGAAACATTTGATGGATTTAAGGTCTAGGTATAGCATATGGAATGAATGAAAGGTAATTAAGATTTGAATCAATGGCAAGATGGTAAATAAGTCAAAATAATGAACCAAGGTTTCAGCCATGTTGTATGGCCAAACCCCATGGGAAATATTTTATATATATTTAAAGTATTGACAAGGTTAGATGGCTGACTTAAAAGAGTGGGTTTTATGAATCAAGAATGGCAAGGTTTGGATTTATTTTGAAAAGATCAAAAGGTTGGAAGAGAGACCGAAACCAAGATGGTGAGGTTTGGCCATGTTGTATGGCCGAACCCCACTAATGGATTTTGGTGGACAAAGGACTAAGTTATTAGCAAAGTGATGTTTGAGTAATAAATAAAAGTAAGGGCCAAATTCAAGTAGGTGAGGTTCGGCCATAGTGTATGGCCGAACCCCACAAGGATGGTCTTTGGACTTGGACATAATTGGAAATCAAATGTATATTGTCTTGACTTGTTGATATATAAACAAGGTGACAGGACCTCACAAGTGGGACGCGATCGTGAGCGATTGCCGGATTAAGAAGCAAAGGACACTTGAGTGGTCTTTTGGTAGGATTCCTACATCATTGAAACCATGGATATGTATTATGTACTTATGATGATTGTATTTCATATTTGATAAGTTATTTTGGTATCAAACATTATGTTGCAATTATGGGATTTTCATGCTATGTTTTGTAATATTCTAAAGCATGTTGGCATTTGCATCTCATGCATGGCATGGGAGGGATGGAATGTAACCGGAGACCCATGCTCCGTCGAGGTGTCCGTAAGTCGTGAAGGGTATTTTAACCGGGGACCCACACTCCGTCAGAGCGTTCGTAAAGCACTTGTAGGGGATACCTTGATGAGGAGAATTCCATCAAGAGGATACTATGTATGATACCTTGATGATGAGAATCCCATCAAGAGGATACTATGTATGAAGACCCTAGTGATGAGCATTCCATCAGGGGATACCTTGATGAGGAGAATTCCATCAAGAGGATACTATGAGTTTGTGATGGGTGGGACTCATTGCATATGATAGCATGGCATGGCATTGAATCGGCATGATTATGATCTTTATTATCATGCAAGGTATCTGGTTTTTATCTGTATGATTGGATTTTTATTATCATACACTGTTTTAGATATGATGCTTTACGAATATGATATGGTATATTATATCTGGATTTTATATACTAACCCATGTGTTAGCCCTAATTGGAATACCTACTGGGCGCGTTGTCTAACGTCCTACTTCTACCCTAGTTAATGACACAGGAAGGGAACGGAACGAGGACGTGATTGGAGCCAAGCTTAGGAGCTTGGATGATTAAGCTATATGTTGTTTATGTTATTCGGAATTGTAATAACGTAGTTTTATTTGCTATGGATTGGATGGTTAATGTTTGGATATTTAAGTTATGATAATTATTATTAAGTGTTGGACTACTTTGCTATCTAAACTGGAATAGGATTGTTATCCTATTGTTATTCCGCAAGTTAACTTGAGTACGTGTGAACCATTTTAGTGGACTTGGTCCACGCACACGTATGGTTGGCCAGTTAAGGGTCGTACTTTGGAAAGTTCGGACTTAGCTCGCGTCGTGACACTCAGGTCTTATCACTTGTTTATTATTTTAAAAAAAATAGACTCTGATTTCGAGTGAAAAGGGCGGGATATTATAAGATCAAGTAGGAGTTCCTACTATATTGATGCACCTTAATATGAAATGAATTTTATATTTATATTTATTATTACTTATTCTTTCAAATTCTAAGTTTTGATTTATGAGATCAGTACTTCAAAATGCATTATATGAATATGATGTCTTATGAAGAACTATATGATGCATGTTTTGTCATCATGATTGCATACATGATCCTCATGCATGGTTGCATGGGAGGGATTTGCATTACCAAGCCAAGAAGGAAATGTTTGGATCTCACTTGGTCTCGTGTATAATCATACTACAAATGTTAGAATTTGGCCCCGTCCTTGTGTATTATTGTTACGGCATTAATTGGGCCAAAGAGCTCCTGGGTAGGTCCCGAAACCTTGTGCAAAGAAGGAGGCCACACTCCACCTATAGTCTCGGTTAATTTGTGAATGGGTAACAGCACCCTGGTGGTCACTGTAACGCCCCGCCCTTTTCACCCCTTCCGAAAATCAGAGTCTGAAAATTTCTTTTGAAAGAAACATAGGGTGAAGAGAGCGGACGGTGTCACGACGCGAGTTAAGTTCAGACTACTCAAGTCTGAACCTTAACTGGCCACCCATGTGTACATGGACTACACCATGAAAAATAATACACGCATGGAACTAACAATAACTTGCGGAATAAACTAGACTAACTGCGGAAATAGAACGAATAGATAGCAAGTAACAGTCTCAAATATTAATTAACCTAAACAACCAACCATTGTTAATAACCTAATCAAACCATAGCAAAGTATTAACTTATTACATGTCCACAAAATATAATTCAAATGACAGTAATAAAGAAGTCCAGTTCATCATTCAAGCGCTTAGGCTTGGCTCCCCTCCCGGTCATCGACCTTCTCTTTCCCTTTCCTTGTACCTGCATTCTCCTTTGAGGATAGAATTAGGGCGTTAGATCAACGCGCCCAGTAGGTTCCCGAATCAGGGCTACCACATGGTTAGCATATAAAACATGCATATATACCTTAGTACATGATCATCAAAAACATATAAAACCATGCTATGTATGTATGCAATTGTAATGAGCCCCACCCCATCACACAACATAGTCTTCACTTGACGGGGCTCTCACCGTCAAGGTAAATCACGATACACTTTCATCTGGGTCTCACATGATAAGGTAATCCACAGTAAACCTCGTTACCTGTGGAAAGACGCTTCATCATTGAGTTGATTCATATCACATATTAGTCCTCCTGGCGGGACTCTCATCGCCTAAGGAGACCAATGTGACTATGATCATCTAGTTACTCCTCCTGGCGGGACTCTCATCGCCTAAGGAGGACGGTAACTCATAAATGCAACACTGTATAACCTCAGTCATCATCCCATGTCCATGCATGAGATGTCAATGCTTTGTATGTCAGTTGCATATCATTCAAAATATGGTAAGTAATAGTATGTCAATATCTCATAAAACCCTTCACGAAGACAGGTGTAAATGTGGTTACAAGTAGGTAGGAAACCTACTGAAGATTCACTTCAGTATTTGATCTTTCTTTAGCGTCACCCGGTCACGACTCGCACGTCATTCAACTTCCGGTACCTTATCCATATAACAATCAGTAAATCATAACATCATTTACTTATTCATTCACATCTAAGACCCATCCACATCATGTGGGGTTCGGCCATGCCCTTGACCGAACATCATCAACTTAGAATTTGTCATTTTATGGGGTTCGGCCCTATACTTGGCCGAACCTTGTATTCCCACTCTTCCATCATCAAATGGTTCTCCATTACAATACTTTAAACCCTTTATAAAATCATGGGAAGAATATCAAACACAACCCATGAACTCAGTTCATTTATTCCAAAAACAGGCCCTGGGGTTCGGCCATGCACATGGTCGAACCCAATGGTTCTCTTGATCTAATTGATCCATCAATTACCCATGATTTGAATCTGTAACTTAACCCTAATATTGACATGGTTCAGCCCTATATTGGCCAACCAATAACAGCAAGTTAAACTTCAACAAATCACATCAAACACCATATTTTATATGGTTTTAAACTCACCAAAATCATCAAATACTATCATGGGGTTCGGCCATCCAAAGTGGCCGAAGCTGTAACGCCCCGCCCTTTTTCACCCGTTTTCCGAAAATCAGAGTCTATTTTTTTTTTTTTAAATAGAAGAGTGAGAGAGGGCGCGGACGCCACGATGCGAGTTAAGTCCGAGCTTCTAAAGCCCGACCCTTAACTGGCCAACCCCACGCGTGCGCAGAGCTAAGTCCACGAGAATGGTTCACGCGTAAGAAGTAAGCTCGCGGATTATAATTATTGCGGAACATGATAATAGAGTCTATCCTACCGGTTTTTAGATAGAAGGGAAGATACAACATTGAATTTACCAAAATGCCCCTATGTTCATGATTATATCACAAAATGTATCGTCCATAAGTAACGTCCAAACCATCGCAGGAAATGTAAATTTATACAACCCGACAAGCTAAGTTACTTAAAATTACATCTCCAAAATGTAAACATAATATAAACTAGGACTCCGCTTTCCAAGCTCTTAAGCTTGGCCTCCGGTATGTCCACCGCTTTTTGCCTCTCCTGCGTCATCAGCTAGGGTAGAAGTAGGGCGTTAGTCAACGCGCCCAGTAGGACTCCGAGTAGGGCTAGCACATGGATTAGTGATACACACATACCGATAACATAAAATACAACAAAATAAGTATGTGATGAATGCTATGTCATGGGTGCTTATGTCATGTGTCCCACCCATTATCCGTATGATCATACAATATCCTGTTCCCCATGTTTGCTTCTCGGTCGCCCCGACGGAGCATGGACTCCGGTTATAGCCCTCAGGCTATCCCCATGTCTGATTCTCGGTCGCCCCGACGGAGCATGGACTCCGGTTATAGCCCTCAGGCAATCCCCATGTCTGATTCTCGGTCGCCCCGACGGAGCATGGACTCCGGTTTGTTTATTTTTTTTTTTCTGCCCATGCCATGCATGAGATGTAGGTGCATTATGCTATGTAGTGTATAGATAGACCATATTCGATATACCATACATAGTCATATGATGCATAATATTAAAATATAATCCATGATACTATCATGTAATTCATAAGTTAAAACCCATCATAGTGCAAGTCCCATAAATCATAAGTTATAATCATAAATCCATAATAAGCCAAGTCAAAATAATTTAAAACACCATCACATATCTATCTCTTACAAAAAGGTAGGAATCCTACCAAATACCGTGTCGCGTTCCGTTACGCTTCCCGTTCGATAATCCGGTCGCCGATCGCGTACCGTTTGCGACGCCCGATACCTTATTACATTTACCGAATTAGTCCATACATCATCCATGATTAAGTCCCTAACTTAGCCCATTATCCATTGGTTTTAGACTCATACATAAATCCAATTTTGGCCAAATTTAAAATTCCGATTTGCGAGCCTAAAACGCAGCAACTAATCGCTTTACTTAACCATTCACAAAATATCCGATTTTTTTATGTCTAATCCCTATAGGGTTCGGCCATGTACCATGGTCGAACCCATGGTCCTTCAATGTGGCCACAAATTACGGTTTTGCCACTCCTCTTCCATGGTTAAGTTACCCCTTTTATCCATGCATATTTAAGTCCATATTTGACCCATAAACTTGGACCCATTTATAATTTCTTAATCATGACATAACATCATAAAATCAGCCATCTAGTTTAATTAGATTTGTAAATATTTAATCCCATATATAATTCCATACCTAGCCCATAATATGGCTCCCAAAGGGGTCATGGGTTCGGCCATACACCATGGCCGAACCCATGATGTCCATTTCCTAATTTCTTGGTTCATTTTACCTTCACCAAATGAATTTAAGTCATTCATTTAAAACCCCATTTTTCATCTCATATAAAACATCACCTACCATGCTTACCAATCCATTTAATATTTTCATTTCTCTCCATTGTTTTCCATTCATAAAAGTCCCAAAATATTACCATAGGGTTCATGGTTCACTTTTATTGGTGCCATTTTCAAAGACTCATATTTTGTCCCAAAAATAATCCATTTCAAAAATCACAAATCTTCATTCATTTTGGCCCTTTTAAAACAACCTCCTAGGCATTGATACATGCATTAACCTTAGCCTAAAATTGATCAAAATTTGGGTCATGGGTTCGGCCATACACCATGGCCGAACCCATGATGTTTCTTTCCCCATTTTTCTTGGTTTCATTTACCCTTTTAAACATATCTCTAATTAAATCATCCATTTAAATCACCAACATCACATATCATACTTGAAACATCCATACAATCCATCCATTTTTTTCTTAACCATTTTCTATACTTTTCCATCATAAAGAGAATTATTAAATACCACCAAGGGTTCGGCCATACACCATGGCCGAACCCATGGTTCATGGCTCATCATCCATTGATGACATCCTTAGACCAATGTTTTTGTCCAAAAGAAATCCCTTTTAAAAATCAATAATCCTCATTCATTTTGGCCCTCTAAAATATATCATTCACTTTGTAAATCCATTTAAATTTCATCATTAACTTAACCTAATTTCTTCATTATCTTCAAACCTAATAATCTTAATAAATCACTCATTATTCATCATGGGGTTCGGCCATGCTACATGGCCGAACCCTGTGATCATCCATCCATCCCATTCTATGCCTTTAAATCCTCTTTAAAATCACTATTAAAATCACTTGAAAACTAATTATCATACATCATTCTCCACCATTTCAAACCTTCAAACCTTAATTAAAAATCATCCCACATTGGCCATGGGGTTCGGCCATGCTACATGGCCGAACCCTAAGGTCCATTCAATCCATTAAAGCTTCCATCTTTTCCATACTTAATCCATTCATTTCATTTTTTCCTTAGACCATCTCTTCCATTTCTTTGCCTTCCATTTGATGGATTTTAGATCCATTCCATAGCCTAAAATAATTTGGCCACATCATATGGCAAGGATGGATTTCAAAATTAAAAACCTTAAATAATAAATTTCTTATTTAGAACATACTTACTATCTGACGACTCCTCCGGTCTTTGTTGCTCCCGTCAACTTCCTTGGCCTCTTTTCTCCTTCTTCTTGATCTTTAATCGGCTAGATGTGCTTGATCAATGGTGGGACATGTTTGGATCGGCTAAGATAGGGTTAGGTTGAGAGAGGGGAAGAGGGGAAGATGATGAAGATAGTAGCTCTTGATCTTCCAATGGTGAATCCAAGGTTTCACCTCTTTTCTTTTCTTTTCTTTTCTTTTCCTTCTAAGTTTTTCTTCTAAGTTCTTTCTCCTCTCTTGCAAGGTGGGTGTCGTTTTTTCTTGGTGTATGAGGAATGCTAGAGTGAAATGGGTTGGTTTGCAATGGAATGGAGGTGGTTGGAGTGGTCTTCACTCCAACATTAATTTCTTCACCAACCAAGCATGGGTTGGCTTGACTTTGGTGCTGGTGGTTGAGACCCAACCACCATTCAAGCCCATGGTTTTAATTTGTGTTTTCTTGAGGTGGTTTGTGTTTGTTGGAGTGGTTTTGACCATCTAACCATTTGACCATTTTAATCTTAGGTTGATTAACTTAGATCACCTTGATCCCTTGATTAATTTAATTAATCACTTTCTATTTAATTTAATCCCATTAATTTCCCTCCATGATCCACCCATGGTTGACCAAGTCAACCATGGTGGTCGGCCCCATTACTCTTGGGTCCACACGCCACCTCAAAGGGTGAGGTGGAGGTGGGCCCCATTGGCCATGTTACTTTGGTCCATTTATCACCTAACTTAGGTGATTTAAATTTTATTAATTGTATCCCTCTTATTGGATTGCCATTGGGCCCATGGCCCAATTAGATTCTTGTCTTATCCATTTATCTTAGGGCTTAGTTACGTTGGCCCATTGGGTCCCACATGGCCCTTTGACTCAAATTGACCATCTTTGACCCGATTACTTACCATTGACCAATTACATGTATAAATTCTAATTCATGGTTTATTGGGTAAACATTGGGCCCACGGCCCAATTAAATTCCCTCCTTACCTTAGGCTTACCTCAATTGGGTCCATTGGGTCCCAAATGAGTATTGGGCCCAGTTTGACCATCCTTGACCCGATTAGTCCTCATTGACCCATTAAATGGATTTCATCCAACCCATGGCCCAATTGGGCCATCCTTGGGCCATTGTCCCAAAATTTGGTCCATTTGGCATTTTATTACATCAAACTTCAATTTAACATGAATAAATGCCAATATATATATTTATCAAAAATTCGGGTTATTACAGAAGCCTATGTCCATGTTTTGGTCCTCTTAAGCATGTTTTAAATCTCATATAGACAAGTAATAATCAGCATAACATTACTGCATTTTTACCTCTTAAAACATCCACATAAGTTCATCAACTTGTCCAAAAGACCATAATACTTCATGGGATTCGGCCATCCAAGATGGCCGATCCCAATGGTCCATTTCATCAATTTTAATCCACTGTTTAGACCCATGATAACTTCAGTCCTTATGTCATTCAAATCCATGTTTTTAACCCTCTTTAAAACATGCATTTGAGTCTTAATGAAACATCAAAAACAGTCCACCAACTTCATGGTTTATATGTTTCAAAAACATCAAAACCAAACAATCATTTGCATGGGGTTCGGCCCTCCATGGTGGCCGAACTCTGTGACCTTTGGTTTTGAATTTCTTAATCATTCATCTAGGTCTAAATCAACTTCCATATTTATGTTTTAACCTTTTTAAAACATACACTTTAAATCTAATAAATCATCTAAAAACAGTCCCATACATGTATGGTTTAAAATTCCAAAAACCATCCAAATCAAATCCATATTTTTTCATAGGGTTCGGCCAACCAAGCTGGCCGAACCCAATGGCATAATTTCTTATCCTTTTAAGCCACCTAATCTCAGGTTTAGACCTATGACAAATTCGGCCATACATGACCAAATTATGTCATCCAAATTTTATAACTTCAAGCTTTTAATTAAATCAAACACTTGAGTAAAAACTTACCAAACTCCCTTGCTTTTAATCTTTACTTCCAATCCTTTTTTGCCTTCTTTCCTTTGCTATTTATGCTTGATTAACTGATGCCAAAACCTCTGCTGTTCAGCCAAGAAAAACGATCTTGAAGAGAGGGAGAGAGAGATGGGAATTTCTTGGATACTCTATGTAAAAATCGGCCAAGAAAGGTAACCTTTTCCTTTTGTAGTTTCCATCCCATCTTCCATTCATTTCCCTCATTTAATCTTGCCAAAATCGATGGGGTATTGGGTGTCAACCAAGACACCCCTTCACCAAACGTTGCAACCTTTCATGTTTAAACACATGCATCTCATGGGATGAGATGATGCCGCCCCAAGCTTGGTGTCCTTTGGCATTGCCAAAGCACCTCTTCACTCTCAATGGCTGGGATTGATTCTCCAAGGGTTGTGTGTGATTAACAACACCTTTCCACTTCCTCTTGACTCACTTGACACTTGATATTTTTATTCTAACTCAACTCATCCAACTCATCACATTTAATGCACCAAGTTTGAGTCAACTCTTTTCTTAAATCAATCTCACTTCAAATCAGTCCAACTCAAGCTGAATTAACTCACACTTGAGTTCAATTGAGGGCCCACACGGTCATCCGTGGTCAACCTAGTCAACCCGACCCATTAGGTCCCCAATCAGCCCCTTGACCCGTTTTGACAACATGACCCATTCATGGGCTGATTTTTGGAATAAATGAACTAAGTTCATGGGTTGTGTTTGATATTATTCCCATGATTTTATAAAGGGTTTAAAGTATTGTAATGGAGAACCATTTGATGATGGAAGAGTGGGAATACAAGGTTCGGCCAAGTATAGGGCCGAACCCCATAAAATGACAAATTCTAAGTTGATGATGTTCGGTCAAGGGCATGGCCGAACCCCACATGATGTGGATGGGTCTTAGATGTGAATGAATAAGTAAATGATGTTATGATTTACTGATTGTTATATGGATAAGGTACCGGAAGTTGAACGACGTGCGAGTCGTGACCGGGTGACTCTAAAGAAAGATCAAATACTGAAGTGAATCTTCAGTAGGATTCCTACCTACTTGTAACCACATTTACACCTGTTTTCATGAAGGGTTTTATGAGATATTGACATACTATTACTTACCATATTTTGAATGATGAACTATGCATTTACAACTGACATACAAAGCATTGACATCTCACGCATGGACATGGGATGATGACTGAGGTTATACAGTGTTGCATTTATGAGTTACCGTCCTCCTTAGGCGATGAGAGTCCCGCCAGGAGGAGTAACAAGATGATCATAGTCACATTGGTCTCCTTAGGCGATGAGAATCCCGCCAGGAGGACTAATATATGATATGAATCAACTCAATGATGAAGCGTCTTTCCACAGGTAACGAGGTTTACTGTGGATTACCTTATCATGTGAGACCCAGATGAAAGTGTATCGTGATTTACCTTGACGGTGAGAGTCCCGTCAAGTGAAGACTATGTATGTGTGATGGGGTGGGGCTCATTACAATTGCATACATACATAGCATGGTTTTATATGTTTTTGATGATCATGTACTAAGGTATATATACATGTTTTATATGCTAACCATGTGGTAGCCCTGATTCGGGAACCTACTGGGCGCGTTGATCTAACGCCCTAATTCTATCCTCAGAGGAGAATGCAGGTACAAGGAAAGGGAAAGAGAAGGTCGATGACCGGGAGGGGAGCCAAGCCTAAGCGCTTGAATGATGAACTGGACTTCTTTATTACTGTCATTTGAATTATATTTTGTGGACATGTAATAAGTTAATACTTTGCTATGGTTTGATTAGGTTATTAACAACAGTTGGTTGTTTAGGTTAATTAATATTTGAGACTGTTACTTGTTATCTATTCGTTCTATTTCCATAGTTAGTCTAATTTATTCCACAAGTTATTGTTAGTTCCATGTGTGTATTATCTTTCATGGTGTAGTCCATGTACACATGGGTGGCCAGTTAAGTTTCAGACTTGAGTAGTCTGAACTTAACTCGCGTCGTGACTCCGCCCGCTCTCTTCACCCTATGTTTCTTTCAAAAGAAATTTTCAGACTCTGATTTTCAGAAGGGGTGAAAAGGGCGGGGCGTTACAGTTGGTATTAGAGCGAAACGGGAAGTTGTTGTTAGTTCCATGTGTGATTTTTATCATGGTCTAGTCCATGTACACCTGGGTGGCCAGTTAAGGTTCAGACTTGAGTAGTCTGGACTTAACTCGCGTCGTGGCGCCCCCGCTCTCTTCCACTTTGTGTTTCTTTCAAAAGAAATTTTCAGACTCTGATTTTCGGAAGGGTGGAAAGGGCGGGGCGTTACAGTCACCGCCTCAAATGTTGTGGACATAAGTGGCTAATCATGAGAACCATTGAGATAAAATGAGACTTATGATTTGATGCATGGGTATGGGATGACATTTCATTGATGCATGACACCCATGGCATATCCTCATATGATTAGTATTAAGTAAGATTTTTAATTATGAGATTTGAGTATCTTTTGAATTCCTTTGAGAAACTCATATTTGTCATAACATGGGATTTTCTCAATATTACTATTGTTATATGTTATTATAATATTACACACGTAGTGCATTTCCTTGATCAGAATTCCTACTAGGCAAGTTGACTAAGCCCGTACATTTTTCCCCCTTTAGATGTTAACACAGATCAAGGCAAAGGAGAAGAGCCTAGACCCAGTGGTAGTTAAGCCTGAGCGAAATGGAGAAAGAGATGCTTAGAAATTTAGTTTTTTATTTTGATGCTTTTGTAGAACCATATGATTCATAAGAGAAACTTATTGGATATCTAATAATTTAGATCTTTGACTTATATTTTGAGCTGGTAATGTATTTGACTTATGGTTTAATTAATTTCCTATCTTTGCTATGAAATGATTCGGTATCATATGTGAATCATAAGTATTTCTGCAAATTATATTTGCTCAAGTTGTGTTAGCACATGCTTAAATAATTAATGAGTTATTTTCTCACGTGTGCCAAGTTGGGCCAATCAGGGTCGAGTCTTCGGATTCGGACTTGACTCGCTTCGTGGCGTCTCCATCCCTTTTTCTTCTATTTTCTTTAAAAAAGATACTCTGATTTCAGGATTGAAAAAGGGCGAGCGTTACATCTGAAGCCCCTGTTGATCAAATGAAGACAAATTTCCATATTTTTCTTAATGCCTTCCAAGTGTAAATTTAATTCATCCCCAGGTCGATTCATTTCAATATTAAACTCGTCCAATGAAATCAAATCGATTTTCCATTGTGGATGGATCTGATTTAAATGTAACTTGTTCATCTATTACATTCTGTGAGCACAAGGTAAGCTCATTGAAGCTGTAAACTCTTCTGTACAAGTGGGTGAAAATGAATTGTTCCTATGCATAATATATTGCTTATAAATCTCATTCAATGCAAATTGGGATACTTTGCCATTCACTTCATCAAAAAATTGAATAGAAACAGTAAAAGCAAACTAAATTTTTTCATCCTCGAGTTGAATCTTGAAATCTTGAAATTGATTTTTAATGGCACGTGATATCTTTCTTCAGACAACATATATGTCACCAGTGGAGTTAGCTATATAATGTTTCAGCACAGAATGTGCACCTTCAACCCTTGAAGTAATTGAATTTTTATAATGTAAACACCAGCCGGTCCATGCCTTGACAAATTATTTTTTATGTGGGATCCACATCCTTATTATATAGTTTACTGCATTCGAATCATCTTTAAAATCTTATTTGAATGGCTCAAACGCTCAATTAAATGATGCTTCAGATGACGACTCAACCAAGTCATTCCATACTTCCACTTTCTTAAAGAGAGGTTTACAATGAACAAGAATATTATTGTTGATTTGCTAAATACACAATATATGCACAGCATTAGAGAACTCCGAATCAATGACATTCTTTAACACCAAATCCCTATCAGTCAAAAAAACTTGTTGATCATGATGGATTCCTAAAACCTTTTTGAACATCTGTAACTCTCATACATAATCTTCAAATTTCTCATTTATTATAAATGAAAAGCATTAGTAGAATTTTTTATTAAAACTTGTGATACTAACGATATTAAGAAATAATATATGATATCTGTTGGTTTTGTAAGTGCAATCCATCAAAAAAATATTATGATAGCTCTTAGTAAATACAACTGACAATAGATGTGCAAAGAAAAAAGATGAGAAATATGACCTTCACCGTCATAGTTAAGAAAGTATTGGTAACCACCTTCTTGAAAATTTTAGAATTGAAGTACGACCTCTTAGTTGCTCTTTTCGAATCGAAGACAAAATATTGTACAAATCAATCGATCATACTCCAATATCTGGATTTCATTTCTAAGAGTCGTCAAAATTTGACGGGGTGGATATTTCTGTTTTTCATTTCAATGATCATTTTTTTCTCTTCATCTGAAAAATATCTTGTACTTAAATGAGCAAATAATACGTTCGAGATATCATGATTGTGCACCAATTTTTTTATGGTCAACTTTCATGACCATCAACAATTTGTTTCCTCTCACTTTAAATGGGCAATTAATAAGGCGAGAGGATGTTTTCTTTTTCCTCTCATTATCTTTCAAATTAACCGTGTTGCGATATATACCTCCTCTATCGCAACCAAGAATAATTGTATTGCCCCTAATACATGGCCTCCTGATGGTAGATACAAATCTTTGTGCAATAGAAACCTCCTTAACATATTTCATTAGATCTCCATGACTTGAAAACCACCTCTCAACAAACTCATTCTCAACAATCTGATCATTTTCAACAAATGTAGATAAAACTCCCTCACTATAATCCATAGTACTAATTTTTAAAAAATAGAGAGGGTCTTGGGTTTGAGAAAGAGTTAACTTTGATTCGAGATAGGAGATTGAGAGAGTTACCTTAGAACCAATATACGAGATTGAGAGAGTAGCTTCAGAGCTACCTTCGAACCAAGATAGGAGATTGAGAGAGTGGAGTCGTTCGTTTTGAGAAGGGGATTTTGGTTCGGTTTGGAAAGGGGGTTTGAGGGATAAGGTTTGGAAAGGGGGTTTGAGGGAGAACGGTTTGGAAAGAGGTTTGAGGGAGAGGGGTTTAGAAAGGGCTTTGAGGGAGAAGAGTTTGGAAAGGGGAAGATGGGAACGAAAATGGAAATGAGAAAAAGGGGTGAGATTTGAACTTACATTGAGTTTCTCAAATTGTGATCGTTCGGACGATTAGAAAGGATCAATCGAACGATCTTACAATTATATATAAGATCGTTCAATTGATCATTTCTGATCATCCGAACGATCACAGGTGAGAGGTCGACTGTAATATTTTCGATCGGACAAAGGAAAAATGAACTCTCTGTACAATCGACCGATTATATAAGTATAAAATCGTGTGAACGAACACAAAATGAACTGTCTGTTCATTTGGAAGAAAAGAAACTGAAAGAGTAAAATGGTAATTTCACACCAAAAAATGAAAATCGGTGTTTGCTGACAGGAAAGTGCAGTGTCTATATGGCCAACCATGAATTAATGAAAAAAAAAAAGTTTTCTCTTCTCCTAAGGGCGGTGGATTCCGGCTTGCCTTTCTTGCCTCTCTCTATTTCTTTTCTTCTTCTCTCCTCTCTCTACTTCTCTTATGCCTCATTTGTCCACTGCAAAGTCGTTACTGTTGACGTTCGAACAGTTCTTCTTCCTTCCTTTCTCTACTTCTCTTCTGCCTTTGTTGTCCAATGCAAAGTCGTTATTGTTGTCGTTCGAACAGAAGTTGCACGCCGTCGTTGTTGTTTGGAATCACCATCCATATTTGGTTCCCATCTGCTAGCCACACTCTGTTCTGTCGCCTTTTATCAACCAGATCGGCCAGCAAAGCCTTACCTGCGGAAGTTGTCTTCTCATATCTCCATCCATCGTCGTCCACAAACCATCTCGCCCAGCATCCCGTTTCTCATCCTTCGCCCTGTTACAGTCAACAATCGAGCCTCCGCCTGCACAACAACTACTCAACGTCTCTGTTCTTTGTTGCAGACACAATCAAATCTCCTCCTTGCCCTGCTTCTCGTTTCAAACCCACAACACCCTTCTCGATCAAGCCCTCAACCTATCCTCTTCTTCATTTTCCCTTCAACCCACAGCATATTGCTACACCCGTCTACATCCCACCATATTAAAAGCTTTGACCATCCCATTCTCCTTTTAGTTTTTTCATTTAACTTTCCATTTTCCCGACACTCTTCCATCGCATCCCTAATCACCTGTCACCATCCTGCCCATCAACCAGATCATAAGTTTTCTTTTCCAACACTTTCCAACACCATTCCGGTTGGCCTCTTTTCCACCACCACAAAGACCATTTAATTACCAAGCCACCCCATTCCTTTTCTTTCCATCTCATATGTTTACCGTGGGACCCATCCTTTTGAATCTTTTGACCGAACCAAGTATTGTTGCCTTTGATACTAAAACTTCCGATCTTTCAACTAATTCCATTTAACATCCATTTGGCCATCCATTTAATTACCCAACTGCCACTAACCCATTAAATCCCATTCAATATCCATTATTTATTTAGGCATCGAGCCCCGTCCATTTCCAAACTTGATCGTACCTGCACTGCATCAATAATAATATTTTTACTTTATTGAAAAGAGAGTCTGTAATTTTAGTTTTTTTACAATAATTATATAAGCAAGTCATTAGATAAAATTATGAACTACGTCTCGATTTTATGTATAATTAAAATAAGTTTTTTTTTTAAAACGGTAGTGATAATGAAAATATTAAATAATAAATAGAATCTACAAAAAATATTAGGATTTATCCTAAACTAAATATTATGCGCATTGTAAGTTATAGCTTCATAACTGTCCCACTTCAAAATTTCAGGATGTGATTTAAATAAAATTAGTCTTTCAATCTTAATTTCATATTCACGTATAATTTATTTTTTTTGGGTCATTACAATTTAAATGACTCCTAACATCCACCAAAACATTAGAACAACTTCCATCCTTCTAACGGCTAATTTCATAAGCCTCAAATAAACTAAAGCTAACTAATAAGTATGATTATTAAATTTTTCAAGCTAACCAGTTCAATCTGTTCATAAGATAATTATTTCTTTTTCTTTCCATCACACGATACACTCCAATGCCCGCTCTCTTATGATGCGTAGGGAATGCCCGTTTCTCTCCCTCAACTTTCGGCTCTGAAAAACTATAAGGAGTGAGTTTCATAAGCCGAGAAGATGATTAGCCCAATAAAGGAATAATTTAAAATAAAATTTTCACTTTCACTTATTAACAGAAAATACAACAAGAACAAATATATATATTGTTTTAGAAAGACATGTGGTTTTGAGCTCGACAAATCACATATTATCATCAAATCAACTGTATTTGATAAATTCATAAATTTCCATCAAATCAAATATTTTCAACCAAAACAAGTTTTTTTGTCAAATCATTTTTAAAATAGACTCCAGATTTTAAGGCCACAGTGGCACACCCTATCCCTGATTTTAGGACTACCAAGGCACACCCTTACCACTCTCTGAGTTACCAGTAAGGTGGAAATTGGTACCACTCACGCAAGTTTAGGGTCTTTTACACAAGGGCTCCACCCCTTCTTGCTTAAGCAATCAATTCCACTCATTTCCAAAATGCAATACTTTCGTATTAAAAACCATCAAACACGACAGGAATGCAGTAAAAATTCTCATGTACTAAATCATTTTCTGAATTCATGCAAATAACCATCGAATGACATAATAAACTCTTAAGACGTAATTTTCAAATTTTCCTCATGAATAACAAATTTAAAGAAAAACTCTTTAAAATGATTCAAACCAAGATACGGATTACATTATAATTTTTCCTAGACTTTTACATAATTATTTGAATAATCATCAAGAGTATAACTGGATTTTTTTAATGAATAAAATAATCGCTTAAATTAGAAATTGAAATCATAATAAATGATTTTATTCTCTCTACAGTTCTAAAGTAACCACAACTATACAAAGTAATCAGTATAATTGGAAATATACACAAATTAAGATAAAATATTATTTATAATTCAAATCATAAATATTAATTAAATCCTCTACCTCAAAGTTGATAAATTGAACTTGAGTTTGGCCTTCGAGAGTTGAGTCAGGGTCTGGGTTGAAGCCCAAGTCATGTGGGTCAAGTCAAACGGCGTTGGTTGCTCAATGCAATTCATCTACTCAGTAGACCCACTGTGAGTTTAAAAAATGAAATAGACCCATCCAATTTGGAGGATATCTTCGAAGGGAGTCGTAGGATAGGAAACTCTAAAAACATGTTGGCCAAAGAATCAATTTCTTCACGTTGCCCATTTACTCCATTGAAAAGAAAAGCCACGAGGAGAGTTGAAAGGAGGCATGGCGTTGTCTTTTGGGAGATGAAAAGAAAAGAAAATCAAAACTATGTGAAGAAAAAGTGAGAATGGGTTGCTGCCAGGAAATGAAGGCTTGGGTTTTGTTTTCCTCCCTTGAAGAGCACGTAAGGACTAAAAGGGCCTGAGAGGATCGAAAGAGACGAGTGTCGATTGAGGAAGGGAAAGGTGACAAGAAGCGGAGAGTGAGGTGCCAACCTGTCAACAATGGGTGGCAGCTTGGTCGCTTGCTGTTGCAGAAGAAAAATGAATAAGTGAGTAAAGACTAAAGGTATTGAAAAACAAGAAAAAGAGTAACGAAATAGAAAAGAAATGGATGGGGAGTCCGTACGGCACTTGGGCCCCTATTTTAAGGTTTTTTATTATATTTATTTAATTAATTCTTATTTGAAAGTAAGGTTCTCAAAATAAATTTGATTTAATTTATTTTTATAATTATTATTTTCTAAAAATTAGATTTAGTTTAACAAATCTCTAAATTAAATTTACTTTTAAAATTTTAGAAACCATTATTCAAAATGATGAAAAACACATGACATAAAAATTCACTTAATTATAATTATACAATTATTAGAAATTGAAAATGTAATTATCATTTGTCACAAATTTATAATGTTTAAGTAAAGAAATTATTATTAAATTATATCAACCATAAAATATGTCTATCGCATTTAACTATTTGACCTTAAACCATATTTTCCAAATAAATCATCAACCCTTTGACCATCATTGCATTGTCAGCCTCGACTTCTCCGATCTAGCGCATATCTTTGATGACAGCACCAAATTTCATTAACGAAACTTCCAAATCTTTTCTTAAATCTCTTCACCTTTTTTCTCTTTAAATGATACTTGCTATGCCAATGAAATTTGTAATATGAGAATCTTTGATAAAAAAAATTATAAAATAAATTATGAATTTTATGTAATGAGATGCACGTGATAGATTATTATAGAAATATAAAATACATAAAATTTTATTATTAATTGATACTTTAAGTCTTGACCTCTAAATTTTAATAAGTTATGATTTTATCAAATTCCAAACAATGAATAAGATGATCAGAACTAAATAATTTATACAATCTATTTATATAATAATAATAATACCTTTGTCTCAATTTAATTGTCTTATATGGAATTTTTATAATTGTCCCAAAATAGTTGTCCTATTTATATTGGAGTAGCATATAAAGTGTATTGAAAATTAATTAGATCATATGGAGTGCTAGTCTTATATAGAAAGTTCCTTAAAAACTACAAATGTTTGAAATGATACAACTAAAATAAGATGAAGAGAGTATATCATAAACAATCTATTTATATAATTTATTTTACATCACATCCAACTAAATAAATCGAATACTTATTCGAAAGAAGTAAGAATTTGAGTTCTTTTCTTGTTGATTCATTCTTCGGTTCTCACATAGTTGAGTGATGAACAAAGGTCTAAACATCATAAGATATCGGCCGATATTATTTTCTCTCACTCATTCTTTTTCTAAATATTGGCTATATATCGGTGGCGCGAAACACTGATATTTTTTTAAATCACTTTTCTGAGTCGATATTTATGATATCGCCGATACATGTGCAGTATATCAGCCAATATCATAATCGTACAACCGATATTAATACCTATAGTGATGATTTTTATTTAAAAATATTTTTTTTTACAATGAATCAATATTCATTGACCATATAAAATTAAATTTATTTATGGAGAAATAAAAATTATATTACTAAATATATAAAATCTTCTCATTTAGACTAAATAAAATATATAGTTAAAATGGAGTTTTCTAACCACTATATAAATATTAAAATAAATTATTTTTCACAACAATATGTTTATATTAATAATTTAATATTAAAAATAATTATTAAAATAACTAAACTTAGTCACGAGAGCCGGTGGCTCATTCATGGGACGAGGACTTCTTCCCGGAACAGCAATATGCTCCGTCAGTCGTCATATCGTTGGACCAAATCAAAATGACATGAAGTTTCCCAATATTGACACTTCACAAATTGAATATAGTATTGTTGTCCGTACATTGATTTTTTTAAGAAAATTGATGACAATGCCCACCTTCATTCAACACGTTCTCTATATTCTATATTTTAACTGTCAACTCTCACCCTAAGAACAAGTCTTGTGTCTCAAACTGGTGCTATCCATTTTTGACTGCTGCTATGACGACTCCATTTCTATATAAACCCAGCAAAAGATGGCTGGATTCAAGTCTCTCTCTTTCTTTCTCCATTTCATGTATGGTGATTTTTTCACCATACATTTTATGGGTGTTTGCTTTCTGATCAATCAGTGAAAGTGGTACACCATTCATCTTTGTTTCTGCTGCTTGCTTTCTGATTTGAAATCATACCATTGAAATAAAACAAGTGGTGGGTGAGTTTTATTGGGAAGAAATAAGAAGGAGAAATGAAGTTCGGGAAGGAATTCACGGCGCAGATGGTGCCGGAGTGGCAGCAAGCATACATGGACTACAATATGCTCAAGAAGATATTGAAAGACGACATCCTGCGGTTTAAGCAGCAAAGGAATCGCAGACCCTCTGCAGGGTCTGAAGTGGGTGGTGGAGCTGGAGGACTGGCTAGGAAGATGACAATGTATCGGGCCTTTAGTGGGCTAACGCGACGTTACAGCAATCTTAGGAGTGGCGGTGCCTCCGGAGAGAGAGGTGGAGAGGAGCAGGTGATTCTGGTGAATACAGTGGAACGAGAAGGCAGTGGAATGCCGGCGTATGAGACGATGTTTCTCATGACATCCGACGAGGGAGGCGAATACGAGACGGTCTTCTTCAAGAGGTTGGATGATGAATTCAACAAGGTGGATCGGTTCTACAAAGAAAAGGTAGAAGAAGTATTGAGTGAGGCAGACATGCTCACAAAGCAGATGAATGCTCTTATTGCTTTTCGTCTCAGGGTTGAGAACCCAAATCACATTCATGTCCCTCAGCCTTCCACTCCCTCTCCTTCTTCCTCTCCCACCCTCATGTCCCCGGTCACTGCTCCTACACCAAGAGGTAAACAATTTCTTCCTTGTCGGGATATATGGATTTTAAATTAGATTTTCTTATTTTCTAAAAATTTTATTTCAAGAAGAATTGGATCCAATTGGATATCCCTGCGAGTGATGATATCGAGTTTTTAGAGTCAAGTTGAAGAACTTATCTAAATTATTCAATTAAATTAAATTTTAAATATCCACAAATTTTTAATATTTTAAAATAATAAAAAATATTTAAAATGAAAACAACCAAAACAGGCCAAATTCTTAAAGATATTTTAAAATCTTGTCAGAGTTTCCTCTTTCCTCTCCTTTTCAAGTTTGTTGAACTTTATTTTGGGTGACAATATAGACACCGCAGAAATCTGTCAGGAGACACCGATTTCCAAAAATTGAGTGGAAATTACCATTCTGCCCTTTTCGCGGGAAATCGTGCGATCGGTTCTGCAACGCCATTTCGCGTCGATCGATCGATCTGAGGCGTATACGCTCGATCTGAGGCGTATACGATCGATCCGACAGTTCATTTTCAAATCGATCGATCGATCATAACACGGGTTTCAGTCGATCGCACGGTTCCATGGGATCGTGGGATCGATTTTAACTGAGAGGTCGACGGTTTGACAGTCGACTGCTCCCACCAAGATCGATCGCACGATTGTATGTGATCGTGCGATCGACTGTGACCCATTCAAAGATCGATCGCACGATTGTATGTGATAGTGCGATCGATCTTAACTGAGAGGTCGACTGTCAAACCGTCGGCCTCTCATCTCAAGATCGATCGCACGATCACATCTGATCGATCGATCGATTGTCTGTTTAGGCCAAGATCGATCGATCGATCACTATGATCGTGCGATCGATCTTAACTGAGAGCTCGACTGTCAGACAGTCGACCTCTCATCTCAAGATCGATCACACGATCACATATGATCGATCGATCGATTGTCTGTTTAGGACAGTCGACCTCTCATCTCAAGATCGATCACACGATCACATATGATCGATCGATCGATTGTCTGTTTAGGCCAAGATCGATCGATCGATCACTGTGATCGTGCGATCGATCGATCACGTGAAACTAAGTATAAGTTCAATCGCTCCCCTCTTCACTCTCATTTTTCGTTTTCATCTCTCCCCTTTCGAAACCCTAGTCCCTCAGAACTCCGATTTCGAAATCTTCTCCTTCAAAACCTCTCCGATTTCGAAATCTTCTTCCTCAAAGCCTTTTCTACACCCCTCTCACTCAAACCCCTCTCTCTCAAACTCCTTTCCAAACTATTTTCCCTGAAACCCCAAACCCGCTTTAAAAAACGAACCACTCCACTATTTGAAGATACTCTCTCAAATCACCTATATTGATTCGAAAGTATCTCTCAGAAATTACTCTCTCAATCTCCGAACCGGAATCAAATGTAACTCTTTCTCAAACCCAAGACTCTCAAAATTTCTTTGAAATTAGTACTATGGATTGTGAAAATGATGAGATTGTTGAGAATGATATTGTTGACAATGAGTTTGTTGAGAGGTGTTTTTCAAGTCGTGACGATTTAGTGAAGCATGTTAAGGAGGTTTCCATTGCGCAAGGATTTGTAGCTACCATTAAGAGGTCATGCAATAGAAGCAATGTAGTTATTTTTTGTTGCGATAGAGGGGGTACATATCGTAGCACAGTTAATTTGAAAGATGATGAGAGGAAGAAGAAAGCATATTCTCGGCTTGTTAATTGTTCATTTGAAGTGAGAGGGAAACAAATTGTTGATGGGTCATGGAAGTTGACTATAAAAGATGTGGAGCACAATCATGATCTGACGAGCGTATTAGTAGGTCATCCGAGTACAAGGTGTTTTTCAGATGAGGAGAAGAGAATGATCATTGAAATGTATAACAGCAATGTACCACCCCGGCAAATTATGACGATCCTTCGAAACGAGAATCCAGAGATTGGAGTATCATCTACTGATTTGTACAATTTTTTGTCATCGGTTCGAAAAGAGAAATTTAGAGGTCGTACTTCAATTGAAGCATTGTTAGAAGATCTTCAAGTAGGTGGTTACCAATATTTTCTCAACTATGACAGTCAAGGTCATTTATCTCATCTTCTCTTTGCACATCCACTGTCAGTTGTACTTATGAAGACCTATAATAATGTATTTCTCATGGATTGCACTTACAAAACCAACAGATATCATATGCCATTGCTTAATATCGTTGGTATCACAAGTTTCAACAAGACTTTCTACTCATGCTTTGCATTTATGAGGAATGAAAAATTTGAAGATTACGTATGGGCGTTACAGATGTTCAAGAAGGTATTAGGAGTAAATCATGATCGACAAGTTTTTTTGACAGATAGAGATTTGGCGTTGAAGAATGCCATTGATTCAGAGTTCCCTAATGCTGTACATATCTTTTGTATTTGGCACATCAACAAGAATATTCTGGCTCATTGTAAGCCTCTTTTCAATAAAGTAGAAGAATGGAATGCATTTTTGACTCAATGGAATGAATGCGTCGAGTCTCCATCCGAAGTTACATTTAATGAAGCGTTTGAGGCATTCAAATAAGATTTTCGACATTATTTGGATGCAGTGAATTATATAAGACGCACATGGATCCCACATAAGAAGCAATTCGTCAAGGCATGGATCGGTTGGAGTTTACATTTTCAAAATGCAGCAACTTCAAGAGTTGAAAGTGCACATTCAGTGTTAAAACGATATATAACTAACTCCACTAGCGATTTATATGTTGTCCGAAGGAAGATATCCCATGTAATTGAAAATCAGTTTCAAGAGTTTAAGATTCAAACGGAGGATGAGAAAATCCGGTTTGCTCTTACTGTTTCGATTCCTTTCTTTGATGAAGTGAACGGCAGAGTATCACAATTTGCATTATCTGAGGTTTACAAGCAATATGTTATGCTCATAAACATGTCATTTTTACCCAATTGTACACATGAGTTTACAGCTTCCATGGGTTTACCTTGTGCTCACAGAATGCAATTTATGAACAAGTTACATTTGGATCAGATCCATCCACAATGGAGAATCGATTTGATTTCATTTGACGACTTGAACATTGAAATGAATCGACCCGGAGATGAATTAGATGTACATTGGGAAAGCATTAAGAAAAAATATGGAAACTTGTCTACATTTGATCAAGAGGAGCTCCGAGATCATATCCAAGATCTTGCCAGTGATGAGATGCATATCAGCCAACCTATTATGCAGTACAGCAGAGGACGTCATCCAGGTTCAAACACCTCAAAGGGTCAAACATCTATAAGACGAGATCCTTCTGCGTTTGAGATTGTAGAGAATCAATTGACTGGAAGAAAATGTGGGTTATGCAAAAATATTGGTCATACGAAGAGAACATGTCCGAATAGAAGTGCTGCACAGTCATCTGCACAGTCATCCTGCAGTGTAGATTTAAATGCTTTGCCTCAACCATTTAATGATTATTACCCTGAATCGCAAGCAACGAGTTTGTCTCAATTTTCCGAAGTAAGTTTCGTTTACATAAGATACATATTTACATTTTCATTCATATAGAATAAGGTGAACAATACTAACACGTACTCTTTTTTCCACAGCCGACTGGTTCTTATGGCTTCTATGACGATTCGACATATACCTCTGGTGATGTTAAAGATCCTGATGAATTACAGCATTGGTGGAATCAGTGATGGATGTCTATCATTTTTTCGTGTATTCAGTTGCAAGAATGTATTTCATTTCCAAAAAATTGTATTAATTTTAATTCCGATGTACTGAAGTATGTATTCAAGCAACAATTGTTTTTTAAATGAATCCAGCACTGAGTGGTTTGTTACGAAATATGGGACCCTTGCGTGGGCCTTTCACTAAATATGTGTTTCATGGATTGTCGCTAAACATGGGACCTTTGAGTGGTTTCTCAGTAAATATGGGACCTTAGAGTGGATTGTCGCTAAACACGGGACCTTTCAGAGAGGGGTCAGTCAACAAGTATGGGACCATAGAAATCAGATGGCTTGGTTAAAAAAGAGTTTTAACCATTAGTGAGGAAGTTTGTCAAGGAATTCTGGATTAAACAAGCATTGGTCGTTTACTCCAGCATTCCTTGACAAACTTTCTCACTATAGTTAAAACTCTTCTTTAATCAGGCCATCTGATTTCTAAGTTCCCATACTTGTTGACTGACCCCTCTAAGGTCCCATATTTAGTGAGAGACCACCACTCAAAGGTGCCATGTTTAGCGACAATACATGAAACCCATATTTAGTGTCAGACCACTCAAGGGTCCCATATATAGTGACAGACCATTCACAGCCGACTGGTTCTTATGGCTTATATGACGATTCGACATATACCTCTGGTGATGTTAGAGATCCTGATGAATTACAGCATTGGTGGAAAGATCCTGACGAATTACAGTATTGGTGGAATCAGTGATGGATGTCTATCATTTTTTCATGTTTTCAGTTGTAAGAATGTATTTCATTTCCAAAAAATTGTATTAATTTTAATTCCGATGTACTGAAGTATGTATTCAAGCAACAATTGTTTTTTAAATGAATCCAGCACTGAGTGGTTTGTTACGAAATACGGGACCCTTGCGTGGGCCTTTCACTAAATATGGGTGATGTGAAATTTTAAATTACTCGCAAGCGTACGAACCGGTTTATAGTATAGAGTATGAGTGCGAGGTCGTACCCAAGGGAAATTTACAAAATATATGTACGAAATAAAAAAAATCGCACTATTTAAAAATGATGTGATTTAAAGAAATAATTTTCTAAAACATTTAGTTATAATCTTAATTTAAAACAATGAATAGTTTTGATGAATTTTTGAGAAAAAAGAAAAATAAATCAAAAATAAATTTTTTTTTACATAATCTACAATGGAATCGGGTCAAACATCGACGTGGCATATTATCCAATTTAAAAATAAGAAAATCACGGCCTAGACTATGAAATGATCTAGAGTTATAAAATATAATTCAAATTCATTTTCTATTAAAATTCTAATTAGAATTTTTATGTCATCTATAAAATCGTATTTTTTTCAATTCAAGCCTTAGGCTTGAGCGGGTTTTAAACTTTTGTTTCCCCAAATCTAAAACAACTGTTCTTAATAAGAACCTTAGACTGGAGAGACGGCAAGTCCCACTGATCCTAATAGGGGTTCTACTTTCCTTGAAAAAAAATTCTAAAAATAATTTCATACATAATGTTCATAAAAAGAATTAAAAATAAAATACAAATTATCACTATCAAATATTTTAATAACTGGGACCACCATAAATCTAAACAACTGCCATGATTTTTTATTAAAAAATTGGAGATGAAATACAATCCTTTTGGACTTGACATAAAAATAAAAAAATAAATAACTTACAAGAAACTAAATATTTTTCTCTGTCTTTCTTCGTCGTCCAATTTCTGTCCCTTCGATGTCTTACCCGGTTCAACCTTCAACTGACCCGAAGCCTTGAATTTATAGGAGATGAGGGATGAGATAAGAGACCCTTCAAATTTGATCGGATGAGAGACCCATTCAATTTCAAATTCAGAAGTTCAAATTCAACCGGGATAAGTCAGTCGGCAATAACTGAGAGTCTTTATCTCTTTTCTCTTCATCGGCTAACTCAACCTCTTTTCTTTTTCTGTTTCTATCTTATCTTTTCTTCAAAACACTTATCTCTCCATTTTTTTCTGCTTTCAGGTTAGCCCTCCTTCTCAGACTTCTCTCTGGATGGGCTTACTCGGCAGCTCTATCTTATCTCTTCTCTCCTTCACGCCTCTATCTTCTCTTTGTTTAAACCCAGCTGCTACACGGCAGCTGTTTCTTTACCTGCTTCTCTGCTTATCTTATCCTTCTTTGCTGGCAGCTGCCTTTTCTTTTCTTCTTCTTCTTGCTTCACGCTTCTATCTGGGAGCTCTTATCCCTTTTTTTTCTCTGCTCTTATCCCCTCTTATCAGATTCCAAGCTACACGGCATCTGCATTTCGAACCCCAGCTGAGGATCAGCTGCTTCTTATCCTCATCTTTCCTCTGCTTTATCTCTGCTTTCTATCCTCTTCTTTCTTATCTTTATCTTCTATTCCTCCTCCTTATCTCTACTTATTCAAAACTAGCTGCTGGGTGCTGCCGAGATTTGCTGGTTTGGGTTCACTGTTCCACCGTCGCTTACTGCTGCCATCTATCTCATCTCAGCTTGGCTCTCTTCTTCTGTGTGCCTCAGACGACTGCCTCTACACTCTCTTCTCGGCTGCCGTTCTGTTCATCTCAGATGGCTGCCGTGCTCAACTGTTTGGATTCTGCATCAGTCGGCTGCCTTCAGCTGGCTGCCGTGCTGATTGTCGCTGCCTGCTTTGGTCGGACTGCCATCTCTCTCGGCTGCTGTGTTTCACTGTGTGCCGCTGCCTGCTCGGACTGGCTGCTACGTGTGCTGGTTACAGATGCTGTGGCTGTTGGTTGCAGTTGCCGCTGCATCTCAGCTGCTGCTCTGCTTCAGCTCTGCCTCTCTTCGGCTGGCTGCTTCGGCGGAAACTTGGTGCTTTCTTCCTTCATTCCGTCTCAGCTGCTTCCTTCATGCGCCGCTGCTTGCTGTATGCACTCTCCTCTGTTCTGCTGTGTGGCTGCCTCTGTATACAGTGCTGGTTTCAGCTGCTCCACCGCCGCTACTGCTGTATATCTGAGCTGCTCTGCTGTTCTGTTTGGTTCAGCCGGTTGCTTTCTTGCACTCAGTCCAGGTGGCTGCCTCTGTCTGGTTGCCGTGTGCGGCTTCAATCTCTGCCGATCTGAGCTGCTCCTCCTTGCCAGCTGTGGTCTCACTGTGTGCCGCCGCTGGCTGCTCGGGCGCCTGTTGCTGCTACCGTCTTCCCCTGGCATTGCTGCTCTCTGCTGGTTTCAGCTGGCTGTGTGGTGTCTCTTCTGCTCCAGCTGCTTGCTGGTTGTTTTGCCTCTCAGCTGCCTCCTGCATGCGTCTGTCGGACTGCTGGCTTCAGCCGGCTGCATCTTCCTTGGGCGCTGCTCTGTATCAGTGCTGAGATTCAGCTGCTCTACCTTCGGCTCGAACAGCCGACTGCACTTTCTTTTCTCATAGCTGCTCCACCATCGGCCCAGCTTTCTCAGTTTCTGCTCGGACTGGCTGTATCTCAGCTGGCTGCTGATTGTTCTTCCCCTCGGGTGATGGTTGCTGTTTGCCGTTTGCTGCTGCTCGGCTGCTGGCGTTTGGGCGCTGGCTGCTGTTCATAGCAGCTGGTTGCTTGCTCGGCTGCTGGCTTTAGCCCCTTCTTCTCTAATAATTCCTGCAACCAAATAAAAGAAAAGAATAGAAAAGAAATAAAAATAGAAAAATAAATGGTAAGGCTTTTCTTCAGGTGACGGGCATCCCGATCGACAATAAATGAGAGGGGTTGGCCGTCAAAACTCGACTTTCACTCGATTTTGGAAAATGAAATATTAATTACACGAGTGTAGAAAGTTATAGGTTCTGAGAACCAACTGGTTTAACCAATTTGACCTGTCCATTTTGAAATTGACGTCGACCGTATTTTTGACTTTTTATCATTTTTATTTTTATTTTCTTTTCTTTTTTTTTATATTTCTCAAAATAAACTATAAAAACTAAAAACAACCCTAAACATATCTAATATTTATAAAATAAGGACTAATTAATCTAATATTAAAGGATAAAATTGTAATTTTACGGTGTTCATCAAAGGTGCCATGTTTAGCGACAATACATGAAACCCATATTTAGTGTCAGACCACTCAAGGGTCCCATATATAGTGACAGACCATTCACAGCCGACTGGTTCTTATGGCTTATATGACGATTCGACATATACCTCTGGTGATATTAGAGATCCTGATGAATTACAGCATTGGTGGAAAGATCCTGACGAATTACAGCATTGGTGGAATCAGTGATGGATGTCTATCATTTTTTCATGTATTCAGTTACAAGAATGTATTTCATTTCCAAAAAATTGTATTAATTTTAATTCCGATGTACTAAAGTATGTATTCAAGCAACAATTGTTTTTTAAATGAATCCAGCACTGAGTGGTTTGTTACGAAATACGGGACCCTTGCGTGGGCCTTTCACTAAATATGGGTTTTATGGTTTGTCGCTAAACATGAGACCTTTGAGCGGTATGTCTCTAAATATGGGACCTTAGAGTGAATTGTCGCTAAACATGGCACCTTTGAGTGGTCAGTCAACAAGTATGAGACCTTAGAAATCAGATGGCCTGATTAAAGAAGAGTTTTAACCATTAGTGAGGAATTTTGTTAAGGAATACTGGATTAAACAAGCATTGGTCGTTTACTCCAGCATTCCTTGACAAATTTTCTCACTAATGGTTAAAACTCTTATTTAATCAGGCAATCTGATTTCAAAGGTCTCATACTTGTTGACTGACCACTCAAAGGTGCCATGTTTAGCGACAATTCACTCTAAGGTCCCATATTTAGAGACAAACCGCTCAAAGGTTCCATGTTTAGCGACAAACTATAAAACCCATATTTAGTGTCAGACCACTCAAGGGTCCCATATTTAGTGACAGACCATTCACTGCTCCCATATTTACTGACATTCAAAGGGTCTCATGTTCATTCAGTTGTTTACAAACAAACCATTCTATTTACCATGTTCATTCAAATAGATGAAATAGTTCATAAAAAGAAATCATTCACTATGTTCATTCGAGATTCACAAACGATGTAATAAAAAGAAAACATTCACTATATTGACAAACGATGTTACATATGAATATCAAAAGAGTGTATGAGCAGGAGCTGGAGCAGATGTAGAAGCAGGTGCAGATGTAGAAGCTGGGGCAGATGCAGTATGAGGAGGTGCTGGTGCCGATGAAGAAGGTACTGGTGTAGGATTAGGGGGTGCTGGTGCCGATGAAGAAGGTACTGGTGCAGGATCAGGAGGTGTTGGTGCCAATGGACGACGTCCAGTCGCACTATGCTTGGGGACAGTCGAACGCACCTGACGAGTGGGGCCTGTCGGACGAGGATGAATGGGGCCAGACGGAAGAGGCTGAGTGGTGCCAGTCGGACGAGACTGTGGGATGTCAGTCGAGAGAGCCTGACTCGTGTCAGTAGACGAAGAGGCTATCCCCCATGATTTCTTTATATTCTTCTCATTTAGCATACATCTGATGATCCCGGTTCCCGAATCGCGTCCAAATTGTGAATTTACTCCTCCTTTTTGCAATAAAAGAACAGAGTTTCTCATTAAGTCTACCGTATGAGTCTCCAAATTATTCAGCCTTCTCATCGTCGTTCCGACCAACTCACTATTTTTCTTATCAATTGTGGCATTCATCCTCCCTTCCATCTGAGCCAATTTATCATCAACCAATCCCTCAAGCCTTCCAATCAGTCTTCCTTCCATCTCACCTAATTTTTCATCAACCATCCCTTCAAGCCTGCCCATAAGCCTTTCTTCAATCTCGGCAAATTTTACATCAATTTTTTCATTCAATTTTTCTATGCTATCAAGAATCAGCATAGTACTGACTCCTGTATCATGTGCCTCACCACTCCCAACTTCAGGCGCCTCTGCTCCCTGAACTTCGGTGCCTCAGTCCCCCCAACTTCAGGTATATCACCCTCCTCAGGTGCCTCAACCTCAATAGGACGATGTTCTACTTTGGGAACCCAACGTGCATTGTCGAGTTTGTATCCCATTTTGCCCAAAGTAGACGCATCGAATATATCGGTTTTCTTCATTTCTATTTTCTCATCAGGGGGGAGGGTGACTCCGCAAAATCGAAACAAGTAAGACAGAAATAAACCATATGGAAGGCTACATTTTCTAATCTTACGAGATGCAACCATGTGTTTTATTATGATGAAGGATATATCAATTTGCTTCCCATTCAATATGCACCATATCAAGAAACTATCAAAATACGGCACTTGATTATTAAGCCCTTTTCTAGGTAAAATATTCTTCCTAATAATGTAATATACAATTCGGGCCTATAGGGTTAGCTCCATAAGCCCAATCTTATCTCCTCTGGCACCATCACTTCGCCCACACAATTGGGTCATGGCCTCCGAGGGAACGAATCCGTCAACATCGGTGGGCCATGAATTTGGTTCATATTTCGAAATAGTGGCACTGGGAAACCCAAACATTCTGTCCAGTGCCTCAGTTGAAATATCAATTTCTGTCCCCCTAACTTTGGATTTTATGGAGTTTCGCCCGGTCCTCCGACATATTTGCATAAAATTCATTCACCAATTTTGGGTAAAAATCTTCTTTTATTCCCAAAAAACCTCCTTATCCAAGTCTGTAAATATACTCATCGATTCTTAATTCAAATGCAGGAAAAAAGCTTAGGTCCATGATTTTACCATAAATCATCGGCCGAGAGTACAAATCCTCTCGGTATAGTGTGGCGGCTTCCAAAGACTTGAAGTGGTTCGGGTCGAAGGTCTTTGTCTCCCTAGGTGGTGTCTCCGTCAATCTCGCTCTCTTCCTTCTAGATGAAGCCGGTACCTTTATCTTTCTCCCTCTCGATGTAGACGCTTTGAATGCCATGTGAAAGACTGCTGTGAAGGAAATCCGGCGAGGAAGACAAAATCCGAAAAAGGCAAGAAAAGGTTTCCAGAAATCCGGCAAGGAAGACGAATTAAGAGGGTTTCCGGAGAGGGCAAATCGCACGATTTGGTGAATCGTGCGCTCGATTTGGAGAATCGTGCGCTCGATTTGGTGAAGAGGAAAGGGTCGATCGATCGTTCGAGAAGAAGAAGAGAAAGGGTCTTCGGTTTCGAGGGGTTGAATCGCAGGAAAGGGCGAAATGATCAATCGGTTATATATATAGCTGATCGATCGATCGCACGATGACAGTGATCGATCGATCGATCTTGCCCTAAACAGAAAATCGATCGATCGATCATATGTGATCGTGCGATCGATCTTGAGATGAGAGGTCGACCGTCTGACAGTCGAGCTCTCAGTTAAGATCGATCGCACGATCACAGTGATCGATCGATCGATCTTGGCCTAAACAGACAATCGATCGATCGATCAGATGTGATCGTGCGATCGATCTTGAGATGAGAGGCCGACGGTTTGACAGTCGACCTCTCAGTTAAGATCGATCGCACGATCACATACAATCGTGCGATCGATCTTTGAATGGGTCACAGTCGATCGCACGATCACATACAATCGTATGATAGATCTTGGTGGGAGCGGTCGACTGTCAAACCGTCGACCTCTCAGTTAAAATCGATCGCACGATCCCATGGAACCGTGCGATCGACTGAAACCCGTGTTATGATCGATCGATCGATTCGAAAATGAACTGTCGGATCGATCGATCGATCGTATATGCCTCAGATCGATCGATCGACGCGAAATGGCGTTGCAGAACCGATCGCACGATTTCGCGCGGAAAGGGCAGAATGGTAATTTCCACTCAATTTTCGGAAATCGGTGTCTCCTGGCAGATTTCTGCGGTGTCTATATTGCCACCCCTTTATTTTTCTATGCATTTATGGAAAAAGACAAGTGGTCTTGCGTGGAACTGTGTAAGAGGAATACAATAATACCACCTGTCTTCCAATCGAGATTTTAAATTGATGGGTCTTCCCCCAATTCACCTTTGCCCTGATTTCTCCTTTTCCGGATCTATCTCAATATTGTTAATTAAGTATGGATTTGATAAAAGCTTGTCTACATACGGACAAACATCTAATTTCAAGCTTTATTTAAAGCTGACGACGGGGAGTGGTGGATTCGGGTATATTTATACAAAGGTTGGGTAGAGTTTTGAAAAGGATGGTTAGCATTTTAGATTATTTATTTAGGATGGCTATTTTAATATAAGAAAACTCTTTTAACAAATAGAGATTTTAGTGAATTTTTTATTTTATTTTTATATATTTGTACAAAAATATTAAAAAAATTAAATATTCAGAAATTAATTCACTTTCCACTGAATCGATGCACTAGACTGGTGCACCGACTGAATCACTGAAAAACAGGAATTTGAGAAAAGTGATCTGGTTGGTGCACCGATTCACTAGAAAATAATTTGGTCGGTCTACCGATTTCTGAATGTCTAATTTTTAAAATTTTTCGTACCGACGGATGGAGGCAAAATTGAAAGTCCGAAAACCCGTGTGTCCTAAAAGATTGTTCAGAATGGTCACCTTTTATTTAAATTAAAAGTTTAAATAACATTACATGTGACTGGTCATCATGCTTTCAATTTAGAGATTTGGATTGGATTAGTTTCGGTCAGTGTATCGATTTCTGAATGTCTGATTTTTAAAAATTTTCATACAGACGGATGAAGGCAAATTGAAAGTCTGGAAAGCCCATATCTCTTAAAAGATTTTTCAAAATGGTCACCTTTTATTTAAATTAAAAGTTTAAATAACATTACATGTGGCTGGTCATGCTTTCAATTCAGAGATTTGGATTGGGTTGGACTTTTAAGTTGTAAACAGGGGTAGCAAAATCGGCCGGGCCCTCTTTTTTTCATATCGGCCGATATATCGGCCGAATTTTTTCTCTCTCCTACCCGTTTTTATTCTTTTATTTTTTAAATAAAAAATTCAAAAAAATTACAGTAAATGCAGATAATTATGGGCTTATTGAATATGTAATTTTTTCATAAAATATCGGACATTTACATCTTCTAATATATTTTTGAAGTTACGATAACGAGAAATTATATAATTAGTAATAAAATTGTAAAAATTACAAGGAAAATGATATAAATGAGGAAAATTTGTAGAAATAATTTTATAATTTATTTTCTTAGTCAATGAGTGTTATTTTAAGTTAGGATATCCCTAGGGTGTGCCGAAAACATAGTATTTTACAAATAAGGGTATCCCTAGGGTGTGCCGAAAACACATTTAGGAAAGTCAAAAGACCTTGAAGTCTTAAAGTATTTTTATCAGGTTATCGTAATTAGTCCGGATATTCAATTTGAGAAATTTTGAAAATACACAGTGCTTAAAAAATAACTTTAAAGTTTTAAAGGAGGTTTTATTATTTAATACACTATGCACATTATTTTTTAAGCATCGTGTATTTTTAAAATTTCTCAAATTGAATATCCGGACTAATTACGATAACCTGATAAATATATTTTAACACTTTAAGGTCTTTTGACACTCCTAAATGTGTTTTCGGCATACTCTAGGGATACCCTTATTTGTAAAATACTGTGTTTTAAATATTTAAGAGTGTCAAAAGACCTTTAAGTCTTAAAGTGTTTTTATCAGATTATTGTAATTAGTCCGGATATTCATTTTGAGAAATTTTTGAAATATACAGTGCTTAAAAAATAATTTTAAAGTTTTAAAGAAGATTTTATTATTTAATTACTATGAATGGATACCCTAAAAATATTAGATGGTAAATATAATATTAAATTATTACAATAAGATAAATAAAAGAAAATATTATAATTTTTACTTTCTATTTAAAACAAAATTTTATTATTTTGAAAAAATATTAGGTGACACACGTGAGCTTTTTAGTAAGCTCACGTGTGTTACTTCTTCACTTACAAACCCTAATGCACTTCTTTTTGATACCCTTCTTCTCTTTCCCTCTTTCTGCTAAACCCTAACTGCCGCCGCTCTCTGTATTTTTCGATCAACCAAGAAGAAAAAGAAGAGAAAGGTAAGCTGTAGCGATTTTTTTTCTTCAATCTTTTCTCCATATTTTATTTTCTCTCTTTCCATCCTTTCTAGTCCGATATTTCTAAAAAAAAAACCTTTTTTTTTTTTAAAAAAACCAAACAACTGAATTATTAAAATTCGGCCGATAGCATGACCGAATTATCGGTCAGAAATTCGGTCATATCGGCCGAATTTTTTTTATACGGCCGATACTAAATGTATCGGCCGATATAGATTGGTCGTAAAAAAAGCGATATAATTCGGCTGATACGCACAGTATCGGCCGAATTTTTGACCCCTTGTTGTAAATACAAAACCAGACAAATTTTAAATCAGGCCCAATTGTTTGAGTTTGAATTAAACTCGGACCTTAGCTATTTTAATTTTTCGAGTTAAGTTGGATCAGTATGGATGGAGACTGTAGCAACTCTTAGGGAAAAAGGAGTTGGTCAACGATTAACGTCTAGGGTTGCTCAACACACATTTTCCATTGTGACTAAGGATAGGAATCTCAACAGGCCGCCGCCCTAAGACTAAAGAACTCTACTAAAAAAAGAACATTAAAATGGACAGGTCTCGCTTACATCCGAGGTGAAAGAATGAGGTTGTGTCGGACGACAATTGAAAACTATTTATATAGATAAAGATATCATTATAAAGTTTATTATACTATTAAAAAAGAGATTTAATAAATAATATTAAAAATTGATTTTATAAAATTAAAAAGTAAATTATTAAATAAATATTTAATTCTATTATAATTAATTCAACACTTAAAATGCATCAAATTAAAATTATAAAACGTTGAATCTAAATTTGAAAAAGAGAAATACGTCCCCTTGAAGCTCTTGTGTCCATATGTAAAAAATGCTCAGAAATTTTGTAGATTCAACCCTATTAATTACATCAGTCACTATCCAAGTCTAAAATCTCCATGTTGACTTGCACAACCTGATTTTAATAATATATAACGCGTATAAAGATATTTCTTACATGTATGTTAAATATTTCTGAAAAAATTAATATATTTTATATGTTTATATAGGTGGAACATATATTTGGTCTATCATATACGCGACCAATCCTGTTGTCTGAATAGCTGTTTTCTTTTTTTGAAGACCATGAATAAATAGCCACTTGATTGGATAATTATTATCTTCTGATTGGCATGCTTTAGATAAGCTCCTTGATGAAATATGTTGAGGAAGTTGTGTGCGTGTGCGTATCCATGTGTGTTGATACATTAAGTGTTACATCACACGTGCGAAAATTATAAAAGTAGCTTGATTTTTCTTACTGTACCTTAATTGGTGAATTTAAGGGTGAAGAAGCCAAAATTATCAAGTAGTTGATCAAATTGCAGGGTCTAAGGCCTTGGATGGAGTAAATATGCGGAACTCCTCATCTAAGTGTTTACTGAGTGTTTACTAAATGAATCTGCAATGCCAAACTTAATTTTAATAAGCTGTTGAATGATAGTATAAAGCTTAAATTGTGAAGTAAAAATTTCAATCTTGTGGCAATGAACAGGAAGTGCAGCAGCACATATGGATGTGATACAAGAAGTTGAAATGTGCAGCGAAGGGTCTTTGAGAGAAGTGACAGAGGATGATGTTGAGGAAATAGTTATTGATGTAGCTGAATCCAGCAAGAAGCAAAATATCCAAGAAAACAAGTCAAAGAAAAGGGCCCCTAAGCCTTCCCCAATAGAAATCCTTAATCATGTGAAGATCAATGTTGCACTTGAAACTCCTCGATCGACCATAAAAAATTTGCTGCATGATTCGAAACAAAGAGAGTTGCATTTCAGCAAAGATGAGCTTAGGAGAGCTGAAGAACAACTGAAAAGAGCATTTACTGAATTCTACCAAAAGCTTCGGCTTCTCAAAAGCTATAGGTATATATCCCTTTTTGTTATGCGCAGTAATTGGATCTTAGTCCTAATTCATATAACCAATCTAGATTTGTATGTTCCAACTTTCTTTATTTTTATAAATATGTGAGACGTTTGCTAATGGGTGCAACAGTTTTATGAATCAATTGGCATTCTCCAAGATCATGAAGAAATATGACAAGGTGAGTGAGTATCTCTACTCAAACTGAATCCTTCCACTAAACTGAGATTTTTCTGTTTCAAATCAAGTTCTAACCAGAGACTTTTAGACACTAAAGAGGCTTCAATCTCTACAATCTACACTGGATCACTAATCCATTTTTTTAATTTTTTGTCGGATGACACCATTGCTTGCATTGAATTAAAAATCAAGGGGAAAAAAAAAAAGAAACTAAATATGCCCCAAATGAGTTAAACTAGTAGAAATGAAGAAAATCACAAGGTTGAAGAAATGCAAAGTCATGGACATGAAAAACCTGAAATTCTTTGCACATAAAGGGACTAGATGACCTTCCTACGTACAGTGTGAATAATCCTTATTTAGTAAGGGCAGCATTCTTTCTGATTAGCATGTAATTACCATGCAAATGTCAAATACTGACATGTGTGAGCACAAAACTATACTTGTTATTGTGAAGTTCTGTAATTTTACATGACAGGTTTTGAAAGCTCAACTTATGTTGAAAATTAATTGTTGGCTTCTAATTGGATTGGCCCTAAAAAGAATATAGCCTAGTCTGAACTCATGCTTATGATTGTCTTGGAATCATTGTCGTCGTTGTCATATACATTTATCCAATCTATTTGGGGTTGGCATTTATGATTGTTTTTCATTTATTTTATTTAATTTCCATTTTTTATCACTGCAGATCACTTCAAGGACTGGCTCTAAGTCGTCCTTAAGCATGGTGGACAATTCTTACCTTGGCAGCTCCGATGAGGTTAGTATTTTATTTTGTACACAATAAACAATGTCACTATTCCTTTTTTAAAAAAATTCCATGTCAGATGCTGATAGGTACACATCAAAAAACATTCCGACACCATCTATTATACATTTTGATAGTCTATATGCATTCTTTCATCATTGCACTTGTCTTTCAATCATAATCAATTTCAGTTGTACTATTTAAGCATCGTAACTTCTCCCTTCCTCCACAGGTCACCAGGCTCTTGGAGAGAGTAGAGGCTACCTTCATAAAGCATTTTGCTAACTCAAATCGTTCGAAAGGAATAAGAACTTTGAGGCCAACAGCCAAAAGAGAAAAGCATAGAACTACATTCTTCTTGGGTAAGATGGATCCAGTCTCCACCATTCAACTTTTATATAATCTTGACTTGAATGTTTTATTACTTCAAGAAGGTCAATTGCATGGAAAGAGATTGTACAATAGAATCTGAAGCCCATGTAGCTGTTTATCTTCCAGTTTAAGATATTGTTGTACACATAATCTTCTTGGCATCTCACCACTTTTGCTGGGGGTTTAATTCTTGGATCCTTTTCACAACATTTTTAAGCATAAACATTCTTGGGATTAAATAATCTAGTCTTAAATTGCAGAAATAAACTATGTATATTTGTTGAACAGTAACAGCAATGTAGATCTGAGTGAGCTTTCACAAAATATTGACTATAGTTTGCATTCCATATGTCTAACAATACAAGATTCATTAGCATAATGATTCTGTTCTACACTTGATCAGAAATGAGATATGACAGAAGCTAACAATGAATACAGCATCTAAAATTTTAAGAAATTGATTTTTGAAAAGGGATTTTAAAATATTTTGGGAAATTCGAAACACCTTTCCAGGCAGTATGAGATTTGGCTTTATTATTGATGTTCATAAATCTGTTCTCCTTAAATAGTGGAAAGTTTGTTCAGATTCTCATAGGTACTCGTATTTGTCTTTCTTTTGATTATCATCACTTGCAGGATTTGCTGCGGGCTGCTCGATTGCACTCTTGATGGCCCTTATTTTGATAATACGTGCCCGGTGTATTTACAATTTGGCAGGGACTCGAGTATACATGAGCACCATGTTTCCACTTTACAGGTAAGCATGACTCTGTTTACTCACTCAACCAAACAAGGATGGAAAGCATCAAGGAAAAATGAGTAGGAAAAATGAGAAAAGAAGGGATCAATAATTCCAATCTACAAGTCCAGATATTGATTTTAAACTGAACAAGCTCTCTTGTGTGATACAATTGGGTAAAATATATCTTTATTTCCAAGGGAAATTTTTTAATGGATAACTTAGTTCACAATGCATTATGCAAATAGTAATTCACTGCTGTTTTCAGGATTTGTATCTTTCTAAAGTCTTTCTCCTTGTTTAGCTAGTCTATTTAATTTTCGTGTCTCAAACTTCCTTGCAGCCTGTTTGGCTTTGTTGTTCTCCATATGCTTATGTATGCTGCCAACATCTACTTTTGGAGGCGCTATCGTGTCAACTACCCTTTTATATTTCGTTTCAAGCAAGGGACTGAGTTGGGGTATAGAGAGGTCTTCCTTCTAGGTTCATGCCTTGCAACACTGGCACTGGCAGGTGTTCTCGCAAATTTGGACATGGAGATGGATCCGAAAACAAAAGAGTACAAGACGCTAACCGAGCTGGTCCCTTTAGGCCTAGTAACTGTAAGCTTTCACTGGTTTTGATCTTATAAAGACTCTAATCTCTGCTGGTTTCTGTTCTCTGCTTATCATAGTACGTAGATGAAAGATGTTCTCTAAGTAGAATATATTCAGCGTCTATTCACGTCCAAACTAATATGCATAACTCATTCTTAACCATTTCCTTCTACAGATGCAACAATTGCAAAACAAGTGCATAAAATAAACTTGGCAAATGCTTACTAAGTTTTGATCTTTCTGTGCAGCTCGTACTTCTCATAACATTTTGTCCATTCAACATCATATATCGTTCCAGTCGCTTCTTTCTACTCAGATGCACATATCACTGCATCTGTGCTCCACTCTACAAGGTATAGTCTGAAATGAACTTCTACATGAAAAAAGGTACAGAAACATCATGTTGACTGAGTTCATTTCCCTTGTCCTGTTGGCAGGTTACACTTCCAGATTTTTTTCTTGGCAGATCAACTGACTAGCCAGGTTTGATACTGTATTCATCATATCAATATTCTTATTTCTTTGATATAAATTCCAAATATAAAATCTCAAGTACACACAAATTCTCCATTCCAATCCTATCATGTCAATTGACTTCCACATAACCAGATTTCTTTCAATAAAGAAAACTCTAGTTCCAACCCTAACCCTTCTTCATACACAATCCTGACGTTCTACTTCAATAAAACCAGAACAACTTGGCTTAACTTGAGCTTGTATTGTTTATGTATGCATTCATATGTTACTACACGTGTACATGCATGAAAACCGTTGTATGATAAATACACATTGTATTTTTGTTGAATCAAGCAATACACTTGATTTTCATTATTAATGGAGCTAATAATGGACTATTCTTATCTTGATTTTTAAGCAAATTTGAGCTCTAATGTGAGTTACATATTGACATGCCAAGCTTGAGCCCAGCTCGACGAACATCCATGCATTCTCAAGTTGGTCCTAGTGCAGCTTAGTAGCCATTCTTTACATCCTATCTATGTCTAATTTTATGTAGAAGATGGCATAGACTTTTGCTATTGAAAACAAAAGATACTTTCAAACAAACTCAACTTTGTGAGCCTTTACACAAGTTATCTATCATTATGTTTCAGGTGCAAGCAATTAGGAGTCTAGAATTCTATATTTGCTACTATCGTTGGGGAAACTTCGAACGCAGAGAGCAAAAGTGCACTACTTATCCTGTTTATAACACTTTTTTATTCATTGTAGCAGTAATTCCATACTGGGCTCGCTTTCTTCAGGTAATTCTGCACCTTTTTATTCCAGTAGATCCATCTCTGCTGGTTTCTTTTCTGTTTTACCCGACAGGATGTCTACAATAACCTTACGAGTAGAAGTGTCAAAGCCCAACAAATTTAATAATGAAGGGTACAGTGTTTGAGATGTAATCCAGTAAATAGTAGTGTCTAGTCATGGAGTGACAGTAACAAAATTTTTGTTGAGTCAACATTTCAACTAAAACTATGAAAAAGAAACAGATTTAGTACAAATTGTGGAAATATTTTTTTTTTTTTTTTGAGCAGTCACAGAAAAGATTCATTAAAAGAGAGAAATAGTACAGAGAAGGGGTCTAAAAGGGATAGACCAAAAGAAAACAAGAGAAACAACACACATAAAACAAGAAGCAGAATTAAATAATAAAAACTCCCGCCCAATGGTTGTCAACTCCCAGTTTAGCAAAATAATCCGCCACCCCATTAGCTGTTCGTCCAACTTTAGTAAAAGAAACGTCCATCTCTCTTGCCAAAAATCTCACTTCCTTCACCACATCAGTCAGTCTCCAAGGTGGTTGCCTCAATCCCGATGCCCACTTAAAAGCATTAGCAGAATCCCCTTCTACAATCAATTTGCCTTGACCAAGAATCTTCCAAATAAGAAGAGCTTTCCTAATGCAAAGAATTTCAGCTTCATTGGAGTTCTTTATTCCCACCGATTCAGTAAACATAATAGAAGTTTCACCTCTATGATTTCGAAGTACTCCGCCAATCCCTGCTGGACCCGGATTCCCTTTGGAAGCTCCATCAATATTGAATTTCCATACACCTAAAAGAGGTGGGATCCACTTCTCCTTCACCTTTACAATACAGTTTCGGAACTTCATGCATCCCTCCCATGATAATAAAAGATCATTAAATTTAAGACCTTTAAAATTGGAATTCGCCAACAACCAAACAAACCACCTCCACTTGGCCTTTTGAAAAAGATCACTTTCCGACGACGATAATTATCAAATTCAGGATATTCTCTCTGAATATCAATGGAACTTTTGGGCTTTTACCCTCCTTTGAATGAAATTTACCGACCATCATTCAAAAAAAAATATCAATGGAACTTTAGCAAATCACAAACATTTTAGATCAGATTGTAGGTATGCATACTTCTTGTTATAAATTGACTGAGAAGTGGGAAACAAATTTCATTATGCAATATGCATGCAAGCATATGCGACTTGCTTATTAGTCATTTATTTGTTATTTTTTGATTTGTCATTAGTGTCACCAGTATCATAATTGAGGCCTTGTACCATCTTGGGCTGTCTATACTAATATCAAACTCTATATCATGGTCAGCATCATCGAATTTTTATTTCAAATGCCTTAGCCCCATTGTGAAAGTTATGATGGTCTTGCAGTGCATGAGACGGTTGTTTGAAGAGAAGGATCCAATGCAAGGATACAATGGGCTGAAATACCTCTCAACAATCATCGCAGTTGTTATGAGGACTGCTTACAGCTTAAGTAAGCATGAACATTGGAGGATCTTGGCTGCAATAAGTTCAGTTATTGCTACAGCCGTTATTGCTACAGCCGTCAGTATATACTGGGACATAGTTCTTGACTGGGGGCTTCTGCAGAGAAATTCAAAAAACCGTTGGTTGAGGGACAAACTACTCATTTCTCAAAAAAAAGTATATTACCTAGCCATGGTAAGGGAAGAGAACTTCAAGTGTAGCATCTGGTGTTCAACATTTCAAAGTATTTGACTTTCTTTTCCTTTGGACAAAATGCAGGGGTTGAATGTCCTACTAAGATTTGCTTGGATGCAGTCAGTTTTGGGGTTTGAAGTCTCTTTTCTAAACTTGAATGCCTTAGTTACAATTGTTGCCTGCTTGGAGATTATTCGACGTGGAATCTGGAATTTCTTCAGGTCAGTTATATTCTGAATGCTGAATTAACTCAAACAACCAACTGGGCATTCAAATAGATCTGCAAATGAACAATTCAAGTTGGCTTGCTTGGGCTTGGCTTGTGAGTAAACAAACACTCATGCTTTATATGCATCATCAAGAGAGCTAAAAGGAGGACTGCTCATCATTTCTAAGCAAGCTTAGGTGAGAAGCTCAAATTAATATTGACAAGCCCATCTCAAGAGCTTGATGGGTTAGGTTTGAGTTCAGTTTGATGAGGATGCTCAATTTAAGATAGGCTCTGTTGGTTCTATCTTAGTTCAGCCTGGTTCGAACTTGGCTCGACAAATAATGAATAATCAAGCCAAGACCAACCTAGCACTATATCAGCTTAACTCCACTCGTTTTACCCCTACAAATGAACTAAGTTGACTATTCTTTATTGGTAGGCTACAACTACTGAATCAAAACTCTAAATCCTTTAATTTCTTCATTGAGACTGCTTGCTTCTTTATGCTGGACAAAAAATTAAATTCTAGTGATTATGTTTGTTCTCTACTTAAAAAATAAAATCAGACAGAGAGAGAGAGAGAGAGAGAGAGAGAGAGAACAAGGGTGTACATCCTTTGTGATGCTTGATATGCCATATTGATAATCCGATGTCCTTTAGCCTATTAATAAGAGTATTGCATACCAACTGAATTTGCTAAAAATAACCAAGTTTTACCTAACAATCACTGAAAATGGATTAGATTGAACTTGATTTGGAACTTCAAACTGGAAACTTTTACTACCTTTCATTGTTTCCCTATCATTCATGGTGGTTGCATGGACTGACCGTTCAATAAACAGGTTGGAGAATGAGCACTTGAACAACGTTGGGAAGTATCGCGCATTCAAGTCAGTGCCCCTTCCTTTCAACTATGATTCAGATGAAGACAAAGATGAGTAGGTACACAAGATCTGGAAGGAAATATAGGATGAACAAGCAATCTTCATTTAGCATTTTACTGTGTTCTAAGCCATCTATGGAGAACTCAACGATACAAACAAAACAACGAGAGGAGCACAAACCGCCAACATCTGTGGCCCTTTACCTTCTTCACTTGTTCCTGCTGTCAACTTGGTTGCACATACGCAAATTCACCATCTCCGTCTTTTTGTAATGTATTATAGTTTGTTCAATTTTGTTTATTCATTTCTCTGTCCTAAGTTTGATGTTCTATGTGTGTTTATTCTGGTACATATTTTGTGGACTTGATGAATGCAGTTGGTTCTGTCTGGGTATTTCATTTCTTCCCCAGTAAAACTAAAAGAGCCCAATTGATTGCAATGTAGCCTGTGAATGCTGATGCTTAGTTACTGTTGTGGGAGTGTTCAAGAAATATAATTAATTAGAAATAATAGAAAATACAGATCAAGGGCGGACAGAGAAAATCAATTAAGGAACTCTCTCAAAGATGCTAACACCACTCTGCAAGCCCATTTCACTAGTCTGCTCGAATGAATGGAATACCGAAACCAAGTATAGAAAATTAATGGCAAATAATTAAGGAAAATGTTGGAATTGAAGCTTGTATTGGAAATTATAGTGTTAGATCTCCCACTGCGTTCATGATCATCTATTTCCAGACTGCAATCTTCTCTGAGAAGAGATCCAAATCCATCCAGTTACCTACCGGGCTTCTCGTTCGATCATTAAAGGTCCACTAACTCTTCAAGGGGCACTTCGATTGTCCATAGAACACATGACCATCAATAGATTACTTCAATCTCTTTACCATCAATCCACGCAATACTTTGGATCGTTAATTTTTTTTAATAGTTAATAAATTAAGGAAAAAGAGAGCACCAAAGGTATAAATACAAAAAGCAAAAAGGAAAAATAAGAAAATAATACAGTCCTCTGTGCCACAATATCCACGAAGAACAATAAAACCTGGAAGAAAAAAAAATGATCTAAGCTAAGTCTATACATTCATTTTAAGATCGCAAGATATTATTAGTAGAGATATTCTTGAAATCCGCTAGAGTAGAGGTCCAAGAAGTACACTTAGCAAAAACTCTTGCATTGTTAATTTTTTAGATCTTCTGTAATAGTTTATAACTTAGGAAAATAGTTATTTCAATCAACTTAAATTTTGGCAGCGTCTCATATTTAAATATAGATCTTTCTAATTGTCATTTTAAAATGAAAAAAGTTTAAGTACTAAAAGTTATTTAAAATGATCAAGATTAGCGGTTTAAAATATTAACATATCGATTTAACTAAAGTGATTTTCTGTGGCGCCTATTTTCTGTTATAGACCTTTTAATGAAGATAAGTTTTCGTTAGAACCACATATTTCAATTATCACAAACATTTAGAGATTACAAATTAAAGGAATTAATTTTTTAGGGGCTTAAAAATGGCTCTATTTATCTAATTACAAGAATTTTTGTGGGACCTTTGTTTAACTATCATAATTTCTAATCAAGGTTGATGTAATGGAAACTCGAGAAGCTCCGGCATTGAATGGGTCTTTGGCTAAGAAAATAGGGGTATTATGGTAAAAGGGAAAAAAGTGACTTTCCCATGGCATTTATGAGCATTGAATGAGTGATGGAAAATGGAAACAGACGGTGTCTTGGTTATCAGGTGTGTAAGTTGCAGGAATTAAAATGGATATTCTTAGTGTTTCTGTCTGTTGTCAATTCTATTTGTAATATTTCAGTCTAATTTAAAGTTAATTATAATTGATTGTAATTAATTAAGTAATTGTAATTAATTAAGTAATTTTTAGCTATTAACTGTGAATTATTTTTCTCTAATCATAAAGATTATGAAATGGGCTTTCCCACGGATCTAAGTTTGATCTGATCCGAGTTCGATAACCCTTTTAATTGATTTTTTTAATATACAAGGGTAAAATTATGTACATAATAATATTATTTTATGCTTAAACTTTGGTTGCTCTAAAAACTCAGTCATTTGATTTAGTTTGAACTCTAAATTTTAGATTAGTAAATATTTTTGAATTTCGGATCTAATGACATGCCAATCTCATTATAGTTTCACTAATTTATTTTACCCCTAAGTTTTTAAGTGGTAAAACCCCAATTTGATAGGGTAGAGAAAGTTCTAAAAATATATAGAGAGAGTCAGTATTTAATATGTATTATAACTAAGCTGTTTATATCCTTAGACTCCAAAATAGTGAGTTTTTGATATTTACTTTAACCCATGAAGTGTGGTTGTCGAATATTATTTCACTTAGAAAATGCGGTTTTTCACTTCAAACTACTTTGGAACTTTAGAATATTTTTATCAGAGAAATTTACTCTATCAAACTATAAGGTTGGATCTTTTTAATGAGATTCTTCAAAATTAGGAGCTTTTGTTAAAATGATGATTTTTGGCTAAAACACTGGGTTTTGACATGGGTTTCACTTCAAATTTTAATACCATGCTTAGTTTTTATTATCTGGTCTAGTAGACCAATTATATCAGTTTAGTGGAATACTGAAATACCCAGTTGAGAGAAGAGATGTATAAGTAAATAGTAAAAAAGAAAAATGAATAAAATAATGTAAAAAAATTATCTTGGAAATTTACTGAAGAAGGTTATAAAAGGGAGGAAATGAGATAAGAAGAAAGAAAGGAAAAAAAGGGTCGACCCTCTCTCTTGTCATTAATTTTTTTTTTTTTCCTTTCCGTTTTTCGTTCAAAAAAAGGCAGAAGCAACCGAACCTTCGGGTTTCCCGCGTTCTTTCGAGAGTTCTCAAACTTAACCAATCTTAGATGGAATTCTGCATCCAAGGTATCGAAACGACCCTATACTTATTTTTATTAACTCTAGAGCAACTTAGAAATAGAATGACTTAGTATTAGAGTTTAAAAAGAGATTTTCAAAATAGAAGGAAGAATATGTTTCCTCTTAAAATTCAAGTTATAAACTCAAGATTTGTATTATTTTATGTTCAAAATACATTTTTCAACCCTAAGTAAAATCGAGGAAAAGATTAACCCCAGCTGACTATTGTGTGTTTATTTTCCCGCCTTGTGTGTTTAAATTCCTACACTATAACCTCTGGGCCGAATTCTCAATATGTTTCCTCCGGGAAGACAATACGAGGATAGGGAACTGAGTGCATTTATTTACTTATAGTATTGTACCCTCTGGGCCTCTCTCTTTACGTCTCAATTGTCCTTCTAAAAGACAATACGAAAGAAGATACTTAGTACTTTATATTTTTATTTTATTGTAACCTTTTTGATGGCTCACAACTAACTTTCTGACAAAATACAAAGGAATAGAAAAAGCCTAGGTGACTCATCACACATATCATGTTTTCTGGAAAATAGCACGGGATTTGGGAAATTATTACGTATATATTGATAAATAAGAAATTTCTACATTTTACTTTATCTTACAGATTTTTTGTGAAAATTCAACCGGAGAAGGTGAAGAGACTTGAACCAACACTTGTATTGTGTTATATGTTAAACCCACTAACACCAGACTGAAACAGGACCATGGACATTTTAGATGGAAAATGCTATATAGGTCCAAAATGCGAGACCTGACATTGCCTACATGTAAGGGATGTAAATGTTCTAACTGTATAGAACGTAGGCACTAAAATGGTGTCGGAGAGTCGAGGACTTTTAGTCTCTAACTCAGTATGGACCCATGGAGTGTCTGGGAATTGTCGGGTAAAAACTGGGTGAAGGCACTTGTGTTAATAATCCAGTTTTTAAATGATGTGTGAATGTCGAATATTATTATTGTTTGCATGAATATTGATATTGTATATTCCAAATGGTGAAACCAGAACTTGTTGGGTTCTCTCGGGCTAAGTCCTTATGTAAGAAGGGCACTGAGAGTCATATATAGTTTTGTATTGTCATGCATTTGCACAGAATAAATATGATATTAGGTTAATTCTGTTAAAGATAATAATATTGAAAAACTGATATTGGCCAGTAGACCGGATTTTTTTATATTGGTCACTGGACAGTAACTCCTAATATTGGCTGAGCGCCGTCTTGAACCATTGGGTTAGACGTGCCAGTAAGTCTGGTCGTGGAGACCTTATGCATTTGCAAGTTGCTAAATTATTTCTGTGGATGAATTAATATTAGTTCTGTTTGGAACTTTTAAATGGGGGATGACCTCGATGTTGCTGACACGGCTGGGGACTGACCTCGGTGTTAAGAACATGTACAGATCTGATAAAATACCTTGGAAAATGATCCTAGGGTGGAAATGGGATATGCTCATAACATGCATTTCTATTTCTGAGGCATGCACTGCTCATTCATTATTGTATTATATCCATTTGTCTTTAAGGTGAGTTCTCCCCATTAGACTGTTGCTCATGTCCCTTACAATGCAGGATATGAACTAGATGATGGAATAGAGGGACCAATGGTGCCTCGTTGAAAGTCGAGATTCAGAAGTTTCTAAGGTTTCATGCATGTGGAAATCATTTGCATGCTTTGGATGTTTTTTACGTGTTTGTAATCGATATGCCTTATATGGCATAAGAACCTATATCTGTAAGTTTGATGTTGGTTATATAAATTATAGTAGTATGTTGATATGTTTTGTATCATCTTTCATGTGGTTAAAGTGTTGAAATCGGATGCAAGTCATTTGAGATGAATTGAACTGATAGCACCTTTTGTTGCTAGGACGACACGTCGACATTGACAATATGTCGCGAGGAGTGTTCGACAACATGTCGGCAAGGGTATAATGGATGTGTGAAATTAGTTGATATGTCAACCCGAACATTGACGATACATCGAGCATCACAACAGTATCGATCTGAGAGCTCTGAAGTTTTATAGGGGGTCTGTCAATCGATTTATAAAAACGATGTATCGACATGTCGATATATAAGCACGATACATCAAATATCACGATGTGTCGAAGGGATCAATGCGTAACCCCGATAATTCGAGTTTGCCGATATGTCGACTAAGACAGTGCCAATATATCGAAAAAAACGAAAGTGTTTGTCTGAGAGTTCCACGAATTTTACAGGTTGTCTGGCCGTCGATACATTTAAGCGATGCATCGCGAGACTCTATAGGTTGTGAATGTTGATGTATTGACGGTCACGTTGTGTAGGATAACAACAGTACCAAAACTTAGATTATGACAACAGAGGGATTAGTGGGTGGTTGATGCATTGCTTATAGAGATGGATCGACTAGAGCTCTGGCCGACATATCCTTCTGGTCAATGTGTCGGCCAGAGTGAGAACAGTTAAGTTCGGTATAGTAGTTGTGACTAGAACGTCAAAACACACGTATGAAATACGTATGTAGGGGAGATCTTAATTAAAAATTTAATGGGTTAATGTTACTTTTAAAAAAAAATTAAGTCTCGTTGCGGGCCCACATTTGGGTTTGGGGCATGACAAGGTGGTATCAGAGCTTAAGTTCAAGCTCTAGCATTGTGATGGTTAGTATGTAGTTAGATACCTGTAGTGAGTTCAAACATGGATTTTTTACGAAAATTCCACTATGTCACTAACTCTGTTGTGTTGTTTTGGACAAATATGTCTAACAACAAGATACCTGCCAGGATCAGGGGAAGTGGTACCATGAGAATTCCTATCGCTATTGAATCATCTATTAGTGACTTAGGGATGGAAATATGGTCACCTGATTCAAAAAAAAAAAAAAAAAAACCAACTTAGACTATCATAATCTCATCTTCCAGTGACCCAGGTACCCCTTCACCTCATTATTCACTGGACTCTGTACTTGAAGCACCCCAACCCATGTACCTCAGCCAGTTAACCAGCCTGTGCTAGAAGTAGCTCCAGTTGCTCCTTTAGTGGCAGAACAACCCTTAACTACTGATGCAACATTGCAGTATCAATCACATCCACAAGTGTTTATTCCAGTGACAGTACAACCACTCTATTGCTTCCTATATAGACAGTTTGGTCACACCGTTGAGCTATGTCCTTTGGAATATCCACCTATCTGTCTTGTCTGTGGTGCGACTGGGCATGTGAGAGTTGATTGTTTTTATGTAAGAATGGGAATCACTGTTCAATGCACAAACTGCAATGAGTATGGACATCTCCCTAGAGATTACCCTCACCTTATTGACAGTAGTTCTGATGCATTGTCTTCTTATGAAAACTGATCAGGATGTAGGACTTGAAAAGAAGGAGAAGAGTGAAAGGGAATGTTGTAAAAATATACATATGTAAACATGTGAAAATGTATAAATATGAGAATGATCGTAGAATGTAAGAAACTATTGGTATGGCAAACTAGAAAGGGTATGTGAAAAGTATATGTGTATGCCTTTATGCTTGGATGTATAAGGACTGTGTATCTCCTTTTGAATATAATATATAAGTATGTTTAATTATTATGTGGTGTGATGAATTTCATTTTACTTGGAATTCTATTATTAATACCTATGATCCTCAGGATGTCAAGATCACAAGGAGATTCTAGAAACCAGGGGGAGAATGCATTTCCACCCCCAGGGGATCAACCTGAACCCTTAGATGTGGTGCGCATCACTTTGGAGGCTTTCCAAAGGATTGTAGATGATCTCCGCCGACCATGAGAGAGAACTCTCGAAGGAAAAACTACTGCAGCTCTGAAAAATTTGAAACAATTAAACCCATCGACTTTCTCGGAAAGTGCAGAGCCAACTGAGGCTGAAAACTGGGTTGACTAGATTGGACGAATCTTTTACACTCTGGCCACAGGTGAGGACCTAAAAGTGACTCTCGCCACCTATCAATTGGAAGGATATTCCTATAAATGGTGGGAAGTCAGACATAATACAAGAAACCGTGAACCCATGACTTGGGAGCAATTCTCTGCAGCTTTTTTTGCTCGCTATTATCCCAAAATAGCAAAAGATGCTAAGAGGAAACAATTCCTCGATCTGAAGCATGGCTCTGACATGGTAGCTCAATATACTTCCAAGTTTCTAAACCTTTGTCAGTATGCTCCTCGAACTTTTGATAATGAAGAGGAGAAAATCTAGCACTATATTGAAGGACTTCGTCCTTTCCTTCAGCGGCAAATGACGAGAATACAATTTGCCACTTAGAAGAGGTGATTAATAGAACTTCTATGGTGGAAACGGTTGACACAACTAACAGAAATGAGGATAGGTCTCGCCAAGGAGATGCACATAAACGTCTTCTACCTAACAAAAAAATGAAATTTAGCAAGAGTTCATTCACGAACAGGGGACAAACGTTTGTGTGACAAACCAGTAACACTGGACCTAGGCAAGTGATATACTACACATGTAATCAGCCGGGTCACATGGTGAAACAGTGTCCACAAAAAAATTTCCAGCAGCTGATAGCCGAGTGTGTTTCAGATGCAAGAAAATAAGACATTTCATTAAAGACTGTCTGTATCCTGACACCGAAGCAACATGGCAGGACCTTCCCAGAATGTTAGACCGATGCAGTCTACTCCACCACCCCCAGAGGTTCAGCGGCATCCGGGAATGTGCCACAAAGGACTGGACAAGCTAGAAGTCAAGGACTCCCTCAGACGACTCGGGGAAGAGTCTACACTATTGGAACTCAAGAGGAGGAGGCTGTAGAGATTGCTGTAATGGAAGGTACCATACATCTCTTTAGTTTCATGGCACAAGTATTAGTAGATACCGGCGCTTCACATCCATTCATATTTAAATCATGTCGGAATAAATTGGATTTATCTTTAATAGTTGTCACCAAACCTTTAATGGTAGTGTCACCATTAGAAAGAAGGTATGAGTTGACCAGATATGCAAATCCTGTGTTCTGAGAATGGGTGATCTAGAGATAATGTATGATTTCTTTGTAATAGAAATGACAGATTTTGATATTATTTTAAGAATGGACTGGTTAACTGCACACCAAGTTTTGAAAGATTGCCTACAAATGAAGATTTACGGGATATCACTAACCAGAATCCTATTTGTAGAGAAATTAGTACCATATGTGAATATCAGAGTTCAGTTCTCTAGTTTGAAAGCATATCATAGTAGAACAGTAGCTAGCATGGGATGAGAAGATATAGAAGGCATAAAAGCCAGTTTACCTCGGGTAGTTTGTGAGTTTCCAGATAAACTCAGTGGTTTACCTCCACACCGAGAGATAGACTTTATAATTGACCTACACCCTGGAACATCTCCCATATCCATGGCACCATACAGGATGGCGCCATTAGAATAACAAGAGTTGGCGACGCAAATAGATAAGTGTTAGTGCCTCGGCTTGGCCAAGACCATATGTTTGTCAAATCCATGACTTGGAAAGAAGCACTTGCGGGAAGCTTGAAGCTCCAAGATGATCAAAAGTAAAGATCATGCTCCACCGGATTGAAGCTCATCGTTATGGCAATCACAAAATAGGTATTATGGCCATAGATGACAATAGGTGGTACCCACACCTTAGAAATGACTATCCCTAGGCTTAGAAGAACAAATGTTTAAATCATAAAAAGCCTAGTGAGGATGCTTTACAGTGTAATGGAATCAAACTTGGAAATATGAATTATGTTCACTGTTAGCATGACCAGTCTATCTCACCGACCCCTCGGTGTAGTTAGGATCAGCCCATCGTGGTGAAAGATTGGTTGGCCCGAATGACATAGGTTCTGGAACATTGAACTGTCATTCTGGGTATGTCTTTGATCGAGAGTCTCATATGCACTGACCCCTCTATGAAAGGCTGCAACTACCCCTCGTGGTGAACGACTCCTCGATCAAGATCTTAAGTTCTGAAACTTTGAACTCAGTGGACTCTTGAAGAAACAAACATATCATCAATCAAAGACTGATCGAGAGTATTAGGATCAACCCCTCGGTAATGGGCGACAGGTCGTTCTTGGTAACAAGTTTCTAAGTTGAAACTACTGTCAAACATGTTTTGCACCAGAACGAGCCTCTCGTATGGACCGACCCCTCGGTACCATAAGTGTCGATCGAGAAAGAATATTACCGTTGGGAGTGCACTTAATGCACAACGGTCAGAATTGTAACGATAACATTTCTAGTCACTGACCCCTCGGTGCAACCAACCTATCTGTACATTACCGTTTCTTCAACTGGTTGCCTTCGCTATATAAACCAACCTGTATGCAACCAGTTGGTATCCTTCGGACGGATCAATTGGACCCTCATCTTTATTCGTGAGCTTAACAAGGGCCAACAAAAGGATCACTCTCTCTCTCTCTCTTGTGCTTACACTAGGGGAATCAAATACAACCAATCAAATGGATTAAGTTGTGAGAGAGAGAGGAAGGATGGAAACTCATAAACAACTAATCTGAGGATTGAGTTTGAAAGTGAGATGAGAGAACCATGAACTAGGAAACCTTTGGTTGAACGAGTTTCCTTGACACCTTGGACTGTGATTGCTAAACGATGGCTATAAGGGGGAGCGTCGGCAGACATGGGTGGGATCTCGGAGAAGCACACATCAGAAGAAAGAGCTTCAAAGGAAAGTGCTTCTTGGTTTTAATTTTATTTAAAACCTTTGTTCAAAAGTAGATTAATGGGAGGTACTGTAATGGCCCGGAATTTGTAAATTAATATAAAGGTGGATATTATTTATTTTAATGATGGAAATTGGGAGAATTGATGGAATAAATGGTAAATGGACCAAAATTTGGACAAAGGCCCAAGTAGGGCCCAATAGACTATGGATTGGATTTAAATTCATTTAAGGGGTCAAGGATGGTCAAATTGGGCCCAATACCCATTTGGGACCCAATGGGTCAAGATAATGTAAGCTCTAAGGTAAATGGGTAAGGGTGAATGTAATTGGGCCATGGGCCCAATGGTGATCCAATTGGCTAGAATGGACTTAGTTAAATTTAAATCACCTAAGTTGGTGGTGGAATGGCCAAGGTGATGTGGCCAATTGGGACCCACCTACACCTCACCAAATGAGGTGGCATGTGGACCAAGGATTGGTGGGGTCGTCCACCATGGTTGAATTGGTCAACCATGGGTAGATGTATGAAGGAGTTTAAGTAAATGGAATTAAGTTAAAATGGGAATTAAATTAACCTAATTATCTAATTAATTAAATGTTTAAATTATCCAAAAGGGTGGTCAAATGGTCAAAAGGTAGAAGACCAAAAGCCATTTATCTATAACACATAAAACGTTGGGTGGTGGTTTATCTCAACCACCACCATGAATCTTAAAGCATAAAGCATAAACCATTAAACTATGAAAAATATCTTAGGCTTGGTTGGTGGGAAATTTATGTTAAAGTGTAAAGTAAGCTACCTTGGGATAAGATGGGTTCTCATCTTATCCCATTCTCGTTTTTTTTACTCACTCCATCTCTCCCATTCTCTCATAGCCGTCCCTCATGCCCAAGAAGTGGAGAGGAAGAAAACCAAGAGAAAGAAGAAGAAAAGCTTGGAAGAAAGAGATGAGAAAGGGTGTAAGCTTGGCCATCACTCCAAGATCAAGTCATAGAATCTTATTTCTCATCTCTATCCTCTCCTCTCTCTCTCTCTCTCTCTCTCTCTCTCTCTCTCTCTCTCTCAAATCTAATCCTACTATGGCCAAACCCAAGCTTGGAGGTTTCTCATATTGATCAAGCATTTTGGCCGACCAAAGATCAAGAAGAAGGAGAAAGGAGTCTAAGGAAAACAAGAGGAGGAGGAAAAACCGGAGGAGCCGTCGGATTGTGAGTATTTTTAAAACAAGAGATTTGGATTTTCTTTTTAGGGTTTAAGAATTGGGATCCATTCTTATTAAATTTGAGGTGGCCAAAACATCATGGCCTTGGATCTTAAATCCATCAAGTGAGAGGAGGAAAGATGGACTAACCCTAAATGGGTAAATTAGGGTTTTGAAGAATGGATTAAGACATGGTGTATTTAAAATTATTTAAACAATGGATAGATGTAAATATTTTTGGAAGTGAGGATTGGTGAAGAAATCAAAGGCCATAGGGTTCGGCCATGTAGTATGGCCGAACCCCATGGTGGGTAATTGTGGAAATTTTAATGGGGTTTTAGGGTTAAAATTTTGGAGGATGAATTATGGGTTTAGGGTTTAATGATCAAATGTTGGTAATTTTTTAAAGGGATTGTAAATAGGAATTGATGGGAGATTTGAATAATTTTGTGGCCTTAAAAGGCATGAATGAATGAAGATTGGACCATGAACCCTATGGTAATGCATTCATAATATTAATGGATATGTAAGTATGGAAAAAATAATGGGAAATGTTGGTAGTTTTGATGGTGTAACACCCCGCCCTTTTCACTCTAATATTCAGAGTTTATTTTTTTTTTTTATAATAATAATAAACAAGTGATCGGGGCGGAGTGTCACGACGCGAGTTAAGTTCGGATCTCTAAATCCGACCCTTAACTGGCCAAGCCCATGTGCGTATGAACTAAGTCCATAAAACTGAACCGCACATGGTACATATTTACTTAGCGGAATTAACTTAGTCTAGATCTAACTGAGGTTATAATAGAACCTATGATTAATCCAATTTCCATTTTTAGATAGCAAAGTACCTTATTTATTTTCCAAAATCACTAACCGATCTTAACTAATCGTTTAATCCAAACATCCAACGTAAACAAACCATAGCATCTAATTAACTACATTATTACATGCCAACATCTAATTTAACAAATTACATTGTTCCAAATAAATCATCCATAAATAATCCATTCATAGTCCATTTTGACCCATTTATCCAAATTTGACCCAAATATGCTTCTTGACCCGTTTAAATTTATCTTACCCATTTATTTGTTTTGTAAACCAACTATCATCCTTTGGGTCTTCATTGAGCCATTGACCCATTTAAATTCAAATCAATTTTTATCGCAATGGCAATTCCGTAAATATGAATATTTTCATATAAACTGATAACTTTGAAATTCCAGAGTGTTACAATACAATAATCTTTTTATAATTTTCGTCCCGAAAATCGAATGAAGTAGGATTTCAAAGTAAATCACACAAACAATTCAGGGTGAGATGTTCTCATCTCCGATTCTAATTCCCAAGTGGCTTCCTCCACACCATGTCGATCCCATACCACCTTGACGAACTGAATCGCTCGGTTACGCAACACCCTTTGCTCACTTTCCAATATTCCAACCGGCTTCTCGACATAAGTGACGTCGCTTTGCACATCTATATCTTGCACATTCAAAACATGAGATGGATCAGGGTTGTACTTCCTCAGCATCGACACATGGAACACATCATGTAGAGACGCCAATTGCGAAGGAAGTGCCAACTGATAGGCTACATCTCCCATCCTTCTGATAATTGAAAACGGTCCCACATATCTTGGCGACAATTTTCCTTTCTTCCCAAATCTCATGTGCCCTTTTCGTGGCGAGACCTTCAAGAATACCATGTCTCCCACTTCAAATTCGAGAAACCTCCTCCTTTTATCCGCATAACTCTTTTGCCGACTCTGTGCAGTCAACAAATGTTGACGTATCAACTGGATCTGTGCAGTAGTTTCTGCAACCAACTCAGGTCCTATCAGTGCAGGTTCGCCGACCTCGGTCCAACACACTGGTGACCTGCATGGTCTACCATACAAAGCTTCGAATGGTGCCATCCGGAGACTTGCCTGGTAACTATTGTTATAAGAAAATTCCACCAATGGCAAATGATCCTCCCATCCACCTTTGAAGTCTAGCATGCATGCCCTCAACATGTCCTCCAACGTTTGTATTGTCCTTTCCGATTGTCCATCGGTCTGTGGATGGAATGCTGTACTAATAAGTAGATCGGTTCCCATGGCCGACTGCATACTCTGCCATACCCTGCCGGTAAATCGGCCATCTCTATCAGACACTATAGTCTGTGGGATACCATGTAGTCTGATGATGTCTTTGATATATCTCCGACCCAATGTCTCTGATGAATCCGTCATCTTAATAGGAATAAAATGCGCGGACTTGGTCAATCGGTCTACCACAACCCATATAGCGTCATTGCCCTTCGAGGACCTCGGCAACCCCGTCACAAAGTCCATGGAAATGTGCTCCCATTTCCATTCCGGCACTGCTAAGGGTTTGAGTAACCCTGGTGGCTTCTGATGTTCCGTCTTAACCTGCTGACAAGTTAAACAATGAGCCACGTAGTCTGCAACATCCTTCTTGAGTCCATGCCACCAATAATGTCTTTTTAAGTCATGATACATTTTTGTGCTACCTGGATGAATGGACAGCTTGCTCTGATGTGCCTCTATCAATAATTCTTTTCTGCAGCTTCTTGGCACATATATTCTACCCCGGAACATAAGACCCTGTCCTGGTCGTAATTCCCAATCCGGTACAACCTCGCCATTAGACATCTTGGCCCATGTCTCTGCCATTTCCGGATCTGTTCGTTGCTCCTGTTCAATCTTCGTAACCATGTTGGATCGTATGATCAAATTGTACATACTCCCATGGTTTGTGATGTATAGATTAAACTCACGAATGGAATTCAACATCTCCCACTCAGTCCTGATCAAACATGCCACTGATGCATGAGACATGCGGCTGAGAGCATCCGCCACTTTGTTGGCCTTTCCCGGATGATATCGGAGCGCAAATTCATAATCCGCCAGATATTCCATCCATCTGCGCTGCCTCAGGTTGAGCTCTTTCTGATCAAATAAATACTTCAAGCTCTTGTGATCTGAAAATACTTCAAACTTCTCCCCATATAGATAGTGTCTCCAGCTTTTGAGAGCGAAGACCACCGCAGCTAATTCCAGATCATGAGTGGGGTAGAGGCGTTCATGTATCTTTAGTTGTCTTGAACCATATGCCACCACCCGATCACGTTGCATGAGTGAACATCCCAGTCCCTCTCCTGATGCATCACATTGTACTTCATAACCTTTGCCTCTTTCCGGCAAAACTAGAATAGGAGCAGTTGTAAGTCTCTCTTTCAGCTCCTCAAATCTCTGATTGCACAACTCTGACCATTCATATTTGACTCCTTTCTGTGTGAGTCGAGTCAATGGGGATGCAATTTTGGAGAAGTCCATGATAAACTTCCTATAATATCCAGCCAAACCCAGAAAACTACGGATTTCAGTGACATTCTTTGGTGCTTTCCACTCACTTACTGCTGCCACCTTAGCCGGATCAACGGCTATACCATCTGCTGTTATAACATGCCCTAAGAATTTGACCTCAGGTAGCCAAAATTCGCATTTGCTTGCTTTGGCATACAACTGGTTCTGCCTCAAGGTGTTCAATACTATTCGAAGATGCTCAGCATGATCCTCCTGACTCTTGGAATAGATCAGGATATCGTCAATGAACACTATAACAAACCGATCCAAATATGGACGGAATATTCTGTTCATTAAGTCCATGAACACAGCCGGTGCGTTGGTAAGCCCAAATGGCATGACTACAAATTCAAATAGTCCATACCGTGTTCTGAAAGCCGTTTTCTCGATGTCTTCCTCTTTGACCCGGATTTGATGATAACCGGACATCAGATCAATCTTGGAAAAATGACTGGATCCCCTCAACTGATCGAATAAATCATCGATCCTGGGTAGAGGATACTTGTTCCGGACAGTTAGCTGATTTAACTTCCGGTAGTCCACACACATTCTAAGTGAACCATCCTTCTTTTTCACGAACAACACTGGAGCTCCCCATGACGATGTGCTGTTCCGAATGCAACCCAGTCTGAGTAATTCATCAAGCTGCTTCTTCAACTCGGACATTTCTGCTGGTGCCATTCGATAATGGGGTAGAGACACTGGTGAGGTACCAGGATATAGCTTGATCTCAAAATTGAGCTCCCTCATAGGCGGTATACCAGGAAGTTCTTTTGGAAAAACATCAACAAATTCTTTCACAATTGCTGGAAGTTCAGTGACTGGTGCTTTGTTGATGACAATATTGTTCAACACCAAGTGATGCAACCCTTCCTGCAATCTGCTTTGCTTGTCGGCACGAACTATATACTGCTTTCCCTCGGGTGACCAAAATGTCACTCTTCGGCGATAACAATCAATATTGGCTTCATAACTAGCCAACCAGTCCATGCCAAATATAATATCGTACTCAGTCATGTCGAGTACCAAATAATTGAACTCAAATCTGAGTCCAGCGAGTTCTGTATCTATGGCCGTGCATATGAGTCCCAAAGACGTGTCTCCGACAGGGGATACTACTGTGAGTGTGGTGGACAGCTTTTGTACTAGTGTTCCAGTAGCAGTTATAAAGGATGCAGATATAAAAGAGTGCGATGCTCCAGAATCAAACAATGCATAAGCATAAGAACTATTGACAACGGCCATACCTTGAATCACAGAATGATCCACATCCTCAGGAGGTTCCAGAGCAAATAGTCGTCCAGATCCGGTAGGAGTAGGCGCCCGTCCCGCCTGATTATATGTCCTGCCTCCTCGGGAGTTAGCTGGCCTAGCTGGTGGACGGAAAGATCCTCTGGAATATGAGAGCCTATTGAGCTTTGGACAGTCTCTCTTGAAGTGACCCGGCTGGTTACAGTGAAAACAGTTGTTCACCCCTTTGAATGACTGGGTGACTGATGCAGATGGGGAGGGCTGGTTGGGACGAAAGCTCCCCGCGGACCCAGTAGATGGTGAGGGTCTACTGAAGTTCGGACGGAACCTCTTGTTGGGCTGAAACCCACCCCTCCCACTTGGAGCTCGACGATTGTCAAATCGTACTGTTGCATTCACCTCCTTTTCTGCTATTGTGGCCTTGCTGACCACCTCAGCCAATGTGGTGCACTTAAATATGGTCACTTTGGCCCTGATGTTCGGCCGTAGACCCCTCTCAAACTTTCTTGCTTTACGAAGTTCTGTGTCCACCATATAGAATGCATAAATGGATAAACTGAGAAATTCACGGTGATACTCTGCCACCGTCATAGAGCCCTGTACCAAGGACAGAAAAAGTTCCGTCTGTCGCTCCTTCTCCTCCTCCGGAAAGTAATGTTCCAGAAAGGTTGCTGAAAACTCATTCCATGTCATGGCCGTCCTCTCCCTAGCTGGTATGAGTTCCCTCTGCTTCTCCACCACCTCCCACCATTTACCGGCATCTTCTATCAATTGTGAAGTAGCCAGTAAAATCCTGTCAGCATGACTCGAGATCTTAAGTAATTTTAAGATCTGGGTGATCTTCTTCAGCCAATGCTCAGCTCCGACAGCCCCCTCTTTCCCTTTGAAGTAGGGAGGACGCTGTTGTTGAAATTCTCGTGCCATACTACGATCACTGGCATCCCTGGAACTTTCACTCCCATTCATATGTTGCTGGAGTACTGAGGTTACCACTGCTTGAACTAAGCCTTGAAGTTCAGGTGGCACATGTGGTATATGTACACCACTGTTCCCTTCTCCCTCTTTCTGTGATGCATTCTCACTCCCCTTTTCTTCCCTCCATGAGTGCTGTGATTCTTCCGCGTTGTGAGACTTTTCATGAACAGATCGCTCCCCATCAGGTTGGGTTACCTCTTTCTCATGTACAGATGGCTCCTTCTCATGCACAGATTTTTCGTGTTGAGATAACACTTTCTCATGTTGCGTGATTTGCAACACCTTTTCCTTCCCTTTCTGATTCTGAGGGATCTTTTTCTTTGGAGCCATTTCCCTAAGTCATAAAACATTATTGACTTAGTTTCCTCATATAGTTTGTATTTTTCACAATTTTGGGGAGATTTCCAAATAAGCAAACTTGATTTTTCTATTTGTTTTTGAGGGGAGAGTTTCTAAATTCCCTATGTTTGTTTTTCTCAATGGGGAAGTATTGGGGAATGTATATCCTATGTTGCTACGTTTGATAGATGAATTACAATAATGTACTTTTGCTATCTTTCACTGTTGTTCTCAGATTGATTTGTTCAGTCTGAGTCCACGAAGTAAATTAATCCGGCCCCCAGTCAGCGGACTCCGAAGAGTCGGTCAGTTGGGATTCTTATCCGTCAGTGAGACATGAAACCGTCTTAATCTTACTTCGGAAGATTCAACTTCCCGTTTCGCTCTGATACCAACTGTAACACCCCGCCCTTTTCACTCTAATATTCAGAGTTTATTTTTTTTTTTTATAATAATAATAAACAAGTGATCGGGGCGGAGTGTCACGACGCGAGTTAAGTTCGGATCTCTAAATCCGACCCTTAACTGGCCAAGCCCATGTGCGTATGAACTAAGTCCATAAAACTGAACCGCACATGGTACATATTTACTTAGCGGAATTAACTTAGTCTAGATCTAACTGAGGTTATAATAGAACCTATGATTAATCCAATTTCCATTTTTAGATAGCAAAGTACCTTATTTATTTTCCAAAATCACTAACCGATCTTAACTAATCGTTTAATCCAAACATCCAACGTAAACAAACCATAGCATCTAATTAACTACATTATTACATGCCAACATCTAATTTAACAAATTACATTGTTCCAAATAAATCATCCATAAATAATCCATTCATAGTCCATTTTGACCCATTTATCCAAATTTGACCCAAATATGCTTCTTGACCCGTTTAAATTTATCTTACCCATTTATTTGTTTTGTAAACCAACTATCATCCTTTGGGTCTTCATTGAGCCATTGACCCATTTAAATTCAAATCAATTTTTATCGCAATGGCAATTCCGTAAATATGAATATTTTCATATAAACTGATAACTTTGAAATTCCAGAGTGTTACAGATGGACTCAAGAAAGTGAGCCTAATGTTGATTAAAATGGGCTGATTTTAATGATCCTATAACATGAAATGGTAAGGCATTAAGGGATCTAAGATGTGGATAAAAAATGTGGGAAAAGATCCAAGAGGAATAAGGAAATCAACATCATGGGTTCGGCCATGGTGTATGGCCGAACCCATGACCCAATTATATGAACCACTTAATGTGGCTAAGTTAATGGACTTAAATGTGACTAAGGAATGATGAATTAAATGTATGGTTTAGGTTCTCTCAATGGAGGGATTTGTGATGAATCTAAAGTGTAACCAAGGACCAAGGAAAAAATGGGGATTTGGTTAAGTTGAAAGGGCTGATTTTTAATGAACCCATGACCCATTGTTATGAGCCATTTAATGGTCTAAGTATGGGGTTATATATTTATGTTTTAAATAAATGGAGGTTAGGTTAATTAAATGGTTAATTGCTAATGTTCTTATGTCATGGTTAATGAGACATCAATGGACCCATTTTTGTGAACCAATGGATAGGCTAAGATTAAAGTCTATGGATATGCTTTAGCTAATGGGGATTAGGTTAAGATATGGTTGTATCTCATGATTGGTGAGTGTATGGATCAATTATGAATAAAGGGAATGAGTGGATAATGGACTCATTGTGGGTTAAATGCATGATGTAAACCCCATGGAAAGATTTGATGAATTGGGTATTTTGAACCCATGATCCATTAACCATTTAAAGGGTTAAGTATGGGGTTTTGTATGGGTTTAAAGGAATAAGGGTTAGGTTAATAAAAGGACTAATTTTATGATCACATGATATGGTTGCTGGGTCATTAACGGACCTAAGTTATGGATCATTAATGGGTCTAAGTTATGGATCCATTATAGACCATAATGTATATGGAAGAGGGAATGAATTATCCATGGAAGGGTAATGGCAAAACCGTAAATATTGGCCAAAATGAGGAAAACCCACGAAGACATGATGTATGGGCTTAGAAATGGTTAAAACATGGACTAATTGTTAATATGTAATAAGGTACCGGACATCGCAAGCGGTACACGGATCGGGGACCGGGTCTATCGGGCGGAAACGAAAAAAAGAACGCTAGTCGGTATTTGGTAGGATTCCTACCTTTTTGGAAGCCATTGATTGAGTGATGGTTTCTTTGAATTAGTTTGGAAATTATATGGTTTGTTTTGAGATGGGTTTTGGATTTAATATCATGTGATGTTTTCCTCTAATTTATTTTGGTAATCATGTGGTTGTTTTTAAGATGGGTTTTGGATTTTGGTATTATGTGATGGGTTTCCTTTGATTTATTTTGATAATCATGGCATTGTTTAAGGTGGGTTTTATGACTATGAGTTACATATATTACATGACATATGGCATCTACATCTCATGCATGGCATGGGAGGGATATGACAGGGGAATGATGAAATGAAACCGGAGTCCATGCTTCGTCGGGGCGACCGATAAACAAGCATGGGGATATTTCATATATGTATTATTATACCTTGATGAGGCTTTGCCATCAAGGGGGACCTTTGTAATTATGATACCTTGATGATGGTTTTCCATCAAGGGGGATGTTGTATTTATTGTTATACCTTGATGATGGTTCTTCCATCAAGGGGGATGCCTAGTGTGGATCGCATCTTGATGAGGCTTTTCCATCAAGAGGGTCATGGCACGATGATGGTATGGATTTTATTTGGAACACTATGTATGGTTGAAAAAGGGACATTGTACAATGATGATGAGATTGATGGGTGGGATTCATGACATAGAACACCCATTGCATGACATTGCCCAAAGTGCATGGTTTTATTATAATATTATCTATATTCATTGTTATCACTAATCCATGTGTTAGCCCTACTCGGAGTCCTACTGGGCGCGTTGTCTAACGCCCTACTTCTACCCTAGTTGATGACACAGGAGATGGCGAAGCAGAAGGACGAAATGGGAGCTAAGCTTAGGAGCTTGGGGAGACAGACTATTTAGTTTATTCAAGTTTAATTTGGAAATGTATTTGATAGCTTAGCTTGTCGGAATGTAATATTTTAGATTAATTGCTATGTTTTGGATTTTATTTTGGATATTATGTTGTTGAGGTATTTTGGTAATTAAATGAAGGTATCTTCCCTGCTATCTCAAATTTGTAGGACATTCTTTATTGTAATTCCGCACGTAGTTTAATATTCCGCGAGCTACTTCTACATGTGAATCATTCTCCGTGGACTTCGTTCCACGCACACGTAGGGTTGGCCAGTTAAGGGTCGGGCTTTAGAGGCTCGGACTAAACTCGCGTCGTGACGTTCGCGCCCTTTGTCACTATTCATTTTAAAAAAAAAATAGACTCTGATTTCAGTGAAAAGGGGCGGGCGTTACAAGTAGCCCAGAACCACTATAGAAAATTCTAGAGCGGTGTCTCCGGCACAGAGGTGGGTGGAACTCCCGGCCAAATAGATAGGTGGAATTCCTATTAGACAGTGGTGGATAAAATTCCCAGCTGATTGAGTGAGGTGGAATTCCTACTCTAATTGTGACGGTGTAAGTCCCCACTTAGTGGATTTTGAGGATAGCTCAAGTTTGAGCGAGTCCTAACAATGGATGTAGGTTGGCTAACCGAACCACTTTAAATTGGTCTTGTGGTGTTTGATTTATGTGTGTTTGTATTTAGTATTTAAGTACTCTTCTTAACACACATGACTTTGTATATTGATTATCTCATTATACACATTATGCACAAGCATCAATAATCAAAGTTTATGTAAAGGGTCATAATCTTAGTGTGATCGCTTGATGAAATTATCACACTAAACAAGAAATTTAAATCAAGAAATTTGTATATACCATAAAAAATGGGATTGACCTATTCACCCCCCCTCTAGGGTCAATCACGATGTTCTAACACATTGAAAATGGGAACTTTCAATTGGTATCAGAGCCTGGTTCTCTTGAGAAAGGATCTAACCATCCAAGTTGATCCTTGCTAGAAAAATGGATATAAGAGAAAGCATGATATTTTCAAGTCTCTGTTTTTGATGAAAAATGGATAAATGTTTTCATTATAAAACATAGTTGGACATAGGTGAATAGAAAGTGGTGTGTGCCTATGGAAGAAATATTGGGTAAACTTTCGCCTTCTATAACCACTCAGCCTAAAGACCAAAAACTGCTTTTGACTAGTGATGAATTGGCTATGCACGTAAACCATACTCTTGTAGCATTCACTAGTGCTGTTTCATAACATGCATTATACATATTTAAAAGATATGAAACAACAAAAGAGGTTGAAAGAATCCACTGAAAAATTGCCTCTTCTAACCCAATGGATGACACCACCTATCTTGACCAATGTGTGTACTAAGATTATAGGTAAATGGTTCATCCATTGAGAAAGTCCAAGATATAATCTCTAAAAGAAGAAGAGGATGGAGAAAGAGGAACTTGAAGAAGGTAGTAACCTCCAAGTATCCTATAAGGCCAATGTACCGAGATGTTTTAAAGACCAACATCATGGTACAAAATCTAGAATGTGGAACCATAGGATCAAATGAGAAGGCACTCATAGCTAAAACCAGATTTCACAAAAGGCCACCACGAAGTTGTGAACTTGGATTCTAAGTCTCACAATGTTAGGTTCAAATGTGTGAAGGGATACCACTGCTGGTACCACATTTGAAACATGTTTTGGAATCATCATGTATCTTGTCTTTAATCCATGTTCTTGTTTGGTTGTTGGATTAATTTCATACAAGATACTTTTCTGTACATGTTGGTATGCACTCTTGTATTGGAATATACTTATCTCATTTCATTTCATACACCATGTGATTTGTGCATCTTTAGGAAATGAATGTAGTATGTGCGTTACCTCATGTATAGGGTATGTATGTGATTAAAACTGGTTTAATACACATACACAGTGTCGTTTCATTCTAAAGTTCTAAAACTTGTGAATCATATGTGGAATGAAACATGCACTATGTCGATTAAATGGATATTTTTGTTTTGGTGTGACCTACCAAAAGTAATGATTGAATAATCCATTTAAGTACAAGCTTTTTTCAAGGAATTGAAGCTCCCTTGAAAAGATGGTAAAATATTTTATCATGTTTTGGGTAATAACATGATAATAGCTATGTGTGTAGGATCATACTTCATTTCTGTATGCTCGATCAATGTACTCAAATAAGGAAATGAAGGTATGATTAGTGTGCTTTGAGTTTCATTCCAATAAACATTAATTTATAAATTATGTGGAATGAATTATGTTCATAAATTCTCGCCTTGCTAAAGCCTGGAAATGCCGCATCTCATGACATCACATACTTGGACAATATACTTAACTTGGTGAATTAAATGTGTCCAAGAATCTTGGATTGATTTGGATCCAGAAAAGAGATCCGTAATCCATGGTTTGTGCCTACTTTTAGAAGGGTGAATCGAATCTTCAAATGACACAAATACGGTGTGAATGTATGTATCATCACTGGCATTAAAAGGTGTATAAAGAAAGTTTGAAGAACTATGAACATCACAAGAACACACACACACATACCCAGTCTTCATTAATTATAAAACCCAGGTCGAAGGATAGACTAGTCAGACTAGTGGATTTCAGAACACTTTCTGAAAGGGGGAAAAATCGCAAAGGGATACAGGTCGATACTTATCGACATATCGACACAGACAGGTCGTTGGTCCCGACTGGTCGGTGAGCCAGAAAGAGTAAGTTAAAAAGCTTTCTTTTTGCGAAAATGATTGATCATTTCAAATCATTGTTTCTTCTCCCGCTGTCCTCTGGCGATTTCCCTCTCCCCTCCCGTACCCTAGGTCAGCCGTTAGGACCTCCAGAAATGAAATCTCACCGAAAAAATAGAGGGTTTCTGTTCTTTCCTTCTCTAGTAGTTGAATAATGACAAGGGACAAGTCCACAGTCATTATTGTGTCCTCTGATTCTGAGAGTGATCATGCCACCCAAAAATCTAAGTGGTTTCAAGAAGAATCATCATCTCTACTAAACACTATAGGACGTTGGGTCAAGATCATCACAAGGAAATCTCAGAAGAAAAAATCACCTCCAAGCCTAGGGGAGTAATTATTAAGGAACCTACACTTTCGGCTAGAGCAAGTCTAGAAGAAGTGAGTGGAAAAGGGAAAGGTAGAAATGATCTCACTCCTCTAGCAGAATCAAACAGTGATGAGGAGACACCAGGTAGGAGACCTGCTACTAATAAAGAAAGATTGGAGACTTTACAATCTCCATGAATGAATCAATTCAAAATCTCTCCACATTCATGGAAGGACTCAAAAAGAGTACCCAACGAAAATCCTTTTCCCCTCCAGCATCTCCTCCTTCGGATGGATCGGTTTAGAATAGTTTTTCATAAATTATGTTTTGGAAAAACTATGTTGATATTTTGTCTAAGCATCCATTTGCCTCCCTTCTTGACCATATGTACCAATTTCTCATGAATGAAATGATATGTTTCAGTATGATGTGTGTATTGCTGTATGCCTTATATCTATTTTCTACGTTTAACATGGTATTTGTTAAATAGACTAACATGCAGGTTTGGATGAGTTAGTTTTGTATTGGCATGTTAAGAAAGATAGGGATCTAAATGAGATGTTACACACATCCTTGAAGAATGGGGAGCACATAATATGTGCTGATTAGCACCTGTCACTGGTCATGACAGTGTGAGGAGGAATGTTGGCACAAGTTCAAATAAAAGCTTGATGGAAAATAAACTTAGAGGCAGCTAAGTTTATGGTGGAGAAGACTCTATGGAAGCTAGGACATTATCTCGACTCATGGAAGAAATCAGCGATGCTGAGTTTGAGTTTGTGCACGGGCAAACTAATCTTGTCACACGAGACGTGTGCATTGAACCATAAGGAAGAACATAACCTAGTTAAGCACTAAATGCAAGAGGCATCGGGGAGTGCTTAAATCTCGATGTCGACCTACTAATCTTTGTCAGTTGAATGAAATAATGGGGGAGAAAATTAGTAGAAGCTAAAATACATCAAAGCCAATAGACATAGGGAGAATGCCTATGGTTGGAAGTTTGGGAGATCAAACTTAAAGAAGATTGGGAGAGAAATCTTCTCAACACTGATAGTTTGGATAAGCTATGTGTAGTGTTAGTCACTAGGAAATCAAGGAGTATAGGGGAGCTTGATTACAAATCTTATTTAGTCCATGAATGAATATTTATATTTTGGGACTAACCTCTCTAATGATTTTCTAGTGTTGCTTGCTTATGTACTTGAACAAGAAAATGAAATGAAGCAAGCTGAAAAAAATTTATGCGAAGACCATAGTCTTGTTTTCCATTTGAATATGCACATGTAATCAATGAAATATTTTTGTATTCAAATGTGTTGTAATAAGGGTGGGTTTGTAAATTGGTTAACTTTTAGGTTTCGTCATAAAATTGATAAAGGGGGAGATTGTTAGTGCCTCGGCTTGGCCAAGAACCTATGTTTGTCATTTCCATGACTCGGAAAGAAGCACTTGCTGAAGCTTGAAGACCCAAGATGATCAAGAGTAAAGATCATGCTCCATCGGATTGAAGCTCATCATTATGGCAATCACAAAATATGTATTATGGCCATAGATGACTTTAGGTGGTACCCACACCTTAGAGAGGACTATCCCTAGGCTTAGAAGAACATTTTTTTAAATCATAAGAAGACTAGTGAGGATGCTTGACAGTGAAATGGAAAAAAACTTGGAAATATGAATAATGTTCATTGTCAGCATGACCAGTCTATCTCACCGACCCCTCGGTGTAGTTAGGATCGGCCCATCATGGTCAAAGATTGGTCGGCCCGAATGACATAGGTTTTGGAACATTGAACTGTCATTCTGGGTATGCCTCTGATCGAGAGTCTCATACGCACTGACCCCTCTGTGAACGGCTGAAATGACCCCTCGTGGTCAACGACTCCTCGATCAAGATCTTGAGTTCTAAAACTTCGAACTCATGTGGACTCTCGAAGAAACAGACATATCGGCAATCAAAGACCGATCGAGAGTACCAGGACCGACCCCTCGGTAATGAGCGACAGGTCTTTCTAGGTAATAGATTTCTAAGTTGAAACTACTGTCAAACATGTTTTGCACCAGAACAAGCCTCTCGTAGGGGCCGATCCCTCGGTACCATAAGTGTCGACCCATCGGCGACAAACGATATGTCGACCGAGAAAGAATATTACCGTTGGGAGTGCACATAATGCACAACGGACGGAATTGTAACGGTAACATTTCTAGTCACCGACCCCTCGGTGCGACTGACCTATCGGTACATTACCATTACTTCAACTGGTTGCCTTACTAACCACCTCTCTTGTGCTGATCATACCTGAACAAGGACGTGGTTATGAGGTCCATTGTGATGCTTCCAAGCTGGGATTAGAGTGTGTTTTAATGAAAGAAGGAAAAGTAGTTGCTTACGGGTCCAGACAACTGAAAGGATATGAGCAAAACTACCCCACTCATGACTTAGAACTAGTAGTAGTGGTGTTCACCCTAAAACTTTGGAGACATTACTTATATGGTGAAAGGTTCAATGCCTTTTTCAGATCACCATAGTCTTAAGTATTTGTTCACCTAGAAGGATTTAAACATGAGGCAGCGAAGATGAATGGAGTACTTAGGAGATTATGACTTTGATCTCTCCTACCATCCTGGAAAAGCTAATGTGGTAGCAGATGCCTTGAGCAGGAAGTCTCGTAGTGACATTGCAAAGGTAGCATCACTACAGTGAAAATTATTAGAAGTTTTGTCTTACTATAATCTAGAATTGGTTGAAAGTATGGAATCGGTATGGATTCAAAATCTAGTGCTGCAACCAGAAATAGTCGAAATAATGGAGTAGAGTTAGAAGATTGGAAGGTTAGAACCGACGGAGGCTTAACTTTCAAAGATCTATTATTCGTACTAGACTCGGGAGGATGCATGGAAGACGTGTTTAGACATTTCCACTACTCTATGTTTGCAGTTCATCCTGGTAGTACCAAGATGTATCGTGATCTACACCTACAATTGTGGTGGAGAGGAATCAAGAAGCAAGTGGCAGAATTTGTTTCTAAGTGCTTAATCTACTAACAAGTCAAATTTGAACATCAACGACCTAGTGGAAGAATGCAACCTCTTCCAGTTGCCAAATGGAAGTGGGAACATGTTACTATGGATTTTGTAACAGGATTTCCAAAGTCAACCAAAAAGAGTGACTTCATAACCAAAATAAATCCTCAAAACAGGAAGTTAAAATCATCACATATACATAGTATATGGTTTTCAATAAGGTAGGAATCCTACCAACGACCAAATATCGTGTCCTTGCGTTTTCGTCCAAAAACCCCTCACCGATCGCACCCCCGGTTGTGGAATCTTTTTACCTTAAATTAATTCCATAAAATAATCAAATTAATTATTCCAATTGATTTAAACCATTCCATTCATCCTTCCAATTTAACTTAACAATTTGGAAAATCATATAAATATTTCATTTTTAAAATCAGCAGATTACCCGTTATCCACTGTCCACTACCCACTAGTGGGGTTCGGCCATACAACATGGCCGAACCTCACCCTTTGGTTTTGACCACCTTTTTTTTTTTAGTCCTTGATCATTTTAATCAATGTGGGTCCAAGATCATTCCATCTTTTGATTATTAATCCAATCACATAAGTTAATCATTTAACTTGATAAAGGCAACCTAAGTCCATAAGATATTCTCCATGGGATTCGGCCATACAACATGGCCGAACCCATGGTCCTTTATTTTCACCATATTCCCATCTTAGCTATCCCTCTTTCCATATCTAATCACTTAACTTATTTACACATAACTTAGGTCCATAAATGATTCATTAATATAAACATAGATCCATAATAAATCCCTCCATTCCTTAGCTTGATCATTCAATGTAATAGCCCGGAATTTTTAAATCAATGAATATGTGTCTATTATTTGGTTTAATGATGGAAATTTGGAAATTTGATGGAATAAATGGTGAATGGATTAAAATATGGACAAAGGCCCAAGTATGGCCCAATGGACCATGGATTGGATTTAAAATCATTTAAATGGTCAATGATGTCAATTGGGCCAAGGATGGTCAAATTGGGCCCAATACCCACTTGGGACCCAATGGGTCAAGATAATGTAAGCTCTAAGGTAAATGGGTAAGGGTGAATGTAATTGGGCCATGGACCCAATGGTGGTCCAATTAGTTGGAATGGATTTAATTAAAATTAAATCATCTAAGTTGGTGATGAATTGACCAAGGTGACATGGCCGATTGAGACCCACCTCCACCTCACCAAGTGAGGTGGCGTGTGGACCAAGGATTGGTGGGGCCGGCCACCATGGTTGAATTGGTCAACCATGGGTGGATGCATGGAGGGAATGTAAGGAAATAGAATTAAATTAAATGGGAATTAATTAACCTAATGATCTAATTAATTAATTAATTAAGCTAATAAAAAAAGGTGGTCAAATGGTCAAAATTGGGAGACCAAACCACCTTATCACCAGGCTCAAAAACGTTGGCTTAGGTGGTGGTTTATCCCAACCACCACCATAAAGCATAAAGCATAAAGCATAAATAAAAATCCCATGTGGTTGGTGAGAAAATTAAATGGTGGAGTGTAGGTCACTCCACCGAAGGAAATGAACCTTATCTCTTTCTCTTTTCATCCAACTCATTTCATTCTCTCCCTCTCTTGCTCTCCACCACCGTCCCACACCAACAAGAGAAAGAAGAAGAAAAAGTTGGAAGAAGAAGAGAAGAAAAGAGAGGAAAAAGGTGTAAGCATAAGCCACCACTTGAAGACCAAGAGTTAGGGCATTTTTTCTCATCATCCTCTCCATCTCTCTCTCTCAAATCTACTCCATCTTAGCCGACCCAAGCATTGGAGTTTTTCATTGGGTCAAGAACATCTCAGCTGACCAATCAAGGAGAAGAAGAGAAGAGAAGGCCAAGGAATTCGAGAGGAGAAGGAAAAGTCGGAGGAACCGTCGGATTGTAAGTATCTCTAAGCAAGAGATTAGATTTTTTTTAGGGTTTAAGATTTGGGGTCCATTTCTTGGATTTAATGGTGGCCAAATTATCATGGGCCTTCGATCTCAAATCCACCCAAGGAAAGGATGAAAAAAGTGGACAAACCCTAATGGGTAAATTAGATTAAGAAAAATGAATAGATGCATTAAGAACATTGGTATTAAAATTTGTTTTAAGCATGGATGTATGTGATTTAATAGGGTTTTAAAATGGAAGCCATGGAAGGTGATTAGGAATTTAATGGGGTTCTTAAAGAATGGAAACCATGGAATATGATTTATGATTTTTAGGTTTTAATGATTAAATGTAGTGATTTTTTTTAAAGGGATTTTAAATGAGGAAATGCATGGGAGATGTGAATGATGTTGATGGCCTTAAAAGGCATGAATGAATGATGGACCATGAACCCTATGGTGATGTATTAGAATTTTAAATGAGATTAAAGAATGGAGGCTATGATAAGTGGTTAATGATTTTGAAGGTTTTGAATGAAAGAATAATAGTAATTTTTAAAAGGATTTTTAAATGAGGGAATCCATGGATGAAGGTTAATGTTTTTTATGGTCTTAAATGTCATCAATGAATGATGAATCCATGGCCCATTTTTATGAGCCACTTGATGGGCTAAGTATGGGACTATATATGTGTTTAAATGAATAAAGGGTTAGGTTAATTAAATGGCTGATGTTAATGATCTTATGATATGGTTGATGGATCAATTATGGACTCAAGATGTGGCTAAGAATGGTGATTCAATTATAAGTCATTTTTATGGGCTAAGGAGGGGTTTATGTATGTGTTTAATTAATGAGGATTAAGTTAAGAAAAAGGGTTGTTTTAATGATGTTATGGCATGATTAAATGGGTCACTAATGGATTTGAGTGTATGGATCAATTATGAACAAAAATGTACATGGTTAAGTGAATGATTAACCATGGAAAAGAGGTAGTGGCAAAATCGTAAATAATGGCTAAAAAATGAAGAACCATGGGTTCGGCCATGGTACATGGCCAAACCCCATGGAGGATGAACTTGGACTTAGGCATTTTCATTATGACCTTAGGTATGATTAAATGAAGCCTAGGGTGCTGGTTTTTAAACACACAAAATTAATATGGTTAAGGGATTAAACGGGACCCACAAACCTAACTAGTAGGGTTCGGCCATTGTGTATGGCCGAACCCCACTAAGGCTTGGATAATGGACTTAGATAGGATAAAACATGGACTGATTATTAATATGTAATAAGGTATCGGACGTCGCAAGCGGTGCGCATATCGGTGACCGGATTGTCGGACGGAAACGAAAAAGGACGCTAGTCGGTATTCGGTAGGATTCCTACCTTTTTGTAAGCCATGGATTATGTGTTATGTATGGGTTTTTCCTTGATTTATTTTGGTAAACATATGATTATTTTAAGCTAGGTTTTAAGGCTATGATGTGTATATTGATGCTTTGCTTGATCTATTTTTGATAATCAAATTATATGTTTTATTGATGGGATTTTTAAATGCCATGGTTTGTGCTATCATATATATATTACATGGCATATAGCATCTACATCTCATGCATGACATGGGAGGGATATGGCATGGGAAGGAGGAAAATAAAGAAACCGGAGTCCATGCTCCAGCGGGGTGACCGAGAAGCAAACATGGGGACACCTTGACGAGGTCTTGCCGTCAAGGGGGATGATTCGTGATTGTTTATATCTTGACGAGGTTTTGCCGTCAAGGGGGATGATTTGTGATTGCTTATATCTTGACGAGGTTTTGCCGTCAAGGGGGATGATTTGTGATTGTTTATATCTTGACGAGGTTTTGCCGTCAAGGGGGATAATTTGTGATTGTTTATATCTTGACGAGGTTTTGCCGTCAAGGGGAATGATTTGTGATTGTTTATATCTTGACGATGTTTTGCCTTCAAGGGGGATGATTTGTGATTGTTTATATCTTGACGAGGTTTTTCCGTCAAGGTGGATATGGCAGCATGATGGTATGGATGATAGGTGGAACTCATGACATAGGACACCCATGGCATGGCATTTATTGTTATGGTTTTGATTATATTATTACCTATTGTGCCTGTTATCACTAATCCATGTGTTAGCCCTACTCGGAGTCCTACTGGGCGCGTTGTCTAACGCCCTACTTCTACCCTAATTGATGACGCAGAAGATGGCGGACACGAAGGACGAGACGGAGGCCAAGCTTAGGAGTTTGGGAAGGCGGACTACTTAGTTTATTTAATTTATTTTGGAAATGTAATTTGAATAGCTTAGCTCGTCGGAATGTAATAATTTAGATTACTTACTGTGGTTTGGATTTTACTTTGGACGTTATCATTTTGAGATATAATTATGAATTTAGGGGTATTTTAGTAATTTAAGCGCCGTACTTCCTTGCTATCTAAAACTGGTAGGATAGTCTCTATTATAATGTTCCGCATTAAGTTATATTCCGCGAGCTTACGTCTACGTGTGAACCATTCTTCGTGGACTTAGTTCCACGCACACGTAGGGTTGGCCAGTTAAGGGCCAGGCTTTAGAAGCTCGGACTTAACTCGCGTCGTGACGTCCGCGCCCTTTGTCACTCTTTATTTTTTAAAAAAAAATAGACTCTAATTTCGGTGAAAAGGTGGGGCGTTACATTCAATCTCTTACACATGCATAGATCTACCAAATGATCCATCAAAATGGTTCATGGGGTTCGGCCATACAACATTTGATCATTCTCCATCCCTCACATTGAGCATGCATGAGGTCCTTATGCATAACAAGATTAGGGTTCGGCCATGCAAGGGCCGAACCATATTCTTTGATTATTTTAACCATGCATGTTGCCATAAGCCATATAAATACATATTGTCCTTAATAATCTTCATTCATATAACCTATCTTACCCATGAGGGTTTTGTCCATTTTTCCATCTAAAACCACATTTTGGATTTTTGTATCATATTTCACTTTTATGTCACCTTATTGACATTCCTTGGATGGATTTCAAATCCATGGCCCATAACATTTTGGTCAACTATTTTCAATCCGAAATGGAATGTTCCCTTAATCTCTTTCCAATTAATAAATTTTGTCAAGTAATACTTACCGATTCCACGACTCCTCCGTTTTCTTTCACTCCTTGTTGTTCCTCCGATCTTCTCTTTCCTTAGTCTTTTCTTCCTCCTCCTTGATCTTCGGCCAAAGAGTGTTGCTTGAGAGGGAGAGGGTTTGAGATGAAAACCTAAAGAGAGGGTTCGGCCTAGGTGAAGGTTTGAGAGAGGGAGAGGAGGAGAGAATGGGAGAAAACTCTTAAGTGTTTTCTTGTCTTGGTGAGAGGTCGGCCCTAGGGTATTTGGTGAGAGGGAGAGGAGTTGAGATGGAAAGCTCTAAGTCTTTTTTCTTGTCTAGTGAGAGGGTCGGCCAAGGGAGAGCTTGAGAGAGGGAGAGAGTGAATGAGATGAAGAGCTAACCCCTTCCATCTTGTCTAGGGTTTCTTGGACAAGACCTCACCTCCCAACCACCCTCGTGAGTTCCTTCACTAACCAAGAGGATGCATGCCCTCGACTGAACGTATACGTACCAAACAAGAAAGTTATCTGGTGTGTTTCAACCGACTGAATCTTATGATTTAGTCGACTGAAGTTATACTTACAAAAAACGTAAACGAATTGTTGCTATTTCAGCTGACTGAATCTTTGATTTAGTCGACTGAATTTATACTGGCCGAAAGCACAAATGATCTGATCCAAAGTCAGCCGACTGAGTGGACTGAATTTGTACTAACTGAGAACACATAGGATTTGACCCAAAGTCAGCCGACTGAAAGTTTACGGGTCAAGTTTATACAGTACATAGTTGTGTTTTCATCAGACTGAATCTTATGATTCAGTCGACTAAAAGTTTGCGGGTAAGAGAACAGATGGTATTTGGGTGTGATTCAGTCGACTTTATTGAAAAGTTTGATTTTTGGATGATTTTCCAGATGCCTCTGTCTATCTTGTAGTGTGTAAGGAGTGATGAAATTTAAATGGAAAATTAAATTAATATATGTGATTGAATTTGTTAAGGTAAAGTGATTCGAAAAGTCCAAACCTGACCCTTAACTGGCCAACGATACCTGTGAGTGGACCAAGTCCACTAAAACAGTTCACACGCTTTATAAATTAACTGCAGAATTAATATATGAATAGAATACTCTCCATATCCATGATATAAATAAGAAAGAAAGCCAATCACTATTGATTTAACTAAAACTTAAATATCCAAAACAATCATCCAACCATAGCAAAATAAACTAAGTCATTACAATCCCAAAATGCTAATTATCTCAAATATATTGTTTCAAAATTAATCAAGTAAAGTAAATATAATCCACCCAAGGTCCTAAGCTTGGCTTCCTTCACGTCTCAAGTCCTTTCCATTTCTTGTTCCATCATCTAAAGGGTAGAAGTAGGGCGTTAATCAACACGCCCATTAGGAATTCCAAATAGGGTTATACACATAGGATCAATATAAAAATCAGAATAAGAACATCATTACAAAACAGTAAACATATCATAGTACCAAAAACAGTGCATGATAATCATATCCAAATCATGCAAATGTATGTGTCATGTCATAGGTGTCATATGCCAATGGTCCCTCACCCAATCTCCATATCAAACACCATACAAATCATCACAACGTTTTCCTTGATATAACGAAACGATATCAAGGTGTTCCCTTGGCCATTTACGTCCGCAGTGTTTTGTGACGGCACCACCAGGTCACTGTTATACCTCCACACGTGTGTTAATCGGAATTACCGATGTAGCGCGGACTCCTCCCTCTGAGCAGGGTTTTTGGATTGGTTACCACAGAGCTCCCTGGCCCATATTACGCAGTACCCCTATCTAGCAATCCGGGACAAGGCCAACAAATCAATGGTTCACATAGCTTCATATAAGCTAGTCTCAAGCCTCAAGTCATGTCCGGACAGCTCATAACTCGGCTTGCTATCCCATACACTCCCTCCCATGCCATGCATGAGATCATGAATGTAGAAATTCCATTACATATCAAACCATATTGAAATTCAGTTCATAAAACTTATACCATTTGATTTACTAAAATAAACATTGTACTGAAATAAAAACCAGTAACATATAAGATCCATATGAATCTCAATAAGGTAGGAATCCTACCAAAGTCTAGTATAGTATCCTTGCTGTTTTTGTGAATACCACGTTCAACGATCATCTCGAAACGAATCGCCACCCCCTTGTGAATCTCCCTTATTAAATTCAATCATATATAATAATCAATTTTAATTATCCATTTCATTTAAATCATCCCATTTATCCTTCCAGATAGACTGAGGTTTCTGGAATCATCAAATAAAAAATCAAATTTTCATTTCAGTTGACTGAATCACACTCAGCTACAGTGTTCTGCCTTGCCACAGACTTTCAATCGACTAAAATGCATTTTCAGTCGGCTGAACCTAAACTCTGTACTGTTCTTTCCTTGACTTGCTCCCTTTTCAGTCGATTGAATCACAAATTTAGTCGGCTGAGTCTGAGTCAAAACCTTTGTATCCTCGGTCAAACCCCTTTCAGTCGACTGAATCACAAATTCAGTCGGCTGACTTTGGATCAAATTAACTGTGTATTCGGCCAGTATTGATTCAGGTGACTAAATCCATGATTCAGTCGGCTGAATCCTCAACCAACGATTTCCGTGTTTGATAAGTAATCATTCAGACCACTGAATCTATGATTCATTCGACTGAAACACGTCAGATAATTTTACTTCTTCCATATGTCTATGTTCAGTTGGTTGAATCCTCTATTCAGTCGGCTGAACACCATTAAATCCCTTATATTTTATTCCAAACCTGTTTCAGTCGACTGAATCACAAGATTCAGTTGGCTGAAACTCCTAGAAATGGCTTTCTGTCTTCAGCTAGACTAGTTCAGTCGATTGAATCCCAAATTCAGTAGACTGACTTATTTGTCAGTCTCTTTTGTTTGATTATTTGACTCAACCTTTTTCATGAAATCCACTTCTTATCATTCCTATACATGGTTATCGTCATCATGAAACTCTTAGTTGAATTTACTCTTCTCACTATCCAAAGTTAGGATCTATTCATAATCATTCCAATCATTTAAACCATTTTAGCAAGGTTTTGGATCCATTCCTTAGTTTGTTTTTATTTGACCACGTATCCATTTTCTGAAGGAGTGTCTAACTTCATGGCCCTATAATAGTTTGGCCAGCCCTTGAAGTCCAATATCGAACCCATAGGTTCAGCCATACCATGGCCAAATCTATGGTTTCCCTTAGTCTTAATCTAATACTATGAAACATAGAACCTGACCTTCTTTCCCATCTCCTTCATTTTTTTTTTGCTCTGAATTCCTCCTTAGTCCTTCTCCTTCCTTGGTGCTTCACTAATCCTTTAAGTGTAGAGATGGAGAGAGAGAGAGATAGAGAATAAGATGAGAGATCTTTTTGTTCCAAGGATAAAATTCAGCCAACGGGTGGAGTGTGCCCCCTTGTATACCTGCCCAATCCCTCTCTCTTCCTCTCTTTATGACTTTTATCTGACCAAGGAGTCTCTTGACCAAACCAAGAAGACCCTTGGCCTTCCAATGTGTGCATGGAGTTCCATCCATTGAGATGGAAATCCTATATCTTCCCACCTAACTCATATTAAATGGAAGTCTATTTATCTTCCATTTTAACTCATCTCCAACTCATGCCTTAATTCATTTGAACTCATTCCCTTGAACTCACTTCCTACTCAACTCAAGTAATTTAATTTCCAACTCAACATTTGGACTCAATTCAATGTGAACTCAATCTAATTGAATCTCACTTGAGCTCACCTATTCATGGTTGACAAAGTCAACCATGACTTAGCCGACCATGCACATGGTGAAAACCACATGGCACGTGGGTCCTATCCTTGCCATGTCATTTATGATGTGGCACCTCACATACATACCACCTCACTTGATGAGGTGGATTTATGCATTGGGTCTTAATTTGGGTAGTTGACCCAATTAAATTAAACCTTACCCATTTACTTAAAATCAGCTCATCTATGACCCATTGAGTCCCAATTGGGAAATTGACCCATTTAATCACCTTTACCTATTGGGTTATTGACCCAAGTCCTTTACCCATCTAAGGTCCATTTCATTCATAAATCTTAAATTTAACCAATTTAACAATTTAAATAAATAAAATCCAATATATTTATGCATTGAAAAATCTGGGTGTTACAATATTACCCTGTTTTGAAATTTTCGTCCCGAAAATCGAGCGAAGTAGGGTGTCAAGCAGATTACATAAATAGCTCAAGATGAGTTGCTCTCATTTCCGATTCCTGTTCCTAAGTGTCTTCTGCATTACCATGTCGATCCCATACCACTTTGACAAACTGAATTGCTCGGTTCTGTAACACCCTTTGTTCCGTCTCCACCACTCTGACAGGTCCTTCAACGTAGCTCACGTGCTTTGCACTTCTATGTCTTGTACATTCAGCACATGGGAGGGATCAGGATTGTACTTCCTCAACATGGATACATGAAATACATCTGCAGTGATGATAACTGTGGAGGAAGTATCAACTGATATGCCACTTCCCCCACTCTGTTTTGGATTGGAAAGGGTCCCACAAATCTAGGTGAGAATTTCCCTTTCTTTCCAAATCGCATGTGTCCCTTCGTGGCGAGACCTTCAAGAACACTAAGTCTCCCACTTCAAACTCAAGGAACCTCTTTCTCTTGTCAGCATAGCTCTTCTGACGACTCTGTACAGTGAGCAGATGTTGTCGTATCACCTTAACCTATTCTGTAGTCTCTACAACCAGATCAGGTCCAATAAGTTCAGGATCACCGGCCTCTGTCCAACACACTGGTGATCTACAGGGTCTACCGTATGCCTCAAATGGAGCCATCTTGAGACTTGCCTGGTAATTATTGTTGTACGAGATCTCAACCAGTGGTAAATGATCTTCCCAACCACCCTTGAAGTCTAGCATGCAAGCTCTAAGCATATCTTCCAACGTCTGTATTGTCCTCTCTGACTGACCGTCAATCTGTGGATGGAAAGTTGTGCTGATCAACAAGTTGGTCCCCATAGCCGACTGCATGCTTTGCCACACATTGCCAGTGAATCGGTCATCTCTGTCGGACACAATAGTCCTAGGGATACCATGTAGCCTGATGATATCCTTGATATATCGTCGTCCCAAAGTCTGATGAATTTGTCATCTTGATTGGGAGAAAGTGTGCAGACTTGGTTAATCGATCTACCACAACCCATATTGCACTGTTGCCCTTTGATGACCTTGGAAACCCTGTCACAAAATCCATGGAAATATGTTCCCATTTCCGCTCTGGTACTGGTAAGGGTTTGAGTAATCCTAGTGGTTTCTGATTTTCAGTTTTGACTTGCTGACAAGTCAGGCAATGCGCAACAAAATCCGCTATATCTCTTTTAAATCCATGCCACCAATAGTGTCTCTTCAGGTCATAGTATATCTTGGTGCTACCCGGATGAATAGAGAGTTTTGTTTGGTGTACTTCCATCAACAACTCTCTTATGCAGCTTTGAGGTCATATGTCCTGCCTCGAAATAAGACATCTTAGCCCATATTTCTTCCACTTCCGGATCTATCCGCTGCACTTGCTCAATTTTGGAAACCATGCTCGACCATACCATTAGATTATACATACTCCCACGGTCCTGTAACACCCCAATTTCTCAATAAGATGAATATTTACGAAAATGCCCTTGGATTGGTGAATTCAATAAATGTGATTGTAAATAAGGAAATGGTGGGGCCCATTGTTCAAATTATGACCCTATGAATATATTATATAGGTTGGTTATTGGATGGTTTTGAAAGGTAAAAACCCGGTAATATTATACTGATTATTACATGGTTAATGTCACGTAAAATATGTTTAAGAGGACCAAGTCATGGACATAGGGTTCGGCCACTTTGAATGGCCGAACCCCATGAAAGTATTTGATGATTGGTAGGGCTTTGGAGCGTTAGAAATCATATCAATGGAGGAGAGGTTTGCATGTTTTAAATAAGGCTAAGTATTTGACAAAAAGGGTTTAAATCATAGGCCATAAGGTTCGGCCAATGAGTATGGCCTAACCCCATGAAATCATATGATTATTGTATGGTGATTTTGATGATTTTGAGAGATAAAAACTATACAAGATTATGGTGTTTTTATGGGAATTAAATGAATATAAGTTTGCTGTTTTGGGTTGGCCATTGGATGGCTGAACCATGTGGTTAACATGACTAAAGGGTAGAGTCCAATTGGTATACAAATAATGGAATCATTGAGCAAAAGAACCATAAGGGTTCGGCCATGTGTATGGCCGAACCCCATGGACTGTTTTGATGGGAGATTTGGATTAAAATTATGTTGGAAGCTAAGGTTTGTTTTATGCTTTTGTTCTAAGAAACACCTATGCTTAGTTATGGATCTAATATTAATTTGATCAACCATGATAATGATGGAAAGTAGGATAAAAATTAGATTGGTGAGGTTCGGCCATGAAGTATGGCTAAACCCCACTAATGGTCATTGGTGACCCTAGTGTGTAGTTACTAATGTTGATGGATGAACTTAGTGGTTAATTTATATGTATGTATGAATGATGTAAAGGACCAAACTAAGGTGGTTTGGATATGGACCTTGGTGTTTAAGGAAAATTAAACAAAAGGTTAGCCTAAATGACATAAAGGTAATTATTGACGAATTGATCAAAGATGGAATGATCATAGGATTGGATGTATGGACCCAAACCAAAGTGGTATGGTTCGGCCATGTTGTATGGCCGAACCCTACCAAGGTATTTTTATGGTATATGAGACCTAAACTTGATTAGAAATCAAGTAGATCAAGTATTTGACTTGCTGATTGTATAACAAGGAAGCGGAAGTTGAACGGCGTGCAAGTCGTGAGCAAGTGACGCTTTAAGAAAGAACAAACACCGAAGCTAATCTTCGGTAGGTTTCCTACCTACTTGTAACCACAAATATGATTTGGTTTTATCATGTTTTTATGAGATATGTTGTATTTGATATTATGTTTCAAATGTGGTTTCGAATGAGTTATGTATTTACAAATGATATACAATGCATTGACAGCTCATGCATGGCATGGGGTGATGATTATGGATTACCTTGACTTGAGAGCCCCAATGAAAGAACACTGTGAAACAACTCAATGATGAAGTGTCTTTCCATAAGAAATGAGGATTACTGTGGATTATCTTATCGTGTGAGTCCCAATGAAAGAATACTGTGAAAGAACTCAATGATGAAATGTCTTTCCACAGGAAATGAGGATTACTGTGGATTACCTTATCGTGTGAGTCCAATGAAAGAACTCTGTGAAACAACTCAATGATGAAGTGTCTTTCCACATGAAATGAGGATTACTATGGATTACCTTATCGTGTGAGTCCCAATGAAAGAACACTGTGAAAGAACTTGATGGCTATGTATCTGGTAATGGGTGGGACTCATTACATATGCACTTACATACATAGCATTGTTTTCAGATGTTTTATTGATAATCATGTACTATGATATATATGCATGTTTTATATGCTAACCATGTGGTAACCCTGATCGGAAACCTACTGGGCGCGATGGTCTAACGTCCTAATTCTATCCTTAGAGGAAAATGCAGGAACAAAGAAGGGAAAAGAGAAGGTTGATGACCAGGAGGGGAGCCTTAAGAGCTTGATGTTGGAATGATTTTTATAATTTACTGTTATTTGGATTTTGTTTATAGACATGTAATAAGTTGATACCTTTGCTATGGTTTGTTTATGATATTAACAATGGATGCTTGGATTAAGTTAATTAATAATTGGGACTTGTATTTGCTATCTATTCTGTCTAATTCCGCAGTTAGTCTAGTTTATTCTGCATGACAATGTTTAGTTCCATGTGTGGTTTGTTATTGTGGGTTTAGTCCATGTACACATGGGTGGCCAGTTAAGGGTCGGACTTAGGAAGTCCGAACTTAGCTCGCGTCGTGACGCCGCCCGCTCTCTTCCGATGTTATTCTATTATTTAAAAAAAAAAATTAGACTCTGATTTCTCGGAGAGGGCGGGGCGTTACAGGTCCTTGATGTACAAATTGAATTCCCGGATGGTAGTCAACATCTCCCATTCCTTCATAATCAAACTGGCTGTTGTTGCATGTGTCATGCGACTGAGGGCATCCGCCACTTTGTTCGCTTTGCCAAGATGATATCGAAGTGCAAACTCATAATCTTGCAGATACTCCATCTGTAACGCCCCACCCTTTTTCATTCGCTGAAAATCAGAGTCTATTTTTTTTTTGAAAATAAAGAGTGACAAGAGAGCGGGACGTCACGACGCGAGGTAAGTCCGACCTTCCAAAGCCCGGCCCTTAACTGCCCAACCCTACGTGTGCATGGTACTAAGTCCACGAGAACGGTTCACACGCGCTAAGGCTAAGCTTGCAGAATGTAAACTTAATGCGGAAATTATAATAGAGTCTATCCTACCAATTATTAAATAGCAAGGAAGTACATCACTTAATTAATAAACACCTTAACTTAAAATGTCCAAATGAAAGTCCAAACCATAGCAAGTAGTCTAAATTATTACAGTCCAACAAGCTAAGCTACTCAAATTACATTTCCATAAATAAAACTTAAATAAATAAACTAGCTCCTCCAAGCTCCTACGCTTGGCTCCGGTCACGTCCTTCACTTCATTTCCTGCGTCATCATCTAAGATAGAAGTAAGGCATTAGACAACGCGCCCAGTAGGTACTCCAAGTAAGGTCAACACATGGATTAGTATAAACAAAACACATAGATATAAGTATATCAAAACCATGCAAGTAAATGCCATACCATGGGTATTATATGCCATGAGTCCCACCCATCCTCATATCATCATCCCATAATATCCCTCTTGATGGAAAAAACACATCAAGGTATCCCCACGTTTATTTATCGGTCACCCCAACGACGCGTGAACTCCGGTTACAACCACAATCGCATAATAACCGTCTTGATGGAAAACCCTCATCAAGGTATCACAATCTCATAATATCCCCCCCTTGATGGATAATGCACATCAAGGTACTCCCCACATTTGTTTATCGGTCGCCCTGACGGAGCGTGGACTCCGGTTTCATTTCAAACATACATCCCTTGGAATCAGTGTGGATTCCACCCCACGGTTGCTTAATCGGAAATCCGAATGGAGCGTGGACTCCTTTCAATTGATTCCTCCCATGCCATGCATGAGATGCAAGTGTAAACATGCCATGTAATAATACAAACCATAGCATTAAAATCTCATCATTAAGACATACCATTTGATACCAAAATAATTCAAGTAAAACATTCACATTACATAATCCATGGTTTTTAATGAGGTAAGAATCCTACCAATGTCTAAATACCAGGTCCTTGGTTTTTCCATCCAAAGATCGATCACCGATCGCGCACCGCTTGTGAGATCCCGTTACCTTATTACACATTAACAAATCAAACCAATTTTCCAACCATGTTTAAGTCCACAAATACATACCTTAGTGGGGTTCAGCCATACAACATGGCCGAACCTCACCCACTTGGTTTTTGGGTCCCTTTTTAATCCTTAGATCATTTTAGTCATGTGGGTCCAAGATCAACCATCTTTTGGTTCATTAATCCAAACATATTTAACATTAACGGAACCCTAAGTCCCCAAAAACACTCCCCATGGGGTTCGGCCATACACCATGGCCGAACCCATGGTCCTTTTATTTCCACCATTTCTCCATCTTTAGCCATCATTTTTTTCATGGCTAAACACTCCTTTTATTTATACATACTTAGGTCCATAACTGATCCATAAACATGGATCCATAATTGATTCCTTAATCATGACATAAAACCCTAACAAATCCCTAACAAATACCTCCATTCCTTAGCTTTATAATCCATTCACTTTAAGCATGCATAGATCCATAAATGATCTATAAAATGGGTCATGGAGTTCGGCCATACACCATGGCTGAACCCATGATGTCTCATTTCCATCCCCTTTTAAAATCATTTACAACATTTTAGACCCATAAACAAAGTCCCTCCATGTGGGGGGTGGGGGGGTGGGTTGGGTTTAATCATACACTTTGGTAATCTTTTTACAACCCAAAATCCATCAACATGTCTTCCATCATTTCCATGGTTCAAACCCATCTAAGTCCATCAATATGTCTCCATGGGGTTCGGCCATACAACATGGCCGAACCCATGGTCCATGGTTCTTCACCTTTACAACATTTTGGACCATTAAAATCATTAACATTTCTCCATTATTTACCCCATTTAAAACCCCTTTAAAATCACTAACATATATCCATTTAAAACATTTTAAAATTATTAACACCCTTCCATGGGGTTCGGCCATACAACATGGCTGAACCCTATGGTTCATTATTTCCTTTAAAAACAACATACATCCATAATTTATTACCTTGATGGGGTTCGGCCATACATCATGGCCGAACCTCATCCAACCCTTTTTTTTGTCTTTGATGGTTCTCATACAAACACCCTAGGGTTTGGCCATGCAAAGGCCAAACCATGCACCTTGATCATTTATCTTATCTTAAGAATGCATGAGGTCTTTACCATATATACATGATAATTGGGGTTCGTCCATGCAAGGGCCGAACCATGATCCTTGACCTTTTTCCATGCTTAAGCCATGCATGCATACATAAACCATATTTACATAGTGTCCTTAGTATGCCCTTAATCATATGGGTGACCCTAATCACCCTTCCTTTGTTCAATCCATCCCATTCCTTGGATGGATCTTTAAGTCCATGGCCGAAAATATTTTGGCCACTCACAAATCCAAGAAAATGGGATTCCATGGTTCCCTTTACCTCCATTTTAATTTATAAATCACCTCAAGGTATACTTAGCGCTTCAGCGACTCCTCTGGTTTCTTTTGCTCCTTCTTGTTCCTCCACTCTTCTCCTTAGTCTTTCTTCTTTCTTCCTTCTTGATCTTCGGCCAAGAGTGTGAAGAGGGTCTAAGATAAAAAACCCAATGAGTGGTTCGGCCTTGGAGTGTAGGTTTGAGAGAGGGAGAGGAGGAGAGAATGGAAAATGCTCTAAGTCCTTTGTCTTGAGAGGGTGGATCGGCCTTGAGTGGGAGGGAGAGGAGCTTGAGATCCCAAATTTTTCTAAGTCTTTTTCTTCTTTCTCCTAGGGTGAGGGTCGGCTAGGAGAGGGAGGGAGAGAGGGAGAGAGTGAGATGAGAGATGAGATGGAAAACCCTAGCTTTTCCCCATCTTGTTTTGGGTTACCTTGGGTTAGACTCCACCCTCATCAATATGGAGTCTTCCCCATGGGCTCTTTGACCAAACAAGAGGGTGCATGCCCTCCACATGGCACACACCACTCCATGCCATCGGTTTTGGTTTGGGCTCCTTTGGTGGTTTGGGTGGTTTCCATGAGATGAAACCACCACCTCTCTTTGGACCAATGCATGGTCTTGCATGTCCCCATTTCAAGCATCTTGTCTAGCCAAGGAGGGAGCATGCCCTCCACATGGCACATACCACCCCCTTGTGCCCAACGGTTTTGGTTGTTTTCTATGGATGGTTTGGTGGTTTGGATGAGGTGGAACCACCACCTCACTTTTGGCCAATGTATGCCCTCCACCTAAGCTCTTGGTCTGGCCAAGGGGGGAGCATGCCCTCCACATGGCACACCCAACCCATCCCAATGGTTTTGGTTGCTTGGTTTCATCTTGGTGGTTTGGTGGTTTCCATGAGATGAAACCACCCACTTAATTCACTCCATTTTCTAGGTAACTCACCCCATTTGACTCACCTCAATGTAACTCAACTCCTAACTCAAGCATTGATTTTATATCTAACTTAGCTCATTATAATTAAATAATTTAATTCCACCCATTACACTTAATCTTCTTTAATTTAACTTTGACTCACCCATGGTTGACCAAGTCAACCATGGTGGTCGGCCCCACCTATGTCTTGGTCCACATGCCACCTCACTTGATGAGGTGGAGTTGGGTCCCACTTGGGCTATGCCACTTGGATTTCCACTCCTACACTTGCAATTAAGATGGACCCCATGCCTTTGATCTTAATTGGGCCCATGACCCAATTAAATCCATTTCTTACCCATTTACCCTAATGCTCAATCCATCTTGACCCATTGGGTCCCAATTGGGCATTTGACCCAATTGACCATCATTGACCCAATTAAATAAAATCAAGTCTATCCATGGTCCATTGGACAATACTTGGGCCATTGACCCAACCTTGATCCATCTAACATCCAGTCCATCTATAATTCTTAATTTTTCACAATTAAATCAAATAATAGCCAATATATTATTGAATTAAAAATCCGGGCTATTACACCATCCATCTGCGCTGCCTCATGTTGAGTTCTTTCTGATCAAACAGATATTTCAAACTTTTACGATCTGAAAATACCTCAAATTTCTCGCCATAAAGAAAGTGTCTCCAGATCATGTGGGGATTGTGGCATGGTGTTCATGGATTTTCAGCTGCTTTGAACCATAAACCACTATAAGATGACTTTGAGTGAGAGAACACCCAAGTTTTTCTCTTGAAGCATCACAATATACTTCATAGCCCTTGCCTCTTTCTGGCAAAATTAGAATAGGAGCAGTCGTAAGCTTCTCCTTCAGGTCTTCGAACCTTCGGTTGCACACATCAGACCATTCAAATTTGACTCCCTTTTGAGTAAGTCTAGTGAGTGGAGCTATAATCTTGGAGAAGTCCATAATAAACTTTTGATAATAACCAGCCAATCCCATAAAGTTGCCGATTTCGGTCACATTCCTTGGAGCTTTCCAGTTTCTAACTGCTGCCACTTTAGCCGTGTCCACGGCTATTCCTTCCGCTGATATGAAATGTCTTAAGAAATTGACCTCAGATAGCCAGAACTTGTACTTGCTTGCTTTGGCATACAATTGGTTCTTCTTCAGGGTATCCAGAACTATCCTCAGATGCTCAGCATGCTCCTCCCGACTTGTAGAATAAATCAGGATGTCGTCAATGAAGACAATTACGAACTTGTCCAGATACGGATGAAAGATTTTGTTCATTAGATCCATAAACAAGTTGGTGCATTAGTGAGTCCAAACGGCATGACCACATACTTATATAGGCCATACAGAGTTCTGAAAGCCGTCTTCTCTATGTCCTTATCCCTGACACGGATTTGATGGTAGCCTGACATCAAATCAATCTTGGAGAAATGACTGGAACCTCTGAGTTGATCGAATAAATCATCAATTCTGGGTAGAGGGTACTTGTTTCTGACTATCAGCTGGTTCAGCTTCCTGTAATCGACACACATCAGAAGTGAACCATCCTTCTTCTTCACAAATAACACGGGTGCTCCCCAAGATGAAGTGTTGTTCCGGACACATCCTAGTCTGAGCAGTTCATAAATTTGCTTCTTCAGCTCCGACATCTCTACTGGGGCCATCCAGTAATGCAGCAATGATACTGGAGCTGTGCCCGGATATAGCTTGATTTCGAAATCAACCCCCTTATTTGGAGGCAACCCAGGGAGTTCTGTCAGAAATACCTCTGCGTACTCTCTCACTACCACAGGTAGTTCAGCCATTGGCGCCTTGTCTAGTCCGATGTTGTTCAGTACTAGACGATTCATTTCTTTGTGCAATTTTCGGGTCATTAGAATGCTCTGTTTGTCGACATGTACCACATATCGTTTTCCCTCGGGTGACCAAAATATCCCCCTGCGGAGATGGCAGTCAATGCTGGCCTGGAAGTTAGCCAACCAATCCATGCCAAATATGATATCGTACTCTGTCATCTCGAGTACCAGATAGTTGAGCTTAAACCTGAACCCAGCAAGTTCAGTGTCTACCGAAGTGCAAATCAGACCAAGTGATGTGTCTGCAATAGGGGGTACAATAGTAAGTGCGGTGGACAGTTGTTGTACTAAAGTAACAGTAACAGATATGTATGCAGCATATACAAAGGAGTGGGATGCTCCTGAATCAAATAATGCAAAAGCATAAGAACTACCAACTACTGCCATACCTTGAATCACCGAGTGATCCACCATTTCTGGAGGAGGAACCAAAGTATACAGTTGCCCAGATCCTATCGGGATAGGTGCCCGTCCTGAGTGGGTACATGATCTGGATGCTTGAGACTGAGCTGGTCAAGCTGGATGACGGAATGAACCCCTGGAGTGAGGAAGCCTACTGATCTGTGGGCACTCCCTCTTGAAATGGCCCTACTGGTCACACTGAAAACAGGTGCTAATCCCTCAAGAAACTTGAGAGACAGATCCTGTTGTGGAGGGGTGAGTGGGACGAAGTCCTCCAGTTGACCCAATAGAAGGTGAGGGTCTCCTAAAGTTGGGTCTGAATCTCTTATTCAGGCGGAAAGCATTTCCCCTGCTTTAACCTCGGTGATTGTCCACAAACTTGACTGTTTCCATCAGCTCTCGCTCAGCTATACTAGCTCGGCTAACCACTTCTACCAAAGTAGCTGATTTGAATATTGTGACCTTGGCTCTTAAGCTAGGTCGTAGGCCTTGTTCAAACTTCCAAGCCTTCTTGTATTCTGTGTCTACCATGTACAAAGCATAACATGATAAACGTAGAAACTCTTGATAGTAATCCGCAATCGTCATGGTGCCCTGAACTAGAGATATGAACGCTTGTGTCTAGCGCTCCTTCTCTTCCTCTGGAAAATAATGATCCAAAAACATCCCAACGAACTGGTCCCATGTCATCTCGGTCCTTTCCCCTGTTGGAATCTGTGCTTGCTGACGTTCAATAATTCTCCACCATTTGTCGGCATCATCTACCAATTGGAAGGTAGCCTGCAGTATCCAGTCCTCATTACCGATGATCTAGAGCAGCTTCAAGATTTTTGTGATGTTCTCCACCCAGTTTTCAGCTTCTGCGGGTCCCTCTTTGTAACGCCCCGTCCTTTTTCACTTGCTTTACGAAAACCAGAGTCTATTTTTTTTTATTAAAGTGATAAAGAGCGGATGTCACGACGAGAGTTAAGTTTGAGCTTCTAAAGCTCGACCCTTAACTGGCCAACCTTATGTGCGCATGGACTAAGTCTATGAAAATGGTTCACATATAGTCACTTAATAACATTACGGATTATAACATAAACTGAATGCAGATTATAATAGAACCTAAGACTGTAACACCCCAATTTCTCAATGAAGTGGAAAATTACCAAAATGCCCCTGATTGTTAAATTAATTATTTTGTGATGTTAAGTAAGGAAATAGTGGGGCCCATTGCTCAAAATAAAATCATATGAGCACATTATGAATGTTAAGTTTGATTGGTTGGGTAATTTTCATCGTTTGGGTCAAAAATGGCTAAATGGGTCAAAGGGCTCAAATGGGACCCATCGGGTCTTACTGGATTATTTGACCGTTTTGTGAATTTAAATTAAATGGGGTTAAGCTTATTTGATTGGAAATCAAGTGGAGAAGAAATGGGTAAGCTTGATCCATATGCAAAAACCGATTACAAATGACCAAAATACCATAATTGGGTCATGGAGTCAAAAAAACGGGTCAAGGAGCTAAAGGTGGACCCAACGGGTCGGGTTGACTACTTTGACCACGGATGACCATGTGGGCCCTAAATGGAACTCAAGTGTGAGATAATTCAGCTTGAGTTGGACTGATTTGGAGTGAGTCTAAGTTAAGAAAAGAGTTGACTCAAATATGGAGCATTAAATGTGATGAGTTGGGTTGGAATAAAAATATCTTGAGTTGGGTGAGTCAAAATGGAAATCCATGGGACTGTAAATCAGTGAGTTTAATGAGAATTTGAAGAGGTTGGCTGGTCTCAAACCAACCAAAACAAGTCCCACACGTTGGGGACTTGTTTTGGTGAGTTCCATGTTGAATGGTAAATGAGAACACATGGGATTGATATGAGTTACATAGAAATCTGAATGGCTGCATGGGTAGCTGCCAAGGGGTGCCTTGGATGGCACCCAATACCCATTGGTTTGTGCAAGGTTTGATGAGGAGTAAATGGGTGATATGGGGCTGTTTAACAAAAGCAGCCAACGCCCATGCTTGGCCGAATTTACATGCCAAAAGTCTTAGTTTTTCCATCTTTCTCTCCCTCTCTCAAGAACACTCTCTTGGCCGAATTGGACTTGGTGTTTCTCACCATTGAATCAAGCATACAACCAGCAAGGAATTAAGGAAGCAAGGATTAAAAGTCAAGAGCAAAAGGCAAAGGAAAGTGGTAAGTTTTTCCATTGATTTATGTTTAATAAAATGGGTAAAATAAGACATGATTCGGCCATGTGATGGTCAAATCTATCAAAGGGTTAAAGTATGATTCTTTTATGCCCAATTAGATGGAAAACATGGACATAGGGTTCGGCCACTTAGCATGGCCGAACCCCATGGAAAAAGTTGGTTAATGGTTATGGTTTTTGAAATTTAAAACCATGAAAGTTTGGACTGTTTTACATGTTTTGATTTAAGATTTAAATACATGTTTTAGAATGGTTAAAAACATGGATCTGAATGACATAGGGACTGAAGTTTATATGGTCTAAAATCAGTGGATTAATAGATGGAAATGGACCATTGGGTTCGGCCACTTAGCATGGCCGAACCCCATGGAAACAAGTGGTTGTTTTTGATAGTTTTTGGAAATTAAAACCATATGATTTGGGACTGATATTAGATGTTATTGTTGGATTTAAAATGCATGTTTTAAGGAGGTTAAAACATGGATTTGGGTGTTGGTTTCAGACCCAAGATAAAGGGTTAAATGTTCAAAACCAAAGGTCATGGTGTTTGGCCAATGAGCATGGCCGAACCCCATAAAATTGGTTGATAAGTTGGTATGGTTTTGGAGAGATAAAACCATACCAAATGGTGGAGATTTTTATGTGCTATGGTTACTGATTTTGGGTTGGCCATAGGATGGCTAAACTATGGGCTTAATATGGCTAAGGGGTAGAGCCAATTAGTATTTAAACAAAGGACATCATTGAGCAAAGAACCATAAGGGTTCGGCCATGAGTATGGCCGAATCCCATGGACTGTTCGTGGGTCATTTTATGGATGTGTATGTGATTAAAGATGGAATTATGTTTGCTGTTTTGGTCGTCCAAAACATGACTGAACCATGTTAAGGTTGTGGGTAAGTTGTAAAGTTTAATCAAGGTATTGATAGCAAAGGCATGTTTGTAAATAAGCGTCACAACCATGATTTTGTATTTGTGGACTTAGACCCAAAAATGGGAATCAAATAAAGTAAGGGATTAAAAGTTGGTCCATGATTTATGTGAATAAGGTGACGGATCTCTGCGACGGTACACGACTGTGAGCGGTGACCGGATAAAGCCTAAGAAAGAACGGACGCTGAAGTGATTCTTCAGTAGGTTTCCTACCTACTTGTAACCACAGTTTTACCTAGTTTTCTTATGAGACTCTTGTTTTATGTTATGTGTTTCAAAATGATATATTATGCATTAACAAATGGCATACAGGCATTGGCATCTCATGCATAGACATGGGATTATGAATGAGGTTCTACCGTGTTTCAATTTATAGGTTACGTCCTGCCTCGGTGGTGCAAGTCACGCAAGGAGGAGTAACATGATGATCATAGTCACATTGGTCTCCTTAGGCGATGAGAGCCCCGCCAGGAGGACTAATACGTGATATGAATCAGTCAATGATGAAGAGATGGAAGTTGTATTGTAATTTACCTTGACGGTGCAAGGCACGTCAAGTGATGGCTATGAAGGTACATGATGGGCGATGCTCATTGTATGTGCATACTTCATAGCATGGTTTTACTTGTTTTTAATGATCATTTAATATGATATATATGCATGTTTTATATGCTAACATGTGGTAGCCCTGATTCGGGAACCTACTGGGCGCGTTGATCTAACGCCCTAATTCTATCCTCAGAAGAGATTGCAGGTACAAGTAAAGGGAAAAAGAAGGTCGATGACCGGGAGGGGAGTCAAGCCTAAGCGCTTGAATGTTGGACTGGACTACTTTATAATTGCTGTTTATTTGATACTTTATTATGGACATGTAATAAAGTAGTTACTTGCTATGGTGTGTTTAGGATATTGACAATGTATGGTTGATTTATGTAATTATTAGTTGAGACTGATACTGGCTATCTTTTCATATTATTCCGCAGTTAACTTATACTATTCCGCATGTTGATGTTAGTTCCATGTGTGTTTCATAATCATGGTCTATTCCATGTACACATGGGTGGCTAGTTAAGGTTCAGACTTGGGTAGTCTGAACTTAACTCGCGTCGTGACGCCGCCCGCTCTCTTCCGATGTTTTATTATTACTTTAAAAAAAAAATTAGACTCTGAAATTCACGGAAAGGGCGGGGCGTTACACTAACCACCTCTCTTGTGCTGATCATACCTAAACAAGGACGTGGTTATGAGGTCCATTGTGATGCTTCCAAGCTGGGATTAGAGTGTGTTTTAATGAAAGAAGGAAAAGTAGTTGCTTACGGGTCCAGACAACTGAAAGGATATGAGCAAAACTACCCCACTCATGACTTAGAACTAGTAGTAGTGGTGTTCACCCTAAAACTTTGGAGACATTACTAATATGGTGAACGGTTCAATGTCTTTTTCAGATCACCATAGTCTTAAGTATTTGTTCACCCAGAAGGATTTAAACATGAGGCAGCGAAGATGAATAGAGTACTTAGGAGATTATGACTTTGATCTCTCCTACCATCCTGGAAAAGCTAATGTGGTAGCAGATGCCTTGAGCAGGAAGTCTCGTAGTGACATTGCAAAGGTAGCATCACTACAGTGAAAATTATTAAAAGTTTTGTCTTACTATAATCTAGAATTGGTTGAAAGTATGGAATCGGTATGGATTCAAAATCTAGTGCTGCAACCAGAAATAGTCGAAATAACGGAGTAGAGTTAGAAGATTGGAAGGTTAGAACCGACGGAGGCTTAACTTTCAAAGATCTATTATTCGTACTAGACTCGGGAGGATGCATGGAAGAGGTGTTTAGACATTTCCACTACTCTATGTTTGCAGTTCATCCTGGTAGTACCAAGATGTATCGTGATCTACACCTACAATTGTGGTGGAGAGGAATCAAGAAGGAAGTGGCAGAATTTGTAGAAGTGGCAGAATTTGTTTCTAAGTGCTTAATCTACTAACAAGTCAAATTTGAACATCAACGACCTAGTGGAAGAATGCAACCTCTTCCAGTTGCCAAATGGAAATGGGAACATGTTACTATGGATTTTGTAACAGGATTTCCAAAGTCAACCAAAAAGAGTGACTTCATATGGGTAATTGTGGACCGACTGATTAAGTCAACCCATTTTCTATCTATTAGGAAGAAAGATACTTTGACTACTCTGAGTAAGTTGTATATCAAGGAGATAGGTCGACTACATAGAGTGATAGTCTCCATCATATCAGATAGAGATACCCGATTCGTCTCTCAATTTTGGTAGGGACTACAGACACAGTTAGGTACCATGTTATGCTTTAGTACAATATTTCATCCTCAGACAGATGGTCAGTCTGAGAGAACCATCCAGACATTAGAAGACATGCTGAGAGTATGTGTCATGGACATGCAGGGAAGCTGGGAAGATCACCTAATTTTAATTGAATTTGTATACAACAAAAACTACCAATCAAGTATACAAATGGCATCGTAGGAGGCTCTGTATGGTAGACCTTGTAGATCCCCTTTGTGTTGGACATAGGTAGGGGATAAAGCACTACTAGGACCAGATATGGTACATGAAACGACAGAACAAGTGGGAGTCATAAAGCAACGTCTCAAAGTTGCTCAGAGTCAATAGAAAATCTACGCTGATAGAAGATGGAGACCATTGGAATTTGAAGTCGGAGACTTTGTGTTCCTACGTGCAGGTCCACGTCATGGAATACAGAGGTTTGGACGTAAATGGAAGTTGTCACCACGATATGTTGGACCTTTCTAGATTTTGAAGAGAATCGGGGAAGTTGGTTATCAGTTAACACTACCTCCGAGCCTGGAAAAGGTACACAATACATTTCATGTGTCTATGCTCAGAAAGTATGAACTAGACCCATCTCATGTGTTGAACGTGGAAGACATCGAAATCTCTGAAGATCTATCTTTTGAAGAAATATCCCTTGAGATCCAAGATACCAGGACTCAGGTGCTCCGATGAAAAACTATACCACTTGTGCAGTTGTTATGGAAACACCAGGGAACTCAGCACGTTACTTGGGAACCAGAATCGGCTATACAGAAGTTATACCCAAGTCTCTTCTCTAATTAAAGGTACGACTTTTTCTATTTAAATTTCGGGACGACATTTCTTTAAGGGGAGTGTGATGTAATACCCCATCCCAATTTAGGGATTAATTATAATTAATTATGATTAATTAAGTAATTTTTAGCCATTAACTGTGAATTATTTTCCTCTAATCATAAATATTATGAAATGAGCTTTCCAACGGTTCCAAGTTTGATCTGATCCAAATTCGATAACCCTTTTAATTGATTTCTTTAATATGCAAGGGTAAAATCATGTACATAATAATATTATTTTATGCTTAAACCTTGGTTGCCTTTAAAACTCAGTCATTTGACTTATTTTTAACTCCAAATTTTAGATTAGTCAATATTTTTGAATTCTGGACCTAATGACATGCCAATCCCGTCATAATTTCGCTAATTTATTTTACCCCTAAGTTTTTAAGTGGTAAAACTCCAATTTGATAGGGTAGAGAAAGTTCTAAAAATATACAGAGAGAGTCAGTATGAAATCTGTATTATAACTAAGCTGTTTATATCTTTACACTCCAAAATAGTGAGTTTTTGATATTTACAAATCTCGTGAAGTGTGGGTCGTCAAATATTTTTTCACTTAGAAAATGCGGCTTTTGAATTCAAACTACTTTGGAACTTTCGAATATTTTTGTCAGGCAAATTTACTCTATCAAACTATAAGGTTGGATCTTGTCAAAGAGATTCTTTAAAATTAAGAGATTTTGTTAAAACGGTGATTTTTGGCTAAAACACTGGGTTTTTGACATGGGTTTCACTTCAAATTTTAATACCATGCTTAATTTTTAATACCTGACCTAGTGGACCAATTATATCAGTTTAGTGGAAAACCCATGTGAGAGAAGACGTAGAGGTAAATAGTAAAAAAGAATAATTAATAAAATAATGTAAAAATCTTAACTTATCCTATGTTGTTGAAGTTGTAACACCCCGCCTTTTTTCACTCGCCGAAAATCAGAGTATATTTTTTTTTTGAAATACAAGAGTGTGAGAGAGAGGGATTTCATGACGCGAACTAAGTCCGAGCTTCCAAAGCCTGGCCCTTAATTGGCCAACCATACATGTGCGTGGACTAAGTTTACTAAAACGGTTCACACGTACTAAGGCTATACTTGCGGAATTAAACATATTGCGGAATTATAATAGAGTTCTATCCTATCCAATTTTAAATAGCAAGGAAGTCCATCACTTAATAATAATTACCTTAAGTTAAATTGTTCGAAATTAAAGTCCAAACCATCGCAAATAGTCTAAGTTATTACAGTCCCAACGAGCTAATTACTCAAATTACATGTCCAAAATAAAAACTTAAATAAAATAGATCTAGCTCATCCAAACTCCTAAGCTTGGCTCCGATCGCGTCATTCTTTCCGTCCATTCCCTGTGTCATCATCTAAGGTAGAAGTAGGGCGTCAGACAATGCGCCCAGTAAGTACTCCGAGTAGGGTCAAACACATGGGTTAGTATAAAAATCACATAACTATACATAATATCAAAACCATGCAAGTCAATGCCATGCCATGGGTATCATACGCCATGAGTCCCACCCATCATCCATATCACAATCACATAGTATTCCTCTTGATGGATAATCCACATCAAAGTATCCCCACGTATACCTTTTCGGTCCCACCGAACGGAGCGTGGGCTCCTCTTTTTATTACAAACATCATAACCCGGAATCAGTGCGGATCCCTCCCCACGTGTGTTTATCGGATAACAGAATGAAGCGTGGACGCCCTCATGTGATCCCTCTCATGCCATGCATGAGATGTAAGTGCACATATGCCATTTCATAATAGAAATCCCATTATTAAAACATAGCGCTTTGATACCAAAATAAATCCTCAAAACAGGAAGTTAAAATCATCACATATACATAGTATATGGTTTTCAATAAGGTAGGAATCCTACCAACGACCAAATATCGTGTCCTTGCGTTTTCGTCCAAAAACTGCTCACCGATCGCGCCCCCGGTTGTGGAATCTTTTTACCTTAAATTAATTCCATAAAATAATCAAATTAATTATTCCAATTGATTTAAACCATTCCCTTCATCCTTCCAATTTAACTTAACAATTTGGCAAATCATATAAATATTTCATTTTTAAAATCAGCAGATTACCCGTTATCCACTACCCACTAGTGGGGTTCGGCCATACAACATGGCCGAACCTCACTCTTTGGTTTTGACCACCTTTTTTTTTTTAGTCCTTGATCATTTTAATCAATGTGGGTCCAAGATCATTCCATCTTTTGATTTATTAATCCAATCACATAAGTTAATCATTTAACTTGATAAAAGCAATCTAAGTCCATAAGATATTCTCCATGGGGTTCGGCCATACAAGATGGCCGAACCCATGGTCCTTTATTTTCACCATATTCCCATCTTAGCTATCCCTCTTTCCATATCTAATCACTTAACTTATTTACACATAACTTAGGTCCATAAATGATTCATTAATATAAACATAGATCCATAATAAATCCCTCCATTCCTTAGCTTGATCATTCAATGTAATAGCCCGGAATTTTTAAATGAATGAATATGTGTCTATTATTTGGTTTAATGATGGAAATTTGGAAATTTGATGGAATAAATGGTGAATGGATCAAAATATGGACAAAGGCCCATGTATGACCCAATGGACCATGGATTGGATTTAAAATCATTTAAATGGTCAATGATGTCAATTGGGCCAAGGATGGTCAAATTGGGCCCTTGGAATGGATTTAATTAAAATTAAATCATCTAAGTTGGTGATGAATTGACCAAGGTGACATGGCCGATTGGGACCCACCTCCACCTCACCAAGTGAGGTGGCGTGTGCACCAAGGATTGGTGGGGCCGGCCACCATGGTTGAATTGGTCAACCATGGGTGGATGCATGGAGGGAATGTAAGGAAATAGAATTAAATTAAATGGGAATTAATTAACCTAATGATCTAATTAATTAATTAATTAAGCTAATAAAAAAAGGTGGTCAAATGGTCAAAATTGGGAGACCAAACCACCTTATCACCAAGCTCAAAAACGTTGGCTTAGGTGGTGGTTTATCCCAACCACCACCATAAAGCATAAAGCATAAATAAAAATCCCGTGTGGTTGGTGAGAAAATTAAATGGTGGAGTGTAGGTCACTCCACCAAAGGAAATGAACCTTATCTCTTTCTCTTTTCATCCAACTCATTTCATTCTCTCCCTCTCTTGCTCTCCACCACCGTCCCACACCAACAAGAGAAAGAAGAAGAAAAAGTTGGAAGAAGAAGAGAAGAAAAGAGAGGAAAAAGGTGTAAGCATAAGCCACCACTTCAAGACCAAGAGTTAGGGCATTTTTTCTCATCATCCTCTCCCTCTCTCTCTCTCTCTCAAATCTACTCCATCTTAGCCGACCCAAGCATTGGAGTTTTTCATTGGGTCAAGCACATCTCAGCTGACCAATCAAGGAGAAGAAGAGAAGAGAAGGCCAAGGAATCCGAGAGGAGAAGGAAAAGTCGGAAGAGCCGTCGGATAGTAAGTATCTATAAGCAAGAGATTAGATTTTTTTTAGGGTTTAAGATTTGGGGTCCATTTCTTGGATTTAATGGTGGCCAAATTAACATGGGCCTTGGATCTCAAATCCACCCAAGGAAAGGATGAAAAAAGTGGACAAACCCTAATGGCTAAATTAGATTAAGAAAAATGAATAGATGCATTAAGGACATTGGTATTAAAATTTGTTTTAAGCATGGATGTATGTGATTTAATAGGGTTTTAAAATGGAAGCCAGGAAGGTGAGTAGGAATTTAATGGGGTTCTTAAAGAATGGAAACCATGGAATATGATTTATGATTTTTAGGTTTTAATGATTAAATGTAGTGATTTTTTTTAAAGGGATTTTAAATGAGGAAATGCATGGGAGATGTGAATGATGTTGATGGCCTTAAAAGGCATGAATGAATGATGGACCATGAACCCTATGGTGATGTATTAGAATTTTAAATGAGATTAAAGAATGGAGGCTATGATAAGTGGTTAATGATTTTGAATGAAAGAATAATGGTAATTTTTAAAAGGATTTTTAAATGAGGGAATCCATGGATGAAGGTTAATGTTTTTTATGGTCTTAAATGTCATCAATGAATGATGAATCCATGACCCATTTTTATGAGCCACTTGATGGGCTAAGTATGGGACTATATATGTGTTTAAATGAATCAGGGTTAGGTTAATTAAATGGTTGATGTTAATGATCTTATGATATGGTTGATGGATCAATTATGGACTCAAGATGTGGCTAAGAATGGTGATTCAATTATAAGTCATTTTTATGGGCTAAGGAGGGGTTTATGTATGTGTTTAATTAATGAGGATTAAGTTAAGAAAAAGGGTTGTTTTAATGATGTTATGGAATGATTAAATGGGTCACTAATGGATTTGAGTGTATGGATCAATTATGAACAAAAATGTACATGGTTAAGTGAATGATTAACCATGGAAAAGAGGTAGTGGCAAAATCGTAAATAATGGCTAAAAATGAAGAACCATGGGTTCGGCCATGGTACATGGCCGAACCCCATGGAGGATGAACTTGGACTTAGGCATTTTTATTATGACCTTAGGTATGATTAAATGAAGCCTAGGGTGCTGGTTTTTAAACTCACAAAATTAATATGGTTAAGGGATTAAACGAGACCCACAAACCTAACTAGTAGGGTTCGGCCATGGTGTATGGCCGAACCCCACTAAGGCTTGGATAATGGACTTAGATAGGATAAAACATGGACTGATTATTAATATGTAATAAGGTATCGGACGTCGCAAGCGGTGCGCGTATCGGTGACCGGATTGTCGGACGGAAACGAAAAAGGGCGCTAGTCGGTATTCGGTAGGATTCCTACCTTTTTGTAAGCCATGGATTATGTGTTATGTATGGGTTTTTCCTTGATTTATTTTGGTAAACATATGATTGTTTTAAGCTGGGTTTTAAGGCTATGATGTGTATATTGATGCTTTGCTTGATCTATTTTTGATAATCAAATTATATGTTTTATTGATGGGATTTTTAAATGCCATGGTTTGTGCTATCATATATATTACATGGCATATGGCATCTACATCTCATGCATGACATGGGAGGGATATGGCATGGGAAGGAGGAAAATAAAGAAACCGGAGTCCATGCTCCGTTGGGGCGACCGAGAAGCAAACATGGGGACACCTTGACGAGGCCTTGCCGTCAAGGGGGATGATTCGTGATTGTTTATATCTTGACGAGGTTTTGCCGTCAAGGGGGATGATTTGTGATTGTTTATATCTTGACGAGGTTTTGCCGTCAAGGGGGATGATTTGTGATTGCTTATATCTTGACGAGGTTTTGCCGTCAAGGGGGATGATTTGTGATTGTTTATATCTTGACGATGTTTTGTCGTCAAGGGGAATGATTTGTGATTGTTTATATCTTGACGAGGTTTTGCCGTCAAGGGGGATGAATTGTGATTGTTTATATCTTGACGAGGTTTTTCCGTCAAGGGGGATATGGCAGCATGATGGTATGGATGATAGGTGGAACTCATGACATAGGACACCCATGGCATGGCATTTATTGTTATGGTTTTGATTATATTATTACCTATTGTGCCTGTTATCACTAATCCATGTGTTAGCCCTACTCGGAGTCCTACTGGGCGCGTTGTCTAACGCCCTACTTCTACCCTAGCTGATGACGCAGAAGATGGCGGACACGAAGGACGAGACGGAGGCCAAGTTTAGGAGTTTGGGAAGGCGGACTACTTAGTTTATTTAATTTATTTTGGAAATGTAATTTGAATAGCTTAGATCGTCGGAATGTAATAATTTAGATTACTTACTGTGGTTTGGATTTTTCTTTGGACATTATCATTTTGAGATATAATTATGAATTTAGAGGTATTTTAGTAATTTAAGCGCCGTACTTCCTTGCTATCTAAAACTGGTAGGATAGTCTCTATTATAATGTTCCGCATTAAATTATATTCCGCGAGCTTACGTCTACGTGTGAACCATTCTTCGTGGACTTAGTTCCACGCACACGTAGGGTTGGCCAGTTAAGGGCCGGGCTTTAGAAGCTCGGACTTAACTCGCGTCGTGACGTCCGCGCCCTTTGTCACTCTTTATTTTTTTAAAAAAAATAGACTCTGATTTCGGTGAAAAGGTGGGGCGTTACATTCAATCTCTTACACATGCATAGATCTACCAAATGATCCATCAAAATGGTTCATGGGGTTCGGCCATACAACATTTGATCATCTCCATCCCTCACATTGAGCATGCATGAGGTCCTTATGCATAACAAGATTAGGGTTCGGCCATGCAAGGGTCAAACCTTATTCTTTTATTATTTTAACCATGCATGTTGCCATAAGCCATGTAAATACATATTGTCCTTAATAATCTTCATTCATATAACCTATCTTACCCATGAGGGTTTTGTCCATTTTTCCATCTAAAACCACATTTTGGATTTTTGTATCATACTTAACTTTTATGTCACCTTATTGACATTCCTTGGATGGATTTCAAATCCATGGCCCATAACATTTTGGCCAACTATTTTCAATCCGAAATGGAATGTTCCCTTAATCTCTTTCCAATTAATAAATCTTGTCAAGTAATACTTACCGATTCCACGACTCCTCCGTTTTCTTTCACTCCTTGTTGTTCCTCCGATCTTCTCTTTCCTTAGTCTTTTCTTCCTCCTCCTTGATCTTCGGCCAAAGAGTGTTGCTTGAGAGGGAGAGGGTTTGAGATGAAAACCTAAAGAGAGGGTTTGGCCTAGGTGAAGGTTTGAGAGAGGGAGATGAGGAGAGAATGGGAGAAAACTCTTAAGTGTTTTCTTGTCTTGGAGAGAGGTCGGCCCTAGGGTTTTTGGTGAGAGGGAGAGGAGTTGAGATAGAAAGCTCTAAGTCTTTTTTCTTGTCTAGTGAGAGGGTCGGCCAAGGGAGAGCTTGAGAGAGGGAGAGAGTGAATGAGATGAAAAGCTAACCCTTCCATCTTGTCTAGGGCTTCTTGGACAAGACCTCACCTCCCAACCACCCTCGTGAGTTCCTTCACTAACCAAGAGGATGCATGCCCTCCACATGGCACACACACCCTCCCCATCGTTTTTGGTCTAGGTTTTCCATTGAGATGGAAACCCTCCACCTCCCTTTGACTCACCAAGAGGATGCATGCTCTCCACATGGCACACACACCCTCTCCAATGAATTTGGTGTCTAGGGTTTCCATTGAGATGGAAACCCTCCACCTCCCCTTTGACTCACTCCATCTTTTCATGTCCCATGTGACTCACCCCCATTCAACTCACTTAAATGAACATTCTCCTAACTCAAGCATTTGAATTTATTTCCATCTAACTTACATGATTTAATTAAATAATTTAACTCAACTCACTTTACTTGATCCTCTTTAATTCACCCATGAGCTCACCTATGGTTGACCAAGTCAACCATGGTGGCCAGCCCCACATGTGCCTTAGTCCACACGCCACCTCACTTGATGAGGTGGACTTGGGTCCCACCTGGCTATGCCACTTCCATATTACCTCATGCACTTGCCACCTCAGTTGATGAGGTGATCCCCATGCCTTTGATCTTAATTGGGTCCATGACCCGATTAAATCCATTGCTTACCCATTTACCCTGATCATCAATTCATCTTGACCCATTGGGTCCCAATTGGGCACTTGACCCAATTAAATAGAATTAATTCTATCCATGATTCATTGGACCATACTTGGGCCATTGCCCCAATTCTCATCCATTCCATCTATAATTCTTAATTTTTTACATTTAAAATATATAATAGCCAATATAACTATTGCATTGAAAATCTGGGCTATTACAGTCCAAGCTTCCAAAGCCCGGCCCTTAACTGACCAACTATACTTGTGCGTGGACTAAGTCCACTAAAACGGTTCACACGTACTAAGGCTATACTTGCGGAATTAAACATATTACGAAATTATAATAGAGTTCTATGCTATCCAATTTTAAATAGCAAGGAAGTCCATCACTTAATAATAATTACCTTAAGTTAAATTGTCCGAAATTAAAGTCCAAACCATCGCAAATAGTCTAAGTTATTACAATCCCAACAAGCTAATTACTCAAATTACATGTCCAAAATAAAAACTTAAATAAAATAGATCTAGCTCATCCAAGCTCCTAAGCTTGGCTCCGATCACGTCATTCTTTCCGTCCATTCCCTGTGTCATCATCTAAGGTAGAAGTAGGGCGTCAGACAACGCGCCCAGTAAGTACTCCGAGTAGGGTCAAACACATGGGGTAGTATAAAAATCACATAACTATACATAATATCAAAACCATGCAAGTCAATGCCATGCCATGGGTGTCATATGCCATGAGTCCCACCCATCATCCATATCACAATAACATAGTATTCCTCTTGATGGATAATCCACATCAAGGTATCCCCATGTATGCCTTATTGGTCCCACCGAACGGAGCGTAGACTCCTCTTTTTATTACAAACACATAACCCGGAAGCAGTACGGATCCCTACCCATGTGTGTTTATCGGATAACCGAATGGAGTGTGGACTCCCCTCATGTGATCCCTCTCATGCCATGCATGAGATGTAAGTGCACATATGCCATTTCATAATAGAAATCCCATTATTAAAACATAGCACTTTGATACCAAAAGAAATCATCAAAACATGAAGTTAAAATCATCACATGTACATATTCCATGGTTTTCAATAAGGTAGGAATCCTACCAACGATCAAATATCGTGTCCTTGCGTTTTCGAACAAAAACCGATCACCGATCGCGCCCCCGGTTGTGGAATCTTTTACCTTAAATAAATTCCATAAAATAATTAAATTAATTATTCCAATTGATTTAAACCTTTCCCTTCATCTTTCCAATTTAACTTAACCATTTGGAAAATCATATAAATATTTCATTTTTAAAATCAGCCGGTTACCCGCTATCCACTGTCCGCTACCCACTAGTGGGGTTCGGCCATACAACATGGCCGAACCTCACTCTTTGGTTTTGACCCCTTTTTTTTTTTAGTCCTTGATCATTTTAATCAATGTGGGTCCAAGATCATTCCATCTTTTGATTTATTAATCCAATCACATAAGTTAATCATTTAACTTGATAAAAACAACCAAAGTGCATAAGATATTCTCCATGGGGTTTGGCCATACAACATGGCCGAACCCATGGTCCTTTATTTTCACCATATTCCCATCTTAGCTATCCCTCTTTCCATAGCTAATCACATAACTTAGGTCCATAAATGATTCATTAACATAAACATAGATCCATAATAAATCCATCCATTCCTTAGCTTGATCATTCAATTTCTTACACATGCATAGATCTACCAAATGATCCATCAAAATGGTTCATGGGGTTCGGCCATACAACATGGCCAAACCTCACTCTTTGGTTTTGACCCCTTTTTTTTTTTAGTCCTTGATCATTTTAATCAATGTGGGTCCAAGATCATTCCATCTTTTGATTTATTAATCCAATCACATAAGTTAATCATTTAACTTGATAAAAACAACCAAAGTCCATAAGATATTCTCCATGGGGTTTGGCCATACAACATGGCCGAACCCATGGTCCTTTGTTTTCACCATATTCCCATCTTAGCTATCCCTCTTTCCATAGCTAATCACATAACTTAGGTCCATAAATGATTCATTAACATAAACATAGATCCATAATAAATCCATCCATTCCTTAGCTTGATCATTCAATTTCTTACACATGCATAGATCTACCAAATGATCCATCAAAATGGTTCATGGGGTTCGGCCATACAACATGGCCGAACCCATGGTCCATTGTTTTCCATCTTTTCCTACTTGCTAGCCCATGGTTTAATTATTTAAAAACAACTCTAGATCCATACATATTTTTCCATCATTTTCATCATTTAAAACCCATTAGAATCACTAACATTTTTCCATGGGGTTCGGCCATACATGATCGCCGAACCCTATGGTTCATCATTTCCTCTTAAAAATTTACATACCGATGATTAGATCATTTGATGGGGTTCGGCCATACATCATGGCCGAACCTCATCCAATCCTTTTTGTCCTTAATGGTCCTTATACATAAAAATCTAGGGTTTGGCCATGCAAGGGTCAAACCGTGATCTTTGATCATTCTCCATCCCTTATATTGAACATGTATGAGGTCCTTATGCATAACGAGATTAGGGTTCGGCCATGCAAGGGCCGAACCATGTTCTTTGATCATTCTTCATGTTTAACCATGCATGTATACATATTGTCCTTAACAATCTTCATTTATATAACCGATCTTACCCCTTAGTAACATTAGGGTTTTGTCCATTTTTCCATCTCATACCTTGGATGGATTTTAAATCCATGGCCTATAACATTTTGGCCAACCATTTTCAATCCATATGGAATGTTCCCTTAACCTCCTTTTAATTAATAAATCATACATACCGATTCCAGGACTCCTTCGTTTTCTTTCACTCCTTCTTGCTCCTCCAATCTTCTCCTTCCTTAGTCTTTTCTTCTTCCTCCTTGATCTTCGGCCAAAGAGTGTTGCTTGAGAGGGAGAGGGTTTGAGATGAAAACCCAAAGAGAGGGAGAGGAGGAGAGAATGGGAGAAAACTCTAAGTGTTTTCTTGTCTTGGAGAGAGGTCGGCCCTAGGGTTTTTTTTTGGTGAGAGGGAGAGAGTGAATGACATGGAACACTCTCCACTCTTTGTCTCAAGGTGGATCGGCCAAGGGAGGGATGAGATGAGCCCTTTCAATGTGGAGTCTTCCCCATGAGTTCCTTGACTAACCAAGAGGATGCATGCCTTCCACATGGCACACACACCCTCTCCAACATTTTTGATCTAGGGTTTCCATTGAGATGGAAACCCTCCACCTCCCCTTTGACTCACCAAGAGGATGCATGCCTTACACATGTCACACACATCCTCTCCAACGAATTTGGTGTCTAGGGTTTCCATTGAGATGGAAACCCTCCACCTCCCCTTTGACTCACTCCATCTTTTCATATCCCATGTGACTCACCCCCATTCAGCTCACTTAAATGAACATTCTCCTAACTCAAGCATTTGAATTTATTTTCATCTAACTTAGGTGATTCAATTAAATAGTTTAACTCAACTTACTTCACTTGATCCTCTTTAATTTGCCCATGAGCTCACCCATGGTTGACCAAGTCAACCATGGTGGCCGGCTCCACATGTGCCTTAGTCCACACACCACCTCACTTGATGAGGTGGACTAGGGTCCCACTTGGATATGCCACTTTGATATTACCTCATACACTTGCCACCTCACTTGATGAGGTGGACCCCATGCCTTAGATCTTATTTGGGTCCATGACCTGATCAAGTCAATTCCTTACCCATTTACCCTAAACCTCAATTCATCTTAACCCATTGGGTCCCAATTGGGCATTTGATCCAATTGACCATATTGACCCAATTAAATAGAATTAATCCTATCCATTGTCCATTGGACCATACTTGGGCCATTGCCCAAACTTTTATCCATCTAACATCCATTCCATCTATAAATCTTAATTTTTAACAATTAAAATAGACCATAGCCATTATAGTTATTGCATTGAAAACCCGGGCTATTACAGAAGTCACCCAAGCTAAGTATTAGCGTGGGCGACATGGATGGTGGAAATTTACCGTAGAAGGTTATAAAAGGGAGGGAATGAGATAAGAAGAAAGAAAAAAAAAAGGGCTGACCCTCTCTCTCTCTTTCGTCTTTTCATTTCTTCTTATTTTTCCTTCTGTTCTTCGTTCAAAAATAGTAAAAGCAGCCGAACCTTCGGGTTTCCCGTTTTCCTTCGAGGGTTCTCAAACTTAGCCAATCTTAGAAGGAATTCCACATCCAAGGTTATCGAAATGACCCTAATCTAATTTTTATTAACCCAGAGCAGGTTAGGAGTAGCATGACTTAGTATTGGGATCCAAAAACATGATTTTCAAATTGGAGGGAAGAATAGATTTCCTCTTAAAATTCAAGTTATACCCTCAAGATTTGTATTAGTTTATATTCAAAATACATTTTTCAAGCCTAAGTAAAATTGGGGAAAAGATAACCCCAATTGACTATTGTGTGTTTGTTTTCTCGCCTCGTGTGTTTAAATTCCTGAACTTTAACCTCTAGGCAGAATTCTCAATACGTTTCCTCCGGGAAGAACAATACGAGGATAGGGAACTGTGTACTTTTATTTACTGAAAGTTCCCACGGAAGCTAGAACAACACAATTGACCTTAGAGGAGGGGGGGAGGGGGGGGGGGAGGTGAATAGGTTAATCTAAAATCGTTGGTTCCTTTTAAATTTACTCGATTGATTACTTTAAGCGCATCGAATATATCAATCAAGTGAGTGTGTGTTAGCAAATGTGATTAAATAATCCACAAAAGAAAATAACTCTAACACCACAAACATAAGGAAATGGTATATATAGTGGTTCGGTTCGCCAACCAACATCCCCTGTTAGGACTCGATCAACCTTGAGCTATCCCCAAATTCATTAAGTGGGAACTTACACCCTCACAATTAGAGTAGGAATTCCACCTCACTCAATCGGCTGGGAATTTCACTGACCACTGTAGAATAGGAATTCCACCTATCCAATTGACTGGGAATTCCACCCACCAATGTGACAGAGACGACGCTCTAAAGTTTTTTATAGTGGTTCTTGAGCCAATCCTCCTTATTCCACTTTCAGGACAAAGGTTTTAAAAACAAAGTTGAAACCAAGAAGCACTTGCCTTTGAAGCTCTTTCTCGCTGATGTGTGCTTCTTGAAGATCCCACCCAATGTGTGCCGTCTCTCCTCCGTGTAGCGATCATAGAGCAATCACAATCTCAGGGTGACTAGGAAACTGGTTTTACCACAGGTTTCCTAGTTTATGTTTTTTTTTCCTCCGCTCTTTCTCATTTTCAAACTCAATCAATAGATTGGTTCTTTATGATTTTTCTCTCCTCCTCTCTTTCTCACTTCCAAACTCAATCAATAGATTGGTTGTTTATGATTCTCAGTACAAGAGTGTTGATCGTTCCTTAGAGTGTATCACTCTTCTCAGCTCAAGGAAGATCATAAAACGATTACACAACACTCATATTTATAGAGGACTCTTAATAGCTTTTCGGTCTGTCCAATATCGACAGGTCGGTGGCATTGATCGGTCGGTGTTCAAATTTATTACCGTTCAACCACCCAACCATTGCACATTAAATGCACTCCCAACAAGTTTATTACTTTCCAGTCGACAGGTTGGTGTCGCCGATGGGTCGATAGTTGTGGCACCGAGAGGTCGGTCCATACGACTGTCTCGATCTGGGGCAACACCATGCTGACAGTAGTTTCAAGTCAGAAACTTGTCTTAACCAGAATGACCTGTCGCCCTTTCCTGAGGGGTAAGTCGTAGTACTCTCGATCGGTCTTGATATTCCGATATGTCTGTTTCTTCAAGAGCCCTCTTGAGGTTACAGGCTAGAACTCACATGTCCTTTACTAATGAGTCGTCGACCACGAGGGGTCGTTTAAGTTCATCACTGAGGGGTCAGTGCATACGAGACTCTCGGTCAGAGGCTTACCTAGAATGGCAGTTCTTTGATCCAGAACCTCTGTCAATCTGGATGATCAATCCTTGACCACGATGGGACGATCCTGCCTCCACCGAGGGGTCGGTGAGTAAGACTGGTCGAGCTGACAGTGAACATAATTCATATTTCCAAGTTCATTTCCAGTTCACTGTCCAACTTCCTCTCTTAAGCTTCTTTGTGGTTTTACTATTTGTTCAACTAAGCGAATGGTCCTCTTTAAGGTGTGGTACCACCTAAAGTCATCTATGGCCGCATACCTATTTTGTGATTGCCATGACGATGAGCTTTGAACCTGGTGGAGCATGACCTTCAGTCTTGATCATCTTGAGTCTTCAAGCTTCTAAACAAGTGCTTCAATAAGTGTTTCTTCTCGAGTCATGGAATTGACAAATAGGTACTCGGCAAAGTCGGGGCACTAACAATCTCCCCCTTTGTCAATTTCTTGACAAAACCTAAAAGCTAATTTAGTTACAAGCCCACCCTTATTACATCACATTTGAATAAAATATTACATCAATTATATATATTACATGTACATATTCAAATGAAAAAACAAGACTATGGTCATCGCATATTCTTGTTCAGCTTGCTTCTTTTTCATGTGTTTTCCTGTTCAAGAATAAAGGCAAGCTACAACTTGGAACATCATTAGTGAGGTTAGTCCAAAACATAAATCAAAGGATTAAACGAGATTTGCTAGCCAACAACGTTACCCAGTGTTGAGAAGATTTTCTCCCCCAATCTTCTTGAGTTTGAGCTCCCAAACTCTAAGCATAGACATTCTCCCCATGTCCATTGGCTTATTCACATTCCTCCCCTTTATGGATCTCTCTTTCTAGAGGCCCAAGCACTTCGTCTTTACCATACACTCCAAGTGCTTTATAGCTTCTACTAATTTCTCCCCCATTTTGTCATACAATTGACAAAGGTTTAGTAGATAGACATCAGCAATACTTCCTTTATGCTTCTTGCACTTAGTGATTAACTAAGTTCTGTTGCAACTTATGGTTCTCCCCCATGGCTTAATACACTTCCTCGTACAACAAAGTTTATTTTCTGTTTCTCAAGCTAAATTCCAGTTTAGTTGATTTCTTCCATGGGACACGCTCATTTACCTAGCTTCCTTAGAGTATTCTTCCCATTCTCCAAGCTATCTTTTGTAGCTTATTTGACTCATCTCCCCCATGGATTAAGCTATATTTTTTACCTTCTCCAGATTATCTGCCCCACAAACTTAGCTGCCTCTAAGTTCATTTTTCTCCAAGCTTTCTTTAAAGCTTGTATCCTCCTTCCTACACTGTCATGATCAGTGACAGGTGCTAAACAACACATATTATGTACTCTCCCATTCTCCAAGGATGTGTGCCACCTTAGCCCGATCCCTATCTTCCTAACAATCTGTATGTTAGTCTATTAAACACAATCCATGTTAACAATAGACATAAGATAGAAGACATTCCACAAATTGGCACACACACTAAAACAAAACATATCATTTCATTGAAAAACAAAATGTGCATTCAGTACATGTGGTTTAGGTGGAGACATTATGGATGCTTAGTCAAAATATCAAAAGTATAGTTTTTCAAAAACTAGAGAATATGAAAAACTACCCTAAGCAGAGCAATCTTGAGGACGTGCTGGAGAAGGAGGGAACGGGGAATCTGGAACTCTATCAGAGAGGGAGGCAATAGAGACTAGATCCCGGACAATCAACACAAGACTATCTAGACTTCTTTCAAGGTAGTCTATTTTCCTTTCAAGTCTGAAGACTCTACTGCCCAGATTGACGTCATCTTGAGGAGGATATTCGTATTATTCTTGTAACGTCTCACCCTCTCCGAGAAATCAGAGTCTAATTTTTTTTTTTATAATAATATAACACTGGAAAAGAGAGGGCGGCGTCACAACGCGAGCTAAGTTCGGACTTCCCAAGTCCGACCCTTAACTGGCCACCCATGTGTACGTGGACTAAACCCACGATAAATAATCCACACATGGAACTAAGTATAACTTGCGGAATATACATAACTGATTGCGGAATAAGATTGAACAGATAGCAAGTACAAGTCATTCTTGTCAGATTACTTAAACCAAATTAAGATTCATCAAGGCGTACTCAAACCATAGCAAATAATTACATTATTACATGTCCATAATAAAGTATTCAAATAACAATAGTTATAAATCCATTCCAGCACTTAAGCATTTAAGCTTGGCTCCCCTCCTGATCATCAACCTTTTCTTTCCCTTTCCTTGTACCTGCATTCTCCTCTGAGGATAGAATTAGGGCGTTAGATCAACGCGCCCAGTAGGTTCCCGATCAGGGCTACCACATGGTTAGCTTGTAAAACATGCATATATCAAATATATGATTATCAAAAATAGGTAAATCAATGCTATGAAATATGCACATGTAATGAGTCCCTCCCAACATGCATATACATAGCCATCACTTGACGTGACTCTCACCGTCAAGGTAAAACACAATAACATTTCTCCTGGCGGGACCTGCATCGCCTAAGGAGGTTTCACATTTGCATCAAAGCATATCACCGGAGTGTGGGCTCCGGGTTCCACAATCATCATCCCATGCCATGCATGAGATGTCAATGCATTGTATGTCATTTGTAAACACATAATTCATCATTCGAAACCACATTTAAAACATAAATCAATTACAACATATCTCATAAAAACGTAATAAAACCAAATCATAATTGTGGTTACAAGTAGGTAGGAAATCTACTGAAGATTCACTTCAGTGTTCGATCTTTCTTTAGCGTCACTTGCTCATGACTTGCCCGCCGTTCACTTCCGTCACCTTCTGATGTAACAGTAAATAAATCATACTATCATTTAAATGTTCATTCACATCTAAGACCCAATCACATCTTGTGGGGTTCGGCCATGCCCATGGCCGAACATCACCAACTTAGGATTTAACCTCCTTTTTCATTTAATCAATTCTTAAATACTTAACCCTTTAAATATGTCTTGGTAGGGTTCGGCCATACACCATGGCTGAACCATACCACCTTAGTTTAACCCTTCTTTCATGTCCTTTTAAACTTTATCTATCCATATTTACATTATCACCCGTATTTACAGCTTTGCCACTAGGCTAAGCCATATCAAAACCATTGTCATTTCCATGGGGTTCGGCCCTATACATGGCCGAACCTTGTAATCCCTTTTATCCATCACCAAATGGTTCTCCATTGGGATATTTTAAACCCTTTATAAAATCATGAAAGCAATAATAAATACTACCCATAAACTTAGTCCATTTAACCCATACCATGGTCCATGGGGTTCGGCCATGGGTTCACTTGGTTCAATATTCACCATGAATACTCATGGTTTTAACATGCCATTTCAACCATGAACAGTACATGGTTCAGCCATATATTGACCAACCAAAAACACTAAACATGTATTCCATTAATTGCCATAAGAACACCATAACTTTATATGGTTTTTATCTCACAAAATCATCAAATACTTTCATAAAAATGTCATATCATTTATCAATTTATATCCATGGTTTAGACCCATGATACCTTTAGTCCTTCATGACATTCAAGTCCATGTTTTAACCCTCTTTAAAACATGCATTTTAAGTCTTAAAGAACAATCTAAAACAGTCCACAAATTGCATGGTTTCTATGTTTCAAAGACATCAAAACCAACCAATTATTTACATGGGTTCAGCCCTCCAAGGTGGCCGAACCCAATGATCACTTTTACCATTTTAAAACCTCTATTACTCAAGGTTTAAACCTTGATGCATTCGGCCATACTCATGGCCCAATACATGCTCCATTTGTTCCATGTTATTAAACCAAAATAACACATAAACACTTACCAAACTTCCTTTGCCTTTGATCCTTGCCTTCTCCCCTCTTGTTTCCTTCTTTCTTCCTTAATCCTTTGCAGGTTTATGCTTGATCAATTGGTGCAAATTGTAAGGGCCCGAAATTTGTAAAGTAATATATAAGTGTTATTATTTATTTTTTTATGGTGGAAATTGGAAATTGGATGGAATAGATAGTAAATGGGTCAAAATGTGGACAAAGGCCCAACCAGGGCCCAATGGATTATGGATTGGATTTAGGTTTACTTAAAGGGTCAATGGTGGTCAATTGGGCCAAGGATGGTCAAATTGGGCCCAATACCCATTTGGGACCCAATGGATTAAGTTGATGTAAACCCTAAGATAAATGGGTAAGAGAAAAATGTAATTGGGCCATGGGCCCAATGGTGATCCAATTAGAATGAATTGAATGGGTCTAAATTATCTAAGTTAATTTAAAGTTGACCAAGGTGACATGGTCCAATGGGACCCACCTCCACCTCACCAAGTGAGGTGGCGTGTGGACCCAAGGTTTGGTGGGGCCGACCACCATGGTTGAATTGGTCAACCATGGGTGGATGTATAAAGATGATTGAAGTAAATGGGAATTAAAGTAACTTAATTATCTAAATATTAAATGATTAAAATTATCCAAATGAATTGGTCAAATAAGTCAAATGGTGGTTTTAAACTAACACAAACCACTTAAGCAGAACACAAAACAAGTTGGACTTGGGTGATGGTTATCCCAACCATCACCATAAAGCAAAATAAATATCTTATGGTAGGTGGAGGAATTAAATGCCCAACTTAAATGAGATAAGCTTTGTTTTCCTTTCCCATCTCTTATTCTATCTTCATTTTACTCTCCCCATTTTGCATTCTACCATTACCGTCCCACACCCAAGGTGAAGGAAAGAAAGAAAGCTAAGGAGAAAAGAAGAGAAGGGGAGAAGAAAGAAGTGAAATTTTAAGGAAAATCACTCTAAGATCAAGGTCTATTATCTCCCCTTTCATCATCTTTCCCTTTCCCTCTCTCAAACAAACCCTATCATGGCCGATCCTAAGATTGGAGGTTGTCACCATTGATCAAGCATCTTGGCCTACCAAAGATCAAAAGGAAGGAGGAAGGAGGCTAAGGAAGCCGACGGGAGTGGCGAAAGTCAGAGGAGACGACGGATTGTGAGTATTTCTTAAACAAGAAATTTTGGATTTTTAGGGTTTAAGATTTGGGATTTATTTTGTGAATTTAATAGTGGTCAAATGATTTTATGCCTTGGATCTAAAATCTATCAAATGGAAGGAAAGGAAAGTGGGCAAAACCCTAATGGAGAAAAAAAATTAGGGTTAAGAAAAAATAAAAAGGATTAAGGACATTATATGGTTAATGTGATTAAGCATGGATGTATATACATTTTTTTTGGAGTCAAAGGCCATAGGGTTCGGCCATGCCATGGTAAGTGATGTATGATTTTTTTTAGGGTTTTGAAAAATGGAAGCCATGGAGGATGACTTAGGGTTTTAAGATTTTAATGATAAAAATGGGGATAATTTTAAAGGAGTTTTATGAGAAAAATCATGGGAAATATTGATGATTCTTAATGGCTTAAAAGGCATGGATGGAATGAACCTTGAAACATGGGTTCAGCCATGGTGTATGGGCGAACCCTATGGTGATGTAATGGTGGTTATTAAATGGGTTTAAAGGATAGAAAAGATGGATTAATGTGTTAATGAGTTTAGGGTTTTAAATGAATAAATGTAGTGATTTTGAAAGGGGTAGAAATAATGATTTAAAAAAAAAAGTAAAACCATGGAGAGGTTTTGGTGGATCTAAAAGTATTTGAATCATGAAGACAATAAGGAAATATTGGTGGCTTGAATGACCCTTAAATATAATTAAGGTTGACCAAATGTAATGATCCAAATGGGGTTTTGGATGGGTTTAAATGAATAAGGTTAGATTAATTAAATGGCTAATCTTAATGGTCATGTGACATAATTGAATGGATCATTAATGGACCTGTAACGCCCGCACCTTTTCACCGAAATATCATAGTCTATTTTTTTTTTTTTAAATAAAAGTGACAAAAGGGCGTGGACATCACGACGCGAGTTAAGTCCGAGCTTCTAAAGCCCGGCCCTTAACTGGCCAACCCTACGGGTGCGTGGAACGGAGTCCACGGAGAATGGTTCACCCGTAGAAGTAAGCTCGAGGAATAATACATTAAATGCGGAATGACAATTAGATACCATCCTACCAATTTTTCTAGATAGCAGGGAAGATTTCATCATTAAATTACCAAAATGCCATAACATCATACGTCTACCACAAAATCCAAAACATAGCAATAAGTCTAAAATATTACATTTTTGATAAGCTAAACTATTTCAAACTACATTATCCAAAATAAACATTAGTAAACTATCTAGCACGCCTTTCCAAGCTCCTCAGTTTGGCTCCCGTCTCATCCTTCCGCTTCGCCACCTCCTGCGTCATCAGCTAGGGCAGAAGTAGGGCGTTAGACAACGCACCCAGTAGGACTCCGAGTAGGGCTAACACATGGATTAGTGATAACAAACATATAGATAATACATAACGAAAGCCATAGAATGAATGCCATGCCATGGGTGTCTGTGTTATGAATCCCACCCATCATCCTTACTACCCCGATGCCATATCCCCCTCGACGGTAAGACCTCGTCAAGGTGTAACCACAAATACAATATCCCCCTTGATGGAAGAACCATCATCAAGGTATAACCACAAATACAATATCCCCCTTGATGGAAAAACCGTCATCAAGGTATAATAATCCATACATCATCCCTGATGAGTCAAACACATCATAATGTCCCCATGCCTGTTTATCGGTCGCCCCGACGGAGCATGGGCTCCGGTTTCATTTCATCCTTCTCATGCCATATCCCTCCCATGCCATGCATGAGATGTAGATGCCATATGCCATGTAATGAATATAGTAACAAAGCATGACATTTAAAAAAAATCCCATCAATACAACATATAACTTGATTATAAAAATAGATCAAGCAAAGCCTCAATAATCACATCATAGCCTTAAAACCCATTTTAAACCACTCATAGGCTTACCAGAATAAATCAAGTAAAAACCCCTACATAATACATAATTCAAAACCAATCTTAAAACAACCTATCTAATTTCCAAAATAATTCAAAGAAACCATCACTCAATACATGGCTTACAAAAAGGTTAGAATCCTACCAAATACCGACTAGCGTTCTTTTTTTCGTTTCCGCCCGATAGACCCGGTCGTCGATCCGCGTACCGCTTACGCTATCCGATACCTTTTTAAATTACCAAATCAGTCCAAGTTTTAACCGTTTCTAAGCCCATAAATCATATCTTAGTGGTTTTCTTCAATTTTAGCCAATATTTACCATTTTTGCCACTACTCTTTTACATGATTAATTACTCATTTATTTAGGCATGATTAAGTCCAAAAATTGATCCATAACTTAGATCTATTAGTGGTCTATCAACCATAACATGAACTCATTAAAGATAAGTCCTTAACTTAACCAAATCCCAATCAATCTAAACACATTCATAATCCAACCTAACCCATCAAAAGACTCATAAATGGGCCATGGGTTCGGCCATACACCATGGCCGTACCCATGGTGTCCTTTTCCCATTTTTTTCTTTGGGTCCATTGTTCACATTTGAATTTATCACAGTCCCTCCATATGGGGATTTCACCATTCATTTAAAACCCTAATTTTCATTAGCTAAAAACCCTCATTGTCTTCCATTATTTAAACCCTAACCAATTACATCAAAACCCCTAATCACCTACCATGGGGTTCGGCCATGCTACATGGCCGAACCCTATGGCCCATGATTTTCTTCCAATCACCCAATTCCATGCTTAATTTACTAAATTACAAAATGCACATAATCCATTTATTTCTTTTCTTACCCTAACCCTAATTTACCCATTTAGGGTTTTTTTCTCCATCTTTCACCCTTCCATTTGATGGATTTAAACTTCATGGCATAGAATTATCTGACCACCATTAAATTCACAAAATAAATCCCAATTCTTAAACCCTAAAAATCCAAAATTTCTTGTTTAAGAAATACTCACAATCCATCGTCTCCTCCGACTTCCGCCGCTTCCGTCGGTGTCCTTAGCCTCCTCTCTCCTTCCTCTTGATCTTTGGTAGGTCAAGATGTTTGATCAATGGTGACAAACCCCAACCTTAGGATCGGCCAAGTTAGGGTTTGTGTTGAGAGATGGAGAGGGAAAGATGATGAGAGGGGAGATGATAACCTTGATCTTAGAGTGATTTTGCTTAAATTTCCACTTTTTTTCTTCTCTCCTTCTCTTCTCTTCTCCTTAGCTCTCTTTCTCTCCTTCACTTGGAGCATGGGACGGCAATGGAGAATGAAAAAACGAAGAGAGTAAAAATAAAGAGAGGATAAGAAATGAGAAAAGAAATCAAAGCTTATCCCCATTTGGTGACCCAACTACACTTTACATTAATTACTCCACCAACCAATACAAGATATTTATCTTGCTTTATGGTGGTGGTTTAGATAACCACCACCAAGTCCAACGTATTTTACATTTGAGGTGGGGTAGCTTGGTCTCCCATTTGACCAATTTAACCCCATTTGCTTAACTTAATCACTTGATTAATTAAATTATTAATTTAGGTTTATTTATTTCCACTTACCCTAATTCTACCTCTTTAAATTTCCTTCATACTTCCACCCATAATTGACTAATTCCACCACGGTGGTTGGCCCCACCAACCCTTGGGTCCACACGCCACCTCACTTGGTGAGTTGGAGGTGGGTCCCACTTGGCCACATCACCTTGGTTTAATTCTAAATTAACTTAGGTGATTTAAATTTCATTGAATTCATTCTAAATGGATCACCATTGGGCCCATGGCCCAATTACATTTCCATCTTACCCATTTACCTTAAAGCTTACATCATCTTGATCCATTGGGTCCCAATTGGGTATTGGGCCCAATTTCACCATCCTTGGCCCATTTGACCATCTTTGACCCTTTAAGTAAACTTAAATCCAATCCATAGTCCATTGGGCCCTAGTTGGGCCTTTGTCCATATCTTGATCCATTTACCCTCTATTCCATTAGATTTCCAATTTCCACCATTAAAACGAACAATAACCACATATATTTTGATTTACAAATTCCAGGCCATTACATTAATCATTATTGACCCATTAAATGAATTTCATCCAATCCATTGTCCATTGGACCATACTTGGGCCTTTGCCCAAATTTTGATTCACTTAACATTTATTCCATTAAAATTCTCAATTTCCATCATTAAAATAAATAATAACCACAGATATACTGATTCACAAATTCCGGGTCATTACAATACAATCCTCTTTTGAAATTTTCGTCCCGAAAATTCGAGTGAAGTAGAGGTTCCAATCATCTCATACAAAGAGCTCCGGATGAGCGATACTCATCTCTGACTCTAGTTCCCAGGTGGTTTCCTCATTGCCACGTCGTTCCCATACCACCTTGATCTGCTCTATAGTCTCCGTAACCAACTTCGGTCTAATTAGCGCAGGCTCACCGGCCTCTGTCCAACACACTGGCGATCTACACGACCTACCATATAAGGCTTCAAATGGAGCCATCTGGAGGTTTGCTTGGTAACTGTTATTATAGGAGAACTTCACCAGTGGCAAATGATCCTCCCATCCACCCTTAAAATCCAACATACATGCTCTCAGCATATTCTCCAATGTCTGTATTGTCATCTCTGATTGTCCATCAGTCTGTGGATGAAATGCTGTGTTAGTCAATATGTTGGTCCCCATAGCCGACTGCATGCTCTTAGGCATACTCTGTTAGTGAATTGGCCATCTCTGTCGGACACACCAGTCCGGGGTACACCATGTAGTCTGATAATACTTCGGATGTACCGTCGACCCATATTGCGTCGTTGCCCCTTGATGACCTTAGTAGCCCTGTTACAAAGTCCATGGTTACATGCTCCCATTTCCACTCCGACACTGGTAAGGGTTTGAGTAAACCCGGTGGCTTCCGACACTCAGCCTTAACCTGTCGACAGTTAGTGCAGCGAGCACAAACTCGACCACATCTCTCTTGAGTCCATGCCACCAATAGTGCCTCTTAAAATCATGGTACATCTTAACGCTGTCCGGATGTGTAGAGAGCTTGGTTTGGTGTGCCTCAACCAACAACTCCCTGTAACACCCTGGAATTTCAAAGTTATCAATTTATATGAAATTATTCATATTTACGGAATTGCCATTGTGATATAATTGATTTGAATTTAAATGGGTCAATGGTTCAATCAAGACCCAAAGGATGGTAGTTTTGTTTACAAAACAAATAAATGGATAAGATGTACTTAAACGGGTCAAAAATCATAATTGGGTCAAATTTTGTTAAATGGGTCAAAATGGCCAAATTGGACCCAATGGGTTGTGGTTGACATGTTTGACCATTAATTGAGTTCAAAGCTTAATTGGGTTAAGATGAGTTAAATGTTTGAGTTGGGTTTGAGTTGAAATAACTGATGGAGTTTAGTTGAGTGAAATTTATTAGTTGAGTTACATTAAATGAATGAGTTGAGTTGGGGTGAGCTAAATAAATGAGTTGGATGGAATATGTATTTGTAAGTGAGTGAGATGTAGAAATAGAAGGTTTGTAGGTTGTTTCAAATTCAAATACTAAGAAACGTTGGCTGCATATGCATGTAACTCCCACCCAAGTGAAGAATGAAATGACGTTACATGGGAGTTACTTGGGTGAGAGTTGAATTTCAAATTCAAAATTGTATGCAAGTTAGAAATGGAATGGAGTTCATTGTTTGGGTCTTCAAAAGACAGCCAATACATGGAGTGTTATTTCATGTTGGTAACTCCAAGGATGGAGAATGAATGGGTGGCTGTTATGAGGAGTTACAAAAAGAAGTTTTGACTTTTCAAATTCAAAAAGGTACCTCATACGTTGGAACAAGAAAAGGTTTCATGAGGAAACTCCCATTTGGTTTGTTAATGAGAGGAGGAAGAAAAGGAGAGGTTACACAAATACCAGCAAGGGACGTTGGTTGCTTGGGGTGTTTCATTTCATAGATGAAACCCCCAAGTAACATAAAGAACTTTGATTAAGGATGGGAGTTACACAAGGGCTGAATTAACCTTGGGCTGATTTTGGTTAAACAAAGGGCTTTTTCATTTTACTCTTTCTATCTCTCTTTTCCTTGAACTGTTATCATCTCTCTAAACACCAAGAACAGCAGCTGGTCACTGATGTGCAATCAGTCCTTGGTTGCTTTCTTTCACCAAATCAAGAGCACACATTGAGCAAAGGAAGGGGGATCAAGGTTTCTCATCTAAAGCCAATATTCTTTCTCTCTCTCTACCTTTTTGCCGTGTCTACATTTAAAAAAAAAAAAATAAGAGCAGCAGCTGGTTGCTTAATCAGTCCTTGACCATCAAGGAATCAAGAATAAGGAGAGGCTAAGAAAGGGAAAGGAACAAGCCGGAGGGAAGATCAATTGGAGGAGTCGCGGAAACGGTAGGTTTTCGATAAACAATTTTTAAATCATGACCCGGCCATTGGATGGCCAAATCTAACAAAGGTTAGATATTGGATGGAGGTACATGAATGAGATAAAAAGATGGACCATAGGGTTCGGCCCCATTGGATGGCCGAACCCCATGGAAATAATTGATTTATTTGGATGGTTTTTGGAAGTTAAAACCATACAAGTATGGGACTGTTTTTAGATGATAAAAGTGGATTAAGTTTGATGTTTTAAAAGGACAAAAATCATGTCAAAACATAGTAAATTTTATATATGTCAAATGGGTCATTTTGTGGCCAAAAATCAGTATGTAGGATAAGAAGATTTACATCAAGGAAACCTTGGGGTTCGGCCATGTGTATGGCCTAACCCCATGGACTGTTTTTTATGGTTATTTGGGTCAAGTGTAGGATGGATTTTTATGTAAACATAATGTGCTTTGATTTAAGAATAAACTAAGTTTATAAATGGATAAATGGATCTAAACCATAGGCCATGAGGTTCAGCCAATTGGGTGGGCCGAACCCCATGAAATGGTATGACATTTCATGGAAGTATTAAATGGTTTTGTGAGATTTTAAAGGATTTAAAGTGAAGATAAGTTTACTGTTTTTTTTAGGTAACTAGGGCTTGGCTGAACCATATTAATACTATGGTTAAATTATGGATTAAAACCATGGACAATGGTTGGATTAATTACACCAAGAACCATAGGGTTCGGCCATATGTATGGCCAAACCCCATGGACTGTTATGTGGATATTTGGATTGAGTTTTACAAAATGGAAATCATACAAAGTGATGGGCTTATTGGATGGTTTTGAAAGGTAAAAACATGATAACATTATACTGTTATCCTATGTCTAAATGAGACCAAAAACATGTTTAAAAGGACCAAAACTATGGGGTTTTATAGCTAAGATAGGACATGGAAGTTTAAGTGGATTTTTGGGACTTAGACTAAGTTAGAATCACATGAATGAATGCTTAACTTGCTGTTATGTAAATAAGGTTTTGGGATTTCTAGAACGGTGTACAAGCCGTGATCGGAAGACGGTTCAAAGGAAGGGTCGAACAAAGTAAACTAGTAGGTTTCCTACCTTTATTGTAACCACTATTTCATATGCTGTTTTATGTTGATTTTGATATTTTATATGATTGTAAAGTTATGTTTCTAAATGACATGTTTGCATAGACATCTCATGCATGGCATGGGATGATGGTGTTGTAACCGGAGGCCACACTCCGTCGAGGCGTCCGAAAGACCACTGTGGGGTACCCTGATGATGAGAATCCCATCAGGAGGAATCCGGAGGCCACACTCCGTCGGGGTGTCCGAAAGACCACTGTGGGTTACCTTGACGATGAAAATCCCATCAAGTGATGTCTATGTTGAATGGTGATGGGTGGGACTCATTACATGTTCATTTCATACACAACATGTTTTTATGGAATTTTGTCTCACATGTATTATTATTATATTATTTGCATGTTTTGACTAACCATGTGGTAGCCCTATTCGGAAACACTACTGGGCGCGTTGATCTAACGCCTTATCTATATCCTTAGTGGATGATGCAGGGAAAGGGAAGAACGTGGATCGAGAAGAGGACCAAGTACGGAAACTTGGGCGGTTTGAATGATTGGAATGGATTATGAATGGACTATTTTATGGACTTGATATTTGATATATTTCGACAATGTAATTTGGTAATTAGTTATGTTGGCTTGTAATAAGTAGTTAAGATAGATGCTATGGTTTGTTTTATGTTGGATGTTTTGATTAGACGATTAGTTAAGATTGATTAGTAATTTTGGAGAATAAGTTATGTACTTTGCTATCTAAGAATGGAAAATTGGATTAGTCATAGGTTCTATTATAACCTCAATAAGATTTAGACTAAGTTAATTCCGCAAGTTATATATGTACCATGTGCGGATCAGTTTTATGGACTTAGTTCATACGCACATGGGCTTGGCCAGTTAAGGGTCGGATTTAGAGATCCGAACTTAACTCGCGTCGTGACACTCCGCCCCGATCACATGATTATTTTATTTTTAAAAAAAAAAAATAAACTCTGAAAATTAGAGTGAAAAGAGCGGGGCGTTACACTCCCTTCCGCAACTCTTAGGCACCTCCGTCCTACCTCGGAACACAAGACCCTATCCCGGTCGTAACTCTCATTCCGATACTACCTCGCCTGTAGATATCTTGGTCCAGATCTCCTCCATTTCTAGGTCTATTCGTTGTTCCCGTTCAATCACGTCAAGTACCTCTTAATTACATCAACATCACTCATATCAACCTATGAGTTTCATTCTTGCAGAAATTACTTTGTCTCATGCTATCTCTTTCTCTCATGAACCCATTTGCGATCTTATGTAGACTAATGTATTCTATTGCACTTTACCTGCTACTAAGACATTTCCCATACGTACTTATTCAACACGTTCTTTTGTCTACTCTCTGTGTGAGGTAGCCTGCCAGTACAAGTCTACGCTGTAACGCCCGCCCCTTTTTACCAAAATCAGAGTCTATTTTTTTTTTAAATAAAGAGTGACAAGGGCGCGGACGTCACGACGCGAGTTAAGTCCGAGCTTCTAAAGCCCGGTCCTTAACTGGCCAACCCTACGTGCGCGTGGAACGAAGTCCACGGGAACGGTTCACACGTAGACGTAAGCTCGTGGAATACAACTCAATGCGAAATATTATACTAAAGACTATCCTACTAGTTTTCAGATAGCAGGGGAGAAACATTCATTTAATTACTGAATACCTCAAAAGCATAATGTCCAACATAAAATCCAAAAACATAGCAAGTAATCTAAGTTATTACATTTCCGACAAGCAATACTACTTCCAATTACATTATCCAAAATAAACATAAATAAATTAAGCAGTCGCTTCCCTAAGCTCCTAAGCTTGGCTCTCGTCTCGCCCCTCCGTTCCGCCATCTCCTGCGTCGTTAGCTAGGGGAGAAGTAGGGCGTTAGACAACGCGCCCAGTAGGACTCCGAGTAGGGCTAACACATGGATTAGTGATAACAAAGCATATAGATAATATTATAACAAAACCATGCAATTTGGGCAATGTCATGCAATGGGTGTTCTATGTCATGAATCCCACCCATCAATCTCATCACCATTGTACAATGTCCCTTTTTCAACCATACATAGTGTTGCAAATAAAATCCATACCATCATCGTGCCATGACCCTCTTGATGGAAAAGCCTCATTAAGATGCGATCCACGCTAGGCATCCCCCTTGATGGAAGAACCGTCATCAAGGTATAACAATAAATACATCATCCCCCTTGGTGGAAAACCATCATCAAGGTATCATAATTATAAAGGTCCCCCTTGATGGCAAAGCCTCATCAAGGTATAATAATACATATATGAATAATCCCCATGCTTATTTATCGGTCGCCCCGACGGAGCATGGACTCCGGTTTCATTTCATCCTTCCCCGATCATATCCCTCCCATGCCATGCATGAGATGTAGATGCCATATGCCATGTAATGAATATAATAACAACCATGACATTTAAAAAATCCCATCAATCAAACATATGACTTGATTATCAAAAGTAGATCAAGTAAAGCCTCAATAAACACATCATAGCCTTAAAAACCCGTTTTAAACCAATTATATGCTTACTAGAGTAAATCAAGTAAAAACCCCTACATAATACATAATTCAAAACCAATATTAAAACAACCCATATAATTTCCAAGATAATTCAAAGCAACCATCACTCAATCCATGGCTTACAAAAAGGTTAGAATCCTACCGAATACCGACTAGCGTCTTCGTTCCGTTTTCGTCCGATAGTCTCGCTGCTGTCACGCGTACTGCCCGCGATATCCAATACCTTATTAAATTTCCAAATCAGTTCAAGTTTTAACCATTTCTAAGCCCATATGAAAAACCGGTCACTATTTAGGTTTTGTGGGTCCCATGTCATCTATTAAACCTTTTAATCCCATAAGTCTTAAAATTCGGCCACCCTAGGCTTTATTAATCACTTATAAGGTTATTACTTTAGATCCCCTAAGTCCATGATCAATTTCCATGGAATTCTTGAATTTGGCCACTAATTACAGTTTTGCCACTACCTCATTTTCCATGATTAAACACTCGTTTATCCATGCATGATTTAATCCATAATTGATCATAGACTTAGACCCCTAACTTAGGTCCATTAATGACCCATTGAACCATGTCATAACATCATTAAAATTAGCCTTTTTATTAATTTCACCATTATTCATTTAAACCCATCCATAACCCCATACTTAACCCTTTAAATGGTTCACCAATGGCCATGGGTTCAAAATACCTAATTCATCAACTCTTCCCATGGGATTTACCTCATGTATTTAACTTCAATGAGTCCATTACTCATTCATTTCCTTTGGAGGCCACACACACACCATTCATCATCCAATTTAACCCACCAAAATGGATCACAATTGGGCCATGGGTTCGGCCATACACCATGGCCGAACCCATGGTGTCCTTTCCCCATTTTTTCTTGGATCTATTTACACCATTTAGATCCAAAATAAATCCTTCCTTGAGGTGGTTTAAATCACCCTTTTAAACCACTACTCTTAGCCCCATTTGGATCACTACATTTGTTCATTTGAAACCCTAACTCATTAACACATTAATCCATCTTTTCCATCCTTTAAACCCATCCTTTGATCACCATTACATCACCACAGGGTTCGGCCATTTACCATGGCCGAACCCATGGTTCATGATCCACCATTCATTGCTCCAAAATACCTACATTCACCAAAATATTAATTTCATCAATCTTCCCATTTTTTTTTCCATGGCTTCGTACCTTAAAATCCTAATTAACTTCACACACAACAACCTAGGGTTCGGCCATACACCATGGCCGAACCCATGGTTCATAATTCATTCTCTTTTATACCTTCCAATGCCATAAAAATCCATTTGCATTTTCATCATAAAACCATTTTAAAAACTTACCCACATGCATTCATTTACAACCCTAAATTTCATTAGCTAAAAACCCTCATTGTCTTCCATTCTTTAAAACCCTAATTATTTACATCAACTAGCTAATCACCCACCATGGGGTTTGGCCATGCTACATGGCCGAACCCTATGGCCCATGATTTCCTTCCAATAACCTAATTCCACTCTTAATTTCATAAATTACCCAATGCACATAATCCATTTATTTATTTTCTTACCCTAACCCTAATTTACCCATTTAGGGTTTCCTCCATCTTCCACCCTCTCATTTGATGGGTTTAACATCCATGGCATAAATTTATGTAACCACCATTAAATTCTACAAAAATAAATCCCAAATCTTAAACCCTAAAAATCCAAAATTTCTTGTTTAAGAAATACTCACAATCCGTCGTCTCCTCCGACTTCCGCCGCTCCCGTCGGTTTCCTTAGCCTCCTCTCTCCTTCCTCTTGATCTTTAATAGGTCAAGAGACTTGATCAATGGTGGCAACCCCCAACCTTAGGATCGGCCAAGTTAGGGTTTAATTTAAGAGAGGGAGAGGGAGAGATGATGAGAGAGGAGATGGTAACCTTGACCTTAGAGTAATTTCCCTCCAAATTCCACTTCTTTCTTCTCTTCTTCTCTTCTTCTCTTCTCTTCTCCTTAGCTCTCTTCCTCTCCTTCACTTAGAGCATGGGACGGCAATGGAGAATGAAAAATGGAGAGAGCACGATGAAGAGAGGATAAGAAATGGGAAAGAAAATGAGGCTTAACTTAACTACACTTTACCATTAATTACCCCAACAACCCTAAGATATTTTGAAGATATTTAAATTGCTTTATGGTGGTGGCTATCTAAACCACCACCAAGCCCAACGTGTTTCATATTTGAGGTGGGGTAGCTTGGTCTCCCATTTGACCAATTTAACCCCATTTGCTTAACTTAATCACTTGATTAATTAAATTATTAATTTAGGTTAACTTATTTCCATTTAACCTAATTTCACCTCTTTAATTTACCTTCACACTTCCACCCATGGTTGACTAATTCCACCATGGTGGCCGGCCCCACCAATCGTTGGCCCACAAGCCACCTCACTTGATGAGGTGGAGGTGGGTCCCACTTGGCCACATCACCTTGGTTTAATTCCAAATAACTTAGGTAATTTAAATTTCATTCCATTCATTCTAAATGAATCACCATTGGGCCCATGGCCCAATTACACTTTCATCTTACCCATTTACCTTAGAGCTTAACCATCTTGACCCATTGGGTCCCAAATGGGTATTTGACCCAATTTGACCATTCTTGACCCATTTAACCCTCATTGTCCCTTTAAATGAATTTAAATCAACTCCATAATCCATTGGGCCATACTTGGGCCTTTGCCTAAACTTTGGCCCATTTACCATCTAATCCACAAATTTTCTAATTTCCATCACTAAAATAAATAATATCCACATTTATATTAATTTAAAAATTCCGGGCCACTACATACGCTCAAGTCCTTTGTTGATTCCATTTCAACTAGGTTTCTAGCTGCACTCTCTTGGAACTCCTCGGCTAACTACAGAGTCAGCTAGCTAGACTATCTCGGCAGTCGCCCATAGCTTCCCATTCGAGTTTCACTAGACCTTTATCTTTCCCATTAAACACACCTCCAAAACTTAGCACCTCTTCAATTTCACATAAGTCACTATGTGACTAACCCTTTTTGTTCATAATTTCTATGATACCAACACCCGGCATCAATCTAAACCACCATGGGAACCCTCATCCATGTTTAGTAACCATCCATGAATATAACCCTCCTATGGGTATAATCCATTCATGGGCATACTAATACCTTCATAGGACTATTCTGTCTATCATAAGACTCATGGGTCAACTTATGGAACCAAACTGTATCTATCGGGAACTCGACCTACCCACCAATGGTCGTCCTTGTCTACCAACAGGGAATAATACAGTAAGTGTAGTGAACATTTATTGTACTAATAACATACGTGAAGGCAGTAGGTACAAGAGAGTAGAATGTTCTCAAATTAAATAATGCATAAGCATATGAACTACAACTACTGCCATACCTCGAACCACCGAATGATCCATTGTCTCTGGAGAAGAAATCGTAGCATTCAGCTGTCCCGACTCTGTCGGAATAGGTGCCCTTCCTGTCGGGTCATGTGCTCTAGGCCCCTGTGGCTGAGCTGATCGATCTAGACAACGGCGAGGACCTCTGAAGTGCGAAGATCTATAGTTCTGAGCACACTCTCTTTTAAAATGCGCCTACTGACCACACTGGAAACATGAACCTCCAGTAGAGGCTGACCGACGAGAACCTCTGAAGTGCAAAGATTTATCGTTCTGTGGGCACTCTCTTTTGAAATGCCCCTGCCGACCACACTGGAAACAGGTGCTTCAAGTAGAGGCTAAAGGTCTCCAAAAGTTGGGTCTGAATCTCTTGTGAGGGCGAAAGGTATTTACCCCACTCTGACCTCCTCGGTCCTGTGTTTCCTTTCCGTTCAAGAGTTGTTGTAAAACATAAGTGACTAGAGCTTGCACTACGTTTCGTAGCTCGAGTGTTATCACTGGAATATTCATGCGATTCTGTGCTTCCTCCTGATGAGGTTGTTGTACCTCTTCTTTCGAATGAGGTTGCTGTACCTCTTCTTCTTCCACACATGGGTCTTGTCGGTTTCTTCTCTTTGGAGGCATTTTCCTAAGTCATAAAAAAAATTCATTGGCTTAGTTCCTTCATAAACTCGTAAGTTGCATACTTCCTTAAAAAAAATCATTCAAACTTCTATCATAATACAAAGGTTGGTAGGATTAAAATAAACCCTTCAAAACAACAAAGTGTACCCCCAACTCTTACAAGATAACCCTCTTTGAATGACCTTCCTTGCTACTTCCCAGCCTAGTCTTCCGTAGAGGGCCCTGCATCACCCTCAAACACAAAGGAACTGTCAGGGCCCGACATCGACATGTAACCCAGTACTCCACATATCAAACAAGGTATTATCCCTAGTCTTCCAATATAAGGACAGTTAGTCCTTTCTTTCCCATGTCCATGTAGCCCACAAACCGGGCATACCATTTCAAAAGGGTAGGGACAGTATGCGCAGTTGTGCCCAACCTGGTTGCACAACTCGTACCTATAATCGGGTCCTATTTCCCCTACCGACTTTCTTATCATTGGAAAGTCTTCCACATTTTCTTCAGGAAGAGATGATAAATCCCCTTCATCTTCTTGGGGAGGTCCCTCCTGAAAGTCCAGGCTAACTGCTTATGCTAGAAGCAGACACCAAATCTATAGGACAGCTAGGGTTCCCTTATCCCACGGTTCCATATACTCCCCGTCATTTGACATATCTATATCATAAAATACAATAGAATACACAAACACCATCCACAGCAGTTTCCAATAAAACAAATCTAGGTTTTGGGGATTTTCCTATATATAACACAACGTATTTTGGGGAAAATTTTCCAAATTAGCACACTCAGTTTTGGGAATAACATTCCTAAGTACCAATGTTTGTTCCATTTGGTGAGATCGGAGAAACTTTCCTACGTTTGATAAATCCATCACTGCTCCATCAATTGGGGAAAGCTAGATTTGCTTTCTCATTTTTGGGGGAAATCACTAAATAATCATACTTAGTTTTGGGGAAATTTCTTATGCATAGTACAATGTATTTTGTTTAGGGGAAGTTGCCAAATAAGCACACTTGGTTTTCCTTTGTTTCTGGGGGGGGAGAATCTCTAAACTCCTACTGTTTGTTGTTCAACTTGGGGATACTAGGGAAATACATCTTATTTTCGCTACGTTTGATAAAGTTATCATTGTTTCATCAATTCGGGGGAAATATTTCTAAGTGATTATACCTTGTTTTTGGGGGAAACTTCCTAAGTATCAAATATTGTGTTCTCATTTTTGGGGGAAATAAGCCATATCTTGCTATGTTCGATAAATCTAACTTAGAATGAATTTCTCTTCCCTTGCAATCAATACTTTTCGTCAGACGTTGTTCTCAGACTGAATACTTCAGTTTGAGTCAATCGAAGTAAATTAACCTGGCCCCCGTGCAGCGGACTCCGAAGAGTCGGTCGGTTGGGATTCTTAGCTGCCAGTGAGACATGCAACCGTCTTAATCTTACTTCGAGAGATTCATTCTTCCAAGTTTGCTCTGATACCAACTGTAACGCCCGTACCTTTTCACCGAAATATCATAGTCTATTTTTTTTTTTAAATAAAAGTGACAAAAGGGCGTGGACATCACGACGCGAGTTAAGTTCGAGCTTCTAAAGCCCGGCCCTTAACTGGCCAACCCTACGGGTGCGTGGAACGGAGTCCACGGAGAATGGTTCACCCGTAGAAGTAAGCTCGAGGAATAATACATTAAATGCGGAATGACAATTAGATACCATCCTACCAATTTTTCTAGATAGCAGGGAAGATTTCATCATTAAATTACCAAAATGCCATAACATCATACGTCTACCACAAAATCCAAAACATAGCAATAAGTCTAAAATATTACATTTTTGATAAGCTAAACTATTTCAAACTACATTATCCAAAATAAACATTAGTAAACTATCTAGCACGCCTTTCCAAGCTCCTCAGCTTGGCTCTCGTCTCGTCCTTCCGCTTCGCCACCTCCTGCGTCATCAGCTAGGGTAGAAGTAGGGCGTTAGACAACGCGCCCAATAGGACTCCGAGTAGGGCTAACACATGGATTAGTGATAACAAGCATATAGATAATACATAACGAAAGCCATAGAATGAATGCCATGCCATGGGTGTCTGTGTTATGAATCCCACCCATCATCCTTACTATCCCAATGCCATATCCCCCTCGACGGTAAGGCCTCGTCAAGGTGTAACCACAAATACAATATCCCCCTTGATGGAAGAACCATCGTCAAGGTATAACAATAAATACAACATCCCCCTTGATTGTAAGGCCTCGTCAAGGTATAACCACAAATACAATATCCCCCTTGATGGAAAAACTGTCATCAAGGTATAATAATCCATACATCATCCCTGATGAGTAAAAAACATCATAATGTCCCCATGCCTGTTTATCGGTCGCCCCGACGGAGCATGGGCTCCGGTTTCATTTCATCCTTCTCATGCCATATCCCTCCCATGCCATGCATGAGATGTAGATGCCATATGCCATGTAATAAATATAATAACAAACAATGACATTTAAAAAAAATCCCATCAATACAACATATAACTTGATTATAAAAATAGATCAAGCAAAGCCTCAATAATCACATCATAGCCTTAAAGCCCATTTTAAACCACTCATAGGCTTACCAGAATAAATCAAGAAAAAACCCCTACATAATACATAATTCAAAACCAATCTTAAAACAACCCATCTAATTTCCAAAATAATTCAAAGAAACCATCACTCAATCCATGGCTTACAAAAAGGTTAGAATCCTACCAAATACCGACTAGCGTTCTTTCTTTCGTTTCCGCCCGATAGACCCGGTCGTCGATCCGCGTACCGCTTGCGCTATCCAATACCTTTTTAAATTACCAAATCAGTCCAAGTTTTAACCGTTTCTAAGCCCATAAATCATATCTTAGTGGTTTTCTTCAATTTTAGCCAATATTTACCATTTTTGCCACTACTCTTTTACATGATTAATTACTCATTTATTTAGGCATGATTAAGTCCAAAAATTGATCCATAACTTAGATCTATTAGTGGTCTATCAACCATAACATGAACTCATTAAAGATAAGTCCTTAACTTAACCAAATCCCAATCAATCTAAACACATTCATAGTCCAACCTAACCCATCAAAAGACTCATAAATGGGCCATGGGTTCGGCCATACACCATGGCCGAACCCATGGTGTCCTTTTCCCATTTTTTTCTTTGGGTCCATTGTTCACATTTGAATTTATCACAGTCCCTCCATATGGGGATTTCACCATTCATTTAAAACCCTAATTTTCATTAGCTAAAAACCCTCATTGTCTTCCATTCTTTAAACCCTAACCAATTGGCCCATGATTTTCTTCCAATCACCCAATTCCCTGCTTAATTTACTAAATTACAAAATGCACATAATCCATTTATTTCTTTTCTTACCCTAACCCTAATTTACCCATTTAGGGTTTTTTTCTCCATCTTTCACCCTTCCATTTGATGGATTTAAACTTCATGGCATAGAATTATCTAACCACCATTAAATTCACAAAATAAATCCCAATTCTTAAACCCTAAAAATCCAAAATTTCTTGTTTAAGAAATACTCACAATCCATCGTCTCCTCCGACTTCCGCCGCTCCGGTCCGAAAGTTTTAAATCAATAAATATGTGGTTATTATTTATTTTTAATGGTGGAAATGGGAAATTTGATGGAATAAATGGTAAATGGACCAAAATTTGGACAAAGGCCCAACAAGGGCCCAATGGATTATGGATTGGATTTAAGTTTACTTAAAGGGTCAATGGTAGTCAATTGGGCCAAAGATGGTCAAATTGGGCCCAATACCCAATTGGGACCCAATGGGTCAAGATAATGTAAGCTCTAAGATAAATGGGTAAGGATAAATGTAATTGGGCCATGGGCCCAATGGTGATACAACTAGTTGGAATGGGTCTAAATCACCTAAGTTAAATTGAAGTTGACCAAGGTGACATGGTCTAATGGGACCCACCTCCACCTCACCGTGTGAGGTGGCGTGTGGACCAAGAATTGGTGGGGCCGGCCACCATGGTTGACTTGGTCAACCATGGGTGGATTTCATAGAGGGAATTTAATGGAATTAAATTAGGTGGGAATTAATTAACTTCGCCTAATAATCAAATTAATTAAATTAAGTAAACTAATCTAATCATGGTCAAAGGGGTCAAAAGAGGGGAGACCAAAACAATCCTACCTTCAAACACCAAAAACGTTGGGCTTGGTGGTGGTTTAGATAACCACCACCATAAAGCAATTTAAATATCTCAAAAATATCTTAAGGTTGGTGAATGTAATTAATGTAAAGTAAAAAAAATGGGGATAAGCCTCAGCTTTTCCTTTCTTTCTCTCTTTTCATTCTCATTTCAATCCTTCACTCTCTTATGGCCGTCCCACACTAGGAAGGAGAAGAGAAGAAGGAAATTAAGGAAAGGAAGCTAAGAAGAGAAGGAGAGAAGAAAGAAGTAGAATTTTAAGGAAAATCACCCTAAGATCAAGGTGATCATCTCCCCTCTCATCATCTCTCCCTCTCCCTCTCTCAATTTAAACCCTACCTTGGCCGATCCTAAGGTTGGGGGTTGCCACCATGGATCAAGAATCTTGACCTACCAAAGATCAAGAGAAAGGAGAGAGGAGGCTAAGGAAACCGACGGGAGTGCCGGAAGTCGGAGGAGACGACGGATTGTAAGTATTTCTTAAACAAGAAAATTTGGATTTTTAGGGTTTAAGAATTGGAATTTATTTTTGTGAATTTAATGGTGGTTACATAAGTTTATGCCATGGATTTTAAATCCATCAAATGGAAGGAATGGTAAATAATGTATGGCTTTTTTAGGGTTTTGAGAAAATGGAAGATGGAGAAAACCCTAAATGGATGAATTAGGAGTAGGGAAAAGAAATAAATAAGTGATTATGTGCATTGGGTAATTTATGAAATTAAGCATGGAAGTGGATGATTGGTAGAAAAATCATGGGCCATAGGGTTCGGCCATGTAGCATGGCCGAACCCCATGGTGAGTGATTAGCTAATTGATTTAATTGGTTAAGGTTTTGATAAGTGGAAGACAATGAGGGTAGCAAATGAAAATTAGGATTTTAAATGGGTCAATGTAGGTGTTTGGAGCAATGAATGGTGGATCATGAACCATGGATTCGGCCATGGTAAATGGCCGAAACCTATGGTGGTGTAATGGTGATCAAATGATGGGTTTAAGGGATGCAAAAGAGGGATTAATGTATTAATGAGTTTAGGGTTTTGAATGAGTAATGTTGTGGCCTTAAAAGGCATAGAAAAATAATGGAACATGAACCATGGGTTCGGCCATAGTGTATGGCCGAACCCTATGGTCATGTATTACAAATTTTAAAGGGGTTTAAAAAGGATGGAAAATGGGAAGATTCAATGAGTTAAGTATGTTTGAAACCATGAAAAGATGAGGGGGAATGTTATTAGTTTTGATAGGCTCAAGAGATGAAACAAATGTTGATCAAATGAATGATCTAAATAAATGATGAAATTCCCATATAGAGGGATTTGTGATAAATTAAAATGTGAGCAATGGACCCAAGAAAAAAAAAATGGGAAAAAGGACACCATGGGTTCGACCATGGTGTATGGCCGAACCCATGGCCCATTTGTGAGCCTTTTGATGGGTTAGATTGGAGTATGAAGGTGTTTAAATTGATTGGGATTAGGTTAAGTTAAAGACTTATTTTTAATGAGTTCATGTTATGGTTGATAGGTCACTAATAGATCTAAGTTATGGATCAATTTTGGACTTAAGTGTGTCTAAGTTAATAGACTTTAATGTGGTTAAGGGTGATGATTCAAATGTATAAATAGGCCAAAGAAAGAATGGGGTAAAGACATCATGGGTTCGGCCATGGTGTATGGCCGAACCCATGACCCATTTGTGGGTAAACTTATGGATAAATTTGGTATGAAGTATGTGAGAAAGGAATGAGGATTAGAGTGTTTAAGTGGCTAATTTTTAGTGTTGTTAGTTGTAATGGAAGTGTGATTAAGTAATGATAAGTCAAGTGTATGGTTTAGGTTCTCTCAATGGAGGGACTTACGATGAATTTAATATGTAACCAAAGACCAAGGACAATGGGGACTTGGTTAAATTTAAAGGGCTGAATTGTAGATCATTATGGCCTAAGTTTAATGTGTTTGTACATATTTAAAGTAATGGACTTTAGGTTAAATTAAGTGGCTGACTTTGTTGATTTTAAGATATGGGTGATGGGTCATTGATGGATCCAAATCTATGAATCATCTATGGACTTAATCATGCATGGATGAATGAGTGATTAACCATGGAGAAGAGGTAGTGGCAAAACCGTAAATAATGGCTAAAATGAAGAACTCCATGGGAGATGATCATGGGTTTAGGGATTCTAAGTAATAGCATTATGTAGGGTAAAATAAAGCCTGGGAGGCTGATTTTACACTCATGTAATTAAAATGTGGACTGATTAATGTGTAATAAGGTACTGGACATCGCAAGCGGTACGCGTGTCGGTAGCTGGACTGTCGGACGGAAACGAAAGAAAGAACGCTAGTCGGTATTTGGTAGGATTCTAACCTTTTTGTAAGCCATGGATGGAGTGATGGTTTCTTTGAATTACTTTGAAAATTATATGGTTTGGTTAAGATTGGTTTTGAATTATGTATTACGTAGGGGTTTTCATTTGATTTATTCTGGTAAGTATATGATTGGTTTATAAATGGGTTTTAAAGCTATGATGTGGTTATTGAGGCTTTTCTTGATCTATTTTTGATAATCAAGTTATATGTTTTATGGATGGGATTTTTAAATGTCATGGTTTGTTATTATATTCATTACATGGCATATGACATCTACATCTCATGCATGGCATGGGAGGGATATGACAGGGGAAAGATGAAATGAAATCGGAGTCCATGCTTCGTCGGGGCGACCGATAAACAGACATGGAGATATTTTAATGTATTTGATTTATCAGGGATGTTGTATGAAATTATGATACCTTGATGATGGTTCTTCCATCAAGGGGGATGATTTGTGATTGGTTATATCTGAACGAGGTTTTGCCGTCCAGGGGGATGATTTGTGATTGGTTATATCTGGACGAGGTTTTGCCGTCCAGGGGTATGATTTGGGATTGTGTATATTTTGACGAGGCCGTGCCGTCAAAGGGGATATGGCATCGGGATAGTAAAGATGATGGGTGGGATTCATAACACAGACACCCATGGCACGACATTCATCTTATAGTTTTTTTTTTCTTATATGATTTCATATGTGTTTGTTATCACTAATCCATGTGTTAGCCCTACTCGGAGTCCCACTGGGCGCGTTGTCTAACGCCCTACTTCTACCCTAGCTGATGACGCAGGAGGTGGCGAAGCGGAAGGAAGAGACGGGAGCCAAGCTAAGGAGCTTGGAAAGGCGTGCTAGATAGTTACTAATGTTTATTTCGGATAATGTAATTTGCAATAGTTTAGCTTGTTGGAAATGTAATAAATTAGATTACTTGCTATGTTTTGGGATTATATTATGGACATTATGATTTTGAGGTATTGTAGTAATTTAAATGGATGTTATCTTCCCTGCGATCTCAAATTTGTAGGATAGTCCTTATTGTTAATTCCGCATATAGTTGTATTATTCCTTGATGCTTGCTGTCTACGTGTGAACTGTTCTCCATGGACTTCGTTCCACACACACGTAGGGTTGTCCAGTTAAGGGTCGGGCTTTAGAAGCTCGGACTTAACTCGCGTCGTGACGTCCGCGCCATTTGTCACTCTTTATTAAAAAAAAAAAAAAATAGACTCTGATTTTAGGTGAAAAGGGGCGGGCGTTACATCCGCCGCTCCCGTCGGTTTCCTAAGCCTCCTCTCTCCTTCCTCTTGATCTTTGGTAGGTCAAGATGTTTGATCAATGGTGACAAACCCCAACCTTAGGATCGGCCAAGTTAGGGTTTGTATTCATAGATGGAGAGGGAAAGATGATGAGAGGGGAGACGATATCCTTGATCTTAGAGTGATTTTGCTTAAATTTCCACTTTTTTTCTTCTCTCCTTCTCTTCTCTTCTCCTTAGCTCTCTTTCTCTCCTTCACTTGGAGCATGGGACGGCAATGGAGAATGAAAAAATGAAGAGAGTAAAAATGAAGAGAGGATAAGAAATGAGAAAAGAAATCAAAGCTTATCCCCATTTGGTGACCCAACTACACTTTACATTAATTACTCCACCAACCAATACAAGATATTTATCTTGCTTTATGGTGGTGGTTTAGATAACCACCACCAAGTCCAACGTATTTTACATTTGAGGTGGGGTAGCTTGGTCTCCCATTTGACCAATTTAACCCCATTTGCTTAACTTAATCACTTGATTAATTAAATTATTAATTTAGGTTTATTTATTTCCACTTACCCTAATTCTACCTCTTTAAATTTCCTTCATATTTCCACCCATAATTGACTAATTCCACCACGGTGGTCGGCCCCACCAACCCTTGGGTCCACACGCCACCTCACTTGGTGAGTTGGAGGTGGGTCCCACTTGGCCACATCACCTTGGTTTAATTCTAAATTAACTTAGGTGATTTAAATTTCATTGAATTCATTCTAAATGGATCACCATTGGGCCCATGGCCCAATTACATTTCCATCTTACCCATTTACCTTAAAGCTTACATCATCTTGATCCATTGGGTCCCAATTGGGTATTGGGCCCAATTTCACCATCCTTGGCCCATTTGACCATTTTTGACCCTTTAAGTAAACTTAAATCCAATCCATAGTCCATTGGGCCCTAGTTGGGCCTTTGTCCATATCTTGATCCATTTACCCTCTATTCCATTAGATTTCCAATTTCCACCATTAAAACGAACAATAACCACATATATTTTGATTTACAAATTCCAGGCCATTACATTAATCATTATTGACCCATTAAATGAATTTCATCCAATCCATGGTCCATTGGACCATACTTGGGCCTTTGCCCAAATTTTGATTCACTTAACATTTATTCCATTAAAATTCTCAATTTCCATCATTAAAATAAATAATAACCACAGATATACTGATTCACAAATTCCGGGTCATTACAGGACCTAAGTTAGGGATCCAAGTTTATAATCAATTATGAACTTAGTTAGGCAAGGGTGAGTGGTTGATTGACCATGGAGAAGAGGTAGTGGCAAAACCGTAATTAATGGCCAAAATGAAGAACTCCATGGGAGAGGACCATGTATTTCGGGGTACTAAGTGATAAGTTTATGTATGGTTAAATAAAGCCTAGGAGGTTGATTTTAGACTCATGTACTTAAAAATATATAATGGATTAAATAGGACCCGCAAAACCTAAATCGTGACTGATTTTCATATGGACTTGGAATTATGAATGGACTTTGAAATAGTTAAAATGTGGACTGATTATGTGTATGTAATAGGGTATTGGATATCGCAAGCGGTACGAGTGTTAGTAGCCGGATTATCGGACGAAACCGTAAAAGGACGCGACTCGGTATTCGGTAGGATTCCTACCTATTTGTAAGCCATGGATTAGATGCTATGTGAATGGTTTATTGGTTTATTTTTTTTAGTAATTATATGTTTGGTTATATGATGGTTTAAGAAATTATGATTTATATGTACCTATGGCATAGGGCTAACCTATGAGTTATATGTTGGTGATATGAGTAATATGTAAAGGCTATGACCTAAATTTATTACATAGCATAATGCATTACATCTCATGCATGGCATGGGCGGGAAAATAAAGGAACTGGAGTCCATGCGCCGTCGGGGTGACCGAGAATAGGCATGGGGATAGCCTGATAGGCTATACTGGAGTCCATGCTCCGTCGGGGCGACCGCGAACAGGCATGGGGATAGCCTGATAGGCTATAACCGGAGTCCATGCTCCGTCGGGGCGACCGAGAACAGGTATGGGGATACCTTGATGAGGTCTTGCCGTCAAGGGGGATATGACATCATGATGGTAGGGATGATGGGTGGGATTCATAATACAGACACCCATGGCATGTCATTCACTTCATAATTTCATTATATGATTGTCTACCAGTTTTTATCATATTATTATCTGCATGCTATTATTACTAATCCATGTGCTAGCCCTACTCGGAGTCCTACTGGGCGCGTGGTCTAACGCCCTACTTCTACCCTAGCTGATGACGCAGGAAATGCCGGAGTAGAAGGACGAGACGGGAGCCAAGCTTAGGAGCTTGGGGGAGACGGATTATTTACTTTGTTTTAAGCTTTATTTTGGAAAATGTATATTTGAATAGTTAACTTGTTGGACTGTATATTTTAGACTTATTACTACGTTTTGGATGTTATTGTAGACATATAATGTGATGGCATTTTAGTAATTAAATGATGAAATCTTCCCTGCTATCTAAAAATTGTAGGTTAGCCTCTATTATCATTCCGCATTAAATGTAACATTCCACATACTTACTTCTACATGTGAACTGTTCGTCGTGGACTTCGTTCCATGCACACGTAGGGTTGGCCAGTTAAGGGCCGGGCTCTAGAAGCTTAGACTTAACTCGCGTTGTGACGCCCGCACCCTTTCATTTAAAAAAAAAAAAATAGACTCTGATTTTCGGTGAAAAGGGGCGGGTGTTACACAAACACCACTGCTGGTTCAGCCAAGAAAGGAGTTTGGAGAGAGGGAGAGAGATGAGGATTTCCTTAGAATTTCTTGTGTGAAAAACGGCCATATGAGTTGGTCTTTCCCTTTTGTAATCTCAGCCACAACCTCCATTCATTTCCCTCTTTATTTCTTAGCAAAAACGATGGGATATTGGGTGCCATTCAAGACACCCCTTCACCCAAACGTTGCATCCATTGAAATCAGCCAATGCATCTCATTAAATGAGATGATGCCGCCCAACCTTGGTGTCCCTTGGCTTTGGCCAAGGTACCTCTTCATTCAACGGCTAGGATTTGTTTGATCAAGAGTTGTGTGAGATTAGAACTCCTTTCCACTTCCTCTTGACTCACTTGACTCATGATCTTTTTATTCCAACTCAGCTCATCCAACTCAACACATTTAATGCACCATATTTGAGTCAACTCTATTCTTAATTAAAAATTACTCCAAATCAGTCCAACTCAAGCTAAACTAACTCACACTTGAGTTCATCTGAGGGCCCACACGGTTAGCTGTGGTCAACTTGGTCAACCCGACCCATTGGGTCCCCAATCAGCCCCTTGACCTGTTTTGACAACATGACCCATTAATGGGCTGATATTGCCATTTTTAATTGGTTTTCACTTGTGCATCAAGCCTACCCATTTTTGCTCCACTTGATTTCCAATCAATTTAGCTTATCCCCATTAAATTTGGGCTCACCCAATGGTCTAATAAGTCCCTTATGACCCATTGGGTCCAATTGGACCCTTTGACCCATTTAGCCATTTTCGACCCAATTGATGTACATTACCCATCCAATCAAATTTGACATTTATAATGTGCTCATATGATCTTAATTTGAGCAATGGTCCCCACCATTTCCTTATTTAACATCACAAACATTTAATTTAACAAACCAGGGGCATTTTCGTAATTATCCATTTCATTGAAAAATTGGGGTGTTACAATTCTTCTTCATCAGAGTCTCTCCAAAAATCCTCAGAACTGAGACTTTCCTCTTCACTAGTGTCATTAGGGATATTGACATGGTATTCATTACTAGTTCGAAGACCATTCCCTTCTTCAGCATCTTCTCTCATTTTCTTCATTTCACTCTTCGACAAAGATGACACCTTTGTCAACAATGGGTTCTTCTTCCTCCTCTGGTTGGGTTTCCTATTGATCCTAAACATATGCAGGATTTTCAGAGCTCGACCCAGGGCAAGACCGAGAGGCTGACCTTTTGGTTCGTTTGGCCCATTGACTGGCACGACTGGTTTCTCTTTGTTCTACAGAGGGCTTAGGACGTGTCTGAGCTGCCATATTTCTAGGCATAGTTTTTCCTAGAGGAGATCTTCAACTAGTAGTTCGAAAGTGGATGAAATGAAGACTGAGCCTAACCTAATTTAGGAGAATCACAGAAAAGGTGATTTTCTGGCTTCTAGGGACGCAAGGAGAAAAAAACCTTATGGTTTCTGGCATGGAATCACTCCGAGAGGTCCTATCGACTGGTCTAAGTCACGGGAGGAGAATGAGGGACCGCCAGACCTTTGCGGGAAAGGGGACGACAGATTCGAGTTAATTGTCGCTTTCACAGAAAGGGTCCTTTTTAATTCAAACTTTTTGTCTCACCGACATGTCGTCTTCATCAACAAGTCGACCTTTTTGACAATTCTCCCTTTTTCAACAGTGCTCGATTTAGTACAATATTAACATGTCTGTCACACCGACAAGTCTTGTAATGCCCCGCCCTTTTCCACTCGCTTCTTCCTGTAAATTCAGAGTCTATTTTTTTTTTATAACAGAGTAGAGTGATAGAGCGCGGGATGTCACGACGCAAGCTAAGTCCGAACTTCTAAAGTCCGACCCTTAACTGGCCAACCCTATGTGTGCATGGACTCAGTCCATGAAAAACGGTTCGCACATAGCAATATAAACATGCGGATTAATAATCATAACATGCAGAATCATAATAGAACACAATTCTATTTCATTCAGATAGCAAAGTATGTCAAGTGATTAATCATCATTATCATAACGCAATTATCCAATAATACATCCAACCATAACAAATCCATCTAAGTTATTACATCCGAACTCTAGATACTCAAAATACAAGCCCATGAGTATCTTAAACAAATATAAATTTTAATCCTCCAAGCTCCTTTGCCTGGCCCATTTCACGTTCATCGTTCCTCTCGTTTCCTGTATCATCCACTAGGGTAGAAGTAGGGCGTTAGTACAACGCGCCCAGTAGGTATTCCAGTTAGGGTTAACACATGGGTTAGTACCAAAAATCCAGATATAATAGATATCAAAACCAGTTATAATAAATCATGCCATACTTATAAAGCATTGTATCCAAAACAGTGTATGATAATAAAGATCCAATCATACCGATAAAAACCAAAACCTTGCATGATAATAAAAATCATAATCATGCCGATTCAATGCCATGCCATGCTACCATATGCAATGAGTCCTACCCATCACATGTACATAAAAGTAGCCCTCCACATAGGTCTTTCGGACGCCTAGACGAAGTGTGGACCCTCCGGCTACATTTCATACATAGTATTCTCTTGATGGAATTCTCCTCATCAAGGTATCCCCCACGATTTTTTTACGGACGCCCCGACGGAGTGGTGGATCTCCGGCTACATAGTATCCTCTAGATGGAATTCTCATCATCAAGGTATCCCCCACTAGTGCTTTACGGACGCCCCGAAGGAGTGTGGGTCTCCGGCTACATGTCATCCCTCCCATGCCATGCATGAGATGCAAATGTCCATATGCTGTGCAATTATACAAATCATAGCATTTAAAAGCTCCTATTTGAAACATATAAAACACATGTTATTTTATTAAATAAACATAGCATATAAAACTCACATTTTAAACATATCCTTTGCAATATAAAATCATCAAAATAAGATAAGACAATGTACATAAACCCATGGTTTCAAAGAGGTGGAATCCTACCTAAGACCATTCACAAGTCCTTGCATTTCCGTCCAAGATTCGATCATCGATCGCGCACCGCTTGCGAGATCCCGTTACCTTATAATATAATGATAAATCAACATCTAGTCCATCTTAATTACAAGGTTCTAAGTCCATAACAAGACCCCATGGGGTTTGGCCATACACCATGGCCGAACCCATGGCTTACCATTTTTTATACATAATTACAAAAATGCCATTGTTGTTAACCCTAGCCCCTTTTCTTTGCTTAGGTTCCAAGTTATCCATTCATGCTTCCAAAGCACATAATTCTTATAAAATAATTCATGGGATTCGGCCATACACTATGGCCAAACCCAATGTCCAATATTCTCTCATATTTACAAAAATGCCATTGGTTTCCTCTTTCCTTTAAATCTTCCATAATTAGAGCTTCTAAATTTCCCTAACCAAATAAGTCCATCAAACACAAGTCATGGGGTTCGGCCATACATCATGGCCGAACCCATGGTTCTCCACTTTGGTGTTTAATTACATTTTTGCCATTCCTTTCTCCATCAATTCATAACATACATTGTATCCTTTGTTTTATTTTAAAACTACACATAATCTAACTCATGACATGGTTTCACAATCTGATTCATAAATTAGCCTTTAAACCATGAATTAAAGGTGCCATTAATCCTTTAATTTGGACCATGGGGTTCGGCCATACACCATGGCTGAACCCTATGGTGTATAGTTTCCAAATTAACTCCACTTTTCCATAATTGTATGTTTTCCAAATATAGATTCCATACTTAGGCATCATACTCCATAATTAAAAGGTTACCAAAATTAAACCCTAGTGGGGTTCGGCCATACACCATGGCCGAACCTCACTCATGGTATCCAATCCGTTCATTTAATCCAATTTCCATGATCAAACCCCACTTTCCATTCTTGGATAGTTTCCATAAATAATCTTCATGATCATGTAACACCCCAATTTCTCAATGAAGTGGATAATTACGAAAATGCCCCTGGTTTGTTAAATTAATTATTTTGAGATGTCAAATAAGGAAATGGTGGGGCCCATTGCTCAAATTAAGGTCATATGAGCACATTATAAATGTCAAGTTTGATTGGATGGGTAATGAACATCAATTGAGTCGAAAATGGCTAAATGGGTCAAAGGGCCCAATTGGACCCAATGGGTCAAAATGGATGATTTGACCATTGTGTAAGCTCAAATTAAATGGGGTCAAGCTGAACTGATTGGAAATCAGGTATAGCAAAAATGGGTAGGCTTGATGCACAAGTGAAAACCATTTAAAAAGTGGCAAAATCAGCCCATTAATGGGTCAAGTTGTCAAAACGGGTCAAGGGGCTGATTGGGGACCCAATGGGTCGGGTTGACCAAGTTGACCACGGATGACCATGTGGGCCCTCAATTGAACTCAAGTGTGAGTTAATTCAGCTTGAGTTGGACTGATTTGGAGTGAGTTATGAGGGAAATAAATGGAGGTTGTGGCTGATTATATAAAAGGATTACACCCATCTTGTGGCCGTTTTTTACACAAGAAAACCTTAAAGAATTCCCATCTCTCTCTCCCTCTCTTCAAGTTCGTTTTTCTTGGCTGAACAGCAAAGGTTTTGGCACTAGTTAATCAAGCATAAACCAGCAAAGAATTAAGGAAGAAAGGAAGAAATAAAAGGGAGAAGGCAAGGATCTTAGGCAAAGGAAGTTTGGTAAGTATTTATGTGTTATTTTGGTTTAATAACATGGAACAAATGGGGTATGTATTGGGCCATAGTTATGGCCGAATACACCAAGGTTTTAACCTTGATTAATAGAGGTTTTAAAATGGTAAAGATGACCATTGGGTTCGGCCACCATGGAGGGCCGAACCCCATGTAAAAGATACGTTGGTTTGATGTTTTGAAACATAGAAACCATGGAGTTTTCATGGACTGTTTTTTGAGGATTCTTTAAGATTCAAATGCACGTTTTTAAAGAGGGTTAAAAACATGGATTTGAATGACATAAGGACTGAAGGTGTCATGGGTCTAAATCATGGATTAAAATTGATGAAATGGACCATTGGGATCGGCCATCTTGGATGGCCGAATCCCATGAAGTGTTATGGTCTTTTGGACAAGTTGATGAACTTATGTGGATGTTTTAGAGGTAAAAATGCAGTATTGTTATGCTGATTTTTACTTGTCTAAATGAGACTTAAAACATGCTAAAGAGGACCAAAACATGGACATAGGGTTCGGCCACTTTGGATGGCCGAACCCCATGAAAATATTAGATGATTTTGTGTGATAAAAACCATGTAAGAGTATGATGTTTTATGGGAAATAAATGAGGATATGGTTACTGTTTTTGGCTGGCTGGTATAGGGCTGAACCATATCAATGGTAGGATTAAGTTATTGATTCAAATCATGGGTAGATGATGGACAAAATAAATCAAGAGAACCATTGGGTTCGGCCATGCCATGGGTTGTTTTTGGAATAAATGGACTAAGTTCATGGGTTGTGTTTGATATTATTCCCATGATTTTATAAAGGGTTTAAAGTATTGTAATGGAGAACCATTTGATGATGGAAGAGTGGGAATACAAGGTTCAGCCAAGTATAGGGCCGAACCCCATAAAATGACAAATTCTAAGTTGATGATGTTCGGCCATGGGCATGGCCGAACCCCACATGATGTGGTTGGGTCTTAGATATGAATGAACAAGTAAGCGATAGTATGATTTACTGTTTGTTATATGGACAAGGTACCGGAAGTTGAACGATGTGCGAGTCGTGACCGGGTGATGCTAAAGAAAGATCAATTACTGAAGTGAATCTTCAGTAGGTTTCCTACCTACTTGTAACCACATTTACACCTGTTTTCATGAAGGGTTTTTATGAGATATTGACATACTATTACTTACCATATTTTGAATGATGAATTATGCATTTACAACTGACATGCAAAGCATTGGCATCTCATGCATGGACATGGGATGATGACTGAGGTTATACAGTGTTGCAGTTATGAGTTACCGTCCTCCTTAGGCAATGAGAGTCCCGCCAGGAGGAGTAATAAGATGATCATAGTCACATTGGTCTCCTTAGACGATGAGAGTCCCGCTAGGAGGACTAATATGTGATATGAATCAACTCAATGATGAAGCGTCTTTCCACAGGTAACGAGGATTACTGTGGATTACCTTATCATGTGAGACCCAGATGGAAGTGTATTGTGATTTACCTTGACGGTGAGAGTCCCGTCAAGTGATGGCTATGTATGTGTGATGGGGTGGGGCTCATTACATTAGCATACATACATAGCATGGTTTTATATGTTTTTGATGATCATGTACTATGATATGTATATGCATGTTTTATATGCTAACCATGTGGTAGCCCTGATTCGGGAACCTACTGGGCGCGTTGATCTAATGCCCTAATTCTACCCTCAGAGGAGAATGCAGGTACAAGTAAAGGGAAAGAAAAGGTCGATGACCGGGAGGGGAGCCAAGCCTAAGCACTTGAATGTTGAACTGGACTTCTTTGTTACTGTCATTTGAATTATAGTTTGTGGACATGTAATAAGTTAATACTTTGCTATGGTTTGATTAGGTTATTAACAATGGTTGGTTGTTTAGGTTAATTAATATTTGAGACTGTTACTTGCTATCTAGTCATTCTATTCCGCAGTTAGTCTAGTTTATTCCGCAAGTTGTTGTTAGTTCCATGTGTGTATTATCTTTCATGGTGTAGTCCATGTACACATGGGTGGCCAGTTAAGGTTCAGACTTGAGTAGTCTGAACTTAACTCGCGTCATGACACCGCCCCCTCTCTTTCATTCTGTGTTTCTTTCAAAAGAAATTTTCAGACTCTGATTTTCAGAAGGGTGGAAAAGGGCGGGGCGTTACAGATCAATAAGTAGATATTTTCTAATTTTAATAGCAACTTCCAAGAATAGAAACTTTCTTACTATTCAACTTCCTTTCCATAAATGGATTGTTTCCTTAATTAACCAACCCTTTCCATAATTGGAGACTTTCTAAGATTAGAAAACTCTTTTCCAAAATTGGAGTGCTTTCCAATTTAGCAAATACCTTCCATAAATAATAACGTTTCCAAAAATACTCTAGTGGGGTTCGGCCATGCACTATGGCCGAACCTCACCCTTGTAGATCTAAGTCCATCCTTTACATCTACTTTCCAAATTTAACCCATGGGGTTCGGCCAAGCACCATAGCCGAACCCTATGGTTCATGATATTAGTCATTAGCTTAGATTCAATAAAACCTTTACTCATAAGGCCAAACCCCACCCCCCCCCCCCCCCCCCCCCCCCCCCCCCCCCCCCCTTTTTATTATTTTAGATCCAATCAATTAGCCATAAACAACCATGGTTCGGCCATGCCATGGCTGACCCATATTCCATATTCTTTCATTGATTTTCTTGAATCTAAAATCGACAATCACCAAAGGTTTCTATGATTTAAGATCTAGGAACATAAACCCAATTAATAAATCAACACTCTCCATGGTTTCCAATCTTTAAAACCCAATAACTAATCATATCTTTGCATGGGGTTCGGCCATGCCATAAGGCCGAACCCTATGGTTCTTTTTGTTCCAAAACATAAAATTATTAAACAAGATACTAACCTTTTCCCCTTTGGTTTCTTGCTCTTCCAATTTTCTTTCTTTTCCCTTTGCTTTTCTCCAAACAAGAACTCCTTCTTGTTGCTGCCCTTTCTTCTCTTGCTCTTGCCGTGTAAGAGAAGACTTGAGAGAGAGAAAGAGAGAGAGGAATATAACTTGGTAATGGGGTTGTAAAAACTGTGCACCCCTATGGATCTCTCCTTTTATTAAGCTCTCCTTAATCCCATATTAGAATGTTCTTAATAGAATCTTGCCCTCTTGTGTTTCCCGTTTTTTTTTTTTTTACACGTATACTATATTGTAGTACAGTTTTAACCTTGTTAACTTCCGAATCAGAAAAAGTGGTAAAATATAAAGTTGTAGCTCTTGAAACCGTCTTTACAACACAAAAAGAATCAAAGCAATCGGATATCAGAGTGAAAAGTTATAACCAAAACACTGGACATATGTCAAATCTTCCTTATTTAACCATGGCCGACTTTCCCTCTTTCATTAGCCATATCCGACTTTCCCTTGCCTTATTAAGACTTCCTTTAATTCTTGTTAGCAAGTACTATGCGCATAACCCTAATCATAATCCAAATAATCTTTTAATTTAATTCATAGATATTTCATCCCTTTTTAAATATCTAGCATATCATTGTGGATTTAAAAATCCCACATATCTCTCATGTGCATAATATGTAAATCACTATCTAAAATTCGGCCAAGATAATCTTTATTTGATTTTTTTAACATCTATTTGGATATTTCAAATCCACTAATCGGCCATAATATCCTTTATTCAAAATTGGGTATGATTCACCACTAATTTAATCCTACCCATTTAAATTTTAGTAAAACCAATTCCAACATTGGTTGGGTCCTAATTGGGTCATGGCCCAATTCTTGATCCAAATAAGGTCCAATTCTAAAATCCACCATTTAAAAGAATAATTGTCATATAAAATAATAGTCTGAAAATCCGAGGTGTTACAAGTCTATTTACCGACGTGTCGTTTATTCCGAGAGGTTCAGATTGCAGAGCAATCATCCTTGATTTGTACAGCTTGATGAAATCTTATTCTAAACATGGCATACAAAGATTCATTCCAATGCATAGATATGCCAAACATAATTCATAATTCATCCCTATTGTTCTCCATATTCACAACCTTGGGCTTGAATCTTTTAGCAAGATTCTGGACAATTTTGGTGCATACCTTGTCCTCGGGTATCCCTTCCCCGAAAGCGTACATTTGATTTGCAATGTCGCTTACCTTGGAATAAAAGTCCAAGAAGACTTCATCCTCCCTCATTTTAAGCGTATCAAACTGATTCTGGAGGATCTAAAGTTTGGACCTCTTGACTTGGGTTCTCTCAAGAACTTCCCTTGCTTCCTTTCCAGTTTTACAGGTCATGATCTGCCTGTACTCACTATCAGAAACTGTATAGTTAAGAGCATTCATGACTTTGCCATCAGCTGTCTGAGCAGCTTTCTCAACAAGGGACCAAGAAGTAAAAGGTTTGGACATCATCAACACTGTTGATGTGGTTCATATCATTTTTTTCCATGGGTTCCTGCCATCCAGTTTTAACAATATCCCATACCGATGAATCAATGGAAATAAAGAAGCTTCTCATTTTAGCCTTGCAACAAATATTGCATGAATGTCTCCCATGGTGTTCTCGCTTGGATCTACTCGGATGGTTAAATCCTTGTAAGGAACACTAGGTTCTGATACCACTTGAAAGTTCCCTTGGGAGCTAGAACAACACAATTGACCCTAACCAGGGGGGGGGGGGTTGAATAGGTCAATCTAAAATCGTTGGTCCTTTTAAAATCTACTTGATTGATTAGTTCAAGTACAACGGATATATCAATCAAGTGAGTGTGTGTTAGCAAATGTGATTAAACAATCAACACAAGAAAATAGCTCTAACACCACAAACATAAGGACACAAGATATATAGTGGTTCGGTTCGCCAACCTACATCCACTGTTTGGACTCGCTCAACCTTGAGCTATCCCCAAATTCACTAAGTGGGACTTACACCATCACAATTAGAGTAGGGTTTCACCTCAATCAATCGACTGAGAATTCCACCCACCACTATGCCAGAGATGACGCTCTAGAGTTTTTAATAGTGGTTTCGGAGCCAATCCTCCTTATTCCACTTTCGGGACAAAGGTTTTAAAAACAAAATTAAAACCAAGAAGCACATGCCTTTGAAGCTCTTTCTCGCTGATGTGTGTTTCTTGAAGGTCCCAGCCAATGTCTATCGACGCTCATCCTTGTAGCCGTCGTAGAGCAATCACAATCTGAGGGTGACAATGAAACTGGTTTTACTACTGGATTCCTAGTTTATGTCTTTTCATTCCTCATATCTTTCTCACTTTCAAACTCAATCAATAGATTGATTGTTTATGATTTTTCTCTCATCATCTCTTTCTCACTTCCAAACTCAATCAATAGATTGGTTGTTTATGATTTTTCTCTCTCATCTCTTTCACACTTCCAAACTCAATCAATAGATTGGTTGTTTATGATTCTCAGTACAAGAGTGTTGATCGTTCTTTAGAGTGTATCACTTTTCTCAACTCAAGGAAGATCGTAAAACGATCACACAACACTCATATTTATAGAGGAGTTTTAATAGTTTTCCAGACTGTCCAGTACCGACAGGTCATCGGTGTTCATATTTATTATCATTCAACCACCCAACCATTGTGCATTAAATGCACTCCCAACGGCTTTATTACTTCCTGGTTGACAGGTCGATGTCGCCGATGGGTCGACAGTTGCGGCACAGAGAGGTCAGTCCATACGAGTGTCTCGATCTGGGGCAACACCATGTTGATAATAGTTTCAAGCCAGAAACCTGTCTTACCCAGAAGGACTTGTCGCCCTTTATAGAGGGGTCGGTCATGGTACTCTCGATCGGTCTTGATATACCGATATGTCTGTTTCTTCGAAAACCCTCTTGAGTTTACAATCAAGAACTCACAAGTCCTTTACCGATGAGTCGTCGACCACGAGGGGTCATTTAAGTTCATCACTCAAGGGTGGGTGCATACGACACTCTAGGTTAGAGGCTTACCTAGAATTACAGTTCTTTGATCCAGAACCTCTATCAATCTGGCCGACCAGTCCTTGACCACAATGGGCCGATCCTGTCTCCAACGAGGGGGTGGTGAGTACGATTGGTTGAGTTGACAATTTACATAATTCATATTTCCAAGTTCACTTCCAGTTCATTGTCCAACTTCATCTCTTAGGCTTCTTTATGGTTTTACCATTTGTTCAACTAAGCCTAGGAATGGTCCTCTCTAAGGTGTGGGTACCACCTAAAGTCATCTATGGCCAAATACCTATTTTGTGATTTCCATGACGATGAGCTTTGAACCTTGTGGAGCATGATCTTTACTCTTGATCATCTTGAGTCTTCAAGCTTCTTAGCAAGTGCTTCTTCCCTAGTCATGGAATTGACAAACAGGGACTCGGCAAAGCCGGGGCACTAACATTTACTTTCAGTACTGTACCCTTTGGACTTCTCTCAATACTTCTCCATTGTCCTTCCAGAAGACAATACGAGAGAAGACACTATGTACTTTAAATTTTAATTTTATTTTAATGTTTTGGATGGCTGACAACTAACTTTCTGACATAATACAAAGGAGTAGAAAAAGCTTATGTGACTCATCACAAATCACGTTTTATGGAAAATAGCACGGGATTTGGGAAATTATTACATATATCCTGATAAATAAGAAATTTATACGTTATGGCCGAACACTATGGTGATCAAATGGTGGATTTAATGGTTATGTATTATGAAAAAATAAATGGGGAATGTTGGTGGTGTTGATGGACCAATGTGAACTTAATGTTGATAGTTGGGATGGAAATGTGATTAAGGAATGATGAATCAAATGTATGGTTTAGGTTCTCTCAATGGAAGGACTTATGATGAATCTAATATGTAACCAAAGACCAAGGAAAATGGGGATTTGGTTAAGAAGGGGTTGATTTTTTAATGAACCCAATGGTAGATCATTTTGGCCTAAGACTAATGTGTAGGTATATGTTTAAATGAATGGACTTTAGGTTAAATTAAATGGCTGATGTAAGTGGTCTTGTGATATGGGTGATGGATCAATTATGGACCCAAGAATGTGGCTAAGAATGGTGATTTAATTGTAACTCATTTTTATGGGCTAAGGAAGGATGTATGTATGTGATTAATTAATGGGGATTAGATTAATTAAATGACTAATTTTAATGGTCATGTGACATGGTTCAATGGGTCATTAATCGACCTAAGTTAGGCGTCCAAGTTTATGATCAATTATGAACTTAGTTAGGCATGGGTGAATGAGTGATTAACCATGGAGAAGGGGTAGTGGCAAAACCGTAATTAATGGCCAAGTTCAAGAACTCCATGGGAGAGGACCATGGATTTAGGGGCACTAAGTAATAAGTTTATGTACGGTTAAATAAAGCGTAGGAGGCTGATGTTTTTAGACTCATGTACTTAAAATATCTAATGGATTAAATGGGACCCACAAAACCTAAATAGTGACCGATTATTCGTGTGGATTTGGAAATGATTTATGGGCTTAGAAATAGTTAAAAATATGGACTGATTATGTGTATATAATAAGGTGCTGGATATCGCAAACGGTACGCGTGTCGGTAGCCGGATTATCAGACGAAAACGTAAAAGGGCGCGAATCGGTATTCGGTAGGATTCCTACTTTTTTGTAAGCCGTGGATTATGTGTATGTGATGGTTTCCATGATTTATTTCGGTAATTATATGATTTATTTTAAGATAGGTTTTAATGCTATGGATTTTATTTTAATGCTATGGATTATATTTTAATGCTATGAATTATGAATTAAGGATATGAATTATATATATTACATAGCATAATGCACTTACATCTCATGCATGGCATGGGCGGGAAAATAAAGAAACCAGAGTCCATGCTCCGTCGGGGCGACCGAGAACAGGCATGGGGATAGCCTGATAGGCTATAACCGGAGTCTATGCTCCGTCGGGGCGACCGAGAACAGGCATGGGGATAGCCTGATAGGCTATAACCGGAGTCCATGCTCCGTCGGGGCGACCGAGAACAGGCATGGGGATAGCCTAATAGGCTATAACAGGAGTCCATGTTCCGTCGGGGCGACCGAGAACAGACATGGGGACACCTTGACGAGGCCTTGCAGTCAAGGGGGATATTTTATGTTTGGATATATCTTGACGAGGTTTTTCCGTCAAGGGGGATATGACATCATGATGGTGGGGATGATGGGTGGGATTCATAACACAGACACCCATGGCATGGCATTCACTTTATAGTTTCATTATATGATTGTCTACCAGTTTTCACTATATTATTATCGGTATGCTTGTTATCACTAATCCATGTGCTAGCCCTACTCGGAGTCCTACTGGTCGCGTGATCTAACGCCCAACTTCTACCCTAGCTGATGACGCAGGAAATGCCGGAGCAGAAGGACGAGACGGGAGTCAAGCTTAGGAGCTTGGGGAGGCGGACTATTTACTTTATTTAAGTTTATTTTGGGAAACATATATTTGAATAGTTTAGCTTGTCGGACTGTATAATTAGATTACTTGTGATATTTTGGTTTTAATTTTGGACATTGTGATGTTGAGATATTTTTGTTGTTAAATGAATGAAATCTTCCATGTTATTTAAAAATTGTAGGTTAGCCTCTATTGTAATTTCCGCACTTAGGTTAGTATTTCCTTGAGCTTACTTCTGTAACACCCCGCCCTTTTCACTCTAAATTTTCAGAGTTTATTTTTTTTTTTAAATAATAATAATCAATAAGTGATCGGGGCGGAATGTCACGACGCGAGTTAAGTTCGGATCTCTAAATCCGACCCTTAACTGGCCAAGCCCATGTGCGTATGAACTAAGTCCATAAAACTGATCCGCACATGGTACATATATATCTAGCGGAATTAACTTAGTCTAGATCTAACTGAGATTATAATAGAACCTATGATTAAACCAATTTCCATTTTTAGATAGCAAAGTACCATATTTATTCTCCAAAATTATTATATAACCTTAGTCTACTATTCATTCCAAACCATTCAAATAAATCCAACCATAGCATCTACTTAACTACTTATTACATGCCAACATCTAATTTAACAAATTACATTGTTCCAAATAAATCAACTAATAAGTCCATAAATAATCCATTCATAGTCCATTGCAATCATTCAAATCGCCCAAGTTTTCGTACTTGGTCCTCTTCTCCAATCACGTTCTTTCCTTTCCCTGCATCATCCACTAAAGGTATAGATAGGGCGTTAGATCAACGCGCCCAGTAGTGTTTCCGAATAGGGCTACCACATGGTTAGTCAAAAACATGCAAATAGGATAATAGTTATACATGTGTGACAAAATTCTGTAAAAATATGCTATGTATGAAATGAACATGTAATGAGTCCCACCCATCACCATTCTACATAGCCATCACTTGACGGGATTCTCATCGTCAAGGTAACCCACAGTGGTCTTTCGGACGCCCCGACGGAGTGTGGCCTCCGGATTCCTCCTGATGGGATTCTCATCATCAGGGTACCCCACAATGGTCTTTCGGACGCCCCGACGGAGTGTGGCCTCCGGTTACTTCCCCATCATCCCATGCTATGCATGAGATGTCTATGCAAACATGTCATTTGTAAATATAACATTTGATTCAAATAACTTATTCAAATAAACATAAAACAGCGAATAAGTGGTGTGGTTACAACAAGGTAGGAAACCTACAGTAGTTTACTTTGTTCGATCCTTCCTTTGGACCGTCTTCCGATCACGTCTCGCTCACCGTTCTAAAAATCCGAATACCCTATGCACATGGCAGCAACTTAATCATTTATCCACCCAATTTCCAGCAAAGCTTTATGTTCCAAGAATCACCTAGTGGGGTTCGGCCAAAGCCATAGCCGAACCTCATCCATTAACACATTGGTCATTCATTTATTTAATTAAAACCTATCTAATTACCCAAACTTCTAAACGAACCTTAGTAGGGTTCGGCCATACATTATGGCTGAACCTTACCACTTTGGTTTTAGCCCATTTATCCCATCATATGATCATTTTATTTTTGATCATTTCAGCCATAATTACAATTGTGCCATTGAGACCAACCTTTGCTTTAAATTAACTAACTTTCATCACCATACATAAAACCATCTTTAGTGGGGTTCAGCCATACACATGGCTGAACCTCATCACCTAATTTGATCCTTCTTTAACCCTCCATATCCTCATAAAAACCAACAATTATGTCCCACAATCATCATTAGTGGGGTTCGGCCATACACATGGCCGAACCTCACCAATGTGATTTTATACTCAATTTCCATCATTCATATTGGCCAAATACTTACCCATACTAACTCCATAAACAACATATATTATTCTTAAATCAAAGCATATAAATAATACCTAATGTTCATCATAAACTTAACCCAATTATTCCACAAAACAGTCCATGGATTTTCATGGTTTCCATGGTTTCCATGGGGTTCTCAACATGAAAACCCACACCGTTTTACATGGGGTTCGGCCCTCTATCATGGCTGAACCCAATGATTACATTTACTGTTTTTAAACCTTAATTAACCAGGTAATAACTGTATATCTAAATCAGGTTTTTAACCTTCAAAACAATCCTCCAAAATTTGCCCAATTTCATAGGGTTCGGCCATGTATATTGGCCGAACACCATGAGATTAATTTTGAACATTTAGTCCTTCATCTTAGGTCTGAAACCAGCACCCAAATCCATGTTTTTAAACCATTGTAAAACATGTACTTACATCTTAAAATAATAACCCAAAACAGTCCATCAACTTCATGATTTATTTGTTCCAAACACATCAAAACAAACCATTATTTGCATGGGGTTCGGCCCTTCATGGTGGCCGAACCCTATGACCTTTGGTTTTGAACTTATTAGTCATTCATCTTGTCCAAAACAAACTTCCTTATTTATGTTTTAACCTTTTTAAAACACATACTTAAAATCATCTAAAAACAGTCCCAAATTTGTATGGTTTTAATTTCCAAAAACCATCTAAATAAATCCAACATTTCCATGGGGTTTGGCCATCCAATGGGCCGAACCCTATGGTCCATCTTTTGATCTCATTTATGTATTTCTAAACAACATTTAACCCTTGTTAGATTCAGCCATCCAATAGCCGGATCATATTTCTTAAATAAACAACATAGTTTATCGAACACCTACCGTTTCCGCGACTCCTCCACTTGATCTTTACTCCCGATTGTTCCTTCCCTTTTTGCTGATCTTGTCTTGATGAAAAGGAATCAAACCAAGGACTGATTAACAACCAGCTACTGCTCTTGGTTTAGAAAGATAGAGGACGTCCAAGAGAGATAGAGAGATAGAGAGAGTGAAAATCCTTTGCTTGACCAAAAACAGCCCAAGGTTAATTCAGCCCTTGTGTAACTCATCTCTCTATAATTAGAATCCTTTAAGTTCCTTGGGGTTTCATCTATGAAATGAAACACCAAGGGTTCCCAACGGTTTTGCTGTGTGCATTCCTCACACTATCCATTTTGCATTAATTTTGCATGTGGGAGTTTCACATGTAAATGAAACTCCCATGTGCTTCATCCTCCCTCCATTGGTTGTCTCTTTGAATACTTAAGCATGGAATAAACCTTCATGCCCTTTCCAACGTGTAATCTAACCTTTTTGAATTTGAAAAGTCAAGGACCCCTTTTGTAACTCCATGAAACGGCAACTCCAATTGTCTCCATCTTTGGAGTTTCATGCATAGGCCATAATTTCCATGCAACCAAATGAAACTCCCATGTGCTTCATCCTCCTTCATTCATACATTTGTAACTCTCAAAGCCATCATTCTCATATCTCCATGGTAGCCGTTACATGCATGAAATTGCTCATGCATGCAGCCAACGTCCCTAGTAACCCTTGTGACTTCAAGAAGTAACTCCATTCAAAATGTAACTCCCATTTTATTCATCACCTAAATGGGGGTTACATGCATGGTAATGTTTCCCCATGCACCAACGTTTTTCCTTGCTCAAACTTGGAATTTAAAACACTTCCCTTCTCATTCACACACTTCACAATAAAAAATACATATTCATCCAACTCATTTATTCAACTCACCCAACCTAAGCCATTCATTTAATTTAACTTAACTAATAAATTCAACTCAACTTAACCAACCATTCATTTCAACTCAAACCAAACTCAAGTAATTAATAAACTTAAATTAACTAAGCTTGAACTCAATCCATGGTTAATCATGCCATTCACACGACCCATTGGGTCCCATCTAGCCATTTTGACCCATTTATCCAAATTTGACCCAAATATGATTCTTGACCCGTTTAAATTTATCTTACCCATTTATTTGTTTTGTAGACCAACTATCATCCTTTGGGTCTTGATTGAGCCATTGACCCATTTAAATTCAAATCAATTTTTATCACAATGGCAATTCCGTAAATATGAATATTTTCATATAAACTGATAACTTTGAAATTCCAGGGTGTTACAACTTCTACGTGTGAACTGTTCCTCGTGGACTTCGTTCCACGCACACGTAGGGTTGGCCAGTTAAGGGCCGGGCTTTAGAGGCTAGGACTTAACTCGAGTCGTGACGTCTATGCCCTTTGTCACTCTTCTTACTTTGTCATTTAAAAAAAAAAAAATATATAGACTCTGATTTTTCGGTGGAAAGGGGCGGACGTTACACAAACGGGGTTGCTCTCAGATCGATAGTATTGTTTATATCGACCCATCGATGAGGATATGACTGACCCATCGGTAAGCACGACATGTCGACATGGGTTGATCGAGTTCTGGTTGGATAGAACTCTGTATTTTCTAGTTACTCTCTGACAGATTCTATCCAGGTCATCGACCCATCAAGAGTAACATGACTGACCCATTGATGGTATCGATGTGTCGACCTGGAATTGGCAAGTTTCTGGACTTAAAACTCTGTCTGAAGGGCTTTGCCTCAGGTCGATACTATCGACATGAGAGACCCATCGACATTGAGCCTGTCGAGCCATCGGTGAGCCCGACCCATCGGTTGTGACCATTATATGCATGTTGAGGAGCATTTATTGCATAACAATTTTATGGTCACTTTCGTGCTCATCGACCCATCGGTAAACTTTAGATATGAAAATTTTGGGTCTATTTATTTAAACTCTGAATTTTTCTGTGAGATCTAGAGCTTTTGAAATTGGAAAATCTTGAGAGAAATTTTGAAGTCTCTATTCTCACTCACTCTCATTCTCTCTAATACAAGCGTCATTTGAAAAATCATTTGAGTTTCAATCTACCTCTAGATTGAAATCAAGAGAGAAATGTTAAATTCTTTTTAGGATAACATTGGTAGATTTTAGATCTTAGAACCCCTCCAAGTTTGTGATTGTGCATACAATGGTACACATTCTTCATCAAGAGATTAAAGATGGGGAGTATCTTTTGAAGCACTCTTACATCAAGAGAACTCAAAGGCAAGTGCTTCATTTTATTTTTATTTCGTTCATCATCTTGTGAAGTAGATTAAAGAAAGGGCTTGAACCACTATAAAAAATAGAGGGATAAAAAAGTAGACCGGGGTTGGTCGAACCTTTCAGAATTAGGATTTTGTAGGTGAAATTCTTACTCTATTAGTGAGGGTGTAATTCCCCACATAGTGACTTTGGGATAGCCCAAGATTGGGTGAGTCCAATAGTAGATGTAGGTTTGTTTAAATTGAACCATTATACATCGGGTGCCGATGTGCTTAATGGAATGGTTGTGTTAATGTTAAATTAGCTTGCACATCTCTTGTTTACACAACACCTTTGCAATTTGATTAATTGTGTTATTCTGTGTTTAATTTATATTAATCAAGATATTTACAAAGGACCGAAAAATTGGAGATTGTCCTATTCACCCCCTCTAGAAATCATATTCTAGCACTCTATGAACTTTCAATTGGTATCAAAGCATTGTATGATGCTTGAAATTCTTCATCTTCACTATCATCATCCTCTGTGTCAATTAAGGGGTTTTCTGGATAACCACAATGGAGGCTATGATACCCTTTGTTGTTTCTACCTTTTCTTGGGTTTCCATCTCCGAATCACTTTCGGATTCAGATGTGTCCTCATAGGTCACATTCACATTCATAACCTTTTTGAGTTTCTCTGATGGACAATCATTAGCATAGTGTCCTTAACCACCACAATTGAGACAATTTTGTTTCTTGGGTTGTCTTCTCTCTTTATCTTTATGAGGTTCATGTTTTTAACATGTTTTTCACTTGATTCTCCTTTCTTAGATCTCCTCATTTTTTTCATTTTACTAATTTCTTTTTTTGAAACTTTTTGGCAAGCAATGCCATTTCTTCACTAGATTCACATTCACTTTCCAATTCTTTTTTTTTTTTCCTGTTAGTTTCTTTGATTTCACGGAAGACTTCAAGGAAATAGGTTTATCCTTTGGTTGTTCAAAATGTAACTCATAGGTTTGTAGAGAACCACTCAAGTCACCAACATTCATAAGGGCTACATTCCTATGGTCTTCCATAGCCACCACCTTGGGTTTGAATCTTTCATCTAGATTCCTCACAATTTTGGTGCATACCCTGTCCTTGGGTATTTTCTCACCAAGAGCCCACATTTGGTTGACAATGTCGCTCAATTTTGAATAGAAATTCATGAAGATTTCATCCTCTCTCATTTTATTCGTATCAAATTGATTTTGAAGGATTTGAAGTTTCGATCTCTTAATTATTGAGTTACCTTCATGGGTTCTTTCAAGAACTTCCCATGTTTCTTTTGCGGTGTCACAAGTCATGATCTTTTTATATTCAGTGGGAGACACAACGTAATTTGTTCCTAAATAAAAAATTAAACCACATTCTAAAAGAATTGGGGAGCCCAAGTGTAATGACCCTTCCTGCTAGCATGATATTGTCCGCTCTAATCCTCACATACGGCCTGCACGATTTTCAATTGGCTAGCCAACCCACTATTCCTCCCAAAAGGCCTCATGCTAGAAGGAGGAAGGTTATCACTTATATAGTAGGGAATTTCCAACGCAATTCACAATGTGGGACTTTTTTCCTCCATAGGAACGCTAACGAGGGGTATTGAAATTGTTAGTGCCCCGGCATTGCGGAGTCCCTATGTTTGTCAATTCCATGACTCAGGAAGAAGTACTTGCTAGAAACTTGAAGACTCAAGGTGATCAAGAGTGAAGATCATGCTCCACCAGATTAAAGTTCATCGTTATGGCAATCACAAAACAGGTATTTGGCCATAGATGACTTAGGTGGTATCCACTCCTTAGGAGGAACGTTCCTAGGCTTAGCTGAACAAGTGGTAAAATCATAAAAAACCTAGAGAGGAAGCTTGATAGTGAATTGGAAGCAAACTTGGAAACATGAATTAAGTTTACTGTCAGCTCGACCAGTCGTTCTCACCGACCCCTCAGTGGAGACAAGATCGACCCATCGTAGTCATAGACTGGTCGGCCAGATTGACAGAGGTTCTAGATCATAGAACTATTATTCTGGGTAAGCCTCTGATAGAGAGTCTCGTATGCACCGACCCCTCGGTGATGAACTTAACGACCCCTCGTGGTCAACTACTCGTCGATGAAAAACTTGTGAGTTCTGGTCTTTGAACTCTAGTGGGCTTTCTAGAAATCAGACATCTCGGTATTTCAAGACCGATCAAGAGTACCAGGACTGACCCCTCGGTAAAGGGCAACAAGTCGTTCTAAGCAGGAAAAGTTTCAGGACATGAAACTCTGCCTTCATGGTGTTGCCCCAGATCGAGACCCTCGTATGGACCGACCTCTCAGTGTCATGACTGTCGACCCATCGGCGGCACTGACCTGTCGACCGGAAAATAGTTATACCGATGGAAGTGCATTTAATGCGCAACGGTTGGTTGGTTGAACGGTAATATTCTTAGTCACCGACCCCTTAGTGTGCTCAACCTGTCGGTACATGACAGATTCTGCAATTGGTTGCCTTTTCTATAAATACCAATCTTTGTGTAACCAGTTGAAATCCTTTGGCAAATCCGTTGGACCTTCATCATTATCAGTGAACTTAAACAAGGGTCAACAAAAGGATCACTCTCTCTCTTGTGCCTACACTTGGGAAATTTAATACAACCAATCATATGGATTGAGTTTGTGAGAGAGAGAGGGGAAAAGATAATCAAATAGGAAAGATGTTGGTAGAACCAATTTCCTAGTCACCCTGAGATTGTGATTGCTCAACGAAGGCTACAAAGCTGAACGTCGGGATTAACTCGGGCACACATTGGGTGGATCTAGGAGAAGCATACATCAATGAGATAGAGCTACAAAGGCAAGTGCTTCTTGGTTTTAATTTTGTTTAAAACCTTTATCCTGTGAAAGTGGATTAATGAGGCTTAGCTCTGGTACCATTATAAAAAGTCTAGAGCATCGTCTCTTTCACATGTGGTGGGTGGAATTTCCAGCCAAATGAATATGTGGAATTCATATTCTACATGTGCTGGGTGAAATTCCCAGCCAAATGAGTGTGGTGGAATTCCTACTTTAAATGTGAGTGTGTAAGTCCCCACATAGTGGATTTGGGGATAGCGCAAGGTTGAGCTAGTCCTAACAGTGGATGTAGGTTAGCTAACCGAACCACTATAAATTTGGTCTTATGGTGTTTCATCATTGTGTGTTTGTGTTTTAGTATTTAAGCACTCTTCTCAACACACATCACTTTGCATTTGATTATCTTTATTTATACATTGTGCACAAGCATTGATAATCAAGTAATATGCATAGGGTTCTAAACTTAGTGTGATCATTTAAGTAATTAAAAATAATTTATCACACTAAACAAATCTCTTGATTAATATTGTCATTCCGCTGCACTTAAACTTTAAACAATCAAGAAATTTGTGAACATCATGGAAACTGGGATTGACCCCCCCCCCCCCCCCCCCCCCCTCTCTAGGGTCAATCATGTTCTAGCACCAAAGGGGAGAACTTTAAACAATCTACCCCAATTAAAGGCAGAAGCCGTCCCCGGCTCTGCACACACAACAACCAAGCCCACACCCTCAGGCAGAGAGTTCAACCATGCTCTGATACCATTTGTAATTACCCATCCCGCTAACATGATATTGCCCGCTCTGGGACTTACACACGACCCGCACAACTTTCAATTGGCGAGCCAACCCACAGTTTCTCCCAAAGGGCTTCATTCTAGAAGGAGGAAGGTTACCACTTATATACTAGGGAATTTCCAACGCAATTAACAATGTGGGACTTTTTTCCTCCATAGGCATGCTAAGGCGGGGTATTATACCAAGGCTCAATAATATTCATAGGAGGATATACAACAAATTTGGCCCAAATGTACATCAATAGGCCATGAATACTTCCTCGTTATCTCAGTGGGTTCCTAAGGCTAAGAGCCTCATGATTCATACTGCCTTAAATATTGAAAGACAATCAAAGTGGTATTTGGATAGTGGATGATCTCGACATAATACTGGAAACAGTTTGTATATATCTGATTTGGTTGATTTCAAGGGAGGATCGGTTGTATTTGATGATGAAAATATGGCCAACATAATTGGGAAAGGTTCATTATGTCTCTCATCCTTGGAGTTATTAATGATGTATACGTGTAAATCGTCTTAAACATAATTTGCTTAGCATTTCTCAATTATATGCTAAAGATAATGAAGTCACTTTTAGAAAAAGTGATTGCCATGTTTATTCCAAAGAATGTGATGTTGTTTTAAATGGCATACTTACATCCGATGATTGTTATGTCTTGGATAGTGCCTCTACCCCCATCAAGCACTCTTGCTTCATGTCCAAAATAAGTGATGTTGAACTGTGGCACCAAAGTCTTGGACATGTAAACTTCAAAGATTTGTCCAAATTAAGTGATCATATAAAGGGGTTACCTAAAGTAAGCTGATCTGAAAAATCCATATGTGGAGATTGCCAAAAAGAAAACAAATTAGGACAACTCACAAACATACAAATTTGATTGCAACTTCTGGACCTCTAGAGTTGCTACATATGGATTTGGTTGGTCCCACTCAACATGAGAGTGTAGGTGGAAAAAGATACTTCATGGTGGTAGTTGATGATAATACAAGATATACTTGGGTGGCCTTTCTAAGAGAGAATTCTGATGCATTCCATGAATTCAAAATCATTGCTAAACGTGCCAAAAAATCTACCATTCACAGAATAAGAACTGGTCATAGAAGAGAATTTGAAAATTAGTTCTTTGACAAATTCTGTAAAAAACATGGAATTCATCATAAATATTCTGCTCTTAAAACTCCACAACAAAATGGAGTGACCGAAAGGAAAAACAGCGTTGTGTAAATTTTAAATTTATAACTCGAAAGCGCACGAACCATTTAATAGTATAAAGATTGAGTGTGAGGTTGAACCCAAAGGAAATCACAAAATATATGCTTTAAAAAATAAATTGGTACCTTTAAAAAGTTATGATCTTTAATACTTAGAATTAAATCTAAATGCGAAAAAGAATTCTAGTACATGAAATTATAATTTTAATTTAGCAAAACTTAGATCTAGAAAACCAAAGTTAACATCATTATCTAACCTTTGTATTTAACAAAATAAAATTAGGTCCAATTAATGTCAAGAATCAAATCCATCTCCTTTTTCTTAAAATGGTGAAACAAGAATAATGGCAGTCTCATCTTAATTAAAATTACATATTTTAAGATCAAAATTTCATATTTTCAACCTAGTTAATTACATCTTGAGAGAGTGTGGTTTCAATACAAATAAATACACAAAATAAATGAACAACAAAGTAAACATTGAAATTAAATTGAATTATACAATTGAAATGAATAACATATTAAAACAAAAATAAAATGAATAAAGAAAATAAATTGACAATTAAAGTAAAGAAAATAACAAAGCATGACATAATTTAAATGTGGTAATGGAATGGATCAATCATAGCCCAAAAGTAAGTGCATAAATAAAAGATCTAGATCTGAAATTCACGTAAAATTCAAATCTCAATTCATGCCTTTCATTAAAATTAAAATTCATAAACTTTAATTTAATTAATCGAACCTTAGATCCTTAGATTTAAACAATTAAATTCAAAATCTAACTATTTCATTTTGTCCCAAAGGAGCCTTAGATTTGAATCTAAAGAAATCTAAGTCCTAACTATTTTATTATGTCCTTTTAATTAAACAAAGAATATAAACTTGAAATTAAATCAAACAATCATTAAAGAAATTCAAAAAATTGGATGTTTCAGGGTTATAAAAGCTTATCTTAAATTTATTTAATGAAAGAATTAATACACAAAACATTGGAAAAATACAACAAAGAAAATCAAAATAAATTTATAAAATGAGATTCTCACTTGTAAAAATCATGTAGACTACTTTGTCTCTTGAGTATTCTCCAATCTTCAATCTCCTCAAGCTCCTTATCAAATTCGAGTTTGGCTATGGTGAAATGAACTATTTCTAGGCTTTGGGAATGAACAAAAGGTGGAGATTTAATTTAATTTTAGGTTATGAAAGGAGGGCTTGGATTAAATCTAACTTAAACATGAATGGATGGGATATAGGATGGAAAAATTGGGGCTACAAGGGCTTGGTCGAATGGAGTGAGTTGGAGATCAAGTTGGCTTGGGGTTAAGCAAGGAAATTCGAAAATCATGGGATTGCGTTGACTTGGGTCGAATTTTACATGTATGGATTAGGGTTTAATGCAATGATGAATGGATGGTTGAAATCTAAAGTTAAAATGGATGGATGGTTGGATGAATGCATGATGACATGGAGGGTTGACTGTAACGCCCGCCCCTTTTCACCGAAATCAGAGTCTATTTTTTTTTAAGAAGAGTGACAAAGGGCGCGGACGTCACGACGCGAGTTAAGAGCTTCTAAAGCCCGGCCCTTAACTGGCCAACCCTACGTGTGCGTAGAACGAAGTCCACGGAGAATGATTCACACGTAGAAGTAGCTCATGGAATATTAAACTACGTACGGAATTACTATAAAGACTGTCCTACAAATTTGAGATAGCAGGGAAGATAACATTTATAATATTACCAAAATATCACAACGTCTCAACTTCCAAAATAAACCAAAATATATGAAGTAATCTAATTATACAGTCCGACAAGCTAAACTGTTCAAATATACATTTCCCACAAATAAACTTTAATAAAGTAAACAGTCCGCCTCCCCAAGCTTCTAAGCTTGGCTCCCATCCCGTCCTTCTGCTCCGGCATTTCCTGCGTCATCAGCTAGGGTAGAACTAGGGCGTTAGACAACGCGCCCAGTAGGACTCCGAGTAGGGCTAACACATGGATTAATGATAACAAAGCATATAGATAATAGTATAACGAAAACCATACAATGAATACTATGCCATGGGTGTCTGTGTTATGAATCCCACCCATCATCCATACCATCATGCTGTCATATCCCCCTTGACGGCAAAACCTCGTCAAAATACAAACAATCACAAATCATCCCCCTGGACGGCAAAACCTCGTCCAGATATAAAACAATCACAAATCATCCCCCTGGACGGCAAAACCTCGTCCAGATACAAAACAATCACAAATCATTCCCCTGGACGGCAAAACCTCGTCCAGATATAAAACAATCACAAATCATCCCCCTGGACGGCAAGATCTCGTCCAAATATAAAACAATAACAAATCATTCCCCTAGACGGCAAAACCTCGTCCAGATATAAAACAATCACAAATCATCCCCCTAGACGGTAAAACCTCGTCCAGATATAAAACAATCACAAATCATCCCCCTAGACGGTAAAACCTCGTCCAGATATAAAACAATCACAAATCCTCCCCCTTGATGGAAGAACCATAATCAAGGTATCATAATTACGTACAACATCCCTGATACATCCAACACATCAAAATATCTTCATGTCTGTTTATCGGTCGCCCCGACGGAGCATGGGCTCCGGTTTCATTTCATCCTTCCCCTGTCATATCCCTCCCATGCCATGCATGAGATGTAGATGCCATATGCCATGTAATGAATATAATAACAAACCATGACATTTAAAGAAAATCCCATCAATAAAACATATAACTTGATTACCCAAAATAGATCAAGCAAAGCCTCAATAATCACATCATAGCATTAAAACCCATTTTAAACCAATTATATGCTTACTGGAATAAATCAAGTAAAAACCCCTACATAATACATAATTCAAAACCAATCTTAAAACATACCATATAATTTCCAAAATAATTTAAGGAAACCATCACTCAATCCATGGCTTACAGAAAGGTTAGAATCCTACCGAATACTGACTAGCGCTCTTTCTTCCGTTTCCGTCCGACAGACCCGGTCGCCGATCCGCGTACCGCTTGCGATGTCCTGTACCTTATTACATATTAACAATTAGTCCATGTTTTAACCATTTCTAAGCCCATACATCATGTCTTAGTGGGTTTTCCTCATTTTGGCCAATATTTACGGTTTTGCCATTACTCTTCCATGGATAATTCATTCCCTCTTCCATACACATTATGGTCTATAATGGATCTATAACTTAGACCCATTAATGATCCATAACTTAGGTCCATTAATGACCCAGCAACCATATCATGTGATCATAAAATTAGTCCTTTTATTAACCTAACCCTTATTCCTTTAAACTCATACAAAACCCCATACTTAACCCTTTAAATGGTTAATGGGTCATGGGTTCAAAATATCCCATTCATCAAATCTTTCCATGGGGTTTACATCATGCATTTAACCCACAATGAGTCCATTATCCACTCATTCCCTTTATTCATAATTGATCCATACACTCACCAATCATGAGATACAACCATATCTTAACCTAATCCCCGTTACTTGACCTACAAATGGGTCATGGGTGCCCTTTTCCCATTTTTTTCTTGGGTCCATTTACATCATTTAGATCCAAAATAAATCCTTCCTTGAGGCAGTTTAAATCACACTTTTAAACCATTACTCTTAACCACATTTGGATCATTACATTTGGTCAACCTTAATTATATTTAAGGTTCATTCAAGCCACCAATATTTCCTTATTGTCTTCATGATCCAAATACTTTTAGATCCATCAAGAACCTCTCCATGGTTTTATTTTTTTAAATCATTATTTCTATCCCTTTCAAAATCACTACATTCATTCATTGAATTTTTAAAATTCACTAGCCACTTACATTTAATCATTAACCACTTAAAACCCTAAATCATTATCCATTGCTTCCATTCTTACAAACCCTAATAATTTAATCAATCACCTACCATGGTTTTTCTCATAAAAACCCCTTTTTAATCTTCCAACATTTAATCATTAAAAACCTCAAAATCATAAACCATTCTCCATGTTTAACTAATTTAATTTCATAATATCCTTAATCCATTTAATTTGTTCTTAACCTTAATTTATCCATTTTTCCAACCTTCCATTTGATGGATTTGAGATCCAAGGCCTATGATTATTTGGCCACCATCAAATTTAACAAGAATGGATCCCAAAACTTAAACCCTAAAAATCCAAATCTCTTGTTTAGGAATTACTTACAATCCGACGCCTCCTCCGACTTTCGTCACTCCCGTCGGCTTCCTTGGCCTCTTTTCTTCTTCCTCTCCTTGTTTAATCGGCTAAGATGCTTGATCAATGGTGACAACCTCCAAACGTGGGTTTGGCCATAGTAGGATTTGCTTGAGAGAGAGAGAGAAAAGGAGATGGTGAGAAATAAGATCCCAACCTTTGATCTTGGAGTGGTGGGCCTTTACTTGAATTTTTTCTTCTCTTCTTAGCTTTCTTTTCTTCTTTCCTCCATGGTTTTCTTCCTCTCCACTTCTTGGGCATGGGGGACAGCTATGAGAAAATGGGAGAGATGGAGCGAGTAAAAAAAATGAGAATGGGATAAGATGAGAACCCATCTTATTCCAAGGTAGCTTACTTTACACTTTAACATGAATTTCCCACTAACCAAACCTAAGATATTTTTTATGCTTTTTGACCCAACAACATTATCCAACGTTTTTTGTGTCCTCCAATGGTGGTTTTGGTCTTTCATTGACCATTTCACCACCTTTTTAACTTAGCTTAATTAATTAATTAATTGGATCATTAAGTTAATTAATGTTATTCAACTTAACTCCACTTGTTTAAATTCCCTTTATGCCTAACCCATGGTTGACCAATTCAACCATGGTGGCCGGCCCCACCAAATCTTGGGTCCACATGCCACCTCACTTGATGAGGTGGAGGTGGGTCCCACTTGGCTACATCACCTTGGCTTAATTCAAATTAACTTAGGTGATTTAAATCCATTCCATACATTCCAATTGGATCACCATTGGGCCTATGGCCCAATTACATTTTCATCTTATCCATTTACCTTAAAGCTTACATCATCTTGATCCATTGGGTCCCAAATGGGTATTGGGCCCAATTTGACCATCCTTGGCCCATTTGACCATCTTTGACCTTTAAGTAAACTTAAATCCAATCCATAGTCCATTGGGCCCTAGTTGGGCCTTTGTCCATATCTTGATCCATTTACCCTCTATTCCATTAGATTTCCAATTTCCACCATTAAAACAAACAATAACCACATATATTTTGATTTACAAATTCCGAGCCATTACATTAATCATTATTGTCCAATTAAATGAATTTCATCCAACCCATGGTCCATTGGACCATACTGGGGCCTTTGCCCAAATGTTGATTCACTTAACATTTATTCCATTAAAATTCTCAATTTCCATCATTAAAATAAATAATAACCACATATTTATTAATTTAAAAATTCCGGGCCATTACATTGACTTAGTGTAAAATTCGAATGGGATCTACTGGGATATGGGAAAATTGTGTAAGGTGTGGATGGATTGGTAACGAGGTGTTGGTGACAAAGAAAATTCGATTGGATTGGGTTGGATTGCTTGGGATGCAAGTTAATCTAGATCTTGGTGAATGACTATGATTAAATGGGTAAAAATCTAATATCTTACTAATGGATGTGTAACACACCGGATTTTCCTCACTTTATAAATTTATTGGATGGGCCCACTTGGATTGCAAGTTTATTTATTAACAGAGAATTTAATTGAATTTGAAATTAAAAAGTTGAAATGGACATTAGATAGGCAAGGAAATGGGTCAATTACCCAATTAAGACCCAATGGGTCATAGGTGATCTTAATTTAAAAATAATTGATGAATTAGATCATCATACATAAATTAAATAATAAGAGGGGATAATGGAATTAAAATAATAAAATAAAATGGTATATAGAAGCCAACTAAGCAAGGATGCCACGTCATCAAGTGAGGTGGAAAGTAGAATTGAGGTGGCATACAAGTGGAGGTGACACATCAAGTGACATGACAAAAGTGGGGCCCAAGTGCCATGTGGTGACCAAGTCACACATGCATGGTCGACCATGGCATGGGTTGACTTGGTCAACCACTTTTAAATTTTGAATCTTGAATTAGGGTTTTCTTTTAAGAGGCCTTAGGTTGGGAAGATGAAAGGATAAGATGGAAGGTTAGGATTTCATCTAAGGAAAGATCTAGGGTGGAGATTAAGAGTTGGGGAATCTTGTGTAGGTACATCATACCTAGACACTTGGGAACCCAAGGGTCTTCACCTTAAAAGCAATGAAGCTACCCCTGGGAAAGCAAGAGCCTGCTTGTTTAGAGCAAGTCATTATGAGAGGGAAGGAAAAGATAAGGGTTCTAATATAAAAACCCAAACCAAAGGGCACCCAAAGCCACTTGGCCGACCCCCCCTCTCTTGAGCAAGCAAAAACTGTAACACCCCGGATTTTCCTAAGCTTATAAATTTATTGGATGGGCCCATTTGGATTGCAATTTAATTGAATTTGAAATCAAAAAGTTGAAATGGACATTAGATGGGCAAGGAAATGGGTCAATTACCCAGTTAAGACCCAATGGGTCATTGGTGACCTTGATTTAAAAATAATTGGGTAAATTTAGTTAAGTTAATTGAATTGGATAAGTTAGTACATTTAATGTATTAAAGTCCACATTATCAAGTGAAGTGGCATGTGAGTGATGCGGCATTGCCATGTGGCATTCATGTCATCATATGGAAGCCAACTAAGCAAGGATGCCACGTCATCGAGTGAGGTGGAAAGTAGAATTGAGGTGGCATACAAGTGGAGGTGACACACTAAGTGACATGGCCAAAGTGGGACCCAAGTGCCATATGGTGATCAAGCCACCACATGCATGGTCGACCATGGCATGGGTTGACTTGGTCAACCACTTTTGAGTTTAAGTCTTGAATTAAGGTTTTGTCTTAAATTGAGAAGATGAAGGATGAGATGGAAGGCTAGGATTTCATCTAAGGGAAGATCAAGGATGGAGATTAAAAGTTGGGGTGTCTTGTCTAAGTACATTGTACTTATAAACTTGGGAACCTAAGGGTCTTCACCTTAAAAGCCATGAATCCACCCTTGGGAAACCAAGGGCCTCCATTGGTTAGACCAAGCTATAATGAGAGGGAGGGAAGAGTTTAAGGATTTAATATAAAAACCCAAACCAAAGGGCATTCCAAACCCCTTCGCCGACTGCTCCCTTAAACAAGGATTTTCTCTCCACTCCTCTCCTCTCTCTCCCACCTCTACCTCCATACACTTGAAGACTTTGAAGAACAAAGAAAGGAGAAGAAGAATTAAGGAAGAAGAGAAAGACCAAAAGAAAAGAAGGAAATTGAAGGAAGGTATGTCTAGACTTAAAAAAATGGGGATTAATCTAAGGAAACCATAGGTTCGGCCATGGTGTGGCCAAACTCATGGGTTCCATGATTGGTTGGAATGAATGACCAAAATTGTTATAAGGCCATGGAGTTGGAAAAGCACACAAAGGATCTAACCCAAAGTCAGTCGACTTAATCTTATGATTCAGTCGAATGAAAGTATACTGGGCAAGCACACATGGGGTCTGGTTGTATTTCAGCCGATTGAATCTTATGATTCAGTCGACTGAAAGTATACTAGCCAAGCACACATGGGATCTATTTGTGTTTCAGCCGACAGAATCTTATGATTCAGTCGACTGAAAGTATACTAGCCATGCACATATGGAATTTGGTTGTGTTTCATCCGACTGAATCTTATGATTGAGTCGACTGAAAGTATACTGGCCAAGCACATATGGGATCTGGTTGTGTTTCAGCCAACTGAATCTTATGATTTAATCGAGTGAAAGTACACTGGCCAAACACATATGGGATCTGGTTGTGTTTCAGCCAACTGAATCTTATGATTTAATCGACTGAATTAGAAGGTTTTACTCTGGATTTTCCTCTAGAGGCTCTGCCTATCTTGTCGGATGGAAGGGAGATGAAAACCACATGGCCAAACCCCACGGATGATTTATGGACCTATGTGTGTTTAAAGGTTAAATGACTAACTTGGGATTATTAGATTAAGAAATGAATGATTGACTCACATGGATTAAAATAATATGAGGATTAAAATGAGGGTCAAAACCAAAGAATGAGGTTCGGCCATGTTGTATGGCCAAACCCCATTGAGGGTCTTAAATGGGTTACGTACTATGATGCATAAATGCATTGAGAAATGAAGATCGAACTTAGATGGGAATAGGGATGATGAAATTGAAATGGAAAATCAAACTAATATGTATGTTTGAATTTGATGATGTAAACAGGTTCGTAAAGAAATTGCGATTTGTCTCACGAGACCGTTAGCGTTATCCTTACAAGACAAGAAAGGATAGTATATCGGACATTGGTAGGATTCCTACCTCATTGAGAACATTATGGAGTATAATATGACACTTGTTTATATTCAAAATATGATGAAAGCATTGGCCAAAGAAATTGTATATGATTATGAGTTAATTTTCAATTATATTATGTATTTTAAATGAAATGACATTCTTGCATACATTACCTCATGTATGGCATGGGAGGGAACACATATGACCAACAAACCAAGTTCTGAGCGGTTCGGACATGACTTGGACTTGAGATTAGCTTATATGAAGCTATATGAACCATTGAGATTTGGCCACGTCCAGTTGATAGAAAAGTACGGCGTAATTGGGCCAAAGAGCTCCTGGGTAGTCAGTCCCGAAACCCTGCGCAAAGGGAGGAGACCACACTCCACCGGTAATTTCGGTTAATTTGTGGATGGGTATACAATGCCCTGGTGGTTGCCGCCTCAAACTCTGTGAACATAATTGGCCAAGGAAACCATTGATTGATTTGTGATGTGATTGGGTATGGACATTGGTGGGATTTCATTTGGCATTGACACCCATGACATGACACTTATGTTAGCATGATTATGATATGCACATCATGCATTGTTTTATTACTTACAAAATGTTTTTACAAATATGCCATTAATGATGTACAAACCCTTGATTTATGATATTCTTATATTACTCCTATGTGTACCCTAACCCTAATTGGAATACCTACTTGGCATGTTGACTGATGCCCTACTGTTACCCTATAGATGTTGTAACAGGAAATGCTAAGGAAAAAGGATGTAGGACCTGAAGGGAGCCATGCATAGGAGCTTGGGAAGATTTAAGTTTAAATTACTTAGTTTTGATTTTAATGATGTAGTCGGAGGACTTAGATGTTGAGTTGTAATAATTTAGACTATTTGGGATACTTTAGAACTTATTTGCTATGGTTTGATGATCTTTAAATTTTATTGGAATTTTATGGTGATTGGCTTTCCTTGCCTAATGATGACAAGAGAATGAATAACATCTTATTCATATAAATTATTTCGCAAACAATACGATAGGCGTGTATAAATGCTTTAGTGGTCTTAATCCACGCACACGTAAAGGTGGCCAGTTAAGGGTCGGGTTTTGGAATCTCGTATTTGACTCGCGTCGTAACGGCCCGTTCTCTCTCACTTATAAAAAAAATATACTCTGATTTATGCAAGTGAAAAAGCGCGGGGCGTTAGAGTTGGTATCAGAGCGAAACCGGAAGTGTTGAGTCTTACAAAGTAAGATTAATACAATATCATGTCTCATTGACTGATAAGAATCCCAACTGACTAACTCCTCGGAGTCCGCTGCACGGGGGCCGGATTAATTTACTTTGATGATAAGCGAAGTGTAAACATTCAATCTGAGAACAACCTTTGATGAGAAAAACAACAACAATGGAAGGACAATCACTATAAATTGTAGATTTACCAAACATAGCGAGATAGGTCATCCCTCCCCCGAATAAGAAACATTACATGATTTCCCAAAAAATAAGGAACACTACATGATACTTAGGAAATTTCCCCAAAATAAGGAACACTATATGATACTTAGGCAATTTCCCCAAGTAAGGAACACAAAGTTATATATAGGAAAACTAAACAAAACTTTCCCCTCCCTATGATTATTTGATCAAATGTAACTTCAAAGTATTATAACACAAGTCCTTATGAGAAAACTAAGTCAACCAATGTTTCGATGACTTAGGAAAATGCCTCCATGAAGAAAAAATACCCGACAGAACCCTAATCAGGAAGAGGGAGAGGACAGTGTGAATATTCCTGAGGTACCTCTTTAGCTGCAGAGCCTAGTGCAGGTAGTAGTCACCTCCATTCTACAGCAACACCAGAACCGCAACGGAGGCACTACTTCCAATGAATCCCAGGATCGAACAATGGTCAGAGATTTCCAACAGCAATGTCCCCCTTATTTCAAAGGGAAGGAGGGACCCACAAGAGTAGAGAATTGGATTGAGAATATCACGAAGATCTTAAGCTGCTTAAGATCACCAACGATCAGGACCGAATACTGCTGGCTACTTCACAACTGGTAGACGATGCAGGCAAATGGTGGAAGGTCATAGAACATCAACAAGAGCAGACTCCAATGGCAAATGGAACAGAGATAACTTGGAACCAGTTCACTGGGATGTTTCTGGACCATTACTTTAAAGAGGAGGAGAAGGAGTGCTAGACACATGCATTCATAGCTTTGGTCCAGGGCTCCATGACCGTCTTAGAGTACTATCAAGAATTCCTCCATCTATCATGTTATGTTCTATACATGATGGACACGTAATATAAGAAGGACCAAACGTTTGAGTGAGGCCTGCGACCTAGCATCAGAGCCAAAGTCACTATTTTCAAATCAGCTACTTTGGCAGAGGTGGTCAATCCAGCAAGCATAGCCGAACAAGAGCTGATGGAGACAACTAGAATTGTGGAGAACAGACGAAGCCAGAGCAGGGGAAATTCTTTCTGCCCTCGCAAGAAACTCAGACCCAACTCTGGGAAACCCTCATTCTCCATTGCTTCCACTAGTGGTTTTCGTCCTAGTCAACCCTCCACATCAGGACTAGTCTCTTAGTCTCCTTGAGGTGTTATCGCCTGTTATCAGTGTGGCCAGTAGAGGCATATCAAGAGGGAGTGTCCACAGAACAACAGACCTTCTTACTTCAAGGGTTCTTTCTGTTCCCCAGCTCGTCCAGCTCAGTTGCAAGTGTCCAGGGCACACAATCAGACACTACGGGCACCCATTCTGGCAGGATCTGGACCACTGTATACTTTTGTTCCTCCTCTAGAGACGGTGGATCACTCGGTGATTCAAGGTATTGAAGTAGTTGGTAGTTCTTATGCTTTTCCATTATTTGATTCAGGAGCATCACATTCCTTTATATCTGCTACTTTCATATCTGCTACTGTTATCTTAGTACAACAACTATCCAGTGCACTCACTATTGTATCCCCTGTTGGAGACACATCACTGGGACTAATCTGCACCTCCGTAGATACTGAACTTGCAGAGTTCAGATTTAAATTCAACTATTTAGTACTGGAGGATGACAGAATATGATATCATCTTTGGCATGGACTGGTTGGCTACCTTTCAGGCTGGCATTGACTGTCACCTTCGCAGAGTGATATTCTGGTCACCCGAGGGAAAACAGTTTATAGTACATGCCAACAGACAGAGCATTCCAATGACAAGGAGATTGCAATAAGAAATGAATCATCTCGTACTGAACAATATCAAACTAGACAAGGCGCCAGTGGCTAAACTACCTGCTGTAGTGAAAGACTACGCAAGGGTATTCCACACAGAACTCCCTAGTTTGCCTCCAAAAAGGGAGATTGACTTCGAGATTAAGCTCTATCCTAGCACTACTCCTGTATCATTGCCTCATTACCGGATGACCCCTGCAGAAATGTCAAAGCTGAAGAAACAAATTGATGAGTTGCTCATACTGGGATTCATCCGGCAGAACACCTCATCCTAGGGAGCACCGGTATTATTCGCAAAGAAGAAAGATGGTACTCCTCGGATGTGTGTGGATTACAGGAAGTTGAATCAGCTGACTCTCAGGAACAAGTACCATCTACCCAGAATTGATGATGTGTTCGATCAACTCAGAGGCTCCAGCCATTTCTCCAAGATTGATCTTATATCAGGGTACTATCAAATCCGTGTCAAGGACGAGAACATAGAAAAGACGACTTTCAGAACTCGGTATGGGCTGTGCGAATATGTGGTCATGCCTTTTGGACTCACCAATACACCAGCCGTGTTCATGGATCTGATGAACAGAATATTCCATCTTTATCTAGATAAGGTCGTAATTGTTTTGATTAACGATATTCTGGTTTATTCCATCAGTCGAGAGGAGCATACTGAACATCTGAGGATAGTACTGAACACACTGAAGAAGAATCAGCTATATGCCAAAGCAAACAAGTGGGAGTTCTGGCTATCTAAGGTCAACTTCTTCGGACACGTCATATCAGTAGAAGGAATAACTGTGGACCTGGCTAAAGTGGCAGCGGTTGGAGACTGGAAAGCTCTGAGGAATGTGACCAAAATCCACAGTTTTCTGGGACTGGCTTGCTACTATCGGAAATTTATTATGGACTTCTCCAAGATTACGGTTCCACTCACCCGACTAACTCAAAAATGAGTCAAATTTGAATGGTCGGACGTGTTTAATCGAAGGTTTGAGGATCTGAAACAAAAGCTTATCACCGCTCCCATTCTAATTTTACCGGAGAGAGGCGAGGGATATGAAGTATACTGTGATGCTTCAGTAGAAGGACTTGGGTGCTCTCTCACTCCAAGTCATCATGTGGTGGCATATGGTTCAAGGCAACTGAAAATCCATGAACGCAACTATCCCACTCATGATCTAGAACTAGCTGCAGTGGTCTTCACTCTCAAAAGCTGGAGACACTATCTATATGGTGAAAAATTTGAGGTGTTTTCAGACCATAACAACATAAAATATCTGTTCGATCAAAAGGAGCTCAATTTGAGACAGCGCAGATGAATGGAGTACCTGCAAGACTATGAATTTGCACTACGATATCACCCTGGGAAGGCAAACAAAGTGGCGGATGCCCTCAGTCGCATTTAGCATGCAACTGTGGCCAGTCTGATTATAAAAGAATGGGAAATCCTTACGACCATTCGAGGGTTCAATTTGCACATCAAAAATCATGGGAGCATGTATAATCTGATGGTACAGTGAAGTATTGTTTCCAAGATTGAACAAGAGCAGTAGACAGATCCTTAAGTGGCAGAATGGGAATTACGACTTGGACAAGATCTCTTATTCCGAAGCAAGACATATGTACCTGAAGGCTGCAGGAGAGAGGTGTTGACAGAAGCTCATCAATCAAAGCTCTCCATCCATCCGGGTAGCACCAAAATGTACCATGATCTAAAAATGAATTATTGGTGGCATGGACTCAAAAGAGACGTGGCTGACTTTGTCTCCCACTACCTTACTTGTCAGTAAGTCAAGACAGAACATCAGAAGTCACCAAGGCTGCTCAAACTTCTACCCGTGCCCGAATGGAAGTGGGAACACATTGCCATGGACTTTGTGATAGGGCTGCCGAGGTCTTCAAAGGGTAATGATGCAATTTGGGTTATAGTGGACCGTCTGACCAAGTCTGTACATCTTCTCCCTATCAAGATGACAGACTCATCTGAGACTCTGGGATGGTTGTATATCAGGCACATCATGAGACTACATGGTATATCCAGGACTATTGTGTCCGACAGAAATGGTAAATTCACTGGCAGGGTATGGCAGAGCATGCAGTCGGCTATGGGGACAAATTTGTTATACAACACAACTTTCCATCCACAGACCGACAGTCAGTCAGAGCGATCAATACAAACATTGGAGGATATGTTGAGAGCCTACATGCTGGACTTCCAGGGCAATTGGGAAGATCACCTACCACTCTTCGAGTTCTCATACAACAATAGTTACTAGGCAAGCCTCAAGATGGCTCCATTTGAGGCATTGTATGGTAGACCCTGCAGATTCCCAGTGTGTTGGACAGTGGCCGGCGAGCCTACTCTTATTGGACCTGATCTGGTTGCAGAGACCACGGAACAGATCAAGGTGATAAGACAACATTGCTCACGTCACAGAGTCGTTAGAAGAGCTACGTTGATAAAAGAAGAAGATCTCTTGAGTTTGAAGTGGGAGACCTAGTATTCTTGAAGGCCTCACCACGAAAGGGACACATGGGGTTTGGAAAGAAAGGGAAGTTGTCACCCACATTTGTGGGACCCTTTCCAATCCATGAGAACGCGAGGGAAGTAGCATATCATCTGATACTCCCTCCACAGTTGTCAGGACTGCTCGATGTATTCCATGTTTCCATGTTGAGGAAGTACAACCCTGACCCATCACACGTGCTGAATGTGCAAGACTTAGAAGTGTAAAACGAAGTATCTTACGTCGAGAGGCCTGTCCGAGTAATTGATACGGAGCAAAGGGTGTTACACAACAGAGGGTTTTCGTTCGGCAAATGGTATGGGACCGACACGGTAATGAGGAAGCTACTAGGGAACTGGAGTCAGAAATGAGAGCAGCTCATCCTGAGCTATTTGTATGATTTGTTTCAAACCTTACTTCACCCGATTTTCGGGACAGAAATTCCAAAAGAGGGTAATATTGTAACACCCTGGATTTTTATTAGCTTATAATTTTATTGGATGGTCCATTTGGATTGCAATTTAATTGAATTTGAAATCAAAAAGTTGAAATGGACATTAGATGGGCAACGAAATGGGTCAATTACCCAATTAAGACCCAATGGGTCATGGGTGACCTTGATTTAAAAATAATTGCGTAAATTTAGTTAAGTTAGTGCATTTAATGCATTAAAGTCCACCTCATCAAGTGAGATGGCATGTGAGTGATGTGGCATTGCCATGTGGCATTCATGTCATCACATGGAAGCCAACTAAGCAAAGATACCACATCATCGAGTGAGGTGGAAAGCAGAATTGAGGTGGCATACAAGTGGAGGTGACACACCAAGTGACATGGCCAAAGTGGAACCCAAGTGCCATGTGGTGATCAAGTCACCACATGCATGGTCGACCATGGCATGGGTTGACTCGGTCAATCACTTTTGAGTTTAAGTCTTGAATTAAGGTTTTGTCTTAAGTTGAGAAGATGAAGGGATGAGATGGAAGGCTAGGATTTCATCTAAGGGAAGGTCAAGGGTCGAGATTAAAAGTTGGGGTGTCTTGTCTAAGTACATTGTACTTAGACACTTGGGAACCCAAGGGTCTTCACCTCAAAAGCCATGAAGCCACCCTTGGGAAACCAAGGGCCTCCATTGGTTAGACCAAGCTATTATGAGGGTGAGGGAAGAGTTTAAGCTTTTAATATAAAAACCCAACGCAAAGGGCACTCCAAACCCCTTGGCCGACCCCTCCTCCCTTGAAAAAGGATTTTCTCTCCACGCCTCTCCTCTCTTTCCCACCTCTACCTCCATACACTTGAAGACTTTGAAGAACAAAGAAAGAAGAAGAAGAATTAAGGAAGAAGAGAAAGACCAAAAGAAAAGAAGGAGATTGAAAGAAGGTATGTCTGGACTTAAAAAAATGGGGATTAATATAAGGAAACCATAGGTTCGGCCATGGTGTGGCCAAACTCATGGGTTCCATGTTTGGTTGGAATGAATGGCCAAAATTGTTATAAGGCCATGGAGTTGGAAAAGCACACAAAAGATCTGACCTAAAGTCAATCAACTGAATCTTATGATTCAGTTGACTGAAAGTATATTGGCCAAGCACACATGGGATCTAGCTGTGTTTCAGCCGACTGAATCTTATGATTCAGTCGAGTGAAAGTATACTGGCCAAGCACACATGGGATCTGTTTGTGTTTCAGCTGACTGAATCTTATGATTCAGTCGAGTGAAAGTATACTAGCCAAGCACGTATGGGATCTGGTTGTGTTTCAGCTAATTGAATCTTATGATTCAGTCAACTGAAAGTATACTGGCCAAGCACACATGGGATCTGGTTGTGTTTCAGCCGACTGAATCATAAGATTCAGTCAACTGAAAGTATACTTGCCAAGCACACATGGGATCTAGTTGTGTTTCAGTCAACTGAATCTTATGATTCAGTTGACTAAAAGTATACTGGCCAAGCACATATGGGATCTAGTTGTGTTTCAGCCGACTGAATCTTATGATTCAGTCGAGTGAAAGTATTCTGGCCAAGTACGTATGGGATTTGGTTGTGTTTCAGCCGACTGAATCTTCTGATTCAGTTGACTGAAAGTATACTGGCCAAGCACACATGTGATCTGGTTGTGTTTCAGCTGACTAAATCTTATGATTCAGTCTGCTGAAAGTATATTGGCCAAGGACACATGGGATCTAGTTGTGTTTCAGCCGACTGAATCTTATGATTCAGTCGACTGAAAGTATACTGGCCAAGCACATATGGAATTTGGTTGTGTTTCAGCCGACTGAATCTTATGATTCAGTTGACTGAAAGTATATTGGCCAAACACATATGGGATCTGGTTGTGTTTCAGCCGACTGAATCTTATGATTCAATCGACTGAATTAGAAGATTTTAGTTTGGATTTTCCTTTAGAGCCTCTGCTTATCTTGTAGGATGGAAGGGAGATGAAAAGGAAGAACAATCACATGGCTGAACCCCATGGATGATTTATAGACCTATGTATGTTTAAAGGTTAAATGACTAACTTGGGATTATTAGATTAAGAAATGAATGATTGACTCTCATGGATTAAAATAATATGAGGATTAAAATGAGGGTCGAAACAAAAGAATGAGGTTCGGCCATCTTGTATCGCCAAACCCCATTGAGGGTCTTAAACGGGTTACAGACTATGATGCATAAATACGTTGAGAAATGAACATGGAACTTAGATGGGAATAGGGATGATGAAATTGAAATGGAAAATCAAACTAATATTTTTGTTCGAATTTGATGAGGTAAAGAGGTTCGCAATGGGATTGCGATCGTCTCATGCGACCGTTAGCGTTATCCTTACAAGACAAGAAAGGATAGTATATCGGACATTGGTAGGATTCCTACCTCATTGAGAACATTATGGAGTACAATATGACACTTGTTTACATTCAAAATATGATGAAAGCATTGACTAAATAAATTGTATATGATTATGAGTTAATTTTCAATGATATTATGTATTTTTATATGAAATGACATTCTTGCATACATTACCTCATGCATGACATGGGAGGGAAGACCCATATGACCAACAAGCAAAGTTCTAAGCGGTCCGGACATAACTTGGGCTTGAGATTAGCTTATATGAAGCTATGTGAACTGTTGAGATTTGACCACGTTTGGTTGATAGAAAAGTACGGCATAATTGGCCAACGAAACCATTGATTGATTTATGATGTGATTGGGTATGGACATTGGATGGAATTTCATTTAGCATTGACGCCCATGATATGACACTTATGTTAGCATGATTATGATATGGACGTCATACATTGTTTTATTACTTATAAGATGTTTTTACAAGTATGCCATTAGTGATGTACAAACCCTTGATTATGATATTCTAATATTACTCCTATGTGTACCCTAACCCTAATTGGAATACCTATTAGGCATATTGATTAATGCCATACTTCTACCATGTAGATGATGGAACAATAAATGCTAAGGAAAAAGACGTGGAACCTGAAGGGAGCCAAGCGTAGGAGCTTGGGAAGATTTAAGTTTCAATTACTCAGTTTTGATTTTAAGATGTATTTGGAGGACTTGACTAGCGTCGTAACGGTCCGTTCTCTCTCACTTATAAAAAAAATATACTTTGATTTATGCAAGTGAAAAAGGGCGGGGCGTTACAAAAACTTCTCTCCACTCCTCTTCTCTATCCCATCTCTACCTCCATACTTGAAGATTTTGAAGAACAAAGAAAGGAGAAGAAGAACTAAGGAAAAAGAGAAATATTAAAAGAAAAGAAGGAAATTGAAGAGCCAAAGAGGAGGAGCAACTCATTGAAGGAAAGATCTAGGGAGATAAGGTATGTCTAAAATTAATAAAATCAATGGGGATTAATCTAAGGAAACCATAGGTTCAGCCATGGTGTGGCCGAACCCATGGGTTCCATGTTGGTTGGAATGAATGGCCAAAAATGTTATAAGGCCATGGAGTTGGAAATCCATCCAAAGAATGGTTATGGGTTGAAACGAAACAACCATGAAATTAATCCGAATCTGTAACACCCCGATTTTTCAAAGATATCAATTTACATGAATATTGCTCATTTAAATTATGAATTAGTAGAAATGGACCTTAAATGGGCAAATTACCATAAACGGTTAAGGTATTGAGCAATGACCCAATTAAAACCCGATGGTTATGAATGGGAGTTCAATGAAGGGTAAATGGGTGAGCCATATGTAAATGGGTAAGCCATATGTAAATGGGTAAGCTACATGTAAATGGGTAAGCCACATTTAAACGGGTCAGCTACATTTAAATGGGTCATGGTGCCTATTTGGGTCAAGAAGTTCAATTGGGACCCAATGGATTGAGTTTGACTATGTTGACCATCAAGTGAGTTCAAGTTTGACTAAGGTGGGGCTAATTGAGTTGGAAATGGAATCAAACAATTGAGTTGATTCAAGTGAGTTAAATGAGTAGAATTAAATGAGTGAGTTGAGCTAAAAGAATAAATTGAGTTGAATGAGTTAGATTGGAAGTTATGGAGACCCTCATCTCAAGTGAGTCAAGTGAGAAGATGAGGGGTTGAACTTGTTCCAAAGACAAGTAAAGACATACACGTTGGTGGCATGGGAATGGTATCCCATGCATGAAACTTCAATGGAAGGTGGGCTGTTTGGTGGGAGTACACAATCTACAATAAGATAAGATTACATTGGGAACTTGGAGGGTTTCCATCTCATGATGGGGACCCAAGCACCAACGTTGGGAGATGGAAGGGGTTACTCGAGCTTAAGCCAAGTGTCCCTTAGTTATGCCAAGGGACTCCTTGATTAGACCAATATTGATGAGGGTAAGTGAGAGGGTTTTGAGGACTGATTTACAAAAGAGGTACATTACACCCCTTTGGCCGATTTTCCATCTCAAGAAAGATTGAGATTTTCATCTCTCTCCCTCTCTCAACCTACCTCCACCTTGGCCGAACCAGCCCTTGGTGATCTCATCTTGATCAAGCTCACAATCGGCTAAAGGACCAAAGGAGCAAGAAGGGAGGAAGGAAGGATCAAAGGAAAGAAGAGAGGCTAAGAAGATTGGTAAGTGCATCATAACCATTTGTTAGATGAAATGGATAAGGAAGCATGATCCGGCCATTGTATGGCTGAATCTATTAAGGGTTTAAACCATGGATATTCATGTTTAAAAGGGTAGAAAATGGATCATAGGGTTCGGCCACTTTGGATGGCCGAACCCCATGAAAGGACTTGGTAATTTTTATGGTTTTTGAGAGATAAAAACCATACCATGTTATGAAGATTTTAAAGGGTTTTAAATGGAGGCAAGGTTAATGTTTGGGTCGGCTATTGCATGGCTGGACCATATTGTTTTTATGGCTCAGTTGCTATGTATAAACCATGGAGGATAATTATTGGAAGGTTTGAAACAAGAAAACCATAGGGTTCGGCTATGTGTATGGCCGAACCCCATGGACTATTTTTATGGGTTAATTGGAGTAAGAATATGGTTAGAAATTATTAATGGTTCCATGATGTTTTAAAGGGTTTAACATAGATGGGAAAATGATGGACTTGGATGTTTATTGTTTATCAAAAAGAATGACAAAGAGGAGCACCAAAACTAAATGGGTGAGGTTCGGCCATGGTGTATGGCCGAACCCCACCAAGTGCTATGTATGGTGTTTTGTTTTAAAAGGTCTAAAAATATTCAAATGGATGGAATTATGAGAACCATTCATAGATGGATAAAGGTTTTAATGGATATAAGGAACTATAGGGTTCGGCTATGGGTATGGCCGAACCCCATAGAGTGGCAATGAAGGAGGATTAAGGGCTAGATAATTAGATGAATGGATTGGTAATTAGTCTTATGTATGAAGGATTAAAGGACCAAATTTGAGATGGTGAGGTCCGGCCATGTTGTATGGCCGAACCCCACTAAGGTGGATTTGTTATGGACATTGGTTATTAAGCAAAATTAAACATTGGTTAGGTTAGCGGCAATATTGTAAATAAGGAATGAAATGATCAAAGGACTTGAAAGAGGGGTCAAAACCAAAATAGTGAGGTTCGGCCATGTTGTATGGCCAAACCCCACCAAGGTGCATTTGGTAGAATGAGGTTTTTGAATAAGCTAATTGGATGGTATTGATCCAAAACAAAGAAAGATCAAATTCAAAGTGGGTGAGGTTCGGCCATGGGGTATGGCCGAACCCCACAAGGTGTTGTGCTTGGTTTTGGACTTAGTTAGAAATCAAATGGTATATGTATTGACTTATTGACATGAAATAAGGTAGCGAGACTTCTTGAACGATGCGCAATCACGAACAGTTGACGGTTTGAGAAGAAAGGATATTTTTAAGTGACTTTTGGGTAGGTTTCCTACCTCTTTGTAACCACATATTATACTTGCTGTTTTTATGTTGATTTTGATGAGTTATTTGTGTTAAAGTATTATGTTTCAAAGAGGTTTTGAATGCTAAGATTTTATTACATATAGCATGTACTCATTGACATCTCATGCTTGGCATGGGGTGGTGGTTATGTAACCGGAGGCCACACTCCGTCGGGGCGTCCGAAAGACCACTGTGGGGTACCTTGATGATGAGAATCCCATCAAGAGGAAACCGGAGGGTCCACACTCCGTCGGGGAGACCGAAAAACCTATGTGGTGGTACCTTGATGATGAGAATCCCATCAAGAGGAAACCGGAGGCCACACTCCGTCAGGGCGTCCGAAAAACCACTGTGGGGTACCTTGGTGATGGCTATGTATATTTGTGATGGGTGGGACTCATTACATTTGCATAGATACATAGCATTGTTTTTGTAAAGTTTTGATGATCATGTATTATTATGATATATGCACGTTTTTTTTTATAATAACCTTGTGGTAGCCCTAATCGGAACACCTACTGAGCGCGTTGTTCTAATGCCCTATTCTATCCTTAGTGGATGACATAGGAAAGGGAAAGGCCGAGGATCGCAAAAGAAACCCAGCATAGGAGCTTGGGCACTGAATGATTTTATATATGGATATTTTGTTTATGTTTGCAAGGATATGTAATAATTAGATATTGCTATGGTTTGTGATTAGTTTTGAGATGGTTATTTAATTTAAGTTATTTTGGTTATATGACTAGTACTTTGCTATCTATAATGGAGTAGTCTTAGGTTCCATTATAACCTGCAGTTAGTTTAAGTATTATTCCGCAAGATTTTTTTAGTACTATGTGTGTGGATCGGTTTTCATGGACTTAGTCCATGCACACATAGGTTTGGCCAGTTAAGGGTCGGACTTTAGAAGTCCGGACTTAGCTCGCGTCGTGATACTCCGCTCTTATCACTTGTTTATTTATAGAAAAAAAAAAAAATAGACTCTGATTTTAGAGTGAAAAAGGGCGGGGTGTTATAGGATCATCATGGATTCGACCAAGATATGGTAAAATCCATAAGTCTAACATTTTAAGGGTTTTGATGAATCATTGTTAAGAACTTGTAAGAGGGAGGAATAATTAAACATAAGGGATCATAGGTTCGGCCATAATAAATGGCCGAACCCATGCTATGATTATGATTGGATGGATGGATTAAAAAACAATAAGAAAATGCCTAAGGTAAAAAGATATTGAAAACCATCAAGAGATGGGAAACGTTGTAAAGGAACATGTGAGGATCAAAAGGATGAAAAGCAACCATGATGGTTCGGCCATGTTGTATAGCCGAACCCTAACCTTGGCTAGGGGGTAGGAAATATATTGAGTAAGTATTGAAGATGGAATCCATGTTTAAACGTGATTAAAGATGGATGTCAAAGAGAAAATAATCAAAGAACAAGGCTCGGCCTCTTGCATGGCCGAACCTTTTTTTTTTTTGGGACCATTTAAGGACTATGAGTAAATGCGTTGAGAAATGAACATGGAACTTAGATGGAAATAGAGATGATGAAATTAAAATGGAAAATCAAACTAATATATATGTTTGAATTTGATGAGGTAAAGAGGCTCACAAAGGGATCGCGATTCGTTTCACACGACCGTTAGCGTTGTCCTTGCAAGACAAGAAATGATAATATATCGGACATTGGTAGGATTCCTACCTCATTGAGAACACTATGAAGTATAATTTGACACTTGTTTTATTCAAAATATGATGAATACATTGGCTAAATAAATTGTATATGATTATGAGGTGATTTTCAATGATATGGTGTATTTTAAATGAAATGGCATTCTTGCATACATTACCTCATGCATGGCATATAAGGGAACACATATGACCAACAAGCCAAGTTCTGAGCGGTCCGGACAAGACTTGGGCTTGAGATTAGCTTATATGCTATATATACCGTTGAGAATTGACCGTGTACGGTTGAAAGAAAAGTACGGCGTAATTGGGCCAAAGAGCTCCTGGGTACTTAGTCCTGAAACCTTATGCAGAGGGAGGAGCCCACACTCCATCGGCAATCCCGGTTAATTTGTGGATGGGTACACAGTGTCCTGGTGGTTGCCACCTCAAACACTATGGACATAATTGGCCAAGGAAATCTTTGATTGATTTACGATGTGATTGGGTGTGGACATTGGGTGGGATTTCATTTGGCATTGACATCCATGACATGACACTTACGTTAGCATGATTATGATATGGACGTCATGCATTGTTTTATTAGTTACAAGATGTTTTTACAAATATGCCATTAATAATATATAAACCCTTGATTTATGATATTCTAATATTACTCATGTGTGTACCCTAACCCTAATTAGAATACCTACTGAGCATGTTGACTAATGCCCTATTTCTACCCTATAGATGTTGAAACGGGTAATGCTAAGGAAAAGGACGTAGAACCGGAAGGGAGCCAAGCATGACGGAAAAAGGATTAGTAGGAGCTTCAAAGATTGAAGTTTAATTTTCTTAGTATTGATTTCAATGATGTATTCAGAGGACTTGCATTTTGGGTTGTAATAATTTAGACTATTTGGGACACTTTAGAAATTATTTACTATGGTTTGATAATTTTTAGTTTTATTTAAATTTTATGGTGATTGGCTTTCCTTGCCTACCGATATTAAGAAAATGAATAGTATCTTATTCATATAAATTATTCCACAAGCAATAAGATAAGTGTGTGTAAATATTTTAGTGGACTTAGTCCTCGCACACGTAATAGTGACCAATCAAGGGTTGGGTTTTGGAAACTTGGACTTGACTCGCGTCATAACGGCCTGTCCTTTCTCACTTATTAAAATATATATATATATACATATATACTCTGATTTATGCAAGTGAAAAAGGGCGGGGTGTTACAGTTTGTATCAGAGCGAAACCTGAAGTTTTGAGTCTCACAAAGTAAGACTAATACGGCATCATGTCTCATTGACAGATAAGAATCCCAACTGACCGACACCTCGGAGTCCGCTGTACGGGGGCCGGATTAATTTAATTTGATGAGAATCAGACTGTAAGCATTCAATCTGAGAACAACCTTGATGTGAAAAACAATAGCAAGGGAAGGACAATCACTATAAATTGTAGAATTTTCAAACATAGTGAAATAGGTCGTTTAGTCCCCCCCCCCATTCCTTCCTCCCCCGAACAAAAAACAATATATAATACTTAAGAGATTTCCAAACAACAAACATCATGTGATTTCCCAAAACAAGAAACATTATATGATTTTCCAAACAAGAAAAATTACATGATTTCCCCAAAATAAGGAACACTATATGATACTTTGGAAATTTCCCAAAATGAGAAATACTATAGGAAATTTCCCCAAATGAGAAATACTATACTTTGGAAATTTTCCCAAATAAGAGATACAATACTTGGGAAATTTCCCCCAAATGAGAAATAATATGTGATATCTAGGAAATTTTCCCAAAACAAGAAATACAAGATGTCACTTAGGCAATTTCCCCAAGTAAGGAACACAAAGTGATATATAGGAGAACTAGACAGAACTTCTTCCCTCCCTGTGATTATTTGATCAAGTATAACTTCAAAGTATTTGAACACAAATCCTTAGGAGAAAAACTAAGTCAACTAATATTTCGATGGCTTAGGAAAATGCCTCCACGAAGAAGAAATACCCAATCGAACCCGAATCAAGAAGAGGGAGAGGACAGTGTGAATATTCTTGTGGTACCTCCTGAGCTACAGAGCCTAGTGCAGACAGTAGTCACCTGCACTCTACAGCAACATCAGAACGACAACGGAGGCACTACTTCCAATGAATCCTAAGACCAAACAATGGTCAGAGATTTCCAACAGCAGCGTCCCCCTTATTTCAGAGGGAAGGAGGGACTCGTAGGAGCAGAGAATTGCATTGAGAATATCATGACGATCTTGAAGCTACTTAAGATCACCAATGATCAAGACCGAATATTGCTGGCTACCTCACAACTGGTAGACGATCTAGGCAAATGGTGGAAGGTCATAGAACAACAATAAGTGCAGACCCCAGCGACGAATAGAACAGAGATGACTTGGGACCAGTTCACTGGGCTGTTTTTGGACCATTACATTCCTGAGGAGGAGAAGAAGCGCTAGACACAGGCATTCATAACTTTGGTCCAGGGCCCCATCACTGTCGCAGAGTACTATCAAGAATTCCTCTGTCTATCATGCTATGCTCTATACATGGTGGACACGGAATATAAGAAGGCCCGAAAGTTTGAGCGGGCCTGCAACCTAGCATCAGAGCCAAAATCACTATTTTCAAATCAACTACTTTGGCAGAGGTGGTAAGTCGAGCCAGCTTAGCCAAACAAGAGCTAATGTAGACAACCAGATTTGTGGAGAACAAACAAAGCCAGAGCAGGGGAAATTCTTTCCGCCCTCGCAAGAAATTCAAACCCAACTCTGGGAAACCCTCAGCCTCCACTGGTGGTTTTCGTCCCAGCCAACCCTCCACATCAGGACCAGTCTCTTAGTCTCCTTGAGGTGTTATCGTTTGTTATCAGTGTGGCCAGCAGGGCCATATCAAGAGGGAGTGTCCACAGAACAACAGACCTTCTTACTTCAGGGGTTATTTTCTTCCCCCAGCTCGGCCAGCTCAGTCGCAAGCGTCTGGGGCACACAACCAGACAGGACGGGCACCCATTCTAGCAGGATTTGGGGGGCTGTATACTTTAGTTCCTCTTTCAGAGATGGTGGATCACTCAGTGATTCAAGGTATGACAGTAGTTGGTAGTTCTTATGCTATTGCGTTATTTGATTCAGGATCATCCCACTCCTTTATATTTGCTACCTTCATATCTGCTACTAGTATCTTAGTACAACAGCGATCCACTGGACTCACTATTGTATCCCCTGTTGGAGACACATCACTGGGTCTAATCTGCACCTCCGTGGGCGTTGAACTTGCTGAGGTCAGATTTCAATTCAACTATTTGTTATTGGAGATGACAGAATACGACATCATACTTGGCATGGACTGGTTGGCTACCTTTCAGGCCGGCATTGACTATCACCTTCGTAAAGTGATATTCTGGTCACCCAAGGGAAAACAATTTATAGTACATGCCAACAGACAAAGCATTCCTATGAGCAGGAGATTACATGAAGAAATAAACCATCTCATACTAAACAGTATTAGACTAGACATGGCACCGGTGGCTGAACTACCTGCGGTAGTGAAAGACTACGCAGAGGTATTCCCGACAGAACTCCCTGGTTTGCCTTCAAAAAGGACATTGACGTCGAGATTCAGCTCTATCCTGGCACTACTCCTGTATCAAGTGAGTCAAACGCCTGAAGGCAGATTCACCCACCTGCCACCCTCCATGTGTCACCTCATGCAATAAATGCATGAGGAAACTTTACACCTACCACCCATTCGTATTTGATGTGTTGGTGTCACCGATGGGTCGACGGACTCATAACTCGACATGTCGACAAAGTTGACGTGTCGAGAGTATCCAGTATCTTAAATCGGATTCGGACAACCACCTCTTCTCTCTTGACACCTCATGCATTAAATGCATGAGGCGGTCTTACACACCACCATCTCCCTTCTTTTGATTTAGGGCAATTGGGAGAGAGAGAGGAAAGAAAAAAAAAAAAGAAAGGAAGGGAGGAAGAGAAAAGAGAGAGAAGAAGAGAGGAAGAGAGAAAGAGAAGAAGGAGGGAGGCTTCTCCTGTCCCTCTCCATTTTCGATGGTGCACCCCCTCATCTCACCCATATCTTCACCTACCTCAAAAAGGGAAGAAGAAAACAAAGCCTCATCTCTTCCCCATCTCCATTTTGAAGCTCAAAAGGAGAAAAAGAACAAAGAAGGGAGAAGACCCGAGATCGGAGCACAACAACCTCTCACCAACGATATCTCTGGATCTATAGCCGTATGTTGTTGTATTTATGATTTGGAATAAAGAAAACAAATCTAAAAGTGATATAGATATGAATGTGGTTAGGACATACCCAAAAGGAAGAACATGCACTGGTTTTGGGAATTTTCAGGTCGACACGTCGGTATGTCGACAGGTTGAAAATACACACACAACCAACCAAAGAATAAAAGAAATGTGATTTCTGACCAACCAAACCCAGGCCGACATATCAACTATGTGCACTCTCAACGTATCGACACCCCAAGTATATCGATCTGAGAGGGATGAGAAAATATAGATTAATCAGACCAAACTTGGGTCGACATGTCGTGGCACCGACGTGTCGACTTTCTACACCTTCGATATGTAGACCATGTCGACACCATTGATCTAGGACCAACGAATGAAAATTGCGAACTAAAATTAGGCCGACATGTCGACTGTGTCAACGTGTATAGCGAACCTGGTCAATACATTGACGGGGACTATAGCATCGACCTGAGAACAGACAAAAAATACAGACTTGTGCAGACAGAACCCATGTCAACCCATCGAGGTCATTGATGTGTCATGTATGCCCAGGTCAACCCATCGAGTTAGCCGATGTTGATGTGAAAATTGTGCAAAGTTTTAAATTTATAATCTCGTAAGCGTACGAACAAATTGAATAGTATAGCATATGAGTGCGAGTTCGAATCCACAGGAAATCTCAAAATATATGTTTAAATTAAATTAGCATCTTTAAATGATATAATCTTAAGAAATCTAATACATGGAATTACAATTTTAATTTAGATCACAGAAAGTCAAAGTTAACACCATTATTATCCAACTTATAAATTTAACAAGTCAAGGATCAAAGCCTTCTTCTTTTTATTAAATTGGTGACACAAGAATAATGGTTGTCTCATCTTAATTTAAAATCACATGTTTTAAGACCACAATATCATACCTCCAGCCTTAGTTAGAGAATCTTGAGAGAGAGAGTTTGAATACAAACATTTAAAGAATATAATACATGAAAATAAATTGAATACAACAAACAGACAAAGGAACTAATGTAACTAAAAGACTGGAAACAAAATTGCGGGTAAAGTAAATGACATAATTTAAAAGTGCAGAATGTAAAGGGTGGCTATGGAATTCTTCTCTCATCGTCCAAAATAAATAAATAAATAAGAGATCTACATCTGAAATTCAACGCATAGAATTCAAAATCAATGCAAGCCATTTAATTAAAATCTATAATCTTTAATCTAATTAAAGTCTAGTTCTTAGATTTAACATGTATAACCTAAGTACTTTAATTATATAAAGAATACAAATTAAATTTAAAATAAAACATAAAGAAATCTTGAATAATCGGACTTTTCAGGGTTCTAGAATGGACATCTCTTATTTATTTCATAAAAGAAATATATACAAGATATGGAAAAACAATTAAAAAGACAACTAAAAATCTAATTTACAATGATATCTCACTTGTGAAATTCGCATGAAGCTCTGTCTTCTGTTCTTCACAGTGTGTTCTCCAATTTCAGGTCCTTTTGAGCTCCTGGTCAAATTCGAATTCACTATTGGATTGGTTCTCTATTTATATGCTCAAGGAATGAATGGATGATTGGGATTAAATCTAGGTTTAATTTGTGAATTAATGGCTTGGATTGGATCTCATTAGAAGTGGATGGAGAAGATTTAAGATGAGAAATTAGGGCTTCAATAGGGTATACACGAATTTAAGGTGGATTGGCTTGGTGGCTAAGCAATGGTGGAGAAAAGATTGGGATTTAGGATTAGTTTGGAAAGTAGAGTGCAAATCCCATGTTTTCTACACATCTACCATCTTGCAGCTCCATTTTGACCCAGTAAACGCCCGAATAATAAAATTTTGTAAACTACAAAGTTGTATCTCTTGAGGTCTTTTTTCCAACACAATAGAATCAATGCAATCGGATATCGAAGTGCGAAGTTATAGTCAAAATACCAAAGATGCATCAAAACTTGTCTTCCAAACCCCATTTTTTCCTCCATTTCTTCCTCCACAAGGCTTCACACAAAATTGACAAGTGTACTCCTTTCCTTGGGTGAATTTTGTTGTGTATTTTAGGGTTTCAATGAGATGCAATGCACTGATGAATCAATGGATTAGATTAAAAGATGAGATGCATAAATGGATGAGATGATAGAGATGACATGGCTTAGGGTTACATGTGATATGAGCATGAGGTGGAATGGAATATGCAAAAATCGTGTGAATGAGATGATGAGGTGTAGGTGATGTGACATGAACCTAGATGGGACTTTGGATTTATTCTTAATCGTAAGGTTTTTATGAATGAATGGCTTGGATTACTTTGGGTTAAGATCTAATGGCACTAAGGTTAATTGGATGAAATAAAATATAGGAATGATGTGGTACCTAATGTAGGGTTATGATTTAAAGGTTGATCAAGAGATATGATGAGATGAATAGCCTAGATCTAAGATGATTTATGTATGTAATGGATATGGGATGGAGGCTCTAGGGTTTACCTAAAATGTATGTATGAAATGGATGGTTGTGATGAAATGTCCTAAATCTAATGGATTTAATGAGTGATGGTTGATCTAAATGGATGGATGATGAAATGATGTATGGATGGTTATGGTCCTAAAGTTAATCTAGATGATGGATAGGTTGGATGACCTAGATCTAATGTCATGAATGTATGGGCTGGACTTGATATGTGGCTCTAGGTTTTGACCTAATTTTGATGCATGACATGAATGGTTAGGATTTAAGATGGAGATTGGATGGTGTGGATTGATAAGGAAATGGACGAAGCTTGGGCGTGTCACTGGGTTATGGACTTGGGTTTTGGACCTATAAATGAGCACATGGGCCTTTAGTGGACCTTGGACTTGAGCTTGAGGACTTGAGCCTTTGTTAGACTTTGGAGTGCACATTGGCCTGGCCCACCTGTGATATGCTCATGGAATGCCAGTGGCCTAGCCCAATGATAACTTGTGGAGCTTAGCTTGGCCCAATTAAAGTGGATCTCTGGCCCATTAATCTTGAATTTCAGCCTTTGCCTCTTGAATTGTAGGTTTTCTCTTCCAGAATTTAATAATTAACTTCACCACTTTAAAATCTAGAATATTGATTTAATCTCGACTCTCATAGGTGCATCTAGACTAACCAAGTACATGAAAATCCTAAAAGTGGAGTGAAATTAATCATAAAAATTCCAGATCTTCTATTTTAGGCTCAAAACTTGCAATTATCCACTGACTTAGCTTGATTTTCTGAATTCTCTATTTTTATTCTACAAAACTAGAAAATAACATTAAATGCATTAATATACAATATGAGAGCTAACCAGTCCAATAATCAAGGGTAAAAATGTAATATTTCAGTGCTCAACAGCCAACGTGTCGACAATGTCAAGGTCAACATGTCGACCCATCGACCTGAACCTTGGGAAGTTTTACAAAGGTAATACAATTCACTTCAATCACCTATGGGGATTATGTAGACTCCCCTAAGCTATACCAAGTGAACATTTAAGCCTTAATCAAGGCCTTTAGTGATTGAATTATTAGAAATTACAAGTTAATGACATGAATGTGATGATTTGAAACATGTGTACGAACGAAGGAAGCAAAGGTAGTCCTGATACCGTCCGAGCGACGTCACGAGTCAATCCTTCTAGCTGATCACCTTCGATCAAGGAGGTTTTCCTACATTGTTGAAGCACTATAGTTGTGAATTAAACACCTTGATTATTAACATGATTTGATTTCTTATAAAAATCATGAGATTTCAATTATGAAAATGATGTTAGTGCTATGAGTTTTGAGACATTTTGGGTAAATGATATCTTGTTTATATTTTGAAAAGATTTGAGATTTATGAACCATATGAGATGATTGAAAATGTATGATGCACGGACTTTAGCATTCATTTGCATTCATGTACCTCATGCACATGGCATGGGATGGGATTGGCATTTGGTGAACCAAGTGTCTGAATGGTCCGGACAAACATTGGTGTCGCAATAAGTGATGTGGTAATGGTATTTGATGAACCCAGTGTCTTAATTGTCCAGATAGACAGGGGTATCGAAGTGATTGGTATGGTAATGGTATTTGACGAACCAAGTATTTGAATAGTCCGGACAGACATTGGTATCGTAGTATTTGTTTGATGAGCCAAAGCGCTGGATTGTCCGAACAACCTTTGATGTTATGACCAAAAGTCTGAATAGTCCGGACAGACTTTGGTAGGGTGAATAGTAATGATATGAAGGCAACACTGCACCGGTGATTTCAGTTAAATTGTTGGTTGTATATTATGGGCCATGAAAGGGCATATATAATTCATGGCACCCATGACATATTGCACCATGATAAACATTGACATGAATTGAATATGAGGCTTTCTAATATGAAGATTATTTGAGAAAGCATGAGATTTTCTAGAATAAAATCCTTTGAGAAAGGTACTGAGCATGATTTCGAATATGAGGTTTCTCTCATGAAAAGAAGTATGATTTGAATGTGAAATTCGATATTTTAATATAAATGAGAATTGAGAAACCTATGATGTTGATAATATGTAACGTTTTTAATCATGAGAATATATGTATATATATTATTTTGGTATGACACTTTAATGCACTTATCTTGATTGGAATTCCTACTGGGCGCATTGACTAAGCCCATACTTTCCCCCCTTTAGATGTGTAACACCCCGTCCTTTTCACTCTAATTTTCAGAGTTTATTTATTTATTTATTTTAAATATAATAATCATGTGATCGGGGCGAAGTGTCACGACGCGAGTTAAGTTCGGATCTCTAAATCCGACCCTTAACTGGCCAAGCCCATGTGCGTATCAGTTTTATGGACTTAGTTCATACGCACATGGGCTTGGCCAGTTAAGGGTGGGATTTAGAGATCCGAACTTAACTCGCGTCTTGACACTTCGCCCCGATCACATGATTATTATATTTTTTAAAAAAAATAAACTCTGAAAATTAGAGTGAAAAGGGCGGGGTGTTACAGTTGGTATCAGAGCGAAACGGGAAGTTGAATCTTCCGAAGTAAGATTAAGACGATTTCATGTCTCACTGATGGATAAGAATCCCAACTGACCGACTCTTCGGAGTCCGCTGACTGGGGGCCGGATTAATTTACTTCGTGGACTCAGACTGAACAAATCAATCTGAGAACAACAGTGAAAGATAGCAAAAGTACAGTATTATAATTGATCTATCAAACGTAGCACAATAGGTTATACATCCCCCAATACTCCCCAATTGAGAAAAACAAACATAGGGAATTTAGAGACTCTCCCCTCAAAAACAAATAGAAAGCCAAGTTTGCTTATTTGGAAATCTCCCCAAAATTGTGAAAAATACAAACTGTACGAGGAAACTAAGTCAATAATGTTTTGATGACTTAGGGAAATGGCTCCAAAGAAAAGGATCCCTCAGCACCAGAAAGGGAAGGAAAAGGTGTTGCAAATCACGCAACATGAGAAAGTGTTATCACAATACGAAAAATCTGTGCATGAGAAGGAGCCGTCTATACATGAGAAAGAGGTAACCCAACCTGATGAGGATCGATCTGTTCATGAAAAGTTGCACAATGGGGAAGAATCACAACACTCTTAGAGGGAAGAAAAGGGGAGTGAGAATGCATCACGGAAGGAGGGAGAAGGGAACAGTGGTGTACATATACCACATGTGCCGCCTGAGCTTCAGGGCTTAGTCCAAGCAGTGGTAACCTCTGTACTCCAGCAACATATGAATGGGAGTGAAAGTTCTAGGGATGCCAGTGACCGGAGTATGGCACGAGAATTTCAACAACAGCGTCCTCCCTACTTCAAAGGGAAGGAAGGGGCTGTCGGAGCCGAGCATTGGCTGAAGAAGATCACTTAGATCTTAAAATTACTTAAGATCTCGAGTCATGCTGACAGGATTCTATTGGCTACTTCACAATTGATAGAAGATGCCGGTAAATGGTGGGAGGTGGTGGAGAAGCAGAGGGCACTCATACCAATTAGGGAGAGAACGACCATGACATGGAATGAGTTTTCAGCAACCTTTCTGGAACACTACTTTTCGGAGGAGGAGAAGGAGCGACAGACGGAACTTTTTCTGTCCTTGGTACAGGGCTCTATGACGGTGGCAGAGTATCACCGTGAATTTCTCAGTTTATCTATTTATGCATTCTATATGGTGGACACAGAACTTCGCAAGGCAAGAAAGTTTGAGAGGGGTCTACGGCCAAACATCAGGGCCAAAGTGACCATATTTAAGTGCACCACATTGGCTGAGGTGGTCAGCAAGGCCACAATAGCAGAACAGGAGTTGAATGCAATGGTGCGGTTTGACAACCGCCGAAATCCAAGTGGGAGGGGTGGGTTCCAGCCCAACAAGAGGTTCCGTCCGAACTTCAGTAGACCCTCACCATCTACAGGGTCCACGGGGGGCTTTCGTCCCAATCAGCCCTCCCCATCTGCATCAGTCACCCAGTCATTCAGAGGGGTGAACAACTGTTTCCACTGTGATCAGCCGGGTCACTTCAAGAGAGACTGTCCAAAGCTCAATAAGCTCTCATATTCCAGAGGATCTTTCTGTCCACCAGCTAGGCCAGCTAACTCCCGAGGAGGCAGGACTTATAATCAGGCGGGACGGGCGCCTAATCCTACCGGATTTGGACGACTATTTGCTCTGGAACCTCCTGAGGATGTGGATCATTCTGTGATTCAAGGTATGGCCCTTGTCAATAGTTCTTATGCTTATACGTTGTTTGATTCTGGAGCATCGCACTCTTTTATATCTGCATCCTTTATAACTGCTACTGGAACACTAGTTCAAAAGCTGTCCACCACACTCACAGTAGTATCCCCTGTCGGAGACACGTCTTTGGGACTCATATGCACGGCCATAAATACAGAACTCGCTGGACTCAGATTTGAGTTCAATTATCTAGTACTCGACATGACTGAGTACGATATTATATTTGGCATGGACTGGTTGGCTGGTTATGAAGCCAATATTGATTGTTATCGCCGAAGAGTGACATTTTGGTCACCCGAGGGAAAGCAGTATACAGTCCGTGCCGACAAGCAAAGCAGACTGCAGGAAGGGTTGCATCATGTGGTGTTGAACAATATTGTCATCAACAAAGCACCAGTCACTGAACTTCCAGCAATTGTGAAAGAATTTGTTGATGTCTTTCCAAAAGAACTCCCTGGTATACCACCTATGAGGGAGCTCAATTTTGAGATCAAGCTGTATCCTGGTACCTCACCAGTGTCTCTACCCCATTATCGGATGGCACCAGCAGAAATGTCCAAGTTGAAGAAGCAGCTTGATGAATTACTCAGACTAGGTTGCATTCGGAACACCACATCGTCATGGGGAGCTCCAGTGTTGTTCGTGAAAAAGAAGGATGGTTCACTCAGAATGTGTGTGGACTACCGGAAGTTGAATCAACTAATTGTCCGGAACAAGTATCCTCTACCCAGGATCGATGATTTATTCGATCAGTTGAGGGGATCCAGTCACTTTTCCAAGATTGAGCTAATGTCCGATTATCATCAAATCCGGGTCAGGGAGGAAGATATCGAGAAGACAGCTTTCAGAACACGGTATGGACTATTTGAATTTGTAGTCATGCCATTTGGGCTTACCAACGCACCGGCTGTGTTCATGGACTTAATGAACAGAATCTTCCGTCCATATCTAGATCGGTTTGTTATAGTGTTCATTGACGATATCCTGATCTATTCCAAGAGTCAGGAGGATCATGCTGAGCATCTACGAATAGTATTGAACACCTTGAGACAGAACCAGTTGTATGCCAAAGCGAGCAAATGCGAATTTTGGCTACCTGAGGTCAAATTCTTGGGGCATGTTATAACAGCAGATGGTATAGCCGTTGATCCGGCTAAGGTGGCAGCAGTAAGTGAGTGGAAAGCACCAAAGAATGTCACTGAAATCCGTAGCTTTCTAGGTTTGGCTGGATATTATAGGAAGTTTATCATGGACTTCTCCAAAATTGCATCCCCATTGACTCGACTCACTCAGAAAGGAGTCAAATATGGATGGTCAGAGTTGTGCAATCAGAGATTTGAGGAGCTGAAAGAGAGACATACAACTGCTCCTATTTTAGTTTTGCCGGAAAGAGGCAAATGTTATGAAGTACAATGTGATGCATCAGGAGAGGGACTGGGATGTTCACTCATGCAACGTGATCGGTGGTGGCATATGGTTCAAGACAACTAAAGATACATGAACGCCTCTACCCCACACATGATCTGGAATTAGCTACGGTGGTCTTCGCTTTCAAAAGCTGGAGACACTATCTATATGGTGGGAAGTTTGAAGTATTTTCAGATCACAAGAGATTGAAGTATTTATTTGATCAGAAAGAGCTCAATCCGAGGCAGCGCAGATGGATGGAATATCTGGCGGACTATGAATTTGCGCTCCGATATCATCCTTGAAAGGCCAACAAAGTGGCGGATGCTCTCAGCCGCATGTCTCATGCATCAGTGGCATGTTTGATCAGGACTGAATGGGAGATGTTGAATTCCATTCGTGAGTTTAATCTATACATCACAAACCATGGGAGTATGTACAATTTGATCATACGATCCAACATGGTTACAAAGATTGAATAGGAGCAGCGAACAGATCCGGAAATGGCAGAGACATGGGCCAAGATGTCTATTGGCGAGGTTGTACCGGATTGGGAATTACGACCAGGATAGGGTCTTATGTTCCGGGGTAGAATTTATGTGCCAAGAAGCTACAGAAAAGAATTACTGATAGAGGCACATCAGAGTAAGCTGTCCATTCATCCGGGTAGCACAAAAATGTATCATGACTTAAAAAGACATTATTGGGGGCATGGACTCAAGAAGGATGTTGCAGAGTTTGTGGCTCATTGTTTAACTTGTCAGCAGGTTAAGACGAAACATCAGAAGCCACCAGGGTTACTCAAACCCTTAGCAGTGCCGGAATGGAAATGGGAGCACATTTCCATGGACTTTGTGACGGGGTTGTCGAGGTCCTCGAAGGGCAATGACGCTATATGGGTCGTGGTAGATCGACTGACCAAATCCGCGCAGTTTATTCCTATCAAGATGTCGGATTCATCAGAGACATTGGGTCGGAGATATATTAAAGACATCATCAGATTACATGGTATCCCACGGACTATAGTGTCTGATAGAGATGGTCGATTCACCGGCAGGGTATGGCAGAGCATGCAGTCGGCCATGGGGACCGATCTACTTATTAGCACAACATTCCATTCACAGACCGATGGACAATCGGAAAGAACAATACAAACGTTGGAGGACATGTTGAGGGCGTGCATGCTAGACTTCAAAGGTGGATGGGAGGATCATTTGCCATTGGTGGAGTTTTCTTATAACAATAGCTACCAAGTAAGCCTCCAGATGGCACCATTCGAAGCTTTGTATGGTAGACCATGCAGGTCACCAGTGTGCTGGACCGAGGTCGGCGAACCTGCACTGATAGGACCCGAGTTGGTTGCAGAAACTACTGCATAGATCCAGTTAATACGTCAACATTTGTTGACCGCACAGAGTCTGCAAAAGAGCTATGCTGATAAAAGGAGGAGGTTTCTCGAATTTGAAGTAGGAGACATGGTATTCTTGAAGGTCTCGCCACGAAAAGGGCACATGAGATTTGGGAAGAAAGGAAAATTGTCGCCAAGATATGTGGGACCGTTTTCAATTATCAGAAGGATGGGAGATGTAGCCTATCAGTTGGCACTTCCTTCGCAATTGGCGTCTCTACATGATGTATTCCATGTGTCGATGCTGAGGAAGTACAACCCTGATCCGTCTTATGTTTTGAATGTGCAAGATATAGATGTGCAAAGCGACGTCACTTATGTCGAGAAGCAGGTCAGAATATTGGAGAGTGAGCAAAGGGTGTTCCGTAACCGAGCGATTCAGTTCGTCAAGGTGGTATGGGATCGACATGGTGTTGAGGAAGCCACTTGGGAATTGGAATCGGAGATGAGAACATCTCACCCTGAATTGTTTGTATGATTTACTTTGAAATCCTACTTCGTTCGATTTTCGGGACTAAAATTATAAAAAGAGTATTGTATTGTAACACCCTGGAATTTCAAAGTTATCATTTTATATGAATTTATTCATATTTACAGAATTGCCATTGTGATATATTTGAGTTGAATTTAAATGGATCAGTGGTTCAAATAAGACCCAATGGTTAGTAGTTTTAATTATAAAACAAATAAATGGATAAGATGAACTTAAACGGGTCAAGAATCATATTTGGGTCAAATTTTGTTAAATGGGTCAAAATGGCTAAATGGGACCCAATGGGTCGAAATGAGCATGACTAATCATGAGTGAGCTCAAAGCTTAATTGGTTTAAGTTTATTAAATATTTGAGTTGGGTTTGAGTTGAAATGAATGATAGGTTTAGTGGAGTTGAATTTATTAGTTAAGTTAAATTAAATGAATGAGTTAGGTTGGGTGAGTTGAATAAATAAGTTGGATGAATATGTATTTTTTTTAAGTGAGTGAGATGTAGAGATAGAAGGTTTGTAGGTTGTTTCAAATTCAAAACACTAAGAATCGTTGGCTGCATGGGAAACTTTTATGCATGTAACTCCCACTCAAGTTAAGAATGAAAATGACGTTACATGGGAGTTACTTGGGTGAGAGTTGAGTTTTCAAATCATTATGCACGTTGGAGATGGTATAGGATTTATGCCATGCTTGAGTCTTCAAAAGACAGCCAATACATGGATTGATGGTTCATGCATGTAACTCCAAGGGTGGAAAATAAAATGGGTAGCTGATTGGAGGAGTTACACACAATAGATTATGGCATTCCAAATTCAAATTAGATACTAAACCAATGGGAGTCACAAAGTGTGTTCACACTTGGAAGAGGGGAGTTTTTATTCCAATGATAGAACTCCCACATGGGACGTTGATGAGGGCCAAATGGGGCTGATTGGAGCTGCTGTTTGTGGAGTTACACTTGAGAGTGGTGGCTGTTACATAAGCCAAAATTTAGAGGCAACCCACAAGGGATGGTGCAGCACATGGGAGTTACATTTCAAAATGAAACTCCCATGTGAGACCTTAAAGAGAGGGGAGGTTACATTAGTCCAACCACAAGAGACGTTGGTTGCTTGGGGTGTTTCATTTCATAGATGAAACCCCCAAGTAACATAAAGAAGTTTGATTAAAGTGAGGGAGTTACACAAGGGTAACCTTGGACTGTTTTTGATCAAACAAGGGATTTTCATTTTACTCTCTCTATCTCTCTTTCTTTCTTGGACTGTATTATCATCTCCCAAACACCAAGAACAGCAGTTGATCATGAATTTGTAATCAGTCTTGGGTTGTTTTCTTTCACCAAATCAAGAGCACACATTGAGCAAAGGAGGGGGGAATCAAGGTTTCTCATCTAAAAGCCAATATTCTATCTATCTCTCTTTGCTGTACTTGATTTTTCCAAACACCTAGAGCAGCAGCTGGTTGTTTAAATCAGTCCCTGACCATCAAGGAATCAAGAAGAAGGAGAGGCTAAGAAAGGGAAAGGAACAAGCCGGAGGGAAGATCAATTAGAGGAGTCGCGGAAACGGTAGGTTTTTCGATAAATAATTTTTAAATCATGATCCGGCCATTAGATGGCCGAATCTAACAAAGGTTAGATATTGGTTGGAAGTGCATGATTAAGATTAAAAAATGGATTATAGGGTTCGGCCATATGGGATGGCCGAACCCCATGAAAAGATTGGGTTAAATTGGATGGTCTTTTGAACCAAAATCATGGGCTGTTTTTGGATGCTAAATTAGATTGATTACATGCCTTGAAAAGTTTTAAAATTATGGTTTTAAGTGTTGTGTGTTGGGCTATGGATTGGCCGAACACATCAAGGAAATTAATCTAGAATTATGATGTTAAAATGACAAAATATGGACCATAGGGTTCGGCCCCATTGGATGGCCGAACCCCATGGAAAAACTTGGTGATTCTTAATGGACTTTGAGGGATAAAATCCATATTAGTTAATGAAGATTTTAAAGGATTTAAAATGAAGATAAGCTTACTGTTTTTAGGTAACTATGGCTTGGCTGAACCATACTAATGCTATGGTTAAATGATGGATTAAAACCATGGACAAAGGTTGGAATAATTACACCAAGAGAACCATAGGGTTCGGCCATATGTATGGCCGAACCCCATGGACTGTTTTGTGGATTTTTGGATTGAGTTTTACAAAATAGAAATCATACAAGGTGATGGACTTATTGGATGGTTTTGAAGGGTAAAAGCATGGTAACATTATACAGTTAGCCTATGTCAAAATGAGACCCAAAAACATGTTTTAGAGGACCAAAACATGGACATAGGGTTCGGCTACCTTGGATGGCCGAACCCCATGTAAGTATTTGGTTGTTTGGTTTGGCTTTCAAGAAGATGGAAATCACATCAATTATGGACTTAGTATTAAGGTGATGATGGAATATAGGATTAAAATCTTTAGGGTGAGGCTCGGCCATGTTATGTGGCCGAACCCCACCAATTGTCATGTGATGGACTTGGTGGTTCATTCATAACAAATTTGGGCAAAATGAGATGTATGATTGAAAGGTTTATATGACTAAAATAAATGGTGAGGTTTGGCCATATTGTATGGCCAAACCCCACAAAGGTGGCTTGTTGATGGACTTTGTTGTCTAAGGAAAAAAATTAGGCAAAGGATAGTATAATGGCATTATTGTAAATAAGGAAGAAAAGGTGAAATGATCAAAAGAATGGACTTATGAGCCAAAACCTAAGGTGGTAAGATTCGGCCATGTAGTATGGCCGAACCCTACCAAGTGTCATTTGAAAAGTTTGGGATACTTAGATGGTATTAAGTAAATAAAAGATTTATCAAGGTTTAAATGGGTGAGGTTCGGCCATGGGGTATGGCCGAACCCCACAAAGTGGATTTTTGGGATTTAAATCAAATTAGAATCATATGGTCAAATGATTAACTTGCTGCCATGTACATAGGGTATTCGGATTTCTAGAACGGTGTACAAAGCCGTGATCGGAAGACGGTCCAAAGGAAGGGTCGAACAAAGTAAACTATTGTAGGTTTCCTACCTTCATTGTAACCACTATTTCATATGCTGTTTTATGTTGATTTTGATATCTTATATGATTGTAAAGTTATGTTTCTAAATGACATGTTTGCATAGACATCTCATGCATGGCATGGGATGATGGTGTTGTAACCGGAGGCCACACTCCGTCGGGGCGTCCGAACGACCACTGTGGGGTACCCTGATGATGAGAATCCCATCAGGAGGAATCCGGAGGCCACACTCCGTCGGGGCGTCCGAAAGACCACTGTGGGTTACCTTGACGATGAGAATCCCGTCAAGTGATGGCTATGTTGAATGGTGATGGGTGGGACTCATTACATGTTCATTTCATACATAGCATGTTTTTATAGAATTTTGTCACACATGTATTATTATTATACTATTTGCATGTTTTTGACTAACCATGTGGTAGCCCTATTCGGAAACACTACTGGGCGCGTTGATCTAACGCCCTATCTATATCCTTAGTGGATGATGCAGGGAAAGGGAAGAACGTGGATCGAGAAGAGGACCAAGTACGGAAACTTGGGCGATTTGAATGATTGGAATGGATTATGAATGGACTATTTTATGGACTTGATATTTGATATACTTGGACAATGTAATTTGTTAGCTAGATGTTGTGGGCATGTAATAATGTAGTTAATTAGATGCTATGGTTTGTTTTATGTTGGATGTTTTGATTAAACGATTAGTTAAGATTGATTAGTAATTTTGGAGAATAAGTTATGTACTTTGCTATCTAAGAATGGAAAATTGGATTAGTCATAGGTTCTATTATAACCTCAGTTAGATTTAGACTAAGTTAATTCCGCAAGTTATATATGTACCATGTGCGGATCAGTTTTATGGACTTAGTTCATATGCACATGAGCTTGGCCACTTAAGGGTCGGATTTAGAGATCCGAACTTAACTCGCGTCGTGACACTTTGCCCCGATCACATGATTATTATATTTAAAAAAAAAATAAACTCTGAAAATTAGAGTGAAAAGGGCGGGGTGTTACAAGATGAACATGCATATCCAAAGAATGTAGACGACATCGGACCAAGCAATGGCCGAATACAAACGTTATGGATGCACGAAAGGAGCTTGGATAGCCTAGCACATTTTGATGTTTCAGAATTTGAGAACAATGTAGTTGTAAGAATATTCAGTCTTGGGGAATGTAATATTATATTTGACTCTTAGTACTTTCATTTTGTATTTGACTTAGATTGATGTTGGGAATTTCCTTACTTTTTCTTTGAGAGATGGTTTGCTAGTCATGCAATTTAGATGTTTAAATATTTCGGAGGTTGCGCTAACACGTGCAAAGTGTCATCGTGGGCTTCTACCACGCATGTACTAGGTTAGGCCAATCGAGGGTCGGGTCTTCAGACTCGGACTCGGCTCTCGTCATGGTACTCCGTCCTTTTCTTTCTATTTCTATTTACAAATAAAAAAAATATTCTATTTTAAATGATGGAAAAGGGAGGGGCATCACAGGTAGATGGAGGGCTAAGATTGGATCAAACTTAATGGATGGGATTTAAAATGCAAAAGGCTAGGGCTACAATAGGTGTACACGAATTTAGAAGATAGATTGCTTGGGGTCTAAGCTAGCTTGGAGTGCAAGCTAGAGAAAATAGTGCAATGGAGAATAAACAGGACATGGCCGATTCTAGCATGTGTATTTTAGGGTTTTGGTCAATGCAATGCATGATATGTATGGCTAGGATTAAAAACTAAAATGCATGAATGGATGAGATTAATTAGATGACATGGAATTAATAAAATGGGATTAAATCTTAAAGATAGGAAGAAAATCGAGTGTGACATGGTGTGAAGGTCGAATGGGATTAGATGGATATTGTGTGTGCCTATTTTGGATTGGCTTGGGAGGGAAGAAAGGATCTAGATGATGCATAAATGAGGTAGATGGATGGGAGAGGAAACTTGTGAATTTCCATACGCATGGAGACTTCTATGAAAGTTCTCCCTTGGCTGCTAGAATACGATTGACCCTAGAAGATGAGGGGGGAGGGGGGGGGGGTGTGAATAGGTCAATCCCAATTCATTGATTCTTTTAAAATTCCTTGATTGATTAATTAAAGTGCAGCGGATACTTCAATCAAGTGTGTGTGTGTGTGTGTGTGTGAGAAAATGTGATTATGCAATCAAAACAAGAAATTTATTCTAACACCACAAACAAAAGGACACATGATATAGAGTGGTTCGGTTAGCCAACCTACATCCACTGTTAGGACTAGTTCAACTTGAGATATCCCCAAATTCACTAAGTGGGGACTTACACCCTCACAATTAGAGTAGAAATTCCACATCAATCAATCGGCGGAGAATTTCACCCACCATTTATAAAATAGGAATGTTACCTATTTGATTTGGCTGGGAATTCCACCCACCATGTGCGCCGAAGACGATGCTCTAGATTTTTTATAATGGTTCCAGAGCCAAGCCTCCTTAATCTACTTTTATAGAATAAAGGTTTTAAACAAATTTAAAACCAAGAAGCACTTTCCTTGTAGCTCTTTCTCGAAGATGTGTGTTTCTGAAAGATCCACCCAATGTCTGCCCGAGTTTAATCTCGACGCTCCACCTTATAGCCGTCGTTGGGCAATCACAATTTCAGGGTGACTAGGAAACTGATTCTGTCATAGTTTGTATCTTTTCTTTTCACCTCTCTCTCTCTTTCACGAACTCAATAAATAGATTGGTTGTATTTGATTCTCAGGTATAGGCACAAGAGAGTTGATCGTTCCTTAGAGTGTGTGAATTTTCTCAGTTCAAGGAAGATGATTAAATGATCACACAACTCTAATATTTATAGATGAGGTAACACAGTTTTTCAAACTGTCCAGCACCGACAAGTCGGGGGCAACAATGGGTCGGTGTTCATATTTATTACTGCTCAACCACCCGACCATTGCGCATTAAATGCACTCCCAACGGAAAAATTAATTCCCAGTCAATAGGTCGGTGCCACCGATGGGTCGACAGTCATGGCACCGAGAGGTTGGTCCATACGAGGGTCTCGATCTGGGGCAACACGATGCAGACAGAGTTTCATTTCCCGAAACTTGTCCTGCCGAGAACGACCTGGTGCCCTTTACCCAGGGGTCGGTCCTGGTGCTCTCAATCGGTCTTGAGATACCGAGATGTTCATTTTCTCGAGAGCCCACTTGAGTTAAAAGTCAATAACTCACAAGTTTTTCATCGATGAGTCGTTGACCACGATGGGTCTTTAGGTTCATCACTGAGGGATCGGTGCATACGCAACTCTCGATCAGAGGCTTACCCAGAATGACAGTTCTATGACCCAGAACCTCTGTCAATCTGGTCGACCAGTCTATGACCACTTTGGGTCGATCTTGTCTCCACCGAGGGGTCGGTGAGAATGACTGGTCGAGCTGACAGTAAACTTAATTCATATTTCCATGTTCGCTTCCAATTCACTGTCAAGCTTCCTCTCTATGCTTATTATGGCCATTACCAACATATGCAACTAAGCCTAGGGATGGTCCTCTCTAAAGTGTGGGTTCCAAGTAAAGTCATCTATAGCCACATACCTGTTTTTTCTGATTTTCATAATGATGAGCTTTAACCCGGTGGAGCATAATCTTCTTTCTTGATCACCTTGAGTTCATCAAGCTTCTAGCAAGTGCTTCTTCCCGAGTCGAATTGACAAACTTAGGGACTCGGCAAAGCCGAGGCATTAACAATCTCCCCCTTTGCCAATTTCATGACAAAACCTAAAAGTTAACCCAATTACAAACCCACCCTTATTACATCACATTTGAATACAATAATATTTGTTTACATGTACATATTCAAATGAAAACAACAAGATTATGATCTTCGCATATTCTTGTTCAGTTTGCTTCAAATCATGATTACCTGTTTTAACACAAAAGCAAGCAACACTAGAAAATCATTAGAGGGGTTAGTCCAAAACATAAATATGCATCCATGGACTAAAAAAGATTTGTATTTAAATTTCCCCATACACCATGATTTCCTATAAACCAACACTACCCATAGTTTCTACAAGCTAACAGTGTTTGGGAAGATTTTCTCCCCCAATCTTCTTGAGTTTGATTCCCCAAACTCCACGCATAGACATTCCCATGTCCATTGGCTTCTTCCAATCTTACCAATTACTCCTCTTAATTGGCTTTGATGTCTAACAACTTCTACTAATTTCTCCCCCATTTTTTCATACAATTGACAAAGGTTTAGTAGGCAAACATCGATTTTCCTTTCATTTTGAAGGAATTGGATTTCAAGCACTCCCCCATGCTTCTTGCATTTAGTGCTTCCATGAGTTCATTTTCAACACATTTAATCTTTCCATTGATCAATGCATGATTCTCATGCATTAAGCATTGATCTCCCCCACAGTACAATGCAAATTGCTATTGCATTACTATTTTTCTTTTTCTTCCCCTTTAAGAGTTGCGTTGTTTTAAAGTTGTTCTCACAATGAGGTCAAGCTAACTTACCTAGCTTCCCCTTTTGGAGTCTTCTCCCCCATTCTCCAAGATATCTTTTTCTAGCTTCTTTGACTAAACTCCTTATTGAGTCTAAAAATCTTAAATTTTTACCCTTTAATTATGATTAAGTTAGCCTTGATTTTGTATATAAAAGATATGTTTAATGGTTTTTCTAGTTTTGTATATAAAAAGACGGAAAAATAGGATTCATGCATAAAACAATGGATAATTGCTAGAAAAGAGCTTAAAATGGATAATTTTATAATTTAATCATGCGACTTTAGGGTTTTCAATGTAAATTGGATAATCTTGATCCATTTATGAGAGTCTAGATTTATTTAATATTTAGAATTTTAGTGGTATTGATTAAATTATTTAATTTTCAAAGTCTGCAATTAAAAGGCCAAGAGTTGAAATCAAGATCCATGGGTTAGAGATCCACTGCAATTGGGCCAAGCTTTACTTCAAATTCCAAGACATTGGGCCAGGCCAAGCACTTCAGGCGCATTTCCCAATGTGGGCCAGGCCAAAGTTAATTCAATCCAAGGAAGCTTAAGTCAAAGTCTTCAATTCAAGTCCAAGTCCAACTTAAAGATCAAATGCTTGAGGTTCAAATCCAAGTTTACCAACCCTAAGCCCAAAATCATTTTAGGTCCAAACCCAATAGCCCATTTCCATGACCCATTTTACCCAACCAATCTTAACCATCTAATTTCGAATCTCCCATCCACACCATTCATTAACCCAATCAACCAATCCAAACCATTCACTTCGTGCATCTCATTTATCCCATGCATTTCATATCATCAAACCCTAGATCCACTTAGTCAACCCAATCCATTTATGCATCATGTTTAGATCTAGGACATCCAAACCATCTATCATATAGATTAACCTTAGGAATAGGATCGTCCATGCACCGTCTATCCATCCATCTACTTAGATCATCCATCATGCATCATAGCGATTAGATCTAGGCCAATTAATCCTAGCCCTCCATTTCATGTTTCATCTCATTAAAACCTATGCATCTCACTAAATCCTAGAATGTAGGTGTTCATGCGCATATCCCATCTACATCACACGACACACACAATCTTAGGAAGCCTCATGCGCATGCAACCTTAGGACAATCCTTATTCTTTCTTTCCTCTCCATTCCACCTCACCCAATCTTATCCCTCCATGCCTTGCTCGATTTTTACACTATAATTTCTCCATGCACTTAGACAAAAATCCATCCAAATACACTCCTAAGATCCCTACACACCTCATCATCCCAATCCTACTTGCTTCACACGATTTTTACCTATTTCCTTCCTATCCCATTCGAATTTCATGGGTCAACCCTCCACCTCATCATCTCATTATCTCATCCATCCATTTAATCTTAGCAGTTCATGGCATTGCATAACCCAAAACCCTAAAAAACCATGCCAAATTCGACCAAGCCACATCCAATCCCTAATTTCTCTCATTCCTTTCTTTCCTCCCAAGACATCTTAGCCACCAAGCAACCAATGCACAGTAAATTCAACCATAGCTCTAGACCCTAAATTTCTATCTTTTAATCATAGCCACCTATGTTAAGTTAGATCTTATCCCAACCTTTCACCCATCAACTTAAACCTAGATTTATTCTTAGCCATCCATGCAATCCAAAGTCCTATAAATAGCCCAGTAATCCACACACCAAACTCGAATTTGATTCTGGAGCCAAAGAGGACCAAATGATTGAAGAGAAGACCAAGAGAAGACTCAAGGATACACAGAGAATTCGAATTTTACAGTGAGATTCTTTTGTAATTTCAATTTCCAAATATCTTGTATTCAATTAATCTTGTATTTAATTTTTCTAGTAAATAATCAAAGGACAACCCGTTTAGAATCTTGAAACATCCAATTTTTAAATTCCTTTTATGATTGTCTTTGATTCGATTTTAAGATTGTATGCTTTAATTATTTAATCGGACATGAAATAGTTAGAACTTAGGTTAATATTGTTAGATCTAAGTTACTAAGGTTTGGTTTTATAATTTAAAGTATATGATTTTAATGCTGATAATAAACATGAACTGGAACTTAGATTTTTAAGTGAATTTCAAATCTAGGTCGTTTGTTTATTTAAATGTTTTTGGCGATGAACAATGTTTTCCAAACAACCACCTTTTCCGTTACTGCATTTCTAATTCTATCGTTTACTTTTCTTGCCGAATTTATTTTTCATGTTTATTTTATTTCACTTGAATGTTGTATTTTATTTTTCTTTTTAAAATGTAATTATTTCATGTATTTAAAACCTCCCTAACAACTTGATTAACTAGTTAGGATTAAATTTAATTAGAACTAGATTTTGTGAATTAGGATGTGTGGTGAGATTGTTTATAAACTCTTAATTAAAATATTATTTTAATCACTTTTAATCAATGCTCTAAAATTGTAGATCTATTTATTTAATTGAAGACCTGATTAAGTTGGAAATATACTTTTAAAGATTAAAATTGATTTTCTATCCTAGATTTAATTTTGAATCTTTGTTTCCTAAGAAACATAAAATTTGAGGCATGTGTATTTTGAATTTCATATATTTTGAATGTTTCCTTTGGGTTCAACCTCGCACTCAATCATTGTATGATGAATGGTTCGTGCGCTTGCAAGATTTACAAATATAAAACACATCAACACTCCCCCATGAACTTAGCTGCCTCTAAGTTTATTTTTCTCCAAGCTTTCTTTCAAGCTTACATCATTCCTCATCCCTACACTGTCATGACCAGTGACAGGTGCTAAACAACACATATTTTGTGCTCCCCCAAACTCCAAGGATGTGTCCAACATCACAACCCGATCCCTATCTCCCTAACATGCCAATACAAAACTAACTCATTCAAACCTGTTTGTTAGTTTATTACAAAAACCATGTTAACCATAGACAAGAGAGAAAAGGCATTCAAACACATCAACACACACACATCAAACCATAGCAAACCATGTCATATCATTGATAATCAAAATGTGCAGTACATATGGTTTTGGATGGGGCATCATGGATGCTTAGACAAGATATCAAAAAGTAAAGTTTTTCAAAACAGAGACATGAAACATGAAAAACTATCCTAAGCAGGGCCATCCTGATGAGGTGCTAGAGGAGAAAGGGATCAAGAATCTGGAATTGTACTATCAGATCTAGCAAAGGAGAAGATAACAGAGACGAGTTCCTGGACAGACAACCTGATGTTATCTAGACTTTTTTCAAGGTTGTCCATGTACAGACCCGGAGTTTTAACACCCTCTTTTATGTAATTTCTTTATCATATAAATGAAATATATGATTTTTGGTCCAAATAATGTAAGTATATATTAAAAGAAATGAGGGAGACTAAATTTCCCTTAGTCGACACATCAACATGGTCGATGTGTCGGAAAGGCTGAATATTTTGTAGATGATGCATTGACTCGGTCGTTGTATCGTGGAGAAGAAAATCAAATTGGCCAACACATCGACAAAGTCGGTGTGTCTAAGTAGCCCGAACGTCTTCAGTACATGTTGTGTCTACCACTGTCCAAACCTTTCATTTTTCCATGCATGGGCATTCACCATGCCTGTTCTGTTTTCAACGACTCAATTAAGAGTCTAGGGATATCAAGAGAGGAAGATAAAAAGAAGAGAAAACAAAGGAAAAGGAAAGAAAAAAAGAAAAAAATGAGAAAAAAACAAAGAGAAGAAAACAGAGAAGGATAGTGTCTGACCACCTCTCTTGCTCATATGAGTGCACCCTCTCACTCATATCTCAACCCTTAACTCGACTGGAAACCTTTTCACCTCTCCACGGACTTCCTTTTTTCCGGAAAAAGGAAGGAGAAACAAAGCAAGGGGAAAGACAAATCGAGCTAGCAAGGTGGGAGGAAAGCAAGGAGACAAGGGATATCACTCTGCACTCATTTCTGGTACACCTACAAATCACTCGAGGTAGGTGAATCTATGGCCTCTTTCAATAAAATAATAATACAAGGGTATTTAGGAAATATGTGTGCATGGGTTTGGAAAGTAAGAACCCAAGAATGATGAACTCAAGAGCAAAGGGAAGCCATGGATGATGGGTCCATGACTCTGACTCAACCCAGTCGACAAATCAATTTTGTCGATGTGTCGTCTGGGACGAGAATCCAGCGAACAGAAAATGATAAGTATGGAACTGAAACCCAGGACGGCACATCGCCTGTGTCGATGTATCGGTCTGGGTATGACAGAAATGAAAAATGGAACAAGGGGATGATGAATTGATTCTGGAGTGACCCATCAACAAAATCGATGTGTTGGCTTGGGCATGACTCAACTACAAAAGATATAAGAAGATGATGAACTTATGCCAGGATGATGTATCAACCAGATCGATGCATCGGCCTGGGTATGATAAAAAAAATATAAGAGAAACTAGTTCCAATACGATGTATCGACCAAATCGATGCATTAGCATGGGTGTGATAAAATAGAAATAAGGGACTGATTTCTGTACGATGTATCGACTAGATCGATATGTCGGCATGGAAATGAAAATAAACAATTGAAAAGACAAAGGGGGAAGGAGTCTGTGGACATATCGACCCTGTCGATATGCCCATGGATCCCTGACCGATGTGTCGACAAAGGCCAAGATATCGGCCTCAGTAAACTGAAAATGAGATTAAAGGCAATGAACCGATTCAAAACCTATGCATCGACTATGTCGATGTATCAGCAAAAGAATACAATATGAATATATGCATGTATAGATGTATCGAGTGGATCGATACATATAATCGAGAAACAAAGGATGACTTAAGAAATTGATAAATCAAATTACGAAGATATGTCGACGAACTCGACATATCAATTGTATGAACCATTGGATATATCGACTGTGTCGATATATAAATATATGACCAGAAGAGAAACTGGAAAACTCACACTAGAACAGACAGAAACCAGAAGACATATCGAGATTGTATATGTGTCGACTGTGTCCAGTAGCGATGTATCGACAATGTCAATATATTGGCCTGAAACAAAGACGATTTAACAAGGTTAATATATCTGTTATTAAAATCAAATATGAATGGAATCTTTTGGATCTTGGAAATCCTACAGTAGACCTTTAGGTCTGGTTTAGACCTACACCGATTAGACAAGGATTTTATGTGTTAATAACCTATAAATTGTGATTTGAAATATGAACATGGACAAAAGGAATCGATGGTAATTCTGACGCCATTCGAACGAACGTTCGAGTTTTCCTTTGTTTGATCACTTTCGATTAGGTAGGAGTTCCTACTTTATTGAAGCACAATGTGGTGAATGATTTTATTATATGTTATATCTTTTACAAGTATAAATATGGATTTATGAGATTATGTATTTATTATGTACATGGAAATGATTTTGATGAGAAATTATTTGATTTATGATTTTGTCATCATGATTGCACACATTACCTCATGCATGGTTGCATGGGAGGGTTGACATTAGTAAGCCAATTAGGAAATGTCTGGACTTTGTTTAGTTTCGTATGAGAGTGATTTGCAGTATCGAGCCAAGAAGGAAATGTCCGGACTTTGCTTGTTCTCATGTACAATAAGTCAAATATTAGACTTTAGCCCCATCCTTGTGTATAAATCCTATGGCAATAATTGGGCCAAAGAGCTCCCGGGTAGGTCCTGAAACCCTGCGCAGGGGGAGGAGTCCACACTCCACCGATGGTCTCAGTTAATTTGTGGATGGGTAACAACACCCTGGTGGTCACTGCCTCAAATGATGTGGACATAAGTGGCCAATATTGAGAATCATTATTTGAAGTGATAGTTATGATATGATGCATGGAAATGGGTGGGAATATCATTGATGCATGGCACCCATGGCATATCATTTTTATGATTTCTAAGTTATAAGACTTTGGTATTCTCTTATCGTATTTGGAGAAACATGTATTGATCATTACATGTGATTTTCCTAATTTGTTATTTCTAATAAATGTTATTATGAGATTTCACACCTAGTGCACTTTGCGATCTGAATTTCCTACTGGGCAAGTTGACTAAACCCGTACATTTTTCCCCTCAGATGTTAATGCAGATCATAACAAAGGAAAAGAGGCTGGGCTTAGCGGTATCCAACTCTGATTAAAGGATGGATGCGAAAAGAAGCTTGAATAACTTAATTAAATTGTTATCTTTTGAGAATAATGTGAATTGTAAGAAGGTCTTCTTTTTGGGAAATGTAATATTGTGACCTTGGATAGTTAATATTCTTGTTTCGTCTTTGACTCATATAATTGTTGGGAATTATCTTATCTTTGCTTGAATCGTGATTTGCTAGTCATGCAATGTAAATGCTTAAATATTCTGAAAGTTATGCTAGCACGTGCAAAATGTAATCATGGGCTTGTACCACGCATGTGCTAGGTTGGGTCAGTCAAGGTCGAGTTTTTGGACTCGGACTTGACTCGCTTCGTGGCGTCTCCGTCCTTTTTCTATAAAAAAAAAAATTACTATGATTTTATAGATGGAAAAGTGCGGGTCATTACAGTTGGTATCAGAGCATGAAAAACAAACAAGGAAAATTCCCTGAGTCAAATTCGAACAAACTAGACTACTCCCCGATGCGAGAATGAAATGAGAGGTCAATGCATCCCTCCCAAGTACATGTTGAACTATGAAGATAAAGTTTTTCTCCAAAAGAGATACAAATGAAATACTAGGGCCTTTCCCCAATCAACATTGAATTATAATTTAGAATTTTTATCCTAAGTGGAAGTTAGATGATGAATAATAACATAGTTTTTGTCCCGATTCTACTTGGTAGAAGAATGGTATGAAAACTCTCACAATCCATGGGAAATTAGAGTGATGATTATTATTTTCCTTGACATAGTAAAATGGCCCCAAGAGGACACCTTCAACCAAAATGTACCAGTCTGGAGAACACTAGCGAGAACAGTGGTAGTACTTCATCCGTGTCACCCTAACTTCAAACTTTTCTACAAACAACAGTGGGCATCATGGGAGCGCCAGGCACAGTGAGTACCACTAACTCACGACTTTTGACTATGGTGAGGGATTTTCAAGAACAACACCCTCCACATTTTAACAGTAATGAAGGACCGATGGGGGGTGAAGAAATGGATAGAGACTACTACTGGAATTTTTGAACTTTTAGGAATCACTAAAGACCAAGACAAGATACTTTTGGCTACTTCGTACCTCGTCAACAATGCTGGCCAATGGTGGAGAGCCACTAAGGAAAGCCTTGTTGTGGCAGGAATAACCTGAAGAGTTTTTAAGATTTATTTTTAGGACACTATCTTCTTGAAACAGGGAGAGAGATTGAGACAAAAAAAGTTCGGAGCCTGACACAGAAGGGTAAGGTCACTACAAAATCTAATGATTCCATGAAAAGTAAAAGGAGAATGAAAGACAAGAATAATTACTGGTCATGTAAGAGTGCTCGTGCAAGACTTCAAAATTTTTTAACCTCCACGCCTGCAATACAACCGAACAAAAGGGTGTATACATCTTACTAGTGCAGACAGGTAGGTCATATCAAAGGAAGTTGCCCACAACTTTGCCAGGTACATATATGCCAATTATTGGCCAGCAAGATTTTCTAATCTCACGTACTATCAGTGTGGACAGAGAGGCCACATCAAAAGAGATTGTCCACTACTCCCTCAAACACCTCCAGCAAGGTCTTCTCATCGGCTACCGGAGAGACTCACTCGGTTACAGATGTCTCGACCTCAAGCTCAGACGGGACGATCACTTACCTCAGTAACTTCAGAAAGATTGTATTCTCTTGTCCCAACGCTGGAAACAATTAATCGCTCAGTGATCCAAGGTGTGACAAATTTTTGTAATTCATACACACTTGCATTAAATGAACATGGAGCTTTGTATTTTTCCTTGTGTTCAAGTGTATGATTTCTATTATTGATTCGTTTGAACACACACTCATCATTTAGCTTATTGGTAATACACATCAAATACTCATTGATCGTGCCTCAAAGGAATAACTTTGGGAGTCACTAGAAAGGGATAAGTTACATGAACCAGACTCGAGGTTGATGCACTGTAGATGATAAGACAATGAACCGTCGCGAGCATTAAATTAAAATACCTTGAAACAAAGAGATTAAAATTTTTCCCTAAGACTTTGAACTTGGAAATAGAATGGGTCTAAGTAGGGTTGAACATTAGAAGTGTTGCATGATGATAATTAAAACCATTCACTTAGCGTGAAAAACAACATTGACCATTGAAAACATTGAAGGGTATTATGTAAAGACCCGCGACATATAGCGACATATAAGTTTTAAGATATATTTGATTTTTCCTCTTTATTTACTAGGTAATAAATAAAAATGTGGTAGTCGTGTTACGACTTGTAGGTAAATGATGAGGTATTAGTTTTGATAAATACTCAGTGGTGCTTTATTTTATAAAGAATTTCATTTAGTATGTGGGAGCTAATGACACTCCACGTATAAGACTACGATGAGAAGGTTGGATAGATGAGATGTCTTAGGGCACATCGGGTTACCTAAGTATGACTAGTGTTCACCGACAACGTCACCAATCAGATCATCGGTGATTATAACTGTTAGTGCCTCGGCTTGGCCAAGTCCCTATGTTTGTCAATTTCATGACTCGGAAAGAAGCATTTGTTGGAAGCTTAAAGAGCCAAAATCATCAAGAGAAAAAAATCATGCTCAACCGGATTGAAGCTCATCGTTATGGCAATCAAAAACAGGTAAAATGGCCATGGATGACTTTAGGTGGTACCCACACCTTAGAGAGGACTATCCCTAGGCTTAAGAAAACAAATTGTTAAATCATATGAAGCCTAGTGTGGAAGCTTGATAGTGAACTGGAACCCCAACTTGGAAATATGTATTTGGTTTCACTGTCAGCTCAACCAGTTGTTCTCACCGACCCTTCGGTAGAGACTAGATCGACCTATCGTGGTTAAGGACTGGTCGGCCAGATTGACATAGGTTCTCAAATATTGAACTGTCATTCTAGGTATGCCTCTGGTTAAGAGTGTAATGCCCTGCCCTTTCCGAGATTCAGAGTCTAATTTTTTTTTTAAATAATAGTATAATAACACCGGAAGAGGAGGACGACGTCACGACACGAGCTAAGTCTGGACTTCTCAAGTCCGACCCTTAACTGGCCACCCATGTGTGCATGAACTAAACCATGAATAACAATCCACACATGGAACTAATCAAGTCATGCTGAATAAACTAGACCAATTGCGGAAATACTGATTGCGGAATTATACTGAATAGATAGCAAGTACAAGTCTCCCCTTAAAATGCTTAAACCAAGCATCCAATATCAAACCGTAAACAAACCATAACAAAGTTACTAGTTATTACATGTCCATAAAATGTAATTCAAATGGCAGTAAAATAGAAGTTCATTCCAACACTCAAGCTCTTAAGCTTCGCTGCCCTCCTGGTCCTCGACCTTCTCTTTCGCTTTCCCTTTTCCTGCTTTATCCTCTAAGGATAGAAATAGGGCGTTAGATCAACACGCCCAGTAGGTTTTCCGATCAGGGTTACCACATGGTTAGTATATACAACATGCATCTATAAAACATCTGAAATCAATGCTATGTATATAAGTGCAAATGTAATGAATCCCACCCATCACACATATACATAGCCATCACTTGACGAGACTCTCCTCGTCAAGGTAAACCACAGTACTCTTTCATTTCTTCTTGATGATATTCCTCCTGGTGGGACCCTCATCGCCTAAGGAGGCCGATGTGACTCTCATCATCATGATATTCCTCCTGGCGGGACCCTCATCATCTAAGGAGGCCGATGTGACTCATCATTATGATATTCCTCCTGGAGGGACCCTCATTGCCTAAGGAGGCCCCACAGTTGCATCACGTGCATACCGTCGGAGTGTGGGCTCCGGTTTCCATAATCATCATCCCATGTCCATGCATGAGATGCCAATGAATATATGCAACATGTAAATAAATCTCATCATTCAAATCCAATATGATAAATAATAGTATAACAATGTCTCATAAAGACCATCATAAAACCAAGTATAAATGTGGTTACAAGTGTAACGCCCACCCCTTTTCACCGAAATATCAGAGTCTATCTTTTTTTTTATAAAAGTGACAAAGGGCGCGGACGTCACGACGCGAGTTAAGTCCGAGCTTCTAAAGCCCGACCCTTAACTGGCCAGCCCTACGTGTGCGTGGAACGAAGTCCACGGAGAATGATTCACACGTAGAAGTAGCTGGCGGAATATTAAACTACATGCGGAATTACAATAAAGACTGTCCTACAAGTTTGAGATAGCAGGGAAGATACATTCATTTAATTACCAAAATACCTCAACAACATAATATCCAAAATAAAATCCAAAACATAGCAATTAATCTAAAATATTACATTCCGATGAGCTAAGCTATCAAATACATTTCCAAATTAAACTTGAATAAACTAAATAGTCTGTCTCCCCAAGCTCCTAAGCTTTGCTCCCATTTCGACCTTCTGTTCCGCCGTCTCCTGTGTCATCAGCTAGGGTAGAAGTAGGGCGTTAGACAACACGCCCAGTAGGACTCCGAATAGGGCTAGCACATGGATTAGTAATAACAACCACATATGAAATCATATAAGGAAAACTATAAGATGAATGTCATGCCATGGGTGTCTATGTTATGAATCCCACCCATCATATTTACTATCATGATGCCATATGCCCCTTGACGGAAAAATCTCGTCAAGATATAACCAGTCACAAATCATCCCCTTGACGGCAATAACCTCGTCAAGATATAAACAGTCACAAATCATCCCCTTGACGGCAAAAACCTCGTCAAGATATAAACAGTCACACATCATCCCCCTTGACGGCAAAGCCTCGTCAAGGTGTCCCCATGTTTGCTTCTCGGTCGCCCCGACGGAGCATGGACTCCGGTTATATCTCATAATATCCCTCTTGATGGATGAAACACATCAAGATATCCCCATGCTTGCTTCTCGGTCGCCCCGACGGAGCATGGACTCCGGTTTCATTTCATCCTTCCCATACCATATCCCTCCCATGTCATGCATGAGATGTATATGCCACATGCCATGTAATATATATAAATCATAGTCATAAACCCATCTTAAAACAATCCCATGATTATCAAAATAAATCAAAGGAAACCCATCACATAATACGAAAATCCAAAACCCATCTTAAAAACAACCACATGATTACCAAAATAAATTAAAGGAAAACATCTCATAATACTAAATCCAAAACCCATCTTAAAACAAACCATATAATTTCCAAAATAATACAAAGAAACCATCACTCAATCCATGGCTTACAAAAAAGTAGGAATCCTACCGAATATCGACTAGCGTTCCTTCTTTCGTTTCCGTCCGATAGACCCGATCGCCGATCGCGCACCGTTTGCGATGTCCAGTACCTTATTATACATTAATAATTAGTCCATGTTTTTGTAATAGCCCGAATTTTTAAATCAACATATATATAGCATTTATTTATTTTAATAATTAAAAAATCAGAATTTTGATGTTATGGATATTAAATGGATCAAATTTTGGGGCAAAGGCCCAAGTATGGTCCAATGGACCATGGATTGGATGGAATCCATTTAAAGGGACAATAATGGTCAAAGTGGGCCTTATAACCATATGGGATCCAATGGGTCAAAATGAGTCAAACTCTAAGGTAAATGACAGGAAATAATTTATTTGGGCCATGGGCCCAATGGTGACCCAATTAATTGGAATGGGTTGAATTGGAATTAAAACCACCTAAGTGAATGATGAGATGATGGCATAACCAAGTGGGGTCCACCTCCACCTCACCAAGTGAGGTGGCGTGTGGACCAAGGAAAAGGTGGGGCCGACCATCAACCATGGATAAGTTAAGGGGACTAAGGTGGATTAAAGTAAATTAAGTTGATTAAATTATTTTAAATCATCTAAATTAAGATTAATGGGGTTTAAGTGATATGGCCGAATGGGGCCCACCTCCACCTCATCAAGTGAGGTGGCAGGTAGGGTAGGTATTGGTGGGGACCGTCCACCATGGTTGACTTGGTCAACCATGGGTGGATTTCTTAGAAAGAAAATTTAATGGAATTAAATTAAAAAGGAATTAATTAACCTAAGTAAGGGTTTAATTTAATTAATTAGATTGGTCAAATTAGGGTCAAATGAATAAGTCAAAGAGACAAGTCAAAGGGTGGTTTCATTCCATTGAAACCACCCAAGGAAACACAAAGGAAACCATGGACTTAGGGTGGCGGTTTCATCTCAACGACCACCACTCAAGGTATGAGAGCCCATACCCCTCTCCATGATGGGTAGTCAATGGACTTGATGGGAAGACCAAACCACCCACCTTAGAGACCCAAAACCATTGGCATGGTGGTGGTTTCATCCCAACCACCACCACCAAGGACATGCAAGCCATACTTGGTGGGTGAAGGCCATCATGGAAGTGTATGGTCTAAGGAACCAAGATTGGGGTAGTTTCCATCTCACCTCTCAAGCCCTCTCTCTCATCTCACTCTCTTCCTCACGTCCTCTCTCTCTCTCCCAAGGAAAACACCAGGAAAGAAGAAGAAACTTAGAAGAAAACAAGGAAAAACTAGGCTTGGCCAATCACCACCCCAAGACCCAAGCTTGAGATAATTTTCTATCCCTTCCTCCCCTCTCCCTCTCTCAAAATCTAAACCTACCTTAGCCGAACCCTAACCATGGAGACTTCATCTTGATCAAGCACATAGTGGCCGAACAACAAGGAGAAGAAGAAGAGAAAAGGCTAAGGAAAACAAAAGGAGAAAGAAAGACTGGAGGAGTTGTCGGTGTGGTAAGAAATTCTTAGACAAGAATTTACATTTTTTAAAGGTTAAGATGTATTTATGGAATCCATTTCTTAGAATGAATGGTGTCCACAAATGTTATGGGCCTTAGATCTAAGATCCATTCAATGGTAAGATGAGAAATGGATAAAAAGGGGAGAGATAGATTAAGAAAAATAATAAATAAAACGATTAAGGAGGTTATGAAATTAAATGGATTTAAGCATGGAAGTAATGGGTTTTTGAATGGATTGATGGACCATAGGGTTCGGCCATGTAGTGTGGCCGAACCCCATGGTAAATGGTTGATGATTTAATTAGGGTTTTAAGGTTTAAAGGCTATGGAGAATGATTATGATTGTGGGCTTGTAAATGATTAAATATTGGAAAAATTTAAAGGGGTTTAAATGAGGAAAAATCATGGAGCGTGTGAATGATTTTATGGTCCCAAGAAGCATAGGAAAAATGGTGAATCATGAACCATGGGTTCGGCCATGGTGTATGGCCGAACTCTATGGTGATGGAATGAGATATATAATGGTTATAAGAGTATGGAAATTAATGGAGAATGTTAATGGTAATTAAATGGACCAAAGTATATCTCATGATGGTTATAAAAGGGTGATTTAAATGTATGATTTAAATTCATTTATGGTAGGACCAAATGAGGTAAAATGGACCCAAGAAAAATGGAAAATAGGCATCATGGGTTCGGCCATGGTGTATGGCCGAACCCATGACCCATTTGTAGGTCATGTTATGGGCCAAATATTGAATTATGTATGGGATTAAATGATTGGAAATTTAATGAAATTAAGTGGCTGATTTTAGGGATATTATGTCATGGTCACATGAATCATTAATGGGGCTAAGTATATGGATGAATTATGAACAAAAATGTACATAGATAGAGGAGATATTAAACCATGGAAGTCTAGTGGCAAAACCGTAATTATTGGCCACATTGAAGAACCATGGGTTCGGCCATGGTACATGGCCGAACCCCATGTAGGTTGGACATGGACTTGGGTACATTAAGATGACATTATGAGTGATTAAATGAAACTTAGGGTTGCTGCGTTTTAGACTCACAAATGAGAATGTTTAATGGGCTAGAACTTGGAATTATGCATGTATTTAAATCAATGGAAACGAGGCTAAGTTAAAGGCCGAATTATGATAATCTTGTAACATGATTAGGGATCGTTAATGGATCTAAGGTTGTGATCAATTAGGGACTTAATCATGGATAAAATATGGACTAATTTTTGTAAATGTATAATAAGGTATCGGGACGTCGCAAACGGTACACGATCGGCGACCGGATTATCGAACGAAAACATAACGGACGCTAAGCGGTATTCGGTAGGATTCCTACCTTTTTGTAAGCCATGGATTATGTGTATGTGATGGTTTCCGTATTTTATTTCAGTAATTATATGGTTTATTTTATGGATGATATTTTAAATGCTATGGATTATATTTTAATGCTATGGATGATATTTTTAAGGCTATGGATTATATTCCAATGCTATGGATTTTATATTAGTGATATGAATTATATGTATACTACATAGCATAATGCACTTACATCTCATGCATGGCATGGGCGGGAAAATAAAGGAACCGGAGTCCATGCTCCGTCGGGGCGACCGAGAAGCAAACATGGGGATAGCCTGATGCACTATAACCGGAGTCCATGCTCCGTCGGGGCGACCGAGAACAAACATGGGGATAACTTGATATGCTATAACCGAAGTCCATGCTCCGTCGGGGCGACCGAGAAGCAAACATGGGGACACCTTGACGAGGCTTTGCCGTCAAGGGGGATATGACATGTTATGATGATATGGATGATGGGTGGGATACATGACATAGGCACCCATGGCATGGCATTCATTTTATGGATTTTATTATATTGTTATCTGTATGCTTGTTATCACTAATCCATGTGCTAGCCCTACTCGGAGTCCTACTGGGCGGGTTGTCTAATGCCCTACTTCTACCCTAGCTGATGACGCAGGAGACGGCAGAAACGGTGGACGTGACGGGAGCCAAGCGTAGGAGCCTGGGAAAGCGGCTACTTAGTTTACTTAAGCTTTATTTTGGAAGATTGTAATTTAAGTAGCTTAGCTTGTCGGCATGTAATAATTTTAGATTTCTTGCTATGGTTTGGACTATACTCTGAACGTTATCATTTTGAGACATAATTATGAACATAGGGGTATTTTAGTAATTTAGTGATGTATCTTCCCTTCTATCTAAAACTGGTAGGATAGTCTCTATTATAATGTTCCGCCTATAATTATATTCCGCGAGCTTACTTTCTACTCGTAAACCATTCTCGTAGACTTCGTTCCGCGCACGCGTAGGGTTGGCCAGTTGAGGGCCGGACTTTAGCAGCTCGGACTCAACTGGCGTCGTGACGTCCGCGCCCTTTGACACTCTTCATTTAAAAAAAAAAAATAGACTCTGATTTCGGTGAAAAAGGGGCGGGCGTTACAGTTTTTAACCTTTTAAGCCCATTAATCACTTACTTAAGGTTACCATAATTGCACTTAAGTCCATGATCATTTCTCATGGAGTTCTTGAATTTGGCCATTATTTACAATTTTGCCACTACCCCTTCTCCATGGTTAATTTCTCATTCACCCTTGCCTAACCAAGTTCATAATTGATCATAAACCTGGATCTCTAACTTAGGTCCATTAATGACCCATTCAACCATGGCACATGACCATTAAAATTAGCCATTTAATTTACTTAAACTCCATTAACCTAACATACAAATACATATTAATCTTAGGCCTTAATTGGTTCACAAAATGGGTCCATTGATGTATTATTACCCATAACATAACAACACTAGAAAAATTAGGCATTTAAATACTCTAACTCTCATTCATTTCTCCCACACATAATACCAAATTTTAATCCATAATTTTACCCACAATTGGGTCATGGGTTCGGCCATACACCATGGCCGAACCCATGATGTCTTTATCCCATTTTTCTTTGGCCTATTCCCACATTTGAACCCATCATAAGCCTTTCCATGAAGGGATTTAATTTACACCTTTCAACCACCATCTTAAACCACATTAACTTAGCCACATTCCCATTACAACTATCAACATTAGGTCCATCAACACCACCAACATTTCCCATTATTTTTCCATTATTCATAACCATTAAATCCACCATTGATCACCATAGGGTTCGGCCATACACCATGGCCGAACCCATGGTTCATGATCCATCATCTTCTATGTCTCATTGGGGCCGCAAAAATCATTCACACACTCCTTGATTTTCCTCATTTAAACCCCTTTAAATTTTCCAACATTTTAATCATTTAGCACTTAAAACCCTAAACCATTCTCCATGCTTCCATTCTTACATGCCCTAATTAAATTCATCAAACTCTTTACCATGGGGTTCGGCCATACTACATGGCCGAACCCTATGGTCCATTAATCCCCTCAAAATCCATACATTTTCATGCATAATTAACTTAATTACACAATGTCCTTAGTCCATGTTTTTTTTTTTTCGTAACCCTAATTTTCCATTAGGGTTTTGTCCACTTTCCATCCTTCCATTTGATGGATTTAAAATCCAAAGCCTATGATCATTTAGCCACCACCAATTTTTAACAAAAATGAATCCCAAATCTTAAACCCTAAAAATCCAAATCTCTTGTTTTAGAAAATACTTACAATCCGTCGTCTCCTCCGATTTTCTTTGCTCCCGTCGGTTTCCTTAGCCTCCTTTCTCCTTCCTCTTGATCTTTGGTCGGCCAAGATGTTTGATCAATGGTGAAAACCTCCAAGCTTAGGATCGGCCAAGGTAGGGTTTGCTTGAGAGAGAGAGAGAGAAAAGTAGATGGTGAGAAATAAGATCCCAACCTTTGATCTTGGAGTGGTGGGCCTTTACTTGAATTTTTTCTTCTCTTCTTAGCTTTCTTTTCTTCCTTCCTCCATGGTTTCTCTTCTTCTTTCTTCTCCTAGTGTGGGACAGCAATGGGAGAGTGAAAGAGATGGAGCTAGTGAAATGAGGATGGAACTTGAGAGATGAGATGAAGTCATCTCCTTTTGATTGGTTAAAACAACTTTACATTAACTTCTCCCACCAACCCCACATGAGATATTTCTCATGTTTTTTGACCCAACCACTAGCCAACGTTTTTTTCTTGTTTACAATGGAGAGTTTATCTTCCCATTTGACCATTTGACCACCCCTTTAACTTAACATAATTAACTAATTAATTAGATCATTAGGTTAATTTAATTAATTCCCACTTTAACTTAATTCCATTTACTTAAATCACCTTCATACATCCACCCATGGTTGACCAATTCAACCATGGTGGTTGGCCCCACCAAACCTTGGGTCCACACGCCACCTCACTTGGTGAGGTGGAGGTGGGTCCCATTGGACCATATCACCTTGGTCAACTTCAAATTAACTTAGGTGATTTGAACCCATTCAATTCATTCCAATTGGATCACCATTGGGCCCATGGCCCAATTACATTTTAATCTTATCCATTTACCTTGAAGCTTACATCATCTTGATCCATTGGGTCCCAATTGGGTATTGGACCCAATTTGACCATCCTTGGCCCAATTGACCACCATTGACCCTTTAAGTAAACTTAAATCCAATCCATAATCCATTGGGCCCTAGTTGGGCCTTTGTCCACATTTTGATCCATTTACTATCTATTCCATCAAATTTCCCAAATTTCATCATTAAAATAAATAATAGCCACATTTTTATTGATTTAAAAATTCCGGGCCATTACAACAAGTAGGTAGGAAACCTACTGAAACTTTGCTTAAGTGTCCGTTCCTTTTTTAGCGTCACCCGATCACGACTCGTGCGTCGTTCAAGTTCCGTTACCATGTCCATATAACAGCAAGTTAATACTCAATATTCTTGATTTCTAATCAAGTCTAGATCCCATAAATCATCTTGTGGGGTTTGGCCATACCCATGGCCGAACCTCACCAACTTAGGATTTAATCTTCCTTTTCATTTGATCAACTCTTAAACACCTTACCCTTCAAATATATCTTGGTAGGGTTCGGCCATGTTGTATGGCCGAACCATACCACTTTGGTTTTGGACCCCTCTTTTCAAGTTCTTTGATCAATCCTTTCATATTATACTTTGACTTGTATTTACGGTTTTGCCATTGACCTAACCATATTTAATCTTGTTTAGTAAAAACAAGATCCATAAAAACCACCTTAGTGGGGTTCGGCCATACCCATGGCCGAACCTCACTAATCCCATTTGGCTCTCTTAATCCATTCTAATCACATTCAAATGCTATTCAAATCACTTGGTGGGGTTCGGCCATACCCCATGGCCGAACCTCACCCTTTTTTGGTTTTGGTGCTCCACTTGCCACTCTTGTTGATGAACCAATGAGCATCTAAGTCCATGATTCTTTCATCTATGTCAACCTTTTAAAAAAAAAATATCATAACAACCCTTAACAATTCATAATCATGAACTTAAATCCAAACACCCCTACTAGGGTCCATTTATCCCAGAAATGGTCCATGGGGTTCGGCCATACCCATGGCCGAACCCTATGGTTCTCTTGGTTCAATACTTCCCATGATTATTCATGGTTTTGACATGCTAATTTAACCATAATCAATATATGGTTCTGCCATACATTGGCCGACCCAATATATACACTTTATCTCCATTTTTAAACACCTTAACCCTTCCACGACTTGTATGAGTTTTATCTCTCAAAACCATTAAAATCACCATAAGCTTGACAACTCCTTTCATGGGTTCGGCCATCCCCAATGGCCGAACCCTATGGCCTATTTTTTGAACCTCTTTAACACATAATTTGAGTCTCATTAAAACACATAAAATCTCTATAATTTTGCATGGCTTTTAGCCTTCAAAAACCATCAAAATACCCAAATAATTTCATGGGGTTTGGCCATCCAAAATGGCCGAACCCAATGATACACTTTTACCATTTTAAACAACCTTTATCCAAGGTTTAATTCCTTGATTGCATTCGGCCATTCCATGGCCAAAAACATGCTCCCTTTTTACCAATTTAATTAAACCAAATTCCATGGAGTACTTACCAATTTCCTTTGCCTTTCCTCTTGCCTTTGATCTTTGCTTCCTTCCCTCTTGCTTCCTTCTTTCTTCCTTAGTCTCTAGCCGAATATGTGCTTGATCAATGGTGAAAACACCAATAGCTGGTTCGGCCAAGGAGGTGTGTTCTTGAGAGAGGGAGAGAGATGAGAATTCTAAGGTTTTTGGCAATGTAAATTCGGCCAAGTGATGGTCTTTTGTTTTTGTTAAACAGCCCCATATCCTCTCATTAATCCTTATCAATCCTTGATCAAACCAAGGGGACATTTGGTGCCAACCAAGGCACCCCTTGACACTCCCAACGTTGGAGCTTTGGGTTTCCATATGAGATGGAAACCCTCCCAATTCCCATGAGATTTTTATCTCATTTCATTGGTTTCCATGCATTACACATTACTTCCAACCCACCAACGTGTGGGACTTGTTCTCTTGGTGCTGTTTGAGATCAAAGCACTCTTCACATCCAATTTGACTCACTTGAACCCAAGGCCCCTTTGTTTTCCATTTCAACTCACCCAACTCATTAGCTCAACTCACCATATTTAATGCCATTCATTTAATGCACTTGAGTCAAGTCCATTACTCAATTCAAATCCAACTCATTTCAGTCCCAACTCAACCTGATCTAACTCATATTTAAGCTCACTTGAGGGTCCACACAGTCAAACATAGTCCACATGGTCAACACGACCCATTGGGTCCCCATTTAGCCCATGCATCCAATTTGATGCCATGACCCAATTATGGGTTGTTTTAGCCATTTGCATGTGATTTTCATATGTGCCTCAAGCCTACCCATTTATGCTCCATTTAGTTTCCAATCATTTCAGCTTAACCCCATTAAATTTGGGCTCACCCAATGGTCAAACAAGTCCATTATGACCCATTGGGTCCCAATTGGGTCCTTTGACCCAATTAACCACATTGACCCAATTTGATGTTCATTACCCATTCATGATAAATTGACCCTTATAATATGTTCATATGGTCTTAATTTGAACAATGGGCCCCACCATTTTCTCATTTACAATTACATTTATTAAATTCACCAATCTAGTGGCATTTTCGTAAATATTTATATTATTGAGAAATTGGGGTGTTACAGAGAGACTTGTATGCACCGAACCGTCGGTGAAAGGTTGAAACAACCCGTCATGGTCAACGGCTCCTCGATCAAGATCTTGAGTTCTGGAATCCTTGAACTCATGTGGACTCTAGAATAAACAGACATATTGGCAATCAAACACCGATCGAGAGTACCAGAAACGACCCCTAGGTAAAGGGCGCAGGTCATTATGGGTAACAGGTTTCTAGAGATGAAACTACTGTCAAGTATGTTTTACACCAGAATGAGCCTCTCGTATGGACCGACCTCTCGGTACCATAAGTGTCGACCCATCGGCGACAACGACATGTCGGCCGGGAAAGAATGTTACCGTTGGGAGTGCACTTAATGCACAACGGTCGGGTTTGTAACGGTAACATTTCTAGTCACCGACCCCTCGGTGAGACAGACCTGTCGGTATATTACTGTTACTACAACTGGTTGCCTTCGCTATATAAACGAATCTTTATGCAACCAGTTGGTATCCTTCAGAAGGATCAATTGGACCCTCATCTTTATCAGTGAGCTTAATAAGGGCCAACAGAAGGATCACTCTCTCTCTCTCTCTCATGCTTACACTAGGGAAATCAAATGCAACCAATTAGATGAATTGAGTTGTGAGAGAGAGAGAAAGGAAGGAAGAAAACTCATAAACAACCAATCTGAGGATTGAGTTAGAAAGTGAGAATGAGAGAACCATAAACTAGGAAACCTTTGGTAGAACTAGTTTCCTTGACACCCTGGACTAAACGACAGCTATGAGGAGTGTAACACCCCGGATTTTCAAGTTATGGACATATATATATATATATATATATATATATATATATATATATATATATATATGGAAATTGTCCATTTAATTTGTAAATTAATGGAGATGGACCTTAGATGGGCAAGGAGTTGGGTCAATTGGTAAATTAAGACCCAATGGATTATGAATAAGGTTCAATTGAAATAAATGGGTAAGATTTATTGAATTGGGTCAAGGTTGTCAATTGGGTCAAAAGTCCAATTGGGACCCAATGGATCATATATGAGCTAGTTAGAAGTAAATGGGTAAGGTTTGATAATTGGGTCTAATAACCAATTAAGATACAAGACATGAGATCCACCTCATCAAGTGAGGTGGCATGTAAATGAAATGGCTAAGTGGGACCCTAAATACTATATGGTTCATAGTCGGCTAAGCCATGGTTGACTTGGTCAACCATGGGTGAGTTCAATAGAGTTGAGTTAATGAATGAGCTCAAGTGGGATAAATAATACTTGAGTTGGAAAGTGAATTCACATGAGTTGAGAATTTATTAAAATGAGTTCATTTAAGTTGAGTTTGTAACGCCCCGCCCTCTCTGAGAAATCAGAGTCTAATTTTTTTTTTTAAATAACACCGGAAGGGAGCGGGCGGCGTCACGACGCAAACTAAGTTCGAACTTCCTAAGTCTGACCCTTAACTGGCCACCCATGTGTGCATGGACTAAACCCACGATAACAAACCACACATGGAACTAAACAATGACATGCGGAATAAACTAGACTAACTACGGAAATAGACTGAATAGATAACAAGTACAAGTCTCAATTATTAAAATAACTTATCCAACCATCCATTGTCTATATCATAAACAAACCATAGCCAAAGTATCAACTTATTACATGTCCATAAAATGTAACTCATAAAACAATAATTAAGACATCCTAATCATCAATCAAGTGCTTAAGCTTGGCTCCCCTCCAGGTCCACGACCTTCTCTTTCCCCTTCCCTGTTCCTGCATTATCCTCTAAGGATAGAATTAGGGCGTTAGATCAACGCGCCCAATAGGATTTCCGATCAAGGCTACCACATGGTTAGATTATAAATCATGCATATATCAAATGTCTGATTATACAAAATATATAAAACCATGCTATGTATGTATGCAAATGTAATGAGCCCCACCCCATCACACATACATATAGCCATCACTTGACGTGTCTTATATCAACATATTAATCCTCCTGGGGGGACTCTCACTGCCTAAGGAGGCCATATAGTTGCATCACGGGCATTCCGACAGAGTGTGGGCTCCGGTGTCCATAATCGACAGATAATCCTCCTGGCGGGACCCTCATCGTCTAAGGAAGCCCCACAGTTGCATCACGGGCATACCGACGGAGTGTGGGCTCCGGTTTCCACAATCATCATCCCATGTCCATGCATGAGATGCCAATGTATATATAAAACATGTAAATAATATCCATCATTCAAAACCAATAAAATAAACATGAGTCTCATAAAAACCAAGATAAAATTGTGGTTACAAGTAGGTAGAAAACCTACTGAGAATTCGCTTAAGTGACCGTTCCTTTCAAGCGTCAACTGATCACGACTAGTGTGCCGTCAAAGAGATCCGTCACCTTATTCACATAAACCATGAATCAACTTTAATCCCATAATACATTTGAATGGGGTTCGGCCATTTAACATGGCTGAACCTCATCATCTAAGTTGGTCCCCTCTTTCATCTCTTGATTGTTACACTTATTCACATACCAATAAATAATTTTATCATGCACTAACTTTAAAAACCACCGATTATTTCTATGAAATTGATTCACAACACCAAAGCCATGGTCCATGGGGTTTGGCCATACATATGGCCGAACCCTATGGCTTTCACATTTGAATCTCTATGTTATAACTCAGCCATAGAAACCCCATGGTTCGGCCATGAAATAGCCAACCCATATCTTGTCCAAGTGTTCACTTAGAACCCTTTGTAAAAACTTCATATTGTTCCATAATCTTCAAACTTGAAACCCTTTGATTAAACAAAACAGTCCATATAAAATGGTCCATGGGGTTCGGCCATACACATGGACGGACCCAATGGTTCCCTTGGCTCAATGATTCCCTCCTATGTACTTACTTAGGTTCTACTATTTTAACCATGATAACCCCATGGTTCAGCCATCCAATGGCTGACCCAAAATAGTAACCATATCTCCATTTTAATCTCATTGAAACCCCATGATATTGCATGGTTTCTATCTCTCCAAAGCCATACCAATCATCAAATTCTTTCATGGGGTTTGCCCATCCAAGGTGGCCGAACCCAATGCTCTAAGTTTTCATCCTTTTCAACCTCATCATCATATTTCAAACCATTGATAAATTCAGCATAACATGACCTAATTAAAACATGCAAATACTTCCACCACCGGTATGGTTTGTGGACTTCACAACCATAGCCCAACCAAATGAATTTCATGGGGTTCGGCCAATCATGGTGGCTGAACCCAATGGTATATTTTTTTTACCATTATACACAACTTTTATCCAAGATTAAATTCCTTGATACAATCGGCCATTCCATGGCCCAAAACGTGGCACTGAATTCTATTATTTAAACCTTTTTAAAACATGTAACTTAGGTCTAAATGTAACATCCAAATCAGTCCATTATTTGCATGGTTTTATCTTACAAAAACCATCCACATGATCATAACATTTCATGGGGTTCGGCCAACCAAGGTGGCCGAACCCTATGGTCCATATTTTCTAACTTTTAAATCTCATCATACAATTTTTAAACCAATGATTAATTCGGCTATACATGACCAAATCATGACCTTTAAATCCCTGATTCATAATCCTTTATCTTGCATCTTAAACACATATAATTCTCCATAATTTTTGCATGGTTTTAGCCTCCAAAATCATCAATCTTAGCCAAATAATTTCATGGGGTTCGGCCATCCAAGGTGGCCTGTAACGTCCCGCCCTCTCCGAGAACTCAGAGTCTAATTTTTTTTTTAAATAATAATAGAATAACATCGGAAGAGAGCGGGCGGCGCCACGACGCAAGCTAAGTTCGGACTTCCCAAGTCCGACCCTTAACTGGCCATCCATGTGTGCATGGACTAAACCCACGATAACAATCCACATATGGAACTAAACAAGTTATGCAGAATAAACTAGACTAACTGAGGAATTAGACTGAATAAATAGCAAGTACCAGTCTCAATTATTAAAATAACTTAATCCAACCATCCATTGTCAATATCAAAAACAAACCATAGCAAAGGTATCAACTTATTACATGTCCATAAACGAAATCCAAACAACAGCAAATTATAAAAATCATTCCAACATCAAGCTCTTAAGCTTGGCTCCCCTCTTGGTCATCGTCCTTCTCTTTCCCTTTTCCATTTCCTGTATTATCCTCTAAGGATAGAATTAGGGCGTTAGATCAACGCGCCCAGTAGGTTTTCCGATCAGGGCTACCACATGATTATCAATAAAACATCTGAAAACAATGCTATGTATGTAAGTGCATATGTAATGAGTCCCACCCATTACCAGTATACATAGCCATCAAGTTATTTCACAGTATTCTTTCATTGGGAATCTCACGATAAAGCAATCCACAGTAATCCTCATTTCCTGTGGAAAGACACTCATCATTGAGTTGTTTAACAGTGTTCTTTCTTTGGGACTCACACGATAAGGTAATCCACAGTAATCCTCGTTTCTTGAGGAAAAACATTCATCATTGAGTTGTTTCACAGTGTTCTTTCATTAGGACTCTCACGATAAGGTAATCAACAGTAATCCTCATTTCCTATGGAAAGACTCTCATCATTGAGTTATTTCACAGTGTTCTTTCATTGGGACTCTCAAGTGAAGGTAATCCATAATCATCACCCCATGCCATGCATGTGTAATGGCCCGGAATTTGTAAATCAATATATAGGTGAATATTATTTATTTTAATGGTGGAAATTGAAAATTTGATGGAGTAAATGGTGAATGGATCAAAATATGGACAAAGGCCCAAGTATGGCCCAATGGACTATGGGTTGGATGAAATTCATTTAATTGGTCAATAATGATTAATTGGGTCAAGAATGGTCAAATTGGGTCAAATACCCATTTGGGACCCAATGGGTCAAGATAATGTAAGCTCCAAGGTAAATGGGTGAGGGTGAATTTAATTGGGCCATGGGCCCAATGGTGATCCAATAAGAGGAATGGATTTAATTAAATTTAAATCACCTAAGTTGGTGATGAATTGACCAAGGTAACATGGCCGATTGGGACCCACCTCCACCTCACCAAGTGAGGTGGCGTGTGGACCAAGAATTGGTGGGGCCGGCCACCATGGTTGACTTGGTCAACCATGGGTGGAGTTCATAGAAGAAATTTAATGGAATTAAATTAAATGGGAATTAATTAACCTAAGTAATGATCCAATTAACTAATTAATTAATCTAATCAAGTGATGGTCAAAAGGTCAAAGTTGGAAGACCAAAAACCACCCCAAGAAACACAAACCACTTAAAACAAACACAAATTAAACCATGTGCTTAGGGTGGTGGTTTTATCCCAACCACCACCACTAAACACATTAACCCATGTGGGTTGGTGGGAGGAGTTAATGTGGAGTATATCCTAAGCAACCAAGAGATGAGATGACTTTTTCATCTCATTCTCTCCATTCCATCTAACTCTTTCACACGTCCTCCCTCTCTTGTAACACCCTGGAATTTCAAAGTTATCATTTTATATGAAATTATTCATATTTACGGAATTGCCATTGTGATAAATTGTTTTGAATTTAAATGGGTCAAAGGCTCAATCAAGACCCAAAGGATGGTAGTTTGTTTACAAAACAAATAAATGTTTAAGATATACTTAAACGGGTCAAAAATCATAATTGGGTCAAATTTTGTTAAATGGGTCAAAATGGCCAAATTGGACCCAGTGGATCGTAGTTGACATATTTGACTATTTGGTGAGCTCAAAGCTCAATTGGGTTAAGATGAGTTAAATGTTTAAGTGGGTTGAGTTGAAATAAATGTTGGAGTTGAGTTGAGTGGAATTTATTAGTTGAGTTACATTAAATGAATAAGTTGAGTTGAGGGAGTTAAATTTATTGTAAGTGAGTGAAGTGTGTGAATGAGTGGGGAAGTGTTTTAATTCCAAATTTTAAGCAAGGAAAACGTTGGTGCATAGGAGGCACTACCATGCATGTAACTCCCATTTATGTGATGAATAAAATGGGAGTTACATTTTGAATGGGAGTTACATTTTGAAGTTACATGGGATGCATAGGGACGTTGGATGCATGAGAACATTGCATGCATGTAACGGCTACAATGGAGATAGTGGGATGGCTGTTTTGAGAGTTACAAATGCAAGGATAATGAGAGATGAATAAAGGAGAGAATGCAAATAATCACAAAGTTATACATGGAAGACGTTGGAGGTGGGAGTGTGATTTCAAATGCAAAGTGTTTACACGTTGGAAATGGTTAGAGTACATTGGTTGGGTCTTCAAAAGACAGCAATACATAGATTGACGGTTCATGCATGTAACTCCAAGGTTGGAGAACAAATGGGTAACTGATTGGAGGAGTAACACCTAAAGGATTACAGCATTTTAAATTCAAATTACATATTAAATCAATGGGAGTAACAAAGTGTGTTCACACTTGGAAGAGGGGAGTTTTTATTCCAATGATAGAACTCCCACATGGGACGTTGATGAGGGCCAAATGGGGCTGATTGGAGCTGCTGTTGGTGGAGTTACACTTGAGAGTGGTGGCTGTTACATAAGCCAAAAATTGAGAGGCAACCAACAAGGGACGGTGCAGCACATGGGAGTTACATTTCAAAATGAAACTCCCATGTGAGACCCTAAGGAAAGGGGAGGTTACACTAGTCCAACTACAAGGGACGTTGGTTGCTTGGGGTGTTTCATTTCATAGATGAAACCCCCAAGTAACATAAAGAACTTTGATTGAGGAGAGGGAGTTACACAAGGATTAAACTTGGGCTGTTTTTGGTCAAAGAAAGGATTTTCATTTTTACTCTCTCTATCTCTCTATCTCCCTTGGACTGTTATCATCTCTCTAAGATCAAGAACAGCAGCTGGTTATTGATATGAAATCAGTCCTTGATTGATTTATTTCACCAAGACAAAAGCATACTTTGAGCAAAAGAGTTGGCATCAAGGTGTTCCATCCAAAGTCAAAAATCCTATCTCTTTCTCTCTTTGCCGTTTTCTACCAAGAGCAGCAGCTGGTTGTTTAATCAGTCCCTGACCATCAAGGAATCAAGAAGGAGGAGAGGCTAAGAAAGGGAAAGGAACAAGCCGGAGGGAAGATCAATTGGAGGAGTCGTGGAAACGGTAGGTTTTTCGATAAACAATTTTTAAATCATGATCCGGCCATTGGATGGCCAAATCTAACAAAAGTTGGATATTGGTTGGAAGTGCATGATTAAGATAAAAAATGGATTATAGGGTTCGGCCATATGGGATGGCCGAACCCCATGAAAAGATTGGGTTAAATTGGATGGTCTTTTGAACCAAAATCATTGGCTGTTTTTGGATGCAAAAAAAATTAGATTGATTACATGCCTTGAAAAGTTTTAAAATTATGGTTTCAAGTGTTGTGTGTTGGGCTATGGATTGGCCGAACACATCAAGGAAATTAATCTAGAATTATGATGTTCAAATGACAAAATTTGGACCACAGGGTTCGGCCCCATTGGATGGCCGAACCCCATGGAAAAACTTGGTGATTCTTAATGGAGTTTGAGGGATAAAATCCATATTAGTAATGAAGATTTTAAAGGATTTAAAATGAAGATAAGTTTACTGTTTTTAGGTAACTATGGTTTGGCTGAACCATACTAATGCTATGGTTAAATTATGGATTAAAACCATGAACAAAGGTTGGAATAATTACACCAAGAAAACCATAGGGTTCGGCCATATGTATGGCCGAACCCCATGGACTGTTTTGTGGATTTTTGGATTGAGTTTTACAAAATAGAAATCATACAAGGTGATGGACTTATTGGATGGTTTTGAAGGGTAAAAGCATGGTAACATTATACAGTTAGCCTATGTCCAAATGAGACCCAAAAACATGTTTTAGAAGACCAAAACATGGACATAGGGTTCGGCCACCTTGGATGGCCGAACCCCATGTAAGTATTTGGTTGTTTGGTTTGGCTTTCAAGAAGATGGAAATCACATCAATTATGGACTTAGTATTAAGGTGATGATAGAATATAGGATTAAAATTTTTAGGGTGAGGCTCGGCCATGTTATGTGGCCGAACCCCACCAATTGTCATGTGATGGATTTGGTGGTTCATTCATAACAAATTTGGGCAAAATGAGATATATGATTGAAAGGTTTATATGACAAAAATAAATGGTGAGGTTCGGCCATATTGTATGGCCGAACCCCACAAAGGTGGCTTGTTGATGGACTTTGTTGTCTAAGGAAAAAAAAATTAGGCAAAGGATAGTATAATGGCATTATTGTAAATAAGGATGAAAAGATGAAATGATCAAAAGAATGGACTTATGAGCCAAAACCTAAGGTGGTAAGATTCGGCCATGTAGTATGGCCGAACCCTACCAAGTGTCATTTGAAAAGTTTGGGATACTTAGATGGTATTAAGTAAATAAAAGATTTATCAAGGTTAAAATGGGTGAGGTTCGGCCATGGGGTATGGCCGAACCCCACAAAGTGGATTTTTGGGATTTAAATCAAATTAGAATCATATGGTCAAATGATTAACTTGCTGCCATGTACTTAGGGTATTCGGATTTCTAGAACGGTGTACAAAGCCGTGATCGGAAGACGGTCCAAAGGAAGGGTCGAACAAAGTAAACTATAGTAGGTTTCCTACCTAGTTGTAACCACATATATTATTCGCTGTTTTACGTTTATTTGAATAAGTTATTTGAATGAAATGATATTTACAAATGACATGTTTGCATAGACATCTCATGCATGACATGGGATAATGGTGTTGTAACCGGAGGCCACACTCCGTCGGGGCATCCGAAAGACCACTGTGGGGTACCCTGATGATGAGAATCCCATCAGGAGGAATCCGGAGGTCACACTCCGTCGGGGCGTCCGAAAGACCACTGTGGGTTACCTTGACGATGAGAATCCCGTCAAGTGATGGCTATGTTGAATGGTGATGGGTGGGACTCATTACATGTTCATTTCATACATAGCATATTTTTATAGAATTTTGTCACACATGTATTACTATTATACTATTTGCATGTTTTTGACTAACCATGTGGTAGCCCTATTCGGAAATACTACTGGGCGCGTTGATCTAACGCCCTATCTATATCCTTAGTGGGTGATGCAGGGAAAGGGAAGAACGTGGATCGAGAAGAGGACCAAGTTCGGAAACTTGGGCGATTTGAATGATTGGAATGGATTATGAATGGACTATTTTATGGACTTGATATTTGATATACTTGGACAATGTAATTTGTTAGCTAGATGTTGTGGGCATGTAATAATGTAGTTAATTAGATGCTATGGTTTGTTTTATGTTGGATGTTTTGATTAAACGATTAGTTAAGATTGATTAGTAATTTTGGAGAATAAGTTATGTACTTTGCTATCTAATAATGGAAAATTGGATTAGTCATAGGTTCTATTATAACCTCAGTTAGATTTAGACTAAGTTAATTCCGCAAGTTATATATATACCATGTGCGGATCAGTTTTATGGACTTAGTTCATACGCACATGGGCTTGGCCAGTTAAGGGTCGGATTTAGAGATCCGAACTTAACTCGCGTCGTGACACTCCGCCCCAATCACATGATTATTATATTAAGAAAAAAAAAATAAACTCTGAAAATTAGAGTGAAAAGGGCGGGGTGTTACATCTCTTGCCTCTCAAAACCGTCCCCTACACCAAGGAAGCAAAGAAGAGGAAAGTTAAGGAGGAAAAGAAGGAGAAAAGCTTAGAGAAGAAGAAACCAAGGGTTGGCCGACCACCTCAAGACAAAGACCTTGAGACATCTTTTTCATCTACATCCTCTCCCTCTCTCAAATCTAACCCTACCTTAGCCAAACCCAAACCTTGGAGACTCTATCTTGATCAAGCATCTTAACCCAAAGATCAAGGAGAAGAAGAGAAAAGAAGGCTAAGGAGATCAAGAGGAGAAAGAAAAGCCGGAGGAGTCGTCGGATTGTAAGTAATTCTTAAACAAGAATTCTACATTTTTTTATTAGGGTTAAGAAAAAAAAAAGAAAAAAATAAATGGATTAAGAATTTACTTGAGTATGGATTTATGTGATGTTGGAAGGTGATTAGATATTTTTTTTATGAAGTTTAAGGGTTAAGATTATGGATGGATGAACAATGGATAAAATGGGAGAGATAGATTAAGAAAAATAAATGGATATTTAGGACACTATGTATTTAGATTTAATTAAGCATGGAGGTATGATTTTGAAGAATGGAAACCATGGAATATGATTAATGGTTTTAAAGAGTTTGAATGATTAAATGTTAGTGATTTTGTAAAGGGATTTTAAATGAGAAAATCATGGAAGGATGATTTATAATTGTTAGGATTTTTTGTTAATGATTAAATGTAGTAATTTTTAAATGATGAAATTTGTGGGAAATGTAAATGGTTCTATGGCCTCAAGAGGCATAAAGGAATAATGGACCATGAACCATGGGTTCGGCCATGGTGTATGGCCGAACCCTATGGTGATGTTTAATAATTGTAATGGGTGTGAAATATGGAAATGGATGGAGAAGATGGATAGTTTTAAATGGACTTTAAGTAGAGTAAATAATGTTTTAAAGGGATGGAATTAATGGGAAAGCATGGACCATGGGTTCGGCCATGTTACATGGCTGAACCCCAGGGGGAAATTTGATGGTTTAAGTATGTTTGAAACCATGAAAAGAATGGGGAATGTGGTATGATTAAAGGAGTCATTAATGGACTCAAAAATGTACCAAATAATGATCAAGTGATGATTTAAAGGCATGATGTAAAATCCCTCATGGGAGGGTTCATTTTGGATCTAAGTAATATAAATAGGTCCAAGGAAAGATAAGGAAAAGACATCATGGGTTCGGCCATGGTGTATGGCCGAACCCATGACTCATATGAGAGCCATTTTATGGGCCAAGATTAGGGTCTATGTAGATGATTAAATGAATGGGGATTAAGTCAATTAAGTGGCTGATTTTAATAATTCTATGATATGGTTGGTGGGTCACTAATGGATCTAGGTTATGGATCAATTTTGGACTTAAGTGTGCATGGATAAATAAGTAATTAATCATGTAAAGGAGTAGTGGCAAAAATGGTAAATATTGGCCAAAATGAAGAACCCCATGGGAGGATGACCATGGACTTAAGTATGTTCAAAAATGGTCTTATGTGATTAAAAAAAAGGTTGATGGACTAAATGGGACCCACAAAACCTAAATAGTGATCGATTATTCATATGGACTTGGAAATGATTAATGGGCTTAGAAATGGTTAAAAATATGGACTGATTATTAACATGTAATAAGGTATCGGACGTCGCAAGCGGTGCTCGTATCGGTGACCCGACTATCAGACGGAAACAAAAAAGGACGCTAGTCGATATTCGGTACGATTCCTACCTTTTTGTAAGCAGTGGATTATGTGTTATATGTTGGCTTCTTTAAATTTATTTTGATAATTATGTGATTGGGATTATGATGGGTTTTAAGGTTATGAATTATATGTTAATACTATGAATTCTATTTTAATGTTATGCATTATATGTTAAGGTTACGTATTATATATTAAGGTTATGAGCTATATATATTACATAGCACAATGCACTTACATCTCATGCATGGCATGGGCGGGAAAATAAAGAAACCGGAGTCCATGCTCCGTCGGGGCGACCGAGAAGCAAACATGGGGATAGCTTGATATGCTATAACCGGAGTCCATGCTCCATCGGGGTGACCGAGAAGCAAACATGGGGATAGCTTGATATGCTATAACCGGAGTCCATACTCCGTTGGGGCGACCGAGAAGCAAAAATGGGGATAGCTTGATATGCTATAACCGGAGTCCATGCTCCGTCGGGGCGACTCATAAACAAACATGGGGACACCTTGATGAGGCCTTGCTGTCAAGGGGGGATATTGTATGATGGTATGGATGATGAGTGGGACATATGACATAGGCACCCATGGCATGGCATTCATTTTATGGTTTTATTATATTATTATCGGTATGCTTGTTATCACTAATCCATGTGCTAGCCCTACTCGGAGTCCTACTGGGCGCGTTGTCTAACGCCCTACTTCTACCCTAACTGATGACGCAGGAGACGGCGGAAATGGTGGACGCGACGGGAGCCAAGCTTAGGAGCTTGGGAAAGCGGCTACTTAGTTTATTTAAGTTTTATTTTGGAAATGTAATTTAAGTAGCTTAGTTTGTCGGCATGTAATAATTTTAGTTTTCTTGCTATGGTTTGGACTTTACCTTTGTATGTGATAATTTGAGGTAATTTAGTGATTAATGGTGTATCTTCCCTGCTATCTAAAACTGGTAGGATAAATTCTATTATAACCCCGGTTTTAATGTTTATTTTCCATAAGCTTGCTTCTACGTGTGAACTGTCCTTCGTGGACTTAGTTCCACGCACACGTAGGGTTGCCCAGTTAAGGGTCGGGCTTTAGAAACTCGGACTTAACTCGCGTAGTGACGTCCCGCGCCTTTGTCACTCTTCATTTTATAAAAAAAATAGACTCTGATTTTCGGTGAAAAAGGGGCGGGCGTTACAGCATGAGATGTCAATGTATATGTATGTCATTTGTAAATACATATCTCAACATTCAAAACCAATTTGAAACATAATATCAATAACAACATAACTTATAAAAACCATGATAAAACAATATAACAGTGGTCACAAGTAGGTAGGAAACCTACCGAAGATTAGCTTCGGTGTTTGTTCTTTTTCACTTGATCACGACTCGCACGCCGTTCACGTTCTGTTACCTTGTTATGTAACAGCAAATCAATACTTAATCTACTTGATTTCTAATCAAGTTTAGGTCTCATATACTATCTTGTGGGGTTCGTATATCCAATCCTATGATCATTTCATCTTTGATCATTTCATCCCTAATTACCTTTATACCATTTAGGTTAACCTTTTGTTTAATTTTCTTAAAACCAATAACCATAACTAATCCACCTTGGTGGGGTTCTGTAAGGTCTCGGAATTTGTGAATTAATATAAATGTGAATATTATGTATTTTAATGATGGAAATTGGAAAATTGGTGGAGTAAATGGTAAATGGGCCAAATTTTGGATAAAGGCCCAAGTGTGGCCCAATAGACTATGATTTGGATTTAAATTTATTTAAATGGGTCAAGAATGGTCAAATTGGGTCAAATACCCATTTGGGACCCAATGGATCAAGATGGTTATGCTCTAAGGTAAATGGGCTAGATGGAAATGTAATTGGGCCATAGGCCCAATGGTAATCCACTTAGAGTGAATTCAATGAATTTAAATCACCTAAGTTATTTGGAAGTAAATCAAGGTAATGTGGCCAAGTGGGACCCACCTCCACCTCATCAAGTGAGGTGGCGTGTGGGCCAAGGTTTGGTGGGGCCAACCACCATGGTTGAATTGGTCAACCATGGGTGGGTATATAAAGGTGATTTAAATAAATAAATGGAAATTAAAGTAACCTAAATATCTAAAATTAAATGATTAAAATTATTTAAGTGAAGTGGTCAAAGTGGGGTCAAGAGGTGAAAACCAAAATACCTCATCTCAACCTCAAGTGTAAAACACGTTGGGCTTGGTGGTGGTTTAGATAACCACCACCATAAAGCAATTAAAATATCTAAGAAAATATCTCATAAGGTTGGTGACTTAGTGTAAAGTGTAGGTTAAGTTACCAAAGGGAGTTAAGTCTCATCTTTTCCTTTCTCCCTCCCTTTTCATTCTCATTTTAATCTTTCACTCTCCCATCGCCGTCCCACACTAGGAAGGAGAAGAGAAGAAGAAAATTAAGGAAGAGAGCTAAGGAGAAGAGAAGAGAAGGAAGAAGTGGAAATCTAAGCAAAAAAAAAAAAATTTACTCTAAGATTAAGGTTATTCCCTCCCCTCTCATCTTCTCTCCCTTTCCCTCTCTCAATTTAAGCTCTACTTTGGCCGATTCTAGGGTTGGGGATTGCCACCATTAATCAAGAATCTTGACCTATCAAAGATCAAGAGGAAGGAGAGAGGAGGCTACGGAGACCGACGGGAGTGACGGAAATCGGAGGAGACGACGGATTGTAAGTGTTTCTTAAACAAGAAATTTTGGAATTTTAGGGTTTAAGAGTTGGAATTTATTTTTGTGAAATAAATGGTGGATAGATAATTTTATGCTATGGAATTTAGATCCATCAAATGGAAGGGTGGAAGATGGAGAAAACCCTAAATGGGTGAATTAGGGTTAGGGAAAAGAAATAAGTAAATGTAGTATGTGCATTGTATAATTTATGGAATTGAGCATGGAATGGGGTGCTTGGAATAAGAATTATGGGCCATAGGGTTCGGCCATGTAGTATGGCCGGTTATGGTGGGTGATTTGGTGGTTGGTTTAATTGGTTAGGGTTTTATGGATGGGAGACAATGAGGGTTTTTGATTAATGAATTTAGGGTTTTAATGAATGCATGGGAGTAAGGTTTTAAAATGAGTTTATGATAAAAATGCAATGGAGTCTTATGGTTTTGAAATGCAAGGAGGGAATGAGCCTTGAACCATGGGTTCAACCATGGTATATGGCCGAACCTATGGTGATGAAATGATGATTAAATGGTGGGTTTAAAGGATAATGTGTTGATGAATTTAGGGTTTTTAAATGAACAAGTGTAATGATCCAAATCGGGTTAAGAATATGGTTTAGATGCATGATTTAAAACCTCTCATGGGAAGACTTGTGATAGATCTAAAATGCGCCAAAAGATTCAAGGAAAATGGGGAACAAGACATCATGGGTTCGGCCATGGTGTGTGGCCGAACCCATGACCCATTTTGTAAGTCATTGTATGAGCTAAGGTTGGGTCCATGTTTGTGTTTAGATGATGGAAAATTTTATTAAATTAGATGGCTGATTTTGTTTCATGTTGGGTCATGGTTAGTGAATCCTTAATGGATCTAAGTTATGGATGAATTTTAGACTTAAAATATACATGAATGGGTGAATGATTAAACATGGAAAGGAGAGTGGCAAAATGGTAATTATTAGCCACATTGAAGAACCATGGGTTCGGCCATGGTACATGGCCGAACCCCATGTATATTGGACATGAGCTTGGGTGCATTAGGATGACCTAATGAATGATTTAAATTGAATGGTGAATGGTGTTTGTGGTCTCCAAATGAAATGAATGAATAATGCACTCATAGTAGTTAAATGCATGAGGTAAATCCCATGAAAAGATTTGATGAATTTGATGTTTTTGGACCCAAGAAAAAAATGGAGAAAGGAACATCATGGGTTCGGCCATGGTGTATGGCCGAACCCATGCCCCAAATTGTAAATCAATTTGGGTTTAAAGTCAACGGGTATATATGTGATTAAGTATGGGGTTTGAATGGGTTTAAATGAGTAATGGTTAAATTAATTACATGACAAATTTTAATGTTTTGGTAAGTCAATAATGGACCTAAGTTAAGGACCTAAGTTGTGGATTAAATTTTGGGCTTAAGTAGGCATGAATTAATGAAAAATTGTTTATGTGAAGGGTAGTGGCAAAAATGGTAAATATGGGCTAAAGTGAAGAAACCCACTAAGTTATGATTTATGGGCTTGGAAATGATTAAAACTTGGATTGATTTGGTAATTTAATAAGGTACCGGATAGGGCGAGCGGTACGCGAGTCGGTAGCCGGATTGTCGGACGAAAACGAAATAAAGACGCGAGTCGGTATTCGGTAGGATTCCTACATTTTTGTAAGCCATGGATTGGGTGATGTTTTCTTTAATTTATTTTGGAAAGCATGTGGTTGTCTTTAAGATGAGTTTTGGATTATGCATCTTATGATGTTTTCCTTTAAATTATTTTGGAAATTATGTGAATGCTTATGATGGGTTTTGGATTAGATATTGTGGGATGGTTTCCCTTTGATTTAGTTGGTAATCTTGTAATTGTTTTAAGATGGGTTTTATTACTATTGAATTTCATATATTACATGGCATATAGCATCTACATCTCATGCATGGCATGGGAGGCATATGACAGGGGAAGGATGAAATGAAACCGGAGTCCATGCTCCGTCGGGACGACCGATAAACAGCATGGGGACATTTCGCATATGTATTATTGTACCTTGATGAGGCTTTGCCATCAAGGGGGGACTCTTGTAATTATGATACCTTGATGATGGTTTTTCCATCAAGGGGGTAGTGTGGACCGCATCTTGATGAGGCTTTTCCATCAAGAGGGTCATAGCACGATGATGGTATGGATTTTATTTGGGACACTATGGATGGTTGAAAAAGGGACATTGTAGAATGAGGATGAGATTGATGGGTGGGATTCATGACATAGAACACCCATTGCATGACATTGCCCAAAGTGCATGGTTTTTCTATAATATTATCTGCATGCTGTTATTACTAATCCATGTGCTAGTCCTACTCAGAGTCCTACTGGGCGCGTGTTCTAATGCCCTACTTCTACCCTAGCTGGCAATGCAGGAGATGGCGGAACGGAAGGACAGGACGGGAGTCAAGCTTAGGAGCTTGGGAAGGCGGACTAATTATTTGTTTAAGTTTATGTTGGGAAAATGTGTATTTGTATAATTTAGATTGTCGGAAATGTAATAACTTAGATGTCTTGCTATGTTTTATAAATTATTTTGGACAGTACAGTATGAGGGCATTTTAGTAATTAAATGGATATCCTCTTCCCTGCTATCTGAAAATTGGTAGAATAGTGTCTATTATCATCCGCATTGAGTTTTATGTGTTGCGAGCTTTGTTTTTACGCGTGAACCGTACTCGTGGATTTATGTTCCATGCACGCGTAGGGTTGGCCAGTTAAGGGCTGGGCTTTAGAAGCTCGGAACTTAACTCGCGTCGTTACGTCCGTGCCCTTTGTCACTTTTATGTAAAAAAAAAAAACTCTGATTTTCGTTGAAAAGGGGCGGGCGTTACAGGTTCGGCCATACTACTTGGCCGAACCCTACCAATCCAATTTGGATCTCTTAAATCCATTCATAATTGTATCATGCTTAACTTTAGAACCACTAATCATTTCCATGGAATTGATTCATAAAACCCATAATCATGGTCCATGGGGTTCGGCCATACACATGGCCGAACCCAATGGTTCCCTTGGTTCAATAATTTTAACCTATGTACTTAACTTAGGCTCCACTCTCTTACCAAGATAAATACATGGTTCAGCCATCCAATGGCTACAATAACCATTTCTCCATTTTTAATCACATAAACCCCCATAAAATGACCCATGGGGTTCGGCCATTCACATGGCCGAACCTTACGGTTCGTTTGATGCAAATTTTCCAACACTTCTACATTATTTATCTACTGCATCTTAACGATAAAAACAGCAAGGTTTAACCATCCATTTCCAACCCCATAACAATTACTTAATTCCATATTTCAATCCTTTAAAAATCTTCACACATGGTATGGTTTTTATCCCCAAAAACCATACCACTTATAAATAACTTTCATGGGGTTCGGCCATCCAAAGTGGCCGAACCCTATGCTCTACATTTCCATCCTTTTAAACCTCCTCATCATACTTTACATCATTAATTAATTCGGCCACAACATGACCTAATTAACACATGTAAGGTTTGACATGGTTTTTGACCTTTAAGAACATCAAACCAATCCACTCTTTTCATGGGGTTCGGCCAACCAAGATGGCCGAACCCAATGACATATTTTTTTTATCATTTTAAGCAATCTTATCTAAGGTTAAATTCCCTGATGTAATCGGCCATTCCATGGCCCAAAGTATGACACTTAGACCATGATTTAACCTTCCAAAAACATGCATCCTAAACATCTGAAACAATCCCCTATTTGCATGGTTTTATCTTACAAAAACCATCAAAATTAACCAATTCTTTTCATGAAGTTCGGCCATCCAAAGTGGCCGAACCCATTGATCCATTTTTCATCACTTTTGTAAAACACATCCAAGGTCTAATCCTTGATGGATTAGGCCAAGACATGGCCAAATCATGATTCATTAATCCCATTTTATTAAACAAAAAACCCATGGAAATACTTACCAAATTTTCCAAGCTATTCCTCTTGCCTTTGCTCTTTACTTCCTATCTTTCTTAGCCTCCCTTCCTTTGCTGGTTTATGCTTGATCAATTGGTGAAAACACCACTGCTGGTTCAGCCAAAAGAAAGAGTTTGGAGAGAGAGGGAGAGGGAGAGATGGAACTCCAAGATTTGCAATGTGTATTGGGCCATGTGATGGTTGTTTTCCTTTTGTTAAACAGCCCAAACTATCTCATCACTCCTTATTACTCTTTGATAAAACCAAGGAGGCATTTGGTGCCATCCAAGGCACCCCTTGGCACCAGCCAATGCAACCTTTCAGCTCCCCATGTATCTCATCCAATTCCCATCCATTTCCATTTAAAATTTTGCATGGAAACTCACACCACAAGTCCCCAACGTGTGGGACTTGTATTGTGTGGCTTGAGACCCAAGTAGCTCTTCATCTCCTCTATAACTCACTGAACTTACAGCCCCTTTGATTTCCATTTTGACTCACTCAACTCACAAGCCCAACTCACCACATTAAATGACACTCATTTAATGCACTTGAGTCAACTCATTTCTTAATTCCAAACAAACTCAATTCAGTCCCACTTAACCTGATTTAACTCACCATTAAGCTCATTTGAGGGCCCACACGGTCAGCCGTGGTCAACAAAGTCAACCCAACCCACTGGGTCCCCATTTAGCTTGTTGAGCCGTTTTGACTCCATGACCAATTTATGGGTGATTTAGCCATCTTAAGTGTGGTTTTCATGTGTGTATCAAGCTTACCCATTTATGCTTGTAATACCCCGACCCAAATTAGTGTCTAATTGTGTCATTATTAGCCGTTAACAGTGATTAGAGATTCAGATTAACGATGTACTTTGTGCAGAGTCAAAGTTTGACTCGATCTGAGCTCGGAAACCTGTGATCCGACTCGTTTAGTGTGAGTTGCAAAGTTAAAATTATTTAAACTTTCTCCGGCTGAGACCCTTAAAGGTGATCTATATTTGAAAAACCCTTTAATTGTGATATTTGATTTATCAAATTGTACACAATTATTAGTTTAAAATTCTAAGTTTAGATAATTTTATCGATCGACATTCCAATATTTAGAAGTGTAATTTTTGAGTTATTAAGGGTGTCCCTATTTTTATAAAATGATGTGTTTAAGGGTGTTAAAACATCCCTAAGTTTTGGAGTGATTGTATCAGCTAAAATTATTTGACCCGACTGTAAAGTCAGAGTTTTTATAAAATATTGGAGATTTGATATTTTATGATTTTGATTTTAAATCATGAGGTTTTAAATGTATTTCTCTCTCTCAATTTTATGGTATTTATAATTTTAAATATTTAAATTATCTGATCAGTTGATTTATTTTAATGAGATTTGAAAATAAAAAGGATATTAAAATATTATTCCAAACCACAGTTTTGAATTACTTTCAAATGGATAAACATAAATTTTATCTAAAATTAATTAAAATAGTATTATATTTATAAAGTGGATAAGATCAAAGCTATAAGGGTAGCTTAGGGTGTGTGGCTCATTATCAGCCACAACACACCTACGGTGGTGGGTTGGGGGAAGTTAGGAAAAAAAAGAAAAACTATCATTTGTTTCCTCTCTCACCACCGATCCTCCTTTTTTCCTTTTCCTTTCTTTTCTTTTCCTTCTTCCTTCTACCGTCCCATGGCAGCAATCCTTTGGAGTTCTCTGAGTTGATGGCGGGGGTTTTCAAACACAGCCATTTCTCAACAGATTTTCGTAAATAAGGTATGAAATTTATCTATTCTTAATTTCATGGACACCAGGACAAATTTTATGTTAAATGAGTTATGTTGTGAACTTCAAAAAATGGATTTTATTAAATAGAAAAAATAGCCGACCTTCTTAAACACTTCTTAAGTTAGTTTTTGAGTTGTGTCAAATCCTTCTAACCTTGTTGGGAAGTTGCCTTTGTATTCTAAATATGATTTTGTTATTATATGTTGTTTTGTGAAGTCTAATGGACTCAAACCATATTATGATGCATTGTTCATGATATTCATATTTTTCTTAGTAAAGCTTCTATTTTAAGATAGGATATATTTGATTCTAAATTAATTTATTTTAGTTTGGTCTTGTTGGATTTTTAATTAATTTATTTGGGTTTAGATTAAAACCTATCCTATGATAGAATTTAGCTTTAAGATTATGTTATGTATTTAGTTAACTTAGAAGATTTGGAGTTTTATTTTGGATTTAAAAGTATCCTTAATAATATTGTTGGAAAGTTATATCTTATCTTTTGATTTCTCTAAATCATGTTTTAGTTGATTATTACATTAGACTATTTATGTTGGATTTCAATTTTTGTAGAAGACTATATCCTATTTCATTTTATAAAAAGAGTTATTAAAGTATAATGACTTGTCAGACGATGTTTAACCTGAAACTGATTAGGGGTATTTTGAACAACGTTCCTGGTTGAAAGATCGAAGCTCTAACCTCTATTCATCGTCTTCTCATTTTTGAGATTCTTGTTCGACATGACTGTATTATGTTAGTCGAATCAACTCATTTGTCAGTCAGGCCGACCTTTGGATAAGTCAATAGTGTGCTAAATTTGATAATTATTTAATTGTATCAGTTTGACCGGCTCTCTTGTTCACCCAAATCGAGAAAGTCACGTAACTTCATCGATGAAGGTGAGGAGACTCAACTTAACATGTATAATGGTTATTGTTAAAACCTATTAGATTTTAGATTGAAAATGGAACCCATAGTATTTGTAAGATGGAAAAGACCAAGTGGGACACATTGGAAGCCTAGAGGGTGATAGGTTTAAGGTTTGGACAAAAGAGTGAAAAGTCCAATGACGCTGTGATTTATGAAAAGGAACATGTAAATCATGTTAGGATGTGTGCATGTGATTCATCTATTGGTTACGTGAATAGGTGATATATGTGGCCTTGATTGTGCATAGAGTTTTGTATGTATGTGATTATACTTGTGCTAATAAGTTTGTGCAGGTAATGAGATGAAAACATTTTAGGTTATTAAACCTAGATTGGAACCAGTGGATGGTAAGTGAAACTCCATAGTTAAACTCTCATGGAAAGGATATATGGAGACAACATATGTGAATGATGATTTTATATTATTTCTGTGTTTATGGATAATTGATAAATAATATACTTGTTCATGTATACGCACACACTTGTACATTCGGTCAAGCTCTTGCAAGATGCTGCATTCTGTCTGCCTTGACTTAATGCATTCGAGGATGAGTGGGATTCCTCGACAGGGTTGAGTGGGATACCCTGGACCGGTACAGTTGGGGTTGAGTGGGATACCTCAACGGGGTTGAGTGGGATACCCCAGTGTATTATAAGTTTCGTTGTAACCTTTTAAATAATAGATATGATTTATTTGCTTATCATGTGTCAAACATGCATTGTGTTATTTATATTATGAGTATATACGTGAGTATGCATGGGTGTGTATGTGGAAAGGAAAGAACAAATGGTAAAGGTATGCCATGGTGTTCTAAGTGTTTTCCTCGTGGGTTGCATTGTAAATTTGATATTCTAAAAAATTTGAAGGGACTTGTTAATTTGAGTTCTCTTCATTGGCTGGAGCTCACGTCCCTTACAATGCAGGTCATGTACTGGATGTGGGAAAGGAGAATCCCTTTGCGATGCATAGGAGTCAGAATCTAGTGCTATTCGAGGGTAGGATTTATTCTTGTTTAGTTTCATATAAAAATTATGTAAATTTTAGGTGATTATGTCACTTGTGGCATAAAGACTTTATGTATAAGTCATATATGTGTAATATGATAATATGTTGTATAATTGATTGTATTATGGTGTGTATTTTGGATTTGTTTTTAAAAAAAAAAAAAATTTAGTCTCGTTCTGGGCCTGCTTCAATCATGGTGGCCGAACCCGATGGTATATTTTTTTTACCATTATACACAACTTTTATCCAAGATTAAATTCCTTGATACAATCGGCCATTCCATGGCCCAAAACGTGGCACTGAATTCTATTATTTAGACCTTTTTAAAACATGCAACTTAGGTCTATAACATCCAAATCAGTCCATTATTTGCATGCTTTTATCATACAAAAACCATCCACATGATCATAACATTTCATGGGGTTCGGCCAACCAAGGTGGCCGAACCCTATGGCCCATATTTTCTAACTTTTAAATCTCATCATACATTTTTTAAACCAATGATTAATTCGGCCATACATGACCAAATCATGACCTTTAAATCCCTGATTCATAATCCTTTATCTTGCATCTTAAACACATATAATTCTCCATAATTTTTGCATGGTTTTTAGCCTCCAAAACCATCAATCTTAACCAAATAATTTCATGGGGTTCGGCCATCCAAGGTGGCCGAACCCAATGATCCATTTTATCATTTTTAAACCACCATTACCCAAGGTTTAAACCTTGATGCATTCGGCCATACCCATAGCCCAAAACATGTTCCATTTGACCCATCTTATTAAACAAAAATCCATGGAAATACTTACCAAATTCCAAGCTTTTCTTCTTGCCTTTGGTCTTTGCCTTCTACCTTTCTTAGCCTCCCTTCCTTTGCTGGTTTATGCTTGATCAATGGTGAAAAACACCACTACTGGTTCAGCCAAGAGAAAGAATTTGGAGAGAGGGAGAGAGATGAGGATTCTTAGGATTTTCCTTGTGTGAAAATCGGCCAAATGGGGTGGTCATCCTCTTTTGTAAATCAGCCACTATGACCTCTCAATTTCCTCATAAATTCTTGATCAATTCAAAGGGTCACTTGGCACAACCAAGGCACCCATTGGCACCAGCCAATGCTGTAACACCCGCCCCTTTTCACCGTAAAATCAGAGTAAATTTTTTTTTTTTAAAATAAAAGTGACAAAGGGCGCGGACGTCACGACGCGAGTTAAGTTCCGAGCTTCTAAAGCCCGGCCCTTAACTGGCCAACCCTACGCGTGCGTGGAACATAAGTCCACGAGTACGGTTCACGCGTAGCAAGTAAGCTCACGGAACATAAAAATAAGTGCGGATGATAATAGACACTATCCTACCAATCTTCAGATAGCAGGGAAGAGATATCCATTAAATTACTAAAATGCCCTCATACTGTACTGTCCAAAATAATTTATAAAACATAGCAAGACATCTAAGTTATTACATTTCCGACAAGCTAAATTATGCAAATACACATTTTCCCAAAATAAACTCAAACAAAATAATTAGTCCGCCTTCCCAAGCTCCTAAGCTTGACTCCCGTCCTGTCCTTCCGTTCCACCATCTCCTGCATCGTCAGCTAGGGTAGAAGTAGGGCGTTAGAACACGCGCCCAGTAGGACTCCGAGTAGGGCTAACACATGGATTAGTGATAACAAAGCATATAGATAATACATAACGAGACCATAAAAATGAATGATATGCCATGGGTGTCGATGTTATGAATCCCACCCATCATCCATACCATCATGCTGTCATATCCCCCTTGACGGCAAGACCTCGTCAAGATACAAACAATCACAAATCATCCCCATGGACGGCAAAACCTCGTCCAGATATAAAACAATCACAAATCATTCCCCTGGACGGCAAAACCTCGTCCAGATATAAAACAATCACAAATCCTCCCCCTTGATGGAAGAACCATCATCAAGGTATCATAATTACATACAACATCCCTGATACATCAAACACATCAAAATATCTCCATGTCTATTTATCGGTCGCCCCGACGAAGCATGGACTTCGGTTTCATTTCATCCTTCCCCTGTTATATCCCTCCCATGCCATGCATGAGATTTAGATGCCATATGCCATGTAATGAATATAATAACAAACCACGACATTTAAAGAAAATCCCATCAATAAAACATATAACTTGATTACCCAAAATAGATCAAGCGAAGCCTCCATAATCACATCATAGCATTAAAACCCATTTTAAACCAATCATATGCTTACCGGAATGAATCAAGTAAAAACCCCTACATAATACATAATTCAAAACCAATCTTAAAACATACCATATAATTTCCGAAATAATTCAAGGAAACCATCACTCAATCCATGGCTTACAAAAAGGTTAGAATCCTACCGAATACCGACTAGCGTTCTTTCTTCCGTTTCCGTCCGACAGACCCGGTCGCCGATCATGCACCGCTTGCGATGTCCAATACCTTATTACATACACATAATCAGTCCACATTTTAACTATTTCTAAGCCCATTAATCATTTCCAAGTCCACATGAATAATCGGTCACCATTTAGGTTTTGCGGGACCCATTTAATCCATTAACCCCTTTAATTTGTGAGTTTAAAAGTAACTAGCCATCCTAGGCTTTATTTAGCCATACATAATGCAATTACTTAGAATCCCTAAACCCATGATCATCTCCCATGGAGTTCTTCATTTTTAGCCATTATTTACAATTTTGCCACTACCCTTTCCTCCATGGCTAATCACTCATTCATCCATGCATGATAAAGTCCATACTTGATTCATAGATTTGGATCCATTAATGACCCATCACACATATCTTAAAAATTATTAAATTTAGCCACTTAATTTAACCTAAAGTCCATTAATTTAATCATATAAAAACACATTAACCTTAGGCCATAATGATCTACAATTGAGTTATTAAAAATCAGCCCTTTAAATACTCTAAACCTCATTCATTTCTCACATACATAACACCAAACTTAATCCATAAGTTTACCCACAAATGGGTCATGGGTTCGGCCATACACCATGGCCGAACCCATGATGTCTTTATCCTATTTTTCTTTGGCCTATTCACATATTTAAATCATCATCCTTGATCACATTCGAATCCATAAACTTAGCCACATAAAGTGGTTCATAAAATTAATTCATGGGTTCAAAATACTCAATTCATCAAGTCTTCCCATGGGGTTTACCTTATGCATTTAAACCACATTGAGTCCATTATCCATTCATGCCCTTTGGAGGCCATAAACATCATTCACATTTCAATCTAACACATCACAAGTCCCTCCATGTGGGGATTTCATCATACATTATTAACATTCCCCATTTATTTATTTTTTTTTCATAAACATTAAATCCACCACTTGACCACCATTACACCACCATAGGGTTCGGCCATACACCATAGCCAAACCCATGGTTCATGGTCCATTAGTCCATTGGTGCCCTTTTTTATCACAAAGACACTTTACATTTATTCATTAAGCACTTAAAAATCCTACCATTCTCCATACTTCCATCTCCTATGATTCTCTCATTTAAAACTTCTTTGCAAAATTCACGACATTCAATTATTTACAACACTAAAAATTATAAACATTCTCCATGCTTGATTAATACCTAATTACACAATGCACTCAATCCATTTATTTTTCCTTAACCTAACCCTAATTTACCCATTAGGGTTTTGTCCACTTTCCATCCTTCAAATTGATGGATTTAAAATCCATGGCATAAAATCATTTGGCAACCATTAAGTTTACAAAATGAATCCCAAATCTTAAACCCTAAAAATCCAAAATTTCTTGTTTAAGAAAATACTTACAATCCGACGCCTCTTCCGACTTTTGCCACTCCCGTCGGCTTCTTTAGCCTCCTTTCTCCTTCCTCTCCTTGTTTGATCGGCTGGGATGCTTGATCAATGGTGAAAACCCCCAAGCTTGGGCTTGGCCATGATAGGGTTTGATTTGAGAGAGAGAAGGGAGGAGAGGATAAAGAGGTGTCTAGCTTCCTTGGCTTTGAGGTGAAGGGCCCAAGCTAAATCCTTTCTTCTCTTCTTCTCTTCTTCTTTTCTTCTCTTCCAAATTTTCCTTCTTCTTTTTTTTTTTTTCTTCCTTAGAGATGAGGAACGGCCATGAGAGAGTGGAAGAGATGGAGAGAATGAGATGAGGGTGAAATGGAGAGAATAAGATAAAAACTTATCTTATCTCTTTGGGTTGCTTTAGTTATACTTTACATTAACTCTCCCAACTACCCCACATGAGATATTTCTCATGCTTTATGACCCAAGACAACTAGCCAACGTTTCCTTTTTTTTTTGATGCCTTAAGATATTTTCCATACTTTAATGGTTTATGCTTTATGCTTTAAGATTGACCCTTTAAGTAAACTTAAATCCAATCATAATCCATTGGGCCCTAGTTGGGTCTTTGTCCAAATTTTGGTCCATTTACCCTCTATTCCATTAGATTTCCAATTTCCACCATTAAAACAAACAATAACCACATATATTTTGATTTACAAATTCCGGGCCATTACATTAATCATTATTGACCAACTAAATGAATTTCATCCAACCCATGGTCCATTGGACCATACTTGGGCCTTTGCCCAAATTTTGATTCACTTAACATTTATTCCATTAAAATTCTCAATTTCCATCACTAAAATAAATAATAACCACAGTGATTCACAAATTCCGGGTCATTACAATACAATCCTCTTTTGAAATTTTCGTCCCGAAAATTCGAGTGAAGTAGAGATTCCAATCATCTCATACAAAGAGCTCCGGATGAGCGGCACTCATCCCTGACTCAAGTTCCCAGGTGGTTTCCTCATTGCCATGTCGTTCCGATACCACCTTGATCTACGCTATAGTCTCCGCAACCAACTCCGGTCCCATCAGCGCAGGCTCACCGGCCTCTGTCCAACACACTGGCGATCTACACGGCCTACCATATAAGGCCTCAAATGGAGCCATCTGGAGGTTTGCCTGGTAACTGTTATTATAGGAGAACTTCACCAGTGGCAAATGATCCTCCCATCCACCCTTGAAGTCCAGCATATATGCTCACAGCATATTCTCCGATATTTGTATTGTCCTCTCCGACTGTCCATCAATCTGTGGATGGAATGCTGTGCTAGTCAACCCATCGGTCCCCATAGCCGACTGCATACTCTGCCATACCCTGCTAGTGAACCGGCCCTCTCTATCGGACACAATAGTCCGAGGTACACCATGTAGTCTGATAATATCTCGGATGTACCGCCGACCCAAGGTCTCCGATGAATCTGTCGTTTTGACAGGAAGAAAATGTGCAGACTTTGTCAATCAGTCCCCCATGATGCATATTGCATCGTGGCCCCTTTACGACCTTAGTATCCCTGTTACAAAGTCCATGGCTACATATTCCCGTCTCCACTCCAGCACTGGTAAGGGTTTGAGTAAACCCGGTGGCTCCTGATGCCCCACTTTAACCTGCTGACAAGTTAGTGCAGCGAGTAACAAACTCTGCCACATTTCTCTTGAGTCCATGCCACCAATAGTGCCTCTTAAGATCATGGCACATCTTGGCGCTGTCCGGCTGGGTAGAGAGCTTGGTTTGGTGTGCCTCAACCAATAACTCCCTTCTGCAGCTCTCAGGTACATATGTCCTACCTCGGAATAAAAGACCCTGTTCCGGTCGTAATTCCTATTCCGGTACCATCTCGCCTGTAGATATCTTGTCCATATCTCCTCCATTTCTGGGTCTATTCACTGTTCCCGTTTAATCGTGTCAAGTGTCTCTTAATTACATCAACACCACTCATATCAACCTATGAGTTTCATTCTTACAGAATTTACTCTGTCTCATGTTATCTCCTTTTTCTCATGAATCCATTTGCGTTCTTATGCAGATTAACGTATTCTATTTTACTTTTACTCGCTACCAAGACATTTCCCATACATATTCATCCAACACGTTCTTTCGTCTATTCTCTGTGTGAGGTAGCCTGCCAGTACGAGCCTATGCTTAAGTCCTTTGCTGATTCCATTTCAACTAGGTTTCTAGCTGCACTCTCCTGTAACTCCATCGGCTAACTACAGAGTCAGCTAGCTAGACTAACTCGGCAGTCACCCATAGGTTCCCATTCGAGTTTCACTAGACTCCTATCTTTCCATTAACTACCTCTCCAAAACTTAACACCTCTTCATTTGCACATAAGTCACTATGTGACTAACCCTTTTGTTCATAACCTCCACGATACCAATACCTGGCATCAATCCAAGCCACCATGGGAACCCTCATCCATGGTTAGTAGCCATCCATGAATATAACCCTCCTATGGGTATAATCCATTCATGGGCATAACTAATACGTTCGTAGGACTATTCTGTCTATCATAAGGCTAATAGGTCTAACATACGACCCATGTGTCGACTACGAAATCAAATGTCTATCATAATGCTAATATCCAACATCAATCCATGACTATCTACAAACTCCTAATCTTTAGAATTATTCATCAGCCCCACTTAGGTTTCCAACCAAACGCATTGGCATATCACCGCCTCTTCATGCATACTACATATTGACAATTCACAGCACTTTATCAACTCATCATCATATACATAATCTATAACACATCCTTGTTCCTCAATAACTATTCATTGCATAGAATCAATTATCAAAGCAATATCATATAAACTCATTGCAATGATTGATAATTCACAATTTAGTAACATCATAGGGAATCCTCATGCAATCACTAAATAAAATATTTTCATAAATTCATGGTCCATCATTCATTCATGCCTTTTAAGGCCATAACCCATTTCAAGGCCTATCATCACTCGTTCATAATCTACACTACAAATTGGGAGAATGCAATTGCATTATACATACAAGATTTTCATACAACATATTAGTCTTTGCAAGCTAGACCCTTCACATTCTCCTCATAATGTCATCCTCTCACGAGTTTCATGTGGCAAGTTAACCCATGCATTTCATCTCTCTTTCAAGTACATTGTTTATCCAACATCTCTCAAATGGCACTTTGTTCATATGAGAACCTCTTATACCCCCTCACAAAGTGTTTACATCATCACCCATTATATGTCATAACATAAATCTCTTCACTTGGGTCATGACAAATTATCAAGCCATGGGTCATCACCAATATAAAAGCCATTTCTAAAAACCATTGTACCATCCCCCAAGTATACCCATACATCACACTAACAAATATTCCCCACCCTTTTTATTCACATTTACCTCACTCATAAGCATATGCAACATATACCCCACAACAAAAGTTCATGCCTCTTATCCTCATTTGATGCATGCAGTTCATCATTGTACATTTTTTTTTTTTACATACTCTTTCCTCACTTAATTAATATGATCATAACTATTAATCTTTCCACATTTCATCACCTCATACACTCAACAATAAGAATTCAACACATGTATATTCCCATGCACTCACAATACAAGTATGCTTGTGCAATTTAATATCACACTTATTTCCTTCATTTAAAACCCCAAAATCATTAACTATCTTCCAATATAAGGACAGTTAGTCCTCTCTTTCCCGTGTCCATGTAGTCCAGAAATCGGGTATACCACTTCAAGAGGGTAGGGGCAATATGTGCAGTTGCGCCCAACCTGGTTACACAACTCGCACATATAACTAGGTTCCAATTCCCCTACCGACTATTTTATCATCAGAAAGTCTTCCACATTCTCTTCAGAAAGAGATGCTAAATCCTCTTCATCTTCCTCGGCAGGTCCCTCCTGAAAGTCCAGGCTAACTGCTATGCTAGAAGCAGACACCAAATCTATGAAATAGTTAGGGTTTCCCTTATCCCATAATTCCGTACACTCCCTTTCATTTGACATACCTGTATTCATAGAATACAATTAGAACCCAAAAATCATCAACTACAATTTCCAATTAAACCCAATCTCGGTTTTGGGGAATTTCTTATGTATATCACAATGTATTTTGTTTGGGGAAAGTTGCCAAATAAGCACACTTGCTTTTTTCCTTTCTTTCTGGGGGGGGGAACACTCTTAATTTCTATTGTCTGTTGTTCAAATTGGGGATACTGGGGAAGTACATCCTACTTTACTATGTCTGATAAATCTAGTACTGTTTCATCAATTTGGGGGAAAAAAAACCTAGATGTTTTCTCATTTCTGGGGAAGTAAACCCTATCTTGCTATGTTTCAATAAATCTCTCCTAGAATGAATCTTTCTTCCCTTGCTATCATTCATTTCCGTCAATTGTTTTTCTCAGATTAAACACTTCCGTTTGAGTCAATCGAAGTAAATTAACCCGGCCCCCGTGCAGCGGACTCCGAAGAGTCGGTCGGTTGGGATTCTTAGCCGTCAGTGAGACGTGCAACCGTCTTAAATCTTACTTCGAGAGATTCATTCTTCCGAATTCGCTCTGATACCAACTGTAACACCCGCCCCTTTTCACCGTAAAATCAGAGTAAATTTTTTTTTTTAAAATAAAAGTGACAAAGGGCGCGGACGTCACGACGCGAGTTAAGTTCCGAGCTTCTAAAGCCCGGCCCTTAACTGGCCAACCCTACGCGTGCGTGGAACATAAGTCCACGAGTACGGTTCACGCGTAGCAAGTAAGCTCACGGAACATAAAAATAAGTGCGGATGATAATAGACACTATCCTACCAATCTTCAGATAGCAGGGAAGAGATATCCATTAAATTACTAAAATGCCCTCATACTGTACTGTCCAAAATAATTTATAAAACATAGCAAGATATCTAAGTTATTACATTTCCGACAAGCTAAATTATGCAAATACACATTTTCCCAAAATAAACTCAAACAAAATAATTAGTCCGCCTTCCCAAGCTCCTAAGCTTGACTCCCGTCCTGTCCTTCCGTTCCACCATCTCCTGCATCGTCAGCTAGGGTAGAAGTAGGGCGTTAGAACACGCGCCCAGTAGGACTCCGAGTAGGGCTAACACATGGATTAGTGATAACAAAGCATATAGATAATACATAACGAGACCATAAAAATGAATGATATGCCATGGGTGTCGATGTTATGAATCCCACCCATCATCCATACCATCATGCTGTCATATCCCCCTTGACGGCAAGACCTCGTCAAGATACAAACAATCACAAATCATCCCCATGGACGGCAAAACCTCGTCCAGATATAAAACAATCACAAATCATTCCCCTGGACGGCAAAACCTCGTCCAGATATAAAACAATCACAAATCCTCCCCCTTGATGGAAGAACCATCATCAAGGTATCATAATTACATACAACATCCCTGATACATCAAACACATCAAAATATCTCCATGTCTATTTATCGGTCGCCCCGACGAAGCATGGACTTCGGTTTCATTTCATCCTTCCCCTGTTATATCCCTCCCATGCCATGCATGAGATTTAGATGCCATATGCCATGTAATGAATATAATAACAAACCACGACATTTAAAGAAAATCCCATCAATAAAACATATAACTTGATTACCCAAAATAGATCAAGCGAAGCCTCCATAATCACATCATAGCATTAAAACCCATTTTAAACCAATCATATGCTTACCGGAATGAATCAAGTAAAAACCCCTACATAATACATAATTCAAAACCAATCTTAAAACATACCATATAATTTCCGAAATAATTCAAGGAAACCATCACTCAATCCATGGCTTACAAAAAGGTTAGAATCCTACCGAATACCGACTAGCGTTCTTTCTTCCGTTTCCGTCCGACAGACCCGGTCGCCGATCATGCACCGCTTGCGATGTCCAATACCTTATTACATACACATAATCAGTCCACATTTTAACTATTTCTAAGCCCATTAATCATTTCCAAGTCCACATGAATAATCGGTCACCATTTAGGTTTTGCGGGACCCATTTAATCCATTAACCCCTTTAATTTGTGAGTTTAAAAGTAACTAGCCATCCTAGGCTTTATTTAGCCATACATAATGCAATTACTTAGAATCCCTAAACCCATGATCATCTCCCATGGAGTTCTTCATTTTTAGCCATTATTTACAATTTTGCCACTACCCTTTCCTCCATGGCTAATCACTCATTCATCCATGCATGATAAAGTCCATACTTGATTCATAGATTTGGATCCATTAATGACCCATCACACATATCTTAAAAATTATTAAATTTAGCCACTTAATTTAACCTAAAGTCCATTAATTTAATCATATAAAAACACATTAACCTTAGGCCATAATGATCTACAATTGAGTTATTAAAAATCAGCCCTTTAAATACTCTAAACCTCATTCATTTCTCACATACATAACACCAAACTTAATCCATAAGTTTACCCACAAATGGGTCATGGGTTCGGCCATACACCATGGCCGAACCCATGATGTCTTTATCCTATTTTTCTTTGGCCTATTCACATATTTAAATCATCATCCTTGATCACATTCGAATCCATAAACTTAGCCACATAAAGTGGTTCATAAAATTAATTCATGGGTTCAAAATACTCAATTCATCAAGTCTTCCCATGGGGTTTACCTTATGCATTTAAACCACATTGAGTCCATTATCCATTCATGCCCTTTGGAGGCCATAAACATCATTCACATTTCAATCTAACACATCACAAGTCCCTCCATGTGGGGATTTCATCATACATTATTAACATTCCCCATTTATTTATTTTTTTTTCATAAACATTAAATCCACCACTTGACCACCATTACACCACCATAGGGTTCGGCCATACACCATAGCCAAACCCATGGTTCATGGTCCATTAGTCCATTGGTGCCCTTTTTTATCACAAAGACACTTTACATTTATTCATTAAGCACTTAAAAATCCTACCATTCTCCATACTTCCATCTCCTATGATTCTCTCATTTAAAACTTCTTTGCAAAATTCACGACATTCAATTATTTACAACACTAAAAATTATAAACATTCTCCATGCTTGATTAATACCTAATTACACAATGCACTCAATCCATTTATTTTTCCTTAACCTAACCCTAATTTACCCATTAGGGTTTTGTCCACTTTCCATCCTTCAAATTGATGGATTTAAAATCCATGGCATAAAATCATTTGGCAACCATTAAGTTTACAAAATGAATCCCAAATCTTAAACCCTAAAAATCCAAAATTTCTTGTTTAAGAAAATACTTACAATCCGACGCCTCTTCCGACTTTTGCCACTCCCGTCGGCTTCTTTAGCCTCCTTTCTCCTTCCTCTCCTTGTTTGATCGGCTGGGATGCTTGATCAATGGTGAAAACCCCCAAGCTTGGGCTTGGCCATGATAGGGTTTGATTTGAGAGAGAGAAGGGAGGAGAGGATAAAGAGGTGTCTAGCTTCCTTGGCTTTGAGGTGAAGGGCCCAAGCTAAATCCTTTCTTCTCTTCTTCTCTTCTTCTTTTCTTCTCTTCCAAATTTTCCTTCTTCTTTTTTTTTTTTTCTTCCTTAGAGATGAGGAACGGCCATGAGAGAGTGGAAGAGATGGAGAGAATGAGATGAGGGTGAAATGGAGAGAATAAGATAAAAACTTATCTTATCTCTTTGGGTTGCTTTAGTTATACTTTACATTAACTCTCCCAACTACCCCACATGAGATATTTCTCATGCTTTATGACCCAAGACAACTAGCCAACGTTTCCTTTTTTTTTTGATGCCTTAAGATATTTTCCATACTTTAATGGTTTATGCTTTATGCTTTAAGATTCATGGTGGTATTTGAGATAAACCACCACCCAACGTTTTTTTTTTTTTTGTGTTTACAAATGAGATGGCTTTTGGTCTTTATTTAACCATTTGACCATTTGACCACCTCATTTGATTATTTTAATCATTTAATAAATTAACTAATTACCTTAGGTTAATTAATTCTCACCTAATTTAATTCCATTTCTTATCTTCCTTCTATGTATCCACCCATGGTTGACCAAGTCAACCATGGTGGTCGGCCCCACCAAACCTTGGTCCACACGCCACCTCACTCAGTGAGGTCGAGGTGGGTCCCATTGGACCATGTCACCTTGGTCAACTCGTCACCAACTTAGGTGATTCAAATTTCATTAAGTCCATTCCCACTAGATGGGCCACCATTGGGCCTATGGCCCAATTACAGTCATCCTTACCCCTTTATCTTAGAGTTTACATTATCTTGACCCATTGGGTCCCAAATGGGTATTGAGCCTAATTTGACCATCCTTGGCCCAATTGACCACCATTGACCCTTTAAGTAAACTTAAATCCAATCATAATCCATTGGGCCCTAGTTGGGTCTTTGTCCAAATTTTGGTCCATTTACCCTCTATTCCATTAGATTTCCAATTTCCACCATTAAAACAAACAATAACCACATATATTTTGATTTACAAATTCCGGGCCATTACATTAATCATTATTGACCAACTAAATGAATTTCATCCAACCCATGGTCCATTGGACCATACTTGGGCCTTTGCCCAAATTTTGATTCACTTAACATTTATTCCATTAAAATTCTCAATTTCCATCGCTAAAATAAATAATAACCACAGTGATTCACAAATTCCGGGTCATTACAAATGCAACCTCTGGTAACCCCATGTAATCTTATCTCATTTAAATCAATTCCATTTAAGACTTTGCATGGAAGCTCACACCACAAGTCCCCAACGTGTGGGACTTGTATTGTGTGGCTTGAGACTCATGCACCTCTTCATCTCCCCTTTAACTCACTGATTTTACTGCCCCTTTGATTTCCATTTTGACTCAACTAACTCAATGGCTTAACTCACTACATTTAATACCATACATTTATTACACTTGAGTCAACCCAACCATTTAATTTAAATGCAACTCATTCCAATCCAACTTAACCTGATTTGACTCACCATTGAGCTCATTTGAGGGCCCACATGGTCAGCCGTGGTCAATCTTGGTCAACCCGACCCATTGGGTCCCCATTTAGCTCCTTGACCCGTTTTGACAACATGACCCATTTATGGGCTGTTTTAGCCATTTGCAATTGGTTTTCACATGTGCATCAAGCCTACCCATTTATGCTCCACTTAATTTCCAATCAATTCAGCTTAACCCCATTAAATTTGGGCTGACCCAATGGTCTAATAAGTCCATTATGACCCAATCGGTCAAATGGACTTATTAGACCATTGGGTGAGCCCAAATTTAATGGGGCTAAGCTAAATTGATTGGAAATCAAGTGGAGCAAAAATGGGTAGGCTTGATGCACATGTGAAAACAACTTAAAAATGGCTAAATCAGCCCATAAATGGGTCATGTTGTCAAAACGGGTCAAGGAGTTAATTGGGAACCCAAAGGGTCGGGTTGACCGGGTTGACCACGGATGACCGTGTGGGCCCTCAATTGAATTCAAGTATGAGCTAGTGCAGCTCGAGTTTGACTGATTTGGAGTGAGTTTTAATTAAGAATAGAGTTGACTCAAATATGGTGCATTAAATGTATTGAGTTGGAATAAAAAAAATCATGAGTCAAGTGACTCAAGAGGAAGTGGAAAGGAGTTCTAATCTCACACAACTCTTAGATAGACAAATCCTAGCCGTTGGATGAAGGGGTGCCTTGGCCAAAGCCAAGGGACACCAAGCTTGGGCGGCATGCATCTCATCTCATGAGATGCATGGGCTGAAGTTAATGGATGCAACGTTTGGCACCAAGGGGTGCCTTGGATGGCACCCAATATCCCATCAATTTTATCAAGGTTTAATGAGGGAAATGAATGGATGTTGTGGCTGAATTACAAAAGGGATAGACCACACAAGAAATCCTAAGGAATCCTCATCTCTCTCTCCCTCTCTCCAAACTCATTTCTTGGCTGAACCAGCAGTGGTGTTTGCACCAATTGATCAAGCATAAACCAGCAAAGGATTAAGGAAGAAAAAAGGAAACAAGAGGGAAGAAGGCAAAGGAAAATTGGTGAGACTTTCTTAAAAGTTATGTAGTTAAATAAGTTGTGAAAAGGTGTGATTTGGCCATCATTTGGCCGAATCCATCAAGGGTTAGACCTTGGATGGTATTTCATAAATAAGATGGAAATTTGATCATTGGGTTCGGCCACTTGGGATGGCCGAACCCCATGAAAAGAATGGGGTAAATTGGGTGGTTTTTGTAGGACAAAAACCATGGACTGTTTTTGATGCTAAGTTAGATTATTTATATGTTTTGAAAAGTTCTAAAATCATGGTTTTGAGTGTCATATGTTGGGCTATGGATTGGCTGAATATATCAAGGAATTAAACCTTGGATTAGATGGCTCAAAAGGATAAAAAATATATCATTGGGTTCGGCCATCTTGGTTGGCCGAACCCCATGAAAAGAGAGGTTTTAGTTTAATGTTTTGGAAAGTCAAGAACCATGTCAATTATGGTGATTTTTACATAGGTTAATTGGGTCATTTTGTGGCCGAATTAAGTACTGATGTAAAATATTATGATGAGGTTTAAAGGATAAAAATTTAGAGCATGGAGTTCGGCCACTTTGGATGGCCGAACCCCATGAAAGTAATTGATTAAATGGTATGGTTTTTGGGGATAAAACCCATACCATGTGTGAAGATTGTTAAAGGATTGTAAAATGGAATTAATTAATTGTATGGGATCGGCAATGGATGGATAAACCTTGCTGTTTTTATGGCTAAGATACAGTAGAATAATTATATGGAATTGTTGGAAAAAGTTGCATCACAAAAACCATAAGGTTCGGCCATGTGAATGGTCGAACCCCATGGGTCACCTAATGGGTTTCTTATGAGATTTCAATGAAGATAAATTTACTGTTTTTGGGTCAGCCATTGGATGGCTGAACAATGTATTTATCTTAGTAAAAGAATGGAGCTTAAGTTAAGTACATAGGTTAAAATTATGGAACCAAGGGAACCATTGGGTTCGGCCATGTGTATGGCCGAACCCCATGGACCATTTTATATGGACTGTTTTGTGGATTCAAATGGTTTCAAACTTGAAGATCATGGAACAATATGATGTGTTTAAAAAGGGTCTCAAGTGAACATTTGGATATGGTTAGTGGTGTTTAAGGAAATTAAACAAAAGGTTAGCCTAAATGGCATAAAGGTAATTATTGATGAATTGATCAAAGATGGAATGATCATTGGATTGGATGTATGGACCCAAACCAAAGTGGTATGGTTCGGCCATGTCGTATGGCCGAACCCTACCAAGGTATTTTTGTAGTATATGATGTTTAATAAGGATTAAATAAAAGAGAGATCAAATAAAAAGGGAGGTTAAATCCTAAGTTAATCAGGTTCGGCCATGGGTATGGCCGAACCCCATAAGATGGAATATGGAATTTGGACTTGATAAGAAATCCAATGGTTACGATATTAACTTGTCGTTGTATAAACAAGGAAGCTGAAGTTGAACGGCGTACAAGTCGTGATCCAGTGAAAATGAACAAACACCGAAGCTAATCTTCGGTAGGTTTCCTACCTACTTGTAACCACAATTATGATTTGGTTTTATCATGTTTTTATGAGATATGATGTATTTGATATTATGTTTCAAATGTGGTTTTGAATGATGAGATATGTATTTACAAATGACATACATGTACATTGACATCTCATGCATGGCATGGGGTGATGATTATGGATTACCTTGACTTGAGAGTCTCAATGAAAGAACACCGTGAAACAACTCAATGATGAAGTGTCTTTCCACAAGAAATGAGGATTTCTGTGGATTACCTTATCGTGTGAGTCCCAATGAAAGAACACTGTGAAAGAACTTGATGGCTATGTATATGTGTGATGGGGTGGGGTTCATTGCATATGCACTTACATACATAGCATTGTTTTCAGATGTTTTATTGATAATCATGTACTATGATATATGCATGTTTTATATGCTAACCATGTGGTAGCCCTGATCGGAAAACCTACTGGGCGTGTTGATCTAACGCCCTAATTCTATCCTTAGAGGAAAATGTAGGAACAAGGAAGGGGAAAGAGAAGGACGATGACCAGGAGGAAAGCCAACCTTAAAGAGCTTGATGTTGGAATGATTTTTATAATTTACTGTTATTTGGATTTCGTTTATGGACATGTAATAAGTCGGTATCTTTGCTATGGTTTGAATTATAATCTTGATGTTGGATATATGAATTAAGTTATTGTGGATAAAAGCTAAGTTTGAGAATAGTCTAATGAGGTTATTATGTTAAAGCAAACTTGACTTGTACTTTGCTATCTGATAATGGAGCAGTCTGAGTATTGATTATAATTCCGCATATTTGACTTATTCCGCAATCAGTTATGTCTATTCCGCAAATTGTACTTAGTTCCATGTGTGGATTATTTATCGTGGGTTTAGTCCATGCACACATGGGTGGCCAGTTAAGGGTCGGACTTTGGAAGTCCGAACTTAGCTCGCGTCGTGACGCCGCCTGATCTCTTCGTCGTGAACCCCATGAAATTCATTTGGCTGGGCTATGGCTGTGAAGTCCACAAACCATACCGGTGGTGGAAGTATTTACATGTCTTAATTAGGTCATGTTATGCGGAATTTATCAATGGTTTGAAATATGATGATGAGGTTGAAAAGGATGGAAACTTAGAGCATTGGGTTCGGCCACCTTGGATGGCCGAACCCCATGAAAGAATTTGATGATTGGTATGGCTTTGGAGAGATAGAAACCATGCAATATCATGGGTTTCAATGAGATTAAAATGGAGATATGGTTACTATTTTGGGTCAGCCATTGGATGGCTGAACCATGCGGTTATCATGGTTAAAATAGTAGAACCTAAGTAAGTACATAAGAGGGAATCATTGAGCCAAGGGAACAATTGGGTTCGGCCATGTGTATGGCCGAACCCCATGGACCATTTTATATGGACTGTTTTGTTTAATCAAAGGGTTTCAAGTTTGAAGATTATGGAACAATATGAAGTTTTTAAAAAGGGTTCTAAGTGAACAATTGGACAAGGTATGGGTTGGCCATTTCATGGCCGAACCATGGGGTTTCTATGGCTAAGTTATAACATAGAGATTCAAATGTGAAAGCCATAGGGTTCGGCCATATGTATGGCCGAACCCCATGGACCATGGTTTTGGTGTTGTGAATCAATTTCATAGAAATAATTGGTGGTTTTAAAGTTAGTGCATGATAAAATTATTTATTGGTAGCAATGGCATAAAGGTAATTATTGATGAAATGATCAAAGATGGAATGATCATGGGATTGGATGTATGGACGCAAACCAAAGTGGTATGGTTCGGCCATGTTGTATGGCCGAACCCTACCAAGGTATTTTTGTGGTATATGATGTTTAATAAGGACTAAATAAAAATGAGATCAAATGAAAAGGGAGGTTAAACCCTAAGATGATGAGGTTCGGCCATGGGTATGGCCAAACCCCACAAGATGACTTTTGGGTCTTAAGATATGAATGGAAATTTAAAATGATAGTATGATTGACTTGCTGTTACATCACAAGGTAACGGAATGTGAACGGCGTACGAGTCGTGAATGGGTGACACTAAAGAAAGAACGAACACTGAAGTGAATCTTCAGTAGGTTTCCTACCTACTTGTAACCACAGTTTTATCTTGGTTTTTATGAGACTCATGTTTATTTTATTGGTTTTAAATGATGGATATTATTTTCATGCTTTATATATACATTGGCATCTCATGCGTGGACATGGGATGATGATTGTGGAAACCGGAGCCCACACTCGGTCGGTATGCCCGTGATGCAATTGTGGGGCCTCCTTAGGCGATGAGGGTCCCGCCAGGAGGATTATCTGTTGGTTATGGACACCGAAGCCCACACTCCCTCAGAATGCCCGTGATGCAACTATGGGGCCTCTTTAGGCGGTGAGAGTCCCGCCAGGAGGATTAATATGTTGATATAAGACACGTTAAGTGATGGCTATATATATGTTTGATGGGGTGGGGCTCATTACATTTGCATACATACATAGCATGGTTTTATATATTTTTGATAATCAGACATTTGATATATGCGTGATTTATAATCTAACCATATGGTAGCCTTGATTGGAAATCCTACTGGGCGCGTTGATCTAACGCCCTAATTCTATCCTTAGAGGATAATGCAGGAAATTGAAAAGGAAAAGAGAAGGTCGTGGACCTGGAGGGGAGCCAAGCTTAAGCGCTTGATTGATGATTAGGATGTCTTAATTATTGTTTTATGAGTTACATTTTATGGACATGTAATAAGTTGATACTTTGGCTATGGTTTGTTTATGATATAGACAATGGATGGTTGGATAAGTTATTTTAATAATTGAGACTTGTACTTGCTATCTATTCAGTCTATTTCCTCAGTTAGTCTAGTTTATTCCGCATGTCATTGTTTAGTTCCATGTGTGGTTTGTTATAATGAGTTTAGTCCATGCACACATGGGTGGCCAGTTAAGGGTCGGACTTAGGAAGTTCGAACTTAGCTCGCGTCGTGACGCCGCCCGCTCCCTTCCGGTGTTATTTTAAAAAAAAATTAGACTCTGATTTCTTGGAGAGGGCGGGGCATTACAGTTGGTATTAGAGCGAAACGGGAAGTTGAATCATCGAAGTAAGATTAAGACGGTTTCATGTCTCACTGACAGATAAGAATCCCAACTGACCGACTCTTCGGAGTCCGCTGATTGGGGGCCGGATTAATTTACTTCGAGTGACTCAGACTGAACAATCAATCTGAGAACGACAATGAAAGATAGCAAAGTAAGTACAGTCCTCATAACTGGACATATCAAACATATCAAAGTAGGATGCACTCCCCTGATATCCCCACACTGAGAAACAAACAACAAGAATTTAGAGATTTTCTCAGAAACAAAAGAAAACAAAGTGTGAAGATTTGGCAATATCCCCAAACTGAAAAGTGATACATAATACTTAGGGAGGTTTTCCCCGAGAACAGCAGAACATCAGGATTTCCCCAAATTGAGAAATGATACTCGATATTGAGGAAGTTTTCTCAAAAAATAAAGAAATACAAAGAGTGCTGATTTGGCAATTTCCCCAAATTATAAAGAACACAAAACTTTACTTAGAAGCTAAGTCAACTAATGTTTCCATGACTTAGGAAAAATGTCTCCAAATGAAGAAAAACATAACGGAGAGGGTCGGAATGATGCAAACATTTCTGAAGTACCTCCGGAATTACGGAACCTAGTGTAGGCCGTGGTCACTTCCGTTCTACAACAACTCATGAGCGGAAATGGAGATACAAACCCGAATAAAACACAGGACGAAAAAGGTCGAGGTGGGGGAAATACTTTTTGGCTCGCAAAAGACTCCGACCCTACTTATGGAGATCTTCAGCCTTTACTGGTTCCACTAGAAGTACCTATTTCCAATGTGATCAGCCGGGTCATTTCAAAAGAGTGTGTCCACAGAATGGTGAATCTCCCTAATCCCGTTACCGATGTGGTCAGAAGGGCCATTTCAAAAGAGAGTGTCCATAGAACAAAAGATCTCCTCACTTCAAGGGTTCTCTCCGTCGTTCGACTCGACTAACTCAGTTACAAGAATCTGGACGAATGAATACTTCGATTTCTCCTCCAGAGACGGTGGATCATTCGGTAATTCAAGGTATGGTAGTAATTTGTAGTTCATATGCTTATGCGTTATTTGATCTACTGCCTTCACACCTGTTACTTGCATTGTAGTACAACAAATGCCCAATACACTTACTATAGTATTCCTTATTGATAAACGATGACGACTATTGGTGGATATGTAGATTCAACGATAGATACAGTAGTTCCATGGTAAAGGTGACAAGGTCACTTGATTACATTGAGACGTGGTATGGGTGCATCCCTCACGTGATGTTGATGATTGAGATGTGGTATGGGTGCGTCCCTCACATGGTATTGATGAGATAAGAATATAGACTTCATGAGTATGGCTTAGAGTAGCTTTGAGACTGTGGGAACCTTGATACGAAATACAGAGACTTGGTCCCGTAGGACTACCGTTGAGGAGTGGGTCCCTCGCATGCTACGCGCTAGAGGGCGCTAGAGGGCGCTCTCATGGCTATTTTACACACTAGATGTGCGGGAATGCGCAAAGCTATGTACTATTTTACCCCGTGGGGGTGGTACTAGTCTCATCAGATGCGGATTGACAACCTTAGAGCTTGACTGAATCACCTATGAGGTGAAGGGATGCAGGGCGAGGTAGACCGGATCACGTTGGATGTGGGTCTTCCACTTGGTAAGTCATGAGCCCTAAGTCTTGCTAAGGGGTCGAGGTATATTTGTGACATGATATGGTTACCACAGTCTTATAGTGATTCATTTGAATGTTGTTCCTATGGATGTTAATCATGGATAGATGATACTCATGGACAGAGTGATACGAAGGATGAATGGTTTCCACGAATGGATTATACCCATAGGTAGGTTATATTCATGGATGGTTAGTAACTGTGTATAGATGATGCTCCTGGACAGAGTGATACCAAGGATTAATGGTTTCCATGAAGGATTATACCCATAGGTGGGTTATATTCATGGATGGTTAGTAACTGTGTATAAATGATGCTCCTGGACAGATTGATACCAAGGATGAATGGTTTCCATGAATGGATTATACCCATAGGCGGGTTATATTCATGGATGGTTATTAACTGAGGATACATGATACTCATGGTCAGAGTGATGCTCAAGAATGAATTATTTCCATGAATGGATTATACCCATGGGAGGGTTATATTCATGAGTGATTATTAAACAGTGATAGATGATATTTACTGAAAGAAAGATACTCGAGATGGATGTATTTAACCACAGGTGATTATTCCCATGGTGGTTTGGATTGATGCTGGGTATTGATATCGTGAAAGTTGGAACAAAGGTGTTAGTCACATAGTGACATATGTGCAAATGAAGATCTGCAAAATTTTGGAGATGTATTTAACGAGAAAGATAAGTGCCTAGTGAAACTCGAATGGGAAGCTATGGGCGACTGCCGAGTTAAACTGATCACCTGACTCTGTAGTTAGCCGATGGAATTCCAGGAAAGTGCAACTAGAAACCTAGTAGAAATGGAATCAGAAAAAGCTTTGAGCATAGGCTTGCATTGATAGACTACCTCACACGGTGAGTAGATGAAAGAACGTATTGAGCAGGTACGTATGGAAAATATTATGGGAGCAGTTAAAGTGAAATAGAGTAGATTGATCTACGTGAGATCACAAATGACTCACGAGAAAAAGATATAACATGAGAACAGCTCATCCTGAAGGGTTTATGTAATTTATTTTGGAACCCTACTTCGTTCGATTTTCGGGACGAAAATTTTAAAAAGAGGGTTATATTGTAACACCCCAATTTCCCAATGAAATGGATAATTACGAAAATGCCCCTGGATTGGTGAATTTAATAATTATGATGTTAAATGAGAAAATAATGGAGCCCATTGCTCAAATTAACACCCTATGAGCACATTATAAATGTCAAATTTGATTGGATGGGTAATGTACATCAATTTGGGTCAATATGGGTAATTGGGTCAAAGGACCCAATTGGACCCAATGATTCATAATGGACTTATTAGACCATTGGGTGAGCCCAAAATTAATGGGGTTAAGCTGAATTGATCAGAAATTAAGTGGAGCATAAATGGGTAGGCTTGATGCACATGTGAAAACCAATTGCAAATGGCTAAAACAGCCCATAAATGGGTCATGTTGTCAAAACGGGTCAAGGAGCTAAATGGGGACCCAATGGGTCGGGTTGACCAAGATTGACCACGGCTGACCGTGTGGGCCCTCAAATGAGCTCAATGGTGAGTCAAATCAGGTTAAGTTGGATTGGAATGAGTTGCATTTAAATTAAATGGTTGGGTTGACTCAAGTGTAATAAATGTATGGTATTAAATGTGGTGAGTTAAGCCATTGAGTTGGTTGAGTCAAAATGGAAATCAAAGGGGCAATAAAATCAGTGAGTTAAAGGGGAGATGAAGAGGTGCATGAGTCTCAAGCCACACAATACAAGTCCCACACGTTGGGGACTTGTGGTGTGAGCTTCCATGCAAAGTCTTAAATGGAATTGATTTAAATGAGATAAGATTACATGGGGTTACCAAAGGTTGCATTGGCTGGTGCCAATGGGTGTCTTGGTTGTGCCAAGTGACCCTTTGAATTGATCAAGAATTTATGAGGAAATTGAGAGGTCATAGTGGCTGATTTACAAAAGAGGATGACCACCCCATTTGGCCGATTTTCACACAAGGAAAATCCTAAGAATCCTCATCTCTCTCCCTCTCTCCAAACTCTTTCTCTTGGCTGAACCAGCAGTGGTGTTTTTCACCATTGATCAAGCATAAACCAGCAAAAGAAGGAAGGCTAAGAAAGATAGAAGGCAAAGAGCAAACGCAAGAAGAAAAACTTGCAATTTGGTAAGTATTTCCATGGATTTTTGTAACGCCCCGTCCTTTCCGTGAATTTCAGAGTCTAATTTTTTTTTTTAAGTAATAATAAAACATCGGAAGAGAGCGGGTGGCGTCACGACGCGAGTTAAGTTCAGACTACCCAAGTCTGAACCTTAATTGGCCACCCATGTGTACATGGATTAGACCATGATAATGAACACACATGAAACTAACATCAACTTGCGGAATAGTATAAGTTAACTGCGGAATAATATGAAAAGATAGCTAGTACCAGTCTCAACTAATAATTACATAAATCAACCATACATTGTCAATATCCCAAACAAACCATAACAAGTAACTACTTTATTACATGTCCAACAAAAGTATTCAAATGACAGTAATATAAAGTAATCCAATCCATCATTCAAGCGCTTAAGCTCAGCTCCCCTCCCGATCAATGACCTTTTCTTTTCCTTTACTTGTACCTGCAATCTCCTCTGAGGATAGAATTAGGGTGTTAGATCAACGCGCCCAGTAGGTTCCCGAATCAGGGTTATCACATGTTAGCATATAAAACATGCATATACATATCATAATACATGATCATCAAAACAGGTAAAAACAATGCTATGATGTATGCACATGCAATGAGCATCTCCCATCATGTACATTCATAACCACCATCATGTTACTCCTCCTGGCATGACTTGCACCGCCGCAGGAGGACATAACTCATAACTTGAAACACTGTAGAACCTCATTCATAATCCCATGTCTATGCATGAGATGCTAATGCCTGTATGCCATTTGTTAATGCATAATATATCATTTGAAACACATATAATAAAACAAGAGTCTCATAAGAAAACTGGGGTAAAACTGTGGTTACAAGTAGGCAGGAAACCTACTGAAGAATCACTTCAGCGTCCGTTCTTTCTTAGGCTTTAACCGGTCACGACTCGTTCGTCATTCAACTTTCGGTACCTTATTATGCAACAATAAGTAAATCATAATCTTATTTACATGTCCATTCACATATGAGACCTAAAACATCTTATAGGTCCTTTTGATCAATCTCTTCATTTGGCTTGTATTCACAGATTTGTCATTGGTATGTCCAATCTTTAATCCACCAAACTTACTCCATGGGGTTCGGCCATACCTTTGGCCGAACCCAATGGTTCCCTTATCCATTACTACATGGTTCTCCATTAGGGTATTTTAAACCTTTTAAATCAACATAGAACCATTACCAACTACTACTCATAAGCTTAGGCTATTTAACCCATTCATTATGAATTAGCATAAAGTCCAATTCTCCTAATGATCTTTCATCATTTATCATACATCTTAGCCATAAAAACAGCAACCATAATTCTATTTAAAATTACATATGCATCCATAAAATGACCCATGAAAAGTCCATGGGGTTCGGCCATACTCATGGCCGAACCCTTATGGTTCTTTGCTCAATGATGTCCTTTGTTTAAATACTAATTGGCTCTACCCCTTAGCCATATTAATCCCATAGTTTAGCCATCCTATGGCCAACCCAAAATCAGTAACCTTATCACATAAAAATCTCCCAAAAACAGTCCACAAAGGTCTATGGTTTCCATGTTTTCCAACATGAAAACCAACCCTCTTTTACATGGGGTTCGGCCCTCCATGGTGGCCGAACCCAATGGCTATTCTTACTGTTTTTAAACCTCCAATAATCATGTATAAACAGTATATTAATATCAGGTTTTAACTTTCAAAGAAACCATCCAAAACAGTCCATAAAAAGTCTATGGTTTACATGTTTTTCCAACATGAAAACCAACAATCTTTTACATGGGGTTCAGCCCTCCATGGTGGCCGAACCCAATGGTTATGTTTACTGTTTTTAAACCTCAGATAATCATATAATAACAGTATATTAAAATCAGGTTTTACCTTTCAAACAAACATCCAAAAATTAGCCCAATTTCATAGGGTTCGGCCATGCTCATTGGCCGAACACCATGACCTTTGGTTTTGAACATTTAACCCTTAATCTTGGGTCTGAAACCAACACCCAAATCCATGTTTTAACCTCCTTAAAACATGCATTTTAAATCCAACAATAACATCTAATATCAGTCCCAAATCATATGGTTTTAATTTCCAAAAACTATAAAAAACAACCACTTGTTTCCATGGGGTTCGGCCATGCTATGTAACGCCCGCCCCTTTTCACCGAAAATCAGAGTCTATTTTTTTTTTTTTTTACATAAAAGTGACAAAGGGCGCGGACGTCACGACGCGAGTTAAGTCCGAGCTTCTAAAGCCCGGCCCCTAACTGGCCAACCCTACGCGTGCGTGGAACATAAATCCACGAGTACGGTTCACGCGTAGAAAGAAAGCTCGCAACGCACAAAAATCAATGCAGATGATAATAGACACTATTCTACCAATTTTTAGATAGCAGGGAAGAGATATCCATTAAATTACTAAAATGCCCTCATACTGTACTATCCAAAATAATTTATAAAACATAGCAAGACATCTAAGTTATTACATTTCCGACAAGCTAAATTATACAAATACACATTTTCCCAAAATAAACTTAAACAAAATAATTAATCTGCCTTCCCAAGCTCCTAAGCTTGACTCCCGTCCCGTCCTTCCGTTTCGCCACCTCCTGCGTCATCAGCTAGGGTAGAAGTAGGGCGTTAGACCACGCGCCCAGTAGGACTCCGAGTAGGGCTAGCACATGGATTAGTAATAACAGCATGCAGATAATATTATAGCAAAACCATGCACTTTGGGCAATGTTATGCAATGGGTGTTCTATGTCATGAACCCCACCCATCCATCTCATCCTCATCGTATAATGTCCCTTTTTCGACCATACACAGTGTTCCAAATAAAATCCATACTATCATCGTGCCATGATCCTCTTGATGGAAAAGCCTCATCAAGACGCGATCCACACTAGGCATCCCCCTTGATGGAAGAACCATCATCAAGGTATAACATTAAATACAACATCCCCCTTGATGGAAAACCATCATCAAGGTATAATAATACATAATGAAAGATCCCCATGCGTTTATCGGTCGCCCCGACGGAGCATGGACTCCGGTTTCATTTCATCCTTCCCCTGTCATATCCCTCCCATGCCATGCATGAGATGTAGATGCCATGTGCCATGTAATATATGTAGTTCAATAGTAACACAAAAACCCATCTTAAAACAATTACTTGATTATCAAATAAATCAAAGGGAAAAACATCCCATAATATTTAATCCAAAACCCATCTTAAGACATTCACATGATTTCCAAAATAATTTAAAGGAAAACATCACAAGATACATAATCCAAAACTCATCTTAAAGGCAACCACATGCTTTCCAAAATAAATTAAAGAAAACATCACCCAATCCATGGCTTACAAAAATGTAGGAATCCTACCGAATACCGACTCGCGTCCTTTTACATTTTCCGTTCGATAAACCCAGTCGCCGATCGCGCACCGCCTGCGATGTCCAGTACCTTATTACACATTCATCATTAGTCCATGTTTTAACCATTTCTAAGCCCATATGAAAAACCGGTCACTATTTAGGTTTTGTGGGTCCGGTCCCATGTCATCTATTAAACCTTTTACTCCCATAAGTCTTAAAATTTGGCCACCCTAGGCTTGATCAACCACTTATAAGGTTATTACATTAGAGCCCCTCATTCCATGATCAATCTCCATGGAATTCTTGAATTTGGCATTTAATTACGGTTTTGCCACTACCTCATTTTCCATGGTTAATCACCCATTTATCCATGCATGATTAAGTCCAAAAATTGATCCACAACCTAGGTCCATTAATGGTCCCTAACCACGTTACAAGATCATTAAAAATCAGCCCTTAACTTAGCCTCATTTCCATTGATTTAAACACATGATAATTCCAAATTTTAGCCCTTTAAGTATTCTAATTTATGAAACTAAACTGCATCAACCCCAAGCTTAATTTAATCATTCATAAGGTCATCTTAATGCACCCAAGTTCATGTCCAACATACATGGGGTTTGGCCATGGTTCTTCATTGTGGCCCATAATTACGGTTATGCCACTAAACTTCCATAGTTTAATATCTCCTCTATTCATGTATATTTTAAGTCTAAAATTCATCCATAACTTAGATCCATTAAGGCTTCACTAACCATGACTCAACATGAAACACAATCAGCCATCTCATTTAATAATATTCTCCATCATCTAAACACAAACATGGACCCAACCTTAGCTCATACAATGACCTACAAAATGGGTCATGGGTTCGGCCACACACCATGGCCGAACCCATGATGTCTTGTTCCCCATTTTTTCTTGGGTCCATTGTTACATTTTAGATCCACTAATAATCCCTCCTTGAGGGGTTTACATCATGCAAATAAACCATATTCTTAGCCCCATTTGGATCATTACTTTTGTTCATTTGAAACCCAAAATTCATCAACACATTATCCTTTAAACCCCACCATTTAATCATCATTTCATCACCATAGGGTTCGGCCATATACCATGGCCGAACCCATGGTTCATGATTCATCATTCATTGCTCTATAATACCTATATTCACCCAAAATGTTAAATCCACCCATCTTCCCATTTTCCATGGCTTTTTAAACCCTACAACCCTAGCTAATTTCACACATAACACCCTAGGGTTCGGCCATGCACCATGGCCGAACCCATGGTTCACAATTCCTTCTCTTTTATGCCTTCTTATGCCATAAAATCCCATTGCATTTTTCATCATAAACCCATTTTAATACTCATCCACATTCATTCATTTACAACCCAAAAATCCATTAGCCACCTTCATTATCTTCCATTCATTAACCCTAACCATTTTACATCAAATGGCTAATCACCCACCATGGGGTTCGGCCATGCTACATGGCCGAACCCTATGGCCAATAATTTTTCTTCCAATCATCCCATTCTATGCTTAATCTCATAATTTACATAATGCACATAACCCATTTATTCATTTTCTTTCCCTAACCCTAATTTACCCATTTAGGGTTTCCTCCATCTTCCACCCTCTCATTTGATGGGTTTAACATCCATGGCATAAATTTATGTAACCACCATTAAATTCTACAAAAATAAATCCCAAATCTTAAACCCTAAAAATCCAAAATTTCTTGTTTAAGAAATACTCACAATCCGTCGTCTCCTCCGACTTCCGCCGCTCCCGTCGGTTTCCTTAGCCTCCTCTCTCCTTCTTCTTGATATTTGATAGGTCAAGATCTTTGATCAATGGTGAAAACCTCCAAGCTTAGGATTGGCCAAGATAGGGTTTGCTTGAGATAGAGAGAAAAGAGGATGGAGATGAGAAAGAAAGCACAAGTACCTAGTCTTGACCTTGGTGTGATGGCTTACCCTTGCACTTCCCTCTCTTTTCTTCCAAACTTTTCTTCTTCTTTCTCTTGGTTTTCTTCCTTTCTTTCTCCTTGGGTGTGGGACGGTGGTAGAGATGAAAAGAGGGAGAGAGTGAAGAGCTCGTTGAAAAGGAGAGAGTGAGATGAAAAGTCATCTCACCTCTTAGTTGCTTAAGATATTTTCCACAATAACTCCTCCCACCAACCCATGGGATATTTTCATTCTTTTTTTTTTTTTTTACTTTATGCTTTATGGTACCATGCCCAACGTTTTGGTGTCTTTAAAGATAACATGGCTTTTGGTCCTTTGACCATTTGACCACCTTTGACCCTCATTTGAATAATTTATTTAATTAATCAACTAGATAATTAACTTAGGTTAATTTAATTAATTCCCACTTTAACTTAATTCCCTTTACTTAAATCACCACCATACATCCACCCATGGTTGACCAATTCAACCATGGTGGTCGGCCCCACCAAACCTTGGCCCACACGCCACCTCACTTGATGAGGTGGAGGTGGGTCCCACTTGGCCACATCACCTTGGTTTAATTCCAAATAACTTAGGTAATTTAAATTTCATTCAATTCATTCTAAATGGATCCCCATTGGGCCCATGGCCCAATTACATTTTCATTTTACCCATTTACCTTAGAGCTTAACTACCTTGACCCATTGGGTCCCAAATGGATATGTGACCCAATTTGATCATTCTTGACCCATTTAACCCTCATTGCCCCTTTAAATGAATTTAAATCAACTCCATAGCCCATTGGGCCATACTTGGGCCTTTGTCCAGATTTTGGCCCATTTACCATTTATTCCACAAATTTTCTAATTTCCATCACTAAAATAAATAATATCCACATTTATATTAATTTAAAAATTCCGGGCCACTACAATACAATCCTCTTTTAAAATTTTCGTCTCGAAAATTCGAGCGAAGTAGGGGTTCAAATCATCTTATACAAAGAGCTCCGGATGAGCGGCACTCATCACCGACTCAAGTTCCCAGGAGGTCTCTTCATTGCCATGCCGTTCCCATACCACCTTGACGAACTGAACAGCGCGGTTCCGCAGTACCCTTTGTTCGCTCCCTGATCACTCTGATCGGCACCTCCACACACATCACGTTGCTTTGTATATCGACGTCTTGTACACTCAAAACATGTGAAGGGTCAGGGTTGTATCTTCCTCAACACAGACACATGGAATACGTCATGCAAAGATGATAACTGTGGAGGAAGTGCTAACTAATAAGCCACCTCCCCCACCCTCTTTAGGATTGGAAACGGCCCCAAAATCTAGGTGACAGTTTCCCCTTCTTTCTGAATCTCATGTGTCCCTTCCGTGGTAAAACTTTCAAAAGCACCAAGTCTCCCACCTCAAACTCGGGGAAACTTCTCCTCTTGTCGGCGTAATTCTTATAACGGCTCTGCGCAGTGAGTAAAGGTTGCCGTATAAATTTTATCTACGCCGTAGTCTCCGCCACCAACTTTAGTCCAATCAGCGCAGGCTCACCGACCTCTGTCCAACGCACTGGAGATCTACACGGCCCACCATATAAGGCCTCAAATGGAGCCATCTGGAGGTACTGTTATTGTAGGAGAACTCCACCAGTGGCAGGCGATTCTCCCATCCACCCTTGAAATCCAGCATACCTGCTCTCAGCATATCCTCCAATATCTGTATTGTTCTCTCCGATTGTCCATCAGTGTGTGGGTGGAATACTGTGCTGATCAACACGTCGGTCCCCATAGCCGACTGCACGCTCTGCCATACTCTGTCGGACACAATAGCCCGAGGTACACCAGGTAGTCTGATAACATTTCGGATGAACCGTCGACTCATATTGCATCGTTGCACCTTGATGACCTTAGTAGCCCTGTCACAAAATCCATGGCTACATGTTCCCATCTCCCCTCCGGCACTGGTAAGGGTTTGAGTAAACCCGGTGGTTTCCGATGTTCCGCCTTAACCTGCCGACAAGTTAGTGCAATGAGCACAAACTCAGCCACATTTCTCTTGAGTCCATGCCACCCATAGTGCCTCTTAAGATCATAGTATATCTTGGCGCTGTCCGGATGGGTAGAGAGCTTGGCTTGGTGTGCCTCAACCAATAACTCCCTTCTGCAGCTCTCAGGTACATATGTCCTACCTCGGAATAAAAGACCTTGTTCCGGTCGTAATTCTTATTCCGGTACTACCTCGCCTGCAAATATCTTGATTCATATCTCCTCCATTTCTGGGTTTATTCGCCGTTCCCGTTTAATTGTGTCAAGTACCTCTTAATTACATCAACACCACTCATATCAACCTATGAGTTTCATTCTTACAAAATTCACTTTGTCTCGTATTATCTCTTTTCCTCATGAATCCATTTGCGGTTTTATGTTGATTACGTATTCTATTTCACTTTATCTGTTATCAAAACATTTCCCATACGTACTCCTTCAATACGTTCTTTTGTCTACTCTCCGTGTGAGTTAGTCTGCCAATACAAGCCTATGCTCAAGTCCATTGTTGATTCCATTTTAACTAGGTTTCTAGCTTCACCCTCATGGAACTCCATCAGCCAACTACAGAGTCAGGTGATCAGTCTCACTCGGCAGTCGCCCATAGCTTCCCATTCAAGTTTCACTAGACTCTTAACCTTTCCCTTAAGTCCATCTCTCAACAACAATCATACCTTTTATTTGCATATAAGTCACTATGGGACTAACCCTTTTTGTTCACAACTCCTCCAACACCAATACCCGACATCAATCCAATCACATAGATACTAATTTCCTACCCTTCTGGATTATTCCACATATTTTCATAGATTCCATAAAACAATGACATATCTAAGCTTACTTAGACTATGTCAAATAGTGCCCATTCATCACTAAAAAAAATATTCACAAGTATTACCAATTCCACCAACCACCAAATTCCACCCTACATGCCTACGTTATCAATGGTTACCACATCATACGGTTCATATTCCTTCATTAGCAGGCCACGTAGAATTGAAATCACACACCATCTTCGAATAACACAACTCATGTGTAACCAGATCTTTCACCTCCATTCACATCAAACAACAACTTGAGGTAACATAAGAAATAACACTTTAAGAAGATCTAGTGATTCAACATAATTATGATTAGGTTACCCTACCCCATTTACAACACACACCGAGAGATTTTAAGATAATAGTCCTACTCATCCCAAGCAAACCATCCCAATACATTCGAAGACCATCCATGACCATCCATAAATCCCTAAACTTTGGAATTATTCATCAGCCCCACCTAGATTCCCAACCAAACGCATTGGCATATCACGGCCCCTTCATGCATACTACATATTCACAACTCCCGGCACTTTATCAACTCATCACCATACACATAGTCTATAACACATCCTTGTTCCTCAAGAACCATTCATTGCATACCACCCATTATCAAAGTAACATCATATAAACTCATTGCAACGATTAATAATTCACAACTTAGTAACATCATAGGGAATCCTCATGCTATCACTAAATAAAATAGTTTCATAATTTCATGGTCCATCACTTGTTCATAATCTATACTACACATTGGAAGAATGCAATTTCATTATACATACAAGATTTTTCATACAACATATTAGTCTTTGCAAGCTAGACCCTTCTCATTCTCCTCATAATGCCATCCTCTCACAAGTTTCATGTGGTAAGTTAATCCATGCATCCCGGTCTCTTTCAAGTACACTGTTTATCCAACATGTCTCAAATGGCACTTTGTTCACATAAGAACCTCTTATACCCTTTCACAAAGTGTTTACATCATCCCGCATTATAAAAGCCATTTCTAAAAGCCATTACACCATCCCCCAAGTATACCCATATATCACCTTTACCTCACTCATAAGCATATGCAACATATCCCCCTTCAAGAGGGTAGGGGTAGTATGTGCAGTTGTGCCCAACCTGGTTGTACAACTCGCGCATATAATTGGGTTCCATTTCCCCTACCGACTCTCTTACCATTGGAAAGTCTTCCATATTCTCCTCAGGAAGAGATGCAAAATCCTCTTCATTTTCCTTGGGAGGTCCCTCCTGAAAGTCTAGGCTAACTGCTATACTAGAAGCAGACACCAAATCTATGGGACAGCTAGGGGTTCTCTTATCCAATAATTCCATATACTCCCCGTCACTTGACATATCTGTATCATAGAATATAAATTGAACACAAAAATCATCCACAACAATTACCAATAAAACCAATCTAGGTTTTGGGGAATCTCTTATGTATATCACAATGTATTTTGTTTGGGGAAAGTTGTCAAATAAGTACACTTGTTTTTTTTTTCTTTGTTTCTGGGGGGAATCTCTTAATTCCTATTGTCTGTTGTTCAAATTGGGGATACCGGGGAAGTACATCCTACTTTACTATGTCCGATAAATCTAATACTGTTTCATCAATTTGGGGGAAAAACCTAGATGCTTTCTCATTTCTGGGGAAGTAAACCCTATCTTGCTATGTTTCAATAAATCTCTCCTAGAATGAATCTTTCTTCCCTTGCTATCATTCCTTTCCGTCAATTGTTGTTCTCAGACTAAACACTTCAGTTTGGGTCAATCGAAGTAAATTAACCCGGCCCCCGTGCAGCGGACTCCAAAGAGTCGGTCGGTTGGGATTCTTAGCTGCCAGTGAGACATGCAACCGTCTTAATCTTACTTCGAGAGATTCATTCTTCCGAGTTCGCTCTGATACCAACTGTAACGCCCGCCCCTTTTCACCGAAAATCAGAGTCTATTTTTTTTTTTTTTACATAAAAGTGACAAAGGGCGCGGACGTCACGACGCGAGTTAAGTCCGAGCTTCTAAAGCCCGGCCCCTAACTGGCCAACCCTACGCGTGCGTGGAACATAAATCCACGAGTACGGTTCACGCGTAGAAAGAAAGCTCGCAACGCACAAAAATCAATGCGGATGATAATAGACACTATTCTACCAATTTTCAGATAGCAGGGAAGAGATATCCATTAAATTACTAAAATGCCCTCATACTGTACTATCCAAAATAATTTATAAAACATAGCAAGACATCTAAGTTATTACATTTCCGACAAGCTAAATTATACAAATACACATTTTCCCAAAATAAACTTAAACAAAATAATTAATCTGCCTTCCCAAGCTCCTAAGCTTGACTCCCGTCCCGTCCTTCCGTTTCGCCACCTCCTGCGTCATCAGCTAGGGTAGAAGTAGGGCGTTAGACCACGCGCCCAGTAGGACTCCGAGTAGGGCTAGCACATGGATTAGTAATAACAGCATGCAGATAATATTATAGCAAAACCATGCACTTTGGGCAATGTTATGCAATGGGTGTTCTATGTCATGAACCCCACCCATCCATCTCATCCTCATCGTATAATGTCCCTTTTTCGACCATACACAGTGTTCCAAATAAAATCCATACTATCATCGTGCCATGATCCTCTTGATGGAAAAGCCTCATCAAGACGCGATCCACACTAGGCATCCCCCTTGATGGAAGAACCATCATCAAGGTATAACATTAAATACAACATCCCCCTTGATGGAAAACCATCATCAAGGTATAATAATACATAATGAAAGATCCCCATGCGTTTATCGGTCGCCCCGACGGAGCATGGACTCCGGTTTCATTTCATCCTTCCCCTGTCATATCCCTCCCATGCCATGCATGAGATGTAGATGCCATGTGCCATGTAATATATGTAGTTCAATAGTAACACAAAAACCCATCTTAAAACAATTACTTGATTATCAAATAAATCAAAGGGAAAAACATCCCATAATATTTAATCCAAAACCCATCTTAAGACATTCACATGATTTCCAAAATAATTTAAAGGAAAACATCACAAGATACATAATCCAAAACTCATCTTAAAGGCAACCACATGCTTTCCAAAATAAATTAAAGAAAACATCACCCAATCCATGGCTTACAAAAATGTAGGAATCCTACCGAATACCGACTCGCGTCCTTTTACATTTTCCGTTCGATAAACCCAGTCGCCGATCGCGCACCGCCTGCGATGTCCAGTACCTTATTACACATTCATCATTAGTCCATGTTTTAACCATTTCTAAGCCCATATGAAAAACCGGTCACTATTTAGGTTTTGTGGGTCCGGTCCCATGTCATCTATTAAACCTTTTACTCCCATAAGTCTTAAAATTTGGCCACCCTAGGCTTGATCAACCACTTATAAGGTTATTACATTAGAGCCCCTCATTCCATGATCAATCTCCATGGAATTCTTGAATTTGGCATTTAATTACGGTTTTGCCACTACCTCATTTTCCATGGTTAATCACCCATTTATCCATGCATGATTAAGTCCAAAAATTGATCCACAACCTAGGTCCATTAATGGTCCCTAACCACGTTACAAGATCATTAAAAATCAGCCCTTAACTTAGCCTCATTTCCATTGATTTAAACACATGATAATTCCAAATTTTAGCCCTTTAAGTATTCTAATTTATGAAACTAAACTGCATCAACCCCAAGCTTAATTTAATCATTCATAAGGTCATCTTAATGCACCCAAGTTCATGTCCAACATACATGGGGTTTGGCCATGGTTCTTCATTGTGGCCCATAATTACGGTTATGCCACTAAACTTCCATAGTTTAATATCTCCTCTATTCATGTATATTTTAAGTCTAAAATTCATCCATAACTTAGATCCATTAAGGCTTCACTAACCATGACTCAACATGAAACACAATCAGCCATCTCATTTAATAATATTCTCCATCATCTAAACACAAACATGGACCCAACCTTAGCTCATACAATGACCTACAAAATGGGTCATGGGTTCGGCCACACACCATGGCCGAACCCATGATGTCTTGTTCCCCATTTTTTCTTGGGTCCATTGTTACATTTTAGATCCACTAATAATCCCTCCTTGAGGGGTTTACATCATGCAAATAAACCATATTCTTAGCCCCATTTGGATCATTACTTTTGTTCATTTGAAACCCAAAATTCATCAACACATTATCCTTTAAACCCCACCATTTAATCATCATTTCATCACCATAGGGTTCGGCCATATACCATGGCCGAACCCATGGTTCATGATTCATCATTCATTGCTCTATAATACCTATATTCACCCAAAATGTTAAATCCACCCATCTTCCCATTTTCCATGGCTTTTTAAACCCTACAACCCTAGCTAATTTCACACATAACACCCTAGGGTTCGGCCATGCACCATGGCCGAACCCATGGTTCACAATTCCTTCTCTTTTATGCCTTCTTAATGCCATAAAATCCCATTGCATTTTTCATCATAAACCCATTTTAATACTCATCCACATTCATTCATTTACAACCCAAAAATCCATTAGCCACCTTCATTATCTTCCATTCATTAACCCTAACCATTTTACATCAAATGGCTAATCACCCACCATGGGGTTCGGCCATGCTACATGGCCGAACCCTATGGCCAATAATTTTTCTTCCAATCATCCCATTCTATGCTTAATCTCATAATTTACATAATGCACATAACCCATTTATTCATTTTCTTTCCCTAACCCTAATTTACCCATTTAGGGTTTCCTCCATCTTCCACCCTCTCATTTGATGGGTTTAACATCCATGGCATAAATTTATGTAACCACCATTAAATTCTACAAAAATAAATCCCAAATCTTAAACCCTAAAAATCCAAATTTCTTGTTTAAGAAATACTCACAATCCGTCGTCTCCTCCGACTTCCGCCGCTCCCGTCGGTTTCCTTAGCCTCCTCTCTCCTTCTTCTTGATATTTGATAGGTCAAGATCTTTGATCAATGGTGAAAACCTCCAAGCTTAGGATTGGCCAAGATAGGGTTTGCTTGAGATAGAGAGAAAAGAGGATGGAGATGAGAAAGAAAGCACAAGTACCTAGTCTTGACCTTGGTGTGATGGCTTACCCTTGCACTTCCCTCTCTTTTCTTCCAAACTTTTCTTCTTCTTTCTCTTGGTTTTCTTCCTTTCTTTCTCCTTGGGTGTGGGACGGTGGTAGAGATGAAAAGAGGGAGAGAGTGAAGAGCTCGTTGAAAAGGAGAGAGTGAGATGAAAAGTCATCTCACCTCTTAGTTGCTTAAGATATTTTCCACAATAACTCCTCCCACCAACCCATGGGATATTTTCATTCTTTTTTTTTTTTTTTTTACTTTATGCTTTATGGTACCATGCCCAACGTTTTGGTGTCTTTAAAGATAACATGGCTTTTGGTCCTTTGACCATTTGACCACCTTTGACCCTCATTTGAATAATTTATTTAATTAATCAACTAGATAATTAACTTAGGTTAATTTAATTAATTCCCACTTTAACTTAATTCCCTTTACTTAAATCACCACCATACATCCACCCATGGTTGACCAATTCAACCATGGTGGTCGGCCCCACCAAACCTTGGCCCACACGCCACCTCACTTGATGAGGTGGAGGTGGGTCCCACTTGGCCACATCACCTTGGTTTAATTCCAAATAACTTAGGTAATTTAAATTTCATTCAATTCATTCTAAATGGATCCCCATTGGGCCCATGGCCCAATTACATTTTCATTTTACCCATTTACCTTAGAGCTTAACTACCTTGACCCATTGGGTCCCAAATGGATATGTGACCCAATTTGATCATTCTTGACCCATTTAACCCTCATTGCCCCTTTAAATGAATTTAAATCAACTCCATAGCCCATTGGGCCATACTTGGGCCTTTGTCCAGATTTTGGCCCATTTACCATTTATTCCACAAATTTTCTAATTTCCATCACTAAAATAAATAATATCCACATTTATATTAATTTAAAAATTCCGGGCCACTACATGCTAAGTGGCCGAACCCAATGGTCCATTTCCATCTTTTAATCCACTGATTTTAGACCATATAAACTTCAGTCCCTATATCATTCAGATCCATGTTTTTAACCATTCTAAAACATGTATTTAAATCTTAAATCAAAATCCAAAAACAGTCCACAAAATCCATGGTTTTCATGTTTCAAAACATGAAAACCAAGCCATCTCTTACATGGGGTTCGGCCCTCCATGATGGCCGAACCCAATGGTCATCTTAATCATTTCTAAACCTCCATTAATCAAGGTTAATCATTGGTGTATTCGGCCATGATCATGGCCCAATCCACACCGTATTTGATCCATGTTTTTCAACAAAACTCAATGAATTACTCACCAATTTTCCAAGCCTTTCTTCTTGACTTTTGATCCTTGCTTCCTATCTTTTATTTCCTCCTTTCTTCCTTAATTCCTTACTGATTTAAGCTTGAATATTTGGTACCAAAAGCCTCTGCTGTTCCAGCCGAGAATACCAATTGGAGAGAGGGAGAAAGAGATGGGATTGTAAGGCTTTCACAATGATAAAAATAGGCCAAACATGGGTGCTTATTGTTTTTGTATTTCAGCCCCCAAAACCCCTGCACTCCCTCATCAATTCATACACACAACGATGGGTCTTGGGTGCCATCCAAGGCACCCCTGGCAGCTACCCATGCAGCCATTCAGATTTCTATGTAACTCATATCAATCCCATGTGTTCTCATTTAAAGTTTAACATGGAAAATCACCCCAACAAGTCCCCAACGTGTGGGACTTGTTTTGGTGGTTAAGACTAAGCCAAACTCCTCCTATTCCCTCTGAACTCAGTGATTTACAGTCCCATTGACTTCCACTTTGACTCACCCAACTCACATGTCCAACTCACATGTCCAACTCACCTCATTAATTGACAACCATTTAATGCATTTGAATCAACTCATTTTTAATTCAAATTAAATAAAACCAGTTCCACTTAACCTGATTTAACTCACCATTGAACTCATTTGTGGGCCCACACGGTCGACTGTGGTCAACAAAGTCAACCCGACCCGTTGGGTCCCCTTTTAGCTCCTTAACCCGTTTTTGACTCCATGACCCAATTATGGGTATTTTGGTCATTTGTAATTGGTTTTCACATGTGCATCAGGCCTACCCATTTTTACTCCACTTGATTTCCTATCAAACCAGCTTAACCCCATTTAATTTGAGCTTACACAATGGTCAAATCATCCATTTTGACTTATTGGGTCCAATTGGGCCCTTTGACCCATTTAGCCATTTTCGACCCAATTGATGTTCATTACCCATCCAATCAAACCTGACATTTATAATGTGATCATATCATCTCAATTTGAGCAATGGGCCCCACCATTTCCTTACTTAACATCACAAAATAATTAATTTAACACATCATGGGTATTTTCGTAATTATCCACTTCATTGAGAAATTACCCATCCAATCAAACTTGACATTCATAATGTGCTCATATGATCTTAACTTGAGCAATGGGCCCCACTATTTCCTTATTTACAATCACATTTATTGAATTCACCAATCCAGGGGCATTTTCGTAATTATTCCAACCATTGAGAATTCTTTGACCCAATTAACCATTTTGACCTAATTTGATGTACATTACCCATCCATTATAATTTGACCATTATAATATGTTCATAGGATCTTAATTTGAACAATGGGCCCCACTATTTTCTCATTTAACATCATAATTAATAAATTTACCAATCTAGGGGCATTTTCGTAAATATTCATCTTATTGAGAAATCAAGGTGTTACAATTTTTGTTTAATAAGATGGGACAAATGGAACATGTTTTGGGCTATGGGTATGGCCGAATGCATCAAGGTTTAAACCTTGTGTAATGGTGGTTTAAAAATGATAAAATGGATCATTGGGTAGTGGTCGAACCCCATGAAATTATTTGGTTAAGATTGATGGTTTTGGAGGCTAAAAACCATGCAAAAATTATGGAGAATTATATGTGTTTAAGATGCAAGATAAAGGATTATGAATCAGGGATTTAAAGGTCATGATTTGGTCATGTATGGCCGAATTAATCGTTGGTTTAAAAATTGTATGATGAGATTTAAAAGTTAGAAAATATGGGCCATAGGGTTTGGCCACCTTGGTTGGCCGAACCCCATGAAATGTTATGATCATGTGGATGGTTTTTGTAAGATAAAACCATGCAAATAATGGACTGATTTGGATGTTACATTTAGACCTAAGTTGCATGTTTTAAAAAGGTTTAAATAATAGAATTCAGTGCCACGTTTTGGGCCATGGAATGGCCGATTGTATCAAGGAATTTAATCTTGGATAAAAGTTGTGTATAATGGTAAAAAAAATATACCATTGGGTTCGGCCACCATGATTGGCCGAACCCCATGAAATTCATTTGGTTGGGCTATGGTTGTGAAGTCCACAAACCATACCGGTGGTGGAAGTATTTACATGTTTTAATTAGGTCATGTTATGCTGAATTTATCAATGGTTTGAAATATGATGATGAGGTTGAAAAGGATGGAAACTTAGAGCATTGGGTTCGGCCACCATGGAAAGCCGAACCCCATGAAAGAATTTGATGATTGGTATGGCTTTGGAGAGATAGAAACCATGCAATATCATGGGATTTCAATGAGATTAAAATGGAGATATGGTTACTATTTTGGGTCAGCCATTGGATGGCTGAACCATGGGGTTATCATGGTTAAAATAGTAGAACCTAAGTAAGTACATAAGAGGGAATCATTGAGCCAAGGGAACAATTGGGTTCGGCCATGTGTATGGCCGAACCCCATGGACCATTTTATATGGACTATTTTGTTTAATCAAAGGGTTTCAAGTTTGAAGATTATGGAACAATATGAAGTTTTTAAAAAGGGTTCTAAGTGAACAATTGGACAAGGTATGGGTTGGCCATTTCATGGCCGAACCATGGGGTTTCTATGGCTAAGTTATAACATAGAGATTCAAATGTGAAAGCCATATGGCCGAACCCCATGGACCATGGTTTTGGTGTTGTGAATCAATTTCATAGAAATAATTGGTGGTTTTAAAGCTAGTGCATGATAAAATTATTTATTGGTAGCAATGGCATAAAGGTAATTATTGATGAAATGATCAAAGATGGAATGATGATGGGATTGGATGTATGGACCCAAACCAAAGTGATATGGTTCAGCCATGTTGTATGGTTGAACCCTACCAAGGTATTTTTGTGGTATATGATGTTTAATGAGGATTAAATAAAAGAGAGATCAAATGAAAAGGGAGGTTAAACCCTAAGATGATGAGGTTCGGCCATGGGTATGGTCGAACCCCACAAGATGACTTTTGGGTCTTAAGATTGTAACGCCCCGCCTTCTCTAAGAAATTAGAGTCCAATGTTTTTTAAATAATAATAAAAGAATAACAGTTGGCAGAGAGCGGGCGGCGTCACGACGCGAGCTAAGTTCGGACTTCCTAAGTCCGACCCTTAACTGGCCACCCATGTGTGCGTGGACTAAACCCACGATAACAATCCACACATGGACCTAAACAAGTTATGCGGAATAAACTAGACTAATTGATTGCGGAATAAGTCAAATATGCGGAATTATAATCACTACTCAGACTGCTGCATTATCAGATAGCAAAGTACAAGTCAAGTTTGCTTTAACATAATCACCTCATTAGACTATTCTCAAACTTAGCATTTATCCACAATAACTTAATTCATATATCTAACATCAAGACTATAATTCAAACCATAGCAATGATACTAGCTATTACATGTCCATAAAGATCTATTCAATATAACAGTAATATAGAAATCCCAATCATCATTCAAGTGCTTAAGCTTGGCTCCCCTCCTGGTCATCAACCTTCTCTTTCCCCTTCTTTGTTCCTGCATTATCCTCTAAGGATAGAATTAGGGCATTAGATCAACGCGCCCAGTAGGTTTTCCGATTAGGGCTACCACATGGTTAGATTATAAATCATGCATATATCAAATGTCTGATTATCAAAAACATATAAAACCATGCTATGTATGTATGCAAATGTAATGAGCCCCACCCCGTCACACATACATATAGCCATCACTTGACGTGTCTTATATCAACATATTAATCCTCCTGGCGGGACTCTCACCGCCTAAGGAGGCCCCACAGTTGCATCACGGGCATTTCGACGGAGTGTGGGTTCCGGTGTCCATAACCGACAGATAATCCTCCTAGTGAGACTCTCACCGCCTAAGAAGGCCCCACAGTTGCATCACGGGCATACCGACGGAGTGTGGTTTCCAGTTTCCACAATCATCATCCCATGTCCATGCATGAGATGCCAATGTATATATAAAACATGTAAATAATATCCATCATTCAAAACCAATAAAATAAACATGAGTCTCATAAAAACCAAGATAAAACTGTGGTTACAAGTACATAGGAAACCTACCGAAGATTAGCTTCGATGTTTGTTCTTTTCTCAAGCGTCACCCGTTCATGACTAGTGTGCCGTTAAAGAGATTCGTCACCTTGTTCACATAAACCATGAATCAACTTTAATCCCATGTATTTGTTTTGATGGGGTTCGGCCATAAAACATGGCCGAACCACATCATCTAAGTTTGGTCCCTCATTTCATCTCTTGATTGTTACCCTTATTTACAAAACTGTCATTGCTACCAATACTTAGTTATATCATGCTTTTAACTTAAAAGACCACCGATTATTTCCATGAAATGGATTCATAAAACCCATAGTCATAGTCCATGGGGTTCGGCCATACATATGGCCGAACCCAATGGTTTCCACATTTGAACCTTCATGTTACAACTTAGCCATAGTACCCTCATGGTTCGGCCATGAAATGGCCAACCCATGTCTTGTCCAATTGTTCACTTAGAACCCTTTTTAAAACCCTCCATATTGTTCCTGTAACACCCCAATTTCTCAATGAAGTGGAAAATTACGAAAATTCCCCTGAGTTGTTAAATTAATTATTTTGTGATGTAAAATAAGGAAATGGTGGGGCCTATTGCTCAAATTAAGGTCATATGAGCTCATTATAAATGTCAAATTTGATTGGATGGGTAATGAACATCAATTGGGTCGAAAATGGCTAAATGGGTCAAATGGCTCAATTGGACCCAATGGGTCAAAATGGATGATTTGACCATTGTGTAAGCTCAAATTAAATGAGGTCAAGCTGAACTGATAGGAAATCAGTTATAGCAAAAATGGGTAGGCCTGATCCACATGTAAAAACCAATTACAAATGACCAAAATACCCATAAATGGGTCATGGAATCAAAAACGGGTCAAGGAGCTAAAGGGGGGACCCAACGGGTCGGGTTGACTAGTTTGACCACGGATGACCGTGTGGGCCCTCAATTGAACTTAAGTGTGAGTTAATTCAGCTTGAGTTAGACTGACTTGAAATGAGTTTGATTTAAGAAAATAGTTGACTCAAATATGGAGCATTAAATGTGATGAGTTGGATGAGTTGGTTTAGAATAAAAATATCCCGAGTTAAGTGAGTCAAGAGGAGATGGAAATGAGTTGTAATCTCACACAACACTTGATCAGAATCAATCTCAGCCGTTGGTATGAAGGGGTGCTTTGGTAAAACCAAAAGACACCAAGGTTGGGGCGGCATCTATTCATGAAGGGATGCAATGGTTCATTCCCAAGTGATGCAATGTTTGGAACCAAGGGGTGTCTTGGTTAACACCCAATGCCCCATCAGTTTTAACAAAATTAAATGAGGGAGGATGAATGGGAGTTGAGGGCTGAAACTACAAAAGAAAAACCTTACCATACTTGGCCGTTTTTCACACAAAGAAAACCAAGAATTCCCATCTCTCTCTCCCTCTCTCCAATTCGTTTTCTTGGCTGAACAGCAGAGTTTTTGGCACCAGTTAATCAAGTATAAACCAGCAAGAAATTAAGGAAAGAAATAATAAATAAAAGGGAGAAACCAAGGATCAAAGGCAAGAAGGAAGTTTGGAAAATTTGGTAAGTATCTATGTGTTATTTTGGTTTAATAACATGAAACAAGTGGGGTATGTATTGGGCCATGGTCATGGCCGAATACACCAATGTTTAACCTTGATTAATGGAGCATTTAAAATGGTAAAAATTAACCATTGGGTTCGGCCACCATGGAGGGCCGAACCCCATGTAAAAGAATGGTTGGTTTTCATGTTTTGAAACATGGAAACCATAGAGCTTTGGTGGACTGTTTTTGGGTTTTACTTAAGATTCAAATGCATGTTTTAGAAAGGGTTAAAAACATAGATTTGAATGACATAAGGACTGAAGTTAACATGAATTTAAACAGTAGATTTAAATTGATACTATGGACCATTTGGATCAGCCATTTTGGATGGCCGAATCCCATGGAATATTATGGTCTTTTGGGACAAATAGATGAATTTATTTGGATGGTTTCCAAGAGTTATAAATGTAGCAATATGATACTGATATTGTATGTTTAAATAACACCTAAAGCATGTTTGAAAGACCAAAACATGGACATAGGGTTCGACCACCTTGGATGGCCGAACCCCATGTAAGTAATTGATGTAATTTGGTGAAGTTTAATTTACTGTTTTGGTGGATGGTTATGTGGCTGAACCATGTGTAATTCATGGTTGGGTTAGCATGATTAAATCATGAATAATCATGGGAAGTGATGGATCAATCAGATCAAGAGAACCATTAGGTTCGGCCATGTGCATGGCCGAACCCCATGGGGCTATGTTTGGGATGAATGGATCAAGTGTATGGGTTATTTTATGTGTTAAATGGAAATAAGCTTGCTGTTTTGGGATGGCTGAACCATGTAGTTTACATGGCTAAATAGTAGAGCCTAACTTGTAAACAAATGATGGGATCATTGAGTAGGAGGATCATAGGGTCCCATAGATTGTTTTGTTGGAGATTATATGAGTTGGATTAAGTAAACATATGGATTCATCTTTGGACTTAGTGATATGTAAATAACCAGCCACTAAGGTAGATTATTATGAGCAAGATTAGACACTGGTTAGACCAATGGCAAATCTGTGAATACAAGCCAAATGAAAGGATTGATCAAAGGACTTACAAGATGTTTTGGGTCTTATATGTGAATGGACATTAAATAATAGTATGATTTACTTATTGTTACATCAGAAGGTGACGAGAACGACGTGCGAGTTGTGACTGGGTGAAGCTCAAAAAGGAACGGACACTTAAGCAAAGTTTAAGTAGGTTTCCTACCTACTTGTAACCACAGTTTTTACCCTAGTTTTCTTTATGAGACTCTTGTATATTTTTATGTGGTTTCAAATGATATGTTATGCATTTACAAATGGCATACAAAGCATTGGCATCTCATGCATGGACATGGGATGATGACTGAGGTTCTACAGTGTTGCAATTATGGGTTACGTCTTCCTTAGGCGATGAGAGTCCCACCAGGAAGAGTAACATGAGGATCATAGTCACAGTGGTCTCCTTAGGCGATGAGAGTCCCGCCAGGAAGAGTAACATGAGGATCATAGTCACATTGGTCTCCTTAGGCAATGAGAGTCCCGCCAGGAGGACTAATAAGTGATATGAATCAACTCAATGATGAAGAGATGGAAAGTGTATTGTGATTTACCTTGACGGTGGAGGCACGTCAAGTGATGGCTATGAATGTACATGATGGGAGAGACTCATTGCATGTGCATATTTCATAGCATTGTTTTACCTGTTTTGACTAATCATGTACTATGATATATATGCATGTTTTATATGCTAATCATGTGGTAGCCCTGATTCGGGAACCTACTGGGCGCGTTGATCTAACGCCCTAATTCTATCCTCAGAGGAGAATGTAGGTACAAGGAAAGGGAAAGAGAAGGTTGATGACCGGGAGGGGAGCCAAGCCTAAGTGCTTGAATGATGAACATGATTATCTATCTAGTGGCATTTAAATTATATTTTGATGGACATGTAATAAGTTAATACTTGCTATGGTTTGATTAGGTTATTATCTTGGAATGGTTGATTTATGTTAATTAATATTTGAGACTGTTACTTGCTATCTAGTCATTCTATTCCGCAAATAGTTCAGTTTATTCCGCATGTTGTAGTTAGTTCCATGTGTGATACATTATCATGGTCTGGTCCATGTACACATGGGTGGCCAGTTAAGGTTCAGACTTGAGTAGTCTGAACTTAACTCGAGTCGTGACGCCGCCCGCTCTCTTTCGACGTTTTATTATTAAAAAAAATTAGACTCTGAAATTCTCGAAAAGAGCGGGGCGTTACAGTTCCATGATCTTCAAGTTTGAAACCCTTGAATTCAACAAAATAGTCCATATGAAGTGGTCCATTTCCAACCCTTTTAGACACCATCTTCCATGGTTTAGACCTTTGACAAATTCAGCCATACATGGCCAAATTATGTCATTCAGATCCATAACTTAAAACCCTTTACTTAAACAAAGTTCTATGGAATGCTTACCAATCTTTTTAGCTTTCTTCTTGCCTTTTGCTCCTTGCCTTCTTCCCTCTTGCTTCCTTCCTTCTTTCTTCCTTAGTCTCAGCTGATTAGAAGCATGAACCAATGGTGAAATCACCAAGGTAAAATTCTGCCAAGGAGGGATGTTCTTGAGAGAGGGAGAGAGAGATGAATTCTATGGTTTTGCAATGACCAATTCAGCCAAGTAATGGTGCTGGTTGCTTTTGTTAAGCAACCCCATATCACCCATTTAATCCTCATCAAATCTTGCTCATACCAATGAGACACTTGCTGCCAACCAATGCACCCATTGGCATCCCAACGTTGGAGGCTTGGGTTTCCATATGAGATGGAAACCCCTCCATATTCCCATGAGATTTTTATCTCATTCCATTCAATACCATTTAACCATTACATGGAGATTACCATTACAAGTCCCCAACGTGTGGGACTTGTTTTGGTTTGTTTGAGACCAAAGCACCTCCTCATTTTTCCTTTAATTCAATGGAAATAAGACCTCTTTGATTTCCATTTCAACTCACCTAACTCAATGGCTTAACTCACCACATTAAATGCCATTCATTTAATACCCTCGAGTCCACTCAACCATTTAATTTAAATGCAACTCATTCCAGCCAACTCAACCTGATTTGACTCACCATTGAGCTCATTTGAGGGCTCACACCGTCAGCCATGGTCAACATGGTCAACCCGACTCATTGGGTCCCCATTTAGCTCCTTGACCCGTTTTGACAACATGACCCATTTATGGGCTGATTTAACCATTTGTAGGTGGTTTTCACATGTACATCAAGCCTACCCATTTATGCTCCACTTAATTTCCAATCAATTCAGCTTAACCCCATTAAATTTGGGCTCACCCAATGGTCTAATAAGTCCATTATGACCCATTGGGTCCAATTGGGTCCTTTGACCCAATTAACCATTTTGAACCAATTTGATGCACACCACCCATTCCTTTTTAAGTGACTCTTATAATGTGTTCATACCATCTTAGTTTGAACAATGGGCCCCACTATTTTCTCATTTGACATTATAATTATTAAATTTACCAATCCAAGGGCATTTTCGTAAATATTCATATCTTTGAGAAATCGGGGTGTTACATTATAACCCTCTTTTGAAAATTTTCGTCCCAAAAATCGAGCGAAGTAGGGTTCTAAATGATTACATAAATATCTCAGAGTGTGCTATTCTTATTTCCGAATTCAAGTTCCCAAGTCACTTCTTCATTACCATGTCGGTCCACAACACTTTGACAAATTGTATTGCTCAGTTCCGTAACACCTTTTGTTCTGCCTCATGTTATATCTTTTTCTCGTGAGCCATTTGTGATCTCACATAGATCAATCTACTCTGTTTCACTTTACCTGCTCTCATAATATTTTCCATATGTACCTGCTCAATATGTTCTTTCATCTACTCTCTGTGTGAGGTAGTCTGCTAATGCGAGCCTATGCTCAAAGCTTTTTCTGATTCCATTTCTACTAGGTTTCTAGTTGCACTTTCCTGGAATTCCATCGGCTAACTACAAAGTCAGGTGATCAGTCTAACTCGGCAGTCGTCCATAGCTTCCCATTCACACATGGGTGGCCAGTTAAGGGTTTGACTTAGGAAGTTCGAACTTAGCTCGCGTCATGACGCCGCCCGCTCCCTTCCGGTGTTATTTTAAAAAAAAATTAGACTCTGATTTCTCGGAGAGGGTGGGGCGTTACAGTGATAATACCATGAAAAGTTATGATCATGTGGATGGTTTTTGTAAGATAAAACCATGCAAATAATAGATTGATTTGGATGTTACATTTAGACCTAAGTTGCATGTTTTAAAAAAGGTTTAAATAATAGAATTCAGTGCCACGTTTTGGGCCATGGAATGGTCGATTGTATCAAGGAATTTAATCTTGGATAAAAGTTGTGTATAATGGTAAAAGAAAATATACCATTGGGTTCGGCCACCATGATTCGCCGAACCCCATGAAATTCATTTGGTTGGGCTATGGTTGTGAAGTCCACAAACCATACCGGTGGTGGAAGTATTTACATGTTTTAATTAGGTCATGTTATGCTGAATTTATCAATGGTTTGAAATGTAACACCCGCCCCTTTTCACCGAAAATCATAGTCTATTTTTTTTTTTTGAAATAAAAGTGACAAAGGGCGCGGACGTCACGACGCGAGTTAAGTCCGAGCTTCTAAAGCCTGGCCCTTAACTGGCCAACCCTACGTGTACGTGGAACGAAGTCCATGGAAAATGGTTCACACGTAGAAAGCAAGCTTGCGGAAAATTAAACTAAGAGGGGAAAATTATAATAGAGTCTAACCTACAAATTCTTAGATAGCAGGGAAGATACTTTCATTCAATTACCAAAATATCCTCAAAATCATAATGTCCAAAGTAAAATTCAAAACATAGCAAGTAATCTAAATTATTACATTCCGGCGAGTTAAGCTATTCAAATTACATTTCCAAAATAAATTAAATAAACTAAGTAGTCTGCCTTCCCAAACTCCTAAGCTTGGCCTCCGTCTCGTCCTTCGTGTCCGCCATCTCCTGCGTCATCAGCTAGGGTAAAAGTAGGGCGTTAGACAACGCGCCCAGTAGGACTCCGAGTAGGGCTAACACATGGATTAGTAGTAACAAAACATATAGATAATATCATATCCAAAACCATGCAATTTGGTGCAATGTCATGCAATGGGTGTCCTATGTCATGAATCCCACCCATCATCCATACCATCATGCTGCCATATCCCCCTTGACTGAAAAACCTCGTCAAGATATAAACAATCACAAATCATCCCCCTTGACGGCAAAACCTCGTCAAGGTGTAAACAATCACAAATCATCCCCCTTGACGGCAAAGCCTCGTCAAGGTGTCCCCATGCTTGCTTCTCGGTCACCCCGACGGAGCATGGACTCTGGTTATATCTCATAATATCCCTCTTGATGGATGAAACACATCAAGATATCCCCATGCTTGCTTCTCGGTCGCCCCGACGGAGCATGGACTCCGGTTTCATTTCATCCTTCCCATACCATATCCCTCCCATGTCATGCATGAGATGTAGATGCCATATGCCATGTAATATATATGAGCATAGTCATAAAACCCATCTTAAAACCATTACATGATTACCAAAATAAATCAAAGGAAAGACCATCACATAATACTTAATCCATGACCAAAATAAATCAAAGGAAAAACCATCACATAATACTTAATCCATGACCAAAATAAATAAAAAAAAAAACCATCACATAGTACTTAATCCATGACCAAAATAAATCAAAGGAAAAACCATCACATAATACTTAATCCATGACCAAAATAACTCAAAGGAAAAACCATCACATAATACTTAATCCATGGCTTACAAAAAGGTAGGAATCCTACCAAATACCAACTAGCGTCCTTTTTCGTTTTCCTTTCGATAAACCCGGTTGCCGATCGTGTACCGCCTGCGATGTCCGGTACCTTATTATACATTAATAATTAGTCCATGTTTTATCCATGATTAAGTCCCTAATGCATGCCTTAGTGGAGTTCGGCCATACACCATAACCTAACCTGTAATAGCCCGAACTTTTGGATCAATATATAGTGGCATTTATTATTTTAAATTTGAAGTTTGATGTGATAAAATGCCAAATGGACCAAATTTTGGGACAATGGCCCAAGTGTGGTCCAATGGGCCATGGATTTGATTTATTCATTTAAATGGGTCAACGATGATAAATTTGGGTCAAGGGTGGTCAATTGGGTCAAATAGCCATATGGGACCCAATGGGCCAAGGTAGCTAAGCCCTAAGGTAAGTGGATAGGAGGGAATTTAATTGGGCCATGGGCCCAATGGTTACCCAATAGACCATGAATTGAAATTAATTCATTTAATTGGTCAATGGTAAGTAATTGGGTCATGGATGGTCAAATTGGGTCTAATACCCATTTGGGACCCGATAGATCAAATTAATATAAGCCCTAAGGTAAATGGGTAAGACAAAAATGAAATTGGGCCATGGATCCAATGGTAATCCAATAAGAAGAGTAGATTTAATAAAATTTAAATCACCTAAATTGGTGATGAATTGAACTAGGTAATATGGCCAAATGGGGCCCACCTCCACCTCGCCAATTGAGGTGGCGTGTGGACCCAAGGAGTGGTGGGGCCGACCACCATGGTTGACTTGGTCAACCATGGGTGGATCTTATAGAGAAAGAATTTAATAAAATTAAATTGAGTGGGAATTAATTAACTTAGACTAAGGATTAAATTAATTAAGCCAATTAATCTAAACCAAAGGTTAGTCAAATGGTCAAAACCACTCCAACAAACACAAACTACTTAAAGAAACACAAAATTAAACCATGGGCTAAGGATGGTGGTTTTATCCCAACCACCACCATTAATGCCATGTTGGTTGGTAGGAAGAATTAATGTGGATTGTGACCTAAGTAACCAAAAGATGAGATTTCATCTCATTCTCATCTAACCCATCTCACTCCCTCTCTTCCACTCCCAAAAAAAAAAAAAAAACCGTCCCTCCATGTACCAAGAGAAGAAAAGAAGAAAATTTAGAAGAGAAGAAGAAGAGAAGGAAAGAAAGATTTAAGCTTAGCCAAACCATTAGACATCTTTTTATCCCCTCCTCCCCTCTCTCTCCCTCTCTCAAGGAAACTCACTCAATATTGGCCGATCCTAAGCTTGGAGGGCCTCACCATTTGATCAAGCTCATCTTGACCGTACATCAAGGAGAAGAAGAGAAGAGAAGGCTAAGGAGAAGCAAAGAGAGACCGGAGGAGTCGTCGGGTGGTAAGATTTTCTTAAAATAAGAGTTTATTTTTTTAGGATATGGAATCCATTTCTTAGACTAAATATGGCCAAAAACGTTGTGGGCCATGGATCTAAGATCCATCAAATGGCAGGATAAGAAATGGATAAAATGGAGGAATGGATGAAATGGAAGAATGGAATTTTTAATGGAATTTGTAAGTCTTTATTAAGCATAGAAAATTTGGATTTTTAATGGATTGATGGGCCATAGGGTTCGGCCATGTAGCATGGCCGAACCCCATGGTAAATGATGGATGAATTGTAATTAGGGTTTGAGGATTAAAATTAGGGAAGGGTAATCTATGATTTTGAGATGCTAATAAGTAAACATTAGTGATTTTTAAGGGGGTTTTAAATGAGAAAACCATGGAAGATATAAATGATTTCAAATGGCCTCAAAAATGATGGAGGCATGACATTTTTAGAAAATCATGAACTATAGGGTTCGGCCATGCAATGTGGCCGAACCCCATGGTTAGTGATTGTAAATTTTAGAGTTTTTATAAGAATAGAAGTATGGAGAATGGTTAATGAAAATTAGGTTTCAAATGGTTAAAAATGGGTGATTTTAAAGGACTGTTAAAATGAGAAAATCATGGGAAATGCACATGATTATTATGGCTTCTAAAATGGCATGGAGGAGATAAACCATGAACCATGGGTTCAGCCATGGTGTCTGGCCGAACCCTATGGTGATGATTAATTATTTTAATGAGAGTGAAGAGATAGAAGATGATGGAGGAAATGATAGTTTTAAATAGATTACAAAGTGTATGATATAAGTTTTAAAGGGACCAAATGAATGATGTTATTGATTTTAAAAGGTACCTTTTTAGCAAAGAAAAATCATGGACAAAAATTGATGAAACATTGGTCCTAATGACACTAATAAAAGTGAGCCATGGACCATACCATGGCCGAACCCTATGGTGGTGATTTGTGATTTTAATGAATTGGAAATGATGGAGAGGAATGGAAATTTTAATGGATTGGTATATAGTATTTTAAATGGGATGAAAATGAGGATGTAAATGAATGATTTAAATTCATTTGAGGTATGACTAAATGAGGCAAAATGGACTCAAGAAATGGGAAAATGGACATCATGGGTTCGGCCATGGTGTATGGCCGAACCCATGACCCCTTTTGTCGGCCACATCTTAGGCCAAATATGGAATGATTTATGGGATTAAATGTTTTCAAAATTAATTAAATTAAGTGGCTATTTTATGGATATTAGGTCATGGTCAATGAATGCCTAGTGGATCTAAGTTATGGATGAATTTTTGATTTAAAATACACATAAAAGAGGGAATGATTAACCATAGAAGAGAGAGTGGCAAAATGGTAATTATTAGCCACTTTGAAGAACCATGGGCTCGGCCATGGTACATGGCCGAACCCTATGTGGATTAGACATGAAATCGAATGGTCAATGAATGATTAAATGATGCGGATAGTTGCTGCGTTTAGGTTCGCAAATTAGAATATTTAAATGGCCAAAAAAATTGGATTTATGGATGTGTTTTAAAACCACGGAAAATGGGGCTAAGTTAGGGGCTAATGTTGATAAACGTGTAATGTAATTAGGAATTTAAAAATTGTAATCAGTTAGGGATTTAATCACGGATAACAAATGGATTAATTCGATAAATGTGTAATAAGGTATCGGGACATCGCAAAATGATACGCGATCGGCGACCGGATTATCGAACGGAAACGTAACGGGACGCTAAGCGGTATTCGGTAGGATTCCTACCTCTTTGTAAGCTGTGGATATGTGATGGTTATTTTAATCTATTTTGATGATTATGTAATTTGTATTATGATGGGTTTTTGATTTATGAATTCTATATTCATACTATGGTTTATATTTTTAATGTTATGCATTATATGGCTATGTATGATATATATTAAGTTTATGGATTACACATATATTACATAGCATAATGCACTTACATCTCATGCATGGCATGGGCGGGAAAATAATGAAACCGGAGTCCATGCTCCGTCGGGGCGACCGAGAAGCAAACATGGGGATAGCCTGAGGGGCTATAACCGGAGTCCATGCTCGGTCGGGGGGACCGAGAATCAGACATGGGTATAGCACGTTATGCTATAACCGGAGTCTATGCTCCGTCGGGGCGACCGAGAAGCAAACATGGGGATACCTTGACGAGGCTTTGCCGTCAAGGGGGATACGATATTTTTATGATATGGAGGATGGGTGGGACACATGACATAGGCACCCATGGCATGGCATACATCATGTGATTTTACTTTATCATTATATTATTGTCGGTATGCATGTTATCGCTAACCCATGTGCTAGCCCTAATCGGAGTCCTACTGGGCGCGTTGACTAACGCCCTACTTCTACCTTAGCTGATGACGCAGGAGATGGCGGAAATGGTGGACACGCCGGGAGCCAAGCTTAGGAGCTTGGAAGCAGATATCTAATTTTATTTAAGTTTCATTTTGGAGATGTAATTTAAAGTAGCTTAGCTCGTCGGACTGTATAATTTATATTTCTTACTATGTTTTGACTGCATTATGGAAGTTATCATTTTGAGACATAATTATGAACATAGGAGTATTTTGGTAAATTAATGTTGTATCTTCCCTTCTATCTAATAACCTGTAGGATAAACTCTATTATCATGTTCCGCCTTCAGTTAGTTTCCGCGAGCTTACTTTCTACGCGTGAACCGTCCTCGTGGACTTAGTTCCCGCACGCGTGGGGTTGGCCAGTTAAGGGTCGGGCTTTAGAAGCTCGGACTTAACTCGCGTCGTGACGTCCGCGCCCTCTCTCACTCTACATTTCAAAAAAAAAAAAATAGACTCTGATGTCGGTGAAAAAGGGGCGGGCGTTACAGTTGGTATCAGAGCGAAATCGGAAGAATGAATCTCTCGAAGTATGATTAAAACGGTTTCACGTCTCACTGACGGATAAGAATCCCAACTGACCGACTCTTCGGAGTCCGCTGCACGGGGGCCGGGTTAATCTACTTCGATTGACTCAGACTGAAACATTCAATCTGAGCGCCACATTTGACGTAAGAAAATGATAATAAGGGAAGTATAATCATTTTAACCTTGATGGATTAATCGAACATAGGAAAATTTCCCCGATTTCACCAAAATGGACAAACATACTATTTGGGAAGTTTTCCCCAAACCAAGTATGCATATTTCGAAATTTTCCCCAATATGAGAGACAATACGTAATACTTAGGAATTATCCCCTCAAAAAAAAAGAAAAAGCTAAGTATGTCTATATTGGCAAATTTTCCCAAAAACTAAATGTATATGAACGCGCCAACATTATGAAGAAGGAACTAAGTCAGTAAATTTTTTTTATGACTTAGGAAAAATGCCGCCAAAAAGAAGAACCCGTCGCAACCCACGAGTAGAGAAAGAGGTAACACCCCCTCGACAAGAAGAGGAGGTGCCACCACCTCATCAAGAGGAAGTACACCCACCGCATCAAGGGGAGGTGCCACCACCTCATCCAGCCGAGGGACAGAATAGCATAAACATACAAGGTGTACCTCCCGAGGTAAGAGACGTAGTTCAAGCGGCAGTCGCTTCCGCTCTTCAACAACACTCAAGCGGAAATACGACCGCCAGCGACTCCAGTAAACGGAAGATGGTCAAGGATTTTCAATAACAGCACCCTCCCTACTTCAGGGGAACAGAAGGGGCTGTCGGAGCGGAGCATTGGTTAAAAAGAATCAATCAGATCTTTAATCTACTCCAAATTTCCAATATTGCTGATAAAATATTGTTGGCCACTTCCCAACTGATCGAGGATGCCAGTAGTTGGTGGGAAATTATGGAAAAGCAACAAGCACTGGTGCCAGAAGGGGAAAGGACCATCATGACATGGGAATGGTTTTCAGCCATCTTCCTAGAGCAATATTTTCCAGAGGAAGAAAGAGAGAGCCAGACTCAAGCCTTCCTCTCATTGATACAAGGCAGCATGATAGTGGCACAATACCACAAAGAATTCCTTAAGCTATCCGTCTATGCATTCTACATGGTGGATACTGAGCATCAAAAGGCCCGTAAGTTTGAACGGGGCCTTCAACCAAACATCAGAGCCAGGGTGACAATCTTCAAGGAACCCACATTGGCAGGGGTGGTCAGCAGGGCCACCATAGCAGAACGGGAGTTGAACGAAATAGTGCGGTTTGACAACCACCGAGGGCAAAGTGGGCGGGGTGTATTTCAACCCAACAAGAAGTTCCGCCCAAATTCTAGCAGACCCTCACTCTCCACAGGATCTACGGGGGGCTTTCGCCCCAATCAGCCCTCCTCATCAACATCAGTCACACAGGTTCCCCGGGGTGGGAACACATGTTATCAGTGTGGCCAACAGGGCCACTTCAAGAGAGAATGTCCCCAGATCAGCCGACCCCCCAACTCCAGGGGTACCTTCCGCCCTCCATCCAGACCAACTCAGTCGCGAGGAGGTAGAACATACAATCAGGCAGGACGGGCGCCAACCCCTACCGGATCTGGACGACTTTTCACCATACCGACTCCAGTAGCGGTGGATCGCTCTGTGATGCAAGGTAAGGCTGTAATTGGTAGTTCCTATGCTATTACTTTATTTGACTCTTGAGCTTCGCATTCATTTATATCTGCTGCATTCATATCTGCCACGGGCACACTAGTACAAAACCTGTCCACATAACTTACCATTGTATCCCCCGTCAGAGACACATCACTAGGACTTATATGTACGGCATTAAACACGGAACTCGCGGGATTCAGATTCGAGTTCAACTATTTAGTAATCGATATGGCAGAATACGATGTCATATTTGGCATGGACTGGTTGACTACATATCAGGCCCATATTGATTGCCATCTTCGTATGGTGATATTTTGGTCACCCAAGGGAAAGCGGTACGTGGTACACGCTGACAGGCAGGGCATCCCTAGAAGGCTGCAGGAAGAACTGAACCATCTTGCCTTGAACAGCCTCCGATTAGATAAGACACCAGTGGTAGAACTTCCGACGGCAGTAGCAGATTATGCCGAGGTATTCCCAACAGAGCTCCCTGGTTTACCACCCAAGAGGGAGATAGACTTCGAGATCAAGTTATTACCCATTATAGGATGGCACCAGTTGAGATGACCGAGTTGAAGAAGCAGATTGATGAACTGCTCAGACTGGGTTTCATTCGGAACAGCACATCTGCATGGGGAGCCCCAGTGTTATTTGTAAAGAAAAAGGACGGTACCCTTCGAATGTGTGTGGATTATAGAAAGTTGAACCAGCTGACTGTCAGGAATAAATATCCCCTACCTCAGATTGACGATTTGTTTGATCAACTTCGGGGTTCCTCTCATTTCTCCAAGATTGATCTGATGTCCGGATACCATCAAATTCGAGTTAGAGAGGAGGACATAGAAAAGACAGCTTTCAGGACACGGTATGGTCTGTATGAGTATGTAGTCATGCCGTTTGGGCTTACTAATGCACCGGCGGTGTTCATGGACCTGATGAATAGGATATTCCGTCCTTACTTAGATCAGTTTGTGATCGTATTCATTGACGATATTCTGATCTACTCCAAAAGTCAGAAGGAACATGCCGAGCACCTACGGATAGTCCTAGACACCTTGAGGAAGAACCAATTGTATGCCAAAGCCAGCAAGTGTGAATTCTGGCTATCTGAAGTCAACTTCTTGGGGGACATTATATCAGAGGAAGGTATAGTCGTGGACCCGGCTAAAGTAGCGGCAGTCAAGGAATGGAAAGCGCCGACAAATGTGACCGAGATCCACAGTTTTCTGGGATTGGCCGGTTACTATAGGAAATTCATCAGGGACTTCTCCAAGATTGCAGCTCCACTTACCCGACTCACTTAGAAAGGAGTCAAGTTTGAGTGGTCCAATCTGTGTAATCAGAGATTTGCGGAGCTAAAGGAGAGGCTTACGACCGCTCCTATTCTGATCTTGCCGGAAAGAGGCAGAAATTATGAGGTGTACTGTGATGCCTCCGGTGAGGGACTGGGGTGTACACTCAGTCAAGGTAATCGTACGGTGGCGTACGGATCAAGACAGTTGAAAATTCATGAACGCCATTATCCCACACATGATCTAGAACTAGCAGCGGTGGTCTTCGCTCTCAAAAGCTGGAGACACTACCTCTATGGTGAAAAGTTTGAGGTATTCTCGGATCACAAGAGTCTGAAGTATTTATTTGATCAGAAGGAACTCAACATGAGACAGCGCAGATGGATGGAATATCTGGCAGATTATGAGTTCGCACTTCGGTATCATCCTGGCAAGGCGAACAAAGCGGCGGATGCCCTCAGCCGCTTGTCACATGCGAAAGTAGCCAGCATGATTAGGACGGAATGGGAGGTACTGAATACCATCAGAGAATTTAAACTCTACCTCAATAATCATGGGACCATATATAATTTGATCATATGATCCAACATGGTCTCCGAGATTGAACGGGAGCAACGGACAGATCCAGAGGTGGAGGAGATTTGGGCTAAGATGTCTATCGGCAAGGTTATACCGGAGTGGGAGTTACGACCAGGGCAGGGTCTTATGTTCCGAGGCAGGACATATGTGCCTAAGAATTGCAGAAGAGAGTTGCTGATTGAAGCACACTAAACCAAACTCTCTATCCACCCGAGCAGCACCAAGATGTATCATGATCTTAAGAGGCACTATTGGTGGCATGGACTTAAGAAAGATGTGGCAGAGTTTGTTGCTCGTTGCTTAACTTGTCAGCATGTTAAGGCAGAACATCGGAAACCATCGGGCTTACTCGCACCCTTACCGGTACCGGAATGGAAATGGGAGCACATATCCATGGACTTTGTAACAAGGTTGCCAAGGACATCAAAGGGCAATGATGCGATATGGATCATAGTGGACCGGTTGACCAAGTCTGCACATTTCCTTCCCATCAAAATGACAGATTCATTAGAAACTTTGGGTCGACGGTACATCCGAGAGATCATCAGGCTACATGGTATTCCCTGGTCTATTGTGTCCGACAGGGATGGTCGATTCACCGGCAGGGTATGGCAGGGCATGCAGTCGGCTATGGGAACCGACGTATTAACTAGCACAACATTTCATCCACAAACTGATGGACAGTCAGAGAGAACGATACAGACACTGGAGGATATGCTGAGAGCATGCATGCTAGACTTCAAGGGCGGATGGGAAGATCATTTGCCACTGGCGGAGTTCTTTTACAATAACAGTTACCAGGCAAGCCTCCAAATGGCTCCATTTGAGGCCTTGTATGGTAGACCGTGTAGATCGCCAGTGTGCTGGACAGAGGCCGGTGAGCCTACGTTGATTGGGTCGGATTTGGTTGCGGAGACTACAACACAAATTAAGTTGATACGGCAACATCTACTCACTGTACAGAGCCGTCAGAAGAGCTATGCTGACAAGAGGAGAAGGTTCCTTGAGTTTGAGGTGGGAGACTTAGTATTCTTAAAAGTCTCTCCACGGAAAGGGCACATGAGGTTCGGAAAGAAAGGGAAACTGTCGCCTAGATTTGTGGGGCCGTTTCTGATACTGAAAAGGGTGGGAGGGGTAGCTTATCAGTTAGCGCTCCCTCCACAGCTGTCATCTCTACATGATGTATTTCATGTGTCCATGCTGAGGAAGTACAATCCTGATCCTTCTCATGTGATAAATGTTCACGACATCGATGTACAAAGCGATGTGACATATGTGGAGAAGCCGGTCAGAGTTATTGCAAGCGAACAAAGGGTGCTGCGGAACCGCGCCATTCAGTTCTTCAAGGTAGTATGGGAACGACATGGCAGTGAAGAAACCACCTGGGAACTTGAGTCGGAGATGAAAACCGCTTATCCGGAGCTCTTCACATGAGTTGTTTTGGACCCCTACTTCGCTCGAATTTTCGGGACGAAAATTTCAAAAGAGGTTTCTATTGTAATAGCCCGAATTTTTGGATCAATATATAGTGGCATTTATTATTTTAAATTTGAAGTTTGATGTGATAAAATGCCAAATGGACCAAATTTTGGGACAATGGCCCAAGTGTGGTCCAATGGGCCATGGATTTGATTTATTCATTTAAATGGGTCAATGATGATAAATTTGGGTCAAGGGTGGTCAATTTGTTCAAATAGCCATATGGGACCCAATGGGCCAAGGTAGCTAAGCCCTAAGGTAAGTGGATAGGAGGGAATTTAATTGGGCCATGGGCCCAATGGTTACCCAATAGACCATGAATTGAAATTAATTCATTTAATTGGTCAATGGTAAGTAATTTGGTCATGGATGGTCAAATTGGGTCTAATACCCATTTGGGACCCGATGGATCAAATTAATATAAGCCCTAAGGTAAATGGGTAAGACAAAAATGAAATTGGGCCATGGACCCAATGGTAATCCAATAAGAAGAGTAGATTTAATAAAATTTAAATCACCTAAATTGGTGATGAATTGAACTAGGTAATATGGCCAAATGGGGCCCACCTCCACCTCGCCAATTGAGGTGGCGTGTGGACCCAAGGAGTGGTGGGGCCGACCACCATGGTTGACTTGGTCAACCATGGGTGAATCTTATAGAGAAAGAATTTAATAAAATTAAATTGAGTGGGAATTAATTAACTCAGACTAAGGATTAAATTAATTAAGCCAATTAATCTAAACCAAAGGTTAGTCAAATGGTCAAAACCACTCCAACAAACACAAACTACTTAAAGAAACACAAAATTAAACCATGGGCTAAGGATGGTGGTTTTATCCCAACCACCACCATTAATGCCATGTTGGTTGGTAGGAAGAATTAATGTGGATTGTGACCTAAGTAACCAAAAGATGAGATTTCATCTCATTCTCATCTAACCCATCTCACTCCCTCTCTTCCACTCCCAAAAAAAAAAAAACCGTCCCTCCATGTACCAAGAGAAGAAAAGAAGAAAATTTAGAAGAGAAGAAGAAGAGAAGGAAAGAAAGATTTAAGCTTAGCCAAACCATTAGACATCTTTTTATCCCCTCCTCCCCTCTCTCTCCCTCTCTCAAGGAAACTCACTCAATATTGGCCGATCCTAAGCTTGGAGGGCCTCACCATTTGATCAAGCTCATCTTGACCGTACATCAAGGAGAAGAAGAGAAGAGAAGGCTAAGGAGAAGCAAAGAGAGACCGGAGGAGTCGTCGGGTGGTAAGATTTTCTTAAAATAAGAGTTTATTTTTTTAGGATATGGAATCCATTTCTTAGACTAAATATGGCCAAAAACGTTGTGGGCCATGGATCTAAGATCCATCAAATGGCAGGATAAGAAATGGATAAAATGGAGGAATGGATGAAATGGAAGAATGGAATTTTTAATGGAATTTGTAAGTCTTTATTAAGCATAGAGAATTTGGATTTTTAATGGATTGATGGGCCATAGGGTTCGGCCATGTAGCATGGCCGAACCCCATGGTAAATGATGGATGAATTGTAATTAGGGTTTGAGGATTAAAATTAGGGAAGGGTAATCTATGATTTTGAGATGCTAATAAGTAAACATTAGTGATTTTTAAGGGGGTTTTAAATGAGAAAACCATGGAAGATATAAATGATTTCAAATGGCCTCAAAAATGATGGAGGCATGACATTTTTAGAAAATCATGAACTATAGGGTTCGGCCATGCAATGTGGCCGAACCCCATGGTTAGTGATTGTAAATTTTAGAGTTTTTATAAGAATGGAAGTATGGAGAATGGTTAATGAAAATTAGGTTTCAAATGGTTAAAAATGGGTGATTTTAAAGGATTGTTAAAATGAGAAAATCATGGGAAATGCACATGATTATTATGGCTTCTAAAATGGCATGGAGGAGATAAACCATGAACCATGGGTTCAGCCATGGTGTATGGCCGAACCCTATGGTGATGATTAATTATTTTAATGAGAGTGAAGAGATAGAAGATGATGGAGGAAATGATAGTTTTAAATAGATTACAAAGTGTATGATATAAGTTTTAAAGGGACCAAATGAATGATGTTATTGATTTTAAAAGGTACCTTTTTAGCAAAGAAAAATCATGGACAAAAATTGATGAAACATTGGTCCTAATGACACTAATAAAAGTGAGCCATGGACCATACCATGGCCGAACCCTATGGTGGTGATTTGTGATTTTAATGAATTGGAAATGATGGAGAGGAATGGAAATTTTAATGGATTGGTATATAGTATTTTAAATGGGATGAAAATGAGGATGTAAATGAATGATTTAAATTCATTTGAGGTATGACTAAATGAGGCAAAATGGACTCAAGAAATGGGAAAATGGACATCATGGGTTCGGCCATGGTGTATGGCCGAACCCATGACCCCTTTTGTCGGCCACATCTTAGGCCAAATATGGAATGATTTATGGGATTAAATGTTTTCAAAATTAATTAAATTAAGTGGCTATTTTATGGATATTAGGTCATGGTCAATGAATGCCTAGTGGATCTAAGTTATGGATGAATTTTTGATTTAAAATACACATAAAAGAGGGAATGATTAACCATAGAAGAGAGAGTGGCAAAATGGTAATTATTAGCCACTTTGAAGAACCATGGGCTCGGCCATGGTACATGGCCGAACCCTATGTGGATTAGACATGAAATCGAATGGTCAATGAATGATTAAATGATGCAGATAGTTGCTGCGTTTAGGTTCGCAAATTAGAATATTTAAATGGCCAAAAAAATTGGATTTATGGATGTGTTTTAAAACCACGGAAAATGGGGCTAAGTTAGGGGCTAATGTTGATAAACGTGTAATGTAATTAGGAATTTAAAAATTGTAATCAGTTAGGGATTTAATCACAGATAACAAATGGATTAATTCGATAAATGTGTAATAAGGTATCGGGACATCGCAAAATGATACGCGATCGGCGACCGGATTATCGAACGGAAACGTAACAGGACGCTAAGCGGTATTCGGTAGGATTCCTACCTCTTTTTAAGCCGTGGATATGTGATGGTTATTTTAATCTATTTTGATGATTATGTAATTTGTATTATGATGGGTTTTTGATTTATGAATTCTATATTCATACTATGGTTTATATTTTTAATGTTATGCATTATATGGCTATGTATGATATATATTAAGTTTATGGATTACATATATATTACATAGCATAATGCACTTACATCTCATGCATGGCATGGGCGGGAAAATAATGAAACCGCAGTCCATGCTCCGTCGGGGGGACCGAGAAGCAAACCTGGGGATAGCCCGAAGGGCTATAACCGGAGTCCATGCTCGGTCGGGGGGACCGAGAATCAGACATGGGGACAGCACGTTATGCTATAATCGGAGTCTATGCTCCGTCGGGGCGACCGAGAAGCAAACATGGGGATACCTTGACGAGGCTTTGCCGTCAAGGGGGATACGATATTTTTATGATATGGAGGATGGGTGGGACACATGACATAGGCACCCATGGCATGGCATACATCATGTGATTTTACTTTATCATTATATTATTGTCAGTATGCATGTTATCGCTAACCCATGTGCTAGCCCTAATCGGAGTCCTACTGGGCGCGTTGACTAACACCCTACTTCTACCTTAGCTGATGACGCAGGAGACGGCGAAAATGGTGGACACGCCGGGAGCCAAGCTTAGGAGCTTGGGAAGCGGATATCTAATTTTATTTAAGTTTCATTTTGGAGATGTAATTTAAAGTAGCTTAGCTCGTCGGACTGTATAATTTATATTTCTTACTATGTTTTGACTGCATTATGGACGTTATCATTTTGAGACATAATTATGAACCTAGGAGTATTTTGGTAATTTAATGTTGTATCTTCCCTTCTATCTAATAACCGGTAGGATAGACTCTCTTATCATGTTCCGCCTTCAGTTAGTTTCCTCGAGCTTACTTTCTACACGTGAACCGTCCTCGTGGACTTAGTTCCGCGCACGCGTGGGGTTGGCCAGTTAAGGGTCGGGCTTTAGAAGCTCGGACTTAACTCGAGTCGTGACGTCCGCGCCCTCTCTCACTCTACATTTCAAAAAAAAAACAAAATAGACTCTGATTTCGGTGAAAAAGGGGCGGGCGTTATAGAACCTCACTAACTAGGTTTTGTGGGTCCCATTTAGTCCATTAAACATTTTAATCACACAAGTCTACAAACCAGCCACCCTAGGCTTCATTTATCACACGCACGGTTATTACTTAGAGTCCCTAAGTCCATGATCATCTTCCATGGGTTTCTTTATCTTGGCCCATATTTACGGTTTTGCCACTACCTCTTTTCCATTACTAGTCACTCATTTATCCATGTACATTATGGTCCATAATTGATCCACAACTTAGACCCATTAATGATCCATAACTTAGGTCCGTTAATGACCCATCAACCATGTCATATGATCATTAAAATCAACCATTTAATTAACTTAACCTTTATTCATTCAACACATATGTAACCCCATACTTAGCGCATCAATTGATCCATAGACTTGGATCCCTTAATGACTCCTTAGCCATAACATCATCACAAATTAGCCACTTGATTCACCCTAATCCCCATTCATTACTCACATGTATAATACCAAATCTAACCCATAAATTGACCCACAAATGGGTCATGGGTTTCAATAAAATTAGCCCCTTTAAATTTAACCTAAACCCCATTTTTCCTTGGGTCTTTTTCACCACATTTAGATCCATAACAAGCCCTCCCATGAGGAGATTTACATCATGCAATTTAAATTATCAATTTTGATCATCAATTTGGTATATTTTGGTCCATCAAAACTACCAACACATCACCCAAAGGTTCATCATTCATTGGTGACATTTAAGACCATAATAACATTAACCTTCATCCATGGATTCCCTCATTTAAAAACCCCTTTAAAATTTACTATCATTCTTTCACTCAAAACCTTCAAAATCATTAACCCCTTCCATGGTTTTAAACCTAAAAACCCCATTTCATCACCATAGGATTTAAAAACATTCCATGCATAAAATTATGAATACATTACCATAGGGTTCATCAACACCACCAACATTCCCCATTTATTTTTTTTTCCATTATTTTACATCCATCATCATTCCACATTCAAACCCCTTTTAAAATTTACCAACATTTAATCATTTAAAACACTAACATCATTAATCATTCTTTCATGATACTAATCCTAAAAACTCCATTAGAGATCCTTATACCTACATTTTGTAACACCCCAATTTCTCAATGAAGTGGATAATTATGAAAATGCCCCTGGTTTGTTAAATTAATTATTTTGATATGTCAAATAAGGAAATGGTGGGGCCCATTGCTCAAATTAAGATCATATGAGCACATTATCAATGTCAAGTTTGATTGGTTGGGTAATGAACATCAATTGGGTCGAAAATGGCTAAATGGGTCAAAGGGCCCAATTGGACCCAATGGGTCAAAATGGATAATTTGACCATTGTGTAAGGTCAAATTAAATGGGGTCAAGCTGAACTGATTGGAAATCAAGTATAGCAAAAATGGGTAGGCTTGAAACACAAGTGAAAACCAATTAAAAGTGGCAAAATCAGCCCATTAATGGGTCAAGTTGTCAAAACGGGTCAAGGGGATGATTGGGGACCCAATGGGTCGGGTTGACCAAGTTGACCACGGATGACTGTGTGGGCCCTCAATTGAACGCAACTGTGAGTTAATTCAGCTTGAGTTGGACTGATTTGAAGTGAGTTGGATTTAAGAAAATGAGTTGACTCAAATGCATTAAAATGAGATGCATTAAGTGTGTTAAGTGAGGTGAGTTGAGTTGGAATAAAAAGGGCCTTGAGTCAAGTGAGTTAAATGGATATTGAAAGGGTGTTTGAATCTCACACAACACTTAGGAAATAAATCCCAACCGTTGGGAGTGAAAGGGTGCCTTGGCCAAGCCAAGGGACACCAAGGTTGGGGCGGCATCATCTCATTGAATGAGATGCAATGGCTGATGTGAATAGATGCACCGTTTGGGTGAAGGGGTGCCTTGGATGGCACCCAATAACCCATCATTTTTTCCAAGATTAAATGAGGGAAATGAATGGAAGATGGGATGGAAACTACAAGAGGAAAAGGTTACCTTTCTTGGCCGATTTTACATAGAGTATCCAAGAAATTCTCATCTCTCTCTCCCTCTCTTCAAGTTCGTTTTTCTTGGCTGAACAACAGAGGTTTTGGCACCAGTTATTCAAGCATAAACCAGCAAAGAATTAAAGAAGGAAAGAAGGAAATAAGAGAGGAGAAACCAAGGATCAAAGGCAAGAAGAAAGTTTGGAAAATTTGGTAAGATTTCTTAAGTGTTTAAGCCAAATAAGTTGTAAGAAAAAGGGTGTGTATTGGGCCATGGTTATGACCGAATGTGTTGGCCTAAAAGTTAAATCTGCCTCTCCTGAGTCAGACTGAGTTGTCAATTCCGTGACCGTGTCCGACTGAGTCCTGAGTTGTAAATTTCTTTGACTGAGTCGTGACCGTCTACGTGTCTAAGACCTCATCCCTGGAAGACATGCACAGTCAAATCCAGCTTGAAGCTCCAGAAGACACGTTGTTTTGAAAGCTCGCACCAAAACCGGAAGAACTCTTTGAATGCCAACCATCACAGGTATATGGACATAGGACTGACCTAGAAGCCTTAGAAGCCTTTTTGGTTAAAATTGGAATAATACAAACAGGGTTTCTAATCACACTCTTTGCCCTGTGGAGAGCTCTCGCAATCTACCAAATATCTCCATATTTTGTGTGTCCTTGCAATCTAAAATGTTCATTATAGTTAAATCTAACTGATTGCATAGATCACTCATGAGCTCTCCACCATGTGCACGTTTTTCACAAAATCTCAAGTTTCCAACACTTAGTGAAAAATGATTTTTCTGGGAATCTCGGATCTTCTGAGAACATGACTCGGAACGTCCGAGGATATTGCTTTCATTTATCAGTCGTTGGGACTCATGGAATCTCGGAACTTCTGAAGCACATTTCTCGGAACGTCCAAGGATATTATCAGTCGTTGGGACTATGAGCAGCTCGGAACTTCCGAGCATATGTCTCAGAACATCTAAGGATATTATGGGCATCTCAGAACTTCCGAGGATATTCTGAACCCAGCCATTGCTGGGAACTTCGGACGTTCCGAACAGAAACCTTCGGATGATCCGAAGTTAGCCGTTGCAAGCTCAAAAGAGCTGTTGTAATATGACCGTTGGAAATCCGACCGTTGCAACCTCGGAAGATCCGAGACCTATCTTCGGAAGGTCCGAAGATAGATCTGTTGGGACTTTTCTAGCCTATAAATGTAAGGCTTTTTGGAGAGAAAAAGATTGATGACTTGAGCCCAATTTTTTCATACATTCTTCCAAGCTTTCAAACAAGCTTACAAAGTCCATAGTTATTATACTCTACGCTTTGATTCTTAATCTCAAACACATTAAAAGCTCTCATAGGCATATCTTGAGCATTTTATGCTCTAAGTTGAATGTGTTAAGTAGAGATTCTTTCTAGGGTCTTAATCTCATAGGAAAACCTTGAATTACCCTAGACCTCCTTGCTAACACCTTGGTTGGACTTCATTGGAGCATTTACATCAAGCCAAGAAGAGGAGGACATTCAAGAACAAGCCCAAGCTACTTCAAGTAACTCAAGGCTAAGTTCTTGGTATTTTTCAAAGCACAACTTCTTTCTATTAATTGTGAAATATTGTAAAGGGTTGGTGTAACCCTATTGGCTTTCAAGAGAGGTGTTCTCTTGGTGATTAGGTCAATCTACACATGTGAAGTAGATTAAGTTTTGTAATTGGTTTCTTCTCCACCATTGAAGGAGAAGGTTAGTGAAATCCTCAAGTAGTGTACTTGAGGCGTGGATGTAGGCAAGGTTGCCGAACCACGTAAAAATCGTTGAGTCACAATTCTCCATCTCTTCTCATCTTCTTCACCTTATTTTGTGCACTTGCTTAGCTCATATCTTATTGCACACTTAATTTGCTTAAACTTAATCTTGCTTGTCAATCACATTTAGAATATTAATTGAGAAAATTTGTATTAATTAACCATAAAAGTGTCCAATATTTAAATAGATTTTAAAATTCCCCAATAGTCCTATTCACCCCCCTCTAGGACTATTTTAGATATTTGGCTAGCTTGACAAACAGAATGCAACAAGGTTTTAACTTAATTAATAGAGGTTTTAAAATGGTAAAGATGACCATTCAGTTCGGCCACCATGGAGGGCCGAATCCCATGTAAAAGATAGGTTGGTTTGATGTTTTGAAACATGGAAACCATGGAGTTTTTGTGGACTGTTTATGAGTTTTATTTAAGATTCAAATGCATGTTTTAAAGAGGGTTAAAAACATGGATTTGAATGACATAAGGACTGAAGTTAGCATGGGTCTAAACAGTGGATTAAAATTGATGAAATGGACCATTGGGATCGGCCATCTTGGATGGCCGAATCTCATGAAGTATAATGGTCATTTGGACAAGTTGATGAACCTATTTGGATGGTTTTGAAGGGTAAAAACATGGTAACATTTTACTGATTTTTATAGTGTAAGTGACACTTAAAACATGCTAAAGAGGACCAAAACATGGACATAGGGTTCGGCCACTTTGGATGGCCGAACCCCATGAAAATATTAGATGATTTTGTGTGATAAAAACCATGAAAGAGTATGATGTTTTATGGGAATTAAATGAGGATATGGTTACTGTTTTTGGCTGGCTGGTATAGGACTGAACCATATCAATGTTAGGGTTAAGTTATTGATTCAAATCATGGGTAGATGATGGACAAAATAAATCAAGAGAACCATTGGGTTCGGCCATGTACATGGCCGAACCCCATGGGGTTGTTTTTTGGATAAATGGACTAAGTTCATGGGTTGTGTTTGATATTATTCCCATGATTTTATAAAGGGTTTAAAGTATTGTAATGGAGAACCATTTGATGATAGAAGAGTGGGAATACAAGGTTCAGCCAACTATAGGGCCGAACCCCATAAAATGACAAGTTCTAAGTTGATGATGTTCGGACAAGGGCATGGCCGAACCCCACATGATGTGGATGAGTCTTAGATGTGAATGAATAAGTAAATGATGTTATGATTTACTGTTTGTTATATGGACAAGGTATTGGAAGTTGAACGAAGTGCGAGTCGTGACCGGGTGACGCTAAAGAAAGATCAATTACTGAAGTAAATCTTCAGTAGGTTTCCTACCTACTTGTAACCACAGTTTTTATCCTAGTTTTCTTTATGAGACTCGTGTTTATTTTATGTGGTTTCAAATGATATGTTATGCATTTACAAATGGCATACAAAGCATTGGCATCTCATGCATGGACATGGGATGATGACTGAGGTTATACAGTGTTGCAGTTATGAGTTACCGTCCTCCTTAGGCGATGAGAGCCCCTCCAGGAGGAGTAACAAGATGATCATAGTCACATTGGTCTCCTTAGGCGATGAGAGTCCCGCCAGGAGGACTAATATGTGATATGAATCAACTCAATGATGAAGCGTCTTTCCACAGGTAACGAGGATTACTGTGGATTACCTTATCATGTGAGACCCAGATGGAAGTGTATTGTGATTTACCTTGACAGTGAGAGTCCCGTCAAGTGATGACTATGTATGTGTGATGGTGTGGGGCTCATTACAATTGCATACATACATAGCATGGTTTTATATGTTTTTGATGATCATGTACTATGATATATATATATATATATATATATATATATATATATATATGCATGTTTTATATGCTAACCATGTGGTAGCCCTAATTCGGGAACCTACTGGCCGCGTTGATCTAACACCCTAATTCTATTTTCAGAGGAGAATGCAGGTACAAGGAAAGGGAAAGAAAAGGTCGATGACTGGGAGGGGAGCCAAGGCTAAGCGCTTGAATGTTGAACTGGACTTCTTTATTACTGTCTTTTGAATTGTAGTTTGTGAACATGTAATAAGTTAATACTTTGCTATGGTTTGATTAGGTTATTAACAATGGTTGGTTGATTAGGTTAATTAATATTTGAGACTGTTACTTGCTATCTATTCGTTCTATTTCCGCAGTTAGTCTAGTTTATTCCGCAAGTTATTGTTGGTTCCATGTGTGTATTATCTTTCATGGTGTAGTCCATGTACACATGGGTGGCCAGTTAAGGTTCAGACTTGAGTAGTCTGAACTTAACTTGCGTTGTGACGCCGCCCGCTCTCTTTCACTCTGTGTTTCTTTCAAAAGAAATTTTCAGACTCTGATTTTCGGAAGGGTGAAAAAGGGCGGGGCGTTACACATTTAACCATTAAAATCTTAAAACCCTAAATCATCCTCCATGACTTCCATTCTTTATAACCCTAATTCATCACTTAATTATCTACCATGGTTCCTTCCAAATTTCCATACATCCATTGCTTAAATAATTTAAATACATAATGTCCTTAATCCATTTGTTTTTTCTTAATCTATCTCTCCCATGTTTGTATAAAATTTTTAATACATAAAACCCTTAAAGCATCCTTTATTTTTTTCTTAATCCATCTCTCCCACTTTATCCATTTCTCATCTTTCCATTGGATGGATTTGAGATCCAAGGCCTATAATAATTTGACCACCATTAAATCCAAGCAATGGATTTCATAATCTCTTAAACCCTAAAAAAAAATCTAATCTCTTGTTTTAGAAATACTTACAATCCGACGGCTCCTCCGATTTTTCTTCCTCCTCTTGAACTCCTTGGCCTTCTTTCTTCTTCTTCTCCTTGTTTGATCGGCCAAGATGAGCTTAATCAATGGAAAACATCATAGCTTGGGTCGGCCAAGATGGGGTGTACTTGAGAGAGTGAGAGGAGGAGATGGTGAGAAAGAAGATACCAAGCTTTTATCTTGGAGTGGTGGCCAACACTTGCACCTTTCTTCTCTCTTTTCTTCTCTTCTTCTTCCAAGTTTTTCTTCTTCTTTCTTTCCTTGGTGTGGGTCGGTGGTGAAGAGCAAGAAAGGAAAAGAATAAAATAGGAGAGAATGAAAAGAAAACCATCTTATCCCAAGGCTTGCTTAAACTACACTTCACCCTTAATTTTCCCACCAACTACATAAGATATTTTTTTATGCTTTATGCATTATGGTTTATGATTTATGGTGGTTGAGGTAAACTTCACCAAGCCAACGTTTTTGGCTTCTTAAGATGGAAAGGTTTAGTTTTCCATCTTTTGACCCCTTTGACCACCTTTTAAATAATTTAATCATTTAATTAATTAGTTAATTACCTTAGGTTAATTAATTCCCACTTAACCTAATTCCATTATTCTACCCATGGTTGATCAAGTCAACCATGGTGGCCGGCCCCGCCAATCCTTGGTCCACACGTCACCTCATTTGATGAGGTGGAGGTGGGTCCCAATCGGCCATGTCACCTTGGTCAATTCATCACCAACTTAGGTGATTTAAATTTAATTAAATCCATTACTCTTACTGGATCACCATTGGGCCCATGGCCCAATTAAATTCACCCTTACCCATTTACCTTAGAGCTTACATTATCTTGACCCATTGGGTCCCAAATGGGTATTGGGCCCAATTTGACCATCCTTGACCCTTTAAATGAATTTAAATCCAAATATATGTCCATTGGGCCACACTTGGGCCTTTGTCCATATTTTGATCCATTCACCATTTATTCCATCAAATTTCCAATTTCCACCATTAAAATAAATAATATCCACATTTATACTGATTTGATAAGTCTGGGCTATTATAATACAATCCTCTTTTGAAAATTTCATCCCGAAAATTCGAGCGAAGTAGAGGTTCAAAACAACTCATACGAAGAGCTCCGGATGAGCGGCTCTCATCTCTGACTCAAGTTCCCAGGTGGTTTCTTCATTGCCATGTCGTTCCCATACCACCTTGACGAACTGAATGGCGTGGTTTCGCAGCACCCTTTGTTCGCTCCCGATCACTCTGATCGGCTTCTCCACATACATCACGTCGCTTTGTACATTGACGTCTTGCACGTTCAATACATGTGAATGGTCGGGGCTGTATTTCCTCAACATGGACACATGAAACACATCATGCAAAGAGGATAACTGTGGAGGAAGCACCAACTGATAAGCTACTTCCCCCACCCTCTTCAAGATTGGAAACGACCCCACAAATGTAGGTGACAGCTTCCCCTTCTTCCCGAATCTCATGTGTCCCTTTCGTGGTGAGACTTTCAAAAACACCAAGTCTCCCACCTCAAACTCGAGGAACCTTCTCCTCTTGTCGGCGTAACTCTTCTGACGGCTCTATGCAGTGAGTAGGTGTTGCCGTATCACCTTGATCTGCGTTCTAGTCTCCGCAACCAACTCCGGTCCAATCAGCGCAGGCTCACCGGCCTCTGTCCAACACACTCGTGATCTACACGGCCTATCATATAAGGCCTCAAATGGAGCCATCTGGAGGCTTGCCTGGTAATTGTTATTGTAGAAGAACTCCACCAGTGGCAAATGATCCTCCCATCCACCCTTGAAATCCAGCATACATGCTCTCAGCATATCCTCTAATATCTGTATTGTCCTCTCCGACTGTCCATCAGTCTGTGGGTGGAATGCTGTGCTGGTCAATACATCGGTCCCCATAGCCGACTGCATGCTCTGCCATACCCTGCTAGTAAATCGGCCATCTCTGTCGGACATAATAGTCTGAGGTACACCATGTAGTCTGACAATGTCTCGGATGTACCATCGACCCAAGGTCTCTAATAAATCTGTCGTCTTGACAGGAAGGAAATGTGCAGACTTGGTCAACCGATCCACCACGACCCATATTGCATCGTTGCCTTTGGAAGACCTTGGTAACCCTGTCACAAAATCTATAGAGATGTGCTCCCATTTCCACTCCGGTGCAGGTAAGGGTTTGAGTAAACTCGGTGGCTTCTGATGTCCCACCTTAACCTGCTGACAAGTTAGGCAGCGAGCAATAAACTCTGCCACATCTCTTTTGAGTCCATGCCACGGAATACAAGACCCTATCATGGTCGTAATTCCTATTCCGGTACCACCTCGCCTGTAGATATCTTGGTCCATATCTCCTCCATTTCTGGGTCTATTCACTGTTCCCGTTCAATCGTCTCAAGTACCTCTTAATTGCATCAACAACACTCATATCAACCTATGAGTTTCATTCTTGCAGAATTTACTCTGTCTCACGTTATCTCTTTTTCTCATGAATCCATTTGCGATCTTATGTAGATTAATGTATTCTATTTCACTTTACCTACTACCAAGACATTTCCCATACGTACTCATTCAATACGTTCTTTCGTCTATTCTCTGTGTGAGGTAGCTTGCCAGTACGAGCCTATGCTCAAGTCCTTTGCTGATTCCATTTCAACTAGGTTTCTAGCTGCACTCTCCTGGAACTCCATCGGCTAACTACAGAGTCAGCTAGCTAGACTAACTCGGCAGTCGCCCATAGCTTCCCATTCGAGTTTCACTAGACTCTTATCCTTCCCATTAAATACATCTCCAAAACTTAGCACTTCTTCATTTGAACATAAGTCACTATGTGACTAACCCTTTTGTTCATAACTTCTACGACACCAATACCTGACATCAATCCAAATCACCATGGGAACCCCCATCCATGGTTATACACATTCATGGTTAATAACCATCCATGAATATAACCCTCCTATGGGTATAATCTATTCATGGGCATAACTAACACCTTCGTAGGACTATTCTGTCTATCATAAGACTCATGGGTCAACTTATGGAACCAAACTGTATCTATCGGGGACTCGACATACCCACCAATGGTCGTCCTTGTCTACCAATAGGGAATACTATATTAAGTTTAGTGGACATTTATTGTGCTAAAGTGCTAGTAACAGATGTGAAGGCAGTAGATACAAGAGAGTAGAATGTTCCCAAATTAAATAATGCGTAAGCATATGAACTACAAACTACTGCCATACCTTGAATCACTGAATGATCCATTGTCTCTGGAAGAGAAATCGTAGCATTCAGCTGTTCTGATTCTGTCGGAGTAGGTGCCCTTCCTGTCGGGTCATGTGCTCTAGGTCCCTGTGGCTGAGCTGATCGAGTTAGACGACGGTGAGAACCTCTGAAGTGCGAAGATCTATCATTCTGAGGACACTCTCTTTTGAAATGCCCCTGCTGACCACACTGGAAACAGGAACTGCCAGTAGAGGCTGAAGGTCTCCAAAAGTTGGGTTTGAATCTCTTGTGAGGGCGAAATACATTTCCCCTACCCTGACCTCTTTGGTCCCATGTTTCATTTCCGTTCAAGAGTTGTTGTAAAACCGCAGTGACTATAGCTTGCACTAAGTTTTGTAGCTCGGGGGTTATCAACGGAATATTCACGCTATTCTGCGCTTTCTCCTGATGAGGTGGCTGTACCTCTTCCTCCGAATGAGGCTGTTGTACCTCTTCTTCCTCACATGGGTCTTGTCGGGCTCTTATCTTCGGAGGCCTTTTCCCTAAGTCATAAAAAAAATTTTACTGGCTTAGTTCCTTCATAAATTCGTAAGTTGCATATTTCTTTAAAAAGTCATTCAAACTTCTATCATAATACAAGGGTTGGTAGGGTTAAAATAAACCCTTCAAAATAAGAAAATGTACCCACAACCCTTACAAAATAACCTTCTTTAAATGACCTTTCTTACTACTCCCCAGCCTAGTCTTCCGTAGAAGACCTTGCATCATCCTCAAACACAAAGGAACTGTCAGGGCACGACATCGACATGTGACCCAGTACTCCATATGTCAAACAAGGTATTATCCCTGATCCTCTAATATAAGGACAGTTAGTCCTTTCTTTCCCGTGTCCATGTAGTCCACAAACCGGGCATACCACTTTAAGAGGGTAGAGCAGTATGTGCAGTTGTGCCCAACCTGGTTGCACAACTCGCGCATACGATCGAGTTCTATTTTCCCCTACCGACTCTCTTATCATCGGAAAGTCTTCCACATTCTCTTCAGGAAAAGATGTTAAATCTTCTTCATCTTCCTCAGGAGGTCCCTCCTGAAAGTCCATGCTAACTGCTATGCTGGAAGTAGACACCAAATCTATGGGACAGCTAGGGGTTCCCTTATCCCATAATTCCGTATACTCCACGTCACTTGACATATCTGTATCCTAGAATACAAATAGAACACAAAAATCACCAAATAATCATACTTAGTTTTGGGGAAATTTCTTATGCATAGTACACTGTATTTTGTTTGGGGGAAGTTGCCAAATAAGCACACTTGGTTTTCCTTTGTTTCTGGGGGAAATCTCTAATATTCCTACTGTTTATGGTTCACTTTGGGGATACCGGGGAAAGTACATCCTACTTTGCTACGTCTGACAAATCTACTACTGTTCCATCAATTTGGGGGAAAGATTTCTAAGTGAGTATACCTTGTTTTTTAGGGGAAATTTTCCTAAGTATCAAAATACTGTGTTCTCATTTTCGGGGGAAATAAGCCCTATCTTGCTATGTTTGACAGATCTAACTTAAAATGAATTTTTTTTCTTCCCCTGCTATCATTCCTTTTCATCAAACGTTGCTCTCAGATTGAATACTTCAGTTTGAGTCAATCGAAGTAAATTAACCCGGCCCCCGTGCAGTGGACTCCAAAGAGTCGGTCAGTTGGGATTCTTAGCTGTCAGCGAGACATGCAACCGTCTTAATCTTACTTCGAGAGATTCATTCTTCAGATTTCGCTCTGATACCAATAGTAACACCCGCCCCTTTTCACAGAAAATCAGAGTCTATTTTTTTTTTTTTTGAAATAAAAGTGACAAAGGGCGCGGACGTCACGACACGAGTTAAGTCCGAGCTTCTAAAGCCTGGCCCTTAACTGGCCAACCCTACGTGTGCGTGGAACGAAGTCCACGGAAAATGGTTCACACGCAGAAAGCAAGCTTGCGGAAAATTATAATAGAGTCTAACCTACAAATTCTTAGATAGCAGGGAAGATACATTCATTCAATTACCCAAATATCCTCAAAATCATAATGTCCAAAGTAAAATTCAAAACATAGCAAGTAATCTAAATTATTACATTCCGACGAGTTAAGCTATTCAAATTACATTTCCAAAATAAATTAAATAAACTAAGTAGTCTGTCTTCCCAAACTCCTAAGCTTGGCCTCCGTCTCGTCCTTCGTGTCTGCCATCTCCTGCGTCATCAGCTAGGGTAGAAGTAGGGCGTTAGACAACGCGCCCAGTAGGACTCCGAGTAGGGCTAACACATGGATTAGTGGTAACAAAACATATAGATAATATCATATCCAAAACCATGCAATTTGGTGCAATGTCATGCAATGGGTGTCCGATGTCATGAATCCCACCCATCATCCATACCATCATGCTGCCATATCCCCCTTGACGGAAAAACCTCGTCAAGATATAAACAATCACAAATCATCCCCCTTGATGGCAAAACCTCGTCAAGGTGTAAACAATCACAAATCATCCCCCTTGACGGCAAAGCCTTGTCAAGGTGTCCCCATGCTTGCTTCTCGATCGCCCCGACAGAGCATGGACTCCGGTTATATCTCATAATGTCCCTCTTGATGGATGAAACACATCAAGATATCCCCATGCTTGCTTCTCGGTCGCCCCGACGGAGCATGGACTCCGGTTTCATTTCATCCTTCCCATACCATATCCCTCCCATGTCATGCATGAGATGTAGATGCCATATGCCATGTAATATATATGATCATGTCATAAAACCCATCTTAAAACCATTACATGATTACCAAAATAAATCAAAGGAAAGACCATCACATAATACTTAATCCATGACCAAAATAAATCAAAGGAAAAACCATCACATAATACTTAATCCATGACCAAAATAAATCAAAAGAAAAACCATCACATAATACTTAATCCATGACCAAAATAAATCAAAGGAAAAACCATCCCATAATACTTAATCCATGACAAAAATAAATCAAAGGAAAAACCATAACATAATACTTAATCCATGGCTTACAAAAAGGTAGGAATCCTACCAAATACCGACTAGTGTCCTTTTTCGTTTTCCTTTCGATAAACCCGGTCGCCGATCGCGTACCGCCTGCGATGTCCGGTACCTTATTATACATCAATAATTAGTCCATGTTTTATCCATGATTAAGTCCCTAATGCATGCCTTAGTGGAGTTCGGCCATACACCATGATCGAACCTCACTAACAAGGTTTTGTGGGTGCCATTTAGTCCATTAAACATTTTAATCACACAAGTCTACAAACCAGCCACCCTAGGCTTCATTTATCACACACACATGGTTATTACTTAGAGTCCCTAAGTCCATGATCATCTTCCATGGGTTTCTTTATCTTGGCCCATATTTACGGTTTTGCCACTACCTCTTTTCCATTACTAGTCACTCATTCATCCATGTGCATTATGGTCCATAATTGATCCACAACTTAGACCCATTAATGATCCATAACTTAGGTCCGTTAATGACCCATCAACCATGTCATATGATCATTAAAATCAACCATTTAATTAACTTAACCTTTATTCATTCAACACGTATGTAACCCCATACTTAGCCCATCAATTGATCCATAGACTTGGATCCCTTAATGACTCCTTAGCCATAACATCATCACAAATTAGCCACTTGATTCACCCTAATCCCCATTCATTACTCACATGTATAATACCAAATCTAACCCATAAATTGACCCACAAATGGGTCATGGGTTTCAATAAAATTAGCCCCTTTAAATTTAACCTAAACCCCATTTTTCCTTGGGTCTTTTTCACCACATTTAGATCCATAACAACCCCTCCCATGAGGAGATTTACATCATGCAATTTAAATCATCAATTTTGATCATCAATTTGGTATATTTTGGTCCATCAAAACTACCAACACATCACCCTAAGGTTCATCATTCATTGGTGACATTTAAGACCATGATAACATTAACCTTCATCCATGGATTCCCTCATTTAAAAACCCCTTTAAAATTTACTATCATTCTTTCACTCAAAACCTTCAAAATCATTAACCCCTTCCATGGTTTTAAACCTAAAAACCCCATTTCATCACCATAGGATTTAAAAACATTCCATGCATAAAATTATGAATACATTACCATAGGGTTCATCAACACCACCAACATTCCCCATTTATTTATTTTTTTCCATTATTTTACATCCATCATCATTCCACATTCAAACCCCTTTTAAAATTTACCAACATTTAATCATTTAAAACCCTAACATCATTAATCATTCTTTCATGATACTAACCCTAAAAACTCCATTAACAATCCTTAATTACCTACATTTAACCATTAAAATCTTAAAACCCTAAATCATCCTCCATGACTTCCATTCTTTAAAACCCTAATTCATCACTTAATTATCTACGATGGTTCCTTCCAAAATTTCCATACACCCATTGCTTAAATAATTTAAATACATAATGTCCTTAATCCATTTGTTTTTTCTTAATCTATCTCTCCCATGTTTGTATAAAAATTTTAATACATAAAACCCTTAAAGCATCTTTTATTTTTTTCTTAATCCATCTCTCCCACTTTATCCATTTCTCATCTTTCCATTGGATGGATTTGAGATCCAAGGCCTATAATAATTTGGCCACCATTAAATCCAAGCAATGGATTTCATAATCTCTTAAACCCTAAAAAAAAATTCTAATCTCTTGTTTTAGAAATACTTACAATTCGACGGCTCCTCCGATTTTTCTTCCTCTTCTTGAAATCCTTGGCCTTCTTTCTTCTTCTTCTCCTTGTTTGATCGGCCAATATGAGCTTAATCAATGGAAAAACATATAGCTTGGGTTGGCCAAGATGGGGTGTACTTGAGAGAGTGAGAGGAGGAGATGGTGAGAAAGAAGATACCAAGCTTTTATCTTGGAGTGGTGGCCAACACTTGCACCTTTCTTCTCTCTTTTCTTCTCTTCTTCTTCCAAGTTTTTCTTCTTCTTTCTTTCCTTGGTGTGGGACGGTGGTGAAGAGCAAGAGAGGAAGAGAATGAAATGGGAGAGAATGAAAAGAAAACCATCTTATCCCAAGGCTTGCTTAAACTACACTTCACCCTTAATTTTCCCACCAACTACATAAGATATTTTTTTATGCTTTATGCTTTATGTTTTAGGGTTTATGGTGGTTGGGATAAACTCCACCAAGCCAACCTTTTTGGCTTCTTAAGATGGAAAGGTTTCTTTTGACCCCTTTGACCACCTTTTAAATAATTTAATCATTTAATTAATTAGTTAATTACCTTAGGTTAATTAATTCCCACTTAACCTAATTTCATTATTCTACCCATGGTTGATCAAGTCAACCATGGTGGCCGGCCCCACCAATCCTTGGTTCACACGCCACCTCATTTGATGAGGTGGAGGTGGGTCCCAATCGGCCATGTCACCTTGGTCAATTCATCACCAACTTAGGTGATTTAAATTTAATTAAATCCATTACTCTTATTGGATCACCATTGGGCCCATGGCCCAATTAAATTCACCCTTACCCATTTACCTTAGAGCTTACATTATCTTAACCCATTGGGTCCCAAATGGGTATTGGGCCCAATTTGACCATCCTTGACCCTTTAAATGAATTTAAATCCAAATCCATGTCCATTGGGCCACACTTGGGCCTTTGTCCATATTTTGATCCATTCACCATTTATTCCATCAAATTTCCAATTTCCACCATAAAAATAAATAATATCCACATTTATACTGATTTAAAAAGTCCGGGCTATTACACAAAATCTGATGATGAGGTTGAAAAGGTTGGAAACTTAGAGCATTGGGTTCGGCCACCATGGATAGCCGAACCCCATGAAAGAATTTGATGATTGGTATGGCTTTGGAGAGATAGAAACCATGCAATATCATGGGGTTTCAATGAGATTAAAATGGAGATATGGTTACTATTTTGGGTCAGCCATTGGATGGCTGAACCATGGGGTTATCATGGTTAAAATAGTAGAACCTAAGTAAGTACATAGGAGGGAATCATTGAGCCAAGAGAACCATTGGGTTCGGCCATGTGTATGGCCGAACCCCATGGACCATTTTATATGGACTGTTTTGTTTAATCAAAGGGTTTCAAGTTTGAAGATTATGGAACAATATGAAGTTTTTAAAAAAGGGCTCTAAGTGAACAATTGGACAAGATATGGGTTGGCCATTTCATGGCCGAACCATGGGGTTTCTATGGCTAAGTTATAACATAGAGATTCAAATGTGAAAGCCATAGGGTTCGGCCATATGTATAGCCGAACCCCATGGACCATGGTTTTGGTGTTGTGTATCAATTTCATAGAAATAATTGGTGGTTTTAAAGTTAGTGCATGATAAAATTATTTATTGGTAGCAATGGCATAAAGGTAATTATTGATGAAATGATCAAAGATGGAATGATCATGGGATTGGATGTATGGACCCAAACCAAAGTGGTATGGTTCGGCCATGTTGTATGGCCGAACCCTACCAAGGTATTTTTGTGGTATATGATGTTTAATAAGGATTAAATAAAAGAGAGATCAAATGAAAAGGGAGGTTAAACCCTAAGATGATGAGGTTCGGCCATGGGTATCGCCGAACCCCACAAGATGACTTTTGGGTCTTAAGATATGAATGGAAATTTAAAATGATAGTATGATTGACTTGTTGTTACATCACACGGTAACGGAACGTAAACGGCGTACGAGTCGTGAACGGGTGACGCTAAAGAAAGAACAAACACTGAAGTGAATCTTCAGTAGGTTTCCTACCTACTTGTAACCACAGTTTTATCTTGGTTTTTATGAGACTCATGTTTATTTTATTGGTTTTGAATAATGGATATTATTTACATGTTTTATATATACATTGGCATCTCATGCATGGACATGGGATGATGATTGTGGAAACCGGAGCCCACACTCCGTCGGTATGCCCGTGATGCAACTGTAGGGCCTCCTTAGGCGATGATGGTCCCGCCAGGAGGATTATCTGTCGGTTATGGACACCGGAGCCCACACTCCGTCTAAATGCCCGTGATGCAACTGTGGGGCCTCCTTAGGTGGTGAGAGTCCTGCCACGAGGATTAATATGTTGATATAAGACAGGTCAAGTGATGGCTATATGTATGTGTGATGGGGTGGGGCTCATTACATTTGCATACATACATAGCATGGTTTTATATGTTTTTGATAATCAGACATTTGATATATGCATGATTTATAATCTAACCATGTGGTAGCCTTGATCAGAAATCCTACTGGGCGCGTTGATCTAAAGCCCTAATTCTATCCTTAGAGGATAATACAGGAACAGGGAAGGGGAAAGGGAAGGTCGTGGACCTGGAGGGGAGCCAAGCTTAAGCGTTTGATTGATGATTTGGATGTCTTAATTATTGTTCTATGAGTTACATTTTATGGACATGTAATAAGTTGATACTTTGGCTATGGTTTGTTTATGATATAGACAATGGATTGTTGGATAAGTTATTTTAATAATTGAGACTTGTACTTGCTATCTATTCAGTCTATTTCCGCAGTTAGTCTAGTTTATTCCGCATGACATTGTTTAGTTCCATGTGTGGTTTGTTATCGTGGGTTTAGTCCATGCACACATGGGTGACCAGTTAAGGGTCGGACTTAGGAAGTCCGAACTTAGCTCGCGTCATGATGCCGCCCGCTCTCTTCCACTGTTATTATATTGTTATTTAAAAAAAAAATTAGATTCTGATTTCTCGGAGAGGGCGGGGTGTTATAGTTGGTATCAGAGCGAAACGGAAAGTTGAATCATCGAAGTAAGATTAAGACGGTTTCATGTCTCACTAACAGATAAGAATCCCAGCTGACCGACTCTTCGGAGTCCGCTGACTGGGGGCCGGATTAATTTACTTCGAGTGACTCAGATTGAACAATCAATCTGAGAACAACAATGAAAGATAACAAGTAAAGTGCAGTCATCATAATTGGACATATCAAACATAGCAAAGTAGGATGTACTCCCCTGATATCTCCCATTGAGAAACAAACAACAGGAATTTAGAGATTTCCCCAGAAACAAAAGAAAACAAAGTGTGAAGATTTGGCAATTTCCCCAAACAAAGCACATGAGATTAATCATGAAAAATCCCCCAAAACCAAGATTGGTTCTTTATTGGAATGGTTGTTGTTGATTTATATGTTTTATATGTTATGGCACATATATGTCAAGCAACGTGGAATATACAGAGTTGTGGGATAAAGGGACACCTAGATGTCCAATAGATTTGGTGTCTGCTTCCAACAACACCAGCATGGAAGTAAACATGGACTTTCAGGAGGGACCTCCCAAGGAAATTGAGGAGGATATAGCACCTTTTCCAGAGGATCCTATGGAAGATGTTCCTTTGATAATGGAATCAATTGGGGAGATAGAGCCTGATGTTATGTGTTAGTTGTGTAACCAGGATGGGCACAGCTGCACTTATTGTCCCCACCCTCTGGAAGTGGTTTGCCCGGTTTGTGGACTGCATGGGCACGGAGAGGCTAGGACTAATTGTCCTTATATTGGAGGACCAAGGATAATACCTTGTTTAACATGAGGAGTATTGGGGCACGTGTCGATGACATGCCCTGACAATTTCTTTGACGATGATGCAGGGTCTTCTACGGAAGACTAGGTTAAGAGGTAGAAAGAAAGGTTAGGGAAATGGAAATATTTTGTAAGGGTGCATTTTGTCATTCTAAGGGTTTGTTTTACCCTATCAACCCTTGTACAAAGATGAATTATGAATATATATATATAAAGTATGCAATTTTATGATTCTAAGAGGATTTTTGGCACTGAGATGTAGGTGACGAGGTCACTTGATTATACTAAGACGTGGTATGGGTGCGTTCCTCACGTGATGTTGATGAATGAGATGTGGTATGGGTGCGTCCCTCACATGGTATTGATGAGATAAGAATATAGACTTCATGAGTATGGCTTAGAGTAGCTATGAGACTGTGGGAACGTTGATACGAAATACGGAGACTTGGTCCCGTAGGGCTACCGTTGAGGAGTGAGTCCCTCGCATACTACGCGCTGGAGGGCGCTCTCACGGCTATTTTGCACACTAGATGTGAGGGAATGCGCAGAGCTAGGTACTATTTTACCCCGTGCGGGTGGTACTAGTCTCATCAGACGCGGATTGACCGCCTTAGAGCTTGACTGAATCACCTATGAGGTGAAGGGATGCAGGTTGAGGTAGACCGGATCACGTTGGACGTGGGTCTTCCGCTTGGTAAGTCATGGGCCCTAAGTCTTGCTAAGGGGTCGAGGTATATTTGTGATTTGATATGGTTGCCACAGTCATATAGTAACTCATTAGAATGATTGTTCCCACAGACAGAATATCTCATGGTGAAAGAGGTGCCTGAATTATTTCGATGAATGGATTATACCCATGGTAGGGTTATATCCATGGGTGATTATTAAACAGGGATAGATGATATTTAATGAAAGAGAGATACCAGGGATGGATGAGAATAACCGTGGATGATTATTTCCATGGTAGTTTGGATTGATGCCGGGTATCGGTAACGTGGAAGTTGGAACAAAAGTTGTTAGTCACATAGTGACATATGTGCGAATGAAGATGTGCAAAATTTTGGAGATGTATTTAAAGGAAAAGATAAGTGTCTGGTGAAACTTGAATGGGAAACTATGGACGACTGCCGAGTTAGACTGATCACCTGGCTCTGTAGTTAGCCGATGGAATTCCAGGAGAGTGCAACTAGAAACCTAGTTAAAATGGAATCAGAAAAAGCTTTGAGCATAGGCTCGTATTGATAGACTACCTCGCACAGAGAGTAGATGAAAGAACATATTGAGCAGGTACGTATGGAAAATACTATGAGAACAGGTAAAGTGAAACAGAGTAGATTGATCTATGTGAGATCACAAAGGGCTCACGAGAAAAAGATATAACATGAGACAAAACAAAAGGTGTTATGGAACCGAGTGATTCAATTTGTCAAAGTGGTGAAGACCGACGTGGTAATGAAGAAGCCACATGGGAACTTGAATCGGAGATGAGAACAGCTCACCCCGAATTATTTATGTAGTTTACTTTGGGAACCCTACTTCGCTCGATTTTCGGGATGAAAATTTTAAAAAGAGGGTTATATTGTAACACCCCAATTTCTCAATGAAATGGATAATTACGAAAATGCCCCTGGATTGGTAAATTTATTAATTATGATGTTAAATAAGAAAATAGTGGGGCCCATTGCTTAAATTAAGACCCTATGAGCACATCATAAATGTTAAATTTGATTGGATGGGTAATGTACATCAATTTGGGTCAATATGGGTAATTGGGTCAAAGGACCCAATTGGACCCAATGGGTCATAATGGACTTATTAGACCATTGGGTCAGCCCAAATTTAATGGGGTTAAGCTGAATTGATTGGAAATTAAGTGGAGCATAAATGGGTAGGCTTGATGCACATGTGAAAACCAAATGCAAATGGCTAAAACAGCCCAAAAATGGGTCATGTTGTCAAAACGGGTCAAGGAGCTAAATGGGGACCCAGTGGGTCGGGTTGACCAAGATTGACCACGGCTGACCGTGTGGGCCCTCAAATGAGCTCAATGGTGAGTCAAATCAGGTTAAGTTGGATTGGAATGAGTTGCATTTAAATTAAATGGTTGGGTTGACTCAAGTGTAATAAATGTATGGTATTAAATGTGGTGAGTTAAGCCATTGAGTTGGTTGAGTCAAAATGGAAATCAAAGGGGCAGTAAAATCAGTGAGTTAAAGGGGAGATGAAGAGGTGCATGAGTCTCAAGCCACACAATACAAGTCCCACACGTTGGGGACTTGTGGTGTGAGCTTCCATGCAAAGTCTTAAATGGAATTGATTTAAATGAGATACGATTACATGGGGTTACCAGAGGTTGCATTGGCTGGTGCCAATGGGTGTCTTGGTTGTGCCAAGTGACCCTTTGAATTGATCAAGAATTTATGAGGAAATTGAGAGGTCATAGTGGCTGATTTACAAAAGTGGATGACCACCCCATTTGGCCGATTTTCACACAAGGAAAATCCTAAGAATCCTCATCTCTCTCCCTCTCTCCAAACTCTTTCTCTTGGCTGAACCAGTAGTGGTGTTTTTCACCATTGATCAAGCATAAACCAGCAAAGGAAGGGAGGCTAAGAAAGATAGAAGGCAAAGAGCAAAGGCAAGAAGAAAAGCTTGGAATTTGGTAAGTATTCCCATGGATTTTTGTTTAATAAGATGGGACAAATGGAACATGTTTTGGGCTATGGGTATGGCCGAATGCATCAAGGTTTAAACCTTAGGTAATGGTGGCTTAAAAATGATAAAATGGATCATTGGTTTCGGCCACCTTGGATGGCCAAACCCCATGAAATTATTTGGTTAAGATTGATGGTTTTGGAGGCTAAAAACCATGCAAAAATTATGGAGAATTATATGTGTTTAAGATGCAAGATAAAGGATTATGAATCAGGGATTTAAAGGTCATGATTTGGTCATGTATGGCCGAATTAATCATTGGTTTAAAAATTGTATGATGAGATTTAACAGTTAGAAAATATGGGCCATAGGGTTCAGCCACCTTGGTTGGCCGAACCCCATGAAATGTTATGATCATGTGGATGGTTTTTGTAAAATAATGGACTGATTTGGATGTTACATTTAGACCTAAGTTGCATGTTTTAAAAAGGTTTAAATAATAGAATTCAGTGCCATGTTTTGGGCCATGGAATGGCCGATTGTATCAAGGAATTTAATCTTGGATAAAAGTTGTGTATAATGGTAAAAAAAATATACCATTGGGTACGACCACCATGATTGGCTGAACCCCATCAAATTCATTTGGTTGGGCTATGGTTGTGAAGTCCACAAACCATACTGGTGGTGGAAGTATTTACATGTTTTAATTAGGTCATGTTATGCTGAATCTATCAATGGTTTGAAATATGATGATGAGGTTGAAAAGGATGGAAACTTAGAGCATTGGGGTTCGGTCACCTTGGATGGCCGAACCCCATGAAAGAATTTGATGATTGGTATGGCTTTGAGGAGATAGAAACCATGCAATATCATGGGGTTTCAATGAGACTAAAATACTATTTTGGGTCAGCCATTGGATGGCTGAACCATGGGGTTATCATGGTTAAAATAGTAGAACCTAAGTAAGTACATAGGAGGGAATCATTGAGCCAAGAGAACCATTGGGTTCGGCCAGGTGTACGGCCGAACCCCATGGACCATTTTATATGGACTGTTTTGTTTAATCAAAGGGTTTCAAGTTTGAAGATTATGGAACAATATGAAGTTTTTAAAAAAGGGTTCTAAGTGAACAATTGGACAAGTTATGGGTTGGCCATTTCATGGCCGAACCATGGGGTTTCTATGGCTAAGTTATAACATAGAGATTCAAATGTGAAAGCCATAGGATTCGGCCGTATGTATGGCCGAACCCCATGGACCATGGTTTTGGTGTTGTGAATCAATTTCATAGAAATAACTGGTGGTTTTAAAGTTAGTGCATGATAAAATTATTTATTGGTAGCAATGGCATAAAGGTAATTATTGATGAAATGATCAAAGATGGAATGATCATGGGATTGGATGTATGGACCCAAACCAAAGTGGTATGGTTCGGCCATGTTGTATGGCCGAACCCTACCAAGGTATTTTGTGGTATATGATGTTTAATAAGGATTAAATAAAAGAGAGATCAAATGAAAAGGGAGGTTAAACCCTAAGATGATGAGGTTCGGCCATGGGTATGGCCGAACCCCACAAGATGACTTTTGGGTCTTAAGATATGAATGGAAATTTAAAATGATAGTATGATTGACTTGTTGTTACATCACACGGTAACGGAACGTAAACGGCGTACGAGTCGTGAACGGGTGACGCTAAAGAAAGAACAAACACTGAAGTGAATCTTCAGTAGGTTTCCTACCTACCTACTTATAACCACAGTTTTATCTTGGTTTTTATGAGACTCATGTTTATTTTATTGGTTTTGAATAATGGATATGATTTACATGTTTTATATATACATTGGCATCTCATGCATGGACATGGGATGATGATTGTGGAAACCGGAGCCCACACTCCGTCGGTATGCCCGTGATGCAACTGTGGGGCCTGCTTAGAGGATTATCTGTCAGTTATGGACACCGGAGCCCACACTCCGTCGGAATGCCTGTGATGCAACTGTGGGCCTCCTTAGGCGGTGAGAGTCCCGCTAGGAGGATTAAGATGTTGATATAAGACACGTCAAGTGATGGCTATATGTATGTATGATGGGGTGGGGCTCATTACATTTGCATACATACATAGCATGGTTTTATATATTTTTGATAATCAGACATTTGATATATGCATGATTTATAATCTAACCATGTGGTAGCCTTGATCAGAAATCCTACTGGGCGCGTTGATCTAACGCCCTAATTCTATCCTTAGAGGATAATGTAGGAAATGGAAAAGGAAAAGAAAATGTCGTGGACCTAGAGGGGAGCAAAGCTTAAGCGCTTGATTGATGTTTGGGATGTCTTGTTATTATATTTTGAGTTATATTTCATGGACATGTAATAAGTTGATACCTTTCCTATGGTTTGTTTATGATATTGACAATGGATGTTTGGATTAAGCTATTAAATAATTGAGACTGTTACTTGCTATCTAATCAGTTTATTTCCGCAATTGCTTTAGTTTATTCCGCATGACATTGTTTAGTTCCATGTGTGGTTTGTCTTTCATGGGTTTAGTCCATGCACACATGGGTGGCCAGTTAAGGGTCGGACTTAGGAAGTCCGAACTTAGCTCGCGTCGTGACGCCGCCCGCTCTCTTCCGATGTTATTCTATTATTATTTAAAAAAAAATTAGACTCTGATTTCTCGGAGAGTGCGGGGCATTACAGTGCTATCTAATCAGTTTATTTCCGCAATTGGTTTAGTTTATTCCGCATGACACTGTTTAGTTCCATGTGTGGTTTGTCTTTCATGGGTTTTGTAACGCCCGTCCCTTTTCACCTAAAATCAGAGTCTATTTTTTTTTTTTTTTTTAATAAAGAGTGACAAAGGGCGCGGACGTCACGACGCGAGTTAAGTCCGAGCTTCTAAAGCCCGGCCCTTAACTGGCCAACCCTACGTGTGCGTGGAACGAAGTCCACGGAGAACAGTTCACACGTAGACAACAAGCATCAAGGAATAATACAACTATATTCGGAATTAACAATAAGGACTATTCTACAAATTTGAGATCGCAGGGGAGATAACATCCATTTAAATTACTAAAATACCTCAAAATCATAATGTCCAAAATATAATCCCAAAACATAGCAAGTAATCTAATTTATTACATTTCCGACAAGCTAAACTATTGCAAATTACATTATCCGAAATAAACATTAGTAACTATCTAGCAGGCCTTTCCAAGCTCCTTAGCTTGGCTTCCGTCTCTTCCTTCCGCTTCGCCACCTCCTGCGTCATCAGCTAGGGTAGAAGTAGGGCGTTAGACAACGCGCCCAGTAGGACTCCGAGTAGGGCTAACACATGGATTAGTGATAACAAACACATATGAAATCATATAAGGAACAAAAAAAACTATAAGATGAATGTCATGCCAAGGGTGTCTGTGTTATGAATCCCACCCATCATCTTTAGTATCCCGATGCCATATCCCCTTTGACGGCACGGCCTTGTCAAAATATACACAATCCCAAATCATCCCCCTGGACGGCAAAACCTCGTCCAGATATAACCAATCACAAATCATCCCCCTTGATGGAAGAACCATCATCAAGGTATCATAATTTCATACAACATCCCTGATAAATCAAATACATTAAAATATCTCCATGCCTGTTTATCGGTCGCCCCGACGGAGCATGGACTCCGGTTTCATTTCATCCTTCCCCTGTCATATCCCTCCCATGCCATGCATGAGATGTAGATGTCATATGCCATGTAATGAATATAATAACAAACCATGACATTTAAAAAATCTCATCCATAAAACATATAACTTGATTATCAAAAATAGATCAAGAAAAGCCTCAATAACCACATCATAGCTTTAAAACCCATTTATAAACCAATCATATACTTACCAGAATAAATCAAATGAAAACCCCTACGTAATACATAATTCAAAACCAATCTTAACCAAACCATAAAATTTCCAAAGTAATTCAAAGAAACCATCACTCCATCCATGGCTTACAAAAAGGTTAGAATCCTACCAAATACCGACTAGCGTTCTTTCTTTCGTTTCCGTCCGACAGTCCAGCTACCGACACGCGTACCGCTTGCGATGTCCAGTACCTTATTACACATTAATCAGTCCACATTTTAATTACATGAGTGTAAAATCAGCCTCCCAGGCTTTATTTTACCCAGATAATGCTATTACTTAGAATCCCTAAACCCATGATCATCTCCCATGGAGTTCTTCATTTTAGCCATTATTTACGGTTTTGCCACTACCTCTTCTCCATGGTTAATCACTCATTCATCCATGCATGATTAAGTCCATAGATGATTCATAGATTTGGATCCATCAATGATCCATCACCCATATCTTAAAATCAATAAAGTCAGCCACTTAATTTAACCTAAAGTCCATTACTTTAAACATGTACAAACACATTAACCTTAGGCCATAATGATCTACAATTGAGTCATTAAAATTCAGCCCTTTAAATTTAACCAAATCTCCATTGTCCTTGGTCTTTGGTTACACATTAAATTCATCATAAGTCCCTCCATTGAGAGAACCTAAACCATACACTTGACTTATCATTACTTAATCACACTTCCATTACAACTAACAACACTAAAAATTAGCCACTTAAACACTCTAATCCTCATTCCTTTCTCACATACATCATACCAAATTTATCCATAAGTTTACCCACAAATGGGTCATCGGTTCGGCCATACACCATGGCCGAACCCATGATGTCTTTACCCCATTCTTTCTTTGGCCTATTTATAGATTTGAATCATCAACCTTAACCACATTAAAGTCTATTAACTTAGCCACACTTAAGTTCAAAATTGATCCACAACTTAGATCTATTAGTGACCTATCAACCATAATATGAACTTATTAAAAATAAGTCTTTAACCTAATCCCAATCAATTTAAACACCTTCATACTCCAATCTAACCCATCAAAAGGCTCACAAATGGGCCATGGGTTTGGCCATACACCATGGTCGAACCCATGGTGTCCTTTTCCCATGTTTTTTTTCTTGGGTCCATTGCTCACATTTTAATTTATCACAAATCCCTCTATATGGGAATTTCATCATTTATTTAGATCATTCATTTGATCAACATTTGTTTCATCTCTTGAGCCCATCAAAACTAATAACATTCCCCCTCATCTTTTCATGGTTTCAAACATACTTAACCCATTGAATCTTCCCATTTTCCATCCTTTTTAAACCCCTTTAAAATTTGTAATACATGACCATAGGGTTCGGCCATACACCATGGCCGAATCCATGGTTCATGTTCCATTATTTTTCTATGCCTCTTAAGGCCACAACATTACTAATTCAAAACCCTAAACTCATTAATACATTAATCCCTCTTTTGCATCCCTTAAACCCATCATTTGATCACCATTACACCACCATAGGTTTCGGCCATTTACCATGGCCGAATCCATGGTTCATGATCAACCATTCATTGCTCCAAACACCTACATTGACCCATTTAAAATCCTAATTTTTCATTTGCTACCCTCATTTTCTTCCACTTATCAAAACCTTAACCAATTATATCAATTAGCTAATCACTCACCATGGGGTTCGGCCATGCTACATGGCCGAACCCTATGGCCTATGATTTTTCTTCCAATCATCCACTTCCATGCTTAATTTCATAAATTACCCAATGCACATAATCACTTATTTATTTCTTTTCCCTACTCCTAATTCACCCATTTAGGGTTTTCTCCATCTTCCATTTTCTCAAAATCCTAAAAAAAACATACATTACTTACCATTCCTTCCATTTGATGGATTTAAAATCCATGGCATAAACTTATGTAACCACCATTAAATTCACAAAAATAAATTCCAATTCTTAAACCCTAAAAATCCAAATTTTCTTGTTTAAGAAATACTTACAATCCGTCGTCTCCTCCGACTTCCGGCACTCCCGTCGGTTTCCTTAGCCTCCTCTCTCCTTCCTCTTGATCTTTGGTAGGTCAAGATTCTTGATCCATGGTGGCAACCCCCAACCTTAGGATCGGCCAAGGTAGGGTTTAAATTGAGAGAGGGAGAGAGAGAGATGATGAGAGGGGAGATGATCACCTTGATCTTAGGGTGATTTTCCTTAAAATTCTACTTCTTTCTTCTCTCCTTCTCTTCTTAGCTTCCTTTCCTTAATTTCCTTCTTCTCTCCTCCTTCCTAGTGTGGGACGGCCATAAGAGAGTGAAGGATTGAAATGAGAATGAAAAGAGAGAAAGAAAGGAAAAGATGAGGCTTATCCCCATTTTCTTACTTTACATTAATTACATTCACCAACCTTAAGATATTTTTGAGATATTTAAATTGCTTTATGGTGGTGGTTATCTAAACCACCACCAAGCCCAACGTGTTTCATATTTGAGGTTGGAATGAGGTGGGTCTTCACCTCTTGGCCCCACTTTGGCCACTTTTAACCACCATTTTAAATAATTTAATTATTTAATTAATTAGGTAATTACCTTAGGTTAATCCATTTGTACTTTACCTAACTCCATTACTCCACCCATGGTTGACCAAATCAACTATGGTGGTCGATCCCACCAAACCTTGGCCCACACGCCACCTCACTTGATGAGGTGGAGGTGGGTCCCACTTGGCCACATCACCTTGGTTTAATTCCAAATAACTTAGGTGATTTAAATTTTATTAAGCCCACTACAACCAATTGGATCATCATTGGGCCCATGGCCCAATTACATTTCCATCTTACCCATTTACCTTAGAGCTTAACCATCTTGACCCATTGGGTCCCAAATGGTTATTTGACCCAATTTGACCACCCATGGCCCAATTGGCCATCATTGACCACTTAAATGACTTTAAAATGCAATCCATGGTCTATTGGGCCATATTTGGGCCTTTGTCCAAATTTTGGCCCATTTACCATTTATTCCACCAATTTCCAATTTTCATCATTAAAATAAATAATATTCACATATTTATTGATTTAAAAATTTCGGGCCATTACAGGTTTAGTCCATGCACACATGTGTGGCCAGTTAAGAGTCGGACTTAGGAAGTCCGGACTTATCTCGCGTCGTGACGCCGCCCGCTCTCTTCCTATTTTATTCTATTATTATTTTAAAAAAAAAAAATTAGACTCTGATTTCTCGGAGAGGGCGGGGCGTTACAGAGTTGAATTAAAATGAGTGGAGTGGGAAGATGGAGGGTTTCCATCTCAAAGAAGGAAACCCAAAAGGCACAATCAAGGTGTACACGTTGGAGGTGGGAGTTTCATCTCATTGGATGAAACTCCAAAAGGATCATTAATGGGGAGGTGAATGGTTTTGTTGTTGTTACACAAGGTAACTAAGGCTACACGTTGGAAGATGGAGGGGTGTTCCATCTCAAGTGGTGTCTTGGCCAAGCCAAGGGACACTTGGGAAGACACCATCATTATGAGGAGATGAAGGGTTTTTGGTGGTTACACAAGGCATAACCATAGCACACATTGGAACATGGAGGGTTTCCATCTCAAGATGGAAACCCAAGGGTTATATGTTGGGAGCGTTTCATCTCATGGGATGAAACGTCCAAATGGAACATTAAGGAGGGAGGTGAAAGGTCATGGGAGTTACAAAAGGGCATCACCAAAGGACACCACCCTTGGCTGACCCTCATTGATCAAGACAAGGAAGGTGAAGGGTTTGATGTTACACAACACAAGGTTAACCAAGATGCATACACGTTGGAACATGGAAGCCCAAGGGGCATATGGTTGGGAGTTTCATCTCATGGGATGAAACCCCCAAAGTAAGTATCAATGGGGAGGTGAAGAGTCATGGGAGTTACAAAAGGGGTATCAACCAAAGGATACCACCCTTGGCCGAACTACATTGGGCAGCAAAGAGAATTATTTGCTTTATCTCACTCTCTCCCTCTCTCACTCAAGGCCGACCACTCTCAAGATAAAGGACTTGGAGTATTTTGTATCCCAAGCTTCTCTCTCTCTCTCTCAAACCTATACCCCTTGGCCAAACCACTCCTAGAGATTTTATCAAAATCAATCTCGGCCAAGGATCAAGAAGGAAGGAAGAAGAGGCTAAGGAAGGAAAGGAGCAAGAAGGAGTGAAAGAAACCGGAGGAGTCGCGGAATCGGTAAGTACTTGATAAGATTGCATAAGTAAGAAAACATGGTCAAGGACATGGTTCAGCCATTGCATGGCCGAACCCTAATCTTGTTATGGCTAAAGACCTCTTGCATGAACCATATAAGGATTATGATCATGGATCATGGGTTGGCTTTGCATGGCCGAACCCTAATTGTGATGGATATATGGAAAGGACCTCATGCATGTTTAAGACAAGGTATATGATCAAGATCATGGTTTGGCCTTTGCATGGCCAAACCCTAGATTTCTACGTATATGGATCATGAGAGCTAAAAAGGATTTGCATGAGGTTCGGCCATGATGTATGGCCGAACCCCATCAAAGGATATAATCATAAGTAAATGATTTTAAGAGAAGATGTTGAACCACCATGGCCGAACCCCATGGAAGGTTATTAATAATTTTAAAAGGTTTTATATGGATTTATGTTGGTGATTTTAAAGGGCTCTAAAGGAGGGAAACAATGGAGTAATGTTAATCATTTTAAATGGTCTCAAAGGTTGTAAATGGACAAGAATCATGGACCATGGGTTCGGCCATGGTGTATGGCCGAACCCCATGAGAAAATATTGATGGACTTAGATGTTTTGGACCATGAAAATGATGGGAGAATATTGGTAATTTTAATAGGTTGTTAAACATGGTTAATGATGATCTAAAAGGATGAACCTAAGTGTATGGTTAAACCCCTATGGAGGGACCTTGGTTTATGGACTTAAATATTGTAATTGATTTAATGGAGAACATGGAAATGAGACGTCATGGGTTCGGCCATAGTGTATGGCCGAACCCCATGGACCATTTTTAATGGGCCATTTAGAGATTTAAGCATGATTAGAAATCATTAATGGTTCTATGTTTGTGGAACAGTTATGGACTTAGGCATGTTAAATGAATGAAATGTTTAGTCATGATCTATGTTATGGACTTAAGTATGGATAGGCAAATTAGGAGATTACCTATGGAAGGAAATAATGGCAAGGATGTAAATAAGTGAAAATGAAGGACCATGGGTTCGGCCATGGTGTATGGCCGAACCCCATGGGGAATGTTTTTGTGGACTTAGGTTGTTATTAATGTGAAATGATTAATTTATAAGTGATTAGATTAATGAATCAAAGATGGAATGACCTTGGACTTAATTTAAAAGATCAAAGGACTAAAAAGAGGGACCAAAACCAAGTGAGTGAGGTTTGGCCATGTTGTATGGCCGAACCCCACGAAGGTGTGTTTATGGACTTAGACATGATTGTAAATCAAATGGAACATGGGTTTGATTGATTGATATTTAATAAGGTAATGGGACCTCACAAGCGGTGTACGATCGGTGATCGGTTTCCAGACAAAAACGTAAGGACACGTTAGTTGATCATTGGTAGGATTCCTACCTCAGCCCAACAAGAAGTTCTGACCGAACTTCAGTAGACCCTCACCATCCACTGGGTCAACAGGGGGCTTTCGTCCCAATCATCCAGCCCATCTGCATCGGTCACTCAGGCTCCCAGAGGGGCGAACCACTGTTTCCATTGTGATCAGCCGGGTCACTTTAAGAAGGATTGCCCAAAGCTTAACAAACTCTCTTATTCCAAAGGATCATTCCGTCCACCAGCTAGGCCAACTAACTCCCGCGGAGGCAGGACATATAACCAGGCGGGACGGGCGCCTAACCCTACTGGATCTGGACGATTGTTTACTCTAGCTCCTCCAGCGGATGTGGATCATTCTGTGATTCAAGGTATGGCTGTAATCAGTAGTTCCTACGCCTTTGTACTATTTGATTCTGGAGCTTCACACTCCTTCATTTCTGCTGCATTCATAACTGCTACTGGTACATTAGTTCAAAAACTGTCCACATCACTCACAATTGTATCCCCTGTCGGAGACACGTCATTGGGACTTATATGCACGGCAGTGAATACTGAACTCGCTGGACTCAGATTTGAATTCAATTATCTGGTACTCGATATGACTGAGTACGATATTATCTTTGGCATGGACTGGTTGGCTAGCTTTCAGGGCAACATTGATTGTTATCGCTGTAGAGTGATATTTTGGTCACCCGAGGGAAGACAACATGTGGTGCGAACTGACAAACAAAGCATACTGCATGAAGGGTTAAATCATCTGGTACTGAACAGTATCAGAATCAACAAGACACCGGTGGCTGAACTCCCGGCAATAGTGAAAGAATATGCAGACGTTTTTCCAAAAGAACTCCCTGGCTTGCTGCCTATGAGGGAGATCAATTTTGAAATCAATCTGTACCTTGGCACTTCACTAGTGTCATTACCCCATTATCGGATGGCACCAGCAGAGATGTCCAAGCTAAAGAAGCAGATTGATGAACTGCTTAGATTGGGTTGCATCCGGAACAGTACATCGTCTTGGGGAGCTCTAGTGTTGTTTGTGAAGAAGAAGGACGGTTCACTCCGAATGTGTGTGGATTACTAGAAACTGAATCAGCTAACTGTCCAGAACAAGTACCCTTTACCCAAGATCGATGATTTATTCGATCAACTGAGGGGTTCCAGTCACTTTTCGAAGATTGATCTGATGTCCGGTTATCATCAAATCTGGGTTAAGGAGGAAGATATAGAGAAGATAACCTTCAAGACGCGGTATGGATTATATGAATTTGTAGTCATGCCATTTGGACTCACCAATGCACCGACTGTGTTCATGGATCTAATGAACAGGATCTTCCGTCCTTACCTGGATTAGTTTGTGATTGTGTTTATTGATGATATCCTGATCTATTCTAAAAGTCAAGAGGAACATGCTGAGCACCTACGGATAGTCTTGAACACTTTGGGAAAGAACAAGTTATATGCCAAAGCCAGTAAATGTGAATTCTGGTTATCCAAGGTTAATTTGTTAGGGCATGTTATATCCGAAGAAGGTATAGCCGTGGATCTAGCTAAAGTGACAACAGTAAGTGAATGGAAGGCACCAAAGAATGTAACCGAGATCCGCAGTTTCTTGGGATTGGCTGGTTATTACAGGAAGTTTATTATGGACTTCTCCAAGACTGCATCTCCATTGACCCGACTCACTCAGAAAGGAGTCAAATTTGAAGGTCAGATTTGTGCAACCGGAGATTTGAAACACTGAAAGAGAGACTTACAAGAGTTCCTATTTTGATTTTGTCGGAAAAAGGCAAAGGTTATGAGGTACAATGTGATGCTTAGGGAGAAGGACTCGGTTGTGTCCTCAGTCAAACTCAGCGTGTGGTGGCTTATGGATCAAAACAGTTAAAAATTCATGAACACCTTTATCCCACGCATGATCTGGAACTAGCTGCAATAGTCTTCGCTCTTAAAAGCTGGAGACACTATTTATATGGTGAGAAGTTTGAAGTATTTTCAGATCATAAGATCTTGAAGTACTTATTCGATCAGAAAGAGCTCAACCTGAGGCAGTGCAGATGGATGGAATACCTGACAGATTATGAGTTCACGCTCCAATATCATCCAGGTAAGGCAAAGAAGGTGGTAGGTGCTCTCAGCCGCATATCACATGCATCAGTGGCATGTTTGATCAGGACAGAATAGGAGATGTTGAATACCATTCGATAGTTCAATCTGTATATCAACAACCATGGGAGTATGTACAATTTAATCATACGGTCCAACATGGTTACCAAGATTGAACAAGAGCAACGAGCAGATCTGGAAGTGGAGGAGATATGGGCCAAGATGTCTACTGGCATAACCATACCGGAATGGGGGTTGCGACCAGGACAGGGTCTTGTATTCCGGAGTAGGATTTATGTGCCTAAAAGCTGCAGAAAAGAGTTGTTGATTGAGGCACATCAAACCAAACTCTCCATACATTCGGATAGCACCAAGATGTATCATGATCTGAAGAGACATTATTGGTGGCACGGACTCAAAAGAGATGTTGCAGAATTTGTGGCACACTGCTTAACTTGTCAGCAGGTTAAGACGGAACACCAGAAGCCACCAGGGTTACTCAAACCCTTACCAATACCAGAATGGAAATGGGAGCACATCTCCATGGATTTTGTGATGGGGTTGTCAAGGTCTTCAAAGGGCAATGATGCGATATGGGTTGTGGTAGACTGACTGACCAAGTCTGTACATTTTCTTCCCATGGAGATGACAGACTCTTCTGAGACTTTGGGTGGGCAGTATATCAAGGATATCATTAGATTACATGGTATTCCTCGGACTATAGTGTGCGACAGAGATGGCCGATTCATCGGCAGAGTGTGGCAGAGTATACAGTCAACCATGGGGACAGATCTACTGACTAGCACAGCATTTCATCCACAGACTGATGGGCAGTCTGAGAGGACAATACAAACGTTGGAGGATATGCTGAGAGCATGTATACTTGATTTCAAAGGTGGATGGGAGGATCACCTGCCATTGGTAGAGTTTTCATACAACAACAGCTACCAAGCAAGCCTTCAGATGGCTCCATTCGAGGCTTTGTATGGTAGACCATGTAGGTCACCAGTGTGTTGGACAGAGGCCGGTGAACCTGCATTGATAGGACCCGAGTTAGTTGCAGAAACAACAATGCAGATATAGTTAATACGGCAGCATCTTTTAACTGCACAGAATCGTCAGAAGAGTTATGCCGACAAGAGGAGGAGGTTTCTCGAATTTGAAGTGGGGGACATGATGTTCTTGAAAGTCTTGCCACGAAAGGGACACATGAGATTTGGAAATAAGGGGAAACTGTCACCAAGATACGTGGGACCGTTTCCAATCATAAGAAGGATGGGGGATGTGTAACGCCCCGCCCTTTTCCAACCTTCCTAAAATCAGAGTCTACTTTTTTTTATAAATAAACAAGTGGAAGAGAGCGGGAGGCATCACGACGCGAGTTAAGTTCGGACTTCCAAAGTCCGACCCTTAACTGGCCAAACATGTGTGTATGGTCTAAACCATGATAAACAACACATACACGAAACTAAACAAGTCATGCAGAATAATACTAGACAAATTGCAGAACTATCTGATTGCGGAATTATACTGAATAGATAGCAAGTACAAGTCATCCATTAAAACTACTTAAATCAGATATCCATTATCAGAACTATAAACAAACCATAGCAAAGTTGCTAACTATTACATGTCCATATAAATGTATCCAAACAACAGTAAACAAAAATTCATTCCAACACCCAAGCACTTAAGCTTGGCTTTCCTCGCGGTCCTCGACCTTCTCTTTTCCTTTCCCTTTTCCTGCATTATCCTTTAAGGATAGAAATAGGGCGTTAGATCAACGAGCCCAGTAGGTTTTCTAATCAGGGCTACCACATGGTTAGTATATAAAACATGCACATATCATAGTATATGATCATCAACAACATCTGAAATCAATGCTATGTATGTAAGTGCAAATGTAATGAGTCTCACCTATCACAAGTATACATAGCTATCATTTGACGGGACTCTCACGTCAAGGTAATCCAGAGTACTCCACATTTCCTCTGAATAGAACTCTCATGTCAAGGTAATCCAGAGTACTCCTTATTTCCTCTGGATAGGACTCTCATCATTAAGTTATTCCATAATCATCACCCCATGCCATGCATGAGATGTCAATGTATATATGTCATTTGTAAATATATCACATCATTCAAAACCCATTTGAAACATAAAACAACAACAATATAACTCATAAAAACCATGATAAAACCAATTATAAAAGTGGTTACAAGTAGGTAGGAAACGTACTGAAAATTCACTTAAGCGTCCGTTCCTCTTAAGCGTCACTCGATCACGACTCACGCGCCGTTCAAATCACGTTACCTTGTTTATACAACATCAAGTTAATAACATACCCTTTTGATTTCTTATTAGGTTTAAATCCCAAAAACCACCTTGTGGGGTGCAGCCATGCCCCATGGCCGAACCTCACCCACTTTGAATTTGTCCTTCATTTGTTTTGGATCAACACCATCCAAATAACTTTATTTACAAACCTTAATCTACTAACCATAACTTGGTGGGGTTCGGCCATACAACATGGCCGAACCTCACAATTTTGGTTTGAGCCCCTCTTTTAAGTCCTTTGCTCTTTTCATACACATTTACCATAATGCCACTAGGCTAAGCCTTGTTTAATTTTTCTTAATAACCAAGGTTCATAATAAATCCACCTTAGTGGGGTTCGGCCATACAACATGGCCGAACCTCACCACCTTAGATTTGGTCGTTTATTTAAACCCTAAGTCCACAATCATCCCCCATGGGATTCTTCATTTTCGGCCATAATTACATCTTTGCCACTCATTCTTCCCATGGTTGATCACCTTTCATATATGTGTGTTCATAACCCTAACTGATCCATAAACATGGATCCATCCATACCTTATCAATCATGACACAAAACCCATTATAAATCAGCCATTCCCAAGCATGTTCTTAACTCTAAACATCCCATAAAATGGTCCATGGGGTTCGGCCATGGTTCTCTTTGGTTCAATCCTTCCATCCTTGTGCATGGTTCATACACATATCTTAATCATAAAAATAATATGATTCAGCCATACATTGGCCGATCCTACACATTAGCCTTAACTCCAATTAAATCACATAAACACCCCATAATATTGCATGGTTTTTATCTCTCAAAAACCATCACAAATAACCATAAACTTATCAAATCTTTTCATGGGGTTCGGCCATCGTAAGTGGCCGAACCCTATGCTCCAAGTTTCTATTCTTTTTAAACCTCATCATCATAATTTAAACCATGGATTAATTTGGCCATAACATATATTTTGTGTCTCATTAAAACATGTAAAAATCTCCATGGTTTTGCATGGTTTTTAGCCTTCAAAAACCATCAACCTAACCAACTCTTTTCATGGGGTTCGGCCATCCAAAGTGGCCGAACCCTATGGTCCATGTTTTCTATCTTTTAAACATCACTATGCATAATTTAAACCTTTGGCAGATTCGGCCATACCATGGCCAAATCATGTTCCTTTTATCAACTTTATTAAACAAAATTCCATGGAGTACTTACCAACTTCCTTTGCTTTTCTCCTCTCCTTTTGGTCCTTGCTTTCTTCCTTCTTGTTTCCTTAGTCCTTAGCTGATTGGAAGCTTGAACAATGGTGAAAACACCAAAGGATAATTTGGCCAAGGAGGTAGGTTCTTGAGAGAGGGAGAGAAATGAGAATTCTAAGATCTTTTTGTGATGAATTCGGCCAAAGATGTACGGTGTAATGCTTTTGTTAGACAGCCCTTGAATCCCTCATTCACCCTCATCAATCCTTGATCAAACCAAGGAGTCACTTGCTGCCAACCAAGGCATCCCTTGGCACTCCCAACGTTGGATCTTGGGTTTCCATTATGAGATGGAAACCCTCCATATTCCCCATGAGATTTTATCTCATTTCATTAAACCTTATACATGGGAAACACTCCATGCCATCAACGTGTGGGACCTATGTTTGGTGGTGTTTGAGACTAGGGCAACCCTTCACCTCTCCATTTGACTCACTTGACTTCAAGGCCCCTTTGATTTCCAAATTTAACTCACCCAACTCATTAGCCCAACTCACCACATTTAATGCCATTCATTTAATGCACTTGAGTCAACTCCATTACTTAATTCAAATCCAACTCATTTCAGTCCCAAATCAACCTGATTTAACTCACATTTGAGCTCACTTGAGGGTCCACATGGTCAACCATGGTCAACTTGACCCATTGGATCTCAATTGGGTCTTTTGATCCAATTTGACGCCATGACCCATTTATGGGTGGTTTACCCATTTAAATGTGGTTTACACATTTGCCTCAAGTCTACCATTTATCCTCCATTTAACTCCAAATTAATTCAGCCTAACCCCATTAAAATTGGGCTCACCTAATGGTCAAATAAGTCCATCATGACCCATTGGGTCCCAATTGGGTCCTTTGACCCAAATAACCATCTTGACCCAATTAGATGTACAATAACCATTTAATCTAATTTGATCTTTATAATATGTACAATAGGCCTTAATTTGAACAATGGGCCCCACCATTTCTTATCTACAATCATAACCTTCTAATTTACCATTCCAATGGCATTTTTGTAAATATCAATATCTTTGAGAAATCGGGGTGTTACAGGATGTGGCTTATCAATTGGCACTTCCTTCACAATTGGCATCTCTACACGATATGTTTCATATATCGATGTTGAGGAAGTACAATCCCGATCCGTCTCATGCATTGAATGTACAAGATATAGATGTACAAAGTGATGTGACTTATGTCGAGAAGCCTGTCAGAATAGTGGAGACTGAACAAAGGGTGTTACGAAACAGAGCGATTCAGTTCATCAAGGTGGTATGGGATCGACATGGTTTTGAGGAAGCCACCTGGGAACTCAAATCGGAGATGAGAACAGCTCACCCTGAATTATTTATGTAATTTAGTTTGGAACCCTACTTCGTTAATTTTCGGGACGAAAATTTTAAAAAGAGGATTGTATTGTAATACTCCAGATTTTCAGTTTATCAATATTTACGGAAATTGCCATTGAAAGTGTGAATTAACGGTTATGAACCTTAGATGGGTAAGGTGTTGGGCAATGGCCCAATTAAGACCCAATGGGTATGTTATAAGGATCAATTTAAATAATTGGGTAATGTGCATTTAATTGGGTCAAGGTGGTTATCTGGGTCAAAAGACCCAATTGGGACCCAATGGGTTGTAGGTGACTTATTTGACCATTAGGTGAACTCAAGCCTAATTAGGTTAAGGCTGAATTAAATGGGAATGCAAACAAGTGTTTAAGTTGATTCAAACTAAATGGTTGAGTTGGATTAAATGGTTGAGTTAGATTAAATGGATGAGTTGAGTTGGGTGAGTTAGATAAATGAGTTGGATGGAATATTTATTTTTAAGTGAGTGAAGTGTGTAGATGAAAGGTGTTTGGTTGGTTTCAAATTCAAGTGAGTGAGGTTCGGCCATGGTGTATGGCCGAACCCCACACGATGGTGTTCTTGGTCTTAGACTTAATGGAAACTCAAATGGAACATGGATTGACTGGTTGATGTGTAACAAGGTAACGGGACCACACAGATGGGGCACGATCGTGATCGGTTGCTGATTTAAAGCTCAAGGACACCTTAGTTGTCTTGGATAGGATTCTACCTCATTGGAACATGGTTATGTAAAATGTTTTTATCTTTATTTTGATGATTTATGTTGCAAATATATTATGTTTCAAATGTGGAGTTTTTAATGCTATGGTTATTTATATTACATAGCATCTAGACATGTACATCTCATGCATGGCATGGGAGGGAAGTTGGTAACCGGAGGCCACGCTCCGTCGGGGCGACCATAAGGCAATCGTGGGAATACCTTGATGTGTATAATCCCATCAAGAAGAATCCGGAGGCCACACTCCGTCGAGGCGTCCGAAAGACCACTGTGGGGATACCTTGATGAGGAGAATTCCATCAAGAGGTTACATGTATTGTGATGGGTGGGACTCATTGCATAAGACATATGGAATGGCATGATTTCATATGGTTTTGAGTATATGAAATTATATATGATTTTGTTACTAACCCATGTGTTAGCCCTATTTAGAATTCCTACTGGGCGCGTTGTTCTAACGCCCTACTTCTACCCTAGTGAATAACACAGGAAAAGAAGGGATCAATGATCGTGAAGGAAGCCAAGCATCGAAGCTTGAATGGATTTAAGTTATATTTTGTTTAAGTTATTCATGGACTATGTATTTGAATAGCTAGCATTAGGAATTGTAATAATGTAGGTATATATGCTATGGATTGGATGGTTAATGTTTGGATATTTAAGTTATGATAATTATGGTTAAGTGTTGGACTAATTTGCTATCTAAATTGGAATAGGATTGTTATCCTATTGTTATTCCGCATATATGTTTTATTCTGCAAGTTAACTTGAGTACATGTGAACCATTTTAGTGGACTTGGTCCACGCACATGTATGGTTGGCCAGTTAAAGGTCGGGCTTTGGAAGCTCGGACTTAGCTCGCATCGTGATGTCCCGCTCTCTATCACTTTTAGAAAAAAAATAGACTCTGATTTAGAAGTGAAAAGGGTGGGGTGTTACAATAGCTACTGGTGACGGGTGAGGTTGTCACTAATCTCACATCGAGAGCCGATGAATGAGCATGACATGGGAATGAATGAAAGTGTCATGGTACCAAGTGAAGTGAAATATGTCGATGTACATGAGATCACGATAGACATAATGACTCTACAGAAAACATTGACATCCATGAATAAGTGGATTCATATTTGGGGTATTGCCCCAAAACAGAATACAGAACTGATAATTGAATAAGGATCCGATGTTGGACCGAACATGTGAGGAACGAGACCTACTCGATTTAAAAGACCCAAGGTCAAATGAATGGGACGTTCTGGCATAACGTCACTGAATGGCACGCCATCACTTAGTACTCAAGATTTTGATAGTTAGCCCCAAGATGACAGACTCATCTGAGACGTTGGTAGGCGATACATTAAGGACATTGTCCGATTGCATGGGATACTCAGGACCATTGTATCCGATCGAGATGGCAGATTCACAAACAAGGTATGGCAGAGTTTGCAGACAACTATGGAGACAAACTTACTCTATAGCATAGTATTCCACCCTCAGACAAACGGGCAGTCAGAAAGGACCATACAAATATTGAAAGAGATGCTAAGAGCTTGTTTGTTAGATTTCCAGGACAGCTGGGAGGATCACCTTCCACTGATGGAATTTTCATACGACAACAGTTATCAAGCTAGTCTCCAGATGGATCCATTTGAAGCATTGTATGGTTGACCATGCAGATCACTAGTTTGTTGGACCGAGGTGGGCGAAGCTGCACTCATTGGACCAGATTTGGTTGCAGAAAGAACAGAGCAGATCAAAGTCATTTGACAACATCTGTTGACTGCTCAGAGCCAACAAAAGAGCTATGCTGATAAAAGAAGAGGCCTTTGACAAATGAAGTGGGAGATTCAGTATTTTTAAAGGTCTCACCAAGAAAAGGCCAAATGAGATTCGGAAAGAAAGGGAAACTGACGCCGAGGTTTATAGGACCATTCCCAATCCTTGATAAGATTAATGAGGTTGCATATCGCATAACACTTCCTTCACAGTTATCAAACATGCATAATGTATTTCATGTTTCAATGTTGCAAAAATACATTCCTGATCCATCGTATGTTTTGGATGCACAAGAGTTGGGTGTTCAAAGCGACGTAACTTACGTCAAAAGACCCACCAAGATCATATGTGTAGAACAAAAGGTATTATGGAACAGGGTAATTCCTTTCGTCAAAGTGGTGGGGGAGAGACACGGAAATGAAGAACCAACTTGGGAAATGGAATCAGAAATGAGGGTCTCTCACCCTGAATTTTTTGGGTAGATTTTGTTTTCTTTTGAAATCCAACCTTCGTTTAATTTTTGGGACGAAATTTTCAAAAGGTGGTAGTATTGCAAGGACCCGGAGTTTTAACTCCTTCTTTTATGTAATTTCTTTATCATATAAGTGAAATATATGATTTTTGGTCTAAATAATGTAAGTATATATTAAAAGAAATGAGGGAAACTAAATTTCCCTCAAGCAATCGTTGGAAAGGCTGAATATTTCCGGACGATGCATCGACTGGTTGATGTATCGAGGAGAAGAAAATCAAATTAGTCAACACATCGAAAAAGTCGATGTGTCTAAGTAGCCCTAACGTCTTCAGCAGACGCTTTGTCTACCACCGTCCAAACCTTTTATTTTTCCATGCATGGGCATTCACCATGCCTCTTCAAGAGAGGAAGAGAAAAAAAATGAGAGAAAAGTAGAGAGAAAAAAATATAAAAGGAGAGTGTCCGACCACCTCTCTTGCTCATCCAAGTGCACCCTCTCACTCATATCTCAACCCTTAACTCCACTGGAAACCTTTTCGCCTCCCCACGGACTTCCTCTGTTCTAGAAAAGGAAGGAGAAACAAAGCAAGGGGAAAGAGAAATCGAGCTAGCAAGGTGGGAGGAAATCAAAGAGACATAGGATATCACTCTGCTCTCATTTCGGGTACACCTATGAATCACTCGAGGTTGGTGAATCTATGGCCTCTTTCAATAAAATAATAATACTAGGGTAATTAGAAAATATGTGGGCATGGGTTTCGAAAGAAAGAACCCAAGAATGATGAACTCATGAGTATAGGGAAGCCATGGATGATGGGTCCATGACTTCTGACTCAACCTAGTTGATATATCGACTTCGTCGATGTGTCGTCTAGGGCGAGAATCCAAAGAACAGAAAATGATAAGTATGAAACTGAAACCCAGGACAACACATCTCCTGTGTCAATGTATCGGTTTGGGTATGACAGAAATGAAAAATGGAACAATGGGACAATGAATTGATTCCGGAGCGACCCATCAACAAAATCGATGTGTTGGTCTGGGCATGACTAAACTAAAAAAGAGATAAGAAGATGATGAACCTTCGCTAGGATGATGTATCAACCAGATCGATGCATCGGGCTGGGTATGATAAAAAAAATTGAAGAGAAACTAGTTCCAGTACGATGTATCGACCAGATCGATGCATCGGCCTGGGTATGATAAAATAGAAATAAGCGATCGATTTTTGTACGATGTATTGACTAGATCGATATGACAGCATGGAAATGAAAATGAACAATTGAAAGGACGAAGTGGGAAGGAATCTGTGGACATATCGACCCTGTCGATATGCCCATAGATCCATGACCGATGTAACGACCAAGGCCAACATATCGTCTTGAGTAAACTGAAAATGAGATTAAAGGCAATGAACCGATTCGAAACCTATGCATCGACTATGTCGATGTATCAGCAGAAGAACACAGTATGAATATATGCATGTATAGATGTATCAAGTGGATCAATACATATAATCGAGAAACAGAGGATGACTTCAGAAATTGATAAATCAAATTAGGAGGATATGTCGACATATCGACTGTATGAACCATTGGATATATCGACGGTGTCGTTAAATACATATATGACCAGAAGAGAAACTGGAAAACTTACACTAGAACAGACAGAAACCAGAAGACATATCGAGATTGTCGATGTGTCGACTGGGTCCAGTGGTGATGTATCGACAGTGTCCATATGTTGGCCTGAAATAGATACGATTTAACAAAGTTAATATATCTGTTGTTAAAATCAAATATGAATGGAATCTTTTAGGTCTTGGAAATCATACAGTAGACCTTTAGGTCTGGTTTAGACCTATACCGATTAGACAAGGATTTTAAGTGTTAATAATCTATAAATTGTGATTTGAAACAAGTACTTGGACAAAAGGAATCAAGGGTAATTTTGACCCCATTCGAACTAACGTTTGAGTTTTCCTTTGGTTGATCACTTTTGATCAGGTAGGAGTTCCTACTTTATTGAAGCACAATGAGGTGAATGATTTTAGTATATGTTATATCTTTTAAAAGCATAAATATGGATTTATGAGATTATGATTTTATTATGTACATGGAAATGATTTTGATGAGAAATTATCTGATTTATGATTTTTTCATCACGATTGCAAACATTACCTCATCCATGGTTACATGGGAGGGTTGACATTAGCAAGCCAAAAAGGAAATGTCTAGACTTTACTTGGTTTCGCATGAGAGTGAATTGTAGTATCGAGCCAAGAAGGAATTGTCAGGACTTTGCTTGGTCTCGTGTACAATAAGTCAAATATTAGACTTTGGCCCCATCCTTGTGTATAAATCCTACGGCAATAATTGGACCAAAGAGCTCCCGGGTAGGTCCCGAAACCTTGCGCAGAGGGAGGACTCCACACTCCATCAATAGTCTCGGTTAATTTGTGGAAAGGTAACAGCACCTTGGTGGTCGCCGCCTCAAATGTTGTGGACAGAAGTGGCCAATATTGAGAATCATTATTTGAAGCGATAGTTATGATCTGATGCATGGAAATGGGTGGACATATCATTGATGCATGGCACCCACAGCATATCATTTTTATGATTTCTGAGTTATAAGACTTTGGTATCCTCTTATTGTATTCTGAGAAACATGTATTGATCATTACCTTTGATTTTCCTCATTTGTTATTTCTAATATATGTTATTATGAGATTTCACACCTTGTGCACTTTGTGATTGGAATTTCTTACTGGGCAAGTTGACTAAGCCCGTACATTTTTCCCCTCAAATGTTAATGCAGATCATGACAAAGGAAAAGAGGTTGGGCCTAGCCGTAGCCAAGTCTGATCAAAGGATGGATGCGAAAAGAAGCTTGAATAGCTTAGTTAAATTGTTATCTTTTGAGAATAATGTGAATTGTTAGAAGGTATTCTTTTTGGGGAATGTAATATTGTGACCTTGGGCAGTTAATATTCTTGTTTTGTCTTTGACTCATATAATTGTTGGGAATTAATTACCTTGCATTTGCTTGAATCGTGATTTGCTAGTCATGCAATGTAAATACTTAAATATGCCGCAAGTTATGCTAGAACGTGCAAGATGTAATTGTGGGCTTGTACCACGCATGTGCTAGGTTGGGTCTGTCAATGGTCGAGTTTTCGGACTCGGACTTGACTAGCGTCATGATGTCTCCATCCTTTTTCTATAAAAAAAAAAAATTTACTCTGATTTTATAGATGGAAAAAGGGTGGGTCATTACAGTCCATTCTTCTTTCAAGTGTGAATACCTTTCTGCCCAGACTGACATTCTCTTGAGGGGGATATTGGTATTCTTCTTCTTCCTCAGTGTCTCTCCAAAAGTCCTCAGAACGATGACTTTCTTCCTCACTGCTGTCATCAGGGATAATGATATGGTCTTCGTTATCAGGTCTAAGACTATGTCCCTCTTCTACATCTTCTCTCCTTCCATCACGATGTTCTTCTACGAAGATGACATCTTTATCAACGATGGGGTCTTCTTCAACCTCTGGGTTTTCTGAGCTAGGGTCAGGGCGAGATCGAAAGGCTGATCTTTTGGTTCTCTTGGGCCACTAAGTGGTTTTTCCTCGTTCTTCAGAGTTCTGAGGCCGTGACTGGGCTATCGTCTTTATAGGCATGGTTTTTCCCCAAGAAGGTCCTCAAACAATGGCTTGGAGGTGGATGAGGTGAAGATTGAGCCTAAACTGATCTAAGGAAATCACTAAAATCATGATTTTCAGGCTTCTAGAGACATGAGGAACAAAAAACCTATAGTTTTCCACCGAGAGGTCGCATCGACTGGTCTAGGGCACCAGAGGCGAACGGGAGATCACCAGACCTTCACGGGAGAAGAGACGACAAATTCAAATGAATTGTCATTTTTGCAGAAAGGGTCCCTTTTAATTTAAACATTTTGTCTCACCGACATGTCATTTCCATCGACAGGTCGAACCTTTCGACAATTTTTGACCTTTTCTTCAGTGCTCGATTTAGTACAGTACCGACATGTCTGTCACACCGACTAGTTTGTTCACCGACATGTCGACTATACCGAGAGGTTTAGATAGTAGAGCAATCATCCGTGATTTGTGCAACTTGGTGAAATCCTATTCTGAGCAAGGCATACACAGATCTATTCCAATATGATCAAACACAGATATGTCAAAAATAATTCATCAAATCATTAAAACATGCACAAGATCAAAATTTACATTCCAAAACACATAAATTTCAAAATACTTTGAATGGAATGTATGGCTTTCCAAGTAGAATATATACCATAGCCAGGAAGAGTACATTCTAGACTTGTAGTTAGCCAATTTTTCTCTCCTCGTGTCACAACACTTTTCTGCTATGTGAACTCACATGGTCTCTTGTGAGTCCATTTGTAGTGGTCTAAGATATGGAAGTAAATCTTAAACTAGAACAAAACATGAATGGTGGTCTATCTCCTGGGTACAAAGATTGTGACACTTGGTGTTTCATACACACCCCTATGATCGTACCTTTGATGACCAAACTTGGGATCCTTCAACTCTTTTAAGACATGATTCAATTGTCTCAACAAAGAGTCTTGCCTTGTGTCCACCTTCACTGGGTTTCTTTTAAGGTTAGGTGTTGGTGGATGTCTTTTAAACATAGGCTTTACTGGATTGTTCCTTTTAGCTTGTGCATGCCTTTCCAAGTGTCTCTTCCAATGGTAGCAATTTCTTTTGAAATGCCCAACCTTGTGATAGAAATAGCATTTTCCCGTTGAAGGGTGAGAGACACTTCTTTTCCCAAACACCCCATGGTTCATAGGTTCTTTGGTGGATGAGGCACCAAAACTAGACCTATCACCATATTGTTTACCCCGAACCTAGGAGTCTTTTAAGTCTTTCATCTCCTTGGGTACTCTTATCTTGGAATTTTTCTTTATGAATTTTTAATTCCTTAACTTCCAAAGATAATTTTTTAACGTCCTCTTCAAGAAGGTTATTATGATGCCACAGATTCTCGATATCCTTACAATGAATACTTATCTCTTCTTGAAGGTTGTTATTACTCTCTTTTAGTTTTGAGTTTTCATTGTCAGAGAGTTCCAGCTTAGAGGTTAGGAGAGATTTTTCATTTTTTAAAACTTCCACTTGATTAGAGAGGTTTAAATTTTCATTTTTAACCGTATTTAATTTCTTGGCTAACCTCTCACTTTCAAGGAACAGGGCACTGAAGGAGGTTTGAATTCATCATCTTCACTCTCATCATCCTCCGTCATAACTATGGGATTTTCTTGATCACCAATGGTCGAGGCTATGAGCCTTTTGGATACATCAACTTTTCTTTGAGTCTATTTATCGCAATCACTCTCTGATTCAGAGGTTTCCACATGAGCCACACCCACATTCATAGCCTTCTTAATTTTATCTGAGGGACATTCGTTCATGAAGTGTGTCCGCCCCCTCCCACCCCGCGCCCACCCCCCCACCCACAATTATAACAAGTTTGCTCCTTGGCAACCTCTCTCTCCTTCCTTTTCCCTCTAATTTTTTCTTGCCTTTTAGGGTATCTTTTACTTGATTCACCCTTTCCCATTCTTCTCAAGATGTTTCTTTTAACAAAGTTTTTATAAAAATTTTTGACAAACATTGCCATTTCATCACTTGAGAACTCATCTTCCGAAAAATCGTCTGTCTTTTGTTTTCTTTTGCTTTAAGGAAGATTTCAAGGCAATGGATTTGCCCTTTGGTTGTTCAAAGTGTAGTTCATAGGTTTGTAGTGAACCAACCAAATCATCGATGTTCATTAGAGACACGTCTTTGTTATCTTCCATAGCCACAACCTTGGCTTGAATCTTTCTGCAAGATTCCGGACAATTTTGGTACATACCTTGTCCTCGAGTATCCCTTCACCTAGAGCGTACATTTGATTCACAATGCCACTTATCTTGGAATAGAAATCCATGAAGACTTCATCCTCCCTCATTTTAATCGTATCACAATGATTTTGGAGGATCTGAAGTTTGGACCTCTTAACTATTGAGGTGCCTTCATGAGTTCTTTCAATAACTTCACATGCCTCCTTTGCAGTTCCACAGGTCATAATTCGCATGTACTCGCTATCGGATACTACACAGTTAATGGCATTCATGGCTTTGCCATGAGCTGTCTGAGCAGCTTTTTCAACAGGGGTCCAAGATGCAAAAGGTTTGGGTGTCATAAACATGGTTGAGATGGATGCTATCATCTTCTCTTCCATGAGTTCATGCCATCCAATCTTTAAAATATCCCATACCGATGAATCTATGGAAACAAATAAACTTCTCATTTTCGCCTTCGATGAGGCATAGTTTGTTCCATCGAAGTAAGGGGGTTTGTGTAAGGCCCCGCACCTTTTCACTATGCCGAAAATCAGAGTATATATATATTTTTTTTTTGAAATAAAAAGTGACAAGAGAGCGGGACGTCACGACGCGAGCTAAGTCCGAGCTTCCAAAGCCTGGCCCTGAACTGGCCAACCATACGTGTGCGTGGAACTAAGTCCACGAGAACGGTTCACACGTAATAAGTCAAGCTTGCGGAATGTAAACTTAATGCGGAATTGTAATAGAGTTCTATCCTACCAATTATTAAATAGCAAGGAAGTACATCACTTAATGATAATTACCTCAAATTAAAACGTCCAAATAAAAGTCCAAACCATAGCAAGTAATCTAAATTATTACAGTCCAACAAGCTAAGTACTCAAATTACATATCCATGAATAAAACTTAAATCAATCAATCTAGCTCCTCCAAGCTCTTAAGCTTGGCTCCGATCACATCCTTCGCTTCGTCCATTTCCTGTGTCATCATCTAAGGTGGAAATAGGGCGTTAGACAACGCGCCCAGTAGGTACTCCAAGTATGGTCAACACATGGGTTAGTATAACAAAAACACATAGATATAAATAATATCAAAACCATGCAAGTCAATGCCATGCCATGGGTGTCATATGCCATGAGTCCCACCCATCATCCATGTTACAATCACATAGTATCCCTTTAGATGGAAAATCCTCATCAAGGTATCACAATCACATAGTATCCCTCTTGATGGATAATGCACATCAAGGTACCCCCACGAATGCCTTACGGACTCCCCGACGGAGCGTGCATCTCCAGTTACAATTCAATCATACATTCCTCTTGATGGATAATGCACATTAAGGTACCCCAAGAATACCTTACGGATGCCCCGACGGAGTGTGGATCTTCGGTTACAAATCAATCATGCATCCCTCTTGATGGATAATGCACATCAAGGTACCCCCACGAATGCCTTACGGACGCCCCCACGGAGCGTGGATCTCCGGTTACATTTCATCCCTCCCATGTCATGCATGAGATGCAAGTGCAAACATGCTATGTAATAATACAAATCATAGCATTAAAATCCCATCATTAAGACATATCATTTGATACCAAAACAATTCAAGTAAAACATTCACATATACATATTCCATGGTTTTCAATAAGGTAGGAATCCTACCAATGATCAAATAATGTGTCCTTACGTTTTCGTCCGAAAACCGCTCACCGATTGTACACCGCTTGTGAGATCTCGTTACCTTATTACATATCAACAAATCAAACCAATACACCATTTGATTTCCAACCATGTTTAAGTCCACAAACATGCCTTAGTGGGGTTCGGCCATACAACATGGCCGAACCTCACTCACTTGGTTTTGGGTCCCTCTTTTGATTTATTAACCAATTACACATAAGTTAATCATTTTTAAAAAAAAAACCCTAAGTTCACAAAACATTCCCCATGGGGTTCGGCCATACACCATGGCCGAACCCATGGTCCTTCATTTCCACCATATTGACATCTTAGACATTATTTCCTTCCATAGTTTATCGCTCCTTTTATTTATACATACTTAGGTCCATAAATCATTCATACACATAGGTCCATAATTAAATCCCTCCATTGTTCATTCCATCTCTTAAACATTTAATTTCTTCAACATGCATGGATCCACAATGTCCATAAAATGGGTCATGGGGTTCGGCCATACAACATGGCCGAACCCATGATGTCATTTTTCATCTTCTTTCTTAAATCATTTACAACATTAGGTCCACAACCAAAGTCCCTCCATGGGGAGTTTAATCATACACGTAGGTTCATTATTTTAACTCATCATTTACCACATTTAAAACCTATTAAAATTACCAACATTCCCCCATCCTTTTCATGGTCCAAATACATCTAAGTCCATCAATATCTCTCCATGGGGTTCGGCCATACAACATGGCCGAACCCATGGTCCATGGTTCTTCACCATTTACAACATTTGAGACCATTTTCAGTCATTAATATTCCCCCATTATTTCCCTCCTTTAAAACCCTTTAAAATCACCAACATACATCCATTTAAAACCTTTTAAAATCATTAATACCCTTCCATGGCGTTCGGCCATACAACATGGCCAAACCCTATGGTTCATTATTTTCTCTTATCCATCAAATACCAATGGTTAGATCACTTGATGGGGTTCGGCCATACACCATGGCCGAACCTCATCCAGTCCCTTTTTAGTCCTCATGATCCATATACATAGAAATCTAGGGTTTGGCCATGTAAGGGCCAAACCATGATCTTTGATCATATACCTTATCTTAGACATGCATGAGGTCCTTTCCATATATACATAACAATTAGGGTTTGGCCATGCAAGGGCCGAACCATGATCCTTGACCATTTTTCATGCTTAAGCCCTGCATGCATACATAAACCATATATACATAGTGTCCTTAGTAATCCATCTTACCCATTAGGGTTTTGTCCATCTTTTCCATCTCATTTCTTGGATGGATTTTAAATCCATGGCCCATAATATTTTGGCCAACTCTCCAATCCAAAAATGGGATGTTCTTTTAACCTCTTTTCTTACTTAATAAAATCATATCAAGTACTTACCGATTCCGCGACTCCTCCGGTTTCTTTTCCGTTTCGACTTGCTCCTCCGCTTTTCTCCTTCCTTAGCCTCTTCTTCTTTCCTTCTTGATCTTCGGCCAAAGTGTGCTTGAGAGGGACAGGGTTTAAGATGAAGACCCCAAGGAGATGGTTCGGCCTTGGTGAATGTTTGAGAGAGGGAGAGAGGGAGGGGATTCGAGATAGAAAGCTCTAAGTGTTCTCTCCTTTGTTCAATGAGAGTAGTCGGCCAAGCTTGAGAGAGGGAGAGAAGCTTGAGATCAAAATTACTCTAAGTCCTTTGTCTTGAGAGGGAGGGTCGGCCTTGAGTGAGAGAGGGAGAGAGTGAGATGAGATGGAAAGCTTCCTTTCCATCTTGTCTAGACTCCACCCTCATCAATGTGGAGTCTTCCCCATGGGCTCTTTGACCAAACAAGAGGGTGCATGCCCTCCACATGGCACACACCACTCTCCTCCCATGGTTTGGCTTGGTGGTTTCATTTGGTGGCTTGGTGATTTGCATGAGGTGGAACCACCACCTCTCCTTGGACCAATCCATAGTCTTGCATGTCCTCCATTTAAGCTTCTTGTCTAGCCAAGGGGAGGTGCATGCCCTTCACATGGCATACCACCCCTATGTCCAACGGTTTTGGTTTTCTAGTGGTTTCCATGAGATGGAAACCACCCTCCTTGACTCACTCCATTTTCTATGTGACTCACCCCCATTTGACTCACCTTATTTTAATGTAACTCAACTCCCAACTCAAACATTGATTTTATTTCCATCTAGCTTAGGTGATTCAATTAAATAATTTAATTCCGCTTATTTCACTTGATTCACTTTAATTCATCTATAACTCACCCATGGTTGACCAAGTCAACCATGGTGGTCGGCCCCACATGTGTCTTGGTCCACACGCCACCTCAGTTGATGAGGTGGAGTTGGGTCCCACTTGGCTATACCACCTGGATTTCCACTCCTACACTTGCCACCTCACTTGATGAGGTGGACCCCATGTCTTTGATCTTAATTGGGTCCATGATCCAATTAAATCCATTCCTTACTCATTTACCCTAATGTTCAATCATCTTGACCCATTAGGTCCCAATTGGGCATTTGACCCAATTGACGATCATTGACCCAATTAAATGGAATTGATCCTATCCATGGTCCATTGGACCATACTTGGGCCATTGCCCCAACTTTGATCCATTTAACATCCACTCCTTCTATAATTCTTAATTTTTCACAATTAAATCAAATAATAACCAATATATTTATTGTATTAAAAATCCGGGCTATTACAGTTTGGATATTGCATGACTGTCTCCCATGGTGTTCTAGATTGCATCAACTCGGATGGTTAAATCCTTCTAAAGAGCACTAGGCTCTGATAACAATTGAAAGTTCTCCCTTGGGTGCTAGAACACGATTAACCCTAGAGGGGGGGTGAATAGGTCAATCCCAATTCGTTGGTCCTTTTAAAATTCCTTGAATGATTAATTAGAGTGCAGCGGATACTTCAATCAAGTGTGTGTGTGTTAGCAAATGTGATTATACAATCAACATAAGAAATTGATTCTGACACCACAAACAAAACAACTCAAGATATAGAGTGGTTCGGTTAACCAACTTACATCCACTATTAGGACTAGCTCAACCTTGAGCTATCCCCAAATTCACTAAGTGGGACTTATACCCTCACAGTTAGAATAGGAATTCCACGTCACTCAATTGGCTGGGAATTTCACCCACCACATGTAAAATAGGAATTCCAACTATTTGATTTGGCTGGGAATTCCACCAACCACGTGTGCTAGATACGACGCTCTAGATTTTTTATAGTGGTTCTGGAGCCAAACCTCCTTAATCCACTTTCACAGGATAAAGGTTTTAAACAAAATTAAAACCAAAAATCACTTGATTTGTAGCACTTTCTAGAAGATGTGTGTTTCTCAAAGATCCACCCAATGTGTGCCCGAGTTTAATCCCGACACTCTGCCTTGTAGCCATCGTTGTGCAATCACAATTTCAAGGTGACTAGGCAACTGATTCTGTCCTAGTTTATATCTTTGTTTTCTCCTCTCTTTCTCTCTTTCACTAACTCAATCAATAGATTGATTGTATTTGATTCTCAGGTGTAGGCACAAGAGAGTTGATTGTTCCTTAGAGTGTGTGAATTTTCTCAGTTCAAGAAAGATGATTAAATGATCACACACCTCTTTATATTTTTAGATGAGGTAACACAGTTTTTCAAATTGTCCAACACCGATAGGTCAGGGGTACCAATGGGTCGGTGTTCATATTTATTACCGTTCAACCACCCGACAGTTGTGTGATAGGAGATTACTGGGTTGGAATAAGAAATATGTTTCTTTGGGGGGTAGACTGACTCTTATTAAATCAGTCTTAGTCAACCTCCCCACCTACTTCCTATCCCTCTTTCAAATTCCTAAAGGGATGGCCAATACAGTGGAAAAACTATTCAAAAGTTTCCTCTGGGGGGATAAAGAAGAAAAAGGAAAGTACACTTAGTTGGTTGGTCGGAAGTTACCATGCCCAAGTCCAAGGGTGGATTAGACCTAGTCCCCATTCAAATAAGGAATAAAGCTTTACTGTGCAAATGGGGTTGGCACTTTGGCAAGGAAATGAACGCTTTGTGGATCAGAGTTCTGAAGGCTAAATACGGTACTTCAAGTGTCAATGAATGGAGCTTAGGGGAAGAAGTGGATAGATCGGGATCCCAAACACTAAAAGCATGGTGGAGGATCTGTCAGGGTAGATCAGAGGTGGATACTTTGTTTAAAAATCACTTGCGCCTATTGGTTGGCAAAGGCAACCGGACTTTCTTCTGGGAAGATGTGTGGCTGGGGGGATACGCCCTTGAAAGAGAGATTCTCTAGATTATTTAGAGCTTCCAAGAATATGCAGTCTCTAGTGGGAGATGTCTTCTGTGCTAACAATCAAGGGGGGTTGTGGCATTTTGATTTTAGGAGAGACCTTAGAGGCTTTGAGGTTGAGAGCTTGAATGATCTAAAATTGATGCTGAAAGACTTTCCGATGGAATTAGACTGCGATGATGATCTTGTTTGGATGGGTGACTCATCTGGTCTTTTCTCAGTCAAATCCTTACTTGAGGCATTTTCGCAAAGCTTGACTAGTCCGGTGGTCCCTAAGGCTTTTATTTGGAAATCCTTGGCTCCCCCTAAAGTCCAAATGTTTGCTTGGTGTTGTACGAAGAAGAAGATTTTGACTAGGGTGGAGCTTAGGAGAAGAAGTCTCTTAATGGAGGAGGGTGATGCTAAGTGCCCACTTTACGAGTTGGAGGATGAGTCTATCAATTACCTCCTAGTTACATGCCCAGTGACTTGGAGACTTTGGAGTTATTTCTTGGAGTTTAGGTGAGTATCTTGGGTTTGTCCTCGAACGTGGGAGGGGGTTGTGGAGTACTGGCTCATATCTGGATTGAGATGTAGGAAGAAGCTTGCTTGGAACTTGATTCCCTCCATTGTAGTATGGTCAATTTGGAATGAGAGGAATATGAGGGTCTTCGAAGGGTTGACTACGGATTTTAATGGTATCTTTCATAAGGCGAACTAGAGATTATGTTGTTGACTCTGTGCTAATAAGGAATTCAGGGACCTTAAACCCAATGATTTGTTCCAAAATTGGGAGGTTTGCTTAAAGAATCGATCGAGAAAAAGAGGTTGCGGGTTGTGTGGTCTCCTCCAACTTTTCGCGTGTTCATGTTTAATGTTGATGGTGATTCGAAAGGTAAACCTGGTCCGGCTGGGATTGGGGGCGTACTTAGGGATCATTCAGACTCCATTAACGTTGTTTTTCGGAATCTATGGGGTCTAAAGAATCTAACAAGGTAGAACTTCTTGGTATGCGGAGAGCCTTATCTTTAAGGTCTGATTTAGGGGGGGTTAAGTTAGTAGTTGAGAGCGATTCCACCAATGCCATTAAATGGGCTAAAGGGGAGAAGCATCCTCCGTGGAGGCTTCTACTTTGATACGGGAGATAAAGGGGTTGCTGGCGACAATGGAGGTTTCATTCTCGCTTGTTAACCACTCAACTAATGGGATGGCAGACTTCTTTGCAAAAAATGGTGTAGATGAAACTATTAGGGAACTTTTCACATATCAGGCAGATAGTCTTCATAGGCTTGTGCTTTTCTTTTGCTTTGGGTTCTTTGGATGCTTGTAATTTGGTAGTTTTTGTGGTCTATATCTCTTTGGCCCCCTTTTGTACCTCTCTCTTTTTTATCTTTTGTTTTCTAGTTCTTTTTATGAAATTTTAACCATTCAAAAAAAAATGGCTGAATAATTATTGAATCCTAGATGATAGAAATTGCAATCCAAGTGCAAAGGTTGAAATTCAAGACCAAATGGGCCAAGCTTAGCTGCCCAAGCCAGAATTTTGCCAGACCACAGGCAGTCCATGCGCATTTCACACAGTGGGACAGGCCATTGTGCAACTCAAGCCCAAAGACAGGTCCAAGAGTTGAAGTCCAAGCCCAAAGTCCAATGCTCCATGGTCCATATTCGAATCCACCTAAGTCCGTAAACCATAGCCCATATCCATTACCCAATGTCAGCTCCAATACCTAAACCCTGACTATCTCTCATGCGCATTCAAAATCTACCCTCCATCCTCCATCTTTCATCTCCACCCTTCATATCTTTCATGCATTATTAGTAACCCTAAAAGCCTTGTTAATCTATACCATTCATTCATCCATCATTAGATCTAGGTCATTCATTATAATCATAAACATTTTAACCTTAGAATAATATTCATCCATACATCACCTATTAATTCATGCATTGATCATCTTAGCCATTAGATATTAGGTCATCTAATCTTATTCATTCATTCATCTCTTAAAAACCCTATAGCCTCCACATGCATCATTCACAAACCTAAATTGTATTCAATTTAGGTCATGCATTTCATTATTCATCTAGTATTAATCCTTGAATCCAAACCCTCGATCAACCATCACCCATTTCCTATATTTATTTTTACCTAAATAAACCTAGAACCATTCAATCGTAACCCCATTTAATCTTAGCCATCCACTCATAAAACCCTAAGATTAGACAACTTGGAGAACAATCTAGCCACATTCGGATTTTCCACGTCATCCATTGCCACATCATTAAACCCAAACCTTTATCATTCCACACGATTTAGCACTAATTTCTCTCCATGCACTTAGACTAAGAACCTACCTAGATACACTCATAAGATCCATACACACCTGTAATGGCCCAGCCCTAAAAAAAATTATTAAAATATTAAGTCCGTATATAAGTCCATGTTCGCACGAAACTGGGCTTATTTCACCTCCTTCCTCTTCCAAACAGCTTGCCCTTCTACCCTAACAAAAAAGCACTTGTTTCATCTACCTTCGCTCTATTGATTTTCACCCACTAAAGACGTTGGATTCGTCCCTACACTTGGAATGCCCTTTTGCACGGTTCCTTCTCCTCCAAAGCTAAGATCTATGATGCTTCTCTTTCCTTTTCTTCTTTCTTGATGAGATCTTAATGGGATGTGTTGAGAATGGAGTATGTGATGGCTTTTATGCCTTATTTGGAGAGGAATCCATGGAAGTAATTGGAGATTTTTGTTATGGAACCATGTTGGGTGTAGATCTGAATTGAAAATGAGTTTTGAACCCATGGGAAAGGAAGTGAATGGGGAAAATGGTATATGCTAATTTTTATAGGATGATTCATGGGACGAGATTTGGGGATTTCCCTTAAATTGAAGGGATTAAACCAGATTAGGGGTAAATCTTGGGTCTAAATTTGGGGATTTTGCTTCTAAACTTTGTTTTGACTTAATTGATGAACTAATAGATTGTATTATGTTCTTTTTGATTTATTAAAGCCTTTGAACCCCGAACCTGTTCAAGTACGACCGGAAGATCAACCTGAGATATCGTGATTTTGAGGTGAGGATTGCTACACACATATTGTACGAATGCATGTATGTTATCTCATTGATTTAGGGAATGTACTGGGTTATTGATGTGTTTAATGCATGATAAATAGGATGGATGTGTATGCTATGCATGAGATGTTATTAATTCCCTATTATGTGATTTGTAGCATGTCTATTATCTTGTTATGATGATAGAAAATTTGTGATCATTATTGGAGACCCCTGTGAAGGGCTGAGATGATTTATTGATGAATTTAATTGGGTTTATGTTGTAAAAAGAGAGTTATTGGACTTAAGATGTTAAACCACCATGAGACGAGTTGAATATATTGCAAGGACTAAGAATATGTGTAAATAAACCTGATGTGTGTATCTCAAGGTTAATGTGTAGTCCATGTCCCTAAAATAAACCAATGTGATAATTATGTTGAATTTATGAAACATAATGGAATGTGCTATGCTACTATCATTGTGAAATTGTGGTCATTATGTGATTATGACATATATGTTGCCTATGTAATTGTGAATATGATCATTTTGTATTACTCACTGATATGTGTATAGGAGGATATCTAGGACGTGAGTATGGGATATTGTATTAATAGGCATGATGATATTGAGAATTACTAGTGTTGGGATGAGACCCAAAGAGTTTATAGGACTTGATGATGTACCTTCTCTTATTTGGGCCCCACTAGTATGAGTCCACACTCCCTAGAAAAGGTTGGTGTGACAGGATAATGGTTTTGTTTAAGGAACCCTATTTGAACAGTGGCGTCGGCTATGGGACTTGGTCCTGTAGAGTTGTCGTCGAGGACTATAGCTCCTATCATGCTTTGTATTGTAAGTCGTTCTCACAGTTGTTGTGGTTATTGTTGAAAATTATAGCCCCTCACATGCTTCGCGATGTAGGTCGCTCTCATGACTATTTTGTACACTTGGTGTGCAGTTACGCAGGGTCAGATACTCGTGAGCCTAACCAGGTGGTACTAACTTAGTAAGACGCATTACGCATGGTTAGATACTTGTGAGGCTATGTAGGCGGTACTAACTTACTAAGACGAATTACGCAGGATTAGATACTTGTGAGCCCTACTTGGGCGGTACTAAGTTGGTAAGTCATATATTTTATGTACTTATTTATTTGATTTGAGTTGGTGACATTGCTTTTACTATTTTATTCTTTGAGGGTTTGTTGTAATAAATTCAAGAATGTTTGATAACATTTTTGGTAGAGAATTTATATACCCTTTGAGATATTAATGGTATTTGAGCTCGTTTATGATCTTGATGATTGAGTTGTGAGTACACGTGTGTTTTCCACGTGTGATATTCGAAAAAGTAAAATTATTCCACGTTACGTGCCTATGTTTTAGGTTAGGGCGTGACAACTTGGTATCAGAGCTTAGGCTCTTTTTCCATAGGAGTGTGTGTGTGGAGTCGACCGCTAACCGTCTAGGGTAGAAGTTACTTTGGTTCGAGTTGTTTTCGATTAAGTGGTGTGTAGTTGGTTATTGATACTTTGTGTGTATCATAGTGTTTTGGTCTATATTGAATATGTTTATTATTATTTCAGAAATGGCTAAGACCAGGTAGACCAACAACAACCCACACAACTCAATGAACAATGATAGTGTCCGTGCGGAGGACGATGTTGTCGCTCGAGAGGCAGCAATTCATGCTGAAGTTGAGTGTCGAGTTCGGGAAGCCTTAGTTAGGCAAGCCGGAAGACCAAACCTGAGTGTGGTCAGAGAGGCCCCGGCAAATTCAGAAGGAAATTCATCGCCTCAAAACGTACTTCAATTCCACTTGTAGACATCAAAAAGTAGACCCCTCCCACTTTTAAGGTTGATCATAATCCTATGGCCGCAGAAGAGCGATTAGAGGACATTGAGATGATCTTTGACACCATGAACATCATGGATGACGTCACTCGCGTCAAGTTTGCCACTTTCCAGTTGGGTGACGAAGCACGCCACTGGTGGAAAGCAATGAAGATTGCTCAAGCAAACAAGCAAGTTACATGCGAAGAATTTAAAGAAATGTTCTTGGCACAGTATTTCCTTACAGTGATCAAATAGAGCAAGTTGACGGATTTCCTAGCATTAGTGCAAAGCAACATGACAGTTGTCGATTATTTGACTCGTTTCAATGAGTTGGCCTGGTTTGCGCCAAATATAGTTGTGGATGACAATGCCAAGGCTCACAGATTTGAGCAGGATTTACGCCCTAGATTATGAGACAGTTTACCCTCCTGAGACTTATGACTTTTGCAGAAGTGGTGGACAAAGCCCTTTTAGCTGAGGCTACTATAAAAAGGGTAGACCAGTGCAGGTTTAGACTTCTTCTGATGGTAAATAAAGGGTATTCCGCAATGACAAGAATAAGAATAAAAAGAAGAGCAACCCTTATCTATCTCGTGGATCTTTCAACAAATCAGTAGGAAAAGATGATGAGTCTGGGACTCGTTCTATGGAGTGTTAGATATGTGGCAAGTGGGGATATTTCGCTAAGAATTGCTATCAGCAAGGTGGATTAGAAGAAAAAAAAAACTTTGTTTTAATTGTAATCAAGAAGGACATTTTTTTTAAAGGTTGTCTTAAGAGATCTGGCACCAAAAGGGCATCGGTCCCTCAGCATAATATGAGGGCGGCACCCATTGTTGCCCAACAGAATGCACCTCAGACTTCACCAGATGGGCCTAGATAGAGGATTGGTCTAGGCGGAGGTAGAGGTGAACAGGGCCAAGGTTCTTCTAGCAGGATGCTCGCTGCTTTGCCCCGGATTGTAGATGTTGCTAACCTCTAGTGATGCAAGGTATTTTACCTTCTTTCAGTTCATGGGCATATGTGTTTTTTTATTCTGGTGCATCACATTCATTCATTGTATCATGGTTTGTTTATCTTTTGGGGCTTCAATTTGATTCGGTTTGTACACCTTTGAATGTTACTTCCCCATTGGGACGAGAGACTATGGTTGACAGAGTGTGCAGGAACTATGTTATAACAATTGGTACCTTAGATATTAAGTTAGATATGTTGGTGTTGGACATGTCTGGTTTCGACATAATTTTGGGCAATAACTAGTTGTCAGTCCATCAGGTAACTATGGATTGTTTTGAGAGAAGGATAAATGGTCGGTCTTTGATGGGTGAAGAGTTTGCCAATAGACTGAGTCTGATTCTTAGTCCGGTTGCTAGTGTGTTTTACAGTGATGCAGTCATACAGGGCATGATTGCCACTTTGGGTTGGGAGGATGTGCAGGATACTCATACTCTTATGCCTCAGGTAGTGCAGGAGTTTCCAGAAGTGTTTCTTAGGAAACTTACAGAGTTGCCTCCACCTCGAGAGGTTGAGTTTATGATTGAGTTGATGGTCGCCACCTCACCCATTTCTATTACACCATACCGCATGACACAGGCAGAGTTGAGAGAGTTAAGGACTCAGATTGCCGAGCGTTCTTCTGTTGGCTTTATTCGCCCCAGTACTTCTCCTTGGGGTGCGTCGGCTTTGCTTGTTAAGAAGAAAGATGGCACTATGAGAATGTGTATTGACTACCGGAAGTTGAACCTGGTGACAGTCAAGAATAAATACCTACTGCCCAGGATCGACGATCTCTTCGATCAGTTGACAGAAGCCAATTACTTCTCTAAGATAGATCTTCGGTCAGGTTATCACCAGTTGAGGGTTAGGAAGAGCGATATTCAGAAGACCGCTTTTTGTACCCGATTTGGACAGTTTGAATTTGTTGTGATGCCATTTGGGTTGACAAATGCACCGGCTACTTTCATGAATTTGATGAATCGCGTCTTCCAACCATTTTTGGATGGCTTTGTTGAAGTGTTTATTGACGATATTCTGATTTATTCTGCGACTGAGGCAGAACATGAGCAGCACCTGCGCATACTGTAACGCCACGCCCTCCTCACCCTTCCGAAAATCAGAGTCTGAAAATTTCTTTTGAAAGAAACACAGAGTGAAAGAGAGTGGGCGGCGTCACGACACGAGTTAAGTTCAGACTACTCAAGTCTGAACCTAACTGGCCACCCATGTGTACATGGACGAGACCATGATAATAAATCACACATGGAACTAACAACAACTTGCGGAATAAACTAGACTATTTGCAGAATAGAATGACTAGATAGCAAGTAACAGTCTCAAATATTAATTAACATAAATCAACCATCCAAAGTTAATAACCTAATCAAACCATAGTAAGTAATAACTTATTACATGTCCACAATCTATCATTCAAATGACAGTAATAAAGAAGTCCAGTTCAACATTCAAGCGCTTAGGCTTGGCTCCCCTCCCGGTCATCGACCTTTTCTTTCCCTTTCTTTGTACCTGCATTCTCCTCTGAGGATAGAATTAGGGCGTTAGATCAACGCGCCCAGTAGGTTCCCAAATCAGGGCTACCACATGATTAGCATATAAAACATGCATATATATCATAATACATGATTAGTACAAACAAGTAAAACAATGCTATGAAGTATGCACATGCAATGAGTCTCTCCCATCATGTACATTCATAGCCATCACTTGACGTGCCTCGCACCGTCAAGGTAAATCACAATACACTTCCATCCCTTCATCATTGAGTTGATTCATATCACATATTAGTCCTCCGGGCAGGACTCTCATCGCCTAAGGAGACCAATGTGACTATGATCATCATGTTACTCCTCTTGGCGGGACTCTCATCGCCTAAGGAGGACGGTAACTCATAATTGCAACACTGTATAACCTCAGTCATCATCCCATGTCCATGCATGAGATGCCAATGCTTTGTATGCCATTTGTAAATGCATAACATATCATTCAAAATGTGGTAAGTAATAGTATGTCAATATCTCATAAAACCCTTCATGAAAACAGGTGTAAATGTGGTTACAAGTAGGTAGGAAACCTACAGAAGATTCACTTCAGTAATTGATCTTTCTTTAGCGTCACCCTGTCACGACTCGCACGTCGTTCAACTTCCGGTACCTTGTCCATACAACAATTAGTAAATCATACTATCACTTACTTGTTCATTCATATCTAAGGCCCAGCCACATCATGTGAGGTTTGGCCATGCCCATGGTCGAACATCCCAACTTAGGATTTAACTTCCTTTTTCATTTAATCAACTCTTAGTTACTTAACCCATTCCATCAAATAATTGTTGATGGGGTTTGGCCATACTACATGGCCGAACCACATCCTATGGGTTTTTATCCCACTTTCCATTATCAACCATGATTTGTTATTTGCTTACACTAAGTTCACTAAATTCTATAACTTAGAAGCTTTTCAATCAAATAAAATGATCCATGGGGTTCGCCCATACATATGGCCGAACCCAATGGTTCCCTTGGTTCCATAACTCCAACATTCATACATAATTTTTGGTTATGATTGCTACATAGTTCAGCCATCCAATAACCCACCAAAACAATAAGCTTATCTCCATTTAAATCACATAAGAAACCCATAAACTTAGTCCATTTATCCAAAAACAGCCCCATGGGGTTCGGCCATACCCATAGCCGAACCCTAGAGTTCACTTGATCCGTCGGGGCGACCGAGAAGCAAGCATGGGGACACCTTGACGAGGCCTTGCCGTCCAGGGGGATGATTTGTGATTGTTTATATCTTGATGAGATTTTACCGTCAAGGCGGATGATTTGTGATTGTTTACATCTGGACGAGGTTTTGCCGTCCAGGGGGATGATTTGTGATTGTTTATATCTTGACGAGGTTTTGCCGTCAAGGGGGATGATTTGTGATTGTTTATATCTTGACGAGGTTTTGCCGTCAAGGGGGATGATTTGTGATTGTTTATATCTTGACGAGGCCTTTTCCGTCAAGGGGGATATGGCAGCATGATGGTATGGATGATGGGTGGGACACATGACATAAAACACCCATGGCATGGCATTCATTTGATGGTTTTCATTATATTATACCTGTGTGTTTGTTATCACTAATCCATGTGTTAGCCCTACTCGGAGTCCTACTGGGCGCGTTGTTTAACGCCCTACTTCTACCCTAACTGAAGACGCAGGAGATGACGGAAACGAAGGACGAGAAGGGAGTCAAGCTTAGGAGCTTGGGGAAACGGACAACTTAGTTTATTTAATTTATTTTGGAAATGTAATTTGAATAGCTTAGCTCGTCGGAATGTAATAATTTAGATTACTTACTGTGGTTTGGATTTTACTTTGGACATTATCATTTTGAGATATAATTATGAATTTAGGGGTATTTTAGTAATTTAAGCATCGTACTTCCTTGCTATCTAAAATTGGTAGGATAGTCTCTATTATAATGTTCCGCATTAAGTTATATTCCGCGAGCTTACGTCTACGTGTGAACCGTTCTCGTGGACTTCGTTCCACGCGCACGTAAGGTTGGCCAGTTAAGGGCCGGGCTTTAGAAGCTCGGACTTAGCTCGCATTGTGACGTCCGTGCCCTTTGTCACTTGTTATTTCAAAAAAAAAAAAATAGACTCTGATTTCGGTGAAAAGGGGCGGGCGTTACAAAACCCCATCAAAGGATATAACCATGGGTATGTGATTTTAAGACAAGATGATGAACCATAGGGTTCAACCATGTTGTATGGCCGAATCCCATGGAGGTATATCAATGATTTTTTATGGGTTTTAAAGGATAAAAATCATAGATGTATGTTAGTGATTTTAAAAGGTTTTAAAGGATGATAATGGTGGAAGATTATTGGTGATTTTAAGTGGGTTTTAAATGTTGTAAAGCATGATTAAAATGAGGAGATGGTGAAGATCAATGGACCATGGGTTCGGCCATGTTGTATGGCCGAACCCCATGGAGAAATATTGAGGTATTTACATGTATATAGACCATGAAAATGATGGAGGAATGTTAGTAATTTTAAGGGGTTTTAAATATGGTAGATGATGATTTAAAATAATGGACCTAAGTGTATGATTAAACCCCCCATGGAGGGACTTTGTTTATGGACCTAATGTTGTAAATGATTTAAAGGAGAAGATGAAAATGAGCCATCATGGGTACGAACCCCATGAACCATTGTAATGGGTCATTTATTGATCTAGACATGTTTAAATGAATGAATGATCAAGCTAAGGAATGGAGGGATTTATTAGGGATTTATGTTATGATTAATGAATCATGTATGGATCATTTTTGGGACTTAAGTCATGTGCAAATAAGCTAAGTGATTAGTTATGGAAAGAATAATGGCTAAGATGGAAATATGGTTAAAATGATGGACCATAGGTTCAGCCATGGTGTATGGCTGAACCCCATGGAGAATGTTTTTGTGGACTTAGGATTTTATTAATGTTAAATGATTAGCTTATATGTGTTTGGATTAATGAATCAAAAGATGGCATGATCTTAGACCCACATTGATTAGAATGATTAAGATAAAAAAGAGGGCCTAAAACCAAGGGAGTGAGGTTCGGCCATGTTTTATGGCCGAACCCCACTAAGGTATTTTGTGGATTTACACATGGTTGGAAATCGAATGGAGCATTGGTTTGATTTATTGATATATAATAAGGTAACGGGATCTCACAAGCGATGTACGATCGGCTTGACTCGATCAGTGATCGATTTTTGGACAGAAACACAAGGACTCGGTATTTGGACGTTGGTAGGATTCCTACCTCATTGAAAACCATGGAATATGTATATGTGATGTTCTTACTTGAATTATTTTGGTATCAAATGATATGTCTTAATGATGGGATTTTTAATGCTATGATGTTTATTATTACATAGCATGTTTGCACTTGCATCTCATGCATGGCATGGATGGGATCAAATGAGAGGAGTCCACGCTCCATTCAGATTTCCGATAAAGCAACCGTGGGGTGGAATCCATACTGATTCCAAGGGATGTATGTTTGAAATGAATCCAGAGTCCACGCTCCGTCGGGGCGTCTGTAAGGCATTCGTGGGGATACCTTGATGAGGATTTTCCATCAAGAGGGATACTATGTGATTGTGATTGTAATCGGAGTCCACGCTCCGTTCGGGGCGTCCGATAAGGATTCGTAAGGATACCTTGATGAGGATTTTCCATCAAGAGGGATACTATGTGATTGTGATACCTTGATGAGGATTTTCCATCAAGAGGGATACTATGTGATTGTAATATGGATGATGGGTGGGACTCATGTCATATGACACCCATGGCATGGCATTGACTTTCATGGTTTTGATATTATTTATATCTATGTGTTTTGTTTATACTAATCCATGTGTTGACCCTACTCGGAGTACCTACTAGGTGCATTGTCTAATGCCCTACTTCTACCTTTGATGGTGACACAGGAATAGACGAAGCGAAGGACGTGATCGGAGCCAAGTTTAGGAGCTTGGATGATTAGATTCATTTTATTTAAGTTTCGCTATGGACAATGTAATTTGAGTAGCTAGTATTTGGGACTGTAATAACTTAGACTATTTGCTATGGTTTGGACTTTTATTTTGGACGTTTTAAGTTAAGGTAATTTTTGTTAAGTGATGTATCTTCTTGCTATTTAATAATGGGTAGGATAGATCTCTATTATAATTCCACATTAAGTTTAATTCCGCAAGCTTAACTTATTACGTGTGAACCGTTTTAGTGGCTTAGTCCACGTACAAGTATGGTTGGCCAGTTAAGGGCCGAGCTTTGGAAGCTCGGACTTATCTCGCCTCGTGACGTCCCATTCTCTCTCACTCTTTATTTCAAAAAAAAAAAAATAGACTCTAATTTTCAGTGAGTGAAAGAGGGCGGAGTGTTACACCCTGAGATTATGATTGCTCAACGACGGCTATAAGGCGGAGCGTCGGGATTAACTCGGGCACACATTGGGTGGATCTCTGAAAAGCACATCTTTGAGAAAAGAGCTATAAAGCAAGTGCTTCTTGGTTTTAATTTTGTTTTAAAACCTTTGTCTTGTAAAAGTAGATTAAGGAGGCTTGGCTCCGGAACCACTATAAAAATCTAGAGCATAGTCTCTGGCACACGTGGTGGATAGAATTCCCAGCCAATTCAAATAGGTGGAATTCCTATTTTACATGTAGTGAATGAAAATCCCAGCCGATTGAGTTAGATCGAATTCTTAACTAATTGTGGGGGTGTAAGTCCCTACTTAGTCAATTTGGGGATAGCTCAAGGTCTCCAAAGCTAGTCCTAACAGTGGATATAGGTTGGCTAACCGAATCACTCTATATCTTGTTTCCTTTTGTTTGTGGTGTTAGAATCAATTTCTTGTGTTGATTGCATAATCACATTTGCTAACACACACACACTTGATTGAAGTATCTGTTGCACTCTAATTAATCAATCAAGGAATTTTAAAAGGAACAACAAATTGGGTTGACCTATCCACCCCCCTCTAGGGTCAATCGTGTTCTAGCACCAAGGGAGAACTTTCACTCCCGATGTATTGAGCTCTATACAACACGACGGGTCTCCATCAGACGAATGGATCGGCTTGAGCCTGACTGTGTTTTTCAGTGGGTATCCAACCCAGGCTCCAAACGATTGATCGTGAGGGAGATTGATCGCCGCAATACCCAGACAAAGGATCGTTTGCACGATCGGTTGTTCGGGACATGACTGTGAACGACAATCCAGATTTTGTCTAAGACCAGGGCGATTGATCGTATGTACGATTGGATCGGCCCTGTCCTAGCAATACATCATGAGCACGAATGTATCGTCCTGAGACCACTGGAGTATGACAGACCATGCCAAACTAGAACCTTCATTTTTCCAGGTGATTGATCGCAATACCATGATTGGTCTCCTGCTATTAATGGTAATTGATCGATGACATGATGTGTCGTCTTAACAGTAAAATCAATGGTTTAAAACTTTAAGTCCATGTTTTGATTTGGTGTCAAACATCCACTAGGCTTACTTATAATTTATCAAGATGTTCTCTTAGCTTAGGCAATGGCAACCTAAGGTGTTTGGTTCTACCTAGAGTCATTTATAGCCAATTTATCGTTGTGATTGCCATACATATGGTGATGCTTAATTCTCCAACTTGATCTTTAGCTTCACCACCACTTGAGTCTTCTTTCATGCTTCAATCTTCCGAATCAAGGCTTCTCATGTCATGTAATTTGACAAAAGGGATTCGGCAAGCCAGGGCACTAACACACCAAAACGTGGATGCTCATGCATGACAAATCAACAAATATCTTATGCATGAATGCCATGTCATGTATGCCATTAACATATTCACAATAAACGGTTAACAAATATAGCAAGTGTTAACAAATTCAATAAAAACATGATTTCCAACTATGACATTAACAAAATATTCATAGTAACTATTTAACATACAACTCATAGAATTCACCAAGTTCTAAAACGATCAAGCATGAATGATTCTCTAACCACACAATCAAGTTCCAATTTCCACCAAACAAATTCTACAATGTTTTAGTCGGGTTTTTCCAACAATACAGACGAGTAATCAAAGAAACATATCCAGGCAGACTCGGGTGCTCAGACTTAAAACATTTAGCCTCAAAAGTTCCCCTTACACTATGTGAGCTTGAACCAGACTTACCCGTCAATTAAACAATTCCTAATCTTATGAACTAGCCCCAACTCTCATATTCAATTTCACATTCAATCAATCAATTCAAAACAAATCAGTATGCAAGGTTAAGTTTTCCTCACCTAAAGTTTACAATTTACCAAGCAAAACCACACCACCAATTCCAAGTTCCAACCGAGCTCAAAGTCCCCAAATTTGGTGTCATTGATTAGAGTTTTGGACCATTTCAAATTTTCTTTATTTGCTCATTTTTAAATCAAAGGAACTCAATAAATAAAACCCACAGGTTATGTCCCAACAAATCAAGTCTAACTAAACAATATACAATTTGCCTAAGGTTTAAAAGAATCAAAACAAGGCATAATTAAACCTATCTTGCAGAATTTTATGGCATTTGCCTGATTTTATCAGGGTCTCATATTTGTACGGTGGATAGGTCTCTAAGTGAGGATCACAACAATACCTGGTTCGCCCTGAAAGGATTTTCTTAGCCCGAGTTATGATCAAAACACTCAGACATGTACACTACTCAACAACTTGCAGTCTTAACCGAGGTTTATCAAATCGGTGAGTCTCCCTCTAAAATTTTTACTGGAGATAGATATTTTCATAGGATTAAGTTTAGGCAAAAAATTTGCATCATTACGATAATCAAAGACCGATATAAAAACTCTACAATTCAGCACTATAAAACTGTCCAGAAATCAAAGATCTGCAACTAGATCTACTTACAGATTTAATTTGACCCATCAAACCAACAAATTTTATTTTGAAATTTTTACTGGAGATAGATCTCCTCGTTGTGATCATATTGGACATAAATTTTTTATTGTTTTGGTACGTGCAACCCAAGTTATGATTTATTTAATAAAACCCAATGAAACTGCATCTCAGATTTGTACCAGATTTTGGTCCATATTTCATATCAGATATGAGGCATCAAATCACCTTCTTTTGCTTCCAAATTCAGATAGAAACTAGCTATATCAAATTGGAATCCAACAAAATAAGTTTCGTTTAAAATTTCCATCTGGATCCTCAAATATGGATTTTCTCGCGACGACGCGAAGAAAATGAATTTCCAAATTTGAGAATCAGTTTTATAACGTTTTGGCCTTGTAGTTACGGTCTTGGAATTCAACCATTGATTCTCCTGGATGTCTAATTTACCCATGGAGTAGTAGGATGATTCAGAAATCAAGTTTCCATCTAGAGAAATCGAATTAACAAATTTAAATTGAATCTCAACCGTTGAATTTCACCACCATGGTCGACATGGTGTCTTCTCTCTTTTCCTGTTCTATTTTTCTTTTTCTTTCTCTTATTTGAATTTCTCAGATAATTCACCATCAATGGTCGAATTTGAGAGAAAAGGAACATGGAGATTAGAAGGTGAGATTTTAGAAAAGAAAAACAAAAGAAATTAACTGAAAAGGAGAAAGAAGGATTACTCATACCTGTTGGAGAAGATGGGGACCCAAAGAAGAGAACCAAACTTGAGAGAGAGGAGAGGATTCCCGTAACGCCCCGTCTTGTTACGGTGCGTTATCTCTAAAAAGATTCAAAACATAACCAAGGAACAGATATCGGGTTTTTTTCTTTTTTTGAAACGGGGGTAACTATCTCCCGCTTAACAATTTGATAAAGGTCAAAACAAACATAATAATAAGCATAACAATAATCACCGACCTTTTAATATAATTATACAATCATCCAAACAAAACATGTGACAATGAGTCCACACAAACAAGAGTCTCTTGAAATTAGAGCATAAGCATAATATGGGATATTTAACTATTACTACTCCTCTCTGAGTACCTATTCAAGGGGCCTGCCTGGTCCCTCCGCAAATGGGGTACCTGAAAGATAAGGGATGAGCTAACCAGCCCAGTGAAGGGAATAATCATAACACATGTCAGCGACAGCATATATCACAAGTATGAGGAAAAATGGACATCGTAATAAAATGAATGTCTACGTACAAGAGTGCTCAACTATACAACTAATCAGTGGTCTCACCGACTATTCCAAAACATCATCTCCATAACTCACAACTATCCTCCTCCAACTCCGATCTCCCTACGAATAAATATGGGAGATCTCATAATACACAACGCCTCAACTACCGGAATGCAACGGGGAAACCTGCATCTCCCTATGGAGGTCTCGACCGCCAGAGCATAACGGGGAAGCCAATCTCAAGGGCAGGCACCTCAACTGTCGGAACGCAACGGGGAAACCCACATCTCCCTATGGGGGTCTTGACCGCCAAAGCGTAATGGGGAAGTCCTCCCAACAACCAAATTCATCACATCATCATAAACATATACACATGTCAATAGTTCCTCCATCTCAACACCAACGGCACGCTGTCCGTTGCGGGTTACCCCCATGCATGCGCATGATATACTGATCATATATAACAACATAAGTATATAACAAGATCTCAAAACACAAGTCCATATACTCGTCATGATCTCATTCACATATTATAAGTAAACACCCATCATGTTGTCAACAAGTCCCAAGCATCACATTCAAAATCCATATGCATATCTCACTTTCAGCATAAATGCATTCACATGTTATAATTAAATGCCCAACATGTTATCAGCATAAATGCATTCACATGTTATAATTAAATGCACAACATGTTATCATTAAGTCCCTAACGTCATGTTCGACATCCAACGCATGTCTTATTCTCATCATAAATTGATTCACATGTCATAGATAAGTTTTAAGCATCATGTTCAATATCCATTCGCCCAATCAAAATTTTCCATTTAATCGCATATAGTTGACATGAGTGCACCCGAACGGATCCCTTTCCACAGATTCGTTCAACAGTTCCCTTGCAGAGTGGCTTAATAAACTAAGGGCCACACTCGAGTCACTCCATGTCCAAGGTTGAGGGTCAAATAAATGCGAATGCATGCTAAAACATTGATAAGTCCCCTCACAGAGTGTGTGGAGTCGAAAATCCGAAGCGAGCAAGAGGCTTGATGGGTTGAAGGGAGCTCAATATGTTGAAACAAGGAAGAGCGAATAAGTAATTAAGGTGAAACATGCTAAAACGAGACCGGACTGAAAAAAAAAGGCCTAAAGCTGGGATGGGCCCAAAAAGGGCAAACTGGGCCGGGTTTAAATGGGCTGGGCCTGAAACGGGCTTAACATGGGACAGGTTGGCCTGCTGGAAGTGGACCGAACCAGAACTAGCTGGGTCGAATCAGGTCTGGGCCTGATTGGGCCGATTTGTTGGGCCGGCAAAGGGGGTTTGAAACTAGGCCAAGCCAAGTTGGGCCTGGCAACTGGGTCAACCAAACCTGAAGCTGAGTTAACTTAGAAGCCCCGACTAAGTCGACTCTGTACCCGACCTAGCAACTCAGTCGGCTGAGTTAAAAAAAAGGGGGAAAAAGATAAGGAAAACTGATGAAAACAAGGAAAATGCGAGAAATCGAAGGAAAATGAGAAAAATAGAGAAATTAGAGAAAAACCAGAGAAATCGGAGAGAGGAAGAGGAGGAAGAGGGAAAAAGGGAACCTGAAAATGGTGGCGACGGCGGAAGAGGCAATGACTCAGCAGCTGGAAGCGGGGGAAGGGGCGAAAGCGTGCAGAAACACCACCGCATAGGCACGAGAGAAAGGGGTACGACGATGGCTCGGGTCGACTGAGAAGAAAGAAGAAGAAGGGAAGAAGGAGAAGAGTGAGAGAATCAGAATGGAGGGGAAAAATGGAAGTTAAGAGAGAGAGACGAGAGAGGCAAGAGGGGGTAGCGGCGCACTGTAGCTGGAAACGCTACAGTGTGGCGCAAACGGGATAAAATGAGGATTTTAGGGTTTGGGGGATTTAGGCTTTAGGGTTTGAAACACACATTTTTTTTTAATTTTTTTTTTTTTTTGAAAACTCAGAAGAAAATCAAAACCCACCATTTTTATTTATATTATTTAAATAATAACATATTTTAAAATTAATCAAGAACTCGAAAACGAAAAGAAAGTCGAACCCCGAAGGAGAAAGCGTGTGATTTTCAGGTGTTTTTCATGACAATATGCCTATCAATTACAAAATTACCAAAATGTCCCTTCGAGTTCTCGGACTCGAAGTCGAGCAAATTGGGGCCACTGTGGAGCCACACTCTTTACACTGCCGCCAAAACACCAAAAACGATTCGAATATCCACAAAACTGTCTAAGTTCCCGACATATCGGATCGGGTCATTACAACACTACCCCTTTAAGGAATTTCGTCCTCAAATTTAAACTGTATTCATACCTGTAAAACACCCGACCCGATTCTTAGAGATTGTAGGGCCTCAGTAGCAGTGGAAAGAGTGTGGGCCCCATGGTGGACCCCAGTTTACCTGGTTTTGAGTTCGGAGACTCGAAGGTCTTTTGAGTAATTTTGGATTATTAAATATTTGTCATTTAAAATGTTTGAAAATTTCACGATTTTTTCTCCGTCGATGTTCGACGTTTAATTTTAACAAGTTTTAAATTATTTTCGAAAATTGAAGATTTAAAAAAAAAAAAATTTAAAAAAAAGAGGAAAATAACCTAAAACCCCTACAATGCCACGATTCCTCTCTCCCATCTCTCTCCCTCTCTATCCCTCTTCTCTCCTCTCTTTTCCTTCTTCTAACCCTAACTCTAAACTCCCTCTCCCCTTTGGGTGCCGCCGCCGCCACTCCCTTCTTTCTCCTCTCTCGACCTCCCCTCTCTCCTTCTTATCTTTTCCTTTCCTTTTCCCTCTCAGTCGCCGTCGCTCACTCGAGTTGCAGCCGTTCCCCCCTTTGTTGTTCTCCAGATCGGAGGTTCGGGCCCCCAGCAGTTGATTTTCTAGCTCTCCCGCCCTCGACCGATTCAAGGTACTTGTTTTCCCTCCTCTCTTTTCCCTCTTTCGGACTTCCTTCTCCCTTTCCCTTCGATTTCCCCTTTCTCTCTTTCCCCCTCTATCTCTCTGGTTTTCCTCTTTTTCTTCTCTTTCCCTTCTTTTCCCTATTTTTCCTTGTTTCTCGACTGGGTGCTGAGCCAACTCAGTCGGGTCACTAAGTTGACTCGATTGGGTTCAGTTATGGACCCTGGCGGCCCAAACCCAACTCAGCCAGTCAAGCCCAGCCTGATTTCAAGCCTAGCCCATCTTAAAACCCAATTTTCAGATTCGGCCCATTTTAGATCTAGTTTTCAGTTTTAGGCCCAATCTAGAACCAGACCTACTTTTGGATCTGGTTTTCAGTTTTGGGCCATGTTCGGCCCATTTTGGGCCCGTTTGTGGGCAGACTTGTTTTAGCCTGTTTTAACCCATTCGTTAATTTTTGTATTTCTTTTTATCAGATCGAGCCCCCTTCAACCCAGTGGACCTGGTTTCTCGAAATTGATTTCAAAATGCACACATGTGAGGGAACTTATCACCGCTTTTAGCATGCATCTATGCATCTTACTTTTCTATCAAATGTGCGGATACGAAATGCGGCGAATGAGGGTCCTCGGTATTATGAGCCTCTCGGCAAGGGAACTGTTGATACCATTATGTGGTGGGCCCCCATGCGGGTGTATTTGTATCCAATGCCCGCAGAGGCATATATGAGTTGCTTATTTAATGTCACGACTGATTGGTTGTGTGGTGACATGATTAGGGTTTATTTTTATTGATAATATGATAAGATGCCAACATGCGAATATGTGATATGTGGTGATATATGCCTGATTATGGTGTGATATGTCGTGTTGATAATATGCTATATGATTATGTGATAGTTAGTTTTAATTGCTAGACATTATAACATGTTTGGATGTTAACATGTCAGCTCGTGATAAATAGTGATGTATACACCTGATTGTTATGTGATGAACCATGTTAATAGCATGTGTAGGCGTAGAGATAATTGTGCATACATATAACTAACGTATGTGAGATGCCGATGGGGGCATGGGTACTAGGCAACATCACGATCTAGAGACTCCCCCTAGTTTGTCGGGTAGTAGGGTGGGGATGTTGTGTGGGACCGCGCAGTGAAAGGGTGGTTGGATTATGGGCTACCCGGTGGTTGGACATGGGTTGAAGTTTTTCCTAGCATGGGTTAGATTGTCAAATGTGATCTTTAAACACACCTACGAGGGAGGTGTGGTCCGGTTTGGAAGGTGAGGTGCCCGAGAGTCCTAAGAGGGACATGTTGTGAGGTGGTCATGGAAACCTCCGAGAAGTTCTGTGGTTGAGTGTTAACTCTCCCAAGGCTGACTTAGAGGTCATTACAGACACGCTACCCGAGTGCGTGGCGGATGAGGCATCCCCGGTAGTCTAATGGGTTGAGTGGTTCGCTCGGGTGGAGACCAAAGGGTGGGATGGCGGCTTGTGATCCCCGGATGACCGAGTAGGCTGAGGAGGTGCTCGCTCGCTCATTGGTCGAGGGATGATGCAGTGAGGGACAGCTCCCGCTGGTATGGTTTGTGATTCTCGGATGACCGAGTAGGCTGAGGACGTGCTCGCCCACTCATTGGTCGAGGGATGATGTGATGAGATATTCCAGGCTAGGATACTTGTGGGGACAGCCTGCGGTGTGGTGTGAGATGATGTTCCAGGCTATGACACCTGTAGGGTGGGTACAGTATGAGGTATGATGTTCTAGGCTATGACACCTGTAGGGTGGGTACAGTTTGAGGTATGATGTTCCAGGCTATGACACCTGTAGGGTGGGTACAGTTTGAGGTATGATGTTCCAGGCTATGACACCTGTAGGGTGGGTACAATCTGAGGTATGGTAGCCCAAGCTATGACTGTAACGCCCGCCCCTTTTCACCGAAAATCAGAGTCTATTTTTTTTTTTTTTTTACATAAAAGTGACAAAGGGCGCGGACGTCACGACGCGAGTTAAGTCCGAGCTTCTAAAGCCCGGCCCCTAACTGGCCAACCCTACGCGTGCGTGGAACATAAATCCACGAGTACGGTTCACGCGTAGAAAGAAAGCTCGCAACGCACAAAAATCAATGCGGATGATAATAGACACTATTCTACCAATTTTCAGATAGCAGGGAAGAGATATCCATTAAATTACTAAAATGCCCTCATACTGTACTATCCAAAATAATTTATAAAACATAGCAAGACATCTAAGTTATTACATTTCCGACAAGCTAAATTATACAAATACACATTTTCCCAAAATAAACTTAAACAAAATAATTAATCTGCCTTCCCAAGCTCCTAAGCTTGACTCCCGTCCCGTCCTTCCGTTTCGCCACCTCCTGCGTCATCAGCTAGGGTAGAAGTAGGGCGTTAGACCACGTGCCCAGTAGGACACCGAGTAGGGCTAGCACATGGATTAGTAATAACAGCATGCAGATAATATTATAGCAAAACCATGCACTTTGGGCAATGTTATGCAATGGGTGTTCTATGTCATGAACCCCACCCATCCATCTCATCCTCATCGTATAATGTCCCTTTTTCGACCATACACAGTGTTCCAAATAAAATCCATACTATCATCGTGCCATGATCCTCTTGATGGAAAAGCCTCATCAAGACGCGATCCACACTAGGCATCCCCCTTGATGGAAGAACCATCATCAAGGTATAACATTAAATACAACATCCCCCTTGATGGAAAACCATCATCAAGGTATAATAATACATAATGAAAGATCCCCATGCGTTTATCGGTCGCCCCGACGGAGCATGGACTCCGGTTTCATTTCATCCTTCCCCTGTCATATCCCTCCCATGCCATGCATGAGATGTAGATGCTATGTGCCATGTAATATATGTAGTTCAATAGTAACACAAAAACCCATCTTAAAACAATTACTTGATTATCAAATAAATCAAAGGGAAAAACATCCCATAATATTTAATCCAAAACCCATCTTAAGACATTCACATGATTTCCAAAATAATTTAAAGGAAAACATCACAAGATACATAATCCAAAACTCATCTTAAAGGCAACCATATGCTTTCCAAAATAAATTAAAGAAAACATCACCCAATCCATGGCTTACAAAAATGTAGGAATCCTACCGAATACCGACTCGCGTCTTTTTACATTTTCCGTTCGATAAACCCAGTCGCCGATCGCGCACCGCCTGCGATGTCCAGTACCTTATTACACATTCATCATTAGTCCATGTTTTAACCATTTCTAAGCCCATATGAAAAACCGATCACTATTTAGGTTTTGTGGGTCCGGTCCCATGTCATCTATTAAACCTTTTACTCCCATAAGTCTTAAAATTTGGCCACCCTAGGCTTGATCAACCACTTATAAGGTTATTACATTAGAGCCCCTCATTCCATGATCAATCTCCATGGAATTCTTGAATTTGGCATTTAATTACGGTTTTGCCACTACCTCATTTTCCATGGTTAATCACCCATTTATCCATGCATGATTAAGTCCAAAAATTGATCCACAACCTAGGTCCATTAATGGTCCCTAACCACGTTACAAGATCATTAAAAATCAGCCCTTAACTTAGCCTCATTTCCATTGATTTAAACACATGATAATTCCAAATTTTAGCCCTTTAAGTATTCTAATTTATGAAACTAAACTGCATCAACCCCAAGCTTAATTTAATCATTCATAAGGTCATCTTAATGCACCCAAGTTCATGTCCAACATACATGGGGTTTGGCCATGGTTCTTCATTGTGGCCCATAATTACGGTTATGCCACTAAACTTCCATAGTTTAATATCTCCTCTATTCATGTATATTTTAAGTCTAAAATTCATCCATAACTTAGATCCATTAAGGCTTCACTAACCATGACTCAACATGAAACACAATCAGCCATCTCATTTAATAATATTCTCCATCATCTAAACACAAACATGGACCCAACCTTAGCTCATACAATGACCTACAAAATGGGTCATGGGTTCGGCCACACACCATGGCCGAACCCATGATGTCTTGTTCCCCATTTTTTCTTGGGTCCATTGTTACATTTTAGATCCACTAATAATCCCTCCTTGAGGGGTTTACATCATGCAAATAAACCATATTCTTATCCCCATTTGGATCATTACTTTTGTTCATTTGAAACCCAAAATTCATCAACACATTATCCTTTAAACCCCACCATTTAATCATCATTTCATCACCATAGGGTTCGGCCATATACCATGGCCGAACCCATGGTTCATGATTCATCATTCATTGCTCTATAATACCTATATTCACCCAAAATGTTAAATCCACCCATCTTCCCATTTTCCATGGCTTTTTAAACCCTACAACCCTAGCTAATTTCACACATAACACCCTAAGGTTCGGCCATGCACCATGGCCGAACCCATGGTTCACAATTCCTTCTCTTTTATGCCTTCTTAATGCCATAAAATCCCATTGCATTTTTCATCATAAACCCATTTTAATACTCATCCACATTCATTCATTTACAACCCAAAAATCCATTAGCCACCTTCATTATCTTCCATTCATTAACCCTAACCATTTTACATCAAATGGCTAATCACCCACCATGGGGTTCGGCCATGCTACATGGCCGAACCCTATGGCCAATAATTTTTCTTCCAATCATCCCATTCTATGCTTAATCTCATAATTTACATAATGCACATAACCCATTTATTCATTTTCTTTCCCTGACCCTAATTTACCCATTTAGGGTTTCCTCCATCTTCCACCCTCTCATTTGATGGGTTTAACATCCATGGCATAAATTTATGTAACCACCATTAAATTCTACAAAAATAAATCCCAAATCTTAAACCCTAAAAATCCAAAATTTCTTGTTTAAGAAATACTCACAATCCGTCGTCTCCTCCGACTTCCGCCGCTCCCGTCGGTTTCCTTAGCCTCCTCTCTCCTTCTTCTTGATATTTGATAGGTCAAGATCTTTGATCAATGGTGAAAACCTCCAAGCTTAGGATTGGCCAAGATAGAGTTTGCTTGAGATAGAGAGAAAAGAGGATGGAGATGAGAAAGAAAGCACAAGTACCTAGTCTTGACCTTGGTGTGATGGCTTACCCTTGCACTTCCCTCTCTTTTCTTCCAAACTTTTCTTCTTCTTTCTCTTGGTTTTCTTCCTTTCTTTCTCCTTGGGTGTGGGACGGTGGTAGAGATGAAAAGAGGGAGAGAGTGAAGAGCTCGTTGAAAAGGAGAGAGTGAGATGAAAAGTCATCTCACCTCTTAGTTGCTTAAGATATTTTCCACAATAACTCCTCCCACCAACCCATGGGATATTTTCATTCTTTTTTTTTTTTTTTACTTTATGCTTTATGGTACCATGCCCAACGTTTTGGTGTCTTTAAAGATAACATGGCTTTTGGTCCTTTGACCATTTGACCACCTTTGACCCTCATTTGAATAATTTATTTAATTAATCAACTAGATAATTAACTTAGGTTAATTTAATTAATTCCCACTTTAACTTAATTCCCTTTACTTAAATCACCACCATACATCCACCCATGGTTGACCAATTCAACCATGGTGGTCGGTCCCACCAAACCTTGGCCCACACGCCACCTCACTTGATGAGGTGGAGGTGGGTCCCACTTGGCCACATCACCTTGGTTTAATTCCAAATAACTTAGGTAATTTAAATTTCATTCAATTCATTCTAAATGGATCCCCATTGGGCCCATGGCCCAATTACATTTTCATTTTACCCATTTACCTTAGAGCTTAACTACCTTGACCCATTGGGTCCCAAATGGATATGTGACCCAATTTGATCATTCTTGACCCATTTAACCCTCATTGCCCCTTTAAATGAATTTAAATCAACTCCATAGCCCATTGGGCCATACTTGGGCCTTTGTCCAGATTTTGGCCCATTTACCATTTATTCCACAAATTTTCTAATTTCCATCACTAAAATAAATAATATCCACATTTATATTAATTTAAAAATTCCGGGCCACTACAATGACACCTACAGGGTGGGTACAGTCAGAGGTATGGTAGTCCAGGCTATAGCACCTGCAGGGTGGGTACAGTCTGAGGTGTGGTATTCTAGGCTATGACACCTGCAGGGTGGGTACAATCTAAGGTATGGTATTCCAGGCTATGACTCTGCACCCACTTGCATAGTCATGCATGTAGACATATAGAAATTGATGTGTTCATATGATTATATACAGTGTATACTTGGTGACATATGATGCGTGTGTTACCCTCACTGGGCATGTAGAGCTCACCCCTTGCCTCACAGGTACTTCATAGAGGAAAGGTCGGCGGGACCCTCAATCGGACATTGGACGTAGAGTTGCAGCTTTGTACTCGTCATGGTTTCACTTTGTAATTGAGGACTTGCTAATGTATTTGAGATATGTGTACATTTCATTAAGTTGGATGAATGTAATAATAGAATGATATTATTATTCCCAATTATGATTAACACTTTATTGGTACTATTGGTTATTGGTTTAATTGTGGGTTGCCTGTGGTTACTTTGAATTGCGGGAGCAGTGTCTCCCATTTAAAAAAAAAACACACTTGAAATAGTAACAGATCGGTTTCGAGACTTTGTACCAGTTTAACGTACTCGTAGTGAGACGGGTCGTTACAATACCTCTAGCCTCAAGCAAAGCTAGAAATTGCCTCACATCATTGCCAGACCACTAACACCAAGCGGATCATCTTGCCACAAAACCTCTGCACCCTCAAAACCTAAATAGACACTGGTCTCTCCTTAGGGGCGACATTTTTGCTAAGTTCAAGTGCTTTTAGTCATTCACATGCGATGGATCGTCTTGGTACCTCCAAAGCATTGAAACATGAAAGGGGAGACACAAGTCTGTAGACCACTTCTCTGATCCCCCCAGTACCTCAAATAGTCCAATAAGCCAGGGAGAAAACTTTACTCTGTGCCCAAACATTTGAATCTCATGACGGGGCGAAATCCGAAGGAAAACATGATCCCCGACTGTAAACTCTAGTGTCCTCCTCCGACGGTCAACATAATTCTCATGCTTGCTCTAAGAAGTCAACAACCCCTATCTAATCAACCTCACCTGCTTAACGGTCTGATTGACCATACTCGGTCCTAACATCATTGTATCACTGATCTCTGCCCAACATTAGGGTGATCTGCATGGTTTGTCACATAAGGCCTCATGTGATGTCATCTTGATACTAGAGTGTTAGTTATTGTTATAAACGAACTCAACGAATGTAAGTGGCTCTCCCAACTATCGTCTTGGTCCAACACAAGCTCGGAGCATATCCTCTAAGATCTGAATAGTCTGCTCCGACTTACCATCTGTTTACGAATGGAAGGCTGTACTGAAACACTATTGTGCGCTCAACTCTTTCCGCAAGCTCTGCGAGGTACACCATGTAGTCTGACTATCTCTGCCAAGTACAGTCAACTCAAAATCTCAAAAGAATCTATCGTCTTCATGCCAATAAAACGGACTGCTTTAGTCAATCGATCCATTATGACCCACACTGCATCATGTCTCAGAGGCGACTTCGGAAAACCAGTCACGAAATCCATCGAGATGTGATCCCACATCCACTCAGTGATCGGAAGAGGCTGCAACTTACCATAGGGTTTCAAATGCTTTATCTCGACCTGTCGACAAGTTAAACAGCGGATCACAAACTCGGTTATTGCCCTCTTCATACTCCTCCACTAGTACTATTGATGCCAGTCATGATACATCTTTGCGCGTCCCAGATGCTCAACGAACCTGGAGTGATGAATGTGTCGTAATACCTTCTCACGGCACTGCCCGGACATGGGTACAAATAGTCTGCCCTGAAGGACCAAACCACCAAGTTGTCTCACAGTCCCTCCAAACAGTCCACTGCCACTGGCCACAACATCCCTCAACGCGATGCACCTCTCATCTGCCTACTGAGGTCTCAAAACTCTACCGTAGATGTCCGACTGAACAACCCACATATAAGGTCTAGATGCTCTATATCCTCTGATCAAACTTGACAGGGCTACCCTCGCCTTGCTACTCAAGGCGTCTTCAACCACATTTGCCTTACCGAGGTGGTAGGACAACACGAAGTCGTAGTCACCAAGGCACTCCATCCGCCGTCTTTATCTTATATTCATCTCCCTCTGAGTGAACAGATACTTTAGGCCATGATGATCTGAGAAAACCTCGAACCCCTCACCATTTAAGTAATGTCTCCAGACTTCAAGTGCGAAAACCACAGCTGCTAACTCCAAGTCGTGAATAAGAAGACTTGCCCATGGGTCTTAAGTTCTCTCGAACCATAAGCCATCACTCTCCCATCCTGCATCAGTGTACAACCTAAACCATAACTGGAAGCATCACAGTAGACCGCATAGCCACGACCTCTCTAGCACTATCAACAATGGGGCGGAAGTCAAACTCTCCTTCAGTCTTTGGAAGTCTATCTCACAAGCTTCGTCCCAGATAAACCGCACATCCTTGCAAGTCAATATTGTCATGGGTGTGGCGATTTGGGAGAAATCCTTGATAAACCGTTGATAATAACCCACAAGACCAAAAAATTGCAGATTTCAATCACACTCCGTGGTCGCTCCCAACTCAGAACAGTCTCAACCCTAGCAGGATCCACGAATACACCATCAGCTAACACCACGTGTCCAAGAAACTGAACTTCCCGCAGCCAAAATTTCACATTAGTTGTACTTCACATAAGGCTGATGATCCCCCAAGACTTGAAGTACAGTTCTCAAATGTTGTTCATGCTCATCTTCTGATGCTGACTATTTTAAGATGTCGTCGATGAAAACCACTATAAACCGGTCCAGGTACGACCTGAATGTCCTGTTTATTAGGGCAATGAATGTCGCCGGGGTATTAATCACCCCAAATGGCATCAGTACAAACTGAAAAAGTCCAAAACAAGTGCGGAATGCGGTCTTCTTAATGTCACATTCCCGTACCTTCACCTGATGGTAACCCGAGCAAAGGTCTATCTTAGAAAAGCACTTAGATACTCTCAAATGGTCAAACAGATTGTCAATTCTTGGTAATGGTTCCTTGTTCTCCACAGTAACACTGTTCAACTGCCGATAGTCGATGCATAGTCTCATGGAGGCATCTTTCTTCTCATAAAACAACGCCAGTGCACCCCAAGATGAAGTGCAAGGCCGAATGAAGCCAATAGTTTCTAACTCCCTGACCTATTTCTCCAACTCCAAAGTCTATGTCAGTAATCAAAGTACAAAGTCATAGAGTCATCCATTTTCTTGGTCAACAAAGTCGACGCGCTCCAAAGAGGGCGCTGGGTCAATTGTAACCAAAAGACTCCAATTCCCTGAGCTGACTCTCCAGCTACAACACCTTTGCTGGCCCCACCCGAATAAGTAATCGAGACAAGCGCCACTCCATGGAGCAAATCCACAACAAACCCTACCTCTCGACGTGGTGACAATCCAAGGAGCTTCTCCGAAAGGAGCTCCGGGAGTTCTCGGACCATGTTGGACATCTCAACATCCACTAGCCCCGAACTCTCCTCCAACTCAAGGTAGCCACCAAACTGTACAACTCCTCCACATTCGCACTATAAACTGTAAATCGCTTGATGAATCCACCTTAGAGAGGAATTGACCGGGATCCAATACATCCCTCTGAAGGTAGGCACAAAAACATGGATCATGGATCACTTTACCGGGATCAAATCCAATCCAAGTACGTTGGGCACTTTTAATTTACCAATTCAAACACATTCTCAAGTGTGTGATGTCGTGAGATGCGGCATTTCCAGGTTTTAACAATGACAATGTGTCTATAAACAATACTCATTCCACATAGTATGTAAAATAACAGATATTCGAATGAGACACTAAGCACAAAAACCATACATTTATTTCACATTTTAGATACATTAATCATGTACATGGAAATGAAGTATGACGCTACCCACACAACTCTCATACCTGTTATCATGTTATTACTCAAAACATGATAAACACTTTTACCATTCTTTCAAGCATACTCCAATGAGGTTCGTTCCTTGGAAAGATCTGGTACATGAATGGATTACAGATAAATATATTTGATCATTTTGATCAACACTTTTGGTAATTCATACCAAACCAAAAATCCATTTAAGGACATAGATCATGTTTCATTCCACAAGGGATTCACAAGTTTAAGAACTTGGAATGAAACGACATTGTGTATGTGTACCATACACCCCCTATACATGAGGTAATGCATAAACTACATTCATTTCCTAAAGATGCACAAATCACATGGCATATGAAATGAAATGAGATAAGTATATTCTAATACTAGAGTGCAAACCTACATGTACATACGCTTACACTAGATCAATCCAACAATCAAACAAGAACATGGATTGAAGGTAAGATACACATGTGATTCCCAAAGCATGTTTCAAATGTGATACTCACAGTGGTATCCTTTCACACATTTGAACATAACATCGTGAGACTTGGAATCTAAGTCCACAATCCAGTGATGGCTTTTATCAAATCTGATTTTAATATTGGGTGCCTTCCCATTTGACTTTGTGAATCAAAACTCTAAATTTTGTACCATGATGTTGACCTAACATAAGAAGCAAACATTTTGGTACATGGCCTCATAGGGTACTTGGAGGTCACTACCTTCATCAAGTTCATTTACTCCATCCTCTTCTTCTCTAGAGGATTTAGCTTGGAATTTTTCAATAGATGAACTGTAGTCAGTCACCTATTCTCTCATTACACAAATTGGTCATGATAGGTGATGTCATCCATTGGGCTAGAAGAGGCAATTTTTCAATGCTTCTTTCACCTCTTTTGTTGTTTCATATCTTTTTAAATATCTTAAAACATATTATGAAACAACACTGATGAACGCTACTAGTGTTTGAGTAAAGTGCATAGTCATTTCATCACTAGTCCAAGCTATTTGGTCTTTGGGCTGAATAGTCACGGAAGTTGAAGGTTTATCAAATACCTCTTTCATACGCTTAGACCACTTTCTATTCACCTATTTCCAAACATATTTATTGATGAAAACATTTAAAGTTTTTCATGATTGCTTTACATTTTTCATCACAAATTGAGGTTTGGAAATATCATGGCTTTTCTCTCATAGCCATTATTTTAGCACGGATCAACTCAGATGGTTGAATCCTTTATGTAGAGCACGAGGCTCTGATACCAATTGAAAGTTCACCCTTGGTGTTGGAACACGATTGATACTAGAGGGGGGGTGAATAGGTCAATCGCAATTTGTTGGTCCTTTTAAAATTCTTTGATTGACTAATTAGAGTGTAGCGAATACTTTAATCAAGTTGTATGTGTGTTATTAAATGTGATTATGCAATTAACACAAGAATTTGATTCTAATACCACAAACAAAAGGGCATAAGATATAGAGTGGTTCGGTTAGCCGACCTACAGCCACTGTTAGGACTAGCTCAACCTTGAGCTATTCCCAAATTCACTGAGTGGGGACTTACACTCTCACAAATAGAGTAGGAATTTCGCCTCACTCAATTGGCTGGGAATTTCAACCCACCACATGTAAAATAGGAATTCCACCTATTTGAATTGGCTGGGAATTCCACTCACCACGTGTGCCAGAGACTACGCTCTAGAATTTTTATATTGGTTCCGGAGTGAAGCCTCCTTAATCTACTTTCACAGAATAAAGGTTTTAAACAAAAATTAAAACCAATAAGCACTTGCCTAGTAGCTCTTTCTCGAAGATGTGTGCTTCTCAAAGATCCACCCAATGTGTGCCCGATTTAATCCCGATACTCCGCCTTTTAGCCGTCGTTAAGCAATCATAATTTCAGGGTGACTAGGAAATTGGTTCTACAAATATCTATCCTAATTGTATATCCATTCCCCTCTCTCTCTTTTCACAACTTCAATCACTATGATTGGTTGTATTAGATGTCTCAAGTGTAAGCACAAGAGAGAGAGTGATCCATTTGTTGGCCCTTGTTTAAGCTCACCGATAATGATAAGGGTCCAACGGATTTGCCAAAGGATTTCAACTGGTTGCACAAATATTGGTATTTATAAAAAAGGCAACCAGTTCTAGAATCTGTCACGTACCGACAAGTCGAGCGCACCGATGGGTCGGTGACTAAGAATATTACCATTCAACCACCCGATTTGCACATTAAATGCACTCCCAACGGTATAATTATTTCCCGGTCGACGAGTCGGTGTCGCCAATGGGTCGACAGTCATGGCACAGAGAGGTCGGTCCATACAAGGGTCTCGATTTGGGGCAACACCATGCAGATAGAGTTTCATGTCCAGAAACTTGTCCTGCCCAAAACGACCTATCGCTCTTTATCGAGGGGTCGGTCCTAGTACTCTCTATAGGTCTTGAAATACCGAGATGTTTGTTTTCTTGAGAGCCCACTTGAGTTGAAAGACCAGAAGTCACAAGTTTTTCATTGACGAGTCGTTGACCACGAGGGGTCATTAAGTTCATCACCGAGGGGTCGGTGCATACGAGACTCACGATCAGAGGCTTACCCAGAATGACAGTTCTATGATCCAGATCCTCTATCAACCTGGCCAACCGGTCTATGAGCACGATGGTTCGATCCTGTGTCCACCGAGGGGTCGGTGAGAACGACTGGTCGAGTTGATAGTGAACTTAATTCATGTTTCCAAGTTCGCGTCCAATTCACTGGCAAGCTTCCTCTCTAGGCTTTTTATGGTTTTACCATTTGTTCAGCTAAGCATAGGAATGATCCTCCTAAGATGTGGATAACCACCTAAAGTCATCTATGGCCAAATACATGTTTTGTGATTGCCATAACGATGAACTTTAATCCAGTGGAGCATGATCTTCACTCTTGATCACCTTGAGTCTTCAAACTTCTAGCAAGTGTTTTTTCCTGAGTCATGGAATTGACACATACGGACTCGGCAAAATCGGGGCACTAACAGATGAGATTGAATTTCTAAATGCATGAATGACTAAGATGATGTAGATGACATAGAGGCTATACTGAAGGAGATACACGCATGTATGAGATAAAACAATGCAATATTCGAATGGATGGAGAAAAGATAGGGTAGAATCGTGTGTGCTATGGTGGTGAGGTGGAAAAATCGTATATGGCTTATTTTTGGATTGGATTGGGAGAAAAAATAGGATCTAGGTGAGGTGGCAAGCTTGGAGAAGAATTCTAGGAGTTCTCATGTGATGGAGGCTTCCCAAGATTGGGATTTTCGTGTGGAGCAATGTGATATGCGCATGGGGTACTTTATTTTAGGGTTTGTGCATTAGATCTATGGTTTATGAATGGATGGCTATGATTGATTGGCCTAGATCTAATGGTTTTGATGGGTGATGGGTAATCTAAATGGATGGATGGATTGATGGTGAATGGATTAATACAATCCAAGGGTTAATCTATATGATGGATGGTTTGGATGTCCTAAATCTAAACATGATGCATGGACAAGTTGGATTTACTAAGTGAATCTAGGGTTTACCTAAATTGATGAATGCAAATGAATGATATGAATAAGATGTATGAAATGAATGGTTTGGATTGCATGATTGGGTTAATGGCTGGTGTGGATGAGTGATTGGAGATTGGATGGTTAAGATTTTATGGGTAGGATGGGTTTTGGATATGGGCATTTTGGGTTTGGACTTAGAATGGATTTGGGCTTAGGGTTAGTGAACTTGAATTTGGGCATGGAGCATTGAATCTTGGATTGAACTTGGACTTGGACTTGGACTGGAGCTTGGACCTTTGCTTGCTGGGCTTGAATTTACTTTGGCCTGGCCCACATTGAGAAATGCACATGGAGTGCTTGGCCTGGCCCAGTTTTTGGCATTTGGAGTGAAGCTTGGCAATATTGTAGTGGATCTCTGGCCCAAGGATCTTGATTGTCAACTCTCGGCCTCTTTGATTGCAGAGTTGTTTTAAAATTAAATAATAAATCAAACCACTTAAAATTCTGAATATTGAATTAATCTGGACTCTTATAAATGGATCCAGATTATCCAATTTACATTTAAAACCCTAAAAGTGGCATGATTTAATAATAAAATTTTAAATTTTTGATTTTAAGCTCTCTTCCGGCAATTATCCATTGTTTTAAAATGACTTCCTATTTTACCCTGATTTTTCCTACAAAACTAAAATGAACCATTAAATGCATCTTATATATACAAAATCAAGGCTAACTAACCTAAATATCAGGGGTAAAAATGTTATATTTTCAGTCTCAATATCTATCACATGAAATGTAGAAGGTATGGGTATCACGAAACATGAAGGGCCAGTAAAATCCACACTGCAAGATTTTTGCAGTTGTCTTTTTAGCTATGAAGTGGCCTCCACAGGCTTGATCATGACAGAAATATTTTATTTGACTTGTGCCAGAAACTTAACTTTATCTTGTTTAGCCCAATGCGGAAGCATTTGAATGGTTAAAAGATAATTGACAATATCAGCAAACCATGGTACTTGGGAAACTGACATGAGTTTCTCATCAGGGTAGGACTCAGTGATACGACGGGTATCATCAATGAACTCGGTTAGCAATCTAGACAAATGGTCAGCTACCACATTCTCGAAACCTTTATTATCCTGGATTTCAATGTCAAATTTTTGTAGCAATAGTATCCATTGGATCAGGTGGGAATTAGCATCTTTCGTAGAAAGAAGATACTTGAGTGCAGCGTGATCTGAGTAGACGATGACCTTCGGACCTACCAAGTAAGATCGAAATTTGTCTAGTGAAATACAACAACTAACAACTCTTTTTCCGTAGTGGAATAATGAAGTTGAGCATCATTCAATGTTTTGCTAGCATAATAGATAACATGAGGTAATTTGTTCATTCTATGTCTTAACACAACTCCTACTTTATAGTCAGAGGCATCGCATATGATTTCAAAGGGTACAGACCAATCAGGTGGTTGTATTATTGGAGCAGAAGTCAACGCAGTTTTCAATTTTTCAAAGGCTATGATACATTTTTCATCAAAATTGAAAACGGTATCCTTAGTCAGGAGTCTATAGAGAGGTCATGATATGTCACTGAATCCTTTGATAAACCTTCTATAAAATCCAGCATGACCTAAGAATGACCTAATCTTTTTAACATTTTGGGGTCTTAGCATATTAGAGAGAATGTTAACTTTGTCTTTATCTACTTCAATTCATTTTTCTTAGATGATGTACCCTAGTACTATGCCTGATTTCACCATGAAGTGGCATTTTTCCCAATTTAGAACTAAGTTGTTTTCTTTGCACCTGACTAACACAAGAGTCAGATGGTGCAGGCACTGGTCAAAAGTTGATCCAAAAACTAAGAAACCACCCATGAAGACTTCCAAAAAACGTTCTACCATGTCAGAGAAAATATTGTTCATACACCGTTGAAAGGTGACTGGTGCATTACACAATCCGAAAGGCATACGACGATAGGCAAGCGTACCGAATGGTCATGTGAATGTTGTTTTCTCTTACTCTTCAGGAGCAACATAGATTTGATTATAGCAGGATAATCACCAAGAAAACAATAGAATGCTTGACTGGTTAAACGCTCAAGCATTTGATCGATGAATGGAAGAGGGAAGTGATCCTTACGAGTAGCAGTGTTCAGTTTCGGTAATCAATACAAACTCTCCAACCCATTTGAACGCGTGTTGCAACTAACTCATTTCCCTCATTTTTTATTACCGTAACACTGGACTTTTTCGGGACAACTTGGATTGGACTTACCCATGCACTGACAGAAATTGGGTAAATGATACCTGATTTGAGAAGTTTCAAAATTTCAGCTCTTACTACTTTCTACATCACAAGATTCAACCGCTATGTGGTTCTCTAGAAGTCTTGGAATTTTCTTCCACATGAATTTTGTGCATGACCACAGAATGGCTAATTCCTTTGAGATCGGAGACGGACCATCCTATAGCTTCACGATGATCTCTAAAAACAAATAGAAAGGAGCCTAAACTCCTGTTCAGAAGTTAAGTCTGAAGCTATGATAATTGGTAATGTATTTGAATGTCCAAGATATGAATATTTGAGAGTCTCAGTGTAACGACCTGACCCTATTTGTCGGGATTTTAGGGTCTCAGTAGCAGTCGGGAGAGTGTGGGTCCCATGGTAGGCCTTGTCTCGCCCATTCCCGAGCTTAAAGACTCGAAGGGCGTTTTAGTAATTTGAGTTATTTAATATTTTGTCATGCCAAAATAATTGAATATCACACTTTTCCTCACCCAAGGTTTAACATCTGGTCTAGGTATTGATGAGAAAATGAGTAAGAAATCCAACTCCAAAACTATTTTTGTGAAAGGTGAGCATTCTTCCTCTAAATCTTCAAGTGTGAAATGTTATTATTGTGGGAAAAAAGGTCACATGAGGTTTGAATGAAACCTGAGAAAGAAGCACCTCAAAGACAAAATTTCTCAAACAAAGGTAAATCTTCGGGCCAATAATAAAAGTACTGTGTATGGAGGAAACCAACATGATCCCTTGGTCCAAAAGCTAAAAGAGTTGGTGAATGACCTCACCATGAAATGTGACAAAAGGAGAGCTGGTTTCAAAGAACCCAGGGGTGACAACAGGCCTTTACCCTTCAATGAAAAATTGGGTTCAAAAGGTGAGAGGGTTGGTTTAGGCCCCTTGATATGCTTAGTTCCTCATTGTTCCTAATAGGAAATTGTGTTTTTGAGGATCTGACAAATTGGTTGGGTGGCGGATATTTATTGGTTTCAAATATTGGAATAAATCTTTATTTAAAACTAATGTTTCGTTGAATCTATTTCTCCATGATATGATTGTGTTGTACCCTTTGTCAATTTATGACAAAAAGGGAGAGAAAAATGGTACTAATGTTGAGGGGGAAAAATTTCAAAATCCCACTGTAACACCCCGAAATTCTAAACCAGTGGATTACTGTAATCCCCTCTTAAGAGCATGGATTGAGAATAGGATTGGGTATTAAACCAAGTGAGAAAATAAATGAAAATAAGAAGAAACAAGGAAAATCTAAAATTTTCCAAGACCGACACGTCGATGCACCGACGGGTCGGTGAACCTCGTTCAACAGGTCGAAGGATCAATGTGTCGAGGAAGATTATCAGAGAGCACTAAGAAAATATAGTCGCTCGATTACAGAACTTGACCACTTGCATTCGACATGTCAATATACCGACATATGGATAGACTCGAGTCTCGACCGATCGACGTTTCGACTTGTCGAGCGTGCCCAGATCCGAATTTCAAATCTGCATAACCACCACTGTTTAAGTCACCTCATGCATTAAATGCATGAGGAGACTACACACCAAACCCACCTACCACCGTCCTTGAGAGCCAATGCATGCTCTCCACGTGTCTTGCCCTTTGAATAGAGGAGAAGAAGAGAAGAAGGAAAAGGAAAGAAAGGAGAGGAAAGAAAGAGAAAAAGAAAAGAGAGAAACAAGAGAGAGAGGGGAGATCGGTAGCACACCCCGTCCTTCCCTCTTCATTTTTCCGGCACCTTCACCACCTTCATCTTCATCTACTCCAAAGGGAGAGGGAAATAAAAGAGAAAAGAGGGAAATGGAAGGAAAAAAAAAAAACCAAGAGAGGAGGAAAGGAAATAAAGGAAAACGTCATCTTCTCTCACTCACCTCTCGAACTTAATTTTTGATAGTGCATCATCTTTTCTCCTTTCCTCTACCTTCATCAATTCCAAAGAAATAAGAGGAGAAAGCTCAAAATGAAGGAGAGGAAGAAAAGAACTCGAGCCGGATACTCATCAACCCCTCACCGATGAGATCTCTGGATCTATAGAGGTATGTCGTGCTTACGTTGTTCTAGTGTAGAGAAAAAAAAAACACTCTAGGGTTTGTAGATGCACATTTGGGGAAGAAGCCCAAAGGAGTAAGAACATACACTTGGAAATCAACGATTTTTTCCCCAAAAAAAAGAGAATTTACCACAAACCTCAAGAAAAGGGGGTTTGTACAAAGTCAGTAGTGACTTTGACGTTAAGTTAGCAATCACAAAGCTGAGGAAAAAAGTTGACTCATTAGCGATGACTCAGGCGATGAATCCATCAATAGGAGCAAATGCTGAATTTTGTGCTTTGTGTTCTAGCCCAGGACATACCCAAAATTGTTTTTCCCTAGGATCAAATGCTGAGTGTTCAACCAATCAGGCCAATTCACTCAATAATTTTGGAAGACAACAATGAACCCCGTTTTCTACCACATATAATCCTAATTAGTGAAATCATCCCAATTTCTCTGGGCATCAGAATCAATCTCCAATGAATCAAAATTCTCCTCAATATCAAAATCAGACATCCCAACTATCTCCAAATCAACCATACCCAAATCAATCATATCACCCTTCCCCTCAAAATCAACCTTATTATCCACCCCAACCAAATCAGTCTTATCAGTCTAATCCTTCACAACAACGTAAACCTTCAATTGAAGATACGTTGCAGCAATTCATTCAAAATACTCAGCAGGCTATTCACAAGCTTGAGACACTGCTTGGACAATTAGCCACAACTATTGGTGATAGGGAAAAAGACAAATTTCCCAGTCAACCTATTCCAAATCCTAAGGGACAGTACGAGGTTTCATCATCCAAACTTGGCGATGTTAAATCAATTACTACATTGAGGTCAGGGAAACATGTAGACAATAAAGTGGAAATGCATAAACCTGAAGAACAAATCAATGATCAATCAAAGCAACCGGATAACTCACTAAGTTCACCCCTAGTTCAAAATCCACCGAATTTCTCTACTAAGAAAACATTTTCACCTAGGGCCATACCCTCATAGGCTATCTATAAAACAAAAGATACCTTATAGTGACACACTAGAGGTTTTCAAACATGTCAGTATCAATATCCCTTTATTAGATGCCATCAACCAGGTACCTTCATATGCCAAATTTCATAAGGACCTATGGACGATAAAACGGAGAACTAACATTCCCTCAAAAGATTTTTTAACAGAAAATACGAGTGTACTCCAACAACCACTTCCAATTAAGCATAACGATCCTGGATGTCCAACTATTACCATTGGTACAAACACAATTGACAAGGCCTTATTAGATCTTGGAGCTAGTGTTAGCCTACTACCATACTCCCTTTTATGAGAAGTTAGGTTTGGGAGAATTAAAATCCACTTCTATCTCCCTATAGTTAGCTGACCGTTCTGTGAAAATTCCAAGAGGTGTGATAGAAGATGTTCTAATTAAGGTTGACGATTTCTACTTTCCTGTAGATTTTGTGGTATTGCATACACAACCCACTCAGAACGACAATGGGCATATCTCATTCATTCTTGGACGAACATTTTTGGCCACTACAAAAGCTGTAATTAATTGCCAAAATGGTATGTTTAGATTATCATTTGGTGACTAGACAACCGAACTCAACGTTTTTTGCCTATGTCGACAACATCTCTGCACAGATGATCCATGCGAGGTTAACTTAATTCAGATTATGTTGATGAGTTTTTCCTTCACTCCATTTGCAATGATCATTTCGAAAAATCATTTTCTATTTTAGGCAAGGATTTCAATTTTAATGAAGTGAATGCTATCACCAAAATTGAACCTCATTCTATCAATCAATCTGTTTCAGTCCCATCAGTTAAGAAATCACCAAAACTAGAGCTTAAAGTACTCCCTGACTCTCAAATATTCATATCTTGGACATTCAAACACATTGCCAATTATCGTAGCTTCAGACTTAACTTCTGAGCAGGAGTCTACACACTTTTCTATTTGTTTTCAGAGATCATCTTGAAGCTATATGATGGTCCATCGCCGATCTCAAAGGAATTATCCCTTCTATGGTCATGCACAAAATTCATCTGGAAGAAAATTCTAAGACTTCTAGAGAACCACATAGACGGTTAAATCTTGCGATGCAGGAAGTAGTAAGAGCCGGAATTTTGAAACTTCTCGAATCAGGTATCATTTATCCAATTTTTGGCAGTGCATGGTTAATTCCAATCCAAGTTTTCTTGAAAAAGTGTAGTGTCATGGTAAAAAAAATGAGGAAAATGTGTTAGTTGCAACACGCGTTCAAACGGGATGGAGAGTTTGTATTGATTACCGAAACTGAACACTGCCACTCATAAGGATCACTTTCCTCTTCCATTCGTCGATCAAATGCTTGAATGTTTAGCATGTCATGCATTTTATTGTTTTTTTGATGGTTATTCCAACTATAATCAAATCTACATTGCTCTTGAAGACTAGGATAAAACAACCTTCACCTGTCCATTCCGTATGCTCGCCAATCGTCGTATGCCTTTCGGACTGTATAATGAATCCGCCACCTTTCAATGGTGCATGATCAGTATTTTCTCCAACATGGTAGAACGTTTCCTGGAAGTCTTCATGGATGACTTCTCAGTTTTGGGATCAACTTTTGACCAGTGCCTGCACCATCTGACTCTTGTGTTAGTCAGGTGCAAAGAAAAGAACTTAGTACTTAATTGGGAAAAATGTCACTTCATGGTGAAATTAGACATAGTACTAGGGTACATCATCTCAGAAAAATGAATTGAAGTAGATAAAGACAAAGTTAATCTACTCTTTAATTTGCCAAGACCCAAAAATGTTAAAGAGATTAGGTCATTCTTAGGTCATGCTGGTTTTTACAGAAGGTTTATCAAAGGATTCAGTGACATATCGTGACCTCTTTGTAGACTCCTAACCAGGGATGCCGTTTTCAATTTTGATGAAAAATGTGTCATAGCCTTTGAAAAATTGAAAACTACGTTGACTTCTGTTCTAATCATACAACCACCTGATTGGTCTGTACCCTTTGAAATCATATGTGATGGCTCTGACTATGCAGTAGGAGTTGTTTTAGGACACAGAATGAACAAATTACCTCATGTTATCTATTATGCTAGCAAAACATTGAATGACGCTCAACTTCATTATTCCACTACAGAGAAAGAGTTGTTAGTTGTTGTATTTCACTAGACAAATTTCGATCTTACTTGGTAGGTTCGAAGGTCATCGTCTACTCAGATCACACTGCACTCAAGTATCTTCTTTCTAAGAAAGATGTTAAGTCCCGCTTGATCCAATAGATACTTTTGCTACAAGAATTTGACATTGAAATCCAGGACAATAAAGGTTTCGAGAATGTGGTAGCTAACCATTTGTCTAGATAGCTAACCGAGTTCACTGATGACACCCGTCGTATCACTGAGTCCTACCCTGATGAGAAACTCATGTCAGTTTCCCAAGTACCATGGTTTGCTGATATTGTCAATTATCTTGTAACCAATCAAATGCTTCCGTAATGGACTAATCAAGATAGAGTTAAGTTTCTAGCATAAGTCAAAAAAATTATTTCTATCATGATCAAGCCTGTGGAGGCCACTTCAAAGCTAAAAAGATAATTGCAAAATTCTTGCAGTGTGGATTTTACTGGTCCTCCATGGTTCGCGATACCCATACGTTTTGCATTTCATGTGATAGATGTTGAGACTGAAAATATTACATTTTTACCCCTGTTATTTAGGTTAGTTAACCTTAATTTTGTATATATAAGATGCATTTAATGATTTATTTTAGTTTAGTAGGAAAAATCAGGGCAAAACAGGAAATCATCATAAAATAGTGGATAATTGTCGGAAGAGAGCTTAAAATCAAAGATTTAAAATTTTATAATTAAATCATACCGCTTTTAGGGTTTTAAATGTAAATTGGATAATCTGGACATGTTTATGAGAGTCCAGATTAATTCAATATTTAGATATTTAAGTGGTTTGATTTATTATTTAATTTTAAAGCAAGTTTGCAATCAAAGAGGCCAAGAGTTGAAAAACAAGATCCATGGTCCAGAGATCCACTACAATTTGGCCAAGCTTCGCTCCAAATGCCAGACACTGGGCCAGACCAAGCACTCCATGTGCATTTCCCAATGTGGGTCAGGCCAAAGTAAATTCAAGCCCAGCAAGCCAAAGTCCAAGCTCCAGTCCAAGTCCAAGTTCAATCCAAGATTCAATGCTCCAGGCCCAAATTCAAGTTCACTAACCCTAAGCCCAACTCCATTATAAGTCCACACCCAAGAAACCCATTTCCAAAACCCATCCTACCCATAAAATCTTAACCATCCAACTCCAATCACTCATCCACACCATCCATTAACCCAATCATGCAATCCAAACCATTCATCTCATACATCTTATTCATATCATTCATTTGCATTCATCAATTTAGGTAAACCCCTAGATCCACTTAGTAAATCTAGCCTGTTCATACATCATGTTTAGATTTAGGACATCCAAACCATCCATCATATAGATTAACCCTAGGATTGTAATCATCCATGCACCATCTATCCATCCATCCATTTAGATTACCCATCACCCATCAAAGCCATTAGATCTAGGCCAATCAATCATAGACATCCAGTCTTAAACCCTAGATCTAATGCACAAACCCTAAAATAAAGTACCCCATGCGCATATCACCTTGCTCCACACGAAAATCCCAATCTTAGGAAGCCTCCATCGCATGACTCCTAGAATTCCTCTCCAAGCTTGCCACCACACCCAGATCCTATCTTTTCTCCCAATACAATCCAAAAATGAGCCATACACAATTTTTTCCACCTCTCCACCACAGCACACACGATTCTACCCTATCTTTCCTCCATCCATTCGAATATTGAATTGTTCTATCTTGTCCATGCGCGTACCTCATTTAGGATAGCCTCCATGTCATCTACATCATCTTAGTCATTCATGCATTTAGAGATTCAATCTCATCCATCGATTATCATGCATTCATGAAACCCTAAACCCTAGGATTACACAATGTCAAATTCGACCAAGCCCTTGCTTGTCCTATGATCTCTCATTTCTTTTCTTCCAAGATACCTTAGCTATCAAGGCACCCACTGTCCAAGCAACCTAAAATTCAACCATAGCACTGTGCAACCCTAGATTTTACATCTTTTAATCTCATCCATTCACCATAAGTTAGATCAAATCCCAACCTTTCATCCATCATCTCAAACCAAGATCCAATCTCAATCGTCCATCCAAACCTTGAACGTAAAAATACCCCATTCGACCATAATGAATTTCAAATTAGACCTAGAGCTCAAGAGGACCTAAGATTGGAGAACACACCCTGAAGAACCAGAGACACTATGCTTCATGTGAATTTCACAAGTGAGCATTCACTGTAAATTCGATTATTAGTTGTCTTCTTGATTATTTTTCCAATTCTTGTATTTAATTTTTCCATTAAATAAATAAGAGATATCCATTTTAGATTCTTGAAAAGTATGATTATTCAATATATTTTTGAATTCTATGCGTTGAATTTCAAATCTAAATTTCTTATTTATTTATTTAATTTGGGCGATGAAAGAATAATTCCATAACCACTTTTTAAATTATGCATTTTTATATCATGACATTTATTTTATTCTCAACTTTAATTCATGTTTTCTTTTATGTTATTTCTTATCAATGTTTGTTGTACTTTAATAATTTAAATTCTTTTCATTCTTTTGATTTGTTTGTCATGCATTTTAAATGTCTTGTATTTTCTGTATTCAAACCCTTCAATATGTGTTGGCAAGTTTGAGTGTTAATTTAAATAAACTTTAATTTTGTCATCTTAATTTGTATATGAGATTATCCATAAATTATATTTTAATCCATTATCTTAATCACGTTTAATCGATGTTCTAACTTTTGGTTTTGAATTTTAAAAGAGAGATTGTTAACTTAGAAGTAAATTTATAAAATTAGGATTGATTTTTATACTTTGATATATGTTTAATCTCAATGTTTAATAAGAAACAAATTAACTCAAGCATTAGATTACAAAAATATATATGTTGATTTACTTATGCATAGATTTTGTTTGTTCTCTATGGGATCGACCTCACACTCATAATGTTGTACTATAAATGGTTCATGAGCTTACGAGATTATAAATTTAAAACTTTGCACAATTGTCACATAACAATAGATGTCAAAAATTAGGAAGTATATCCCGCCGAAACATGATGCCTTTAAGCCCAATCTTAACTGTTGAACTTTTTGATGTTTGAGGCATCGATTTCATGGGACCTTTCCATAATTCTTTCGGCAATCTATATATCATCGTAGGTGTGACTATGTATCAAAATGGGTACAAGCGGTTGTAACGCCCGCCCCTATTCACCGAAAATCAGAGTCTAATTTTCCTTTTTTTTGAAATAAAAAGTGACAAAGGGCGCAGACGTCACGACGCTAGTTAAGTTCGAGCTTCTAAAGCCCAGCCCTTAACTGGCCAACCCTACGTGTGCGTGGAACGAAGTCCACGAGAATGATGCACACGTAGAAGTAAGCTCGAGGAATATTAAATTAAATGCGGAATGACAATAGAGACTAACCTACAAATTTTAGATAGCAGGGAAGAACATTCATTTAATTACCAAAATATCTCAACATCACAATGTCCAAAATAAAAACCAAAACATAACAAGTAATCTAAAATATTACATTTCCGACAAGCTAGGCTACTCAAATACATTTCCAAAACAAATTTAAATAAATTAAGTAGCCACCTCCCCAAGCTCCTAAGCTTGGCTCCCGTCTCGTCCTTCTGCTCCGCTGTCTCCTGCGTCATCAGCTAGGGTAGAAGTAGGGCATTAGACAACGCGCCCAGTAGGACTCCGAGTAGGGCTAACACATGGATTAGTGATAACAAAGTATATAGACAATATTATAACGAAAAACCATAAAATGAATGCTATGCCATGGGTGTCTGTGTTATGAATCCCACCCATCATCCATACCATCATGCTGTCATATCCCCCTTGACGGCAAAACCTCGTCAAGATATAAACAATCACAAATCATTCCCCTGGACGGCAAAACCTCGTCCAAATATAAACAATCACAAATCATTCCCCTTGACGGCAAAACCTCGTCAAGATATAAACAATCACAAATCATTCCCCTGGACGGCAAAACCTCGTCCAGATATAAACAATCACAAATCATCTCCCTTGACGGAAAAACCATCATCAAGGTATCATAATTACATACAACATCCCTGATAAATCAAACACATCAAAATATCCCCATGTCTGTTTATCGGTCGCCCTGACGGAGCATGGACTCCGGTTTCATTTCATCCTTCCCCTGTCATATCCCTCCCATGCCATGCATGAGATGTAGATGCCATATGCCATGTAATATATGTAAATCATAGTCATAAAACCCCGCTTAAAACAATCACATGATTACCAAATAAATCAAAAGGAAACCATCACATAATACTTAATCCAAAACCCATCTTAAAACATTCACATGATTTCCAAAATAAATTAAAGGAAAACATCACATAATACTTAATCCAAAACCCATCTTAAAACATTCACATGATTTCCAAAATAAATTAAAGGAAAACATCACATAATACTAAATCCAAAACCCATCTTAAAACAAACCATATAATTTCCAAAATAATTAAAAGAAATCATCACTCAATCCATGGCTTACAAAAAGGTAGGAATCCTACTGAATACCGACTAGCGTCCTTTTTCGCTTCCGTTCGATGATCCGGTCACCGATCACGTACCATTTGCGATGTCCGGTACCTTATTATACATTATCAATTAGTTCATGTTTTTAACCATTATTAAGTCCATTAATCATACCTTAGTGGGGTTAGGCCATACACCATGGCCGAACCTCACTATGTAATTTTGTGGGTTCCGTTTAATCCATTAAATATTTTAATTATATGAGTCCAAAACTCAGTCACCCCAGGCTTTATTAATCACATATAAAGTTATTACTTAGAGTCCCTTGGTCCATAATCATCTCCCATGGGTTTCTTCATTTTTGCCAATATTTACGGTTTTGCCACTACCCTTCCATGGTTACTCATTCACTTAATCCATGTACATTTTTGTTCATAATTGATCCATACACTAGATCCATTAATGTTCCATAACTTAGGTTCGTTAATGACCCCTCAACCATGTCATAAGATCATTAAAATCAACCATTTAATTTACTTAACCTTTATTCATTCAACACATATATAACCCCATACTTAGCCCATCAATTGATCCATAGACTTGGATCCCTTAATGACTCCTTAGCCATAACATCATCACAAATTAGCCACTTGATTTTCTAATCCTCATTAATTAATCCATACGCATATACCTTAACCTTAGTCCATCAATTGGTTCACAAAATGGGTCCATTGATGTCTCATTAACCATGACACAACCACATTAGAAATCAACCATTTAATTAACCTAATCTCCATCCATGTAAACATACTCATAACCCTATACCTAGCCCATCAAGTGGCTCATAAAAATGGGTCAAGGGTTCATTCATTGGTGACATTTAAGACCATAAAACATTAACCTTCATCCATGGATTCCCTCATTTAAAAACCCCTTTAAAAATTACTATTATTCTTTCATTCAAAACCTTCAAAATCATTAATAACTAGTCCATTAGTGACCCATTTAATCATGCCATAATTTACCCATTAGGGTTTTGTCCACTTACCATTAGTGACCCATTTAATAACTAGTCCATTTATTTTTCCTTAACCCTAATTTACCCATTAGGGTTTTGTCCACTTTCCATCCTTCATTTGATGGATTTGAGATCCAATGCCTATGATCATTTGGCCACCATCAACTTTAACAAAAATGGATTCCAAATCTTAAACCCTAAAAATCCAAATCTCTTGTTTTAGAAAATACTTACAATCCGTCGTCTCCTCCGACTTTCTTCGCTCCCGTCGGACTCCTTGGCCTCTTTTCTTCTTCCTCTCCTTGTTTGATCGGCTAAGATGCTTGATCCATGGTGAAAACCTCAAGGCTTGGGTTCGGCCAAGGTAAGGTTAGATTTGAGAGAGAGAGGGGAAAAATAGAGATGAGAAAGGTGTCTCAAGGTTTTTACCTTGAGGTGGTGGGCCAACACTTGGGCTTTTCTTCCTCTCCCTAAGCTCTTCTCCTTCTTCTTCCTTAGTTTTCTTTTTTTTCTCCCTTGGGTGTGGGACGGTTTTTGAAGTGAAAGAGATGGAGAGAGTGAAATAAGGATGGGATAAGATGAAAAGTTATCTTATCTCTTTGATTACTTAAATTACACTTTAACATTAAGTCTCCCAACCACCCCACATGAGATATTTATCTTGCTTTATGGTGGTGGTTGAGATAACCACCACCCAAGTCCAACGTGTTTGAGCTTGGAATGAGATGTTTTAGTCTTCCACCTCTTTGACCATTTGACCCTCATTTGTTTAGTTTAATTAATTAATTAATTAGATCATTAGGTTAATTAATTTCAATTTAACTTAATTCCATTAAATTTCTTCCATGAAATCCACCCAAGTCAACCATGGTGGCCAGCCCCACCAATCCTTGGTCCACACGCCACCTCACTTGATGAGGTGGAGGTGGGTCCCATTGTACCATGTCACCTTGGTCAATTCATCACCAACTTAGGTGATTTAAATTTAATTAAATCCATTCCTTTTATTGGATCACCATTGGGCCCATGGCCCAATTAAGTTCACCCTTATCCATTTATCTTAGAGCTTAACTATCTTGACCCATTGGGTCCTAAATGGGTATTTGACCCAATTTGACCATTCTTGACCCAATTAATCATTATTGACCCATTAAATGAATTTCATCCAATCCATGGTCCAATTGGGCCATAATTGATCCATTGTCCATATTTTGATCCACTTAACATTTATTCATTAAAATTCTCAATTTCCATCATTAAAATAAATAATATCCACATATTCATTGATTTAAAAATTCTGGGCTATTACAGCGGCGGCATGTAAAACCAATGATCAGAAGGTTGTCACCTGTTTCTCGAAAGAAAACATCTTCTCTACATTTGGTGTTCCACAAACTATCATCAGTGATGGTGGTAAGCATTTTTGTAATCGCCCGTTCGAAAAATTGATGAAATCATAAGGGGTGATTCACAAGGTAGGTACGCCCTATCACCCACAAACAAGCAGACAAGTGGAATATCAAATAAAGAAATTAAGCAAATCCTTGAGAAGACAGTCAGTCCATCCCGGAAGGACTGGTCTTCTAGACTCACTGATGCACCATGGGTTGATCGAACAACGTTCAAGAGACCCATAGGAATGTCACCCTATCGCTTAGTGTATGGAAAATCTTGTCATCTTCCAGTCGAAATAGAACACAAAGCCTACTGGGCTATCAAGCGGTTTAACTTTGCCCTAGACTCGGCTAAACAACTCAGAAAACTCCAATTGACTGCGTTGGAAGAAATACGCAATGAAGATTATCATACAGCTAGGAAATACAAAGACCGGACGGAAATTTTTCATGACAAACACATTCTTCGGAAAGTGTTTACTGTTGGTCAAAAGGTTTTGTTGTTCAATTCCCGTTAACATCTTTTTCCTGGAAAATTGAAATCAAAATGGTCTGGTTAGTACATTGTTCATTTCATTTTCCCAAATGGAGCCGTTGAAATCAAACGTCCTAGAAATGGCAATGTTTTCAAAGTTAATGGTCATCGATTAAAACCATTCCTAGAGTTTCAAAATCTAGAAGAAAAATAGGAAGTTCTTCTGATCGATCCACTCTACCAAGACTGATTTGCACAATTCTAACCATTTAAATATTTACCCATCAACCCACACCCATTCATCCTTATCCACCCATTTACCCCATCTACCTTGACCCACCTACCCATCTGTCTAATTTGTCTACGTCTAAGTTAGTTTGAGTTGTCGGTGTCTAGTTTTAAGTTTGTCGAGTCTAGTTTTAGTTTTTCATTAAGTCAGTTCAAACTAGGAGTCAGTCATTCATCATTTCATCCCAAGGTACAACTAAATCCTGAATGTTCATTTTATAAGATATTTCTTCGTTTACACCTGGCCAGTGTAGATTAGGGAACATTGAGGACAATGTTCATTTCGAGTTTGGGGATACTAAGGTCATCATATGTCATTTTCATAAAAATTTCAGGGGAGAGTAAGTGTAAAACTGAGACCCTTTAAATTTTTTTTTTCAGCATCCATCATCCATCTTTGTCTTTGTGACCAGCAGACGTTAAATAACTGAATAGAAGTCATGCACATAGACGGTCGAGTTCTTGTTTTCGCAATGTGTTTGTCTAGAACACAAGTTCCCCTAGACTTGTGTAGGAAAATCATTTCCTTAGCTATGAAGGTGAGGAAGCTGGAAATCCAAGAGGAACAACCCAGACCTCTATGTGGTCGAAGCACTCTGGCTGCAAAGAGGAAAGCTAAGAGGCTAGCTGGGTGTCACAAATGTGGACGTAGAAACTGCAATGGGATAATATCAGATCAAGGAGTCCGTTGTGTGACACCAACACAGCATAGACCTGTAACCACGACTAGGTAGATCTTTTTTTATGTAATCAAGGGCAGAGTAAGTCATGAAAGACTGAGACGCCTTGAACTCCAAAGAACTGTTGATTTCTGACTGAGTGCTTACAAACATCTGACAATCTGATGTTAAACGAGTCATAATCTTGCTTAGACAAAAATGGCCAGAATCATTTTAGAGAAAAGTAAGTGAAGACTAAGACTTCTGAAGCTTAAACACTGTCAATTTTAGTTTGAAAAAGATTACCTGCATCTTGACAATCTGACGTAAAAAGAGTCAATTTTTAGCATCAATACTTAGATAGTGATCTTTATATCATACTTTTCCAGAAAGATTTTTATAGGATATACAGTTGGAAACCCTAGCACACGACCATATTAAGTTTAGTCTGAAAAAGAAAAATATTCACGAGTCGAGTAATCACTAGAGGAATACCAGTGGAGACTTAGCCCAGTGAACTTTCAAGCCATTCTTTTCTTCTGAGGATTATAAGTCAAATCCATTTTTTTTAGCGCAATAAAGTCGTCGTTGATCTCATTATTCTTCAGTTAGGTCATATTACTGAGAAAGACATCAAATTTGAGTTAGTATGCTTAAAATTGGAATTTATTTGAAACATGGAAACCACTTGTTGAAGCTTAGGACATGATTTAGGCCATTTTTGAAAGGTTTGAGCCCTTCAAGCCTACTTTTGGTCATTTATCTTGAAAGTTTTCGAGTTGAGCCTTTAAAGTAGTCTATTTTCTTGACTAGTCAAGTTTACAATATCCAACTCCAGTTAAGGAGTATGAGCCTAATTAACATACCAATCACCGATTCTAGAACTCATAACAGGTTAGAGATGAAAAATTGGGATGGTATTCTGAAAAATAAACAGCACTAAAAGAAAAGAAAAAAGGAAAGAAAAAGAAAAACGAAGAAGAAGAAAATGGGAACATCTGGACACCAAAGAAGGATGTGAAAAAGAAAAGAAAAATAAAGAAAAAGAAATACTTTGAAAAGTACTAAAAAGAAAAATAGAGGATAAATACCCCATTTCAAAAAATGAGGACCTCTAACCATATTTGTTTAAAGTATTTATTAGAGCCTTATATCCTTCTTTGATTTGACCCAATTCCAAGCCATATTTCATCCTATTAAGAAGTCTTATTGATCTTAAGCCAAACATAGGGTGTTTCATGTGGAGAATAGGGGAAGGAAAATGATGGTATTTGACTCAACGTTCTCAGGAAAGTGGCATCCATTCACGAGATCACTCATTTTTTTATATGTGCCATCTTTGATAATACATATGTGAGATAGATTGATCTTGAATACATAAACTCTGCTTACATATACCTTGAGAGAATGAAACCAAACCTTTGAGTGTTAATTTTTCTGAGAGATATATCCAGTGAGATTTGAAGTCAAAGTGCATTTTCGAACGGTGTGAACAAAACTTGGGTCTATTTGGAAAATGAAGTTTATCTTAATATTGGCTAAGCACACAATACAAGCCATGTATAAGCCTTGTAAAATGATTTTAGATTTGTATGATGTTTAGACCCCTTGTATGCTTGTTCTTGTTAAATATGTTGATGTTTGTGGTGTCATCACTGTAAGCCCTTGCGAGATTATAACTCGTCTGTTAGGGGTGACCTAGGGGTTTAAAGGATTGTTGCATACGCTAAATGCAATCGAAAGAACCAGAGACAGTGGTGCAGTCTAGGATGTGTTTGTTTTTGTTTTTAGTCTTTTTAGGTAGTTTTGCTCGAGGACTAGAAAAATCTGAGTTTGGGGGTATTTGTTGAGCTCTGAAATATTAAATTTTTATCCATGATTATTGGACTAGTTAGCTCTCATATTTTTGTATATTGGTGCATTTAATATAATTTTCTAGTTTTGTAGATTAAAATGGAAAGTTCAAGAAAATCATCTCAATTCAGTGGATAATTGCAAGATTAGAGCTTAAAAGTGAAGACGTAGAATTTTTATGATTAATTTCACTCCACCTTTAGAATTTTCATTTAAATTGGTTAGTCTAGATCTATGTATGAGAGTCTAGATTAAATCAATATTTTAGATTTCAAAAGTGGTGAAGTTAATTATTTAATTACGGAATAGAAATCATGCAATTCAAGTGCCAAAGCCTGAAATTCAAGATAAATGGGTGAAGATCCACTTCAACTGGGCCATGCTCAACTCCACAAGCCAACATTGGGCCAGGCCACAAGCAGTCCATGCGCATTTCATATAATTGGGCCAGGGCAATGTGCACTCCAAAGTCCAACAAAGGCCCAAGTTCTCAAGCCAAGTTCAAGTTCAAGTCAAGTGGGCCTAAAGTCAAAGTCCATGAATTGAGGTCCAAGTCCAAAGTCCAATTGCTCCATGGATCATGTTCAAATTTTACCCAAGTCCATACCCAATTAACCATGGCCAAAATCCATAACCCTAATCACCTCTCTCCTCCATACCAATTTCATATCCACACCATCCAATCTCCATCTTAAATCTTAATCTTTCATCTCATGCATTAAAATTAGGTCAAATCTTAGATCCACCTTCAAATCCAACCCACACATGCAATAAGATTAGATCAATACCATCCAACCTATCCATCATCTAGATTTACCTTAAGATTACATCCATTCATGCATCACCTATTCTTTTATCCAATTAGATCATCTAAGCCATTAGATCTTAGGACATTTCATCACAATCATCCATTTCATTCATAAACTTAGGAGAAACTCTAGAGCCACCTTACCTATCTATGGCATACATTCATCATGTTGGATTTAAGCCATGCATTTTATCACCCATTTTGGTTAACCTGTAACACCCCAATTTCTCAATAAGATGGATAATTACGAAAATACCCCTAAAATGGTAAATTTATTAATTATGATGTTAAATGAGAAAATAGTGTAGCCCATTGCCCAAATTAAGACCCTATGAGCACTTTGTAAATGTCAAATTTGATTGGATAGGTAATGTACATCAATTTGGGTCAAAATAGCTAATTGGGTGATCGGACCCGATCGGACCCAATAGGTCATAATGGATTTATTAGACCATTGGGTGAGCCCAAATTTAATGGGGTAAGCTAAATTGATTGGAAATCAAGTGGAGCAAAAATGGGTAGGCTCGATGCACATCTGAAAATCAAATGCAAATGGCTAAAACAGCCCATAAATGGGTCATGTTGTCAAAACGGGTCAAGGAGCTAAATGGGGACCCAATGGGTCTGGTTGACTTTGTTGATCACGGCTGACCATGTGGGCCCTCAAATGAACTCAATGGTGAGTTAAATCAGGTTGAGTGGAACTGAATTGAGTTGGTTTGGAATTAAGAAATGAGTTGACTCAAGTGCATTAAATGAGTGTCATTTAATGTGGTGAGTTGGGCTTGTGAGTTGAGTGAGTCAAAATGGAAATCAAAATGGTTGTAAGTTCAGTGAGTTAAAGAGGAGATGAAGAGTTACTTGGGTCTCAAGCCACACAAGACAAGTCCCACACGTTGGGGACTTGTGGTGTGAGCTTCCATGCAAAATTTTAAATGGAAATGAATGGGAATTGGATGAGATACATGGGGAGCTGAAAGGTTGCATTGGCTGGTGCCAAGGGGTGCCTTAGTTGGCACCAAATATCCCATTGGTTTGAGGAAGATTAATGAGGGTAATGAAGGATCCAAAGGGCTGTTGAACAAAAGGATTACACCACCATACTTGGCCGAATTGGTCATTGCAAAACCATAGAATTCATCTTTCGCTCCCTCTCTCAAGAACACACCTCCTTGGCTGAGTTTTACCTTGGTGATTTCACCATTGGTTCATGCTTCTAATCAACTGAGACTAAGGAAGAAAGAAGGAAGGAAGCAAGAGGGAAGATGGCAAGGAGCAAAAGGCAAGAAGAGAGCTAAAAGGAGTGGTAAGCATTCCATAGAACTATGTTTTAAGTAAAGGGTTTTAAGTTATGGATCTGAATGACATAATTTGGCCATGTATGGCCGAATTTGTCAAAGGTCTAAACCATGGAAGATGGTGTTTAAAAGGGTTGGAAATGGACCATAGGGTTCGGCCACTTTGGATGGCCGAACCCCAAAGTGGCCGAACCCTATGAAATAATATGGTTTTGAGTGATGGTTTTTGTAAGTTTAAATCCATGTAAACCATGAAGATTGGTACATGTTTTTGATGAGGCAAAAATAGTTGTTAAAGAAGGTTTAAAACATGGATTTGGATGTCATGATTGGCCATGGAATGGCCGAATGCATCATGGGTCTAAACCTTAGGTATTAATTGATAAAAGATATCATTGGGTTTGGCCACATTGGATGGCCGAACCCCAAGAAATTTATGTTGCTATTTTGACGGTTTTTGGAAGGTTAAAAACCTTGCAAAACTATGGTGGTTTTTATATGTTTAAATGAAACACAAATTACATGTTAAAAGGTTTAAAATTATAGGCCATAAGGTTCGGCCAATTGGGATGGCCAAACCCCATGAAATGGTGTGATAATTTTATGGTTAATGATGATGGTTTTGAGAGATAAAAACCATACATTACTATGGAGTTTCTATGTGATTAAAATGGAGATATGGGTACTGTCTTGGGTCAGCCATTGGATGGCTAAATCATGTAGTTTTCATGGTTAAAATGTAGAGCCTAATATGTATATAATTGCTGGAATTATTGTGTTAAGAGAACCATAGCCAAACCCCATGGACTGTTTTGGTGGATAATTGGATTATGATAATGAATGGTATATGCTTATAATTTCGAAATCACACATGTCAACTATGGACTTAGTACTAAGGGGATTAAACATAAAGATGATGGAACATGAGATTAAAATCTCTAAGGTGAGGTCCGGCCATGCTGTGTGGCCAAACCCCACCAATTGTCAATTGATGGACTTGGTGATCAATTCCTAATGAAATTAAGCAAATGAGATACATGTATGAGGGACTTAAAGGACCAAATAAAGATGGGGAGGTTCGGCCATGTTGTATGGCTGAACCCCACTAAGGTGGTTTGGTGATGTACTTTGGTTTTTAAAGGAAAATTAAGTAAAGGAGTGTATAGTGGCAATATTGTAAATATGGAGGAAATGTTCAAAGATGAAATGATCAAAAGAATGGACATATGAGCCAAAACTCAAGGTGGTAAGGTTCGGCCATGTAGTATGGCCGAACCCTACCAAGGTTTTATTTGGAGGTATGGTTTAAGTGTATGGTTGTAATTATATGAAAGAGAGACCAAATTGTAAATAGGTGAGGTTTAGCCATGGGGTATGGCCGAACCCCACATAGTGCATTTTTGGGACTTAGACCAAGTTGGAATTACATGGATGAATGTTTGATTTGCTGCTATGTAAATAAGGTATCGAGATTTGCTTGAACGATGTACAAGTCGTGAACGGGTGACGATTAAGAAAGATCAGACGCTGAAGTGAATCTTCAGTAGGTTTCCTACCTACTTGTAACCACAATTATGATTTGGTTTTATTATGTTTTTATGAGATATGTTGTATTTGATTTATGTTTCAACTGTGGTTTTGAATGATGAGTTATGAATTTACAAATGACTTCCAATGCATTGATATCTCATGCATAGCATGGGATGATGATTATGGAACCTAGAGCCCACACTCCGGTGATATGCTGTGATGCAACTGTGAAACCTCCTTAGGCGATGCAGGTCCCGCCAGGAGTAGTATCATGATGATGATAATACATTGGTCTCCTTAGGCGATGCAGGTCCCGCCAGGAGAAATGTTATGATGATGAGAAATACATTGGTCTCCTTAGGCGATGCAGGTCCCGCCAGGAGGAATATCATAAAAAAGAAATGAAAGTGTATTGTGATTTACCTTGACGGTGAGAGTCTCGTCAAGTGATGGCTGTGTATATGCATGATGGGAGGGACTCATTATATGTGCATATTTACATAGCGTTGATTTACCTGTTTTGATGACCATATATATTATGACATATGCATGTTTTTATATACTAACCATGTGGTAGCCCTAATCGGAAATCCTACTGGGCGCGTTGATCTAACGCCCTAATTCTATCCATAGAGGATAATGCAGGAAATGGAAAAGGGAAAGAGAAGGTCGTGGACCTGGAGGGGAGCCAAGCTTAAGCGCTTGATTGATGATTGGGATGTCTTTATTATTGTCTTATGAGTTACATTTTTTATGGACATGTAATAAGTTGATACCTTTGTTATGGTTTTTTTATGGTATTGTCAATGGATGTCTTGATTAAGTTATTTAATAATTGAGACTTGTACTTGCTATCTTTTCAGTCTAATTCTGCAGTTATTCTAGTTTATTTCGCATAACTTGTTTAGTTCCATGTGTGGTTTGTCTTTCGTGGGTTTAGTCCATGCACACATGGGTGGCCAATTAAGGGTCCGACTTAGGAAGTTCGAACTTAGCTCGCGTCGTGACGCCGGCCGCTCTCTTCCAGTGTTATTACATTATTATTTAAAAAAAAAATTAGACTCTAATTTATCGGAGAGGACGGGGCGTTACAGTTAAAGACCCAATGATGAACCAACATGGCCGAACCCCATGGAAAGGTATTTAGGAATGTATATGGGTCTAAGATTATTTTTAAGAGAAGATGAGGAACCATAGGGTTCGGCCACGTTGTATGGCCGAACCCCATGGAAGGACATTGGTTATTTTTAATGAATTTGGAAGGATGAAAATCATAGATATAGGTGTATGATTTAAAAGGTTTTAAAGGGTTTAAATGGATGTAGGTATGAGAACCATAAAAGGATCAAACCATATATGTTTGATATATTTTTAAGGAAAATAAGGAACCATAGGGTTCGGCCATGGTGTATGGCCGAACCCCATGGAAAGGAATTAAGGATTTTAAATGGGTCAAAATGATGTAAAGGATGGAGAACCATGGACCTTGGGTTCGGCCAAGGTGTATGGCCGAACCCCATGAAGAATTGTTGAAGTATGATATAGATCATGGAAGTAATGGGGGGAATGATGGTAATTGTAATTGATTTTAAGTATGGTAAATGATGATCCAAAAGGATGAACCAAAATGCGTGATTGAATCATGGAAATAAATGATCATGGGTTCGGCCAAGGTGTATGGCCAAACCCCATGAAGAAGGTTTTGTGCATGAAAAGTTAGTCATGGACCTATGTTGTGGACCTAAACATAAGGTGATGGAAACAATGGCAAAGAATGTAAATATGGGTAAAAATGAAAGATCACTATGGCCGAACCCCATGAGGAATGATTTTGTGGACTTAGGGTTTAAATGATTACTTTAGTGGTGTTTGATTAACAAATCAAAGGAGGGACTAAAACCAAATAAGTGAGGCTCGGACATAGAGTATGGCCGAACCCCACAAAGTGTGTTTTTGGACTTAGACATTATTGCAATTCAAATGGGATATTGGTTTGACTTATGGATATGTTATAAGGTAACGGGACCTCACAAGGGGTGCACGATCGTGAGCTGTTGTCGGATTAAAACGCAAGGTCACTTTAGTGGTCATTGGTAGGATTCTACCTCTTTGAAACCATGGGTTATGTAATATAGTTTAATCTCTTATTTTGATGGTTTATGTTGTAAAAATAATATTTCAAATATGACGTTTTAATGCTATGAATATACTATTACATAGCATGTGGACATATACATCTCATGCATGGCATGGGAGGGATGTTTGTAACCGGAGGCCACGCTCTGTCGGGGCGTCCATAAGGCATTCGTGGGAAGACCTTGATGTGCATCATCCATCAAGAAGTAAACAGAGAACACACTCCATCGGGGCGTCCATAAGGCAACTGTGGGGATACCTTGATGAGGAGAATTCCATCAAGAGGATACTTGTGTTTGTAATGGGTGGGACTCATTGCATAAGACACCATGGCATGGCATTCTTTTACATGGTTTTGTTATTATACTATCAATGTGATTTTTGGTACTAACCCATGTGTTACCTTACTTGGAATACCTACTGGGCGCGTTGTCTAATGCCCTACTTCTGCCCTAGTGGATGACACAGGAAATGAAGGGAACGATGAGCGTGGTCGGAGCCAAGCATAGGAGCTTGGATATGTTTAATTTATATTTTGATTAAGTGATTCATAGACTATGTAATTTGAGTAGCTAGCATTTGGGCATGTAATAACTTAGATATTTTGCTATGGTTTGGAATTGGTTTATTTTGGATATCCAAGTTAAGATAATCATTGATAAAATGACGGACTACTTTGCTATCTAAAATGGAATAGAATTAGGTTCTATTATAATCTGCAGTTTTGTTTTATTCCGCATGTATGACTTAATGCGTGTGAACCGTATTCATGGACTTAGTCCATGCACACATATGGTTGGCCAGTTAAGGGTCGGACTTTAGAAGTTCGGACTTAGCTCACGTCGTGACGTCCCGCTCTCACTCACTCTTCTATTTATATAAAAAAAATAGACTCTAATTTTCGGAAAGCAAGTGAAAAAGGGCGGGGCGTTACAGGACGTGGAGTCTTACCCATGGAACACTAAGACAAGATGGAAAGGGCTCTCTTCATCTCATTCACTCTCTCCCTCTCTCAAGCTTGGCCGACCCTCTCATTAGACAAGAAAAGACTTAGAGTTTTCTATCTCAACTTCTCTCCCTCTCACCAAAAACCCTAAGGGCCGACCTCTCCAAGACAAGAAAGAACTTAAGAGTTTTCATCTCATTCTCCCTCTTTCAAACCTTCTCCTTGACTGAACCATCTCTTAGGGTTTTCATCTAAAACCCTCTCCCTCTCAAGCAACACTCTTTGGCCGAAGATCAAGGAGGAAGAAAGAAAAGACTAAGGAAGGAAAATATCGGAGGAGCAAGGCGGAACGAAAGAAAACGAAGGAGTCGCGGAATCGGTAAGTAGTACTTGACAAGATTTATAAATTAAAAGGAGGATTAAGGGAACCATGGTTTCAGCTATGGAATGGCCGAAACCATGGGGTTCCATTTCTGATTGGAGAGTTGGCCAAAATATTATGGGCCATGGATTTAAAATACATCCAAGAAATATGTATATATGGCTTAAGCATGAAAAATGATCAAAGATCATGGTTTGGGCCTTGGATGGCCAAACCCTAGATTTTTATTTACATGGATCATGGAGGACAAGAAAGGATTAGATGAGGTTCGGCCATGATGTATGGCCGAACCCCATCAAATGGTATAAACATGTTGTGTATGATTTTAAGAAAAGACCATCCTCAAAATGATATGAAAATGGAGAATAGGATAAAGAGGAGAAAAAATGATGAACCATAGGGTTCGGCCATGATGTATGGCCGAACCCCATGGGAGGATGTTGGTGATTTTAAAGGGGTTTTAAATGACGAAAATGATGGAAGACATGTTGATGGATTTTGGGTTTTAAAATGATGGACCTAAGTGTATGATTAAATCCCCATGGAGGGACTTTGTTTATGGATCTAATGTTTGTAAATGATTTAAGAAAGGAGAGGATAAAAATGAGACATCAACATGGCCGAACCCCATCAATCAATTTTTATGGACATTTTGTGGATCCATGCATGTTTAAGAAATTAAATGTGTAAGAGATGGAATGATCAAGCTAAGGAATGGAGGGATTTATTATGGATCTATGTTATGTTAATGAATCATGTATGGACCTAAGTTATGTGTAAATAAGTTAAGTGTTTAGCTATGGAAAGAATGATAGCTAAGATGGGAATATGGTGAAAATAAAGGACCATGGGTTTGGCCATGTTGTATGGCCAAACCCCATGGAGAATGTCTTATGGACTTAGGTTGTTTTTATTAATGTAAAATGATTAACTTATGTGATTGGATCAATAAATCAAAAGATGAAATGATCTTGGACCCACATTGATTAAAATGATCAAGGACTACCAAGAGAGTGAGGTTCGGCCATGTTGTATGGCCGAACCCCACTAATGCATTTTTTATGGACTTAAACATGGTTCAGCCCCAATGTATAATGGAAACCCCTTGGGGGACTTAACTGGATAAAAGACTGATTGTAAATGGAAATGAACATAGGATGATGTAGGGATGGATGGAAATCAAATAGATCATTGGTTTGATTAATTTATGTGTAATAAGGTAACGGGATTGCACAAACGGTGCACGATCGGCTTGTCACGATTGGCGATCGGTTTTTGGACGGAAACACAAGGACCAGGTATTTGGACGTTGGTAGGATTCCTACCTTATTGAAAACCATGGAATATGTTTATGTGATGATTTTACTTCATGTTTTGATGACTTATTTTGGTATCAAATGATATGTTTCAACTATGGGATTTTAATGCTATGATGGTTATTATTACATAGCATGTTTGCACTTGCATCTCATGCATGGCATGGGAGGAATCAAATGAGGGGAGTCCACGCTCCATTCGGATTTCCAAAAAACAATCATGGGGAGGAATCCACACTGATTCCAATGGATGTATGATTGAATTGTAACCGGAGTCCACGCTCTGTTCGGGGCGACTGATAAGGTATTCGTGGGGAGATCTATACTGTGTTTGAAATGTAACCGGAGTCCGCGCTCCGTTCGGTGGGACCAATAAGGGATTCACAGGGAGTCATGACAATACCTTGATGTGGATTATCCATCAAGAGGATTTACTTTGTGATTGTGATATGGATGATGGGTGAGATTCATGGCATATGACACCCATGGCATGGCATTGACTTGCATGGCTTTGATATTATATTTATCTATGTGATTTTTATACTAACCTATGTGTTTGACCCTACTCGGAGTACCTACTGGGCGCGTTGTCTAACGCCCTACTTCTACCTTAGATGATGACACAGGAAATGGACGGAACGAAGGACGCGATTGGAGCCAAGCTTAGGAGCTTGGATGAGCTAGATCTATTTTATTTAAGTTTTTATTTTGGACATGTAATTTGAGTAATTATTTAGTGTTTGGGACTGTAATAACTTAGACTATTTGTTATGGCTTGGATTGTTAATTTTGGACATTTTAACTTAAGGTAATTATTATTAAGTGATGGACTTCCTTGCTATTTAAAATTTGGATAGGATAGATCTCTATTATAATTCCGTAATTATGTTTATTCCGCATGTTTAGCCTTTGTACATGTGAACCGTTTTAGTGGCTTAGTCCACACACACGTATAGTTGACCAGTTAATGGCCGGGCTTTGGAAGCTCGGACTGTAACACCCCACATGCATGGGTCTTCAAAGGGACAACCAATAGATGGTTGGGTGGTCCAAAGACTAAAGATCAAAACCGTCGGGTTCAAGGAGTTTCATCTCATGGATGAAACTCCCACATGGGCAATTGATGATGAGTGGCAGTTACGCTAAGGTTAACAAAGACTAGCCATTGGGCACCTTGGGAGTTTCATCTCAAGGATGAAACCCCAAGGAAGGTATTAAACAAATGGGAGTTACAAGTGGGTTCACACTTGGAGAAGGGATGGTTAAGGGTTGCATCTAGGGTAGCCAAGAGCCAAGAAACCGTTGGAGGGTTTCATCTCAAGGATGAAACCCCCAAATGAAATAAGTTATGGGAGAAAATGGGAGGGGAGCTACATGAAGTGCTAACCTTGGGCTGAAATTCATTAGCCAAAAAGGGTTTCATTTTCTCTCTCTCTCTCTCCCTCTCCCTCTCTTGGACGTTGTTCATCTCTCAAAGACTAAAAGAATTAGCTAGTTGCTTATCTCCAATCAGTCCTTGGTTGATTCTTTCACCAAGACAAAATATACAAAGGAGTTTGGCATCAAGGCTTATCACTCTCATCCAAGGCCAAAAGTTCTCTCTCTCTCTCTCAAATCAATACTTTGGCTAAACCATTTCAAGGAGTCTCCAAGCAAGATCAGTCTCAGCTAAAGGAAGAAGGAGAGGCTAAGGAAGTGAAGGATCAAGAAGTAGTCAAAGAACCGAAGGAGTCGCGATATTGGTAAGTGCACTTTGAACACTTGTTAAATAAGTTGGGTAAGGGAATATGATTTGGCCATTGTATGGCCAAATCTATCAAGGGATTGGATCATGGATTATGTTGTTTAAAAAGGGCAAATCATGGATCATAGGGTTCGGCCACTTTGGATGGCCGAATCCCATGAAAGGATGTGGTAATTGTTATGGTTTTTTAGGGATAAAAACCTTAATGAAGGTTTAAAGGATTTTTAAAAGGAGATAAGGTTACTATTTTGGATCGGCAATTGCATGGTTAAATCATGTTGTTATCATGGCTAAGTTGTTGATCATAAACCATGGATAAATAATGGAATGATTGAGTCAAGAGAACCACACATGGCCTAACCCCTTAGATTGTTTTTATGGGTTAATTGGAGTAAGAACATGGTTGGAAATTATGGATGATTATATGCTCTTAATTTAAGAATCACATATGTTTACCTATGGACTTAGTATAAGTAAATAATCAACCATCAAAGATAATGGAAAAAGGGTCAAAAATCAGTTTGGTGAGGTTCGGCCATGTAGTATGGCCGAACCCCACTAATGGTCATTGATGGACTATGAGGTTAACTTATAATGAAATTGGGCAAAATCAAATGGAGATATATGTATGAAGGATTTAAAAGGACCAAATTAAGATGGTGAGGTTTGGCCATGTTGTATGGCTGAACCCCACTAAGGTGGATTGGATATGGACTTTGGTTTTTAAGAAAAATTAAACAAGGGTTAGTATAGTGGCATTATTGTAAATATGAATGAAATGATCAAAGGTGAAATGATCAAAGATGAAATGACCAAAGGATTTGAAATATGGGCCAAAACCAAAGTGGTAAGGTTCGGCTATGTTGTATGGCCGAACCCTACCAAGGTTCATTTGGAAGATTAAGTTATTTAAATGATGTGTTTGGGCTTATGAATACAAAGAAGGGATTAAAACAAAATTAAGTGAGGTTCGATCATGGTGTATGGCCGAACCCCACAATGTTGCATTTGATGGATTGGGGTTTGTATATAAGTAAATTGTATGGTTTTGGTTAAATAAAAAAGAGAGACCAAAATTTAAGTGGGTGAGGTTCGGCCATGGGGTATGGCCGAACCCCACAAAGTGGTTTTGGGACTTAAACTAAGTTGGAAATTATATGGATAAATGTTTGATTGCTGTTATATAAATAGGCCAACGGGACTTCTTGAACGGTATACAAGTCGTGAACGGGTGACGGTTTTAAAAGAGCGGTCAATCTAAGTGAACTTTGAGTAGGTTTCCTACCTTTTTAAACCACACTCATATTTGATGTTTTATCGTAATTTTGATGAATTATGTGTTAAGTTATTATGTTTCAAAGTGGTTTTGTATGTTAGGATGTATTTACAAATGGCATGAACACATTGGCATCTCATGCATGGCATGGGGTGATGATTATGGAAACCGGAGGCCACACTCCATCGGGTCATCCGAAAGACCACTGTGGGGTACCTTAATGATGAGAATCCCATCAAGAGGAATGCAGAGGCCACACTCCGTCGGGGCGTCCGAAAGACCACTGTGGGGTACCTTGACGATGAGAATCCCGTCAAGAGGAAGCTATGTATATTTGTGATGGGTGGGACTCATTACATATGCATTACATACATAGCATTGTTTTTATGAGATTTTGATGAACATGTATTATTCTATTATTTGCATGTTTTGATACTAACCTTGTGGTAGCCCTAATCGGAAACACCTACTGGGCGCGTTGATCTAACGCCCTATCTCTATCCTTAGTGAATGACGTAGGAAAGGGGAAGAATGAGGATCGTGAAGGTAACCAAGCTCAGAAGCTTGGGCTTTGAATGGACTTTTAATGGATTGATTTATGAACCTTTTATATGGACAATGTAATTTGATAATTAGATGATGTCGGCATGTAATAATGTAGTTAACTAGTTACTATGGTTTGGTTTATTTTGGATGGATTGGAATGAATGTTAGTCTAAGGTTATTTTAGTAACTTTGGAGAATATGATTATGTACTTTGCTATCTAAAGATGTAAAATGAAGTAGTCGTAGGATCTATTATAACCCGCAGTTAGATTAAGATTAAGTTTATTCCGCAAGTTTTATTTGTACCATGTGTGGATCGATTCTTATGGACTTAGTCCATACTCACATGGGCTTGGCCAGTTAAGGATCGGACTTTAGAAGTCCGAACTTAACTCGCGTCGTAACGTCCCACCCCGATCACTTGTTTATTATTATTTAAAAAAAAAACTCTGATTATTGGAGTGAAAAGGGCGGGGTGTTACACAGACTTAGCTTGCGTCGTGACGTTCCCGCTCTCTCTCTCTTTATTTAAAAAAAAATAGACTCTGATTTTCGATGAGTGAAAAAGGGTGGGGCGTTACAAAAATGGTGGAGAGATTAGTAGAGGTTATAAGGCATAAAAACCACTTAAGAGAATAATTGGTGGAAGATCCAACTCAAGGAGATTGGGGGAGGCTAGCAAATCATTGATGTATGGGGGAGATTGAGTGTTAATCCTGTTTAGTCAATGATGTTTATGGTTTGGACTAACACATCTAATGATTTCCTAGTGTTGCTTGCTTTTGTGCTTGAACAGGAAAATGAAAATGAAGCAAGCTGAGCAAGAATATGAAGACCATAATCTTATTATCTATTTGAGTATACATGTATTTGATGTAATATTTTGTATTCAAATGTGTTGTAATTGTATCGCCCGCCCCATTTTCACCGAAATCAGAGTCTATTTTTTTTTTGAACTACATAAAAGTGACAACAGGCGCGGACGTCACGACGCGAGTTAAGTCCGAGCTTCTAAAGCCCGGCCCTTAACTGGCCAACCCCACGCGCGCGCGGAACGAAGTCCACAATTACGGTTCACGCGTAGGAAGTAAGCTCGTGGAATATAATTACATGCGGAACATTATAATAGATACTATCCTACCGGTTTTAGATAGAAGGGAAGATACATCATTAAACTACTAAGATACCCCAATGTTCATATTATGTCCCAAAATGATAACGTACAGAGTTTAATCCAGGCCATAGTAAGAAATCCAAAATTATTACAATTCGACAAGCTAAGCTACTTAAGTTACAACTTTTCCAAAATAAAACTTTGATAAACAAAGTAGCCGCTTTCCCAAGGTCATAAGCTTGACTCCCGTTGCGTCCACCATTTCCTCCGTCTCCTGCGTCATCAGCTAAGGTAGAAGTAGGGCGTTAGACAATGCGCCCAGTGGGACTCCGGGTAAGGCTAGCACATGGATTAGTGATAACAAGCATACTGATAGCAATATAATAAAACCATATGATGAATGCTATGCCATGGGTGTCTATGTCATGTGTCCCACCCATCATCTATATTATCATAAAATGTTACATCCCCCTTGACGGCAAAACCTCGTCAAGGTGTTCCCATGTTTGCTTCTCGGTCGTCCCGACGGAGCATGGACTCCGGTATAGCACAATAAGCTATCCCCATGTCTGTTCTCGGTCGCCCCGACGACGCATGGACTCCGGTTATGGCCTATCAGGCTATCCCCATGTCTGTTCTCGGTCGCCCCGATGGAGCATGGACTCCGGTTCCTTTATTTTCCCGCCCATGCCATGCATGAGATGTAGGTGCATTATGCTATGTAGTATATATATATATTCCATATTTTTATTACATATAATCCATAGTATTGGAAATGTAATCCATAGCATTTAAATATAATCCATAGCATTTAATATATAAACCATAGCCTTTAAAATATAATCCATCGCATTAAAGTATAATCCATAAAACAAACCATATAATTACTGGAATAAAATACGAAAACCATCACATAAACATAATCCACAGCTTACAAAAAAGGTAGGAATCCTATCGAATACTGATAACGTCTCTTTTTGTTTTCGTCCGATAATTCCGGTCGCCGATCGCGTACCGTTTGCGATGTCTCGATACCTTATTATACATTTTTCCAAGTTAGTCTATATCTTATCCATGATTAAGTCTCTAACTGATCATAAACCTAGGTTCATTAATGCTTTTAACCATGTTACAAGATTATCATAAATCAGTCCTTAACTTAGCCTCTTTTTCCATTGATTAAAACACGTACATAATTCAATCCATGACTGATCCATACACTTAGGTCCATTAATGATTCACCAATCATGTCGTAGGATCATTAAAATTCGTCCCTTTAATTTAAACACAACCCCCATTTATACTACCGGATTAACAATGACCTCTGAAAATACTCCAAACTGTACATTTCAATTCAGTCGACTGAATTATGAGTTCAGTCGATTGAATCAGGAGTTCAGTCGACTGAATCACAGATTCAGTCGGCTGACTTTGAATCAGATTGTCTGTTTGTCTCGCCAGTTCAGTTTCAGTCGACTGAAATACACATTCAGTCAGCTGAAACATGATTCGTACCCATTTCAGTTGACTGAATCACAGATTCAGTCGGCTGACTTGGTATCAGGTTATCTGTTTGTTCTGCCAGTATATTTTCAGTCGACTGAACTATCAATCATCCATTTACGTGTTTAATAAGCATCCCTTCAGTCGACTGAATCACATATTCAGTCGACTGAAACTTCCAGAACCCTTTTCTTGTCCGAGACGTTTGTCTTCAGTCGACTGAATCATCAGATTCAGTCGGCTGAAACTCCCAGAAACTCTTTCTATTATCAGCCACCATTAGTTCAGTCGACTGAATCCCTTATTCAGTCGGCTGAAACTCCCAGAAACTCGTTTCTGTTATCAGCCACCATTAGTTCAGTAGACTGAATCCCTTATTCAGTCGGCTGAAACTCCCAGAAACTCGTTTCTGTTATCAGCCACCATTAGTTCAGTCGACTGAATCCCTTATTCAGTCGGCTGAAACTCCCAGAAACTCGTTTCTGATTCGTCCATTATCAGTTCATTCGATTGACTATTTTGTCCGTCTTTTTCATCGCATATTTTATACATCCTTCCTTCGTGATTTCCCTTAAAAAAAAATAGCATCTTGTTTGGAGATACTTACAAATCTGTGGCTCTCCCAGTTGTCTCTTACTCCTCTTATTTCCTTAGCCTTTCTCTTTCTACTTCTTTCTCCTTGATACTCGGCCAATGGTGACCTTGATCAAGATGAGATCACCAAGGTTTGGTTCGGCCCAGGTGTAGTATGTTTGAGAGGGAAAAAGGAGGAGAGAATGGAAAAATATCTCAAGTCTTGGGTCTTAGGAGTATGGTCGGCCAAGCTTGGGTTCTCTTCTTCCCTTCTAAGTCTCTTTCTCTTCTTTTCTCTTGAGTGTTTTCTTTGGAATGGAGGGGAGGACGGTTTTTTGGAAGAGATGGAGAGATGGAGAGAGTGTGATGATTGGTTTTGACTCCATCTACCAACTAAGCATGGAGGGGGGGTATGGCCTTGCATGCCCCCAATTTTAGGGCCATTGTCCCCTTTAGTGGACGTGGTTGGAATGGGTTTGAACCACCACCCATTCCAACGAGTTTGGTGAGTTAAGTAAGATGGAAACCATCTTGACTCACCCTATTTCCTATGTGACTCACTCCTCTCTTAACTCACTCAATTATTTTAATTTTATTATTCAACTTAGCCCCCTTCAATTCCTTCATGAATCCACCCATGGTTGACCAAGTCAACCATGGTGGCCGGCCCCACCAATTCCTTAGCCAACCGCCACCTCACTTGATGAGGTGGAGGTGGGTCCCACTTGGTTATGCTAGCTTAATCATCTCATCATTAACTTAGGGGGGTTTAATTCCAATCAATTGAGTTACCATTGGGCCCATGGCCCAATTAAATTATTTTCTACCATTTACCTTAGAGTTTTGAGTTAATTTCGATCCATTGGGTCCCACATGGTTATCGAGCCCACTTTGACCATTGTTGACCCTTTAGATGGGTCCCATCCAATCTATGGTCCATTGGACCATACTTGGGCCTGTGTCCAAATTTTGATCCATTTAACATCGATGACATCAAAATTCCCATTTTTCCATTATTAAAATAAATAAATGCCATATATATATTGATTTAATAATTCGGGCTATTACAGTAATAAAGGATGAACTTGTAATTGGGTTAGATGCTAAATTTTGTCATGAAACTGACAAAGGGGGAGATTGTTAGTGCCCTGGCTCGGCCAAGTCCCTCTTTGTCAATTTCATTACTCGGGTAGAAGCACTTGCCAAGAAGCTTGAAGACTCAAGATGATCAAGGAATAAGATCATGCTCCACCAAGCTCAAAGTTCATCGTCATGGCAATCACAAAAACAGGTATATGGCCATAGATGACCTTAGGTGAAACCCACACCTGAGAGAGGACTAATCCTAGGGTTAGTTACATATGTTGGTAATAAACATAACATGCCTAGAGAGGATGCTTAACAATGACTTGGAAGTGAACTTGGAAACATGAATTATGTTCGCTGTCAGCACGACCAAGTGAACCCATCGTGGTCGAAGACTGTCGGCCAGTTTGACATAAGTTCTGGAACTTCGAACTGCCATTCTGGATATGCCTCTGACCAAGAGTCTCGTATGCACTGACCCCTCAGTGATGAACTTGAACGACTGCTCGTGGTCGACGACTCGTCGGTATAAAACTTGTGAGTTCTGAACTGTGAACTCATAAGGGCTCTCAATAAAATAGACATCTCGGTATATCACGACCGATCGAGAGTAACAAGACCGACCCTTCGGCAAAAGGCGACAGGTCGTTCTGAGTAATAGGTTTCCAAAGTGGAAACTACTGTCAATCATGTTTTTGCACCAGAATGAGCCTCTCATATGGACTGACCCATCGGTGCCTTAGCTAATGACCCATCGGCGACAACGACATGTCGGTCTGAAAGTAATTATGCTGTTGGGGGTGCATTTAATGCGCAACGGACGGGTGGTTGAACGGTAATAAAATGAACACCGACCCATCGGTGCCACCGACTTGTTTGTCCTGGACAGTCTAAATGACCTTTAAGACTCCTCTATAAATATGAGTGTTGTGTGATCATTTTACCATCTTCCTTGAGCTGAAAAGAGTTATACACTCTAAAGAACGATCAACACTGTAGTGGGAAAGATCATAAATAAACAATCTATTGATTGTATTTGCAAGTGAGAAAGAGAGGAAAAGAGGAAAAGAGAAAGATCACAAACAACCAATCTTTGGATTGAGTTTGTAAGTGAGAAAGACATAAACTAGAAAAGCTTTGGTTAAGCAAAGTTTCCTTGTCACCTAGAGATTGTGATTGCATTACAACGGCTACAAGAAGAAGCATCCACACAACTTGGGTGGGATCTTTAAGAAGCACACATCAGCGAGAAAGAGCTTTAAGGCAAGTGCTTCTTAGTTTTAATTCTGTTTTTAAAACCTACTATCCGAAAGTGGATTAAGGGGGATTTGCTCCGGAACCACTATAAAAAACTCTAGAGCGTCATCTCTGGCACAGTGATGGGTGGAATTCCCAACCAATTGAGTGATGTGAAATTTCTATTCTAATTGTGAGGGTGTAAGTCCCCATATAATGAATTTGGGGATAGCTCATGGTTGAGCAAGTCCTAATAGTGGATGTAGGTTGGCGAACCGAACCACTATATATCTTGTGTCCTTGTGTTTGTGGTGTTAGAGCCAATTTCTTGTGTTGATTGTCTATCACACTTGTTGAACACACACTCACTTGATTGTTTTACCCGCTGCACTTAATTTCAAAAAGGACCAACAAAATTATACTGACCTATTCCCCCCCCCCCCCCCCCCCCCCCCCCTCTAGGGTTAATCGTATTGTTTTAAAACCCTCGTAAAAAGAACTTTCACGTTGAATTTCAGATCTAGGTTTCTTATTTATTTATTCATTTTGGGCAATGAGAAAAAATTCCATAACCACCTTTAAAGAATGCATTTATTTATTCTGTCATTTAATTTATTTGTCAATTTATTTTCTGCCTTTAATTATATTAGTCACTTTGTATGTATGTTGTATAAAAGATGTTCAATTTATGTTTTTTATTTTATTTCTTGTATGTTCATTCTTTAATTCTTTAATTCTTTAATTATTTATTTCATGTAACAAATCAATCTCTCACCAAAAGATTCTTTAACTAGGTTTGAAAATATAATATTATAATCTTGAACTTTGCAATCTTAATTAAAGATGAGACTACATATTCATGATTCACCACTTTAAAAATAAAATAAATTAAAATGATAAGATTCACAAGTTAAATAAAGTTTGATGTTCACTTGATTTTTCCAAATGATGTATTTTATTTGAATTCTAAGTTAATTCATGTTTCTCAAGATTACATCATTTTAAAGGTGCTAATTTAATTTGTAACATATTTTGTGATTTCCTATGGGTTCGACCTCGCAATCATATCATTATCAATTGGTTCGTACGCTTGCGAGATTATAAATTTTAAACTTTGCACAATTTTCACATCAATAGAGCAATATCATGGAAAAGCGCCAAACTGTCTATCACGGCAACATCAACCATGGAAGCAGAATTTGTGGCGTGCTATGAGGCCACTGTTCAAGGAATGTAGCTGAGAAACTTTATCACAAGACTTGGAATTGTCGACAGTATTGCCAAGCTGCTGAGAATTTACTGTGATAATTCTGCAGCAGTATTGTTCTCTAAGAACGACAAGTATTCGAATGGATAGAAACACATGGAATTGAAATACTTTGTTGTGAAAGAAGAAGTTTAGAAACGGACGGTGTCTATTGAGCACATTAGTACTTTACGTATGGTGGCAGATCCGTTGACGAAAGGATTACATATAAAGACCTTCAAGGAAAATGCCAATAAAATGGGTCTTAAACGTAATCTATTATGATGTAATTATGTATTTTTGGACTGCATTATGAATATATGTGCAAGATTTGACATTTGAGTACTCATATATGCGTTTCTGATTATTATTTTTGTTTACTATTTGTTAGTGCCCTGGGTTGCCGAGTTCCTAAGTTTGTCAATTCCATGACTCGGGAAGAAGCACTTGCTAGAAGCTTGAAGACTCAAGGTGAAGATTATTCTCCACCAAATTAAAGCTCATCGTTTTGGCAATCACAAAACAAGTATTTAGTCATAGATGACTTTAGGTGGTACCCACACCTTAAGAAGACCATTCCTAGGCTTAGTTGAACAAATGATAAAATCATTAAAAGCCTAAAGAGGAAGCTTGACAGTGAACTGGAACCCAACTTGGAAATATGTATTTGATATCTCTGTCGGCTCGACCTGTCGTTCTCACCGACCCCTCGGTGGAGACAGGATCAACCCATTCTGGTCAAAGACTGGTCAGGCAGATTGACAAAGGTTCTAGTTCATAGAAATGTCATTCTGAGTGTACCTCTGATCGAGAGTCTCGTATGCACTGACCCCTCGGTGAAAGGGTGAAACGACCCCTCGTGGTCAACGACTCTTCGATAAAGACTTATGAGTTCTGGAACTTAGAAATCAGGTGGGCTTTGGAGAAAACAGACATATCGGTAGTTCAAGACCGACCCCTCGCTAAACGGCGATAGGTCGGTCTGGGTAAAACTAGTTTTTGTCTTGAAACTCTGTCAGCATGGTATTGCCCTAGACTGAGCCTCTCGTATGGACTGACCTATCAGTGCCATGATTGTCGAACCATCGGCAACACCGATCGTCGACTGGGAAAAAATTATACCGTTGGGAGTGCATTTAATGAGCAACGGTCGGGTTGTTGAACGGTAATATTTTTAGTCACTGGCCCCTTGGTCCACCCGACCTGTCGGTATATGACCGTTGCTGAAACTAGTTGCCGTGTCTATAAAAACCAATCTTTGTGCAACCAGTTGGCATTTTTTGACAAATCGGTTGGACCCTCATCATTATCAGTGAGCTTAAAGAAGGGTCAACAAAAGGATCACTCTCTCTCTTGTGCCTACACTTGGGGAATCTAATACAACAAATCATATGGATTGAGTTTATGAGAGAGAGAGAGGGGGGAGGATAATAAACTTGGAAACATTTGGTAGAACCAGTTTCCTAGTCACCCTGAAATTGTGATTGCTTTACGACGACTACAATGCTGATCATCAGCACACAGAGGGTGGATCTTAAAGAAAAACACATCAACGAGAAAGAGCTTCAAAAGTAAATATTTCTTGGTTTTAATTTTATTTAAAATTTTTTGTAATACCCTGACCCAAATTAGGCATAATTAGTTTAATAAATCCTTCTTAGACCCGTAAATCTCGAAGATTACGGTTAGGGCTTTGTGAAAAGCCCAAGTGTGGCCCAATCTGCGCTCGTCCAGCTGGAGTGGCAAAATGGTAATTTACCACTTATTGATATTATTTTATTATTTGTGTCGTTATGTGATTATTATTGGATGATATTATTTTCCTTAATCAAGGATTTCTATTTCTGATTTCAGAATTATTTTATTTTCAGAAAACGATATTTAAAACCGCTTATTATGTTAGACTATTTTAGTACGATCTACCTTATTCTTTCAAAACCCAAAAATGAGGATTTTAATTTATTTAGTTTAACACAAGTTAAAATAAGCAAATAATGTTAAATTATGGATTTTATTTAAATCTATGGTTTTTAATGAGTTTTAAATCTCCAAATTTTTATGGCGATTAGAGTTTTTAAAACCCAACATTTCTGTTAAGTTGGATTAAAATAATCGAGTTTTTAAAATCATATTTTTAGTAAAAAATTGAATTTAGTCAAAACTGGACCTTTTTGCAAAAACTAGAAGTTGCAGGGAGGACTTATTTGCAAAAATAAGTTTCACTTTAGCCGTTACTGTACCGGACGTCGGCAACAGCTGCATGCAGCACCCGGGTGACCTTCACCTATTGCCCATTGCTTCTATAAATTGCCTCTCAGTTCAGTTGGTTTACTCCCTCAAAAATTTTCATCTCAGCTGCTCTGTGAAAACCGGCCGATCACCTCTCTCCCTCTCTCTGTTTTTTCAAAATTTGGTTGACCGTAAGCTTAAGAGGAAGTTTTTTCAAAAGCTTGGACAAACCAGGAACTGAAGTGAAGGTAACCACTGTGTTCCTTTTCAAATTTTAACTGGTTTAAAATCAAGTAGAAGCAAATTTGACTGAGTTTTGAGTGTGTAAAATGGATTTCAAGTTTAAGGAAAAACCATGGATTTCTTGTGTCAGTTTGGTTTTGATGTTAAAATTCGATGGCTTAATCAGTGTTAAAGCTTCAAACTATTCCCTATGGAAAGAGGACTCACTAAGGAGTCCATCTGACCGGTTGGATGTGAAAACCAAATCTAGGAAACCCACTGTTTCTGGATTCGTATTTCACTTTCTGTTCGGCGTCACTGTCTGTTGTTGCAGACAGAGGAGGAAGACGACTCTCGGACGGTCCGAGAGTTGTGCTTCGGACGGTCCAAGGGTGACCCCCTTCGGACGGTCCGAAAGTGACCCTTCAGACGTTTCGAATTCGGCTCGAAGTTCGAAGTGGCCAGAGGCTAACTGTTCTCCCACCTCTGGTCCGGATGTTCCGAGCTACCTTCGGAAGGACCGAGAGGTTCGGACAATCCGAGCTTCCCTCGGCATGATCCAAGACACACTGAGACCCACCGAAGATCTGTTTTCTGTTTTTCGGTTCGGAAGGACCTTCGAACAATTCGAGGCTTGACCTTCGGACGGTAGACAGACCCAAGTTACGAAGTCTGTGGACTAATTTTAGACCGTGGTTTGGATGATCCGAAACCACAGTACCTGGTTCTAAGGCATGTGCTGAGGAACCCAGTTTTTTAGTGTAAAATCTGATTGATTGATGATGCATGTTTAGATCCTAAGTTTTAAATGTGATGTTTGTGCCCATTTGATAATTTGTACTAACCCTTCTTTTCTTATTATTATAGTGTATAACTATTGTATTCACTTTCAGGCCGACACTATTTGTCGGGCACTGAGTGACTTCACTTCTAGGCAGACGCTATATTTGTCCGGCACTTAGTAACCTCGAGGCCTTACTCAACATGCCAATCTGATCCTATCCAGAAGACAATACGAGAAGTGACCTGAGTATCTAGACCTAACTCAATACGTCAATCTGGTCATTCCCAGGAGACAATATGAGATTTGGTCTAAGCATTTTATTATTATATACTGTGGATTATTATAACTTAAAATTGTTAGAAACCAAGTAGGAGACTTAGTTCCATTTACCTTGGAGATTTTTGGGAAAACAGTATGGCTTTGAAGTATTACTTGTATGTATTTATTTGAATGTTGTGTATGTTGACCTATTATTGATTGTACACTTGTTTGCATGTTGAATAGAGACTGCGATACCACACAATTTCGGTGAGGGGACTTAACTTTGCAGTAGGTGTAATCAAGTTTAATGAGATGAATCTTGAGTAATGAATGGTTTCAAGTTTGATGAACCCACCCATGTGCCCGAACATGATGCATTGTTGTAAGAAGTGCTTATGATAATTGTAAGTGCTTATGATGTTAATCATATGAGATATGTAATACTGCTTCCACGTGCCCTTGACTATTGAGCCAATATCGGCCATGTGTGTGAGATGGTTTACATCTACTGGACCAGGGGTGTCGACAGTTGCTGACTTAAGGAGTGTCAATATCGGCCATGTGAGGGCCGGAGATGTACTTGCAAGAATGCATTTTGACCGTGTTGGGACTTAATACAATGGTCTCAGCGTAGTATGTAGGTGTTATGATGGATAACAGCAGTAATGGATTGATGTTGAGATTATTTTGACAAGCATGAGATATCATATTACAAATGTTGATTATTTAACTAACATGATGTTTCATTAGACTGCATTGTTATATTTCTTTCACTGGGTTAGTTAGCTCACACCACTCACATTTCAAGAGATGTGCTCGAAGAGGAGAACCCTCCGTATGAAGCTTAGGATGGATAAGCTGCTGCGTTGCCTTGGGATTCCCACTGAGAGAAATTCCGCTATCTTTGTCTTTTGGTTCCTTGAACCATTTGTCTATGTAAAGTACCGTGTGTGGTACTTAGTTTACGTTGATATCATGTATTAAACTGCTATGTGTTCCGTAGCTACTCTGATTGTGTTGAAATAATAATTCGTTCATGGAATTATGTGTTTGTGTTTCTTTTGGGTAGACTTATGGTATGTGTTTGAGTCCACATGTTGAGATCATGTGTGACCTTTGGGCCTAACCGTTGATCCGGCACAATTAGAATTCTTGAGTTTAGTTTTAAAAAAAAAATCAGTGACGTCTTTGTCCCGTGAAAGTGGATTAAGGAGGCTTGGCTCATGAACCACTATAAAAAAAAAAATCTAAAGCGTCGTCTCTGACACAGTAGTGGGTGGATTTTCCAGCCAAATGAATAGGTGAAATTCTTATTCTACATGTAGTGGGTGAAATTCCCAGCTGATTGAGTGATGTGGAATGTCTACTCTAGTTGTGAGGGTGTAAGTCCCCAGTTAGTGGATTTGGGGATAACTCAAGGTTGAGCGAGTCCTAACAGTGGGTGTAGGTTGGCTAACCGAACCACTATAAATTTGGTCTTATAGTGTTTGATTATTGTGTGTTTGTATTTAGTATTTAAACACTCTTCTCAACACACATCACTTTGCATTTTGATTTTCTTATTTTACACAATGTGCACAAGCATCGATAATCAAGCAATATGGAAATGGGTATAAACTTAGTCTGATCATTTAAGTAATTTAAAAACAATTTATCACACTAAACAAATCTCTTGATTAATATTCGATGCTTTTAAACTCCAAACAATTAAGAAATTTATAAACACCATAGAAACTGGAATTGACATGGGAAAACTTTCAATTGGTATCAGAGCCTTGTGTTCTTTAAAAGGATCTAACCATCCGAGTTGATCTGTGTTAGAACAATGGCTATGAGAGAAAGCCATGATATTTCCAAACCTCCATTTGTGATAAAAATGGAATGAAAAACTTTAAATGTTTTCATCAATGTTGATCGCACTATATTGTTAAATATAGTTTATGTGTAAACCTTATAATATAACTATTTTAAATCCCATGAAGTGTAATTGTGGACCAAGTGGGAGAATGTAAGACTAAACATGACCCACATTAAATTTGGGGCTCCACATAGAAGATTTTAAATCAAGGAAACTGTGTTTAAATAAGGAAGGTCTATTTTAGGAGAGTTCTAAAAGAGGTTAGTTTCCTATTTTAATGGGAAGTAGGAAAGAGAAGTTCTAATTGACTTAGAAGTCCTCACTCTTCCTCTAAAAGGGTTTCTCTCCATTATTATCCATCACCTTAAAACAACTCAATGTTTCCAAAATACTATTCACGAATTTGGAGAGGGCATTAAGGGGAAAAGAGGTATAAACTCCAAGGTGTGTGTTTTCTTTTGTTTTTGGACTTCATGAAGCATTGGCTTAGCAAAGCTCACTCTTCTTCATCAATGGATCCGGGTATATCTTATTATTATCATGTTTATGATTTCCGTATTAAGATTAATCCATGTTTCAAGCATTAATCAATCCAGATCTTGTGGTTCTATTGTTCGGGTATGTCAAACATTAAATTTAATGATGAATTAATATATGATTGATTCTCAATCAATAAACTCTGATATTATGATAAAGTATTACACTTTCCCTCTTACGCTCGATCTCTCTCAAACACACTTTCCCTCAAACACTTTTCCTCCCTCTAATTTTCTATAGAATGCCTCACATCTCTCTCAGTCTCCTCTGAATCCTTTCTCTGCTCAGCTTGGACCCCAGCAAATATTTGGATTTAATCTTCTCTCATTCTTTCCATTTGTTTCTCAGGTAAGTTTTTCTTTAAAATATTTTGTGAATTTAAATTATTGCAAATGATCTAATCAGGGACTGGTTTTGATTTAGTCTTAAAATATCTTGTCAAAAACCGAAATTGAAATGGGATGAAAACCCATTTGCTTTCCTACCATTTTCGTTCTTCTTTCCCTCTTCATTCTTTGGGTTAATTTAAAAAGAAAATGATTGGGTTTTGAAACCCACTGCTGCACCTTCTCTCTCTTTCTCTATATTTTCTCACTTTCACCATCGATGCTGCAAGGTATTTTGGACGCTGCCTGTAGGCAGCCAACGCCCACAAGCAGCCCAACGCCGACCTTAGGGCTTTCAAGTTTTAGAAAGAAATTACGAGCAGACAGAGAGAGCAATGCCTGGGTGTTGATGGATCACCTTTTGGCTGCTTGATAATTTTTAAAAAGAGAGCTTAGAGATGAGTCTCTCATCTCCAGCCCTCTACTTTCCCACCCACTGTTTGAGAAAAGGCTAATAAGAGATGATGATTTACCGTTGGCTAATTTCCAATTCCATACACGACATACTCTCTTGACATGGATGCATATTTTCCTCTCTCCCTCTCTCAGCAGAACAGTGAAAGCGCTAACCCTGGACCCAGCTCAGTCCCAAAAATCAAATTCAGGTTTAAGATCTCAACTTTAAGGTAGGAGGAACGAAATTTATCGTTGGTTGATAAATTCCCAGTTTGGTATATTAATTTAATCCCCACATGCAATTGATTTATTTATGCCTTATATGGAGATTTGAGATATATGGGGTATATACTGACTTATGATATTGAAGTATGAAGTTAAATGCATGGCTTGTTTAGTGCAGTATTTGAAATTAAATCCTTTGACTGATGTATTATGCTCTCTGCTTGCCTTTAAATTGTTGAGTTGGATTATTATTTTTCCCATTCAAGAAACTGTGAATTAGTTCTCTTGAGAATGGAGTGATGAGAAAATTGAACTGAAAGGTGACATTTAAAATCTGATACATCCTGAAACATTGAATCTCTTAATAACCATGCACCTATCAAGAAGATAACTGTAAAATGAAAAGGGCCATTAAGTGCTGTCGTTTAAATTTTACTGTTTGCTTCATAAATCAGTCCATGACTGATCCAGTAAGGATGCTTAACCAGATTGAAATGAATTGGTCTTTCTGTCCATAATCAGGATTAGTTATTGGATTTAGAGAAGTCCAAAGTCCTAAGACATGCTGTTGTTTGGAACTCTTTTATTATTGTTATTGTCTTAAGTCAATTCAAACTGACCAAACAGATCTGAATGCAAGCTTATCTTGCTGTTTTAAAGGCCCAACAACAGTACCTTGTTGTATTACAGGCCCAGTTTCAGGCTGTTTCTGAACTGTGATTTAAAACATTTGTTTCGGGCAACTATAAACTTTCCAGTGTGATTTACACTAGTTTGATTATATATTGGTCTCAGGCCTCAAATCAGGCATGTTTTTGACACGTGTATGACTTTAAGTTAATGATTTCCCTGTATAGGTATTATGTAAAATTTGGACTTTGGGGTGACAAATTTTACATACTCAAGTCATCATGATTTTGGACAGTCCATGACATATCATGATGGATAGAAGTTTTAGTACAAGTTTAACAACATACCTTTAAGTGTCGGATTTGTCTTACTTTCGGTTAGACCCATTTTGGTGATTAAGAATGGAACTCAATGATAATATTTAAGATTATGTACATGACTATCTTGAAGTATTAATATTCCTAGAAAGTTTTATAAGGCTACCATGCCTTAGTGGAAGTAGACTATAAGTAAAAAGGACCATGTTGATAGGCTAATTAACTGTTGGCATACTTCATTAAGTTAATTTAAGTTAAGGGTGCATTTGAGTAAAATAGAGGGACGTAAGATTTCTATGTCAAAGGGACTGAATTTTTTATGCTGACTGGAATATGTGGTTTCTGTTTTGTGCTGAAAATACTGAAGAGGAATGAGCAGTGACTACATATACTAAATGTATAAATAATGAGGGCAATAATTCTTAGAAAATGATTTTAGGGTGATATATGTAATACTTCCAATATAACCATCACAGAGCCTGGAGATAGAAAGTTTGCTTTGAGAAGTAGGCATGTTTGCAGATGTTCATTTTCAACACCGGATGGTTAGCCAATTCATATCAAAGTATGAGAAGTTGTGTGCATACTCTCATATTTGTTAGTCTTGAACATAGTGCCGAAGACAAGATTTACTTAGTGGACAATCAAGTTGGGCAATTAATCATTTTATACATAATTTTGCTTTAAATGATGATAAATGGTGGATGCCCATGATATTTAAACATACAATAAGCTGTAAGGAATCCTTATGGAATATTGAACTCTCAAGGATTTAAATTCATTTGACAAGTACTGGATTCCCCTTTTCTTTACCTATGAAATTATCTGGATCGATCGTGGTGATTACTACGCATAAAAGATTAAGAATACTTTGTATGAATCTGCTATGACTCTAGCTTGGCTAGTACAAATAATGATTGAATGGCTAAAGTCCCTAGGGTGAAAGCCCCACATGCCATTAGACCGTATATGTAAACCACCTTGTAGGGTATAGATGAGTTTGTCTTTCTGATGGGGACGAGTAAGGCCAATAGACCCAATAGTCCTGTGGGCGGGTGATGAGTAGGCAGGTGTTGAGTGGGCAAGCGAGGATGTGTCGGCTAGCTATCATATTGGCATGCTACTACACCGGCAAGCTACGAATAAGGGTTGAGGTTGTTATGAATCCTACATCCAAAGTAGACAAGTGAGGAGATTCAACCTACCATTAAATACTTTGATTTTGAGTATTTAATTAAAGGCATTTTTAACTGGAAATTCTCGAATGTTTTTAGTCCAACTCAATGTTGGGGCCGGTGGTATCTTGACAAATATGGAAAAGATGTGAATGGACCAAAATGCAATACCGGGTATCACTTACACGTAAGGGAATAAATAAGTCGGTTTTGAACCCGACGTAAGTTTGAATAGTACCCGTGAGTTGAGACCTAGCCGTCTAACTGAATACAGGACCTAGACATATGCAAAGTATGATTAATTAGCATTAATAAAGTTTGGACATATTTTGAGTTGAAATATGAGTACCCAGTTGACTGTTGATATATGGTTGGGTGAGATATGAATATACATGTTTAATATGTTGATAATTGAAAGTGTTACATGTTAATTTGATATGCTTAGTTGTAAGCATGATCATTGTTGGATTTTAATATATATTCCAACTATCAGTATGTGATATTATTGTTGAATTTTGTTGTAAATTCCAACTATTGGTATGTGATGTTATTGTTTGATTTTGTTGTATATTCCAACTATTGGTATGTGATGTTATTGTTGGATTTTGTTGTATATTCGAACTATTGGTATGACGATGTAATTATTGGATATTATGCATGTATAGCTACATGTTCCAATATGTATGGTTAGAGCTTGGTGCATGTTACTTTGGTATGGGTACTCAATTATATGCGACGGTTGATCTGTGAGAGAACCATCGGTTAATTGACCGCGACGGTTGTCTTGCGGAAGAACCACGGGGTTAATACACGAGGTTGTACCAGGTAATAAACAAGGTTGTCCCGTATTAACCCAAAGAGATGGATGATATATGGGCAAGATGGCAAGGTTATATAGTTATTTGTGAGGTTGTTCCACAAACGCGATGTACCGCATGAATAGCTAGGTTGTTCCGCATGTGACCACACAATATGCAAGGTTCTCACACTTAACCATGAGGGTCGTCCTGCGTAGACACGAAGTGTTGATCAGCATAATCGCGAGGGTTGTCCCGTGTAAATACGAAGGTTGTACCGTATTGATGCGCCCTACGATCCCACGAGTCACATGTGTAATATGTTTGCAACTGTACCTTATATATGTTGGATGATAGTCATGCTATGCATTTATTTTATAATAACTCTTAGAGGGTTATTGACATGTTTGATTGATAACACGGATTTGGGTTCAAACCAAGAAATATTACTAATCAATGGTGTTCTTGAAAGTTGAGTCAAGTTTGTGAGTAAATGTTAGTGAATTTCCTTTTTCATTTAGATGCATGACTCACTTTATTATGTGTAAATATGAAATTGTATTTGGATATTTCATTAACAGAGATTATGTTATGATGCCATATGATTTATACTTGAATTGGGTTGCAGATTATCCATTTAATCTCCTACTGGCCGTATAGCTCATAAATTTTGTTCAATTACGGGGAGACCACCTGAAGAGGGGCAATCTGATCATCCAAAGGAATTGTGAATTAGTTTAAGGAATTTGTTTCTTATGTTATTTGAACTCTCTAAGGTTGAATGTATTATTATTATTGATGTATAATTATTTGGTGTTGAACCTCTTTTATTTATATATATGTTTAAGATAATGGGACCCTGAGGCCCTGATTTGGTTTAGTTGTTTAGAAATGATTATGGAATGATGGGTTGAACATGAATGATGTTTGGATGTGACCAATGTTTTAAAAACAGATCCGTGGAGCGACCCGTTTTGAATAAGGTTCAACTGGGTTGACCTGTAGCCAAACCCGGCCAAACCCATGCAATAAATATTATACTATAAATAATATATTATAACATTATGAATCTCATAAATTATATATTTTAATTATTTTTTTTAAATTTATTTGAATAAAACATTTTTATTTATTTATTTATTTATTTTTAACATGAGTACAGATTTTATTCTTATTTTTAAGTTAAAATATTCTACTTACATACTTGATTATTCATTATGTATTTATTCGAGAAAAATATATTTTAGCACTATTTTTATATTAAATATATTTATAACGATATCATATTAAAACAAAAATCCTAACTACGTACATACAACACAGCAGCACTAAATTGTCTCGATAAGTGATAGTATATAAGTATATTAATTGACTTTTGAAACTTTCATTTTAGAAATGTAATTATAACGCCCCTCCTGTAACGCCCTGTCCTTTTTCACTTGCTTTCTGAAAATCAGAGTTTAATTTTTTTTTCTTTTAAAAGTGAAAGAGAGCGGGACGTCACGATGCGAGCTAAGTCCAGACTTCTATAGTCCGACCCTTAACTGGCCAACCCTATGTGTGCATAAACTAAATCCATAAAAACAGTTTACACATAGTAACTTATTATCATTGCGGAATATAACATAAATTGAATGCGGATTATAATAAAACCTAAGACTACTCCATTTTAGATAGCAAAGTACTTAGTCATTAACCAAATTAACTTAAATTAGATATCCTTACCAAACCATTCACAAAACATAGCAAATATCTAATTGTTACATGCCGAAGTCTAACTACTCAAATTACATGTCCTTGAGTACTTAATAAAATAGCAATAAAACATTCCCAAAGTTCTTATGCTTGGCTCCGTTCACGATCATCATTTCCTTCATTTCCTATTTCATTCACTAGGGTAGAAGTAAGGCGTTAGAACAACGCGCCCAACAGGAATTCTAAGTATGGCTAACAAATGGTTAGTATAAGATATGCATATAAATAATATAACATCAAAACCTTGTAAAATCATGCCATGCCATGTATGCAATGAGTCCCACCCATCACAATCAAATATATACTCTTGATGGGATTCTCATCATCAAGGTACCCCCACATAGGTCTCTCGGACGCCCCTGTAATAGCCCGAAATTTTAAATCAACATATATATGGCATTTATTTATTTTAATTAAAAAAAATTCAGAATTTTGATGTTCTGGATATTAAATGGATCAAATTTTGGGGCAAAGGCCCAAGTATGGTCCAATGGACCATGGATTGGATGGAATCCATTTAAAGGGTCAACAATGGTCAAAGTGGGCCCGATAACCATATGGGATCCAATGGGTCAGTCAAACTCTAAGGTAAATGATAGGAAATAATTTAATTGGGCCATGGGCCCAATGGTGACCCAATTAATTGGAATGGGTTGAATTGAAATTAAACCACCTAAGTGAATGATGAGATGATGGCATAACCAAGTGGGGCCCACCTCCACCTCACCAAGTGAGGTGGCGTGTAGACCAAGGAAAAGGTGGGGCCGACCACCATGGTTGACTTGGTCAACCATGGATAAGTTAAGAGGACTAAGGAGAATTAAAATAGATTAAGTTGATTAAATTATTTTAAATCATCTAAGTTAAAGATTAATGAGGTTTAAGTGATATGGCCAAATGGGGCCCACCTCCACCTCATCAAGTGAGGTGGCGGGTAGGGTAGGTGTTAGTGGGGGCCGTCCACTTGGTCAACCATGGGTGGATTTCTTAGAAAGAGAATTAAATGGAATTAAATTAAATAGGAATTAATTAACCTAAGTAAGGATTTAATTTAACTAATTAGGTTGGTCAAATTAGGGTCAAATGAATAAGTCAAAAGGGCAAGTCAAATGGTGGTTTCATCCCATTGAAACCACCCAAGGAAACACAAAGGAAACCATGGACTTAGGGTGGTGGTTTCATCTCAACCAACACCACTCAAGGTATGAGAGCCCATACCCCTCTCCATGATGGGTAGTCAATGGACTTGATGGGAAGACCAAACCACCCACCTTAAAGACCCAAAACCATTGGCATGGTGGTGGTTTCATCCCAACCACCACCACCAAGGACATGCAAGCCATACTTACCCATGTTGGTTGGTCAAATGGAATGATGGAGGAGTGTAACCCAAGCCACCAAGATGAGATGGGAATGGGTCTAGGGTCTCATCTCATCTCCATCTCTTCACTCCCTCTCCCAAAACCGTCCTCCCTCTCTCTCCCAAGTAAAACACCAAGAAAGAAGAAGAAACTTAGAAGAAAAGAAGGAAAAAACTAGGCTTGGCCAACTACCACTTCAAGACCAAGGTTTGAACATCTTTTTCCATCCTCATCCCCTCTCCCTCTCTCAAAAATCTAAAACTACCTTAGCCAAATCCTAACCATGGAGACTCCATCTTGATCAAGCACATCTTCACCGAATAACAAGGAGAAGAAGAAGAGAAAGGGCTAAGGAGATCAAAAAGAGGAAGAAAGGCCGGAGGAGTCGTCGGGGTGGTAAGAAATTCTTAGACAAGAATTTATATTTTTAAAGGTTAAGATATATTTATGTAATCCATTTCTTGGAATGAATGGTGGCCACAAATGTTATGGGCCTTAGATCTAAGATCCATTCAATGATAAGATGGGAAATGGATGAAAAAGGGGAGAGATAGATTAAGAAAAATAATAAGTAAAAGGATTAAGGAGGTTATGAAATTAAATGGATTTATGCATGGAAGTAATGGGTTTTTGAATGGATTGATGGACCATAGGGTTCGGCCATGTAGTGTGGCCGAACCCCATGGTAAATGGTTGATGATTTAATTAGGGTTTTAAGGTTTAAAGGCCATGGAGAAGGATTATGATTTTAGGGTTGTAAATGATTAAATGTTGGAAAAATTTAAAGGGAGTTTTAAACAAGAAAATCATGGGATATGTAAATGATTTAATGGCCTCCAAAAAATGGTGAATGAAGGAGAATCATGAACCATGGGTTCGGCCATGGTGTATGGCCGGACCCTATGGTGATGGAATGATGAAATTAATGATTATGAAAGTATGAAAATTAATGGAGGAAATTAATGGTAATTAAATGGATTTTTCTTTAGCATTTTAAACAAGGTTTAAATGGGTAGAAATGAAGTTTTTAAAAATAAAAACTATGGACCATGGGTTCGGCCATGGTACATGGCCGAACCCCATGGGGAGACTTTGAGGAAAATTGGGGTCTTGGAACCATGGAAAATAAAGAGGAATGATGGTTAAATTAAATGGACCAAAGTATGTCTCATAATGATTATGAAAGGATGATTTAAATGTATGTTTTAAATTCAGTTATGGTGGGACCAAATGAGGTGAAATGGACCCAAGAAAACTGGAAGATAGGCATCATGGGTTCGACCATGGTGTATGGCCAAACCCATGACCCAATTGTAGGTCATGTTATGGGCCAAATATTGAATTATGCATGGGATTAGATGATTGCAAATTTAATTAAATTAAGTGGCTGATTTTAGGGATGTTAGGTCATGGTCAATAAATCATTAATGGGGCTAAGTATGTGGATGAATTATGGACTAAAAAGTACATGGATAGAGGAGATATTAAACCATGGAGGTCAAGTGGCATAACAGTAATTATTGGCCACATTGAAGAACCATGAGTTTGACATGAACTTGGGTACATTAAGATGACATTATGAGTGATTAAATGAAACTTAGGGTTGCTGCATTTTAGGCTCACAAATTAGAATGTTTAATGGGCTAAAATTTGGAATTATGCAATGGAAATGAGGCTAAGTTAAGGGCCGATTTATGATAATCTTGTAACATGGCTAGGGAGCATTAATGGATCTAGGTTTATGATCAGTTAGAGACTTAATCATAGATAAGATAAGGACTAACTTGGAAAATGTATAATAAGGTATTGGCACGTCGCAAACGGTACGCGATCGGCGATCGGAATTATGGGAAGAAAACGAAAAGGGACGTTATCGGTATTCGGTAGGATTCCTACCTTTTTGTAAGCCGTGGATTATGTGTATGTGATGGTTTCCGTATTTTATTTCGGTAATTATATGATTTATTTTATGGATGATATTTTAAATGCTATGGATTATATTTTAATGTTATGGATGATATTTTTAAGGCTATGTATTATATTCCAATGCTATGGATTTTATATTAGTGATATGAATTATATATATACTACATAGCATAATGCACTTACATCTCATGCATGGCATGGGCGGGAAAATAAACGAACCGGAGTCCATGCTCCGTCGGGGCGACCGAGAAACAAACATGGGGATAGCCTGATGCGCTATAACTGGAGTCTATGCTCCGTCGGGGCGACCGAGAACAAACATGGGGATAGCTTGATAGGCTATAACCGGAGTCCATGCTCCGTCGGGGTGACCGAGAAGCAAACATGGGGACACCTTGACGAGGCATTGCCGTCAAGGGGAATATGACATTTTATGATGATATGGATGACAGGTGGGACATATGACATAGGCACCCATGGCATGGCATTCATCATATGGTTTTTATTATATTGTTATCGGTATGTTTGTATCACTAATCCATGTGCTAGCCCTACTCGGAGTCCTACTGGGCGCGTTGTCTAACGCCCTACTTGTACCCTAGCTGATGACGCAGGAGACGGCGGAAACGGTGGACGCGACGGGAGGCAAGCTTAGGAGCTTGGGAAAGCGGCTACTTAATCTTATTTAAGTTTTATTTTGGAAATTGTAATTTAAGTGGCTTAGCTTGTTGGCATGTACTAATTACTTTTTCTTGCTATGGTTTGACTATACTCTGGACATTATCATTTTGAGACATAATTATGAACATAGGGGTATTTTAGTAATTTAATGATGTATCTTCCCTTCTATCAAAAAAAAAAAAAAAAACTGGTAGGATAGTCTCTATTATAATGTTCCGCATCTAATTATATTCCGCGAGCTTACTTCCTACGCGTGAACCGTTCTCGTGGACTCCGTTTCGCGCACGCGTGGGGTGGGCCAGTTAAGGGCCGGGCTTTAGAAGCTCAGACTTAACTCGCGTCGTGACGTCTGCGCCCGTTGTCACCTTTATTTCAAAAAAAAAAAAAATAGACTCTGAATTCGGTGAAAATGGGGCGGGCGTTACAGCCTCGACGGAGTGTGGCCCCTTCAGGTTATCTCTTGATGAGATTCTTATCATCAAGTTGCCCCCACATAGGTTTCTCGGACGCCCCGACGGAGTGTGGCCCCTCCGGTCACTTAACCTTCACCCCATGCCATGCATGAGATGCTAATGAATTCCATACTATTTTATATGATAAATCTAGCATTAAATCCTCATATTTACAACATATCATTTTAAAACATAACTCATTAAAATAAAATAAAACCAACATACATAGCCATGGTTTCAAAAAAGGTAGAATCCTACCCAAGACAACTAAGGTGTCCTTGAGCTTTAAACCGACAACCGATCACGATCGTGCCCCGCTTGTGTGGTCCCGTTACCTTGTTACACATCAACCAGTCAATCCATATTCCATTTGATTTTCCATTTGATCTGAAGTCCATAAACACACCTTTGTGGGGTTCGGCCATACACCATGGCCGAACCTCACCTATTTTGATTTTTGCCCTTCTTTTATTTATTAGTCAATCATCACTAAACAAAGTACTTAACCCTTAGTCCACCAAAATCCACCTTAGTGGGGTTCGGCCATACAACATGGCTGAACCTCACCATCTTAATTTTGGTCCTTTAGTCCTTTTTAATTAAGTCTAATTGCCAATCCATTCATTCACACATTATCCATCTAACACTTAATCATCCACCATTGGTAACCACCTAGTCTATAAAAATACTTGGTGGGGTTCGGCCATACACCATGGCCGAACCTCACCCTTTGGTTTTGGTGCTCTTCTTTTCCATTCTTTTTAATCCAACATCCCAACACCTTTCTAGATTATTAACCATCTTAAAAATTAATTACACATGACCACATTATCCATCATTGTCTCTTCGTGGCTAATCATTTAGCTTAATCCTCCATTCATTTAGACATGCATAATACTCCAAATAACCCTTCCAAATAATCCATCAAATAATTCTTCCAAATAATCCATCAAATAATTCATGGGGTTCGGCCATACACTATGGCCGAACCCATGTCCATCATTTTATTTAATCATGCATAGTATAAAACCTTAATAAATCTCTCCATATTTAATTTGATCCTTCATCCATTTTTGACATACTAAATCCATAATTGACCCATAATTTTGATTCATGGGGTTCGGCCATACACCATGGCCGAACCCTATGATGTCTATATTCCATCTTTAAAATCCATCAGAAATATATACCCCATGTCCTTCCATGGTTATCATCTTTCACGAAATTATTAATCACCAATGTTCCTTCATGGGGTTCGGCCATGCACTATGGCCGAACCCTATGGTTCCTCCTTTCAATTTAAAATACCAAGGTCATGCTCCTACTTTCTTCCATAATAAAAAATTAGGGTTCGGCCATGCAATGGCCGAACCATATCCTTGACCTTTGACCCTCTTTTCTAATTTATAAAATTTGTCGAGCACTTACCATTTTCACGACTCCTCCAATTTGTTCTTTGCTCCTGCTTGTTCTTCCGTTCCATAGCCTTTTTCCTCCTTCCTCTTGATTCTTTGGTCGAAGATGATCTGGATAATTCTCTTAGAGTGGTTCGGCCAAAAGGCATGGATTGAAAGAGAGAGATAGAATCCGGCCTTGAGTGAGAGTGAGAAAACTTGTAGTTGAAGCTCTAAAACTTTGGTCTCCTTTCTCTTAGAGAGATGATCGGCCAAGAGATGGTTTGACGGAGAGAAAACAGCCAAGGTTTTCTTGTTTTGAGAGGTGAGAACGACCAAGAGAGAGAGAGAGAAATAGAGAGTGAATCGAAACAAAGTCCTTTGCTATGTTAGTGAGGGTTGACCAAAGGTGGTGTCCCTTGATGGCACCCCTTTGTAACTCCCCACTCCATTCATCTTCCTCATTTAAATTCCATTTGGGGGTTTCATCCATGAGATGAAACCCCAAGGGTCCAACGGTGCAATGGTGTGCCTTGGTGTAATCTCTACCAAGCTTTCCTCCTCCCATGTCTTTCCCATTAATGCTCCAAGTGGGGGTTTCATCTATGACATGAAACTTCCCCACCCCATTCATCTCCCTTCCCTCCAACGTGTATACTTGTATTTGAATTTGAAATAAAACCACTCCCCACCTCTTCATTATCCTTTTTGGGGGTTTCATCCATGAGATGAAACTCCGATGTGCCAATTGTGTGCCTATGTTTGAAACTATGAAACCGTCCCCTCCCATTGGTTCTCCATTTGGAGTTACATGCATGGGGTAAAACCTCCATGCATTCCAACGTGTACATGCCTTGTGTTGATATTTGAAATAGCCATAACCCCTTTGTAACTCCACAAGAATGCCACCTCTCATTAATGATTCAAATGGAAGTTTCATGCATGAGGTAAAACTTCTATGCATTCCAACGTGCACATTGTTTGAATTTTGAAACAACCCATACATCTTTCATCTACACACTTATATATAATTTAATTCAAATCTCTTAACTCACTTAATCTCAACTCATTAATTTAACTCAACTCAACCATTAAACTCAACTCCTCCATTTAACTCAACTCCGCCATTAAACTCAACTCTGTAACGCCCCGCCCTTTCCGAGAATTTCAGAGTCTAATTTTTTTTTTTTTTTAAATAAACATCGGAAGAGAGCGGGCGGCGTCACGACGCGAGTTAAGTTCAGACTACCCAAGTCTGAACCTTAACTGGCCACCCATGTGTACATGGAATAGACCATGATAGTAATTCACACATGGAACTAACATCAACATGCGGAATAAAAGACGAGATAGCAAGTAATATTCTTAAATATTAAATAACATAGATCAACCATCCACAAGTTATGATCTTAAACAAACCATAGCAAATAACGAATTATTACATGTCCAACAATAGTATTCAAATGACAGTAATAAAACGTAATCCAAATCCATTATTTAAGCACTTAGGCTCAGCTCCCCTCTTGGTCAATGCCCTTCCCTTTCCCCTTGCTTGTACCTGCAATCTCCTCTGAGGATAGAATTAGGGCGTTAGATCAACGCGCCCAGTAGGTTCCCGAATCAGGGCTACCACATGTTAGTATATAAAACATGCATATACATATCATAATACATGATCATCAAAACAGGTAAAACAATGCTATGAAATATGCACATGCAATGAGCATCCCCCATCATGTACTTTCATAGCCATCACTTGACGTGCCTTGCACCGACAAGGTAAATTACAACACACCTTCATCTCTTCTATAAGCGATGTACATGTAATGAGCAACCCCCATCATGTACAATCGTAGCCATCACTGTAGAACTTCATTCATTATCCCATGACTATGCATGAGATGCCAATGCCTGTATGCCATTTGTTAATGCATAATATATCATTTGAAACACATATATTAAAACAAGAGTATCATAAGAAAAACCAGGGTAAAAGCTGTGGTTACAAGTAGGTAGGAAACCTACTTAAACTTTGATTAAGTGTTCGTTCCTTTTTGAGCTTCACTCGGTCACGACTCGCACTTCCTTCAACTCTCGTCACCTTGTGATGTAACAATAAGTAAATCATTCTAATATTTAAATATCCATTCACATATAAGACCCAAACATCTTGTGGGGTTCGGCCATACCCAGGGCCGAACCTTACCCACTTTAACTTGATCTCTTTGGTTTTGGATTAACACCATCCAAATGATTTATTAACACTTCAAACCACTAAATATCACTTGTATTTACAGCTTTGCCACTAGGCCAAGCCTTGTTTAATTTTCCTTGATAAACCATGGTTCATAACAAAACTACCTTGGTGGGGTTCGGCCATACTACTTGGCCGAACCTCACCTTTCCCATTTGAATCTCTTAATCCATTCCAATCACATTCCATGACCATTCAAATTACTTGGTTCATTTACATCATTCATACATACATCTCCCATTCATTATGAATTAGTACAAAGTCCATCAAATAATCTTTGGTGGGGTTCGGCCATACTACATGGCCGAACCACACCCTATGTATTTTCATCCCATATTCCCTTATCTATCATGCTTGGTTGTTTACTGATATTAAGTACCTATTATACATACATAATTCTTGAATCAAAGGCACGGATTCATTCGAAATCTCCACTATGTTCTTACTCCATATAACCATAAAACAGTCCATGGAAGTTCATGGTTTCCATGTTTCAAACACCTTAAAACCAACCATCATTTGCATGGGGTTCGGCCCTCCATGGTGGCCGAACCCAATGCTATGTTTGCTGTTTTTGAACCTCATATAAACATGCATAAACAGTATACTAATATCAAGTTTTAACTCTCAAAGAAATCATCCAAAAACCAACATGATATCATGGGATTCGGCCATCCAAGATGGCCGATCCCCATGGTCCATCTTCTCCAATTTTACTCCACTGATTAGACCACATATCTTCAGCCTTTTCTGATATCCAAACCCATGTTTTAACCCTCTTTAAGCATGTATTTTAAATCTTAATAAAATATATAAAAACAGTCCCCAAATGGATGGCTTTAAATTTCAAAACCATAACCATTAACCAACTCTTTTCATGGGGTTTGGCCACCCAAAGTGGCCAAACCCAATGGTTCATTTCATTTCTTTTGACACCTTCTTCCATGGTTTAGACTCTTGATGCATTTGGCTATTCCAAGGCTGAATTATGCCATCCAAATCCAAGATTTAAAATCCTTTATCTTGCATCTAAACACATACAATTGTTCATCATTTTTGCATGGTTTTTAGCCTCCAAAAACCATCAAAATACCCAAACAAATGTCATGGGGTTCGGCCATCCAAACTGGCCGAACCCAATGTGATTTGTTTACCACTTAAGACAACCTTTAACCAAGGCTTAGGTCCTTGATAAAATCAGCCATTCCATGGCCAATTCATGTTCCACTTAATCTAACTTATTAAATAACATTGTAAGGAATTCTTACCAATTTCCTTTGCCTCTTGCTCCTTGCCTTCTTCCCTCTTGTTCCTTCCTTTCTTCTACTGTCTTGTGCTTGATCTAATGGTGAGAAAACACCAAGGTAAACTCGGCCAAGAGAGTGTGTTTTTGAGTGAGGGAGAGAGAGATGAATTCTAAAACTTTTGCACAAGAAATTCGGCCAAGCATGGTGTTGTTTGCCTTTGCATTTTCAGCCCCCAAAAACCTCTCAATTCCTCATAACTTCTTGCTCAAAACGGTGGGCATTGGGTGCCATCCAAGGCACCCCTTGGCAGCTACCAATGCAGCCATTCACATCCCCAAGTAACCCACCTCAAACCCATGCACTTGTATTTAATTTGTACCATGGAACTCACCAAAACAAGTCCCCAACGTGTGGGACTTGTTTTGGCTGATTTGAGACCAGCTAAACTCCTCCAATTCCCCTTGGACTCACTGAATTTACAGCCCCTTGAGTTTCCATTTTTGACTCACTCAACTCAAGGTATTTTTTTTTTTTATTCCAACCCAACTCATCACATTTAATGCATTTCATTTAATGCATATGAGTTAACTCACCTTTTGATTTAATTCCAACTCACCTCCATCCCACTCAACTGATTTGAATCGTGTTTGAGCTCCCTTGAGGGTTCACACGGTCAACAATAGTCAACTCGACCCGTTGGGTCCACTTTTAGCTCCTTGACCCGTTTTGACAACATGACCCATTTATGGTATTTTGGTCATTTCCAATTGGTTTTTACATATGGATCAAGCCTACCCATTTTTCCTCCACTTGATTTCCAATCAAATAGGCTTAACCCCTTTTAATTTAAAATTACAAAACGGTCAAATAACCCAGCAAGACCCGATGGGCCCCATTTGGGCCCTTTGACCCATTTAGCCATTTTTGACCCAAATGATGAAAATTACCCGACCAATAAAACTTAACATTCATAATATGCTCATATGATTTTATTTTGAGCAATGGGCCCCACTATTTCCTTACTTAACATCACAAAATAACTAATTTAACAACTCAGGGGCATTTTGGTAATTTTCCACTTCATTGAGAAATTGGGGTGTTACAAACTCATCCATTTAATTCACTTGAATCAACTCAAACACTTATTTGCACTTCTATTTAATTCAGTCTTAACCTAATTAGGCTTGAGCTCACCTAATGGTCAACCAAGTCAACTATGACCCATTGGGTCCCAATTGAGCCTTTTGACCCAAATAGCCACCTTGACCCAATTAAGTGTAACTTACCGATTTACCCTACATTGGACACTCATTCGATACCCGTTGGGTCTTAATTGAGCCATTGCCCAACATCTTACCCATCTAAGGTCCATGTCCATTAATTCATAATTTAAATAGACAAAATTCATGTAAATTGATATCTTAAAAATCCGGGATGTTATAAAACAATCTTCTTTTTAAAATTTTCGTCCCTAAAATCGAGTGAAGTAGGTTCCAAATAATTTACATAAATAACTCAGGGTGAGCCGTTCTCATTTCCGACTCAAGTTCCCAAGTGGCTTCCTCAATACCATGTCGATCCCATACCACCTTGACGAACTGAATCGCTCGGTTTTGTAAAAACCTTTGCTCAGTCTCCAATATTCTGACAGGCTTCTCAACATAAGTCACGTCGCTTTGGACATCTATATCTTGTATGTTCAGTACATGAGAGGGATCGGGATTGTACTTCCTCAACATCGATATATGAAACACATTGTGTAGAGATGCCAATTGTGAAGGAAGTGCCAATTGATAAGCTACATCCCCCATCCTTCTTATGATGGAAAACGGTCCCACATATCTTGGCGATAGTTTCCCCTTATTTCCAAATCTCATGTGTCCCTTCTGTGGCGAGACTTTCAAGAATACCATGTCCCCCACCTCGAATTCAAGGAACCTCCTCCTCTTGTCAGCATAACTCTTCTGACGATTCTGCGCAGTTAATAGATGCTGCTGTATTAACTGTATTTGCGCTGTGGTCTCTGTAACCAACTCAGGTCCGATCAGTGTAGGCTCACCGGCCTCTGTCCAGCACATTGGTGACCTACATGGCCTACCATATAAAGCCTCAAATGGTGCCATTTGAAGGCTTGCCTGGTAACTGTTGTTACATGAGAACTCTACCAGCGGCAAGTGATTCTCCCATCCACCCTTGAAATCTAGCATGCAAGCTCTCAGCATATCCTCCAATGTTTGTATCGTCCTCTCCGACTGTCCATCAGTCTGTGGATGGAATGCTGTGCTAGTCAGTAGATCTGTCCCCATGGCCGACTGCATGCTCTGCCACACTCTGCCGGTGAATCGGCCATCTCTGTTGGACACTATAGTCCGAGGAATACCATGTAATCTAATGATATCCCTGATATACCGCCGACCCAAAGTCTCAGATGAGTCTGTCATCCTAATAGGAAGAAAATGTGCAGACTTGGTCAGTCGGTCTGCGATGACCCATATTTCATCATTGCCCTTTGAAGACCTTAGCAACCTCGTCACAAAATCCATGGAAATGTGCTCCCATTTCCATTCTGGCACTGGTAAGGGTTTGAGTAACCTTGGTGGCTTCTAATGTTCCGTCTTAACCTGCTAACAAGTTAAGCAACGTGCCACAAATTTCGCCACATCTCTTTTGAGTCCGTGCCACCAATAATGTCTCTTCAGGTCGTGATACATCTTGGTGCTACCCTGATGAATGGAGAGTTTGGTCTGATGTGCCTCAATCAACAACTCTTTTCTGCAGCTTCTTGGCACATATATTCTTCCTCGGAATACTAGACCCTGTCCTGGTCGTAACTCCCATTCCGGTATGACCACGCTAGTAGACATCTTGGCCCATATCTCCTCCATTTCTGAATCTATCTGTTGTTCCTGTTCAATCTTGTTAAGTACCACTTAATTACCTCAAAGTCACTCATATCAGCCTATGACTTTCATTCTCGCAGAATTTATTCTGTCTCATATTATCTCTTTTTCTCGTGAACCCATTTGCGATCTTATGTAGATCAATATATTCTATTTCACTTTACCTGCTACCAAGATATTTTCCATACGTACTCGCTCAATGCGTTCATTCGTCTACTCTTTGTGTGAGGTAGCCTGCCAATACGAGCCTATGCTTAAGTCCTTTGCTGCTTCCATTTTAACTAGGTTTCTAGTTGCACTCTCTTGAAACTCCATTGACTCACTACAGAGTCAGCTGATCAGTCTAACTCGGCAGTCATCCATAGCTTCCCATTCAAGTTTCACTAGACTTTTAACTTTTCCACTAAGTAGAACTCCAAAAGTAAGCATATCTTCATTTGTACATAAGTCACAATGTAACTAACACCTTTTGTTCAAAACTCCTACGATACCAATACCGGCATCAATCCAAACCACCATGGGAATCATCATCCACGGTTATACACATCCATCCCTAGTACCACTCTATCAGTGAGTATCATCTATCCATGGTTAATAATTTTCCATGAATATAACCCGCCTTTGGGTATAATCCATTCATAGGCATAATTAATCCAGGGCACATCATCTACCATGAGATATTCTATCCGTAGGAACAATACTTGAATACATCACTACGTGACTGTAGCAATAATATCAAAACATAAACGTACCCCGACCCCTAGCAAGCATAGGGCCCATGACTTACTAAGCGGAAGACCCACGTCCAACGTGATCAAGTCTACCTCGTCCTGCATCCCTTCACCCCAAGGGTGATTCAGACAAGCTTTAAGGCGATCGAACCGCGCCTAACGAAGCTAGCACCACCCCCATGGGGTAAAATAGTAACTAGTTCTGTGCATCCACACATGTCAAGCGTGCGAAATAGCCGTGAGAGCACCATCCAGCGCATAGCATGCGAGGGACCCATTCCTCAACGGCAACCCTACGGGACCAAGTCTCCGTATTTCATATTGAGGTTCCCACGGTCTTACGGCTACTCTAAGCCATACTCATGGAATCTATATACTTATCTCATCAATATCACATGAGGGACGCACCCATACCACATCTCAGTCATCAATATCACATGTGGGACGCACCCATACAACGTCTCAAATAATAAAGTGACCTCGTCACATACATCTCAATGCCAAAATCCTCATAAACTCTTAAATTTGCATACTTTATTAAAAGTCATTCAAACTTCCATCACAATACAAGGGTTGGTAGGGTTAGTACAAACCCTTCAAAACGTACCCACAACCCTTACAAAATCTTTTCCTTTTTCTCGACATTTTCTTACCCTTTCTTAGACTAATCTTCCGTTGAAGACCCTGCATCATCATAAAAATCGAAAAAGCTGTCAGGGCATGTCTTCGACGTGTGCCCCAACACTCCACAAGTCAGACAGGGTGTTATTCCTGGTCCCCCAATGTAAGGACAATTAGTCATCTCCTTCTCGTGCCCGTGAAGTCCACAGACAGGGCAAATAACCTCAAAGGGGTAGGGGCAGAAAGTACAGTTGTGTCCCTCCTGATTGCACAACTCGTACATATATCCGGGCGCTATCTCCCCTACTGATTCTCCTATCATTGGGATATCTCCCATATATTCTTCTGGAAAAGGGGCTAGATACACTTCGACATCCTCGGGAAATCTTACCTGGACGTCTCTGTTAACTTCCACAACGCGGTCTGGCCTGTTGGAGTTGTTGGAAGAAGAAGTCAGATCTATAGGACAGCTAGGAGTTCCTTTGTCCCACAACTCTGTATACTCTGTGTTGCTCGACATATCTGTATTACAACATCAGAAACATATCAATGACAACAGCAGTTCCAATCAAACTATTCGTTGTTTTGGGGAATTTCCCTAATCACAATCTTGTATTTCTTGTTTTGGGGAGTTTCCTATGTATCACATAATGTCTTTTGTTTGGGGAAATTGTCAAATAAGCACTCTTTGTATTTCTTTGTGTTTTGGGGAAACTTCCTAAGTATCAAGTATTCGTTTTCTCCATTTGGGGATATCGGGGAAGTATCTCCTAATTTGCTATGTTTGATAATTCCAACTATGGTGACTGTACTTCCTTTGCTATCTTTCATTGTTGTTCTCAGGTTGAATGTTCAGTCTGAGTCTAACAAAGTAAATTAATCCGTCTCCCGTGCAGCGGACTCCGAAGAGTCGGTCAGTTGGGATTCTTATCTGTCAGTGAGACATGAAACCGTCTTAATCTTAGTTCAAAAGATTCAATCTTCCCGTTTCGCTCTGATACCAACTGTAACGCCCCAGCTTTTTTCACTTGCTTTCCGAAAATCAGAGTCTAATTTTTTTTTTTTTTAAAAGTGATAGAGAGCGGGACGTCACAACGCGAGCTAAGTCCGAACTTCTATAGTCCTACCCTTAACTGGCCAACCCTATGTATGCATAGACTAAATCCATGAAAACGGTTCACACATATTAACTTATTATCATTGCGGAATATAACATAAACTGAATGCGGATTATAATAGAACCTAAGACTACTCCATTTGAGATAGCAAAGTACATAGTCATTAACCAAATTAACTTAGATTAGATATCCTTACCAAACCATTCACAAACCATAACAAATATCTAATTGTTACATGCTGAAGTCTAACTACTCAAATTACATGTCCTTGAGTACTTAATAAAATAACAATAAAACATTCCCAAAGTTCTTATGTTTGGCTCTGTTCATGATCATCATTTCCTTCATTTCCTGTTTCATTCACTAGGGTAGAAGTAGGGCGTTAGAACAATGCGCCCACTAGGAATTCTAAGTATGGCTAACACATGGTTAGTATAACACATGCATATAAATAATATAACATCAAAACCTTGTAAAATCATGCCATGCCATGTATGCAATGAGTCCCACCCATCACAATCAAACATATACTCTTGATGGGATTCTCATCATCAAGGTACCCCCACATAGGTCTCTCGGACGCCCCGACGGAGTGTGGCCCCTCCAGGTTATCTCTTGATGGGATGCTTATCATCAAGTTGCCCCCACATAGGTTTTTCGGACGCCCCGACGGAGTGTGGCGCCTCCGGTCACTTAACCTTCACCCCATGCCATGCATGAGATGCTAATGAATTCCATGCTATTTTATATGATAAATCTAGCATTAAATCCTCATATTTACAACATATCATTTTAAAACATAACTCATTAAAATAAGATAAAACCAACATACATAACCATGGTTTCAAAGAAGGTAGAATCCTACCCAAGACAACTAAGGTGTCCTTGAGCTTTAAACCGACAACCGATCACGATCGTGCCCCGCCTGTGTGGTCCCGTTACCTTGTTACACATCAACCAGTCAATCCATATTCCATTTGATTTTTCATTTGATCTTAAGTCCATAAACAAACCTTTGTGGGGTTCGGCCATACACCATGGCCGAACCTCACCTATTTTGATTTTTGCCCTTCTTTTATTTATTAGTCAATCATCACTAAACAAAGTGCTTAACCCTTAGTCCACCAAAATCCACCTTAGTGGGGTTCGGCTATACAACATGGCCGAACCTCACCATCTTAATTTTGGTCCTTTAGTCCTTTTTAATTAAGTCTAATTGCCAATCCATTCATTCACACATTATCCATCTAACACTTAATCATCCACCATTGGTAACCACCTAGTCCATAAAAATACTTGGTGGGGTTCGGCCATACACCATGGCCGAACCTCACCCTTTGGTTTTGGTGCTCTTCTTTTCCATTCTTTTTAATCCAACATCCCAACACCTTTCTAGATTATTAACCATCTTAAAAATTAACTACACATGACCACATTATCCATCATTGTCTCTTCATGGCTAATCATTTAGCTTAATCCTCCATTCATTTAAACATGCATAATACTCCAAATAACCCTTCCAAATAATCCATCAAATAATTCATGGGGTTCGGCCATACACTATGGCCGAACCCATGTCCATCATTTTATTTAATCATGCATAGTATAAAACCTTAATAAATCCCTCCATATTTAATTTGATCCTTCATTCATTTTTGACATACTAAATCCTATGATGACCAAGTCCGGACATTTCCTTCCCATCAAGATGACAGATTCATCAGAGACTTTGGGTCGACGGTACATTCGGGAGATCATCAGGTTACATGGCATTCCCCGATCTATTGTGTCCGACAGGGATGGCCGATTCACCGGCAGGGTATGGCAGAGCATGCAGTCAGCTATGGGGACCGACGTATTAACTAGCACAACATTTCATCCACAGATTGATGGACAGTCAGAGAGGACGATACAGACACTGGAAGATATGCTGAGAGCATGCATGCTAGAGTTCAAGGGCGGATGGGAGGATCATCTGCCACTGGTGGAGTTCTCTTACAATAACAGTTACCAGGCAAGCCTACAGATGGCTCCATTTGAGGCCTTGTATGGTAGGCCGTGTAGATCGCCAGTGTTTTGGACAGAGGCCGGTGAGCCTGCATTGATTGGGCCGGATTTGGTTGCGGAGACTACAACACAGATTAAGTTGATACGGCAGCATCTACTCACTGCACAGAGCCGTCAGAAGAACTATGCCGACAAGAGGAGAAGGTTCCTCGAGCTTGAGGTGGAAGACTTGGTATTTCTGAAAGTCTCACCACGGAAGGGGCACATGAGCTTCGGGAAGAAAGGGAAACTGTCGCCTAGATTTGTGGGGCCGTTTCCGATACTGAAAAGGGTTTTGGGGGGGGGGGGGGGGGGGGTAGCTCATCAGTTAGCGCTCCCTCCACAGCTATCATCTTTACATGATGCATTTCATGTGTCCATGCTGAGGAAGTACAACCCCGATCCTTCTCATGTATTAAATGTTCAAGACATCGACGTAAAAAGCGACGTGACATATGTGGAGAAGCCGGTTAGAGTGATCGGGAGCGAACAAAGGGTACTGTGGAACCGCGCCATTCAGTTCGTCAAGGTGGTATGGGAACGACATGGCAGTGAAGAAACCACCTGGGAACTTGAGTCAGAGATGAAAGCCGCTTATCCGGAGCTCTTCGCATGAGTTGTTTTTGAACCCCTACTTCGCTCGAATTTTCGGGACGAAAATTTCAAAAGAGGATTCTATTGTAATAGCCTGAAATGTTAAATCAATATATATTTGGCATTTATTTACTTTAATTTGAATTTTGATATGATGGAATGCCAAATGGATCAAATTTGGGACAAAGGCCCAAGAAGGACCCAATGGAAGGGTCAACGATGGTCAAAGTGGGCCCGATAACCATGTGGGACCCAATGGATCAAAATTAACTCAAAACACCAAGGAAAAGTTGGGGCCGACCATCATGGTTGACTTGGTTAACCATGGATGAGTCGAAATGGAATTAAGGAGGACTCAAATAAATAAAGTTGATTTAATTAATGTAAAGCACCTAAGTTTAATCTTGAATAGACCAAGGGACATAATCAAGTGGGACCCACCCCCACCTCATTAAGTGAGGTGGCGGGTTGGCTAAGATTTAGTGGGGCCGACCACCATGGTTGACTTGGTCAACCATGGGTGGATTCATAGAGAAGGATTAAGGAATTTAATGGAATTAAAATTAAATAGGGATTAATTAACCTAAGTGAAGAAGTAATTTAATTAATTAGATGGGTCAACTTAGAGCAAAGTGAGAAAGTCAAAGGGACAAACCAAGAGTGGTTTCATCCCATTGAAACCACCCAAGGAAAACCATGGATTTAGGGTGGTGGTTTCATTCCAACCACCCCCACTAAAGAGACAATAGCCCTAAGATTGGGGGCATGCAAGGCCATACCCCCCTCCATGCTTAGTTGGTAGATGGAGTCAAAACCAATCATCACACTCTCTCCATCTCTCCATCTCTTCCAAAACCGTCCTCCCCTCTATTCCAAAGAAAACACCAAAGAGAAAAGAAGAGAAAGAGACTTAGAAGGGAAGAAGAGAACCCAAGTTTGGCCGACCATACTCCTAAGACCCAAGACTTGAGATATTTTTCCATTCTCTCCTCCTTTTTCCCTCTCAAACATACTACACCTGGGCCGAACCAAACCTTGGTGATCTCATCTTGATCAAGCTCACCATTGGCCGAGTATCAAGGAGAAAGAAGAAGAAAGAGAAAGGCTAAGGAAACAAGAGGAACAAGAGGCAACCGGGAGAGCCACGGATTGTAAGTATCTCTAAACAAGATATTAAGTTTTAATGGTTTAAAAATGGAATCCATTTCTTAGAATGAATGATGGCCAAAAATGTTATGGGCCTTAGATCCAAGATCCATCAAATGATGAGATGAGAAACGAAGGAAAAGAGGAGAGATGGATTAAGAAAATTAATAAATTAGAGACATTATGTATTTGAGATTTATTAAGCATGGAAATGTAATCTTCTTAAGAAAACCATGAAAGAAGGGTGTACAAAATATGCAAGGGAGAAGACTGACAAAACAGTCAGTCGACTGAATCAAAGATTCAGTCGACTGAACTGATGATGAATGAATCAGAAACGAGTTTCTGGAAGTTTCAGCCGACTGAACTAGGGTTTCAGTCGACTGAACTAATGGTGGCTGAAAGCAGAAGGAGTTTCTGGGAGTTTCAGCCGACTGAATCTGATGATTCAGTCGACTGAACACAAACGTCTCGGATAAGAAAAGGGGTCTGGAAGTTTCAGCTGACTGAATATGTGATTCAGTCGACTGAAGGAATGCTTACTAAACACGTAAATGAATGATTGATAGTTCAGCCGGCTGAATCTATGATTCAGTCGACTGAAAATAAGCTGACAGAGCAAACAGATAACCTGATACAAAGTCAGCTGACTGAATCTGTGATTCAGTCGACTGAAAAGGGTACGAACCATGTTTCAGTCGACTGAATGTGTATTTCAGTCGACTGAAAAGGGTACGGACCATGTTTCAGTCGACTGAATGTGTATTTCAGTCGACTGAAACTGAACTGGCAAGACAAACAGACAATCTGATTCGAAGTCAGTCGGCTGAATCTGTGATTCAGTCGACTGAAATCCTGATTCAGTCGACTGAACTCCTAATTCAATCGACTGAATTGAAGTATACAGTTTTGAATAATTCAGAGGTTACTGTTAATCCGGTAGTATAAATGGGGGTTATGTTTAAATTAAAGGGATTGATTTTAATGATCCTATGACATGATTGGTAAGTCATTAATGGACCTAGGTGTATGGATCAGTTATGGATCGAATTATATACGTGTTTTTAATCAATGGAAAAAGAGGCTAAGATAAATGCTGATTTATGATAATCTTGTAACATGGTTAAAGAGCAGTAATGAACCTAGGTTTATGATCAGTTAGAAACTTATTCATGGATAAGATATAGACTAACTTGGAAAATGTATAATAAGGTATCGGAACGTCGCAAACGGTACGCGATCGGCGACCGGAATTATCGAACGAAAACAGAAAGGGACGTTATCCGTATTAGGTAGGATTCCTATCTTTTTGTAAGCCGTGGATTATGTATATGTGATGCTTTCCGTATTTTATTTTGGGAATTATACGATTTGTTATTACATGTATTATATTTTAATGCTATGGATGGTATTTTATATGCTATGGATTATATTCCTCTCCTATGGATTTTATAATGTGGATATGAATTATAAATGTATATATTACATAGCATAATGCACTTACATCTCATGCACGGCATGGGCGGGAAAATAAAGGAAACGGAGTCCATGCTCCGTCGGGGCGACCGAGAACAGACATGGGGATAGTCTGATAGGCTATAACCGGAGTCCATGCTCCGTCGGGGCGACCAAGAACAGACATGGGGATAGTCTGATAGGCTATAACCGGAGTCCATGCTCCGTCGAGGCGACCGAGAAGCAAACATGGGGACACCTTGACGAGAATTCACCGTCAAGGGGGATGTGACATTTTATGATGATATAGATGATGGGTGGGACACATGACAGAGACACCCATGGCATGATATTCATCATATGGTTTTATTATATTGCTATCAGTATGCTTGTTATCACTAATCCATGTGCTAGCCCTACTCGGAGTCCTACTGGGCGCGTTGACTAACGCCCTACTTCCACCCTAGCTGGTGACACAGGAGACGGAGGAAACAGTGGACGAGACGGGAGTCAAGCTTAGGAGCTTGGGAAGCGGATACCTAGTTTTATTTCAGTTTCATTTTGGAGATGCAATTTAAAGTAGCTTAGCTCGTCGGACTGTATAATTTATATTTCTTGCGATGGTTTGGACTGCATTATGGACAATATCGTTTTGAGGCATAAATGTGAACATAGGGGTATTTTGGTAATTTAATGTTGTATCTTCCCTTCTATCTAAAAACCGGTAGGATAGTCTCTATTATAACGTTCCGCACGTAATTATATCCCACGAGCTTACTTCCTATGAGTGAACCGTTCCCGTGGACTTAGTTCCGCGCACGCGTGGGGTTGGCCAGTTAAGGGTCGGGCTTTAGAAGCTCGGACTTAACTCGCTTCGTGACGTCCGCGCCCTCTCTCTCTCCATTTCAAAAAAAAAAAAAAAGTAGACTCTGATTTCGGTGAAAAAATGGGGCGGGCGTTACAGTTGGTATCAGAGCGAAATCGGAAGAATGAATCTCTCGAAGTATGATTAAGACGGTTTCACATCTCACTGACGGATAAGAATCCCAACTGACCGACTCTTCGGAGTCCGCTGCACGGGGGCCGGGTTAATCTACTTCGATTGACTCAGACTGAAACATTCAATCAGAGCACCACATTTGACGTAAGAAAATGATAGTAAGGGAAGTACAATCATTATAACCTTGATGGATTAATCGAACATAGGAAAATTTTCCCGATTTCACAAACATGGACAAACATAGCTATTTGGGAAGTTTTCCCCAAACCAAGTATGCATATTTGGCAATTTTCCCCAATACGAGAGACAATACTTAATACTTAGGAATTATCCCCTCAAAAAAAAAAAAAAAACTAATTATGTGTATATTGGCAAATGTTTTCAAAACTAAATATGAAACGCTCCAATATTGAGAAAGAACTAAGTCAATATTTTTCGATGACTTAGGAAATGCCGCCAAAAAGAAGAACCCGCCGCAACCCACGAGTAGAGAAAGAAGTAACGCCCCCTCGTCAGGGAGGGGAAGTACAACCACCGCATCAAGAGGAGGTAACACCACCTCATCCAGCCGAGGGACAGAATAGTATAAACATACAAGGTGTACCTCCCGAGCTAAGAGACGTAGTTCAAGAGGCAGTCGCTTCTGCTCTTCAACAACACTCAAGCGGAAATGTGACTGCCAGCGACCCCAGTAAACGGAAGATGGTCAAGGATTTTCAACAACAACACCCTCCCTACTTCAGGGGAATGGAAGGGGCTGTCGGAGCGGAGCATTGGTTAAAAAGGATCACTCAGATCTTTAACCTGCTTCAAATTTCAAATCCTGCTGATAAAATCTTGCTGGCCACTTCCCAACTGATCGAGGATGCCAGTAGTTGGTGGGAAATTGTGGAAAAGCAACAAGCACTGGTGCCAGAAGGGGAAAGGACCATCATTGTAATAACCCAAATTTTTGATAAATATATATATTGGCATTTATTCGTTTTAATTTGAAGTTTGATATAATAAAATGCCAAATGGACCAAATTTTGGGACAATGGCCCAAGGATGCCCCATTTGGGCCATGGGTTGGATGAAATCCATTTAATGGGTCAATGAGGACTAATCGGGTCAAGGATGGTCAAATTGGGCCCAATACTCATTTGGGACCCAATGGACCCAAACCATGAATTGGAATTAATACAATTAATTGGTCAATGGTAATTAATTGGGTCAAAGATAGTCAATTTGGGTCAAAGAGCCATATGGGACCCAATGGGCCAAGGTAACTAAGCCCTAAAGTACATGGGTAAGACAAAAATTTAATTGGGCCATGGGCCCAATGGTGATCCAATAAGAGGGATACATTAAATAAAAAAATTTAAATCATCTAAGTTAGGTGATTAATGGACAAGGTAACATGGCCAATGGGGCCCACCTCCACCTCACCCATTGAGGTGACGTGTGGACCCAAGAGTAGTGGGGCCGACCCCCATGGTTGACTTGGTCAACCATGGGTGAATCTTAGAGGGAACTTAATGAGATTAAATTAGGTGGAAAATGATTAATTAAATTAACCTAGGGAGCAAGTGATCTAAGTTAATTAACTTAATCTAAATTGGTCAAATGGTCAAAACCATCCCAACAAACACAAACCACTTGAGAAAACACAAATTGAAACCATGGATTAAAGGTGGTGGTTTTACCCCAACCACCACCATTAATGCATATTGGTTGGTGAGGAATTAATGTTTGAGTGTAGGCCACTCCAACCATCTCCATCTCTTTCCCAAACAAACATTTTCACTCTATCTCTCCCTCCCACTCACAAAAAACGTCCCCTACCCTTCAAGAGAGAAGAAAAGACTTAGAAGAAAAACTTAGAAAGAAAAGAGAAGGAGAAGGAAAAACTTTGGGCTACCAAGATCATTGAAGAACTCTCCCTCATCTCCATACTCTTTCTCTCTTAACCTAACCCCATCTACCTTAGCAGATCCAAGCATGTTCCACCATTGATCAAGCACATCTAGCCGGTCAAACAAGGAGAGGAAGAAGAGAAGAGACTAAGGAAATCAAGAGGAGAAAGAAAGACCGGAGGAGTCGTCGGATCGTAAGTATGTTCTAAACAAGAAATTTAAATTTTTAGGGTTTTAAGTTTTGGGAATCCATTTCCTTGGATTGGATGGTAGCCAAACCATCATAGGCTTTGAATTTAAAATCCATCCAATGGTAGGATAAGGAATGGATAAAATGGAAGAATGGAAATCTTAATGGAGTTTCAAGCTTTTGGATTTTTTTTATGGATTGATGGGCCATAGGGTTCAGCCATGCCATGGTAAATGATGGATGAATTTTAGTTAGGGTTTGAGGATCAAAAATTTGGAAAGGGTAATCCATGATTTTGAGATGTTAATAAGTAAGCATTAGTAATTTTTAAGGGGTTTTAAATGAGGACATTTCATGAAAATATGGATGATTTTTCATGACCTTAAAAGGCATAGAATGGAATGAATGGATGACCATAGGTGAATGATGGGTAATTTATTTGAGATTATATGGTTTAAAATTATGGAGAAGGGTTAATGATATTGTGGTTTTAAAAGATTAAAAAGTTGGTAATTTTTAAGGAGTGTTAAATAAAGAAAAATCATGAGGTATGTAAATGAATTCAAGTAGCCTCAAAATGATGGAGGTATAATATTTTAAAGAAATCATGGACTATAGGGTTCGGCCATACAAGATGGCCGAACCCCATGGTTAGTGATCTATGAGGGTTAGGGCTCTTAAATGCTCAATGGTAAATGGTTTCTATGGTTTGAAAATTATGAGTATGGTATGTGATTTTTAAATGGGTATTAAAGGATGGAAGTGGTGGATTAAATATTTTTGAATTATGGAGATAGTGAGGAAGTGATTGGTGGTGTAAATGGACTTTAAATGTGAGTAAAGATCCAAGGTAAAAATGAGGGAAAGACATCATGGGTTCGGCCATGGTGTATGGCCGAACCCATGACCCATGTTTTTAGGTCAATTGTGGGCTAAGTTATGGTTTATACATGTGGTTGAGCAAATGGAAATTTGGGTAAGTAAATGGTAAAATTTAAATGGATTTACAAAGTGTATGATATGGGTTTTTAAAGGGCCAAAAAGAATGAAGGTTAGTGATTTTAAAATGGATTATTTTTGGGCCAAAACATTAGTCTTTAAAATGGCATCCATAAAGGTGAGCCATCACCCATTATGTGGGCCACATCTTAGGCAAAATGTGGAATTAGGTATGGGATTAAATGTTTTTCAAAATTAAATAATAGGTGGCTGATTTTATGATGCTAGGTCATGATTAAATGGATCTAAGTATGAATGAAGTTGGGACTTAGAATGTACATAAACGAATAGATGATTTAACCATGGGAGAGGAATGGCAAAACGGTAAATAAGTGCCACATTGAAGAACCATGGGTTCGGCCATGGTACATGGCCGAACCCTATGGGGATTAGACATGGAATTGGATATTACGAATGATTAAATGTAACGGATAGATGCTGTGTTTTAGGCTCGCAAATCGGAATGTTTAGATTTGGCCAAAATTGGATTTATGTATGAGTCTAAAACCAATGGATAATGGGCTAAGTTAGGGACTTAATCAAGGGTAACGTAAATGACTAATTCGGTAAATGTAATAAGGTATCGAGATGTCGCAAACGGTACGCGATCGGCGACCGGAGTATCGAACGGAAACGGAACGGAAAGCTACGCGGTATTTGTAACGCCCCGTCCTATTTCACCCATTTTACGAAAATCAGAGTCTATTTTTTTTTTTTTTTTAAATAGAAGAGTGAGAGAGGGCGCGGACGCCACGACGCGAGTTAAGTTCGAGCTTCTAAAGCCCGACCCTTAACTGGCCAACCCCACGCGTGCGCGGAACTAAGTCCACGAGAATGATTCACGCGTGGGAAGTAAGCTCGCGGATTATAGTTATTGCGGAACATGATAATAGAGTCTATCCTACCGGTTTTTAGATAGAAGGGAAGATATAACATTGAATTTACCAAAATGCCCCTATGTTCATGATTTCATCACAAAATGTATCGTCCATAAGTAACGTCCAAACCATCGCAGAAATGTAAATTTATACAACCCGACAAGCTAAGTTACTTTAAAATTACATCTCCAAAATTTAAACATAATATACACTAGGACTGCGCTTTCCAAGCTCCTAAGCTTGGCCTCCGGTATTTCCACCGCTTCCTGCCTCTCCTGCGTCATCAGCTAGGGTAGAAGTAGGGCGTTAGTCAACGCGCCCAGTAGGACTCCGAGTAGGGCTAGCATATGGATTAGTGATATACACATATCGATAACATAAAATACAACAAAATAAGTATGTGATGAATGCTATGTCATGGGTGCTTATGTCATGTGTCCCACCCATTATCCGTATGATCATACAATATCCTGTTCCCCATGTTTGCTTCTCGGTCGCCCCGACGGAGCATGGACTCCGGTTATCGAACTATCCCCATGTGTGATTCTCGGTCGCCCCGACGGAGCATGGACTCCGGTCATAGCCCTCAGGCTATCCCCATGTCTGATTCTCGGTCGCCCCGACGGAGCATGGACTCTGGTTTTATTATTTTCCTGCCCATGCCATGCATGAGATGTACGTGCATTATGCTATGTAGTATATAGATAAATCATAATTTTGATATACCATACATAGCCATATAATGCATAATATAAAAATATAATCCATAAGATTCATAGCTTGAAACTCATCATAAGAATAAAACATAATCATAAATAATTTAAAACACCATCACATATCCATCGCTTACAAAAAGGTAGGAATCCTACCGAATACCGTGTAGCGTTCCGTTACGTTTTCCGCTTGTTAATCCGGTCGTCGATCGCGTACCGTTTGCGACGTCCGATACCTTATTACATTTACCGAATTAGTCCATACGTTATCCATGGTTAAGTTCTTAACTAGTTATAACTCTAGATCCATTCAATGATCTTTAATTACATCATAAGTTTATCGAAAATCGGCCCTTAACTTAGCCCATTATCCATTGGTTTAATCACATACATAAAATCCGATTTTGACCATTTCGAATATTCAAATGAGCGAGCCTAAAACGCAGCATCTATACGTTTCTTTTCATCATTCATATTGCATTGAATTTTACTTCTAATCCACATAGGGTTCGGCCATGTACCATGGCTGAACCCATGGTTCTTAAAAGTGGCTAATAATTACCATTTTGCCACTCTCTCCTCTATGATTAATCATTCACCCACTTATGTCTATTTTAAGTCTAAATTTCATCCATAACTTAGACCCATTTATAATTCCATAACATATCCAAAATCAGCCACCTATTGTTTAATTTTTGAAAAACATTTAACTCCATATGTCCTTTCACATTTGGCCCTCAAGGTGGCCCACAAAGGGATCATGGGTTCGGCCATATACCATGGCCGAACCCATGGTACCCTATCTTCATTTTCTTGGGTCCATCTTACTCCCTTTAATCCAATCTCCAATGAATTTAAATTATCCATTCAAGTCCCCATTTTCATCCCATTTAAAACCTCACATATCATTTTTATAAATCCACTAAAATCTAGTATTCCTCTACATTATTTTCCATTTATTAAATCCACTAATCATACCCTAAGGTTCACCTTTATGGATACCATTTTCAAAGACTAAGTTTTGTCCCAAAATAATCCATCTAAATTTTCATTTCCATCAAAAAGATTACCACACACCATACTGACTCATCTATCCAAATTCCCATTCTTCCATGTTATTTTCCATGCCTAAAAATCTCAAACCATTACCATAGGGTTCGGCCATACACCATGGCCGAACCCATGGTTCATGGCCCACCTTTCTTAGAGCCATTTAAGACCAAAGTTCTATGAATATTTGTCCATGATTTTTCTTGTTAAAAATTCCATTTAAAATCATTAATATCATTCATTTGGTCCATTTAAAACTTGTGTCATACATTTTGGAAATCCATTTACAACTATCATTTTCTCCATCATTTTCCATCTTTCTATTCTTATAAAAATAATTAACCATCACCATAGTTCCAAAAAAAAATTCTAAAACATCATCCATGGATTTCATCATAAAACTTTTTCCAAAAATTTGCCTACATTTAACCCTTGAAACCCTAACCATTCTCCATCATTTTCAAACCTTAACATCTTAATAAATTCATCACCATTTACCATGGAGTTCGGCCATGCTACATGGCCGAACCCTAAGGTCCATCCAATCCATCAAAATTTCCATTTTCCAATGCTTAATAAAGACTTAAAAATTCTATTTAGAAATTCCATTCTTCCATTTCTTAATCCATTCCTCCATTTTTATCCATTCCTTATCTTATCTTTTGATGGATCTTAGATCCATGGCCCACCACGTTTTTGGCCACATTTAGTCTAAGAAATGGATTTTATATTCCTAAAATAAAATCTTGTTTAAAGAAATCTTACCGCCCGACGACTCCTCCGGTCTTTGTCGCTCCCGTCAACCTCTTTGGCCTCCTTTCTTCTTCCTCTCCTTGTTTGATCGGCTAGATGAGCTTGATCAATGGTGGGACATGCTTGGATTGGCTAAGATAGGGTTAGGTTGAGAGGGAAAGAGTATGGAAATGAGGGAGAAAATTCTTCAAGGATCTTGATCTTGGGGTGGCCCAAGACTTAATCTTTTCCTTCTCTTTTCTTCTTCTTTCTTTCTAAGTTTTTCTTCTAAGCTTTGTTCTCTTTTCCTTAGTGCAAGGGACGTTTTTTGAGAGTGCAAGAGAGAGAGGGAGAGAGAGAGATGGAAAGGAGATGAGAAATGAGATCAAACACATCTCATTTTGGTTGACCAAACTACACTCCACCATTATGGCTCCACCAACCAAAGTATGGGCTCCCTTGACCTTGGTGGTGGTGGTTGAGACCAAACCACCACCAAGCCAATGGTTTTTGGTGTTTGAAAAGGGGTGGTTTGGGTCTTCCCTCTTTGACCACTCATTTGGGTATGGGTCACCATATTTGGAGTGGTGGTGGTTGAGATGAAACCACCACCCAAGTCCATGGTATTTTTCTTGTTTTTCTTAGGTGGTTTCAATGAGATGAAACCACCATTGACTTGTCCTATGTTGACCCTAATTGACCAACCTAATTAATTAAATTAAATCCTTACTTAGGTTAATTAATTTCTATCCAATTTAATTTCATAACATTTATCTATCTAAGAAATCCACCCATGGTTGACCAAGTCAACCATGGTGGACGGTCCCTACCTATACCTACCCCACCCGCCACCTCACTTGATGAGGTGGGGGTGGGCCCCTCTCGGCCATGTCATTTTAATTCCATTAATTTTAACTTAGATAATTTTACAATAATTTTAATCAAATTAATTCACCTTAATCCACCTTAGTCCTCTCAATTTATCCATGGTTGACCAAGTCAACCATGATGATTGGCCCCACCTTTGCCTTGGTCCACACGCCACCTCACTTGGTGAGGTGGAGGTGGGCCCCACTTGGTCATGAAATTTCCTTTTATTACTAACTTAGAGGGTTTAATTCCAATTCACCCTTTTTAAAATAATTGGCCCACCATTGGGCCCACGGCCCAACCAATTTATTTTCTACCCCTTTGCCTTAGAGTTTGGACCAATTTTGATCCATTGGGTCCCACATGGCTATCGGGCCCACTTGACCATCGTTGACCCGATTTAATCCTCATTGACCCATTAAATGGATTTCATCCAATCCATGGCCCAATTGAGCTATCCTTGGGCCATTGTCCCAAAATTTGGTCCATTTGGCATTCCATTATGTTAAAATTCAAATTAAAATCAATAAATGTCAAATATATATTAATTAGAAAAATTCGGGCTATTACAATAGAATCCTCTTTTGAAATTTTCGTCCCGAAAATTCGAACGAAGTAGGGGTCCAAAATAACTCATGCGAAGAGCTCCGGATAGGCGGTTTTCATTTCCGACTCAAGTTGCCAGGTGGTTTCTTCACTGCCATGTCGTTCCCATACCACCTTGACGAACTGGATGGCGCGGTTCCGTAACACCCTTTGTTCGCTTTCAATAACTCTGACCGGCTTCTCCACATATGTCACGTCGCTTTGTACATCGATGTCTTGAACATTTATCACATGAGAAGGATCAGGATTGTACTTTCTCAGCATGGACACATGAAACACATCATGTTGAGATGACAGCCGTGGAGGGAGCGTTAACTGATAAGCTACCCCTCCCACCCTCTTCAGTATTGGAAACGGCCCCACAAATCTAGGCGACAATTTCCCTTTCTTTCCGAACCTCATGTGCCCTTTCCGTGGCGAGACTTTTAAGAACACTAAGTCTCCCACCTCAAACTCGAGGAACCTTCTCCTCTTGTCGGCATAGCTCTTCTGACGGCTCTGTGCAGTGAGTAGATGTTGCCGTATCAGCTTAATCTGCGCTGTAGTCTCTGCAACCAAATCTGGTCCGATCAACGCAGGCTCACCGGCCTCCGTCCAACACATTGGCGATCTACACGGTCTACCATACAAGGCCTCAAACGGAGCCATCTGGAGACTTGCCTGGTAACTGTTATTGTAAGAGAACTCCACCAGTGGCAGATGATCCTCCCATCCGCCTTTGAAGTCTAGCATGCATGCTCTCAGCATATCCTCCAATGTCTGTATCGTTCTTTCTGACTGCCCATCAGTCTGTGGGTGAAACGCTGTGCTAGTCAATACATCGGTCCCCATAGCCGACTGTAGGCCTTGCCATACTCTGCCGGTGAATCGGCCATCCCTGTCGGATACAATAGACTGGGGAATACCATGTAGCCTGATGATCTCTCGGATGTACCGTCGACCCAAAGTCTCTGATGAATCTGTCATTTTGATGGGAAGGAAATGTGCAGACTTGGTCAACCGGTCCACTATGACCCATATTGCATCGTTGCCCTTGGATGACCTTAGCAACCCTGTTACAAAGTCCATGGATATGTGTTCCCATTTCCATTCTGGTACTGGTAAGGGTGCGAGTAAGCCTGGCGGTTTCCGATGTTCTGCCTTAACCTGTTGACATGTTAAGCAACGAGCCACAAACTCTGCCACGTCTTTCTTAAGTCCATGCCACCAATAGTGCCTCTTAAGATCATGGTACATCTTCGTGCTGCCCGGGTGGATAGAGAGTTTGGTTTGGTGTGCTTCAATCAGCAACTCTCTTCTACAAGTCTTAGGTACGTATATCCTACCTCGGAACATAAGACCCTGTCCTGGTCGTAATTCCCACTCCGGTACAACCTCACCGGTAGACATTTTAGCCCAGATCTCTTCCACCTCTGGATCTGTCCGTTGCTCCCGTTCAATCTCGGGGACCATGTTGGATCGTATGATCAGATTATATATGGTCCCATGATTATTGAGGTAGAGTTTAAATTCTCTGATGGTATTCAGTACCTCCCATTCCGTCCTGATAATGCTGGCTACTGTCGCATGTGACAAGCGGCTGAGGGCATCCGCCACTTTGTTTGCCTTGCCCGGATGATACCGAAGTGCGAACTCATAATCCGCCAGATATTCCATCCATCTACGCTGTCTCATATTGAGTTCTTTCTGATCAAATAAGTATTTCAAACTTTTGTGATCCGAGAACACCTCAAACTTTTCACCGTAGAGCTAGTGTCTCCAGCTTTTGAGAGCGAAGACTACCGCTGCTAGTTCTAGATCATGTGTGGGATAATGGCGCTCATGAATTTTCAATTGTCTTGATCCGTACGCCACCGCACGATTACCTTGACTAAGTGTGCACCCCAGTCTTTCACCGGAGGCATCGCAGTACACCTCATAATTTTTGCCTCTTTCCGGTAAGATCAGAATAGGAGCGGTCGTAAGCCTCTCCTTAAGCTCCTCAAATCTTTGATTGCACAGATTGGACCACTCAAACTTGACTCCTTTCTGAGTGAGTCGGGTAAGTGGAGCTGCAATCTTGGAGAAGTCCATGATGAATTTCCGATAGTAACCGGCCAATCCCAGAAAACTGCGGATCTCGGTCACATTTGTCGGCACTTTCCATTCCTTGACTGCTGCCACCTTAGCCGGGTCCACGGCTATACCTTCCTCTGATATGATGTGTCCCAAGAAGTTGACTTCAGATAACCAAAATTCACATTTACTGGCTTTGGCATACAATTGGTTCTTCTGCAAGGTGTCTAGGACTATCCGCAGGTGCTCGGCATGTTCGTTCTGACTTTTGGAGTAGATCAGAATATCATCGATGAATACGATCACAAACTGATCTAAGTATGGACGGAATATTCTATTCATCAAGTCCATGAACACTGCCGGTGCATTAGTAAGTCCAAACGGCATGACTACATATTCATATAGACCATACCGTGTCCTGAAGGCTGTCTTCTCTATGTCCTCTTCTCTAACCCGAATTTGATGGTATCCGGACATCAGGTCAATCTTGGAGAAATGAGAGGAACCCCTAAGTTGATCAAACAGATCATCAATCCGGGGTAGGGGATACTTGTTCCTAACAGTCAACTGATTTAATTTCCTATAGTCCACACACATTCGTAGGGTACCGTCTTTCTTTTTCACAAATAACACTGGGGCTCCCCATGCGGATGTACTGTTTCGAATGAAGCCTAGTCTGAGCAGTTCATCAATTTGCTTCTTCAGTTCGGTCATCTCAGCTGGCGCCATCCTATAATGGGGTAATGATACTGGAGCGGCGCCGGGGTATAATTTTATTTCAAAGTCTATCTCCCTCTTGGGTGGCAAACCAGGGAGTTCTATTGGGAATACCTCGGCAAAATCTGCTACTACCGCCGGAAGTTCACCCGTTGGTGCCTTATCTAATCTGAGGCTGTTCAAGGCAAGATGGTTCAATTCCTCTTGTAGTCTTCTAGGGATTCCCTGTCTGTCAGCGTGTACCATGTACCGCTTTCCCTCGGGTGACCAAAATGTTACTCTACGAAGATGGCAGTCAATATGGGCCTGATACGTGGTCAACCAATTCATGCCAAATATGACATCATATTCCGCCATATCGATTACTAAATAATCAAACTCAAATCTGAATCCCGCGAGTTCCGTGTTCAATGCCGTACATATTAGTCCTAATGATGTGTCTCCGACGGGGGATACAATGGTGAGTGATGTGGATAGGTTTTGTACTAGTGTACCCGTGGCAGATATGAATGCAGCAGATATGAATGAATGTGATGCTCCAGAGTCAAATAAAGTAACAGCATAGGAACTACCAATTACAGCCATACCTTGCATCACTGAACGGTCCACTGCTATTGGAGATGGTATGGTGAAGAGTCGTCCAGATCCCGCAGGTTTTGGTGCCCGCCCCGCCTGATTATGTGTTCTGCCTCCCCGCGACTGCGTTGGTCTAGTTGGAGGGCGGAAAGGGCCCCTGAAGTTGGAGGGTCAGCTAGTCTGTGGACACTCTCTCTTGTAGTGGCCCTGTTGGCCACACTGATAACAGGTGTTCCCACCCCGGGGAACCTGTGTGACTGATGCTGATGTAGAAGGCTGACTAGGGTGAAAGCCCCAGGTAGATCCAGTGGAGGGTGAGGGCCTGCTATGATTCGGGCGGAACTTCTTGTTGGGTTGGAATGTTCCCCGCCCACCTTGCCCTCGGCGGTTGTCGAACCGCACTATCTCATTTAGTTCCTTTTCTGCGATGGTGGCCCTGCTAACCACCCCTGCCAGTGTGGGCTCTTTGAAAATGGTTACTCTATTCTTGATGCTTGGCCAAAGGCCCCGTTCAAACTTACGGGCCCTTCGGTGTTCAGTATCCACCATATAGAACCCATAGATAGACAGTTTAAGAAATTCTCTGTGATACTCCGCCACTGTCATGTTGCCCTGTACCAGTGAGATGAAAGCTTCAGTCTGGCTCTCTCTTTCTTCCTCCGGAAAGAATTGTTCTAGGAAGGTGGCCGAGAACCACTCCCATGTCATGGGTATCCTTTCTCCTTCCGGTATCAATGCTTGTTGCTTTTCTACCACTTCCCACCAACTACCGGCATCCTCGATCAGTTGGGATGTGGCTAATAAGATCTTATCAGCAGTACTGGAAATCTAGAGCAAATTCAAGATTTGGTTGATCCTCTTTAACCAGTGTTCCGCTCCCACAGCCCCTTCCTTTCCCTTGAAGTAGGGAGGGCGCTGTTGTTGGAAGTCCTTGACCATCTTTCGTTTATTGGAGTCGCTGGCGGTCGCATTGCCGCTTGAATGTTGTTGTAGAGGAGAAGCCATTGCCGCTTGAACTATGTCCTTCAACTCGGGAGGTACACCTTCTACGTTGATACTATTTTGTCCCTCGGCTGTATGAGGTGGTGGTACCTCTTCTTCCTGTCGAGGGGGTGTTACCTCTCTCTCCACTCGGGGGTTGCGACGGGTTCTTCTCTTTGGCGGCATCTTTTCCTAAGTCATCGAAACATATTGACTTAGTTCTTTCACAATCATTATTATGTTCATAATTTGGAATAATTTTCCTAAGTATCAAATGTTCCTTCAATTTGGGGAAGAATTATTGATTAAGTATACTTCATTTTTGGGGGAAATTCCTAAGTATTGAATATTGTTTTTTTTTTTTTTTTTCATTTGGGGAAAGTTGCCAAATAAGCATACTTGGTTTGGGGAAAACTTCCCATCTAGCTATGTTTGTCCATTTTTGTGAAATTGGGGGAAATCTCCTAATTTTGGTAATTCCCTCAATGTTATAATGATTGTACTTCCCTTCCTATCATTTCTTACGTCAAATGTGGCGCTTAGATTGAATGTTTCAGTCTGAGTCAATCGAAGTAGATTAATCCGGCCCCCGTGCAGCGGACTCCGAAAAGTCGGTCAGTTGGGATTCTTAGCTGTCAGTGAGACATGCAACCGTTTTAATCCTACTTCGAGAGATTCATTCTTTCGATTTCTCTCTGATACCAACTATAACGCCCCGCCCTATTTCACCCATTTTAAGAAAATCAGAGTCTATTTTTTTTTTCTTTTAAATAGAAGAGTGAGAGAGGGCGCGGACGCCACGACGCGAGTTAAGTTCGAGCTTCTAAAGCCCGACCCTTAACTGGCCAACCCCACGCGTGCGCGGAACTAAGTCCACGAGAATGATTCACGCGTGGGAAGTAAGCTCGCGGATTATAGTTATTGCGGAACATGATAATAGAGTCTATCCTACCGGTTTTTAGATAGAAGGGAAGATATAACATTGAATTTACCAAAATGCCCCTATGTTCATGATTTCATCACAAAATGTATCGTCCATAAGTAACGTCCAAACCATCGCAGAAATGTAAATTTATACAACCCGACAAGCTAAGTTACTTTAAAATTACATCTCCAAAATTTAAACATAATATACACTAGGACTGCGCTTTCCAAGCTCCTAAGCTTGGCCTCCGGTATTTCCACCGCTTCCTGCCTCTCCTGCGTCATCAGCTAGGGTAGAAGTAGGGCGTTAGTCAACGCGCCCAGTAGGACTCCGAGTAGGGCTAGCATATGGATTAGTGATATACACATATCGATAACATAAAATACAACAAAATAAGTATGTGATGAATGCTATGTCATGGGTGCTTATGTCATGTGTCCCACCCATTATCCGTTTGATCATACAATATCCTGTTCCCCATGTTTCCTTCTCGGTCGCCCCGACGGAGCATGGACTCCGGTTATCGAACTATCCCCATGTGTGATTCTCGGTCGCCCCGACGGAGCATGGACTCCGGTCATAGCCCTCAGGCTATCCCCATGTCTGATTCTCGGTCGCCCCGACGGAGCATGGACTCCGGTTTTATTATTTTCCTGCCCATGCCATGCATGAGATGTACGTGCATTATGCTATGTAGTATATAGATAAATCATAATTTTGATATACCATACATAGCCATATAATGCATAATATAAAAATATAATCCATAAGATTCATAGCTTGAAACTCATCATAAGAATAAAACATAATCATAAATAATTTAAAACACCATCACATATCCATCGCTTACAAAAAGGTAGGAATCCTACCGAATACCGTGTAGCGTTCCGTTACGTTTTCCGCTCGTTAATCCGGTCGCCGATCGCGTACCGTTTGCGACGTCCGATACCTTATTACATTTACCGAATTAGTCCATACGTTATCCATGGTTAAGTTCTTAACTAGTTATAACTCTAGATCCATTCAATGATCTTTAATTACATCATAAGTTTATCGAAAATCGGCCCTTAACTTAGCCCATTATCCATTGGTTTAATCACATACATAAAATCCGATTTTGACCATTTCGAATATTCAAATGAGCGAGCCTAAAATGCAGCATCTATACGTTTCTTTTCATCATTCATATTGCATTGAATTTTACTTCTAATCCACATAGGGTTCGGCCATGTACCATGGCTGAACCCATGGTTCTTAAAAGTGGCTAATAATTACCATTTTGCCACTCTCTCCTCTATGATTAATCATTCACCCACTTATGTCTATTTTAAGTCTAAATTTCATCCATAACTTAGACCCATTTATAATTCCATAACATATCCAAAATCAGCCACCTATTGTTTAATTTTTGAAAAACATTTAACTCCATATGTCCTTTCACATTTGGCCCTCAAGGTGGCCCACAAAGGGATCATGGGTTCGGCCATATACCATGGCCGAACCCATGGTACCCTATCTTCATTTTCTTGGGTCCATCTTACTCCCTTTAATCCAATCTCCAATGAATTTAAATTATCCATTCAAGTCCCCATTTTCATCCCATTTAAAACCTCACATATCATTTTTATAAATCCACTAAAATCTAGTATTCCTCTACATTATTTTCCATTTATTAAATCCACTAATCATACCCTAAGGTTCACCTTTATGGATACCATTTTCAAAGACTAAGTTTTGTCCCAAAATAATCCATCTAAATTTTCATTTCCATCAAAAAGATTACCACACACCATACTGACTCATCTATCCAAATTCCCATTCTTCCATGTTATTTTCCATGCCTAAAAATCTCAAACCATTACCATAGGGTTCGGCCATACACCATGGCCGAACCCATGGTTCATGGCCCACCTTTCTTAGAGCCATTTAAGACCAAAGTTCTATGAATATTTGTCCATGATTTTTCTTGTTAAAAATTCCATTTAAAATCATTAATATCATTCATTTGGTCCATTTAAAACTTGTGTCATACATTTTGGAAATCCATTTACAACTATCATTTTCTCCATCATTTTCCATCTTTCTATTCTTATAAAAATAATTAACCATCACCATAGTTCCAAAAAAAAATTCTAAAACATCATCCATGGATTTCATCATAAAACTTTTTCCAAAAATTTGCCTACATTTAACCCTTGAAACCCTAACCATTCTCCATCATTTTCAAACCTTAACATCTTAATAAATTCATCACCATTTACCATGGAGTTCGGCCATGCTACATGGCCGAACCCTAAGGTCCATCCAATCCATCAAAATTTCCATTTTCCAATGCTTAATAAAGACTTAAAAATTCTATTTAGAAATTCCATTCTTCCATTTCTTAATCCATTCCTCCATTTTTATCCATTTCTTATCTTATCTTTTGATGGATCTTAGATCCATGGCCCACCACGTTTTTGGCCACATTTAGTCTAAGAAATGGATTTTATATTCCTAAAATAAAATCTTGTTTAAAGAAATCTTACCGCCCGACGACTCCTCCGGTCTTTGTCGCTCCCGTCAACCTCTTTGGCCTCCTTTCTTCTTCCTCTCCTTGTTTGATCGGCTAGATGAGCTTGATCAATGGTGGGACATGCTTGGATTGGCTAAGATAGGGTTAGGTTGAGAGGGAAAGAGTATGGAAATGAGGGAGAAAATTCTTCAAGGATCTTGATCTTGGGGTGGCCCAAGACTTAATCTTTTCCTTCTCTTTTCTTCTTCTTTCTTTCTAAGTTTTTCTTCTAAGCTTTGTTCTCTTTTCCTTAGTGCAAGGGACGTTTTTTGAGAGTGCAAGAGAGAGAGGGAGAGAGAGAGATGGAAAGGAGATGAGAAATGAGATCAAACACATCTCATTTTGGTTGACCAAACTACACTCCATCATTATGGCTCCACCAACCAAAGTATGGGCTCCCTTGACCTTGGTGGTGGTGGTTGAGACCAAACCACCACCAAGCCAATGGTTTTTGGTGTTTGAAAAGGGGTGGTTTGGGTCTTCCCTCTTTGACCACTCATTTGGGTATGGGTCACCATATTTGGAGTGGTGGTGGTTGAGATGAAACCACCACCCAAGTCCATGGTATTTTTCTTGTTTTTCTTAGGTGGTTTCAATGAGATGAAACCACCATTGACTTGTCCTATGTTGACCCTAATTGACCAACCTAATTAATTAAATTAAATCCTTACTTAGGTTAATTAATTTCTATCCAATTTAATTTCATAACATTTATCTATCTAAGAAATCCACCCATGGTTGACCAAGTCAACCATGGTGGACGGTCCCTACCTATACCTACCCCACCCGCCACCTCACTTGATGAGGTGGGGGTGGGCCCCTCTCGGCCATGTCATTTTAATTCCATTAATTTTAACTTAGATAATTTTACAATAATTTTAATCAAATTAATTCACCTTAATCCACCTTAGTCCTCTCAATTTATCCATGGTTGACCAAGTCAACCATGATGATTGGCCCCACCTTTGCCTTGGTCCACACGCCACCTCACTTGGTGAGGTGGAGGTGGGCCCCACTTGGTCATGAAATTTCCTTTTATTACTAACTTAGAGGGTTTAATTCCAATTCACCCTTTTTAAAATAATTGGCCCACCATTGGGCCCACGGCCCAACCAATTTATTTTCTACCCCTTTGCCTTAGAGTTTGGACCAATTTTGATCCATTGGGTCCCACATGGCTATCGGGCCCACTTGACCATCGTTGACCCGATTTAATCCTCATTGACCCATTAAATGGATTTCATCCAATCCATGGCCCAATTGAGCTATCCTTGGGCCATTGTCCCAAAATTTGGTCCATTTGGCATTCCATTATGTTAAAATTCAAATTAAAATCAATAAATGTCAAATATATATTAATTAGAAAAATTCGGGCTATTACAGTATTTGGTAGGATTCCTACCTCTTTGTAAGCCGTGAATATGTGACGTTTATTTTAATCTATTTTGATGATTATGGGACTTGTATTATGATGAGTTTTAATTTATGAATTATATGATGGTGTTATGGATTATATTTTAACATTATACATTATATGGCTATGTGTGATATATAAAATTTATGGTTTATCTATATACTACATAGTATAATGCACGTACATCTCATGCATGGCATGGGCGGGAAAATAATGAAACCGGAGTCCATGCTCCGTCTGGGCGACCGAGAATCAGACATGGGGATAGCCTGAGGGCTATAACCGGAGTCCATGCTCCGTCGGGGCAACCGATAATCAGACATAGGGATAGCCTGAGGGCTATAACCGGAGTCCATGCTCCGTCGGGGCGACCGAGAAGCAAACATGGGGACAATACATTGTATGATCATACGGATGATGGGTGGGACACATGACATAGGCACCCATGGCATAGATTTCATTACATGCTTATTTTGTTATATTTTATTGTATCGGTATGCGTGTTATCACTAATCCATGTGCTAGCCCTACTCGGAGTCCTACTGGGCGCGTTGATTAACGCCCTACTTCTACCTTAGCTGATGACACAGGAGATGGAGGAAATGGTGGACATACCGGAGGCCAAGCTTAGGAGCTTGGGAAGCGGATACTAAATTTATTTAAGTTTTATATTTTGGAAATGTAATTTGAGTAACTTAGCTTGTCGGACTGTATAAATTATATTTCTCGCGATGGTTTGAACTTTAGTCATGGACGATTATATTTTGTGATATAAATATGAATCATAGGGGCATTTTCGTAATTCAATGTTGTATCTTCCCTTCTATCTAAAAACCGGTAGGATAGACTCTATTATCATGTTCAGCAATGATTATAATCCGCGAGCTTACTTCCTACGCGTGAACCATTCTCGTGGACTTAGTTCCGCGCACGCGTGGGGTTGGCCAGTTAAGGTTCGGGCTTTAGAAGCTCGGACTTAACTAGCGTCGTGACGTCCGCGCCCTTTGTCACTCTTCATTTTAAAAAAAAAAATATAGACTCTGATTTCGGTGAAAAAAAGGGCGGGCGTTACAATCATGACATGGGAATGGTTCTCAGCCACCTTCTTAGAACAATATTTTCCGGAGGAGGAACGAGAAAGCCAGACTCAAGCCTTCATCTCATTGATGCAAGGCAACATGACGGTGGCAGAATACCACAGAGAATTCCTTAAGCTGTCCGTCTATGCATTCTACATGGTGGATATTGAGCACCGAAGGGCCCGTAAGTTTGAACGGGGCCTTCGACCAAACATCAGAGCCAGGGTGACAATCTTCAAGGAACCCACATTGGCAGGGGTGGTCAGCAGGGCCACCATAGCAGAACGAGAGTTGAACGAAATAATGCGGTTTGACAACCGCCAAGGGCAAAGTGGGTGGGGTGCCTTTCAACCCAACAAGAAGTTCCGCCCAAATTCTAGCAGACCCTCACTCTCCATAGGATTTACGGGGGGCTTTCGCCCCAATCAGTCCTCCTCATCAACATCAGTTACACAGGTTCCTCGGGGTGGGAACACATGTTATCAGTGTGGCCAACAGGGTCACTTTAAGAGAGAATGTCCCCAGATCAGCCGACCCTCCAACTCCAGGTGTACCTTCCGCCCTCCATCCAGACCAACTCAGTTGCGAGGAGGTAGAACATACAATCAGGCAGGACGGGCGCCAACCCCTACCGGATCTGGATGACTTTTCACCATACTGACTCCAGTAGCGGTGGATCGCTCGGTGATGCAAGGTATGGCTGTAATTGGTAGTTCCTATGCTGTTACATTATTTGACTCTGGAGCTTCACATTCATTTATATCTGCTGCATTCATATCTGCTACGGGCACACTAGTACAAAACCTGTCCACATCACTCACCATTGTATCTCCAGTCGGAGACACATCATTAGGACTCATATGTACGGCATTGAACACTGAACTCGCGGGATTCATATTCGAGTCCAACTACTTAGTAATTGATATGACCGTATACGATGTTATATTTGGTATGGACTGGTTAACTACATATCAGGCCCATATTGATTGCCACCTTCTTAGGGTGATATTTTGGTCACCCGACGGAAAGCGGCACGTGATACACGCTGACAGGCAGGGCATCCCTAGAAGGTTGCAGGAAGAATTGAACCATCTTGCCTTGAACAGTCTCAGATTAGATAGGGCATCAATAACTGAACTTCCGGCGGTAGTAGCAAATTATGCCAAGGTATTTCCAATAGAGCTCCCTAGTTTGCCACCCAAGAGGGAGATAGATTTTGAAATCAAGTTATACCCCGGCGCCGCTCCAATATCATTACCCCATTATAGGATGGCACCAAGTGAGATGACTGAGTTGAAGAAGCAGATTGATGAACTGCTCAGACTGGGTTTTATTTGGAACAGCACATCCGTATGGGGAACCCCGGTATTATTTGTGAAGAAGAAAGACTGTACTCTGCGAATGTGTGTGGATTATAGAAAGTTGAACCTGTAACGCCCGCCCCTTTTCACCGTAAAATCAGAGTACATTTTTTTTTTTTTTTTAAAAGTGACAAAGGGCGCGGACGTCACGACGCGAGTTAAGTTCCGAGCTTCTAAAGCCCGGCCCTTAACTGGCCAACCCTACGCGTGCGTGGAACATAAGTCCACGAGTACGGTTCACGCGTAGCAAGTAAGCTCACGGAACATAAAAATAAATGCGGATGATCATAGAACTATCCTACCAGTTCTTCAGATAGCAGGGAAGAAATACCCAATTAATTACGAAAATGCCATTATACTGTATTATCCAAAATAATACCTAAACATAGCAAACTACCTAAATTATTACATTTCCGACAAGCTAACTATACAAATACATCTTTTCCAAAATAAAGTACAACAAAATAATTAATCCGCCTCCCCAAGCTCCTAAGCTTGGCTTCCGTCTCTCCCTTCCGGTCCGCCATCTCCTGCATTGTCAGCTAGGGTAGAAGTAGGGCGTTAGAACAACGCGCCCAGTAGGATTCCGAGTAGGGCTAGCACATGGGTTAGTAATAACCACATACAGATAATAACACAGTGAAAACTATAAACCACCATATACTGCAATATAAGTAAATGATATGCCATGGGTGTCAATGTTATGAATCCCACCCATCATTCCTGCCATATACTGTCATATCCCTCTTGACGGAAAAACCTCGTCAAGATATATCCAACCGCAAAATATCCCCCTTGACGGTAAAGCCTCGTCAAGGTGTCCCCATGCCTGTTCTCGGTCGCCCCGACGGAGCATGGACTCCGGTTTGTTTATTTTTTTCCGCCCATGCCATGCATGAGATGTAATGCATTATGCTATGTACTATTTATAACTCATAACCTTAAGATATCATACATAGCCTTAATTTATAATGCATAACCTTAATCATAGTTCATAGCCATTAAATAAAATCCATCTTAAACATAGCATCCATAATTGTAAAAACCCATCATAAGATAAATACTAATCAATAAAATATGACAAAAATACCATCATACATCCATGGCTTACAAATAGGTAGGAATCCTACCGAATACCGACTCGCGTCCTTTTTCGGCTTCGTCCGATAATCCGGCTACCGACTCGCGTACCGCTCGCGCTATCCGGTACCTTATTAAATTACCAAATCAATCCAAGTTTTAATCATTTCCAAGCCCATAAATCATAACTTAGTGAGTTTCTTCATTTTAGCCAATAATTACCATTTGTGCCACTACCCCTTTACATAACCAATTACTCATTCATTCATGCCTATTTAAGCCTAAAATTGATCCACAACCTAGGTCCTTAACTTAGGTCCATTATTGACTTACCAAAACATTAAAATTTGTCATGTAATTAATCTAACCATTACTCATTTAAACCCATTCAAACCCCATACTTAATCACATATATACCCATTGACCTTAAACCCAAATTGATTTACAATTTGGGGCATGGGTTCGGCCATACACCATGGCCGAACCCATGATGTTCCATTCTCCATTTTTTCTTGGGTCCATTGTTACATTTTAGATCCACCAATAATCCCTCCTTGAGGGGTTTAAATCATGCAACTAAACCATATTCTTAGCCCCCTTTGGATCATCACTTTTGTTCACTTGAAATCCAAAATTCATCAACACATTACCCTTTAAACCCTTCATTTAATCACCATTTCATCACCATAGGGATCGGCCCTATGCCATGGCCGAACCCATGGTTCAAATTTCCTACCATCCATGCATTTTAAAATCATACCATTCCATTGCATTTTTCATCATACAATCATTTTAAACATTACTCCCATGCATTCATTAAAACCCTAAATGCATTAATCAAAAACCTTCATTGCCTTCCATCCTTTAAACCCTAACCAATTTCATCAAACTCTAATCACCCACCATGGGGTTCGGTCATGCTACATGGCCGAACCCTATGGCCCATGATTCTTATTCCAAGTACCCAATTCCATGCTCAATTTAATCAATCACACAATGCACACAATATATTTCTCTAATTTCTTACCCTAACCCTAATTCACCCATTTAGGGTTTTCTCCATCTTCCACCCTTCCATTTAATGTATCTAAATTCCATAGTATAAAATCACCTATCCAACATTAATTTCACAAAAATAAATTTCATTTCTTAAACCCTAAAATCCAAAATTCTTTTATTTAAGAAATACTCACTATCCGACGTCTCCTCCGATTTCCGCCGCTCCCGTCGGTCTTCTTGGCCTCCTCTCTCCTTCCTCTTGATCTTTTATAGGTCAAGATCTTTGATCAAGGGTGGCAACTCCCAACCTTAAAATCAGCCATGTTAGGTTTGAATTTGAGAGATGAAAAGAGGAAAAGATGATGAGAGGAAGATGATGACCTTAATCTTAGAGTGAACTCCCTCCAAATTCCATTTTTTTTTTCTCTCCTTGAGCTCCTTCTTTTCTTTTTTTTTTTCTCTCCTTCACTTGGACATGGGACGGCAATGGAGGAGTGGGAGGGATGGAGTTAGTGAAAATGAATATGAGAAAGAAAAAAATCAAACTTATCCCCATTTGATGACCTCATTTGCACTTTACATTAATTTTTCACCAACCAAAGATATTTTAAGATATTTTATTTGCTTTATGGTGGTGGTTATCTAAACCACCACCAAGTCCAACGTGTATGTGAATTTTTTTTTTGAGTTTGAGATGAGGTGAATCTTCACCTCATGGCCCCACCTTGACCACTCTTGACTACCATATTTAAATAATTTAATTAGATATTTACCTTAGGCTAATCCATTGATGCTTAGCCTAAGTTCATTACTCCACCCATGGTTGACCAAGTCAACCATGGTGGCCGGCCCCACCAATCATTGGTCCACTCGCCACCTCACTTGATGAGGTGGAGGTGGGTCCCGCTTGGCCACACCACCATTGTTTAATTCCAAATTACTTAGGGTGATTAAATTTCATTAAGCCCACTCTAAATGGATCACCATTGGGCCCATGGCCCAATTACATTTCCCACTAGCCCATTTACCTTAGAGCTTAACCATCTTGACCCATTGGGTCCCAAATGGGTATTCGACCCAATTTGACCATTCTTGACCCATTTAAATAAATTTAAATCCAAACCATAGTCTATTGGGCCACACTTGGGCCTTTATCCAATTTTGGCCCATTTACCATTTACTCCAACAATTTTCTAATTTCCATCATTAAAATAATTAATATTCACATTTATATTAATTCCCAAGTTCCAAGACCTTACAGAACCAGCTGACTGTCAGGAATAAGTATCCCCTACCCCGGATTGACGATTTGTTTGATCAACTTAGGGGTTCCTCTCACTTCTCCAAGATTGATCTAATGTTCGGGTACCATCAAATCCGGGTTAGGGAGGAGGACATAGAAAAGACAGCCTTCAGGACACGGTATGGCTTATATGAATATGTGGTCATGCTGTTTGGACTTACCAACGCACCGGCTGTGTTCATGGACCTGATGAATAGGATATTCCGTCTTTACTTGGATCGGTTTGTGATTGTATTCATTGATGATATTCTGATCTACTCCAAAAGTCAGAAGGAACATGCCGAACACCTGCGGATAGTCTTAGACACCTTGAGGAAGAACCAATTGTATGCCAAAGCCAGCAAGTGTGAATTCTGGCTATCTGAAGTCAACTTTTTGGGGCACATCATATCAGAGGAAGGTATAGTCGTGGACCCAGCTAAGGTAGCACTAGTCAAGGAATGGAAAGCACCAACAAATGTGACCGAAATCCGCAGTTTTCTGGGATTAGCAGGTTACTACCGGAAATTCATCATGGACTTTTCCAAGATTGCAGCTCCACTTACTCGACTCACTCAAAAAAGAGTCAAGTTTGAGTGGTCAAATCTATGCAACTAGAGGTTTGAGGAGCTAAAGGAGAGGCTTACAACCGTTCCTATTCTAATCTTGCCGGAAAGAGGCAGAAATTATGAGGTGTACTGTGATGCCTCCGGTGAGGGCCTGGGGTGTACACTCAGTCAAAGTAATCGTGCAGCGGCGCACGGATCAAGACAGTTGAAAATTCATGAACGCCATTATCCCACACACAGATCTAGAACTAGCAACGGTGGTCTTCGCTCTCAAAAGCTGGAGACACTATCTCTATGGTGAAAAGTTTGAGGTGTTCTCAGATCACAAGAGTCTGAAATACTTATTTGATCAGAAAGAACTCAACATGAGATAGCGCAGATGGATGGAATATCTGGCGGATTATGAGTTCGCACTTCGATACCATCCTGGCAAGGTGAACAAAGTGGCGGACGTCCTCAGCCGCATGTCACATGCAACGGTTGCCAGCTTGATCAGGACGGAATGGGAGGTATTGAATACCATCAGAGAATTCAAACTCTACCTCAATAATCATGGAACCATATATAATCTGATCATACGATCTAACATGGTTTTTGAGATTGAATGAGAACAACGGACAGATCCAGAAGTGGAAGAGATTTGGGCTAAGATGTCTACCGGTGAGGTCGTACCGGAGTGGGAGTTACGACCCAGACAGGGTCTTATGTTCCGGGGCAGGACATACGTGCCTAAGAATTGCAGAAGAGAATTGCTAATTGAAGCACACCAAACCAAACTCTCTATCCACCCGGGTAGCACCAAGATGTATCATGATCTTAAGAAGCACTATTGGTGGCATGGACTTAAGAAAGATGTGGAAGAGTTTGTTGCTTGTTGCCTAACTTGCCAATAGGTTAAGGCAGAACATCGGAAACCACCGGGCTTACTCGCACCCTTACCGGTGCCAGAATGGAAATGGGAGCACATATCCATGGACTTTGTAACAGGGTTGCCAAGGTCATCAAAGGGCAATGATGCGATATGGGTCATAGTGGACCGGTTGACCAAGTCCGGACATTTCCTTCCCATCAAGATGACAGATTCATCAGAGACTTTGGGTCGCCGGTACATCCGGGAGATCATCAAGTTACATGGCATTCCCCGATCTATTGTGTCCGACAGGGATGGCCGATTCACCGGCAGGGTATGGCAGAGCATGCAGTCAGCTATGGGGACCGACGTATTAACTAGCACAACATTTCATCCACAGACTGATGGACAGTCAGAGAGGACGCTACAGACACTGGAAGATATGCTGAGAGCATGCATGCTAGACTTCAGGGGCAGATGGGAGGATCATCTGCCACTGGTGGAGTTCTCTTACAATAACAGTTACCAGGCAAGCCTACACATGGCTCCATTTGAGGCCTTGTATGGTAGGCCGTGTAGATCGCCAGTGTGTTGGACAGAGGCCGGTGAGCCTGCGTTGATTGGGCCGGATTTGGTTACGGAGACTACAACGCAGATTAAGTTGATACGGCAGCATCTACTCACTGCACAGAGCCGTCAGAAGAACTATGCCGACAAGAGGAGAAGGTTCCTCGAGTTTGAGGTGGGAGACTTGGTATTTCTGAAAGTCTCACCACGGAAGGGGCACATGAGGTTCGGGAAGAAAGGGAAACTGTCGCCTAGATTTGTGGGGCCGTTTCCGATACTGAAAAGGGGTGGGGGGGGGGGGGGGGGTAGCTTATCAGTTAGCGCTCCCTCCACAGCTATCGTCTTTACATTATGTATTTCATGTGTCCATGCTGAGGAAGTACAACCCCGATCCTTCTCATGTATTAAATGTTCAAGACATCGATGTACAAAGCGACGTGACATATGTGGAGAAGCCGGTTAGAGTGATCGGGAGAGAACAAAGGGTACTGTGGAACCGTGCCATTTAGTTCGTCAAGGTGGTATGGGAACGGCATGGCAGTGAAGAAACACCTGGGAACTTGAGTCGGAGATGAAAGCCGCTTATCCGGAGCTCTTCGCATGAGTTGTTTTTGAACCCCTACTTCGCTCGAATTTTCGGCACGAAAATTTCAAAAGAGGATTCTATTGTAATAGCCCGAAATTTTAAATCAATATATATTTGGCATTTATTTACTTTAATTTGAATTTTGATATGATGGAATGCCAAATGGATCAAATTTTGGGACAAAGGCCCAAGAAGGACCCAATGGACCATAGAGTGAATGGAATTCGTAGGAAGGGTCAATGATGGTCAAAGTGGTCCCGATAACCATGTGGGACCCAATGGATCAAAATTAACTCAAAACACCAAGGAAAAGGTGGGGCCGACCATCATGGTTGACTTGGTCAACCATGGATGAGTCGAAATGGAATTAAGGAGGACTCAAATAAATAAAGTTGATTTAATTAATGTAAAGCACCTAAGTTTAATCTTGAATAGACCAAGGGACATAATCAAGTGGGACCCACCCCCACCTCATTAAGTGAGGTGACGGGTTGGCTAAGATTTAGTGGGACCGACCACCATGGTTGACTTGGTCAACCATGGGTTGATTCATAGAGAAGGATTAAGGAATTTAATGGAATTAAAATTAAATAGGGATTAATTAACCTAAGTGAAGAAGCAATTTAATTAATTAGATGGGTCAACTTAGAGTCAAGTGAGAAAGTCAAAGGGACAAACCAAGAGTGGTTTCATCCCATTGAAACCACCCAAGGAAAACCATGGATTTAGGGTGGTGGTTTCATTCCAACCACCCCCACTAAAGAGACAATGGCCCTAAGATTGGGGGCATGCAAGGCCATACCCCCCTCCATGCTTAGTTGGTAGATGGAGTCAAAACCAATCATCACACTCTCTCCATCTCTCCATCTCTTCCAAACCATCCTCCCCTCTATTCCAAAGAAAACACCAAAGAGAAAAGAAGAGAAAGAGACTTAGAAGGGAAGAAGAGAACCCAAGTTTGGCCGACCATACTCCTGAGACCCAAGACTTGAGATATTTTTCCATTCTCTCCTCCTTTTTCCCTCTCAAACATACTACACCTGGGCCGAACCAAACCTTGGTGATCTCATCTTGATCAAGCTCACCATTGGCCGAGTATCAAGGAGAAAGAAGAAGAAAGAGAATGGCTAAGGAAACAAGAGGAACAAGAGGCAATCGGGAGAGCCACGGATTGTAAGTATCTCTAAACAAGATATTAAGTTTTAATGGTTTAAAAAAGGAATCCATTTCTTAGAGTGAATGATGGCCACAAATGTTATGGGCCTTAGATCCAAGATCCATCAAATGATGAGATGAGAAACGAAGGAAAAGAGGAGAGATGGATTAAGAAAATTAATAAATTAGAGACAATATGTATTTGAGATTTATTAAGCATGGAAATGTAATCTTCTTAAGAAAACCATGAAAGAAGGGTGTACAAAATATGTAAGGGAGAAGACTGACAAAACAGTCAGTCGACTGAATCAAAGATTCAGTCGACTGAACTGATGACGGACGAATCAGAAACGAGTTTTTGGAAGTTTCAACCGACTGAACTAGGGTTTCAGTCGACTGAACTAATGGTAGCTGAAAGCAGAATGAGTTTCTAGGAGTTTCAGTCGACTGAACACAAACGTCTCGGATAAGAAAAGGGGTCTGGAAGTTTCAGCCGACTGAATATATGATTCAGTCGACTGAAGGAATGCTTACTAAACACGTAAATGAATGATTGATAGTTCAGCTGGCTGAATCTATGATTCAGTGACTGAAAATAAGCTGACAAAGCAAACAGATAACCTGATACAAAGTCAGCCGACTGAATCTGTGATTCAATCGACTGAAAAGGGTACGAACCATGTTTCAGTCCACTGAATGCGTATTTCAGTCGAATGAAACTGAACTGGCAAGACAAACAGACAATCTGATTTGAAGTCAGCTGGCTGAATCTGTGATTCAGTCGACTGAACTCCTGATTCAGTCGATTGAACTCCTAATTCAGTCGACTGAATTGAAGTATACAATTTTGAATAATTCAGAGATTACTGTTAATCCGGTAGTATAAATGGGGGTTATGTTTAAATTAAAGGGACTGATTTTAATGATCCTATGACATGATTGGTAAGTCATTAATGGACCTAGGTGTATGGATCAGTTATGGATTGAATTATATACGTGTTTTTAATCAATGGAAAAAGAGGCTAAGATAAATGTTGATTTATGATAATCTTGTAACATGGTTAAAGAGCAGTAATGAACCTAGGTTTATGATCAGTTAGAAACTTAATCATGGATAAGATATAGACTAACTTGGAAAATGTATAATAAGTTATCGGGACGTCGCAAACGGTACGCGATCGGCGACCGAAATTATCGAACGAAAACGGAAAGGGACGTTATCGGTATTACGTAGGATTCCTACCTTTTTGTAAGCCGTCGATTATGTATATGTGATGTTTTCCGTATTTTATTTTGGGAATTATACGATTTGTTATTACATGTATTATATTTTAATGCTACGGATGGTATTTTATATGCTATGGATTATATTCCTATCCTATAGATTTTATATTGTGGATATGAATTATAAATGTACATATTACATAGCATAATGCACTTACATCTCATGCATGGCATGTAATAACCCAAATTTTTGATAAATATATATAGTGGCATTTATTCATTTTAAATTGAAGTTTGATGTAATAAAATGCCAAATGGACCAAATTTTGGGACAATGGCCCAAGGATGGCCCAATTGGGCCATGGGTCGGATGAAATCCATTAAATGGGTCAATGAGGACTAATCGGGTCAAAGATGGTCAATTTGGGTCAAAGAGCCATGTGGGACCCAATGGGCCAAGGTAACTAAGCCCTAAGATAAATGGGTAAGACAAGAATCAAATTGGGCCATGGGCCCAATGATGATCCAATAAAAGGGATACAATTAATAAAATTTAAATCACCTAAGTTAGGTGATAAATGGACCAAGGCAACGTGGCCAATGGGGCCCACCTCCACCTCACCCATTGAGGTGGCGTGTGGACCCAAGAGTAGTGGGGCCGACCACCATGGTTGACTTGGTCAACCATGGGTGGATCATGGAGGGAAATTAATGGGATTAAATTAAATAGAAAGTGATTAATTAAATTAATCAAGGGATCAAGGTGATCTAAGTTAATCAACCTAAGATTAAAATGGTCAAATGGTTAAATGGTCAAAACCACTCCAACAAACACAAACTACCTCAAGAAAACACAAATTAAAACCATGGGCTTGAATGGTGGTTGGGTCTCAACCACCACCACCAAAGTCAAGCCAACCCATGCTTGGTTGGTGAGAAAGTTAATGCTTGAGTGAAGACCACTCCAACCACCTCCATCTCATGTCAAACTAACCATTTCACCCTAGCTCTCCCCACACACACATGAAATTCGTCCCTCACCTTGCAAGAGAGGAGAAAAGAAAACTTAGAAAGAAAGAGGAAGAAAAGAGAAGAAAAAGATAAGTCTTGGGCCACCCCAAGATCAAGAACCTTGAAGATCTCTCCCTCATCTCCATACTCTCTTTCTCTCTTAACCTAACCTCATCTACCTTAGCCAATCCAAGCATGTCCCACCATTGATCAAGCTCATCTAGCCGATCATCAAGAAGAGAAAGAAGGAGAAAGGGCTAAGGAAAAAAAAAGAAAGAAGGACCGGAGGAGTCGTCGGTGCGGTAAGAATTTCTTAAACAAGAGTTTATATTTTTAAAGATAGGATGTGGAATCCATTTCTTAGACTAAACATGGCCAAATATGTCGTGGGCCATGGATCTAAAGTTCATCAAATGGAAGGCTAAGAAATGGATAAAAATGGAGGAATGGATTAAGAAAAGAGGAAATGGAAAAATGAAATTTTTAAGTCTTTATTAAGCATAAGAAAATGGGATTTTAATGGATTAATGGGCCATAGGGTTCGGCCATGTAGCATGGCCGAACCCCATGGCCAATGTTGGATGATTTTTAATTAGGGTTTGAAGGTTTAAAAGTATGGAGAATGATCAATGGTTTTATGAGGATTTCAAGATGTTAAAATGATTAAAAGTTGGTAAATTTTAAGAGGTTTTGAATAAGGAAATTTCATGAAAATATGGGTGATCTTTCATGGCCTTGAAAGGCATAGAATGGAATGAATGGATGACCATAGGGTTCGGCCATGTAGCATGGCCGAACCCCATGGTGAATAATGAGTGATTTATTAAGGTTATTAGGTTTAAAGATAATGAAGAAAAATGATAAATGTAAATGGACTTATTGAGTATGGAATGTGAGGTTTAGATGGAATGAAAATGGCGATGATTTAGTGATTTGAAAATAAATTATTTTGGGACAAAATTAATGATTTTTATGAAGATCTTAAAGTTGGTAATAGATGGTATTTTGTTGATGGAAATGAGGAAATGATTGGTGGTAGAAGTGGAATTTAAATGTAATTAAAAATCCAAGATAAAAATAAGGGAAAGACATCATGGGTTCGGCCATGGTGTATGGCCGAACCCATGACCCATGTTTTAGGTCATTCATGGGCTAAGTATGGTTTATATATGTGCTTAAACGAAATGGAAATTAAGTTAAGTTAATGATGAAATTTAAATGGATGTTACAAGTATGATATGTGATGTTTAAATGGAATAAAGATAGTGATTGAAATGGATGATTTAAGTTTCATTGGAGGTATGTTTAAATGGGTAATTGAAACCAAGAAGGATGGGGAAAGAAACATCATGGGTTCGGCCATGATGTATGGCCGAACCCATGACTCAAATTTTGATCAATTTTAGGCTAAGGTTAAATGCACCTATCAATGCTTAGGAGTTTGATTTAAAGGGCCAAAATGATTAAAGTTTTGTGATTTTGAAATGGATTATTTTTGGGACAAAATATGAGTCTTTGAAAATGGCACCAATAAAAGTGAACCATGAACCCTATGGTAATATTTTGGGGACTGTTATGAATGGAAAACAATGGAGAGAAATAAAAATATTAAAATGGATTGGTAAGCATGGTAGGTGATGTTTTATATGAGATGAAAAATGGGGTCTTAAATGAATGACTTAAATTCATTTGGTGAAGGTAAAATGAACCAAGAAATTAGGAAATGGACATCATGGGTTCGGCCATGGTGTATGGCCGAACCCATGACCCCTTTGGGAGCCATATTATGGGCTAGGTATGGAATTATATATGGGATTAAATATTTACAAATTTAATTAAACTAGATGGTTGATTTTATGATGTTATGTCATGATTAAGAAATTATAAATGGGTCCAAGTTTATGGGTCAAATATGGACTTAAATATGCATGGATAAAAGGGGTAACTTAACCATGGAAGAGGAGTGGCAAAATCATAATTTGTGGCCACATTGAAGGACCATGGGTTCGACCATGGTACATGGCCGAACCCTATGTGGGTTGGACATGGAAATGGATATATTATGAATGAATAAATGAAGCGGATAGTTGCTGCGTTTTAGGTTCGCAAATCGGAATTTTAAATTTGGCCAAAATTGGATTTATGTATGAGTCTAAAACCAATGGATAATGGGCTAAGTTAGGGACTTAATCATGGATGAGGTATGGACTAATTCGGTAAATGTAATAAGGTATCGGGCGTCGCAAACGGTACGCGATCGGCGACCGGATTATCGAACGGGAAGCGTAACGGAACGTGACACGGTATTCAGTAGGATTCCTACCTTTTTGTAAGCGATGGATATGTGATGATGTTTTAAATTATTTTGACTTGGCTTATTATGGATTTATGATTATAATTTATGATTTATGGGACTTGCACTATGATGGGTTTTAACTTACGAATTACATGATGGTATCATGGATTATATTTTACTATTATGAATCATATGACTATGTATGGTATATCGAATATGGTCTATCTATATACTACATAGCATAATGCATGACATGTGCAGAAAAAAAATAAACAAACCGGAGTCCATGCTCCATCGGGGCGACTGAGAATCAGACATGGGGATTGCCTGAGGGCTATAACCGGAGTCCATGCTCCGTCGGGGCTACCGAGAATCAGACATGGGGATAGCCTGAGGGCTACATCCGGAGTCCATGCTCCGTCGGGGCGACCGAGAAGCAAACATGGGGAACAGGATATTGTATGATCATACGGATAATGGGTGGGACACATGACATAAGCACCCATGACATAGCATTCATCACATACTTATTTTGTTGTATTTTATTGTATCGATATGTGTGCATCACTAATCCATGTGCTAGCCCTACTCGGAGTCCTACTGGGCGCGTTGACTAACGTCCTACTTCTACCCTAGCTGATGACGCAGGAGAGGCAGGAAGCGGTGGACATACCGGAGGCCAAGCTTAGGAGCTTGGAAAGCGCAGTCCTAGTTTATATTATGTTTACATTTTGGAGATGTAATTTTAAAGTAACTTAGCTTGTCGGGTTGTATAAATTTACATTTCTTGCGATGGTTTGGACGTTACTTATGGACGATACATTTTGTGATATAATCATCAACATAGGGGCATTTTGGTAAATTCAATGTTGTATCTTCCCTTCTATCTAAAAACCGGTAGGATAGACTCTATTATCATGTTCCGCAATGATTATAATCCGCGAGCTCACTTCCTACGCGTGAATCATTCTCGTGGACTTAGTTCCGCGCACGCGTGGGGTTGGCCAGTTAAGGGTCGGGCTTTAGAAGCTCGGACTTAACTCGCGTCGTGGCGTCCGCGCCCTCTCTCACTCTTCTATTTCAAAAAAAAAATATACTCTGATTTTCGGAAAATGGGTGAAAAAGGGCAGGGCGTTACATGGCATGGGCGGGAAAATAAAGGAACCGGAGTCCATGCTTCGTCGGGACGACCGAGAACAGACATGGGGATAGTCTGATAGGCTATAACCGGAGTCCATGCTCCGTCGGGGCGACCGAGAACAGACATGGGGATAGTCTGATAGGCTATAACTGGAGTCCATGCTCCGTAGGGGCGACCGAGAAGCAAACATGGGGACACCTTGACGAGGATTCGCCGTCAAGGGGGATGTGAAATTTTATGATGATATAGATGATGGGTGGGACACATGACATAGACACCCATGGCATGGCATTCATCATATGGTTTTATTATATTGCTATCAGTATGCTTGTTATCACTAATCCATGTGCTAGCCCTACTCGGAGTCCTACTGGGCGCGTTGACTAACGCCCTACTTCCACCCTAGCTGGTGACACAGGAGATGGAGGAAACAGTGGACGAGACGGGAGTCAAGCTCAGGAGCTTGGGAAGCGGATACCTAGTTTTATTTCAGTTTCATTTTGGAGATGTAATTTAAAGTAGCTTAGCTCATCGGACTGTATAATTTATATTTCTTGCGATGGTTTGGACTGCATTATGGACAATATCGTTTTGAGGCATAAATGTGAACATAGGGGTATTTTGATAATTTAATGTTGTATCTTCCCTTCTATCTAAAAATCGGTAGGATAGTCTCTATTATAATGTTCCGTACGTAATTATATCCCACGAGCTTACTTCCTACGCGTGAACCGTTCCCATGGACTTAGTTCCGCGCACGCGTGGGGTTGGCCAGTTAAGGGTCGGGCTTTAGAAGCTCGGACTTAACTCGCATCGTGACGTCCGCGCCCTCTCTCACTCTCCATTTCAAAAAACAAAAATAGACTCTGATTTCGGTGAAAAAATGGGGCGGGCGTTACAGAACCCTATGGTTCCTCCTTTCAATTTAAAATACCAAGGTCATGCTCCTACTTTCTTCCATAATAAAAAATTAGGGTTCGACCATTCAATGGCCTAAACATATCCTTGACCTTTGACCCTCTTTTCTAATTTATAAAATTTGTCGAGTACTTACCTTTTCCGCGACTTCTCCAATTTGTTCTTTGCTTCGGCTTGTTCTTCCGTTCCTTAGCCTTTTTTCTCCTTCCTCTTGATACTTTGGCCGAAGATGATCTTGATAATTCTCTTAGAGTGGTTCGGCCAAAAGGCATGGATTGAAAGAGAGAGATAGAATCCAGCCTTGAGTGAGAGTCAGAAAACTTGGAGTTGAAGCTCTAAAACTTTGGTCTCCTTTCTCTTAGAGAGATGATCGGCCAAGAGATGGTTTGAGGGAGAAAAAACAGCCAAGGTTTTCTTGTTTTGAGAGGTTAGAACGACCAAGAGTGAGAGAGAGAGAGAGAGAGAGAGAGAGAGAGAGAATGAATGGAAACAAAGTCCTTTGCTATGTTAGTGAGGGTTGACCAAAGGTGGTGTCCCTTGATGGCACCCCTTTGCAACCCCCCACTCCATTCATCTTCCTCATTTAAATTCCATTTGGGGGTTTCATCCATGAGATGAAACCCCAAGGGTCCAACGGTGCAATGGTGTGCCTTGGTGTAACCTCTACCAAGCTTTCCTCCTCCCATGCGTTTCCCATTAATGCTCCAAGTGGGGGTTTCATCTATGACATGAAACTTCCCCACCCCATTCATCTCCCTTCCCTCCAACGTGTATACTTGTATTTGAATTTGAAATAAAACCACTCCCTATCTCTTCATTATCCTTTTTGAGGGTTTCATCCATGAGATGAAACTCCTATGTGCCAATTGTGTGCCTATGTTTGAAAATATGAAACCGTCCCCTCCCATTGGTTCTCCATTTGGAGTTACATGCATAGGGTAAAACCTCCATGCATTCCAACGTGTACATGCCTTGTGTTGATATTTGAAATAGCCATAACCCTTTTGTAACTCCACAGGAACACCACCTCTCATTAATGATTCAAATGGAAGTTTCATGCATGAGATAAAACTTCCATGCATTCCAACGTGTACATTGTTTGAATTTTGAAACAACCCAAACATCTTTCATCTACACACTTCACATATAATTTAATTCAAATCTCTTTAACTCACTTAATCTCAACTCATTAATTTAACGCAACTCAACCATTAAACTCAACTCATCTAGTTAACTCAACTCCACCATTAAACTCAACTCATCCATTTAATTCACTTGAATCAACTCAAACACTTATTTGCATTCCCATTTAATTCAGCCTTAACCTAATTAGGCTTGAGCTCACCTAATGGTCAACCAAGTCAACTACCACCCATTGGGTCCCAATTGTGCCTTTTGACCCAAATAGCCACCTTGACCCAATTAAGTGTAACTTACCGATTTACCCTACATTGAACACTCATTCGATACCCGTTGGGTCTTAATTGAGCCATTGCCCAACATCTTACCCATCTAAGATCCATGTCCATTAATTCATAATTTAAATAGACAAAATTCATGTAAATTGATATCTTAAAAATCCGGGATGTTACACCTCCCTCTAACCCCCATAATCAAAGTAATATATTAGGAATATTTTAGTAGAAAAGAAGGTGAGCGTCACGACGCAAGCCAAGTCTAAGTCCGATGACTCGACCCTTGATTGGCCCAACAAGTGTGTACGTGATAACATTTGCACACACTAACATAAATCTGTAGAAGTTTAAACATTTATTTCATTGTATGAATAGGCAAACGCATATCAAAACAAATATAAGGTAATTCCCAAGATAATCATACATGAGTCAAATACAAAATACTTAATTACAAAGTTCCAAGTCATATTGCTATAACATTCTCCAAATATTACATGAACATTCTTAATACATAACATTCTCCTACTATTCCCAAAATACATAAGTCCGCTTCACTAGTCCAAGCTTCCTTCTTAGTTCTTCATCTTGTCTACATTCGGCCATCGTTTGGTCCAATTTCATCTACATACTTCAAATCTGCATACACAATCTAATGGGGGAATTTATGGGCTTAGTCAATATGCCCAGTAGGAATTTCGATCACATAATATGAACTACGGCGTGTCATACTAAGACATTATACATTCTTGTACTTTGAAAATCAAACACTTACATATTGTATACCTTGTATGTAAATTTCCAAGCATTTCTCAAAACTCATTTACTTATAATATAAAAAGCAACATACTCACCTCATACTTCTTTTCATACTAGAATTCTTATAATTGAAATCATGAATAATACTTTTTTCAAAACCTTTCTCATTTCTCAGTCATATTATAATAGTATAAGCATTTTAATACTTTTCCTCAAAATGCTTATCATACTAAGAATCTCATGTTCAACTTATCATGGAAAGCTTATAATTGAAAACATAATACATATTTCATTATAAGGTATCATACTCATACCTAACTTATCTCATAATTTCATTATCATAATTATGTCAACACAATATTTATAATGGAATCATATTCAGTTGTCTTTTCAAAATACCATATGCCAATCATGTAAATGCTCATCAATGTGCAATGTATTATGCCATGTGTGCCATGATTCATGCATACTCTCATCATGCCCCATGCATAGGTATTTCAACAACTCATTTAGGACAATGAGACATTTTATCTTTCCGTATGCTCATTTCATACTCATATTTTGGGGTGTCATAATACATATCATCATAATTTTAACTGGATCCATCAGTAAAACATTTATTCCTTGGCCATATACGTACGACATCAAAGTCTGCCCGGGTCAATTCAGCACTTTGATTCGTCAATTCACTTTTCATAAATACGACACCAAACCCCGTCCGAACATTCTGCGCTTTCGTTAGTTGACTGTACCCGATCACGATAATCATGACCCTAATGTCCATTTGGACAAACTGGTCCTTTATTTTCACTCCATGTCTTTCCCATCCCATGCTTCATGCATGAGGAATATGAATGCAAATGATGCCAATGTTCTCATGTCATGTATTGCCAATCATTCTCATGAACTTGAAGGTACTATTTTCACAACACATATGATATACATGTATTTCTCAAGATAAATTAGAAATCCATTTAGTTGAAATTCACAACAATCTTTCAAGTAAAATATCATACTTTTAAAAATACTTGCAAATACCTTTAATCGGGATAGCATCGTTTTCTTTATACCATAAATCCTTCCAAAATATTCATTCGATATCACATAGCTGTAATGTACATTTCAAAACACCTCATCTATCATATAATTCTACATGGTGAAATATTACAAAGTACTTCAATTGAAAATGAACTCCATTTTATAAATCAAGAATACATGATTTTAAAAAAACTCAAGTCATCATTTTCTTATTGTTAATAAGGTTTTAGGTTCACACTCATTGCATTTCAGCGAAGTAGGAAAACCTACTTGATATATGTCCGATTAGCAAACAAAAGCACTCCGCGAGTTAGCTCACTCGATCTCGAGTTTACTCTTTGGCTCTTCGTTCATTCACATGTGTCAACATATAATCCTCACGTCACTATAGTGTAAAAACCCTCTAATTAAATTTATGAAAATCTTAATTAAGCTTTAAGGGTCATTTGGCGAATGTCATTAGAGTCTAAATGACTCCATATTTGTGTTTTGTCCTTAAAGTCACTGATATAGTCTTTAGCGAATCAGAATTTAGGAACAAAAGACTCATTATTAGAATTTAAAATTTCAGATCTAGTGAAGATGCCCAAACTAGCCATTCTAGGTTTGAAATACAAATTACGCACTATTTTTGTAAAAGTCATTTCGGGTTCTTTTCGGTATCATAATAACTCGAGTAAATATTCTTTGGAAAGCTGTTTGATAGTAGAATAACGAAAAATATTCAAAAATATCTAGAAAATCATTTTGAAATGGTTATAGGCCATTTTCGGGAATGATATGTAAAAATAGTTTTCTATTTTAAAACTGTCCAATTTTTACAAAATTATTTTGGGTACTTTCCCATGCTAAAAAATTGCGACTAAATACCTTTTTAAAAACCTTTTTCATAGTAGAAGATCTAAAAAATAGTTACAAATTCTCAGAAAATCATTTTGAGATGTTTAAAGGTCCATTTTTGGACTGATTTGTGGAAGCTGTTTTACAAGAATCATTTTTCCAAAGTTCATCATAAGATATCATTTTCTTAGACCATTTTTCTTACAAAAACAAGTAAATAAAGACATTCAAATATTCTAATGGGGTTATAAAAATGCTTTAAAAGAAAATATCTAAACATCAAGGCATTTTAAGTAAAATTTCTCATGTTAGTATATTTTATGAAAATACACTTTCCATTATCTCTTCATTACACAACATTTCTTAGATTCTCTCCATAGTTTCTTTGATGTTTGAACTTAGATGAAAAGATAAAATATTTTAACATCTAAATCTAATAACTAAGAGGGGTTAGAGAACCTACTTGTTCAAGCTCCAATCAAGTCTTCAAGTCCTTCCTTCCTTTTTTCCAAGCTCCAAGATTTCAAAAGAGATTTGCACCAAAGAGAGGAAGAGGAAGAGAAATTTCCAACTCTCTTTCTTGCTTCAGATTTTTAGAGAGGAAGAAGGAGGAGGATAAAAGAAGAGAATGGAGGAAAAGAGCTAGACATGGAGCCCTAGCTTTTCCTCCTCTCTTTTTTGTTTTTTCCTTTACCTTATCCTCCTTTTGCTTTTTGGTCAAAAAACAAAAGCTAAACGTGGTGAGGTGGAGATCACTTATTGGTCCAAACTAAAGGTGGGGTGGTGAGGTGGTTTTCAACCTTATCTTGCCATGTGGCATGTCACCTCATCACACCTTGCCACGTCATCGCTTATATGGCGTGCCCACCACATCATTAATTAGTTTCTATTAATTAAAAATCTATTCCATCGAGTATTATCAAATTAAATTAGTAACTTAATTAAATCGCCCTTAATCCCTCTTAATTAACTAATCACCAAAATTTTCATCAATTAATTTAATTAATTATATTCCACTTCACTTTCAAAATTATTTAACTAAGTCATCCCTTAATTTTGTCTTTCTTAAATCTCGCTTAATTACTCCTTCATCCCTCTAATCTCACATTCTTACTTAATTCTTTCTTTCCTCATTTGACCTAAAACATAGTATCAACCATATTCATTCCTCACCATTAAGGGAAATTATATTGATTTACCGAATTGAAATTCTGGGGTGTTATAGTAATCTTAATCATTTTTATTATTCTAATAAATACATTTTTTTCTAATAAGTTAATATATTAGTAAAACTAAAATTGTAATGGCCCGACCCAAAAAAAAAAATTTATTAAAATATTAAGTTCGTACGTAAGTCCATGTGTTTACACGAAATTAGGTTTATTTCACCTCCTTCTTCTTCCAAAACAGCCAACCCTTCTTCCCTAACAATAAACCCTTGCCTCCTTTACCTTCCCTCTATTCATTTTCACCCACTAAAGGCATAAGATTCGGATTTCCTACGCTTGGGGCGCCCCTTTGCACGGTTCCTTATTCTCTAAAGGTAAGATCTATGTTCATTATCTTTCCATTTCTTCTTATTTGATGAGATCTTAATGTGATGTGTTGAGAATGGAGTATGTGATAGCTTTTAGGCCTTATTTAGAGAGGAATCCATAGAAGTAATTGGGGAGTTTTGTTATGGAACCTTGTTTAGGTATAGATTTGAATCGAAATTGAGTTTTGAACACATCGGAAGGGAAATAAATTGGGGAAAAAGGGTATATGCTAATTTTTGGAGATGATTCATGGGAGGAGATTTGGGGATTTCCCTTGGATTGAAGGGATTAAACTAGATTAGTGGTAAATCTTGGGTCTAAATTTGGGGGTTTTGCTTCTAAACTGTACTTAGGCCTAATCCATGAACTAATAATGGTATATTATATTTTTTTTGGCATGATTAGAGCCTTCGAACCCTGAACCTGTCGAGGTACGACCCGAAGACCAACCTGAGACGTCGTGATTTTGAGGTAAGGATTACTACACATATATTGTATGAATGCATATATGCTATAACTACCCTCCCTTTTTTCATTGATTAAATCATTGGATCCTATGAAATTACATAGTTCTATCAAAATGCCAAAATAGGAACTATGATATTCTTTAAGCATCTCCAGATCCATCTTTTCGTCAAGTATGGCTACCGTTAGGTCCAGTTTCTTCTCCTTTACCCTGATCTGTGTCAACATCTAGGGGAAAAATGTACGGACTTAGTCAACTTACCCAGTAGGAAATCCCGATCACGAAATGCACCAATTGTGAAATCTCATAATATCATATAATAAGGAGAATAATAAAGAAAATCTCAAAATATGGTTAACACATCTTTCTCAAATTCAATATAGAAAATGTACCAAAGTCTTATAAATAAAAAATTATAAAAATGATATGCTGCATCAATGATATGCCCAACCACTTCCATACATCAAATCATAACAAATTACTTCAATAAATTATTCTCAATAATTGACCATTTACATCCATACCATTTGAGGCGGCAACCACCAAGGTGTTGTTACACATCTACAAATTAACCAAGACAATAGGTGGAGTGTGGCCTCCTCCTCTACGACCTACCCAGGAGCTCTTTGGCCCAATTAAGCTGTAACATTCATATCAATGGACAGGGCCAAAGTCTAACATTTTAACTTATTGTACATAAGACCAAGCTAGTCCAGACAGTTCTTTTTGGCTTGCTAAGATCAACCCTAACATGCAACCATGCATGAGGTAATGTGTGCAATTATGATGCCAAAACCATGCATCAAATATTTTCTTTCATCAAACATCATTTCTATATAAGATAATGAATATAATAAAATCAAGATCTCATAAATCAATATTTATCAAAACCACTCACATTGTTGTGCTTCAATAAAGTAGGAACTCCTACGTGATCAACAGTGATCAATCAAATAAGATACACACGTTTGCTCGAACAATGTCTGAATCTCCCTTGACTCCTTTTGTCCATGTACATGTTGAAATTACAGTTTATGTCACTATCACATAAAATCCCTTGTGTAGATCTAATCCAGACCTAAAAGTTTACTGTATGATTTCCCAATTCTAAAGGATTTCATTTTATATTTTATTTAACCAGCACATACATTTACTTTGATAATTTGTCTCTGTTCAGGCCGACATATCGACACTGTCGATACATCGCCATTGGACACAGTTGAACATTGAACATCTCGATATGTCAACTTGTTTCTATTTGTTCTATGGTATGTCTTCCAATTTCTCTTCTGGTCATTTATACATACATCGACACAGTCGATGTATCCAATAGTTCACACTCTCGATATGTCGAATCTGTCGACATACTCCTGTTTTGATTCCTCAATTTCTTAAGTTATTATTTGTTCCCGATCGTATGTGTCGATCCAATCAATACATGCATATATTCATAGTGTGTTCCTCTGCCGATTCATCGACATAGTCGATGCATCAGTTTTGACTTAATTTATTTCCTTTAATGTCATTTTCAGTTTACTCATGCCGATATGTTGGTCTGATCGATATATTTGCCAGAGATCATTTCCAGGCTGACATATTGACATGGTCGATACATCATCCTAAGATTAATCTATCACTTTTATTTAATCTTCGGTTCTACTATACTCAGACAGACACATCGACTCTGCTGATGGGTCGTACTGAGATCAATTCTTCATTTACTCGTTCCATATTATGTCAGTCATACCTCATCTTTACTTTATCATACCCTGGCCGATGCATCGATCTGGTCGATACATTGTCCTAGTGTAAGTTTCATCATTCCCTTATTTCTTTTGTAGTTCAGTCATGTCCCGACTGAGGCGTTGATCCGACCATTGTATTTGTCAAAGATCCATGGGCATATCGACATAGTCGATAAGTCCACCGATTCGTTCTTCCTTCATCCTTTTTTATGTTTATTTCGGATCATTCCCAGGCCGATATATCGATCAGGTTGATATATGGTCCTGGATCAGTATATATATATTGACAGGTTGTTCGAATGTCACATCATCGCTCATTGGTCCCTTTTTATTTCGGTCATACCCAGGCTGATACATCGACACCGATAATGTGACGTCTTGGGTTTCAGTTCTATACTCGTCATTTTCGGTTCGTTGAACTCTCGCCCCAGACGACACATCAACGAAGTCGATATGTCGACTGGGTTTAGTCAGAAGTCATGGACCCATTATCCATGACTTCGCTTTACCCAGGTGTTCATTGTTCTTGGATTCTTTCTTTCCAGATCTATGAACACATATTTTCTAAACAACTTAGTATTATTGATTTACTTAAAATATATAAGAAATTCACTAACCTCGAGTGATTTACAAGTGTGCTTGAATTGGTGAAGTTTGGTCTCCCTTGTTTCCTTGTTCCCCACCCTCCTTGCTGACTCGATTTCTCTTTCCCCTTACTTGATCACTCCTTCCTTTCCCTGAACAGATGAAGCCTGTGAGGAGGTGAAGAGATTTCCCATTCGAGTTGAAGGTTAGGATGTGAGTTAGAGGGTAAACTCGGGTGAGTAAAAAGGTTCGTCAGTCACTCTAGTTTTTCTTTCATTTTCACTGATTTTTCGTCTCTTTTTCTTTCTTTCTTTTCTTCTCTTTTCCCTACGTTTTCTCTTCATTTTATCTTCATCTTTTGCTATTCCTAGACCCTTAATCGAGTCCTTGAAAACTGAAGGGTCATTGTGAATGCCCATGTATAGAAAAATGAATGGTTTGGATGGTGGTAGACAGAGCATTTGCAGAAGACGTTCCGTCTACTTGAGACACCTATTTTGTTGATGCGTCGACCCATTTAATGATCCTTTCCCTGATACATCGATCAAGTCGATGTATTGCCTGGAAATGTTCTGACTCCCCTACACATCGACCAGGTTGATGCATCGTCCGAGGAAGCTTTAGTTTCCCTTTATTTCTTTCAATAAACATTTACATTATTTGGACCAAAGTCATATATTTCATATATATGATAAATAAATTACATAAAACGAGGATTTAATATTTCAGGTCCTTACAATACTTCCACCTTTTGGAAATTTCGTCTCGAAAATATGACGAAAGTTGGGTTCCAAAAGAAAAACAAACTTCTACACAAATAACTCAGGATGAGAGGCTCTCATTTCCAATTCAATTTCCTAAGTGGATTCTTCATTTCCATGTCTCTCCCAGACCACTTTAACGAAATGAATCACCCGGTTCCTTAGTACCTTTTGTTCTGCACCTATTATTTTGATTGGTCTTTCGACGTAGGTTACGTCGCTTTGAACATTCAATTCTTGTGCATCCAAAACATACGAGGGATTAGGATTGTACTTTTGTAACATCGAGATGTGAAATACATCGTGCATGTTGGATAACTGTGAAGGAAGTGCTATACGATATGCAGCTTCGCCAATTTTATCAAGGAATGAGAATGGTCCTATAAACCTCGGGGTCAACTTCCCTTTTTTCCTAAACTTCATCGGTCTTTTTCTCGATGAGACCTTTAGGAATACTAAGTCTCCCACTTCAAATGTCAGAGGTCTCCTTCTCTTATCCGTATAGCTCTTTTGTCGACTCTGAGCAGTCAATAGATGTGCCGATTTCGTGAGACGGTCAATTATCACCCATATTGCATCATTGCATTTTGAAGATTTGGGTAATCCGGTCACAAAATCCATTGCAATGTACTCCTATTTCCACTCAAGTATAGACAGAGGTTTGAGTAAGCCAGGTGGCCTTTAATGTTCTGCCTTGACTCTCTAGCATGTCAAACACCTTGAGACAAAATATGCTACGTCTTTCTTAAGTCCACACAACTAGTATTGTCTTTCAAGGTCTTGGTACATTTTTGTACTTCTCGGGTGTATGAAGAATTTGGACTGGTGAGTTTCTGTCAATAATTCTTTCCTGCACTCTTCTGGCACATAGATTTGACCTCTGAACATAAGACCTTGTCCAGGTCATTATTCCCAATTTTCTGCTGTCTCTCTTGTAGACAATTTGTCTCATATCTCTGCCATTTTTGGATCTATTCTTTGTGCTTGTTCTATCTTCGATACCATGGTGGAATGCACTATCAGATTGTACATACACCCACTGCCATTGATGTGCAAGTTCATTTCTTTAATTGCTGACAACATCTCCCATTCCTGCATGATCAAGTTTGCTATGGTTCCATGAGTCATGTTAGAACACCCCAGATTTTTCATTTCATAAATATATTGGATTTGTCTATTTAAATTACAAATTGTTTGAATTTAAGATTAGATAATTGGAATGGACCTTAGATGGGTAAGGAATTGGGTCAATTACCCAAGTAAGATCCAATGGATCATGGGTAAGGTTGATTTTAAATTAATTGGGTAAAGTCTAATTAAATGGGTCAATCATCCAATTGGGACCCAATGAGTCATAGATGAACTGATTTTAAAGTAAATGGGTAAGGTTGAATTAATTGGGGCAGCTACCCAATTAAGATCCAATGCATAAATCCACCTCATCAAGTGAGGTGGCATGCATGTGAGGTGGCAAGTGGGTGATGTGGCATGCATAGAAACCAACTAGACAAGGGGCCACATCATCAATTGATATGGCAAGGATGGGACCCACGTGCCATGTGGTGATCATGTCATCACATGCATGGTCGGCTCAGTCATGGTTGACTTGGTCAACCATGAGTGAACTCAATTAAGTCCAAGATTAAATCGAATTGAGTTGAAGTGGGAAGATGGAGGGTTTCCATCTTGAGGGGACACGGTGGAAGGTGGAGAGACTTCTTGGTTTAAAGCAAGAGTCTCCTTGGTTAAACCAAGGGACTCCTTGGTTGGACAAATAATAATGAAGGGAAGTGAGAGGGATTAGACTGGTATACAAAGGGACACAACCAAGGGGCTGCTCACACCCCTTGGCCGACTCTATCTCATTGAGACAAAGAGATTTCTCTTTTTTTTCTCTCTCTCCATCTCTACACTTAGAGGATCAGCGAAGCACCAAGGAAGGATAAGGATTAAGGAGGAATGATAAAGCAAAAGAAATAAGGAGACGGGAAAGAAGGTATGTATGAGTTTAAACAACATGAGATTAAGAACAAGGAAAGTCATCGTTTTGGCCATGGGTGGCTGAATCTATGGGTTCCAGATTAGTTGAAAGGAGTGACCAAACTGTTATAGGGTCATGGAAGTTGAAAATCCATTCAAGGATTATTACTGGTTTGAAAAAAAAGGAAAGGTGATATCCGAATCTATATTATAAACCAAGGATTGAAAGAATAATGGAAAATACTCTAGTTTTTGCTAGAGGATAGAGTAAACTCACTAAGAGTGATATGAATGGTATTATCTATGTTTTAAAAATAACAAGGAATGGATTTCATGAGGAAGGGTCTAGCCAAATAATCAAACAATAGAGACTGACAACAGTTAGTCGACTGAATCCTAGATTCAGTCGACTGAACTGGTATTGGCCGAAACAGAAAATAATTTCTGGGAGTTTCAGCCGACTGAATTTTGTGATTCAGTCGACCGAACAAGGGCTAGATTAAAATATATGGGATATAAAGGTGTTTCAGCCGACTGAATCTAGGATTCAGTCGATTGAAAATAGACGTATCGAAAAAGTAAAGTGATCTGATGTATTTCAGCCGACTGAATCTATGATTCAGTCGACTGAATGTTTACTTATCAAACATGTAAATTGTTGGTTGATGATTCAGCCGACTGAATCTATACTGGCCGAACACACAGTTAATCTGATCCAAAGTCAGCCGACTGAAAGGATATTGACCGAGAATACAAAGGGTTTGATTCAGAGTTAGCCGTCTGAATCTGTGATTCAGTCGACTGAAGGGTTACGAGTCAAGGTTAAAACAGTTTCGATTTGGTTTTCAGCCGAATGAATATTGTATTCAATCGACTGAAAGTCTTCGGGTAAGGTATGTAATGCCCCAGAATTTGTAAATCAATATATAGGTGGATATTATTTATTTTAATAATGGAAATTGGGAAATTTGATGGAATAGATGGTAAATGGATCAAAATTTGGACAAAGGCCCAATTATGGCCCAATGGACCATGGACTGGATTTAAAATCATTTAAATGGTCAATTATGGTCAATGGGGCCAAGGATGGTCAAATTGGGCCCAATATCCATATGGGACCCAATGGGTCAAGATAATGTAAGCTCTAAGGTAAATGGGTAAGGGTGAATTTAATTGGGCCATGGGCCCAATAGTGATCCAATAAGAGGAATGGATTTAATTAAATTTAAATCACCTAAGTTGGTGATGAATTGACCAAGGTGACATGGCCAATTGGGACCCACCTCCCAAGTGAGGTGGCGTGGGGACCAAGGATTGGTGGGGCCGGCCACCATGGTTGAATTGGTCAACCATGGGTAGATGTATGAAGGCAATTTAAGCAAATGGAATTAAGTTAAATGGAAATTGATTAACCTAATTATCTAATTAATTAAAGGTTTAAATTATCCAAAAAGGGTGGTCAAATGGTCAAAGTTGGAAAACTAAACCACCCATTTCTAGACACCAAAAACGTTGGGCTTGGTGGTGGTTATCCCAACCACCACCATAAAGCATGGAAAATATCTTGTGTGGGTTGGTGGGAGGAGTTAATGTGGAGTATATATTAAGCAACCAAGAGATGAGATGACTTTTTCATCTCATTCTCTCCATTCCATCTAACTCTTTCACACGTCCTCCATCTCTTTCACTCTCAAAACCATCCCTTGCACACCCAAGGAAGAGAGGAAGAAAACTAAGGAAGAAGAAGGAGAAAAGCTTAGAGAAGAGGAAGAAAAGCCCAAGTGTTGGCTGATCACCTCAAGACAAAGACCTTGAGACATCTTTCTCATCTCCATCCTCTCCCTCTCTCAAATCTAACCCTACCTTAGCCAAACCCAAACCTTGGAGACTCCATCTTGATCAAGCATCTTAACCCAAAGATCAAGGAGAAGAAGAGATGAGAAGGCCAAGGAGTCCAAGAGGAGGAAGAAAAACCGGAGGAGACGTCGGATTGTAAGTAATTCTTAAACAAGAAGTTATTTCTTTTTAGGGTTAAGGAGAGAGCATGGAATCCATTTCTTGGATTGGTTGGTGGCCAAAGTGTTATGGGCCTTGGATTTAAATCCATCCAAAAGATGAAGTAAGGATGAAAAATGGACAAAACCCTAATGGGTAAATTAGGTTAAGAAAAAATAAATGCATTAAGGACATTGGTATTAAGAATTGTTTTAAGCATGGATGTATGTAAAATTTGAAGGAAATCATGGGCCATAGGGTTCAGCCATGTAGTATGGCCGAACCCCATGGTAAGTGAGGTATGATTTTTAGGGTTTTAAAGAATGGAATACATGGAGGTTAGTTAATGATTTTAGGGTTTTAAATGAATGAATGTGAGTGATTTTTAAAGGGATTTAAATGAGGAAAAATCATGAGAAATATTGGTGATTTCAATGGCCTCAAAAATGGTGGATGAAAGTGAATCCTATGGTGATGAAATGGTGGATTTAGTGGGTGTAAAATAATGGAAAAATAAATGGGGAATGTTGGCGGTGTTGATGAACCAAAGTGAACCTAATGTTGATAGTTGTAATGGGAATGTGGCTAAGTTAATGGACTTAAATATGATTAAGGAATGATGAATTGAATGTATGGTTTAGGTTCTCTCAATGGAGAGACTTGTGATGGAACTAAGTGACGTACGTAGACCTAAAAAAAAAAATGGGGAAAGAAACATCATGGGTTCGGCCATGGTGTATGGCCGAACCCATGACCCATTTATGGATCAATTTATAGATTAAATTTGGTGTTATGTATGTGTTTAAATGAATGGAGATTAGGTTAATTAAATGGCTGAATTCTAATGTTGTTGTGTCATGGTTAATGAGACATAAATGGACCCATTTTGTGAACCAATTGATGGACTGAGATTAAGGTATTTGCATATGGATTAATTGATGGGAATTAGATTTAATAAAGGGCTGTTTTTAATAATTTTATGTCATGGTTGATGGGTCATAAATGGATCCAAGATTATGGATCAACTATGGACCTAAGAATGGAGAAATGACATGAGAGCCTAACCATGGAGAAGTAGTGGCAAAACCGTAAATAATGGCCAAGTTTAAGAACCCATGGAAGATGATCGTGGACTTAAGTGCAATTATGGTAATCTTAAGTATGTGATTAATAAAGCCTAGGGTGGCTGATTTTTAAGACTTATGGGATTAAAAGGTTTAATAGATTAAATGAGACCTACAAAACCTAGTTAGTGAGGTTTGGCCAAGGTGTATGGCCGAACCCCGCTAAGGTCTGATTAATGGACTGAAAAGGTTAGAAACATGAATTAATTGTTAATGTATAATAAGGTACTGGACATCGCAAACGGTGCGCGATCGGCGACAGGATTATGGGACGAAACGAAAAAGGACGCTAGTCGGTATTCGGTAGGATTCCTACCTTTTTGTAAGCCATGGATTATGGGATGTTTTCTTTAATTTATTTTGGAAATTATATGGTTTGTTTTATGATGGGTTTGTAAGATTATGATTTATGTAAATTATATGGCATAATGCAAGGCTATGAATTATATGTTAAGTTATGAATTCTATATTAAGGCTATGGATTATACGTATTACATAGCATAATGCACCTACATCTCATGCATGGCATGGGCGGGAAAATAATGAAACCGGAGTCCATACTCGGTCGGGGCGACCGAGAAGCAAACATGGGGATAACCTGATTCGCTATAACCAGAGTCCATGCTCCGTCGGGGCGACCGAGAAGCAAACATGGGGATAGCCTGATGCGCTATAGCCGGAGTCCATGCTCCGTCAGGGCGACCGAGAAACAAACATGGGGATAACTTTATATGCTATAACCGGAGTCCATGCTCCGTCGGGGTGACCGAGAAACAGACATGGGGATAGTTTGATATGCTATAACCGGAGTCCATGTTCCGTCGGGGCGACTGAGAAACAAACATGGGGATACTTGACGAGGCCTTGCCGTCAAGGGGGATATGACATCATGATGGTATGATTGATGGGTGGGACACATGACATGAGACAACCATGGCATTGCATTCATTTTATGGTTTTCGTTTTATTACTATCTGTATGCTTGTTATCACTAATCCATGTGTTAGCCTTACTCGGAGTCCTACTGGGCACGTGTCTAACGCCCTACTTCTACCCTAGCTGATGACGCAGGAGATGGCGCAGCGGAAGGGCGCGACGGGAGCCAAGCTTAGGAGCTTGGGGAAGCGAGCTACTTAGTTTATTTTGGAAATGTATTTGAGTAGCTTAGCTTGTCGGAATGTAATATTATAGATTACATGCTAAGCTTTGGATGTTAGTTTACACAATATGATTTTGAGATATTTTGGTAATTAAATGAATGTTTCTTCCCTACTATCTAAAATTTGTAGGTTAGTCTCTATTATCATTCAACATTTAATTTAATATTCCTCGAGCTTACTTCAACCTGTGAACCATTCTCCGTGGATTTCGTTCCACGCACACGTAGGGTTGGCCAGTTAATGGCCGGGCTTCAGAAGCTCGGACTTAACTTGCATCTTGACGTCCGCGCCCTTTGTCATTTTCATTTTCAAAAAAAAAATAGACTCTGATTTCGGTGAAAAGGGGCGGGCGTTATAGTTGGTATCTGAACGAAATCGGAAGAATGAATCTCTCGAAGTATGATTAAGACGGTTTCACGTCTCACTGACGGATAAGAATCCCAACTGACCGACTCTTCGAAGTCCGCTGCATGGGAGCCGGGTTAATTTACTTCGATTGACTCAAACTGAAGCATTCAATCTGAGAACAACGTTTGACGAAAAGGAATGATAGCAAGGGAAGAACAATCAATCTAAGTTGGAATCATCGAACATAGCAAAGTAGGATGTACTTCCCCGGTATCCCCAAATTGAACAACAAACAATAGGAATTTAGAGATTCCCCCCCGAAACAAAGGAAAACCAAGTGCGCTTATTTGGCAATTTCCCCAACAAAGTATACTTAGTCGGTAATTCTCCCCCAAATTTAAGAAAATATTTGATACTTAGGAAAAATTTTCCCCAAAAATATGAACACAACGATTTTATGAAGGAACTAAGCCGATAAATGTTTTTCAATGACTTAGGGAAATGCCGCCAAAAAGAAGAACTCGCAAGAACCCACGGGTAGAGGAAGAGGTGCCACCACCTTGTCAGGAAGAGGGGGTACAACCACCCCATCAGGATGAGGGACAAAATAGTGTGAACATACCTGTTGTGCCTCCCGAATTGAAAGAATTGGTTCAAGCGGTGGTCACCTCTGTCCTGCAACAGCACTTGAGCAGGGGTGCGACCACCAGCGACTCCAACAACCAGAATATGGTTAGAGATTTCCAGCAACAACGCCCTCCCTACTTCAGGGGAAAAGAAGGGGCTATCGGAGTAGAGCACTGGTTGAAAAAGATCACTCAGATCTTGAATCTGCTTCAAATTTCCGGTCATGCTGATAGAATCTTACTGGCTACATCTCAACTAATCGAGGATGCCAGTAATTGGTGGGAGGTTGTAGAAAAGCAGCAAGCACTTGTGCCGGAAGGGCAAAGGATTGCCATGACATGGGAAGGGTTCTAAGCTACCTTTCTAGAGCAGTATTTTCCGGAAGAGGAAAGAGAGCACCAGACTCAAGCCTTTCTATCATTGGTGCAAGGCAATATGATGGTGGCTGAATATCACAGGGAATTCCTAAAGCTATCCTTCTATGCATATTATATGGTGGATACCGAGCATCGGAGGGCCCGTAAGTTTGAACGGGGACTTCAGCCAAGTATCAGGGCCAAGGTAACAATATTCAAGGTAGCCACACTAGCTGAGGTGGTCAGCAGCGGAGCGAGAGTTGAATGAGATGGTGCGGTTTGACAACCACCGAGGGCAGAGTGGGCGGGGTGTATTTCAACCTAACAAGAAGTTCCGCCCGAACTTTAGCAGACCCTCACCCTCCACTGGATCTACAGGGGGCTTTCGCCCTAATCAGCCCTCCCCATCAGCATCAGTCACTCAGGTTCCCCGGGGTGGGAACACATGTTATTAGTGTGGCCAACAGGGTCACTTCAAGAGGGAGTGTCCACAGATTAGCAAGCCCTCTCACTTCAGGGGTTCCTTCCGCCCTCCAGCTAGACCAACTCAGTAGCGAGGAGGCAGAGCATACAACCAAGCGGGGCGGGCGACAAACCCTACGGGATCTGGACGGCTTTTTACCATACCTTCTCCAGTAGCGGTGGATCGCTCGGTGATTCAACGTATGGCCGTAGTTGGTAGTTCTTATGCTGTTACATTATTTGATTCTGGAGCTTCACATTCATTTATATCTGCTGCATTCATATCTGCTACGGGCACATTAGTACAGAAACTGTCCACATCACTTACCATTGTATCCCCCGTCGGAGACACATCTTTGGGACTCATATGCACGGCATTGAACACTGAACTCGCTGGATTCAGATTCGAGTTCAACTATTTGGTACTCGATATGGCTGAGTACGATGTTATATTTGGCATGGACTGGTTGGCTACATTCCAGGCCCATATTGATTGCCATCTTCGTGGGGTGATATTTTGGTCACCCGGGGGAAAGAGGTACGTGGTACACGCTGACAGACAGGGCATCCCTAGAAGGCTGTAGGAAGAATTGAACCATCTTGCCTTGAATAGCCTCAGATTAGATAGGGCACCAATAACTGAACTTCCGGCAGTAGTAGCAGATTATGCCGAGGTATTCCCAACAGAGCTCCCTGGTTTGCCACCCAAGAGGGAGATAGACTTTGAGATCAAGTTATACCCCGGCGCCGCTCTAGTATCATTGCCCCATTACAGGATGGCACCAGCTGAGATGACCGAGTTGAAGAAGCAGATTGATGAACTGCTCAGACTGGGTTTTATTCGGAACAGCACATCCGCATGGGGAGCCCCGGTATTATTTGTGAAGAAGAAAGAGGTACCCTTCGGATGTGTGTAGATTATAGAAAGTTGAACCAGCTAACTGTCAGGAACAAGTATCCCCTACCCAGGATTGATGATCTGTTTGATCAACTTAGGGGTTCTTCTCACTTCTCCAAGATTGATCTGATGTCGGGATACCATCAAATCCGGGTTAGAGAGGAGGACATAGAGAAGACAGCCTTCAAGACCCGGTATGGCTTATATGAGTATGTGGTCATGCCGTTTCGACTTACAAACGCACCGGCTGTGTTCATGGATTTGATGAACAGGATCTTCCGTCCTTACTTAGACCAATTTGTGATCGTATTTATTGAAGACATCTTGATCTATTCCAAAAGTCAGAAGGAACATGCCGAGCACCTGCGGATAGTCTTGGACACCTTGAGAAAGAACCAGTTGTATGCCTAAGCCAGCAAGTGTGAGTTCTGGCTATCTGAGGTCAACTTCTTGGGGCACATTATAATGGAGGAAGGTATAGCCGTGGACCCGGCTAAAGTAGCAGCAGTGAAGCAGTGGAAAATGCCGACGAATGTGACGGAGATCCGCAGTTTTCTGGGATTGGCAGGTTACTACTGGAAATTCATCATGGACTTCTCCAAGATTGCAGCTCCACTTACCCGACTCACTCAGAAAGGAGTTAAATGTGAGTGGTCGGATCTGTACAACCAGAGATTTGAGGAACTAAAGGAGAGGCTTACAACCGCTCCTATTCTGATCTTGCCGGAAAGAGGCAAAAATTATGAGGTGTACTGTGATGCCTCAGGTGAGGGACTGGGGTGTACACTCAGTCAAGGCAATCGTGCGGTGGCGTACGGGTCAAGACAGTTGAAAATTCATGAACACCATTATCCCACACATGATCTGGAACTAGCAGCAGTGGTCTTCGCTCTCAAAAGCTGGAGACACTACCTTTACGGTGAGAAGTTTGAGGTGTTCTCAGATCACAAGAGCCTGAAGGACTTATTTGATCAGAAGGATCTCAACATGAGACAGCGCAGATGGATGGAATATCTGGCGGATTATGAGTTCGCACTTCGGTATCATCCGGGCAAGGCGAACAAGGTGACGGATGCCCTCAGCCGCATGTCCCATGCGACAGTAGCTAGCTTGATCAGGACGGAATGGGAAGTGTTGAGTACCATCAGAGAGTTAAAACTCTACGTCAATAATCATGGGACCATATATAATCTGATCATACGATCTAACATGGTCTCCGAGATTGAACGGGAGCAACGGACAGATTCAGAGGTGGAGGAGATATGGACTAAGATGTCTACCGGTGAGGTTGTACCGGAGTGGGAATTATGACCAAGACAAGGTCTTGTGTTCCGAGGAAGGACATATGTGCCTAAGCGCTGCAGAAGAGAGCTGTTGATTGAAGCACACCAAACCAAGCTCTCTATCCATTCGGGTAGCACCAAGATGTACCATGATCTTAAGAGGCACTATTGGTGGCGTGGACTCAAGAAAGATGTGGCAGAGTTTGTTGCTCGTTGTCTAACTTGTCAGCAAGTTAAGGCGGAACATCAGAAACCACCAGGTTTACTTGCACCTTTACCAGTGCCGGAGTGGAAATGGGAACACATATCTATGGATTTCGTAACAAGGTTGCCAAGGTCATCAAAGGGCAACGATGCGATATGGCTCATAGTGGACCGGTTGACTAAGTCTGCGCATTTCCTTCCCATCAAGATGACGGATTCATTGTAATAGCCCGAATTTTTAAATCAATATATATATATGGCATTTATTTGTTTTAATAATGGAAAAATGGGAATTTTGATGTCATGGATGTTAAATGGATCAAAATTTGGACAAAGGCCCAAGTATGGTCCAATGGACCATAGAGTGGATGGGATCCATCTAAAGGGTCAATAATGGTCAAAGTGGGCCCGATAACCATGTGGGACCCAATGAATCAAAATTGATTCAAACTCTAAAGTAAATAGTAGAAAATAAATTAATTGGGCCATGGGCCCAATGGTCACCCAATTAATTGGAATTAAAACCCCCCCTAAGGTAATGATGAGATGATTAAGCTAGCATAACCAAGTGGGGCCCACCTCCATCTCATCAAATGAGGTGGCGGGTTGACTAAGGAGTTGGTGGGGGCCGGCCACCATGGTTGACTTGGTCAACCATGGGTGGATTCATGAAGGAATTGAAGGGAATTAAATAGAAATTAAATTATAAAATTAAAGGGGCTAAGTTAAATAATAAATTAAATAATTAAGTGAGTCAAGAGGGGAGTGAGTCACATAGGAATGGGGGTGAGTCAAGATGATTTCCATCTCATTTGACTCACCAAAACCGTTGGAAGGGGTGGTGGTTCCACCTCATCCCAACCACCCCCACTAAGGGGACAATGGCCCTAAGATTGGGGGCATGCAAGGCCATAACCCCCTTCATGAATGCTGATTGATGGAGTCAAGACCAAGAGTACATGGGAGATGGTCTCCCATCTCATTTCTCTCATCTCTCTCTATCTCTCCATCTCTTCCAAAACCGTCCTCCCCTCTCTTCCAAAGGAAACACCAAAGAGAAAAGAAAAGAAAGAGACTTGAAAGGAAAGAAGAGAACCCAAGTTTGAGATATTTTCTCCATCCCCTCCTTCTCTCCTTCTCTTCCTCAAAACCTAACCCTACCATTAACCGAACCAAAACCTTGGTGACCTTACCTTGATCAAGCTCACCATTGGTCGAGTATCAAGAAAAAAGAAGAAGGAGAAAGGCCAAGGAACAAGAGGAGCAAGAGACAACAGGGAGAACCACGGAGTAGTAAGTATCTCCAAACAAGATGTTATGTTTTCTTTAAGGAAACCAGGAAGAAAGGGTGTACAAAATGTGCAAGGGAAAAGACGGATAAAATAGTCAATCGACTGAATCAAAGATTCAGTCGACTGAATCAAAGATTCAGTCGACTGAACTGATAATGGACGAATCAGAAACGAGTTTTTGGGAGTTTCAGCCAACTGAATAAAGGATTCAGTCTACTGAACTAATGGTGGCTGATAACAAAAACGAGTTTCTGGGAGTTTCAGTCGACTGAATCTGATGATTCAGTCGACTGAACACAAACGTATCGGATAAAAAAAGGGTTCTAGAAGCTTCAGCCGACTGAATATACGATTCAGTCGACTGAATGGATGCTTGTTGAACACGTAAATGGTTGGTTGGTAGTTCAGGCGACTGAATCTATGATTTAGTGGACTGAAAATAAACTGACAGAACAAACAGATAACCTGATACAAAGTCAGCCGACTGAATCTGTGATTCAGTCGACTGAAAGGGGTACAAACCATGTTTCAGCCGACTGAATGTGTATTTCACTCGACTGAAACTGAACTAGCAAGACAAGCAGACAATCTGATTCAAAGTCAGCCGACTGAATCTGTGATTCAGTCGACTGAACTCCTGATTCAGTCGACTGAACTCCTAATTTAGTCGACTAAATTGAAATGTACAGTTTGGAGTATTTTCAGAGGTCACTGTTAATCCGGTAAGATATATGGGGCTTATGTTTAAATTAAAGGGACCGATTTTAATGATCCTACGACATGATTGGTGAGTCATCAATGGACCTATGTGTATGGATCAGTTATGGATTGAATTAGGTATGTAATTTAATCAATGGAAAAAGAGGCTAAGTTAAGGGCTGATTTATGATAATCTTGTAACATGGTTAAAGAGCATTAATGAACCTAGGTTTATGATCAGTTATAGACTTAATCATGGATAAGATATAGACTAACTTGGAAAAATGTATAATAAGATGTCGAGACATCGCAAACGGTACGCGATCGGCGACCGGAATTATCGGACGAAAACGAAAAGGGACGTTATCGGTATTCGGTAGGATTCCTACCTTTCTGTAAGCCATGGATTATGTTTATGTGATGGTTTTCGTATTTTATCCCGGTAATTATATCGTTTGTTTTATGGATTATATTTTAATTGGACGGATTATATTTTAAAGGCTATGGTTTATATATTAAATGCTATGCATTATATTTAAATGCTATGGTTTATATTTCAATGCTATGGATTATATGTATTAAAAATATGAAACATATATATATATATATATATATATATATATATATATATATATATATATATATGTATGTATACTACATAGCATAATGCACTTACATCTCATGCATGGCATGGGCGGGAAAATAAAGGAACCGGAGTCCATGCTCCGTCGGGGCGACCGAGAACAAACATGGGGATAGCCTGATAGGCCATAACCGGAGTCCATGCTCCGTCGGGGCGACCGAGAACAGACATGGGGATAGTTTGTTATGCTATAACCAGAGTCCATGCTCCGTCGGGGGGACCGAGAAGCAAACATGGGGACACCTTGACGAGGATTTGTCGTCAAGGAGGATATGACATTTATGATGATGTGGATGATGGGTGGGATACATGACATAGGCACCCATGACATGGCATTCATCATATGTTTTTATTATATTGCTACCAATATGCTTGTTGCCACTAATCCATGTGCTAGCCCTACCCGGAGTCCTACTGGGCGCGTTGTCTAACGTCTTACTTCTACCCTAGCTGATGACGCAGGAGACGGAGGAAATGGTGGACGCGACGGGAGTCAAGCTTAGGAGCATGGGAAAGCGGCTACTTTGTTTATCAAAGTTTTATTTTGGAAAAGTTGTAACTTAAGTAGCTTAGCTTGTCAAATTGTAATAATTTTGGATTTCTTGCTATGGTATGGATTATACTCTGTACGTTATCATTTTGAGACATAATTATGAACCTTGGGGTATTTTAGTAATTTAATGATGTATCTTCCCTTCTATCTAAAACCGGTAGGATAGTATCTATTATAATGTTCCGCATGTAATTATATTCCGCGAGCTTACTTCCTACACGTGAACCGTACTCGTGGACTTCTTTCCGCGCACGCGTGGGGTTGGCTAGTTAAGGGCCGGGCTTTAGAAGCTCGGACTTAACTCGCGTCGTGACGTCCGCGCCGTTGTCACTTTTATATAATTCAAAAAAAAGAAAGTAGACTCTGATTTCGGTGAAAATGGGGCATGCATTACATTCATCAGAGACATTGGGTTGACGGTACATCCGGGATATCATCAGACTACATGGTATTCCTCGGACTATTGTGTCCGACAGAGATGGCCGATTCACCGGCAGAGTATGGCAGGGCATGCAGTCGGCTATGGGGACCGACATACTGACTAGCACAGCATTTCATCCACAGACTGATGGACAGTCGGAGAGGACAATACAGACATTGGAGGATATGCTGAGAGCATGCATGCTAGACTTCAAGGACGGATGGGAGGATCATTTGCCACTGGTGGAGTTCTCTTACAATAACAGTTACCAGGCAAGCCTCCAGATGGCTCCATTTGAAGCCTTGTATGGTAGGCCGTGTAGATCGCCAGTGTGTTGGACAGAGGCCGGTGAGCCTGCTTTGATTGAACTGGAGTTGGTTGCGGAGACTACAGCTCAGATTAAGTTGATACGGCAACACCTACTCACCGCACAGAGCCGTCAGAAGAGTTACGCCGACAAGAGGAAAGGGTTCCTCGAGTTTGAGGTGGGTGACTTGGTGTTTTTGAAAGTCTCACCACGGAAGGGACACATGAGATTCGGGAAGAAGGGGAAGCTATCACCTAGATTTGTCGGACCGTTTCCAATCCTGAAGAGGGTGGGGGGGGCGGTAGCCTATCACTTAGTGCTCCCTCCACAGCTATCATCTCTACATGATGTATTCCATGTGTCCATGTTGAGGAAGTACAACCCTGATCCCTCACATGTATTGAACGTGCAAGACGTCGATGTACAAAGTGACGTGACGTATGTGGAGAAGCCGATCAAAGTGATCGGGAGTGAACAAAGGGTACTGCGGAACCGTGCTATTCAGTTGGTTAAGGTGGTATGGGAACGACATGGCAATGAAGAAACCACCTAGGAACTTGAATCCGAAATGAGAGCCGCTCATCCGGAGCTCTTTGTATAAGTTGTTTTGAACCTCTACTTCGCTCGAATTTTCGGGACGAAAATTTCAAAAGAGGATTGTATTGTAATAGCCCAGACTTTTTAAATCAGTATAAATGTGGATATTATTTATTTTAATGATGGAAATTGGGAAATTTGATGGAATAGATGGTGAATGGATCAAAATATGGACAAAGGCCCAAGTATGGCCCAATGGACCATGGATTGGATTTAAAATCATTTAAAGGGTCAATGATGGTCAATTGGGCCAAGGATGGTCAAATTGGGTCCAATACCCATTTGGGACCCAATGGATCAAGATGAGGTAAACTCTAAGGTAAATGGGTAGGAGGTGAATGTAATTGGGCCATGGGCCCAATGGTGATCCAAGTAGTTGAAGATGGATTAAATTAAATCACCTAAGTTAGTGGTAAATTGATCAAGGTGACATGGCCGATTGGGACCCACCTCCACCTCACCAAGTGAGGTGGCGTGTGGACCAAGGATTGGTGGGGCCGGCCACCATGGTTGAATTGGTCAACCATGGGTGTATGCATGAAGGGAATTTAAGCAAATGAAATTAAGTTAAATGGGAATTAATTAACCTAATGATCTAATTAATTAATTAATTCAGCTAATCAAATGAGGTGGTCAAATGGAAGACCAAAATCCATCTTATCTTTAACACCCAACAACGTTGGCTTGGTGGTGGTTATCCCAACCACCACCATAAAGCATGAAAAATATCCATGTGGTTGGTAGGAAAGTTAATGGTTGAGTATAACTTAAGCAACCTTGGGATAAGATGGGTTTTTATTTTCATTCTCTCCCATTTCACTCTCTCCCTCTCTTGCTCTTCCACATTGCCGTCCCACACCAAGACAAAGAATAAGAAAAGTTTGGAAGAAAAAGAGAAGAAGAGAAGAAAGAAGCCAAGCTTGGCCATCACTCCAAGATCAAGCCATAGTATCTTCTTCATCACCATCCTCTCCTCTCCTCTCCCTCTCTCAAACACACCCCATGATGGCCGAACCCAAGCTTGGAGGTTTTTCATCTTGATCAAGCATCCTAGCCGATCAACAAAGGAGAAGAAGAAGAAAGGAGGCCAAGGAGTCCGAAGGGAGCAAAGAAAGTCGGAGGAGCCGACGGATTGTAAGTATTTCTAAACAAGAGATTGGATTTTTTTTAGGGTTTAAGATTTGGGTTCCTTTCTTCTTAGATTTGATGGTGGCCAAATTATCATAGGCATTGGATCTCAAATCCATCCAATGGAAGGATGAAAAATGGACAAAACCCTAATGAGTAAATTAGGGTTAAGAAAAATGAATGGAGGTATAAAGGACATCATGTGTTAATTAAGCATGGATGTATGTATTTTGTTGGAAGGAATCATGGGCCATAGGGTTCGGCCATGTAGTATGGCCGAACACCATGGTAGGTGATTAAGTGATTAATTAGGGTTTTTAAAGAATGGAAGTCATGGAGGATAATTTATGATTTTAAGGTTTTAAATGATTAAATGTAGTAATTTTAAAGGGATCTAAATGTGGAAATTGATGGAGAAGGGTGATGGTTTTTAAATGGACTTTAAGCATTAGAAATAATGTTTTAAAAATAAAACCATGGAGAGATTTTATGGAGGGAATGTTTTTGAACCTTATGGTGATGTATTAGAATCTTAAATGAGATTAAATAATGGAGGCTATGATAAGTGGTTAATTATTTTAGGGTTTTAAATGAATGAAATGTAGTGATTTTTGAAAGGATTTTAAAAGAGGAAATTCATGGGAGGTGTAAATGATTTTTATGGCCTTGAAAGGCATAGATGGGAATGAACCCTATGGTGATGTAATTGTAATGCTAAGGGGTGTAAAAGATGGAAAAATAAATGGGGTGGTTTTGATGGACCAAGATGAACCTAATGTTGATAGTTGTAATGGACTCCAATGTAGTTAAGGATGATGATTTAATGCATGATGTAAACCTCCTCATGGGAGGACTTATTATGGATCTAAATATGGTGAAAGAGACCCAAGGAAAAAGAGGAGAAGACATCATGGGTTCGGCCATGGTGTATTGCCGAAATTAAGGATTGATTTTAATGTGTTCATGTTATGGTTGGTGGGTCACTAATGGATCTAAGTTATGGATCAATGTTAGACTTAAGTGTGCATGGGTACATGAGTAATTAATCGTGGGAAGGAGTAGTGGCAAAATCGTAAATAATGGCCAAATTTAAGAACCCCATGGGAAATGATCATGGACTTAGGGGCTCTAATGTAACAACCTTATGTGTGATTAGTAAAGCCTAAGGTGGCTGGTTTTTAGACTCAGGTGATTAAAATATCAATGGATTAAGATGGGACCCACAAACCTAATTAGTAGGGTTCGATCATGGTGTATGGCCGAACCCCACTAAGGGATGCATTAGGGACTTAATCATGGATAAAATATAGACTGATTTGGTAATATGTAATAAGGTACCGGACATCGTAAACGGTGCACGATCGGCGACCGGATTTATCGGACAGAAACGTAAAAGGACGCTATCAGTATTTGGTAGGATTCCTACCTTTTTGTAAGCCATGGATTATGTGATGGTTTCTTTAATTTATTTTGATAATTATATGATTTGTCTTATGATGGGTTTTAAGGCTATGAATTTTATGTTAATGCTATGAATTATATTTTAAGGTTATGCATTATGTGTTAAGGCTATGTATGATATATTAAGGTTATGAGTTATATATATTACATAGCATAATGCATTTACATCTCATGCATGGCATGGGCGGGAAAATAAAGAAACCGGAGTCCATGCTGCATCGGGACGACCGAGAAGCAAACATGGGGATACTTTAATGTGTTGAGATATAACCGGAGTCCATGCTCCGTCGGGGCGACCGAGAAGCAAACATGGGGATACTTTAATGTGTTGAGATATAACCGGAGTCCATGCTCCGTCGAGGCGACCGAGAAGCAAACATGGGGATACTTTAATGTGTTGAGATATAACCGGAGTCCATGCTCCGTCGGGGCGACCGAGAAGCAAACATGGGGATATCTTGATGAGGGTTTTCCATCAAGGGGGATATGACATCATGATGGTATGGATAATGGGTGGGACACATGACATAAGACACCCATGGCATAGCATTCATTTCACGGTTTGCATTATATTATTATCTGTATGCTTGTTATCACTAATCCATGTGTTAGCTCTACTCGAAATCCTACTGGGCACGTTGTCTAACGCCCTACTTCTACTCTAGCTGATGACGTAGGAGATGGCGTAGCGGAAAGGCGCGACGGGAGCCAAGCGTAGGAGCTTGGGAAAGCGAGCTACTTAGTTTATTTAAATTTATTTTGGAAATGTAATTTGAGTAGCTTAGTGTCGGATTGTAATATTTTCTATTTCTTACTATGGTTTGGACTGTATGTTCGGATGTTATCATTTTGAGGTATTTTAGTAATTAAATAAATGTATTTTCCCTGCTATCTAAAACTGGTAGGATAGTCTCTATTATAATGTTCCGCATTAAGTCATATTCTGCGAGCTTACGTCTACGTGTGAACCGTTCTTCATGGACTTAGTTCCACGCACACATAGGGTTGGCCAGTTAAGGGCCGGGCTTTAGAAACTCGGACTTAACTCGCGTCGTGACGTCCGCGCCCTTTGTCACTCTACATTTAAAAAAAAAAAAATAGACTCTGATTTCGGTGAAAAGGGGCAGGCGTTACAGACAACCCCTTCTTTTCCCCTGAAGTAGGGAGGGCGCTGTTGCTGGAAATCTCTAACCGTGTTCCGGTTGTTGGAGTCGCTGGTGGTCGCATTCCCATTCGAGTACTGTTGCAGGACAGAGGTGACCACTGTTTGAACCAATTCTTTCAACTCGGGAGGCACAACCGGCAGGTTCACACTATTCTGTCCTTCCTCCTGATGGGGTGGCCGTACCTCCTCTTCTTGACGAGGTGGTGGCTCCTCTTCTTGACGAGGTGGTGGCACCTCTTCCTCTACCAGTGGGTTTTTGCGAGTTCTTCTTTTTGGCCGCATTTCCTAAGTCATCGAAAAAAAACATTGACTTAGTTCCTTCGTAAACTTGGCGTGCTTCATATTTTGGGGAATTTTACCAAATAAACATACTTAGTTTTTGGGAGGATAATTTCCTAAATATCAAGTACGTGTTCTCATTTTTGGGGGAAAATTACCAAATATGCATACTTTGTCTTGGGGAAAAATTTCTAAGTATCATGTATTTCTTTTCAATTTGGGGAAAATTTCCTAAGTATCAAGTAATTTTCTTTCAATTCGGGGGGGAAAGTTGCCAAATAAGCATACTTGGTTTGAGGGAAAACTTCCCAGGTATCAAATGTTCCTTTTTAATTCGGGGAAATTGGGGAGATTTTCCTATTTCGCTACGTTTGATAAATTCATCACTGTTTCATCAAATTGGGGGAAAATCTAGATTTTTCTCAATTCGGGGGAAATAAACCATATTTGCTATGTTTGATAAATCCATTTACTAGTGAATATTTCTCCCTTGCTATCATTATTTTCCGTCGAATGTTGTTCTCAGATTGAATGCTTCAGTTTGAGTCAATCGAAGTAAACTAACCCGGCCCCCGTGCAACGGATTCCGAAGAGTTGGTCAGTTGGGATTCTTATCCGTCAGTGAGAGGTGAAACCGTCTTAATCTTACTTCGAGAGATTCATTCTTCCGATTTCGCTCTGATACCAACTGTAACGCCCGCCCCTTTTCACCGAAATCAGAGTCTAATTTTTTTTTTTTTAAATTAAGAGTGACAAAGGGCGCGGGACGTCACGACGCGAGTTAAGTCCGAGCTTCTAAAGCCCATCCCTTAACTGACCAACCCTACGTGTGCGTATCACACGTAGAAGTAAGCTCGAGGAATATGTAAACTAAGTGCGGAATTATAATAGAGACTATCCTACCAATTTTGAGATAGCAGGGAAGATATATTCATTTAATTACTAAATTACCTCAAAATGATAACATCCGAACATACAGGCCAAACCATAGCAAGAAATAGAAATTATTACAATCCTACGAGCTAAGCTACTCAATTACATACTCCAAAATAAATTTAAATAAACTAAGTAGCCCGCTTCCCCAAGCTCCTACGCTTGGCTCCCGTCGCGTCCTGCGGTTCCGCCATCTCCTGCGTCATCAGCTAAGGTAGAAGTAGGGCGTTAGACAACGCGCCCAGTAGGACTCCGAGTAGGGCTAACACATGGATTAGTGATAACAAGCATACATATAATAATATAATGAAAAACCATAAAATGAATGCCATGCCATGGGTGTCTATGTCATGAGTCCCACCCATCATCCATACCATCATGATATCCCCATGTTTGCTTCTCGGTCTCCCCGATGGAGCATGGACTCCAGTTATATCTCAACACATCAAGATATCCCCATGTTTGCTTCTCGGTTGCCCCGACAGAGCATGGACTCCGGTTATAGCATATCAAGCTATCCCCATGTTTGCTTCTCGGTCGCCCCGACGGAGCATGGACTCCGGTTATAGCATATCAAGCTATCCCCATGTTTGCTTCTCGGTCGCCCGGACGGAGCATGGACTCCTGTTATAGCATATCAAGCTATCCCCATGTATGCTTCTCAGTCGCCCCGACGGAGCATGGACTCCAGTTATAGCATATCAAGTTATCCTCATGTTTGCTTCTCGGTCGTCCCAACGGAGCATGGACTCCGATTATAGCATATGAAGCTATCCCCATGTTTGCTTCTCGGTCGTCCCGACGGAGCATGGACTCCGGTTCCTTTATTTTCCCGCCCATGCCATGCATGAGATGTAATTACGATATGCTATATAGTATTTAAATCATTGTAAATGTAATATGTCATATGCCATATAATATATATGAATCGTAATCTTAAAACCCATCATAAAACCAATCATATAATTACCAAAATAAATCAAGGAAACCATCATATAACACGTAATCCACGGCTTACAAAAAGGTTGGAATCCTACCGAATATCGACTAGCGTCCCTTCACGTTTCCGTTCACGAATCCGGTCACCGATCGTGCACCGATTGCGATGTCCTGATACCTTATTATATATTACCAAATCAGTCCGTATTTTATCCATGATTAAGTCCCTAATACATGCCTTAGTGGGGTTCAGCCATACACGATGGCCGAACCTCACCATGTAGTTTTGTGGGTCCCATTTAATCCATTGAATCTTTTAATCCCATGAGTCTAAAAAAAATCAGCCACCCTAGGCTTTATTAATCACACATAAGGTTATTACTTAGAGCCCCTAAGTCCATAATCATCTTCCATGTGGTTCGGCCATGTACCATGGCCGAACCCATGGTTCTTGAATTTGGCCATAATTTACGGTTTTGCCACTACCTCTTTTCCATGACTAATCACTCATTCATCCATGCATAATTAAGTCCATAACTGATCATTAAAGTTAGATCCCTTAGTGACTCATTTAATCATGCCACAAAATCATTAAAACAACCCTTTTTCTTAACTTAATCCTCATTAATTAAGACACATACATAACCCTACACTTAGCCCATCAAATGGCTCATAAATTGGGTCATGGGTATCATTAAAATCAGCCCTTTTTATTTAACCCGATCCCCATTTTTCCTTGGGTCTTTTGTCACACTTTAGATCCATCACAAGTCCCTCCATGAGGGGATTTAAATCATAGCTTTAAGTCATCAACTTTGATCATCAATTTGGCACATTTTGAGTCCATTAATGACTCATTTAGTCAAGCCATATTCCCCATTCTTTTCATGGGTTTCAAAATACTTAAACCATCAAAATCTCCCCATGGTTTTCCTCATTTAAAAACCCCTTCAAAAATCACTAACATTCATTCATTTAAAACCTTTAAACAAATCATTAGCCACTTATCATAGCCTCCATTCTTTAATCTCATTTAAAATTCTAATACATCACCATAGGGTTCAAAAACATTCCCTCCATAAAATCTCTCCATGGTTTTATTTTTAAAACATTATTTCTAATGCTTAAGTCCATTTAAAAAAAAAAACCATCACCCTTCTCCATCAATTTCCACATTTAAGATCCCTTTAAAATTACTACATTTAATCATTTAAACCCTAAAAATCATAATCATCCTTCCATGGCTTCCATTCTTTAAAACCCTAATAAATCACTTAATCACCTACCATGGGGTTCGGCCATACTACATGGCCGAACCCTACGGTCCATGGTTCTTCAAACATCACCTACATCCATACTTAAATAAACTTTAATCCATAATGTCTTTAATGCATCCTTCATTTTTTTGACCTAATTTATCCATTAGTGTTTATCCATTTTTCATCCTTTCATTGCATGGATTTGAGATCCAAGGCCCATGATAATTTCGCCATCATTAAATCTAAGAAGAATGGACCCCAAATCTTAAACCTTAACAAAATCTAACCTCTTGTTTAGAAATACTTACAGATTCGATGGCTCCTCCGATTTTCTTTGCTCTCTTTGGATTCCTTGGCCTCCTTTCTTCTTCTTCTCCTTTGTTGGTCTGCTAAGATGTGCTTGACCCAATGAAAAACTCCAATGCTTGGGTCGGCTAAGATGGAGTAGATTTGAGAGAGAGAGAGGGAGAGAATGAGAAGAACTACCCCAACTCTTGATCTTGAAGAGGTGGGCCAACACTTGCACTTTTCTTCTCTTTTCTTTTCTTCTTCTCTTCTTAGTTTCGTTCTTCTTTCCTTTGTGTGGGGGACAGCAATGAGAGAGCAAGAGAGGGAGAGAGTGAAAGAGTTAGATGGAAAGAGATGGAGAAATGAGATAAGGTTCATCTCATTTGGTTGTGTAACTTACACTCCACCATTAACTCCTCCCACCAACCAAGCATGGGATTTTTTATGCTTTAATGGTGGTGGTTGGAATAAATCACCACTAGCCAACGGTTTTGGCTTCTTAAGATGGAATGGTTTGGTTTTCCATCTTTTGACCACCTTTTTGGATAGTTTAATTATTTAATTAATTAGATAATTAACTTAGGTTAATTAATTCTCACTTAACCTAATTCCTTTTTCTTAAATTCTCTCCATGTATCCACCCATGGTTGACCAATTCAACCATGGTGGCCGGCCCCACCAATCCTTGGTCCACACGCCACCTCATTTGGTGAGGTGGAGGTGGGTCCCATTCGGCCATGTCACCTTGGTTTAATTAAAATTAACTTAGGTGATTTTCACATTAATTAATTCAATCCCTTCCAACTAATTGGATCTCCATTGGGCCCATGGCCCAATTAAATTTATTTCTTACCTATTTACCTTAGAGTTTACATCATCTTGATCCATTGGGTCCCAAATGGTGATTGGGCCCAATTTGACCATCCTTGACCCAATTGACCATTTAAATAAATTTAATCCAATCCATGGTCCATTGGGCCATACTTGGGCCTTTGTCCAAATTTTGATCCATTTACCATCTATTCCATTAAATTTCCCAATTTCCATCATTAAAACAAATAATAGCCACATATTCATTGATTTAAAAATTCCAGGCTATTACAACATACACGCCCTCAGAATGCCCTCCAATGTTTGTATTGTCATTTCCGACTGTCCATCAGTCTGTGGATGGAATGCTGTGCTAGTAAGTAGATCGGTCCCCATGGCCGACTGCATGCTCTGCCACACCCTTCTGGTGAATCGGCCATCTCTATCAGACACTATAGTCTGAGGAATACCATGCAATCTGACGATATCCCGGATATACTGTCGTTCCAATGTCTCCGACGAATCTGTCATCCTGATGGGTAGAAAGTGAACCGACTTGGTCAATCGGTCTACCACAACCCATATTGCATCGTTGGTCTTTGATGACTTAGGCAACCCTGTTACAAAATCCATGGAAATGTGTTCCCGATTCCATTCCGGCACTGCTAAGGGCTTGAGTAACCCTGGTGGCTTTTGATGTTCCGTCTTAATCTGCTGACAAGTTAAGCAGTGTGCCACAAATTTCGCCACATCTCTTTTGAGTCCATGCCACCAGTAATGCCTCTTTAGGTCGTGATACATCTTGGTGCTATCCCGATGTATGGAGAGCTTGGTCTGATGTGCCTCAATCAACAACTCTTTCCTGCAGCTTTTGGCACATATATTCTTCCCCGGAATACAAGACCCCGTCCTGGTGGCAATTCCCATTCCGGTATGACCACACCATTAGACATCTTGGCCCATATCTCCTCCACTTCTGGATCTGCTCGCTGCTCTTGTTCAATCTTGGTAACCATGTTGGACCGTATGATTAAATTGTACTCCATGTTGGCATCTTGGTTTGTGATATATAGATTGAACTCTCGAATGGTATTCAGCATTTCCCATTCTGTTCTGATCAAACATGCCACTGATGCATGTGATATACGGCTGAGAGCATCCGCCACCTTGTTTGCCTTTCCCGGATGATATCGAAGTGCGAACTCATAATCCGCCAGATATTCCATCCATCTGCGCTGCCTCAGGTTGAGCTCTTTTTGATCAAATAAATACTTCAAGCTCTTGTGATTTGAAAAGACTTCAAACTTCTCACCATATTGATAGTGTCTCTAGCTTTTAAGAGTGAAGACCACTGCAGCTAATTCTAGATCATGTGTGGGATAGAGGCGTTCATGAATTTTTAATTGTCTTGAACCATATGCCACCACACGATGACGTTGCATGAGTGAACATCCCAGTCCCTTTCCTGAAGCATCGTATTATACTTCATACCCTTTGCCTTTTTCTGGCAAAATTAAGATAGGAGCAGTTGTAAGTCTATCTTTCAGCTCCTCGAACCTCCGGTTGCACAGATCTGTCCACTCATATTTGACTCCTTTCTGAGTGAGTCGAGTCAATGGTGATGCTATTTTGGAGAAGTCCATGATGAACTTCCTGTAATAACCAGCCAAACCCAGGAAGCTACGGATTTCAGTGACATTCTTTGGTGCTTTCCACTCGCTCACTGCCGCCACCTTAGCCGGATCAACGACTATACCATCTGCTGTTATGACATGCCCCAAGAATTTGACCTCAGACAGCCAAAATTCACATTTGCTTGCTTTGGCATACAACTTGTTCTGTCTCAAAGTGCTCAAGACTATCCGTAGGTGCTCAGTATGATCTTCCTTACTTTTGGAGAAGATCAGTATATCATCAATAAACACAATCACAAACTGGTCCAGGTATGAACGGAAGATCCTGTTCATTAAATCCATGAACACAGCCGGTGCATTAGTGAGTCCAAACGGCATGACTACAAACTCATATAGTCCATACCGCATCCTGAAGGCTGTCTTCTCTATATCTTCCTTCCTAACCCGGATTTGATGATAACTGGACATCAGATCAATCTTCGAAAAATAACTAGATCCCATCAATGAATAAATCATCGATCCTCGGCAAAGAGTACTTGTTCCGGACAGTTAGCGGCTTCAATTTCCGATAGTCCACACACATTCGGAGTGAACCGTCCTTCTTCTTCACAAACAACACTGGTGTTTCCCAAGACGATGTGCTGTTTCGGATACAACCCAGTCTAACCAGTTCATCAATCTGCTTCTTTAGCTCGGACATCTCCGCTAGTGCCATCCAATAGTGGGGTAATGACACTGGTGAAGTGCTAGGGTACAACTTGATTTCAAAGTTGAGCTCCCTCATGGGTGGTAAACCAGGGAGTTCTTTTGGGAATACGTCGGCATATTCTTTCACTATTGCTGGGAGTTTAGCCATTAGTGTCTTGTTGATTCTGATAATGTTCAATACCAGATGATTCAACCCTTCCTGAAGTCCGCTTTGCTTGTCTGTACGAACTACATATTGCTTCCCTTCGGGTGGCCAAAATGTCACTCTGCAGTGATAACAGTCAATATTGGCTTGAAAACTAGCCAATCAGTCCATGCCAAAGATAATATCATACTCAGACATGTTGAGCACCAGATAATTGAACTCAAATCTGAGACCAGCTAGTTCAGTATTCACAGCCGTGCATATGAGTCCCAATGACGTGTCTACGACAGGGGATACAATTGTGAGTGATGTGGACAATTTTTGAACTAGGGTTCTAGTGGCAGTTATAAATGATGCAGATATAAAGGAGTGTGAAGCTCCAGAATCAAATAGTGCATATGCATAGGAACTACTGACAACAGCCATGCCTTGAATCACAGAATGATCCGTATCCTCAAGAGGTGTTAGAGTAAACAGACGTCCAGATCCAGTAGGGTTAGGAGCCCGACCTACCTGATTATAAGTCCTGCCTCCCCGGGAGTTAACTGGCCTAGCTGATGGACGGAAAGATCCTCTGGAATATGAGAGCTTGTTGAGCTTTGGACAGTCTCTCTTGAAGTGACCCGGCTGATCACAGTGGAAGCAGTTGTTCACCCCTCTGAATGACTGAGTGACTGATGCAAATGGGGAGGGCTGGTTGGGACGAAAGCCCCTTGTGGATCCTGTAGATGGTGAGGGTCTGTTGAAGTTCGGTCAGAACCTCTTGTTGGGCTGGAGCCCACCCCTCCCACTCGGAGCTCGGTGGTTGTCAAACCGCACCATCTCATTCAACTCTCGCTCTGCTATAGTGGCCTTGCTGACCACCTCAGCCAGTGTGGCTGCCTTGAATATGGTCACTTTGGCCCTGATGTTTGGCCGTAGACCCCTCTCAAACTTCCGTGCCCTGCGGTGCTATGTATCCACCATGTACAATGCATAACAGAATAGACTGAGAAATTCTCGGTGATACTCTGCCACCGTCACAGAGCCCTGTACCAAGGACAGAAAGGCTTGAGTTTGACGCTCTTTCTCCTCATCCGGAAAGTAGTGTTCCAAAAAGGTCGCTGAAAACTCGTCCCAGGTCATGGCCGTCCTCTCCCTTACTGGTACGAGTGCCCACTGTTTCTCAATTACCTCCCACCATTTACTGGCATCTTCAATTAGCTGTGATGTAGCCAGTAGAATCCTATCAGCATGACTGAGTGATCTTCTTCGGCCAATGTTCAGCTCCGACAGCCCCTTCCTTCCCTTTGCAGTAGGGAGGGCTCTGTTGCTGGAATTCTCGAACCATACTCCGGTCATTGCCGTCCTTAGAACTTTCACTTCCATACATATGTTGTTGGAGTACAGAAGTCACCACCGCTTGAACTAAGCCTTGTAGTTCAGGCGGCTCATATAGTATATGTACGCCGCTGTTCCCCTCTCCCTCCTTTTGAGATGAACGTTCACTCTTCCCCTCTTCTTGCCTAGAATTTTGTGACTCTTCCTCATAATGTGTTTTCTCATGAAAAGATGGCTCCTTCTCAGGTTGAGTTACCTCTTTCTCATGTATAGATGGCTTCTTATCATGTACAGATTTCTCATGTTGAGATACCACTTTCTCATGTTGTGTGATTTGTAGCACTTTTTCCTTCCCCTTTTGGTTCTGAGGGATCTTTTTCTTTGGAGCCATTTTCCCTAAGTCATGAAAACATTAACGACTTAGTTTCTTTGTACAGTTTGTGTTTTTCACTATATTGGGGAGATTTCCAAATAAACAAACTTGATTTTCCTTTGTTTTTGGGGAAATTTCTAAATACCTATTGTTTGCTATCTTTTTCAATTTGGGGAATATTGGGGAAGTATATCCTATTTTGCTACGTTTGATAGATCAACTATAATGACTATACTTTTGCTATCTTTCACTGTTGTTCTCAGATTGATTGTTCAGTCTGAGTCTACGAAATAAATTAATCCGGTCCCCAGTCAGCAGACTCCGAAGAGTCGGTCAGTTGGGATTCTTATCTGTCAGTGAGACATGAAACCGTCTTAATCTTATTTCGGAAGATTCAACTTCCCGTTTCGCTCTGATACCAACTGTAACACCCCGCCCTTTTCACGATAATAATCAGAGTTTATTTTTAAAAAAAAAATAATAAACAAGTGATCGGGGCGGGTTGTTACAACGCGAGTTAAGTTCGAACTTCTAAAGTCTGACCCTTAACTGGCCAAGCCCATGTGCGTATGGACTAAGTCCATAAGAACTGATCCACACATGGTACAATGAACTTGCGGAATTTACTTAGACTAACTGATGGTTATAATAGATCCTAAGACTACTCCACTTTCCATTTCTAGATAGCAAAATAGATAGCAAGTACAAGTCATAGAAATATCCAAAGTTACCGAATTTACCTTAACTAAACGTTCATCCAAACCATCCAAAATAAATCAAACCATAGTAACTAATTAACTACAAATCAAACGTGTGGTTTTGTTTTAAAACTACAAATCTTCTCCCTCACATTTACATTTACTCAACTTAATCACTTAATTCAACTCCATCTAAACTCAATCATTTATTTCCACTCAATCCAAACTTAATCATTTATTCCAACTCAATCCAAACTTAAATATTTAATTCATCTTAACCAAATTAAGCTTTGAGCTCACCTAATGGTCAAACACGTCAAACACGACCCATTGGGTCCCATTTGGGTCCTTTGACCCAATTAACCACTTTGACCCAAATAAATGTACCATTACCCATTTAATTTAATTTAAGGCTGGCCATATAGACACTGCGGAAATCTGCCAGCAGACACCGAATTCTGAAATTTTACTAGAAATTACCGTTCTGCCCTTTCCACTAGAAATCGTGCGATCGATTCTACAACCCATTTTGCTTCTATCGATCGATCGTGCGATCGATTCACGATTCACGTGAATACGAGCGAATGACTTTCCTGAAGAAATCGATCGATTCGATTGATCGGTTTATGCTTAAATGATGTGCTGTAACTGCATTATTTAAATTAAAAAAAAATCCTTTAAAACTTTCAAGTTATTTTTTAATCACTGTGTATTTTCAAAATTTCTCAAATTGAATATCCGGACTAATTACGATAACCTGATAAAAATACTTTAAGACTTAAAGGTCTTTTGACACTCTCAAATGATTAAAACAGAGTGTTTTACAAATAAGGGTATCCCTAGCCTGTGCCAAAAACACATTTGGGAGTGTTAAAAGACCTTGAAGTCTTAAAGTATTTTTATCATGTTATCCTAATTAATCCGGATATTCAATTTGAGAAATTTTGAAAATACACAGTGATTAAAAAATAACTTTAAAGTTTTAAAATGAAATATAAAACTTTAACATTATTTTTTAAATACTGTGTATTTTTAAAATTTCTCAAATTGAATATCCGGACTAATTACGATAACATGATAAAAATACTTTAAGAGTTCAAGGTCTTTTAACACTCCCAAATGTGTTTTCGGCACAGCTTAGGGATACCCTTATTTGTAAAACACTCTGTTTTAATCATTTGGGAGTGTCAAAAGACCTTTAAGTCTTAAAGTATTTTTATCAGGTTATCGTAATTAGTCCGGATATTCAATTTGAGAAATTTTGAAAATACACAGTGATTAAAAAATAACTTGAAAGTTTTAAAGGAATTTTTTTTAATTTAAATAATGTAGTTACAGCACATCATTTAAGCATAAATCGATCGATCGATTGATCGATCGATTTCTTCAGGAAAGTCATTCGCTCGTATTCATGTGAATCGTGAATCGATCGCACGATCGATCGATCGAAGCAAAATGGGCTATGGAATCGATCGCACAATTTCGCGCGGAAAGGGCAGAACGGTAATTTCCAGTGAAATTTCAGAATTCGGTGTTTGCTGACAGATTTCCACGGTGTCTATATGGCCAGCCTAATTTAATCCCATAACACCTTCATTGAGTCTTATTTAAACAATGGGTCCCACCATTTTCTCATCTACGATAATAACCCTTTAATTCATAACTCCAATGGCACTTTCGTAAATATTGATATATTGAAAATTCTAGGGTATTACAAGTCCCACCCATCACAAACTCATAGTATCCTCTTGATGGAATTCTCCTCATCAAGGTATCCCCTGATGGAATGCTCATCACCAGAGTCTTCATACATAGTATCCTCTTGATGGGATTTTCATCATCAAGGTATCATACATAGTATCCTCTTGATGGAATTCTCCTCATCAAAATATCCCCTACAAGTGCTTTACGGACGCCCCGACGGAGTGTGGGTCCCCGATTAAAATACCCCTCACGACTTACGAACGCCCCAACGAAGCGTGGGTCTCCGGTTATATTCCATCCCTCCTTTGCCATGCATGAGATGCAAATGCCAACAAGCTTTAGAATATTACAAAACATAGCATGAAAATCCCATAATTGCAACATATTGTTTGATACCAAAATAACTTATCAAAGATGAAATAAAATCATTATAAGTACATAATACATATCCATGGTTTCAATGATGTAGGAATCCTACCAAAAGACTACTCAAGTGTCCTTTGCTTCTTAATCCGGCAACCGTTCACGATCTTGCACCGTTTGTGAGGTCCCGTCCCCTTGTTTATGTATCAACAAGTCAAGACAATATCCATTTGATTCACAATTAAGTATAAGTCCAAAAACCATCCTTGTGGGGTTCGGCCATACACCATGGCCGAACCTCACCCACTTGAATTTGATCTCTCTTTTTGTTTAACCTATACCATCCAAATAACTTATCTAAAAACCTCAATCGACCAAATATACCTTGGTGGGGTTCGGCCATACAACATGGCCGAACCTCACCATTTTGGTTTCGTCTCCTTTTTCAAGTCCTTTAATCTTTCATTCCATATTTACATTATAACTTGTATCTACGGTTTTGCCATTCGTTTAACCTTTGCTTAATATTGCTAACCACCAACGTCCATAAAAATCCACCTTAGTGGGGTTCGGCCATACAACATGGCCGAACCTCACCATCTTAAATTTGGTCCTTTTAATCCTTGACAAATCTCCATTTTGATTTGACCAATCATATTACAAGTTAACCACTTCAAAGAAACTAAATCCACCAATTATCCATTAGTGGGGTTCGGCCATACAACATGGCCGAACCTCGCCATACTGATTTTGTCCCTTTTTTCCATCATCTATAATGGCTGATTATTTAATACTAAGTCCCAAGATAAACATATGTGATTCCTTAATCAAAAACATATAACCATTAATAATTTCCAACCATGCTCTTAACTCCAATTACCCGTAAAAATGGTCCATGGGGTTCGGCCATCCACATGACCGAACCCTATGGTTTTCTTGATCCAAAAATTACAACATTTATACATGGTTTATGCACAACACCTTAGCCATAAAAACAACATGGTTCAGCCATGCAATGGCTGACCCAAAACATTAACCTTTTCTCCATTTAAAACACCTTAAAGCCTTCATAACAATGTATTGTTTTTATCTCTCAAAAACAATAAAAATAACCAAGTCTTTTCATGGGGTTCAGCCATCCAAAGTGGCCGAACCCTATGATCCATTTTCTACCCTTTTTAAACATCATTATCCATGATTTAAACCTTGATAGGTTCGGCCATACAATGGCCGGATCATGTTCCCTTAACCAATTTATTTAACAAGGGTTTATAGTGCACTTACCAATACCGCGACTCCTCCGATTCTTTCACTCCTTCTTGATATTCTCCTTCCTTAGTCCTTCCTTCCTCCTTCCTTCTTGTCTTTTAGCCGAACTTAATCTTGCTGGAAACTCCTTGAAGTTGATCGCCCAAAGTATTGATTTGAGAGAGAGAGAGAGTAAATTGGCCTTGGATGAAAGTGATAAACCTAGAGATGCAACTCCTTTGCTCTAAGTCCACTTTTGTCTTGGTGAAGTGATCGGCCAAGGACTTATTTGTGTGATAGACAACCAGCCAAGATTCTTTGTCCTGAGAGGTGAAAAATAGCCAAGGGAGAGAGGGAGAGAGTGACTTGAACTAAAACTCATTCCTTGGTTAATGAGGGTTGGCCAAAGGTGGTGTCCCTTGGTGGCACCCCTTTGTAACTTCCATGCCCTTTTAACTTCCTCATAATGATCTATATGGAGTTTCGTCCCATGAGATGAAACTCCCACCCTTTCCAACGTGTAACCTTGCATGTACTTTGTGTAACAACACAACTCTCCAACTTCCTCATCTTGATCCATGATGGTCGGACAAGGGTGGTGTCCATTGGTGACACCCCTTGGTAACTCCCATGGCCTTTCACCGTCATCCTTTATGATCCATTCGGAGGTTTCATCCTTGAGATGAAACACTCCCAACGGTTTGGCTATTGGGTTTCCATCTTGAGATGGAAACCCCCATGCTTCCAACGTGTGCCTTTGGTGTGACCTTGTGTAACATCAAAACCGTCCCCATTAATGACCATTTGGAGTTTCATGCATGAGATGAAATTCCCCCCTCCAACGTGTGACCCTTGACTTGAGTCCTTGAAACAACCACAACCCCTCATCTTCCCACTCTACTCACATGAAATGAAGGTCCCTATAACTTCCAATCCAACTCATTTAACTCAACTCATCCATTTAACTCAACTCACCTCTTTAATTCAACTCACTTAATTCACTTGAATCAACTCAATTATTTGATTCCATTTCCAACTTAAATCAGCCCCAACTTAATCAAGCTTGAGCTCACTTGGTGGTCAACCTAGTCAACCTTGACCTATTGGGTCCCAATTGGATATTTTGACCCAAATAACAACTTTGACCCCATTTAACACATCTTAACCGTATATTTAAATTAGACCTCAACATGTACATTGGGTCTTAATTGGTCAATTGACCCCACAACCTAACCATCCTTGGTCCATATCCTTTAATTCACAAATTCAATGGCAATTTCAATAAATATTTGATAAACTGAAAATCTGGGGTATTACAATACAATCCTCTTTTTAAAATTTTCGTCCCGAAAATGGAACGAAGTAGGGTTCCAAGGCTTCCGCTGATTCCACTTTAACTAGATTTCTAGCTTCACCCTCCTGGAACTCCATCGGCTAATTACAAAATAACTAGCTGGACTAACTCGGCAGTCGCCCATAGCTTCCCATTCGAGTTTCACTAGACTCTTATCTTTTCCACTAAGTACATCTCCAAAATTAAGCATATCCTCATTTGCACATAAGTCACTATGTGACTAACACCTTTTGTTCAAACTCCTATGATACCGATACCGGCATCAATCCAAACCACCATGGGAATCATTATCCACGGTTATATGCATCCATCCCCGGTATCACTCTATCAATGAGTATCATCTATCCATAGTTAATAACCATCCATGAATATAACCCCCCTCTGGGTATAATCCATTCATGGGCATAATTAATCCATGTCACATCCTCTACCATGAGATATTTTATCCATGGAAACAACACTCAAATGAGTCATTACGTGACTGTGGCACCAATAACAAATCATAATTGTATCCTGACCCCTAGCAAGACTTAGGGCCCATGACTTACTAAGCGGAAGACTCACGTCCAACGTGATCAAGTCTACCTCGCCCTGCATCCCTTCACCCAAGGGTGATTCAGTCAAGCTCTAAGGCCGTCGATCCGCGTCTAATGAAGCTAGCACCACCCCCATGGGGCAAAATAGTACCTAGATTTGTGCATCAAGGCACATCAAGTGTACGAAATAGCCGTGAGAGCGCCCTCCAGCCCATACCATGCGAGGGACCTACTCCTCAATGGCAATCCTACAAAACCATGTCTCCGTATCTCATATCGAGGCTCCCACAATCTCATAGCTACTCTAAGCCTTACTCATGGAATCTTTATCTCATCAATATCACGTGAGGGACGCACCCATACCACGTCTCAATATTATCAAGTGACCTTGTCACCTACATCTCAGAGCCCAAGTCCTCATAAACTCTTAAATTTGTATACTTTATTGAAAATCATTCAAACTTCCATCATAATATAAGGGTTGGTAGGGTTAGAACAAACCCTTCAAAACGTACCCACAACCCTTACAAAATCTCCCCTTTCCTTGACATTTTCTTACTATTTCTTAGCCTAATCTTCCGTAGAAAACCCTGTATCATCACCAAAAATGAAGAAATTGTCAGGGCATGTCGCCGACGCATGCCCCAACACTCCACAAGTCAGGCAGGGTATTATTCCTGGTCCTCCAATATAAGGACAGTTAGTCCTCTCCTTCCAGTGCCCATGAAGTCCACAAACAAGGCAAATAACCTCAAGAGGGTAGGGGCAGAAAGTACAGTTGTGCCCTTCCTGGTTGCACAACTCGTACATATACCCGGGTTCTATCTCCCCTATGGATTCTCCTATCATGGGGATATCTCCCATATAATCTTCTGGAAAAAGGGGCTAGGTTCACTTCGACATCCTCGGGAAATCCCACTTAAACGTCTACGTTAACTTCTACAGAGCGGTCTGGCCTGCTGGAGTTGTTGGAAGAAGAAACCAGATCTATAGGACAGCTAGGGGTTCCTTTGTCCCACAACTCTGTATACTCAATGTTGCTCGACATATCTGTATCACAACAACAGAACATATCAATGACAACAGCAGTTCTAATCAAACTAATCTTTGTTTTGGGAAATTTTCCCTAATCAACATCTTGTATTTCTTGTTTGGGGAACTTTCCTATATATCATATAATGTCTCTTGTTTGGGGAAATTGCCAAATAAATATCTTGTTTTTCTTGTCCTTGGGAAAATTGCCAAATCAGCACTCTTTGTATTTCTTTGCTTTTGGGGAAACTTCCTAAGTATCAAGTATCATTTCTCAATTTGGGGAAATCTTGATGTTCTCCTGTTCTCGGGGAAAACCTCCCTAAGTATCATGTGTTTGTTTCTCCATTTGGGGATATCGAGGAAGTATCTCCTATGTTGCTATGTTTGGTATATCCATTTATGATGACTATACTTCATTTGCTATCTTTCATTGTTGTTCTCAGATTGATTGTTCTGTCTGAGTCTAATGAAGTAAATTAATCCGACCCCCAGTCAGAGGACTCCAAAGAGTTGGTCAGTTGGGATTCTTATCTGTCAGTGAGACATGAAACCGTCTTAATCTTACTTCGAAAGATTCAATCTTCCCGTTTGGCTCTGATACCAACTGTAACACTCCACCCTTTTCACTCGAAATCAGAGTCTATTTTTTTTTTTAAAAAAGTGATAAAGAGCGGAGTGTCATGATGCGAGCTAAGTCCGAGCTTCCAAAGCCCAACCCTTAACTGGCCAACTATATGTGTGCGTGGACCAAGTCCACTAAAATGGTTCACACGTACTCAAGTTAACTTGCGGAATAAATCATACATGCAGAATAACAATAGGATAACAATCCTATTCCATTTTAGATAGCAAAGTAGTCCAACACTTTATAATAATTATCATAACTTAAATATCCAAACATTAGCCATCCAATCCATAGCAAATAAATCTACATTATTACAAATCCGAAGAACATAAACAACATATAGTTTAATCATCCAAGCTCCTAAGCTTGGCTTCAATCACGTCCTCGTTCCGTTCCCTTCCTGTGTCATCAACTAGGGTAGAAGTAGGGCGTTAGATAACGCGCCCAGCAGGTATTCCAATTAGGGTTAACACATGGGTTAGTATATAAAATCCAGATATAATATACCATATCCTATTCGTAAAGCATCATATCCAAAACAGTGTATGATAATAAAGATCCAATCATACAGAGAAAAACCAAATACCTTGCACGATAATAAAGATCATAATCATGCCGATTCAATGCCATATCATGCTATCATATGCAATGAGTCCCACCCATCACAAACTCATAGTATCCTCTTGATGGAATTCTCCTCCTTAAGGTATCCCCTAATGGAATGCTCATCACCAGGGTCTTCATACATAGTATCCTCTTGATGGGATTCTCATCATCAAGGTATTATTCATAGTATCCTCTTGATGGAATTCTCCTCATCAAGGTATCCCCTACAAGTGCTTTACGGATGCCCCGACGGAGTGTGGGTCCCCGATTAAAATACCCCTCACGACTTACGAACGCCCCGACGGAGCGTGGGTCTCCGGTTAAATTCCATCCCTCCTTTGCCATGCATGAGATGCACATGCCAACATGCTTTAGAATATTACAAAACATAGCATGAAAATCCCATAATTGCAACATATTGTTTGATACCAAAATAACTTATCAAAGATAAAATAAAATCATCATAAGTACATAATACATATCCATGGTTTCAATGATGTAGGAATCCTACCAAAAGACTACTCAAGTGTCCTTTGCTTCTTAATCCGGCAACCGTTCACGATCTTGCACCGTTTGTGAGGTCCCGTCACCTTGTTTATGTATCAACAAGTCAAGACAATATCCATTTGATTCACAATTAAGTATAAGTCCAAAAACCATCCTTGTGGGGTTCGGCCATACACCATGGCCGAACCTCACCCACTTGAATTTGATCTCTCTTTTTGTTTAACCTATACCATCCAAATAACTTATCTAAAAACCTCAATCTACCAAATATACCTTGGTGGGGTTCGGCCATACAACATGGCCGAACCTCACCATTTTGGTTTTGTCTCCTTTTTCAAGTCCTTTAATCTTTCATTCCATATTTACATTATAACTTGTATCTACGGTTTTGCCATTCGTTTAACCTTTGCTTAATATTGCTAACCACCAACGTCCATAAAAATCCACCTTAGTGGGGTTCGGCCATACAACATGGCCGAACCTCACCATCTTAAATTTGGTCCTTTTAATCCTTGACAAATCTCCATTTTGATTTGACCAATCATATTACAAGTTAACCACTTCAAAGAAACTAAATCCACCAATTATCCATTAGTGGGGTTCGGCCATACAACATGGCCGAACCTCGCCATACTAATTTTGTCCCTTTTTTCCATCATCTATAATGGCTGATTATTTAATACTAAGTCGCAAGATAAACATATGTGATTCCTTAATCAAAAGCATATAACCATTAATAATTTCAAACCATGCTCTTAACTCCAATTACCCGTAAAAATGGTCCATGGGGTTCGGCCATCCACATGACCGAACCCTATGGTTTTCTTGATCCAAAAATTACAACATTTATACATGGTTTATGCACAACACCTTAGCCATAAAAACAACATGGTTCAGCCATGCAATGGCCGACCCAAAACATTAACCTTTTCTCCATTTAAAACACCTTAAAGCCTTCATAACAATGTATGGTTTTTATTTTTCAAAAACCATAAAAATAACTAAGTCTTTTCATGGGGTTCAGCCATCCAAAGTGGCCAAACCCTATGATCCATTTTCTGCCCTTTTTAAACATCATTATCCATGATTTAAACCTTGATAGGTTCGGCCATACAATGGCCGGATCATGTTCCCTTAACCAATTTATTTAACAAGGGTCTATAGTGCATTTACCAATACCGCGACTCCTCCGATTCTTTCACTCCTTCTTGATCTTCTCCTTCCTTAGTCCTTCCTTCCTCCTTCCTTCTTGTCTTTTAGCCGAACTTAATCTTGCTGGAAACTCCTTGAAGTTGATCGGCCAAAGTATTGATTTGAGAGAGAGAGAGAGAGTAACTTGACCTTGGATGAAAGTGATAAACCTAGAGATGCAACTCCTTTGCTCTAAGTCCACTTTTGTCTTGGTGAAGTGATCGGCCAATGACTGATTTGTGTGATAGACAACCAGCCAAGATTCTTTGTCTTGAGAGGTGAAAAACAGGCAAGGGAGAGAGGGAGAGAGTGACTTGAACTAAAACTCATTCCTTGGTTAATGAGGGTTGGCCAAAGGTGGTGTCCCTTGGTGGCACCCCTTTGTAACTTCCATGCCCTTTTAACTTCCTCATAATGATCTATATGGAGTTTCATCCCATGAGATGAAACTCCCACCCTTTCCAACGTGTAACCTTGCATGTACTTTGTGTAACAACACAACTCTCCAACTTCTTCATCTTGATCCATGATGGTCGGACAAGGGTGGTGTCCATTGGTGACACCCCTTGGTAACTCCCATGCCCTTTCACTGTCATCCTTTATGATCCATTCGAAGGTTTCATCCTTGAGATGAAACACTCCCAACGGTTTGGTTATTGGGTTTCCATCAAGATGGAAACCCCCATGCTTCCAACGTGTGCCTTTGGTGTGACCTTGTGTAACATCGAAACCGTCCCCATTAATGACCATTTGGAGTTTCATGCATGAGATGAAATTCCCCCCTCCAACATGTGACCCTTGACTTGAGTCCTTGAAACAACCACAACCCCTCATCTTCCCACTCTACTCACATGAAATGAAGGTCCCTATAACTTCCAATCCAACTCATTTAACTCAACTCATCCATTTAACTCAACTCACCTCTTTAATTCAACTCATTGAATTCACTTGAATCAACTCAATTATTTGATTCCATTTCCAACTTAAATCAAGCTTGAGCTCACTTGGTGGTCAACCTAGTCAACCTTGACCTATTGGGTCCCAATTGGGTATTTTGACCCAAATAACAACTTTGACCCCATTTAACACATCTTAACAGTATATTTAAATTAGACCTCAACATGAACATTGGGTCTTAATTGGTCAATTGACCCCACAACCTAACCATCCTTGGTCCATATCCTTTAATTCACAAATTCAATGGCAATTTCAGTAAATATTTGATAAACTGAAAATCTGGGGTATTACAGTCCCAAAATGCTAATTACTCAAATTACATTGTCCAAAATAAAAACTTAAATAAAATAAATCTAAATTATCCAAGCTCCTAAGGTTGGCTCCATTCACATCCTTCGCTCCGTCCATTTCTTGTGTCATCATCTAAGGTAGAAGTAGTGCGTTAGTCAACCCGCCCAGTAGGTATTCCGAGTAGGGTGAAACACATGGATTAGTATAAAACAAATCACATAGATATATATAATGTCAAAATCATGCAAGTCAATGCCATGCCATGGGTGTCATATGCCATGATTCCCACCCATCAACCATATCACAATCACATAAGTAATCCTCTTGATGTACAAGCCACATAAAGGTATACATTGTCATGACTCCCCACGTATGCCTTATCGGTCCCACCGAACGGAGCGTGGACTCCTCATTCATTTCAAAACATCATAATCGGAATCAGTCCGGATCCCTCCCCACGTTTGTTTATCGGATAACCGAATAGAGCGTGGATTCCCCTTATAAGTTCCCTCCCATGCCATGCATGAGATATGAGTGCATCATGCCATTTCATATTACACATATAGTATTGAAATTCCATTCCTTTAAACATAGCATATTGATACCAAAAATAAATCATAACACATAGGAATAAAAACCATCCATATACATAAATACAGTGTATCAACAAGGTAGGAATCCTACCAATGTCCAAATATCGTTTGCTCGCATTTTCGTCAAAATCGATAGCCGATCGCTTCAAAGCCGATCGTACACCCGTTTGCGAAATCCCATCACCTTATTACATTTAACACATATACATACATCAATTTGGTGATCCATTGGATTTTTATTAACCCCTACATCATTCCATATTATTTTCCATTTACGTCCATGGTCCTTAAGCCGGTTAAGACCCCCAAGGGGTTTCGGCCATACATTAGGGCTAAAACATGTTTAGGTCCACCAAAAACTCATTAGTGGGGTTCAGCCATACAACATGGCAGAACCTCACTCTTTTGATTTTTATCCCCTTTTTAATCCTTTAAACACAACGGGCCCAACGTCATTCATTCTTTTATTTCTTGATCTCATATTCTCTAGTTAAATCATTTGACGTTTTAAACACACTTAGGTCCATACATATCATCCATGGTTAATCATACACCTAGGTCCATGACAATCCTTCATGGGGTTCATCCATCAACATGGCCGAACCCATGGTTCTTTATTTTTATCATCTCCCCGACTTAGCCATCCTTTAACCATATTTGGATCCATAAAAATTCCTTCATGGGGTTCGGCCGTACCACATGGCCGAACCCATGGTCTATCATTTTTCACCATTTTCCTAACTTGATAGCCCATGGTTCATCATTTAAAACGTTTTTAAATCCATAAACATTCCTCCATGGGGTTCGGCCATACAACATGGCCGAACCCATGATTTCCTCCTCTTCATCCTCTTTCCATTTTTACATCACCTTGAGGATAGGTTTTCTTAAAAATTACATACAATACGTTTCAGGTCATTTGATGGGGTTCGACCTTACATCATGGCCGAACCTCATCCAATCTCTTTTTGAGCCTTCATATGATCTCCATAAAAATTTAGGGCTCGGCCATGCAAGAGGCCGACCCATGTTCTTCCACATTTGTTTCAACCGTTTGATCTTTCCTTATATTTTAACCATGCATGTTGTCATCCATAAATCATGTATTACCATATCTTACCCACCAACAAGGTTAGGGTATTTTCATTCCAAATACTTAACCATCAACTTGGATGGATTTTCCTTTGACATTCCATGGTCCATAACATTTTGGCCAACCCTTTTCAATCCCATATGGAACCCCATGGTTTCGGCCATTCCATAGCCGAAACCATGGTTCCTTAGTTTCTTCTTAAATCATTAAACCCTTGTTTGAATATTACATACCTCTCCCGCGACTCCTCCATTTCTTTAAATCTGATTTTGTTCCTTCCTTAGTGCTTCCTTCCTCCTCCTTCGTTCTTCGGTTTCTCCAAGTTTAGTGCCGAAATGAGAGGAAGAGAGATTGAGAGCCTTCTTGATTTTTAATGGAGTATTTCGGCCAAGGTATGGATTGAGAGAGAGTGAGGGTTTGAGATGAAAACCCTAAGGGAGGGTTCGGCCAAATGGGTGAAGGTTTGAGAGAAGAAGAGATGAAAAATCTCTAACTCTTTTTGTCTAAGAGAGGGGATCAGCCCTAGGGTTTTGAGAGAGGGAGAGAGATGAGATGAACTCTTTCTTTGTCTCAAGGAGAGTGTTGGTTTTAGGGTTTAGGGAGAGCGAGAGAGGGAGAGAGGGAGAGAGATGAGATGAATGTCTCAAGGAGAGGATCGGCCAAGGTGTTTTGGGTGAGAGCCCTTTGTCTTGTGTAACCCTAATCTCCCAACCACCCACATTAAGATGGGTTCTTTCCCATGTGTCCCTTGGCTAACCAAGAGGGCACATGGCTTACACATGGCATTCTCCCCTTTCCCAACGGTCTTGTGTCTAGGGTTTCCATGAGATGGAAATCCTCCACCTCCCCTTTGACTGAACTAGTCTTTTCAACTTCCATGTGACTCACCACCCATTCAACTCACCTCACTTAAATGAAACTCATTCCCCTAACTCAAGCACTTGAATTAATTCTTAATTAATTAATTCCTTAACTCCACTTACTTCACTTAACCTTCTTGAACTCACCTATGAACTCACCCATGGTGACTGTGGCCGGCCCTACAAGCGACCTTAGACCACATGCCACCTCACTTGATGAGGTGGACTTGGGTCCCACTTGGCTATGCCACTTCCATGTCACCTCCTACACTTGCCACCTCACTTGATGAGGTGGATCTCATGCCTTAGATCTTAATTGGGTACATGACCCGATTAAATCTATTCCTTACCCATTTACCCTAAACCTCAATTCATCTTGACCCATTGGGTCCCAATTGGGTATTTGACCCAATTGACCACATTTACCCAATTAATTAGAATCAACCCTATCCATGATCCATTGGATCATAATTGGGCCATTGCCCCATTTCATACCCATCAAACGTCCATTCCATCTATAAATCTTAAATTTACCAATTAAAATAGATAATATCCAATATAACAATTGCATTGAAAATCCAGGATGTTACAATATTACCCTCTTTTGAAATTTTCGTCTTGAAAATCGAGCGAAGTAGGGTTTCAAACAAATTATACAAAAAACTCAGGATGAGTTGCTCTCATTTTTTATGCAAGTTCCCATGTGGCTTCCTCATTACCAAGTCGATCTCATACCACCTTGAAGAACTGAATGGCTCAGTTCCGTAGGACCCTCTGTTCTTTCCAATCACTTTGACTGGTCTTTCAACATAAGTCATGTCGCTTTGCACATCAACATCTTGCACGTTCAACACGTGTGAAGGATCAAGATTGTATTTCCTCAATATAGAAACATGGAATACGTCGTACAAAGATGACAACTGTGGCGGAAGTGCCAATTGATAAGCCACCTCCCCCACCCTCTTTAGGATTGGAAACGGCCCCACAAATCTAGGCTACAGTTTCCCTTTCTTCCCAAATCGCATGTGTCCCTTTCGTGATGAGACTTTCAAGAACACTAAGTCTCCCACTTTGAACTCAAGGAACCGCTTTCTTTTGTCAGCGTAGCTCTTCTAATGACTCTATGTAGTAAGTAGGTGTTGTCGTATCAACTTAATCTGCTCTGTGGTCTCTGCAACTAGCTAGGGTCCAATAAGTGCAGGTTCATCGGCCTCTGTCCAACACACTGGTGATCTACAGGGTCTACCATACAATGCCTCAAATGGAGCCATTTGGAGGCTTGCCTAGTAACTGTTGTTGTAAGAGAACTCAACCTGCGTTAAATGATCCTCCCATCCACCCTTGAAGTCTAACATACATGCTATAAGCATATCCTCCAATTTTTGTATTGTCCTTTCTCACTGTCCATCAGTCTGTGGATGGAACGTTGTGCTAATCAATAATTCTGTCCCCATAGCCGACTGCATGCTCTTCCACACCATGCCGGTGAATCGGCCATCTCTGTCGGACACAATGGTCCTGGGGATACCATGTAGTCTGACGATATCCTTGATGTACCTTCTGTAACACCCCGGATTTTCATTTCATGAATATATGTGGAAATTGTCCATTTAATTTGTGAATTAATAGAATTTGAAATTAAATAATGGAGATGGACCTTAGGTGGGTAAGAATTGGGATAATAGCCCAATTACGATCCAATGGATCATGGATAGAATTCGGGTTGGAAATAATTGGGTATGCGTGCTTAAATGGGTCAACTACCCAATTGGGACCTAATGGGTCATAGATGAGCTAATCAGAAGTAAATGGGTAAGATTAATTTAATTGGGTCAAAATATCCAATTAAGATTCAAGTGTAGGTCCACCTCATCAAGTGAGGCGGCATGTAAATGAAATGGCAAGTGGTTAAGGTAACATGCATGGTCGGCTAACCATGGTTGACTTGGTCAACCATGGGTGAGTTCAATAGAGTTGAGTTGATGAATGAGTTCAAGTGGGGTAAATAATGCTTGATTGGAAAATGAATTCACATGAGTTGAGAATTTATTAATGTTGAGTTCAAGTGCTTGAGTTGGAAAATGAGTTCATTTAAGTTGAGTTGAGTTGAATTGAAATGAGTGGAGTGGGAAGATGGAGGGTTTCCATCGAAAAGGAGGAAACCCAAAAGGCATATCCAAAAGGTATACACGTTGGGGAGATGGAAACCGAGATGGAGGGTTTCCATCTCATGATGGAAACCCAAGGGGCACACGATTGGGGAGTTTCATCTCATTGGATGAAACCCCAAAGGAAACATTAATGAGGGAGGTGAAGGGTTTTGGTTGTTACAAAGGGTCATAACCCAAGAGGCACACACCTTGGCCAATCCATCTCTTCACAACCAAGAGATTTCTTTTCTTCATCTCATGTCTCTCTCCCTCTCTCAAGCTCTCCCTTGGCCGATCTCTCACAAGACAAGGAAAAGACTTAGGGTTTTCATACTCTCCTCCTTTCCCTCTCTCGAACCTCTTCCATGGCCGAACCCACTCTCAAGGTTTTCATCTTAATCAAGCACCACTCTTTGGCTGAAGATTAAGGAGGAAGAAAGAAGACAGTAAGGAAGGACAAGATCGGAGGAGCAAGGCGGAACTGTAATGCCCCGCCCTTTTCCACTAGCCGAAAATCAGAGTCTATTTTTTTTTGAGTAAAATAGTGAGAGAGAACGGGAGCGTCACAACGCGAGCTAAGTCCGAGCTTCCAAAGCCCGACCCTTAACTGGCCAACCATACTTGTGCTTGGACCAAGTCCACTAAAAACATTTCACACGTACTCAAGTTAAACATGCGCAATAATTCATAGATGCGGAATTATAATAGAATAATCATTCTATTCCATTTTAGATAGCAAGGTAGTCCATCACTTAACAATAATTATCTTAAGTTAAAATATCCAAAATTAACATTCAAACCATAGCAAATAATCTATGTTATTACAGTCCCGAACGCTAGCTACTCAAATTACATTGTTCATGAGTAACTTAAATAAAATGAAACTAAAACATCCAAGCTCCTAAGCTTGGCTACGATCAAGTTCTTCGTTTCGTCCATTTCCTGTGTCATCAACTAAGGTAGAAGCAGAGCGTTAGACTGCAACGCCCCGCCCTTTTTCACTCGTCGAAAATCAGAGTCTATTTTTTTTCTTTTTTGAAATAAAAAGTGCCAAAAGAGTGGGACGTCACGACAAGTTAAGCTCGCGGAATGTAAACTTAATGCGGAAATTATAATAGAGTCTATCCTACAAATTATTAAATAGCAAGGAAGTACATCACTTAATTAATAAATATCTTAACTTAGAATGTCCAAAAGTAAAGTCCAAACCATAGCAAGTAATCTAAATTATTACAGTCCAACAAGCTAAGTTACGCAAATTACATTTCCATAAATAAACTAGCACCTCCAAGCTCCCAGACTTGGCTCCGATCACGTCCAACGCCTTGTCCATTTCCTATGTCATCATCTAAGGTGGAAGTAGGGAGTTAGACAACGCGCCCAGTAGGTACTCCCAGTAGGGTCAACACATGAATTAGTATAACATAAACACATAGATATAAGTAATGTCAAAACCATGCAAGTCAATGCCATGCCACGGGTGTCATATGCCATGAGTCCCACCCATCATCCATATCACCATCACATAGTATCCTCTTGATGGAAAAATCCTCATCAAGGTATCACAGTCACATAGTATCCCTCTTGATGGAAAAACCTCATCAAGGTATTCACAATCACATAGTATCCCTCTTGATGGAAAAGCCTCATCAAGGTATCACAATCACATAGTATCCCTCTTGATGGAAAAGCCTCATCAAGGTATCACAATCACATAGTATCCCTCTTGATGGAAAAGCCTCATCAAGGTATCCCCACGTTTGTTTATCGGTAGCCCCGACGGAGCATGGACTCCGGTTATATCTCAAGCATAGTATCCCTCTTGATGGAAAATCCTCATCAAGGCATCACAATCACAAAGTACCCTCTTGATGGAAAATCCTCATCAAGATATCACGACTCCATAGTATCCCTCCCATGCCATGCATGAGGTGCAAGTGCAACATGCTATGTAATAATAATAAACACCATAGCATTCAAAATCCCATCATTAAGACATATCATTTAATACCAAAATAATTCAAGTAAAAACATCACATATACATATTCCATGGTTTGCAATGAGGTAGGAATCCTACCAATGTCTAAATACCGGGTCCTTGGTTTTCCGTCCAAAGATCGATCACCGATCGCGCACCACTTGCGAGATCCCGTTACCTTATTACATATCAACAATTCAAACCAATGTTCCATTTGATTTCTAATCATGTTTAAGTCCATAAACTTACCTTAGTGGGGTTCGGCCATACAACATGGCCGAACCTCACTCACTTGGTCTTTGGGTCCCTTTTTAATCCTTATCATTCTAATCATGTGGTTTCAAGATCATGCCATCTTTTGTTTATTAACCAATCACATAAGGTAAACATTTAAAGAAACCTAAGTCCACAAACATTCCCCATGGGGTTCGACCATACACCATGGCCGAACCCATGGTCCTTTCATTTTCACCATATTTACCTCTTTGCCATCATTCTTTTCATGGCTAATCATCCCTTTTGTCTATACATACTTAGGTCCATAACTGATCCATAATATGGATCCATAATTGATTCATTAATCATGACATGAAACCCTAACAAATCCCTAACAAATACCTCCATTCCTTAGCTTGATTATCCATTCATTTTAAACATGCATGCATAGATCCATAATGTCCATAAAATGGGTGTATGGCCGAACCCATGATGTTCATTTTCATCCTCCCTTTAAAATCATTTACAACATTTTAGACCCATAACCAAAGTCCCTCCATGGGGGGGTGGTGTTTAATCATACACTTAGGTCATCTTTTTACAACCCAAAGTCCATCAACATGTCTTCCATCATTTCCATGGTTCAAACCCATCTAAGTCCATCAATATCTCTCCATGGGGTTCGGCCATACAACATGGCCGAACCCATGGTCCATGGTTCTTCACCATTTCCATCCTTTTAAATCATCATTTACAATATTTAAAATCCATTTAAAATCATTAACATTCATCTATGATTTTCACCCATTAAAAATCATTAATACACCTCCATGGTGTTCGGCCATACACCATGGCCGAACCCTATGGTTCATCATCTTCTTTTAAAAATTCAATACCAATGGTTAGATCACTTGATGGGTTTCGGCCATACACCATGGCCGAACCTCATCCAATCCTTTTTTTTTTTTGTCCTCATGATCCATATACATAGAAGTCTAGGGTTTGGCCATGCAAGGGCCAATCCATGATCTTTCTCATATACCTTATCTTAGACATGCATGAGGTCCTTTCCATATATCCATAACAATCAGGGTTCGGCCATGCAAGGCCAACCCATGATCCATGATCATAATCCTTATATGGTTCATGCAAGAGGTCCTTAGCCATATATACATAATGTCCTTAGTTTCCATTATTTACATAGCCTATCTTACCCATTAGGGTTTGTCCATTTCATATCTCATTTCTTGGATGGATTTTAAATCCATGGCCCATAATATTTTGGCCAACTCTCCAATCCAAAAATGGGATTTCATGGTTTCCTTTAACCCCTTCAAATTAATAAAATCTTTTTGAGTACTACTTACCGATCCCGCGACTCCTCCAGTTCCTTCGTTCTTTCTTGCTCCTCCGATCTTCTCCTTAGTCTTTCTTCTTCCTTGCTCCTTGATCTTCGGCCTTGAGAGGGAGAGGGTCTAAGATGAACCCCCAAGAAGATGGTTCGGCCTTGGTGAATGTTTGAGAGAGGGAGAGGAGGAGAGAATGGAAGATACCAAGTGTTTCTTTGTCTTAGTGTAAAGGTCGGCCAAACTTGAGAGGGAGAGGAGATGAGATCCAATTTTTCTCTAAGTCTTCCTTTGTCTTTCTCCTAGAGTGATGGTCAGCCAATTTTCCCATCTTGTCTAGGGTTTGCTTGGGTTAGACTCCACCCTCATCAATGTGAAGTCTTCCCCCTGAGCCCATTGAACCAACGAAGGAGTGCATGCCCTCCACATGGCACATACCACTCCCATGCCCAACGGTTTTGGGTTTGGGTTTCCTTGGTGGTTTGGTGGTTTGGGTGAGGAGGAACCACCACCTCTCCATTGCCCAATCATGGTCCTTGCGTGTCCCCATTTTAAGCTTCTTGTCTTGTATACCACTCCTATGTTCAACGGTCTTGGCATTGGTTTTCTTGGGTGGTTTGGTGGTTTGGATGAGGTGGAACCACCACCTCTCCATTGCCCAATCATGGTCCTTGCATGTCCTCCACTTAGGCATCTTTTTCTAGCCAAAGGGTGCATGCCCTCCACATGGCACATACCACCCCTTATGCCCAACTGTTTTGGTGTGCTTTCCTTCGGTGGTTTAGTGGTTTGGGTGAGGTGGAACCACCATCTCTCCATTAAACAATCATGGTCCTTGCATGTCCTCCACTTACGCATCTTTGTCTAGCCAAGGGGTGCATGCCCTCCACATGGCACATACCACCCTTATGCCCAACGGTTTTGGTGTGCTTTCCTTGGGTGGTTTGGTGGTTTCCATGAGATGAAACCAACACCTCTCCTTTGGCCAATGTAGGTCCTCCACCTAAGCATCCTTGTGTAACCAAGGGGGTGCATGCCCTCCACATGGCACACACCATCCCCCAACGGTTTTGATGGAGTGGTTTCCATGAGATGAAACCACCCACTTGACTTACTCCATCCTTTGGTCTTTTAGATGACTCACTCCCATTTGACTCACTCCATTTAATGTAACTCAACTCCAACTCAAGCATTGATTTTATATCCAACTTAGGTCATTATAATTAAATAATTTAATTCCACTCATTACACTTAATCTTCTTTAATTTAACTTTGACTTACCCATGGTTGACGAAGTCAACCATGGTGGTCGGCCCACCTATGTCTTGGCCCACACGTCACCTCACTTGATGAGGTGGAGTTGGGTCCCACTTGGCCATGCCACTTGGATTTATTCAAAATTAACTTAGGTGATTTTAATTAAATAATTCGACTCAATTCACTTGATCCTCCTTAATTCACCCATTAATTCACCCATGGTTGACCAAGTCAACCATGGTGGTCGGTCCCACATGTACCTTGGTCCACACGCCACCTCACTTGATGAGTTGGAGTTGGGCCCAACTTGGTAATGCCACTTGGATATCCACTCCTACACTTGCCAATGAGATGGACCCCATGCCTTTGATCTTAATTGGGTCCATGACCCGATTAAATCCATTCCTTATCCATTTACCCTAGTGCTCAATCCATCTTGACCCATTGGGTCCCAATTGGGCATTTGACCCAATTGACCACTTTGACCCAATTAAATAAAATCAAGCCTATCCATGGTCCATTGGACCATACTTGGGCCATTTCCCCAACTTTGATCCATCTAGCATTCATTCCATCTAAGAATCTAAATCCATTCCTTACCCGTTTACCCTAATGCTCAATCCATTTTGACCCATTGGGTCCCAATTGGGCATTTGACCTAATTGACCACTTTGACCCAATTAAATAAAATCAAGCCTATCCATGGTCCATTGGACCATACTTGGGCCATTGCCCCAACTTTGATCCATCTAACATACATTCCATCTATGAATCTAAACCCATTCCTTACCCGTTTCCCCTAATCATCAATCCATCTTGACCCGTTGGGTCCCAATTGGGCATTTGACCCAATTGACCATCATTGACCTAATTAAATAGAATTGATCATATCCATGGTCCATTGGACCATACTTGGGCCATTGCCCCAACTTTGATCCATTAAACATCCATTCCATCTATGGATCTCAATTTTTAAACCATTAAAATAAATAATAGCCAATATATTTATTGCATTGAAGATCTGGGCTATTACGTAGACAACGTGCCCAGTAGGTACTCCAAGTAGGATCAACACATGGGTTAGTACCAAAAATCACATAGATAATACAATATCAAAACCATGTAAAACAATGCCATGCCATGGGTGTCATATGTCATGAGTCCCACCCATCATCCATATCACACACATATTATCCTCTTCATGGAAACTCCTCATCAAGGTATACCGACGAATGCCTTACGGACACCCCGACAGAGCGTGGATCTCTGGTTACAAATCATTCATATATCCCTCTCAATGGATAATGCACATTGAGGTACCCACACGAATGCCTTACAGACGCCCCGACGGAGCGTGGGTCTCCGGTTACATTTCATCCCTCCCATGCCATGCATGAGATGCAAGTGCAGATATGCTATGTAATGATACAATCATAGCATTAAAATCCCATAATTGAAACATATCATTTGATACAAAATAACTCATCAAAATATGAATTAAAATCATCATACATATCCCATGGTTTTCAATGAGGTAAGAATCCTACCAAAGACAAACTAATGTGTCCTTGCGTTTTTGTCCGAAAACGCTCACCGATAGCGTCAAGCCGATCGTACACCGTTTGTTAGATCCTGTTACCTTATTACATAACAATAAATCAAACCCATGCTCCATTTTATTTCCAACCATGTTTGAGTCCACAAACATGCCTTAGTGGGGTTTGGCCATACAACATGGCCGAACCTCACCCCCTTGGTTTTGGGTCCTTCTTTTTAGTCCTTTGATTTTTAATCAAGTCCAAGATCATTCTAGTTTTACATTAATGAAAGCCCTAAATCTGCAAACAAACATTCTCCATGGTTCAATCATACACTTAAGTCACTTATACATACCTAGATCCAAAAACATGATCCATGGGGTTTCGGCCATACACCATGGCCGAACCCATGGTCCTTTAATTTCTCCATTTGGCCACTTTTTCCTTCCATAGGTAATCACTCCATTTATTTACACATACCTAAGTCCATAACTGATCCATAAACATAGATCTATAATTAAATCCTCCATTTCCTAGCTTAATCATCCATTCATTTAAACATGCATGCATAGATCCATAATGTTCATAAAATGGTTCATGGGGTTCGGCCATTCACCATGGCCGAACCCATGATGTCTCATCTCCATCTTCTTCTTTAAATCATTTACAATTTTAGGTTCATAAAATGTTTATATCCTTTGATGGGGTTCGGCCATACATCATGGCCGAACCTCATCCATCCCTTCCTTTGTCCAATCCATCCCATTCCTTGGATAGATTTTAAATCCATGGCCCTTACTATCTTGGCCAATTCTCCAATCCAAAATGGATGTTCTTTTTAACCTCTTTTCTTACTTAATAAAATCTCATCAAGTACTTATCGATTCCGCGACTCCTCCGGTTTCTTTTGTTCTGGCGTGCTCCTCCGCTCTTTTTCTTCCTTAGTCTTTTTTCTTTCTTCCTCCTTGATCTTTGGCCAAGAGTGAGCTTGAGAGGTCTTGAGATGAAAACCCAAAGAGAGGGTTCGGTCAAAGAGTGTAGGTTTGAGAGAGGGAGAGGAGCTTGAGATAGAAAGTACTCTAAGTGTTTCTTGTCTTGAGAGGGGAATCGGCCAAGAGAGAGAGGGAGAGAGTGAAATGAAACTCCAAGTCTTTTCTTGATCAATGAGGGTCGGCCTTGAGTGGTGTCTTTTGGTCGATGCCCTTTTGTATCAACTATGACTCTCCACCTCCCTCATTAATATTTACTTTGGGGGTTTCATCCCATGAGATGAAACTCCCAACCATATGCCCCTTGGGTTTCCATCATGAGATGGAAACCCTCCATCTCCCCAACGTGTGCTCTTGGATATCCTTGTGTAACAACACCAACCCTTCACCTCCCTCATTAATGATCCCTTTGGAGTTTCATCCCATGAGATGAAACTCCCACCTCCCCAACGTGTGAACACGTTAGGTTTGATCTTTATGAGATGTAACTCTCCATCTACTATCCCAACTCACTTAAGATGAAAGTCCCATTAACTTTCCATCCAACTCACCTTAACTCAAATATTTTTAACTCTTTTAAACTCAAGGCTTGTACTCATTCATTAACTCAATTCCTTGATTCCATTTCCAATATAATTCAACCACACCTTAATTACATTTGAACCCATTTGGTGGTCGGCCAAGACAATCATGCCCCATTGGGTCCCAATTGGGCATTTGACCCAATTGACAACCTTGACCCAAATAAATAAATCTTACCCATTTATTTCAATTGAACCATATCCATAATCCGTTGGGTCTTGATTGGGCAATTGACCCAACTCCGTACCCATCTAAGGTCTATCTCCATTAATTCACAAATTAAATGGACAATATCCATATATATTCATGAATTGAAAATCTAGGATGTTACAATACGACCCTCTTTTGAAAATTTTCGTCCCGAAAATCGAGCGAAGTAGGGTTTTAAACAGATTACATAAATAGCTCAGGGTGAGCTGTTCTCATTTCCGATTCAAGTTCCCAAGTGGCTTCCTCATTACCATGTCGATTCCATACCACCTTGACGAACTGAATCGCTCGGTTCCGTAACACCCTTTGTTCTTTCTCCACCACTCTGACAGGCTTTTTGACGTATGTCACGTCGCTTTGCACCTCTATGTCTTGTACATTCAGTACATGTGAGGGATCAAGATTGTACTTCCTCAACATAGATATATGGAACACATCGTGCAAAGATGACAACTGTGGAGGAAGTACCAATTGATAAGCTACCTCTCCCACCATGTTTAGGATTGGAAATGGCCTCACATATCTAGGCGATAGTTTCCCTTTCTTTCCAAATCTCATGTGTCCCTTTCGAGGTGAGACTTTCAAGAATACTAAGTCTTCCACCTCAAACTCAAGGAACCTCCTCCTCTTGTCAGCGTAGCTCTTCTGACGACTCTGTGCAGCAAGTAGATGCTGTAGTATTAACTGAATCTGCGCTGTAGTTTCTGCAACTAACTCGGGTCCAATAAGTGCAAGCTCACTGGCCTCTGTCCAGTACACTGGTGACCTACATGGTCTACCATATAAAGCCTCGAATGGAGCCATCAAGAGGCTTGCGTGGTGACTGTTGTTGTAAGAGAACTCCACTAGCGGCAAATGATGCTCCCATCCACCCTTGAAGTCTAGCATACATGCTCTCAGCATATCCTCCAATGTCTGTATTGTCCTCTCCGATTGTCCATCAGTCTGTGGATGGAATGTTGTGCTAGTCAGTAGATCTGTCCCCATAGCCGACTGCATGCTCTGCCACACTCTGCTGGTGAATCGGCCATCTCTATCGGACACAATAGTCCGGGGAATACCATGTAATCTGATGATATCCCTGATATACCATCGACCCAAGGTCTCAGATGAATCTGTCATCTTGATGGGAAGAAAGTGTGCAGACTTGGTCAATCGATCTACCACGACCCATATCGAATCGTTGCCCTTTGATGACCTTGGCAATTCTGTCACAAAATCCATGGAGATATGTTCCCATTTCCACTCCGGCACTGGTAAGGGTTTGAGTAACCCTGGTGGCTTCTGATATTCCGTCTTAACTGTAACACCCCGCCCTTTTCACTCTAATATTCAGAGTTTATTTTTTTTTTTTATAATAATAATAAACAAGTGATCGGGGCGGAGTGTCACGACGCGAGTTAAGTTCGGATCTCTAAATCCGACCCTTAACTGGCCAAGCCCATGTGCGTATGAACTAAGTCCATAAAACTGAACCGCACATGGTACATATTTACTTAGCGGAATTAACTTAGTCTAGATCTAACTGAGGTTATAATAGAACCTATGATTAATCCAATTTCCATTTTTAGATAGCAAAGTACCTTATTTATTTTCCAAAATCACTAACCGATCTTAACTAATCGTTTAATCCAAACATCCAACGTAAACAAACCATAGCATCTAATTAACTACATTATTACATGCCAACATCTAATTTAACAAATTACATTGTTCCAAATAAATCATCCATAAATAATCCATTCATAGTCCATTGCAATCATTCAAATCGCCCAAGTTTTCGTACTTGGTCCTCTTCTCCAATCACGTTCTTTCCTTTCCCTGCATCATCCACTAAAGATATAGATAGGGCGTTAGATCAACGCGCCCAGTAGTGTTTCCGAATAGGGCTACCACATGGTTAGTCAAAATCATGCAAATAGTATAATAGTTATGCAAGTGTAACAAATTCTATAAAAATGTGCTATGTATGAAATGAACATGTAATGAGTCCCACCCATCACCATTCAACATAGCCATCACTTGACGGGATTCTCATCGTCAAGGTAACCCACAGTGGTCTTTCGGACGCCCCGACGGAGTGTGGCCTCCGGATTCCTCCTGATGGGATTCTCATCATCAGGGTACCCCACAATGGTCTTTCGGACGCCCCGACGGAGTGTGGCCTCCGGTTACTTCCCCATCATCCCATGCTATGCATGAGATGTCTATGCAACATGCCATTTGTAAATATAACATATGATTCAAATAACTTATTCAAATAAACATAAAACAGCGAATAAGTGGTGTGGTTACAACAAGGTAGGAAACCTACAATATTTTTACTTTGTTCAACCCTTCCTTTGAACCGTCTTTCGATCACGACTTTGTACACCGTTCTAGAAATCCGAATACCCTATATACATGGCAGCAAGTTAATCATTTGACCATATGATTCTATTTTGATTTAAATCCCAAACATCCACTTTGTGGGGTTCGGCCATACCCCATGGCCGAACCTCACACATGTAAACTTGATAAATCTTTTATTTACTTTATACCATCTAAGTATCCCAAACTTTTCAAATGATACTTGGTAGGGTTCGGCCATACTACATGGCCGAATCTTACTACCTTAGGTTTTGGGTTCATAAGTCCATTCTTTTGATCTTTTCATCTTTTCACCCTTATTTACCATAATGCCATTATACTATCTTTTGCCTAATTTAGACAACAAAGTCCATTACATGACAATTGGTGGGGTTCGGCCACATAACATGGCCGAGCCTCACCCTAAAGATTCTAATCCTATTTTCCATCATCACCTTAATACTAAATCCATAATTGATGTGATTCCCATCTTTTTGAAAGCCAACCCAAACAACCAAATACTTACATGGGGTTCGGCCATCCAAGGTGGCCGATCCCTATGTCCATGTTTTGGTCTTCTAAAACATGTGTTTGATGTTATTTAAACATACGAAATCAATATACTATTGCTGCCATTATACCTCTTAAACACCATCTAAATCAGTTCATCTACTTGTCCCAAATGACCATATTAATTCATGAAATTAGGCAATCCAAAATGGCCGATCCAAATGATCCATTTCATCAGTTTTGGACCACTGTTTTAAACCATATTAACTTCAGTCCTTTGTCATACAGATCCATGCTTTTAACCCTTTCCAAAGCATGTATTTGAATCTTAAATAATAACCCAAAACAGTCCACATATTTCATGGCTTACATGTTTCAAATACATCACAACCATACCTTTATTTGCATGGGGTTCGGCCCTCCATGGTGGCCGAACCCTATGTCCTTTGGTTTTGATTTTCTTAATCATTCATCTATGTCCAAAATAACTTCCTTATTTATGTTTTTACCTTTTTAAAATACACACTTAAAATCATCTAAATCAGTCCATGGGGTTCGGCCATACACATGGCCGAACCCTATGGTTCTCTTAATGGAAATCCACCCATATTTATCTATGAAATTAATCAGTAAATTAACATAAGATAAATATGGTTCAGTCATGTCATATCCACTCCAAAACAGCAAGCTTAATTCCATATAAAAATCTTTTAAAATCCTCACTCCAAAATATGGATTTTTGACTTTCAAATACCATAGAATCCACCGAGTTTTTCCATGGGGTTCGGCCATCCAATGGGGCCGAACCCTATGGTCCATATTTTATCATTTTAAACATCATAATTCTAAATCTGAACCATTGATGGATCTGGCCATACAATGGCCAAATCTCATTTTCTTATCCAATCTTTTAAACAAGGGTTCAAAAATGCACTTACTAATACCGCGTCTCCTTCGGTTCTTTTGACTCCTTCTTTGACCCTTTATCTCCTTGACTTCTCCTTCTCTCTTACTGTTCTTTGGGCTGAGACTGATCTTGATGCAAGCTCCTTGAGATAATTCAGCCAGGTGACAAGGACTTAAGAGGGAGAGAAAGAGAGAAAGTGAACTTTGGTCTTGAATAAAATTGCTATCCTTGTTGCCAAAATCCTTTTGCTGATTTTTGTCTAGATGAAAGTATTACCCAAAACTAATTGAAAAACAAACAACCAGCTGCTGCTCTTGGTTTAGAAAGGTAGAGGACGTCTATGAGTGATAGAGGGATAGAGAGATAGAGAGAGTAACAATGACAATCCTTTGCTTGACCAAAAACAGCCCCAAGGTTAATCCTTGTGTAACTCCCTCTCTTCAATCAAGGTTCTTTATGTTACTTGGGGGTTTCATCTATGAAATGAAACACCCCAAGCAGCCAACGTCCCTTGCAGTTGGACTAGTGTAACCCCCCCCCTTTTCTTAGGTTCTCACATGGGAGTTTCATATTGAGATGTAACTCCCATGTGCTGCACCATTCTCCATTGTTTGCCTCCATGTTTTGGCCTATGTAACAGCCACCATTCCTATGTGTAACTCCACAAACAGCAGCTCCATTCAGCCCTCATCAACGTCCCATGTGGGAGTTCTATCATGGGAATAAAACTCCCCACCTCCAAGTGTGAAAGCACATTGATATTCCCATTGATTTATTACATAATTTGAATTTAAAATGCTGTAATCTTTTGTGTGTAACTCCTCCAATCAGCTACCTATTTTATTCTCCAACCTTGGAGTTACATGCATGAACCATTACTCCATGCATTGGCTGTCTTTTGGAGACCCCAGCAAGGCATAAACCCTATACCATCTTCAATGTGCACAATGATTTGAAAACTCAATTCTCACCCATGTAACTCCATGTAACGTCATTTCCATTCTTAACTTGGGTGGGAGTTACATGCACATAAGTTTCCCATGCAGCCAACGTTTTTAGTGTTTGAATTTGAATCAGCCTACAATCCTTCTATCTCTACATCTTACTCATTTAAGAATACATATTCATTCAACTCCTTTAATCAACTCACCCAACCTAACTCATTCATTTAATTTAACTTAACTAATAAATTCAACTCAACTTAACCAACCATTCATTTCAACTCAACCAAACTCAAATAATTAATAGACTTAAATTAAATAAGCTTGAACTCAATCCATGATTAATCATGCCATTCACACGACCCATTGGGTCCCATCTAGCCATTTTGACCCATTTATCCAAATTTGACCCAAATATGCTTCTTGACCCGTTTAAATTTATCTTACCCATTTATTTGTTTTGTAAACCAACTATCATCCTTTGGGTCTTCATTGAGCCATTGACCCATTTAAATTCAAATCAATTTTTATCGCAATGGCAATTCCGTAAATATGAATATTTTCATATAAACTGATAACTTTGAAATTCCAGAGTGTTACAATACAATAATCTTTTTATAATTTTCGTCCCGAAAATCGAATGAAGTAGGATTTCAAAGTAAATCACACAAACAATTCAGGGTGAGATGTTCTCATCTCCGATTCTAATTCCCAAGTGGCTTCCTCCACACCATGTCGATCCCATACCACCTTGACGAACTGAATCGCTCGGTTACGCAACACCCTTTGCTCACTTTCCAATATTCCAACCGGCTTCTCGACATAAGTGACGTCGCTTTGCACATCTATATCTTGCACATTCAAAACATGAGATGGATCAGGGTTGTACTTCCTCAGCATCGACACATGGAACACATCATGTAGAGACGCCAATTGCGAAGGAAGTGCCAACTGATAGGCTACATCTCCCATCCTTCTGATAATTGAAAACGGTCCCACATATCTTGGCGACAATTTTCCTTTCTTCCCAAATCTCATGTGCCCTTTTCGTGGCGAGACCTTCAAGAATACCATGTCTCCCACTTCAAATTCGAGAAACCTCCTCCTTTTATCCGCATAACTCTTTTGCCGACTCTGTGCAGTCAACAAATGTTGACGTATCAACTGGATCTGTGCAGTAGTTTCTGCAACCAACTCAGGTCCTATCAGTGCAGGTTCGCCGACCTCGGTCCAACACACTGGTGACCTGCATGGTCTACCATACAAAGCTTCGAATGGTGCCATCCGGAGACTTGCCTGGTAACTATTGTTATAAGAAAATTCCACCAATGGCAAATGATCCTCCCATCCACCTTTGAAGTCTAGCATGCATGCCCTCAACATGTCCTCCAACGTTTGTATTGTTCTTTCCGATTGTCCATCGGTCTGTGGATGGAATGCTGTACTAATAAGTAGATCGGTTCCCATGGCCGACTGCATACTCTGCCATACCCTGCCGGTAAATCGGCCATCTCTATCAGACACTATAGTCTGTGGGATACCATGTAGTCTGATGATGTCTTTGATATATCTCCGACCCAATGTCTCTGATGAATCCGTCATCTTAATAGGAATAAAATGCGCGGACTTGGTCAATCGGTCTACCACAACCCATATAGCGTCATTGCCCTTCGAGGACCTCGGCAACCCCGTCACAAAGTCCATGGAAATGTGCTCCCATTTCCATTCCGGCACTGCTAAGGGTTTGAGTAACCCTGGTGGCTTCTGATGTTCCGTCTTAACCTGCTGACAAGTTAAACAATGAGCCACGTAGTCTGCAACATCCTTCTTGAGTCCATGCCACCAATAATGTCTTTTTAAGTCATGATACATTTTTGTGCTACCTGGATGAATGGACAGCTTGCTCTGATGTGCCTCTATCAATAATTCTTTTCTGCAGCTTCTTGGCACATATATTCTACCCCGGAACATAAGACCCTGTCCTGGTCGTAATTCCCAATCCGGTACAACCTCGCCATTAGACATCTTGGCCCATGTCTCTGCCATTTCCGGATCTGTTCGTTGCTCCTGTTCAATCTTCGTAACCATGTTGGATCGTATGATCAAATTGTACATACTCCCATGGTTTGTGATGTATAGATTAAACTCACGAATGGAATTCAACATCTCCCACTCAGTCCTGATCAAACATGCCACTGATGCATGAGACATGCGGCTGAGAGCATCCGCCACTTTGTTGGCCTTTCCCGGATGATATCGGAGCGCAAATTCATAATCCGCCAGATATTCCATCCATCTGCGCTGCCTCAGGTTGAGCTCTTTCTGATCAAATAAATACTTCAAGCTCTTGTGATCTGAAAATACTTCAAACTTCTCCCCATATAGATAGTGTCTCCAGCTTTTGAGAGCGAAGACCACCGCAGCTAATTCCAGATCATGAGTGGGGTAGAGGCGTTCATGTATCTTTAGTTGTCTTGAACCATATGCCACCACCCGATCACGTTGCATGAGTGAACATCCCAGTCCCTCTCCTGATGCATCACATTGTACTTCATAACCTTTGCCTCTTTCCGGCAAAACTAGAATAGGAGCAGTTGTAAGTCTCTCTTTCAGCTCCTCAAATCTCTGATTGCACAACTCTGACCATTCATATTTGACTCCTTTCTGTGTGAGTCGAGTCAATGGGGATGCAATTTTGGAGAAGTCCATGATAAACTTCCTATAATATCCAGCCAAACCCAGAAAACTACGGATTTCAGTGACATTCTTTGGTGCTTTCCACTCACTTACTGCTGCCACCTTAGCCGGATCAACGGCTATACCATCTGCTGTTATAACATGCCCTAAGAATTTGACCTCAGGTAGCCAAAATTCGCATTTGCTTGCTTTGGCATACAACTGGTTCTGCCTCAAGGTGTTCAATACTATTCGAAGATGCTCAGCATGATCCTCCTGACTCTTGGAATAGATCAGGATATCGTCAATGAACACTATAACAAACCGATCCAAATATGGACGGAATATTCTGTTCATTAAGTCCATGAACACAGCCGGTGCGTTGGTAAGCCCAAATGGCATGACTACAAATTCAAATAGTCCATACCGTGTTCTGAAAGCCGTTTTCTCGATGTCTTCCTCTTTGACCCGGATTTGATGATAACCGGACATCAGATCAATCTTGGAAAAATGACTGGATCCCCTCAACTGATCGAATAAATCATCGATCCTGGGTAGAGGATACTTGTTCCGGACAGTTAGCTGATTTAACTTCCGGTAGTCCACACACATTCTAAGTGAACCATCCTTCTTTTTCACGAACAACACTGGAGCTCCCCATGACGATGTGCTGTTCCGAATGCAACCCAGTCTGAGTAATTCATCAAGCTGCTTCTTCAACTCGGACATTTCTGCTGGTGCCATTCGATAATGGGGTAGAGACACTGGTGAGGTACCAGGATATAGCTTGATCTCAAAATTGAGCTCCCTCATAGGCGGTATACCAGGAAGTTCTTTTGGAAAAACATCAACAAATTCTTTCACAATTGCTGGAAGTTCAGTGACTGGTGCTTTGTTGATGACAATATTGTTCAACACCAAGTGATGCAACCCTTCCTGCAATCTGCTTTGCTTGTCGGCACGAACTATATACTGCTTTCCCTCGGGTGACCAAAATGTCACTCTTCGGCGATAACAATCAATATTGGCTTCATAACTAGCCAACCAGTCCATGCCAAATATAATATCGTACTCAGTCATGTCGAGTACCAAATAATTGAACTCAAATCTGAGTCCAGCGAGTTCTGTATCTATGGCCGTGCATATGAGTCCCAAAGACGTGTCTCCGACAGGGGATACTACTGTGAGTGTGGTGGACAGCTTTTGTACTAGTGTTCCAGTAGCAGTTATAAAGGATGCAGATATAAAAGAGTGCGATGCTCCAGAATCAAACAATGCATAAGCATAAGAACTATTGACAACGGCCATACCTTGAATCACAGAATGATCCACATCCTCAGGAGGTTCCAGAGCAAATAGTCGTCCAGATCCGGTAGGAGTAGGCGCCCGTCCCGCCTGATTATATGTCCTGCCTCCTCGGGAGTTAGCTGGCCTAGCTGGTGGACGGAAAGATCCTCTGGAATATGAGAGCCTATTGAGCTTTGGACAGTCTCTCTTGAAGTGACCCGGCTGGTTACAGTGAAAACAGTTGTTCACCCCTTTGAATGACTGGGTGACTGATGCAGATGGGGAGGGCTGGTTGGGACGAAAGCTCCCCGCGGACCCAGTAGATGGTGAGGGTCTACTGAAGTTCGGACGGAACCTCTTGTTGGGCTGAAACCCACCCCTCCCACTTGGAGCTCGACGATTGTCAAATCGTACTGTTGCATTCACCTCCTTTTCTGCTATTGTGGCCTTGCTGACCACCTCAGCCAATGTGGTGCACTTAAATATGGTCACTTTGGCCCTGATGTTCGGCCGTAGACCCCTCTCAAACTTTCTTGCTTTACGAAGTTCTGTGTCCACCATATAGAATGCATAAATGGATAAACTGAGAAATTCACGGTGATACTCTGCCACCGTCATAGAGCCCTGTACCAAGGACAGAAAAAGTTCCGTCTGTCGCTCCTTCTCCTCCTCCGGAAAGTAATGTTCCAGAAAGGTTGCTGAAAACTCATTCCATGTCATGGCCGTCCTCTCCCTAGCTGGTATGAGTTCCCTCTGCTTCTCCACCACCTCCCACCATTTACCGGCATCTTCTATCAATTGTGAAGTAGCCAGTAAAATCCTGTCAGCATGACTCGAGATCTTAAGTAATTTTAAGATCTGGGTGATCTTCTTCAGCCAATGCTCAGCTCCGACAGCCCCCTCTTTCCCTTTGAAGTAGGGAGGACGCTGTTGTTGAAATTCTCGTGCCATACTACGATCACTGGCATCCCTGGAACTTTCACTCCCATTCATATGTTGCTGGAGTACTGAGGTTACCACTGCTTGAACTAAGCCTTGAAGTTCAGGTGGCACATGTGGTATATGTACACCACTGTTCCCTTCTCCCTCTTTCTGTGATGCATTCTCACTCCCCTTTTCTTCCCTCCATGAGTGCTGTGATTCTTCCGCGTTGTGAGACTTTTCATGAACAGATCGCTCCCCATCAGGTTGGGTTACCTCTTTCTCATGTACAGATGGCTCCTTCTCATGCACAGATTTTTCGTGTTGAGATAACACTTTCTCATGTTGCGTGATTTGCAACACCTTTTCCTTCCCTTTCTGATTCTGAGGGATCTTTTTCTTTGGAGCCATTTCCCTAAGTCATAAAACATTATTGACTTAGTTTCCTCATATAGTTTGTATTTTTCACAATTTTGGGGAGATTTCCAAATAAGCAAACTTGATTTTTCTATTTGTTTTTGAGGGGAGAGTTTCTAAATTCCCTATGTTTGTTTTTCTCAATGGGGAAGTATTGGGGAATGTATATCCTATGTTGCTACGTTTGATAGATGAATTACAATAATGTACTTTTGCTATCTTTCACTGTTGTTCTCAGATTGATTTGTTCAGTCTGAGTCCACGAAGTAAATTAATCCGGCCCCCAGTCAGCGGACTCCGAAGAGTCGGTCAGTTGGGATTCTTATCCGTCAGTGAGACATGAAACCGTCTTAATCTTACTTCGGAAGATTCAACTTCCCGTTTCGCTCTGATACCAACTGTAACACCCCGCCCTTTTCACTCTAATATTCAGAGTTTATTTTTTTTTTTTATAATAATAATAAACAAGTGATCGGGGCGGAGTGTCACGACGCGAGTTAAGTTCGGATCTCTAAATCCGACCCTTAACTGGCCAAGCCCATGTGCGTATGAACTAAGTCCATAAAACTGAACCGCACATGGTACATATTTACTTAGCGGAATTAACTTAGTCTAGATCTAACTGAGGTTATAATAGAACCTATGATTAATCCAATTTCCATTTTTAGATAGCAAAGTACCTTATTTATTTTCCAAAATCACTAACCGATCTTAACTAATCGTTTAATCCAAACATCCAACGTAAACAAACCATAGCATCTAATTAACTACATTATTACATGCCAACATCTAATTTAACAAATTACATTGTTCCAAATAAATCATCCATAAATAATCCATTCATAGTCCATTGCAATCATTCAAATCGCCCAAGTTTTCGTACTTGGTCCTCTTCTCCAATCACGTTCTTTCCTTTCCCTGCATCATCCACTAAAGATATAGATAGGGCGTTAGATCAACGCGCCCAGTAGTGTTTCCGAATAGGGCTACCACATGGTTAGTCAAAATCATGCAAATAGTATAATAGTTATGCAAGTGTAACAAATTCTATAAAAATGTGCTATGTATGAAATGAACATGTAATGAGTCCCACCCATCACCATTCAACATAGCCATCACTTGACGGGATTCTCATCGTCAAGGTAACCCACAGTGGTCTTTCGGACGCCCCGACGGAGTGTGGCCTCCGGATTCCTCCTGATGGGATTCTCATCATCAGGGTACCCCACAATGGTCTTTCGGACGCCCCGACGGAGTGTGGCCTCCGGTTACTTCCCCATCATCCCATGCTATGCATGAGATGTCTATGCAACATGCCATTTGTAAATATAACATATGATTCAAATAACTTATTCAAATAAACATAAAACAGCGAATAAGTGGTGTGGTTACAACAAGGTAGGAAACCTACAATATTTTTACTTTGTTCAACCCTTCCTTTGAACCGTCTTTCGATCACGACTTTGTACACCGTTCTAGAAATCCGAATACCCTATATACATGGCAGCAAGTTAATCATTTGACCATATGATTCTATTTTGATTTAAATCCCAAACATCCACTTTGTGGGGTTCGGCCATACCCCATGGCCGAACCTCACACATGTAAACTTGATAAATCTTTTATTTACTTTATACCATCTAAGTATCCCAAACTTTTCAAATGATACTTGGTAGGGTTCGGCCATACTACATGGCCGAATCTTACTACCTTAGGTTTTGGGTTCATAAGTCCATTCTTTTGATCTTTTCATCTTTTCACCCTTATTTACCATAATGCCATTATACTATCTTTTGCCTAATTTAGACAACAAAGTCCATTACATGACAATTGGTGGGGTTCGGCCACATAACATGGCCGAGCCTCACCCTAAAGATTCTAATCCTATTTTCCATCATCACCTTAATACTAAATCCATAATTGATGTGATTCCCATCTTTTTGAAAGCCAACCCAAACAACCAAATACTTACATGGGGTTCGGCCATCCAAGGTGGCCGATCCCTATGTCCATGTTTTGGTCTTCTAAAACATGTGTTTGATGTTATTTAAACATACGAAATCAATATACTATTGCTGCCATTATACCTCTTAAACACCATCTAAATCAGTTCATCTACTTGTCCCAAATGACCATATTAATTCATGAAATTAGGCAATCCAAAATGGCCGATCCAAATGATCCATTTCATCAGTTTTGGACCACTGTTTTAAACCATATTAACTTCAGTCCTTTGTCATACAGATCCATGCTTTTAACCCTTTCCAAAGCATGTATTTGAATCTTAAATAATAACCCAAAACAGTCCACATATTTCATGGCTTACATGTTTCAAATACATCACAACCATACCTTTATTTGCATGGGGTTCGGCCCTCCATGGTGGCCGAACCCTATGTCCTTTGGTTTTGATTTTCTTAATCATTCATCTATGTCCAAAATAACTTCCTTATTTATGTTTTTACCTTTTTAAAATACACACTTAAAATCATCTAAATCAGTCCATGGGGTTCGGCCATACACATGGCCGAACCCTATGGTTCTCTTAATGGAAATCCACCCATATTTATCTATGAAATTAATCAGTAAATTAACATAAGATAAATATGGTTCAGTCATGTCATATCCACTCCAAAATAGCAAGCTTAATTCCATATAAAAATCTTTTAAAATCCTCACTCCAAAATATGGATTTTTGACTTTCAAATACCATAGAATCCACCGAGTTTTTCCATGGGGTTCGGCCATCCAATGGGGCCGAACCCTATGGTCCATATTTTATCATTTTAAACATCATAATTCTAAATCTGAACCATTGATGGATCTGGCCATACAATGGCCAAATCTCATTTTCTTATCCAATCTTTTAAACAAGGGTTCAAAAATGCACTTACTAATACCGCGTCTCCTTCGGTTCTTTTGACTCCTTCTTTGACCCTTTATCTCCTTGACTTCTCCTTCTCTCTTACTGTTCTTTGGGCTGAGACTGATCTTGATGCAAGCTCCTTGAGATAATTCAGCCAGGTGACAAGGACTTAAGAGGGAGAGAAAGAGAGAAAGTGAACTTTGGTCTTGAATAAAATTGCTATCCTTGTTGCCAAAATCCTTTTGCTGATTTTTGTCTAGATGAAAGTATTACCCAAAACTAATTGAAAAACAAACAACCAGCTGCTGCTCTTGGTTTAGAAAGGTAGAGGACGTCTATGAGTGATAGAGGGATAGAGAGATAGAGAGAGTAACAATGACAATCCTTTGCTTGACCAAAAACAGCCCCAAGGTTAATCCTTGTGTAACTCCCTCTCTTCAATCAAGGTTCTTTATGTTACTTGGGGGTTTCATCTATGAAATGAAACACCCCAAGCAGCCAACGTCCCTTGCAGTTGGACTAGTGTAACCCCCCCCCTTTTCTTAGGTTCTCACATGGGAGTTTCATATTGAGATGTAACTCCCATGTGCTGCACCATTCTCCATTGTTTGCCTCCATGTTTTGGCCTATGTAACAGCCACCATTCCTATGTGTAACTCCACAAACAGCAGCTCCATTCAGCCCTCATCAACGTCCCATGTGGGAGTTCTATCATGGGAATAAAACTCCCCACCTCCAAGTGTGAAAGCACATTGATATTCCCATTGATTTATTACATAATTTGAATTTAAAATGCTGTAATCTTTTGTGTGTAACTCCTCCAATCAGCTACCTATTTTATTCTCCAACCTTGGAGTTACATGCATGAACCATTACTCCATGCATTGGCTGTCTTTTGGAGACCCCAGCAAGGCATAAACCCTATACCATCTTCAATGTGCACAATGATTTGAAAACTCAATTCTCACCCATGTAACTCCATGTAACGTCATTTCCATTCTTAACTTGGGTGGGAGTTACATGCACATAAGTTTCCCATGCAGCCAACGTTTTTAGTGTTTGAATTTGAATCAGCCTACAATCCTTCTATCTCTACATCTTACTCATTTAAGAATACATATTCATTCAACTCCTTTAATCAACTCACCCAACCTAACTCATTCATTTAATTTAACTTAACTAATAAATTCAACTCAACTTAACCAACCATTCATTTCAACTCAACCAAACTCAAATAATTAATAGACTTAAATTAAATAAGCTTGAACTCAATCCATGATTAATCATGCCATTCACACGACCCATTGGGTCCCATCTAGCCATTTTGACCCATTTATCCAAATTTGACCCAAATATGCTTCTTGACCCGTTTAAATTTATCTTACCCATTTATTTGTTTTGTAAACCAACTATCATCCTTTGGGTCTTCATTGAGCCATTGACCCATTTAAATTCAAATCAATTTTTATCGCAATGGCAATTCCGTAAATATGAATATTTTCATATAAACTGATAACTTTGAAATTCCAGAGTGTTACATTAACCTGCTGACAAGTTAAGCAGTGCGTAACAAATTCTGCGACATCCTTTTTGAGGCCATGCCACCAATAGTGTCTCTTCAGGTCGTGATACATCTTGGTGTTGCCCAGATGAATAGAGAGTTTGGTTTGATGTGCCTCGATCAGTAACTCTCTTCTGCAGCTCTTAGGCACATATGTCCTACCTCGGAATACAAGACCCTGTCCTAGTCATAACTCCCATTCCGGTATGACCTCATCAGTAGACATCTTAGCCCATATCTCCTCCACTTTCAGATCTGTCCGCTGCTCCTGTTCAATCTTGGAGACCATGTTGGACCGTATGATCAGATTATACATACTCCCATGGTTCTTGATATATAGATTGAACTCTCGAATGGTATTCAACATCTCCCATTCTGTCCTGATCAAACTTGTAACACCCCAGATTTTCAAGTTATATATATATATATATATATATATATATATATATATATATGTATGAAATTGCCCATTTAATTTGTGAATTAAATGATATTGACCTTAGATGGGTAAGGTGTTGGGTCAATTGCCCAATTAAGACCCAACGGATGGTGGACATGGTTCAATTGAATTAAATGGGTGAGATTTATTTAATTGGGTCAAAATTGTTTATTGGGTCAAAATGCCCAATTGGGACCCAATGGGTGATGGTTGACTTGGTTGACCACCAAGTGAGTTCAAGCTTACTTAATTGGGGCTGAATTAAGTTGGAAATGGAATCAAGTAATTGAGTTGATTTTAAGTGAGTTAAGTTAGTTGAGTTTAAAAGAAGTAAAAGTAATAGAGTTATGGTGAGTTGGATGGGAAGTTAATGGGACCTTGAACTTAAGTGAGCCGAGTGGGAAGGTGGAGAGATGCACCTCATGAGGCCCAATTCAAGGCTACACGTTGGAGGGGGGAGTTTCATCTCACGGGATGAAACTCCAAATCTATCATTAATGGGGAGGTGGCCGGTTTTGTGATGTTACACAAGGTTACACAAAGCACACATTGGAAGCATGGGCGGGGGCGGGGCGGGGGGTGTTTCCATCTCAAGATGGAAACCCAAGAGCCAAATGGTGGGAGTGTTTCATCTCATGGATGAAACCTCCAAATAGATAATTAAGGAGGGAGGTGAAAGGGCATGGGAGTTATAAAGGGGTATCACCAAAGGACACCACCTTTGGCCGACCCTCATTAATCAAGAAAGGAGTGGAGTTTTCATTTCACTCTCTCCCTCTCCCTCTCTTGGCCGAATCACTCCTCAAGACAAGAACACTTAGTATAGTTTCATCTCACTCTCTCCCTCTCACTCAAGGCCGATTCCCTCTCAAGACAAAGGACTTAGAGTTTTGTCTCAAATTTTCTCTCTTTCTCCCTCTCTCAAATCTATACCTCTTGGCCGAACCACTCCAAGAGATTTTATATAGATCAATCTTGACCAAGGATCAAGAAGGAAGGAAGAAGAGGCTAAGGAAGGAAAAGAGCAAGAAGGATGAAAGAAACCGGAGGAGTCGAGGAATCTGTAAGTGCTCGATAAGATTGCATAAATAAGAAAAGATGGTCAATGGCATGGCCGAACCCTAATTTTATTATGGTTAAAGACTCTATGATGAACCATAGGGTTCGGCCATGTTGTATGGCCGAACCCCATGGAAAGGTATTAAGGAATTTATATGGTCTAAGTGATTTTAAGAGAAGATGATGAACCATAGGGTTCAGCCATGTTGTATGGCCGAACCCCATGGAAGGACATTGGTTATTTTTAATGGATTTTGAAGGATGAAAATCATAGATGTATGTGTATGATTTTAAAAGGTTTTAAAGGGTTTAAATGGATGTATGTATGAGAACCATCAAAGGATCAAACCATATATGTATGATATATTTTTAAGGAAAATAAGGAACCATAGGGTTCGGACATGTTTTATGACCGAACCCCATGGAAAGGAATTAAAGATTTTAAATGGGTCAAAATGATGTAAAGGATGGAGAACCATGGACCTTGGGTTAGGCCATGGTGTATGGCCGAACCCCATGAAGAATTATTGAGGTATAAACATGTATTTAGATCATGGAAGTAATGGGGGAATTGTGGTAATTGTAATTGATTTTAAGTATGGTTCATGATGATCCAAAAGGATGAACCTAAATGCATGATTGAATCATGGAAATAAAGGACCATGGGTTCGGCCATGGTGTATGGCCGAACCCCATGAAGAATGTTTGGTGCATGAAATGTTAGTCATGGACCTATGTTTTTGGACCTAAACATAAGATGATGGAAACAATGGCAAAGAAGTAAATATGGGTAAAATGAAAGATCATGGGTTCGGCCATGGTGTATGGCCGAACCCCATGGGGAATGTTTTGTTATGAATCAAAGATGGCTTGATCTTGGATTTAATTTAAAAGATCAAAGGACTACAAAGAGGGACCAAAATCAAGTGAGTGAGGTTCGGCCATGGTGTATGGGCGAACCCCACTAAGGTGTATTTTGTGGACTAAGGGTTTAGATGATTAACTTAGTGGTGATTAATTAATAAATCAAAGGAGGGACTAAAACCAAGTGAGTGAGGTTCGGCCATGGTGTATCGCCGAACCCCACAAAGTGTGTTTATGGACTTGGACATTATTGTAAATCAAATGGAACATGGGATTGATTGATTGACGTGTTATAAGGTAACGCGACCTCACAAGGGGTGTACGATCGTGAGCGGTTTCCGGATGAAAACGCAAGGACACTATAGTGGTCATTGGTAGGATTTTACCTCTTTGAAACCATGGGATATGTATGATGGTTTTCAATTCTTATTTTGATGAGTTATGTTTTAAAAATGATATATTTCAAATATGAGGTTTTAATGCTATGATTATATTATTACATAGCATGTGTTCACTTACATCTCATGCATGGCATGGGAGGGATGTTTGTAACCGGAGGCCACGCTCCGTCGGGGCATCCGTGGGAAGACCTTGATGTGCATTATCCATCAAGAAGTAACCGGAGAACACACTACGTCGGGGCGTCAGTAAGGCAACTGTGGGGATACCTTGATGAGGAGAATTCCATCAAGAGGATATTATGATTGTGTTATGGCGATGGGTGTGACTCATTGCATACAATACCATGGCATGGCATTGTTTTGCAAGGTTTTGATATTATGTTATTTATATGATTTCTACTAACCATGTGTTAACCCTATTTGGAGTACCTACTGGGCGCGTTGTCTAACGCCATACTTCTACCCTAGTGGATGACACAGGAATTGAAGGGAATGATGAACGTGATCGGAGCCAAGCATAGGAGCTTGGATATTTTTAATTATATTTTTTTTAAGTTACTCATTAACTATGTAATTCGAGTAGCTAGCATTTGGGCATGTAATAACTTAGATATTTTGCTATGGTTTGAATGTTTTATTTTGGATATTTAACTTAAGACAATTATGGTTATGTGATGGACTACTTTGCTATCTAAAATGGAATAGATTTAGGTTATATTATAATTTTGCATTTATGATTTAATTCGCACGTATGGTTGGCCAGTTAAGGGTCGGGCTTTAGAAGCGCGGACTTAGCTCACGTCGTGGCGTCCCACTCCCTTTCAATTTTCTATTATTAAAAAAAAAAAAAAAAGTAGACTCTGATTTTCGGCATAGTGAAAAGGGCGGAGTGTTACAAAACTGGCCATTGTTGCATGTGATATGCGGCTGAGGGCAACCACCACTTTGTTCGCCTTGCCAGGATGATATCGAAGCGTGAACTCATAATCTTGCAAATATTCCATCCATTTGCGCTGCCTCATGTTGAGTTCTTTCTGATCAAACAAGTATTTTAAGCTCTTATGATCTGAAAACACTTCAAACTTCTCGCCATAAAGATAGTGTCTCCAGTTTTTGAGAGCGAAGACCACTGCGGCTAGTTCTAGATCATGCATGGGATAGAGGCGTTTATGAATTTTCAACTGTCTTGAACCATAAGCCACCACATGTTGACTTTGAGTGAGAGAACACCCAAGTCCTTCTCCTGAAGCATCGCATTGTGCCTCATAGCCCTTGCCTCTTTCCGGCAAAACCAGGATAGGAGCAATTGTAAGTCTCTCCTTCAGCTCCTCAAATCTCCAGTTGCACACATCTGACCACTCAAATTTGACTACTTTCTGAGTGAGTCGGATAAGTGGAGATGCAATCTTGGAGAAGTCCATGATAAACTTCCTATAGTAACCAGCCAATCCCAAGAAGCTAAGGATGTCGGTCACATTCTTCGGTGCTTTCCATTCTCTCACTGCCGCCACCTTAGCCGGGTCCACGGTTATACATTTTGCTGATATAACATGCCCCAAGAAGTTAACCTTAGATAGCCAAAATTCACACTCGCTTGCTTGCTTTGGCATACAGCTGGTTCTTCCTCAGGGTGTCCAGGACAATCAGCAAATGCTCAGAATGTTCCTCCTGACTTTTGGAATAGATCAGGATGTCATCAATAAAAACAATCACAAAATTGTCCAAGAAAAGACGGAAGATCCTATTCATTAGATCCATGAACACAGCTGGTGCATTGGTGAGTCCAAACGGCATGACTACAAACTGGTGCATTTGTGAGTCCAAACGGCATGACTACAAACTCATATAGTCCATACCATGTCCTGAAGGTTGTCTTCTCTATATCCTCATCCCTAACCCGGATTTAATGGTAGCCGGACATCAGATCAATCTTTGAGAAGTGGCTGGAACCCCTAAGTTGATCGAATAGATCATCGATCCTGGGTAGAGGGTACTTGTTCCTGACAATCAGCTGGTTCAGTTTTCGGTAATCCACACACATCCGAAGTGTACCGTCCTTCTTCTTCACAAATACCACCGGAGCTCCCCAAGACGATGTGCTGTTCCGGATGCATCCCACTCTGAACAGTTCATCAATCTGTTTCTTTAGCTCGGACATCTCAACTGGTGCCTTCCGCTAATGTGGCAATGACACTGGAGCAGTGCCAGGGTACAACTTGATCTCAAAATTAATCTCCCTCTTGAGTGGCATGCCAGGGAGTTCTGTTGGGAATACCTCTCGTAGTCTTTCACTACCGCCGGAAGTTTAGCCACCGGTGCCTTGTCTAATCTGATACTGTTCAATACCAGATGGTTCAATTTTTCATGCAGTCTTCTGGTTATAGGGATGCTCTGTTTGTCAGCATGTACCACATAACGCTTTCCCCCGGGTGACCAAAATTTCACCCTGAGGAGATGGCAATCAATGTTGGCCTGAAAGCTGGTCAACCAGTCCATGCCAAAGATGATGTCGTACTCAATCATATCGAGTACCAGATAGTTGAACACAAATCTGAATCCAACGAGTTCAGTGTTCACTGTTGTGCATATAAGCCCAAATGACGTGTCTCCGACGGGGGATACAATAGTAAGCGATGTGGACAGTTTTTTACTAATGTGCCAGTATCGGATATGAATGCAACAGATACAAAGGAGTGGGATGCTCCAGAATCAAATAATGCAAAGGCATAGGAACTACTGACTACTTCCATACCTTGAATCACGGAGTGATCCACTGCTGCTGGAGGGGCAAGGTATACAGCCGTCCAGATCCTGTAGGGTTAGGCACTCGTCCCGCCTGGTTGTATGCCCTGGATCCTCGTGAATGAGTTGGTCTGGCTGGAGGACGGAAGGAACCCCTAGAGTTAGAAGGTCTGCAAAGCTGTGGACAGTCCCTCTTGAAATAACCCAGCTGGTCACAATGGAAACAAGTGTCCACACCTCAGAGAACCTAAGAGACTGATGCTGATGGGGAGGGCTGGTTGGGACGAAAGACCCCTGTTGACCCAGTGGAAGGTGAGGGTCTCCCAAAGTTAGGTCGAAACTTCTTGTTGGGACGAAAAGTACTTCCCCCACTCTGAGCTCGGCGGTTGTCCACAAACCGCGCAGTCTCGACCATCTCCTGCTCCGCTATAGTGGCTCTGCTGACCACCTCTGCCAGTGTAGGTGCCTTGAAGATGGTCACCTTGGCCCTAATGCTCGGTCGAAGGCCCTGCTCAAACTTACGAGCCCTTCGGTACTCCGTATCCACCATATATAGGGCATCACACGACAGACAGAGGAACTCCTGATGGTACTCTGCCATCGTCATGGTGCCTTGCACCAAAGATAGGAACGCTTGGGTGTGGCGCTCCTTCTCTTCCTCAGGAAAGTAGTGGTCCAAAAAAGTAGCTGAGAACTGTTCCCATGTCATTGCAGTCTTTTCCCCTTCCCGAATGTGCGCTTGCTATCACTCTATCACCTCCCACCATTTACCGGCATCATCAATCAGTTGTGATGCAGACAGCAATATCTTGTCTTCGTGACTCGAGATCTTTACTAGGGTCAGGATTTGAGTAATTTTCTTCAACCAATTTTCTGCTCCCACAGGCCCTTCTTTCCCTTTGAAGTAAGGGGGGAGCTGCTACTGGAAATCCCTGACCATCCTCCGGTCATTGACGTCGCTGGTGGTCGCATTTCCGTTCATGTGCTGTTGAAAAATAGAAGTGACCACCGCTAAGACTAAGTTTTGTAGTTCGGGAGGCACCACGGGTATGTTCACTGTATTTTGTTCCCGTCCTGATGAGATTGTTGCACCTCCTCTTAATCCCCATGTGGGTTTTGTCAGGTCCTTCTCCTTGGAGGCATTTTCCTAAGTCATTAAAAAACATCGTTGACTTAGTTTCATCGTAAATTTTGTGTTTGTCACATTTTGGGGAAATTACCAAATAAACACTCTTTGTATTTCTTTGTTGTTGGGGGAACTTCATATGTATCAAGTGTTTGTTAATCAATTTGGGAATATCGGGGGAATATCTCCTAATTTGCTATGTTTGATAAATCCAATTTATAGTGACTGTCCTTTCTTTGCTATCATTCATTTTTTGTCAAGTGTTGCTCTCAGATTGAATGTTTCAGTCTGAGTCTAAAAAAGTAAATTAATCCGGCCCCCGTGCAGTGGACTCCGAAGAGTCGTCAGTTGGGATTCTTATCTGTCAGTGAGACATGATACCGTCTTAATCTTACTTAGAAAGATTCATTCTTCCGGTTCCGCTCTGATACCAACTGTAACGCCCCACCCTTTCTCACTCGCAGAAAATCAAAGTATATTTATTTTTTTGAATTAAAAAGTGAAAGAAAGCGGGAGCGTCACGACGCGAGCTAAGTCCAAGCTTCCAAAGCCCGACCCTTAACTGGCCAACCATACGTGTACGTGGACCAAGTCCACTAAAAACAATTCACACATACTCAAATTAAACATGCGGAATAATTCATAGATGTGAAATTATAATAGAATAGTCATTCTATTCTATTTTAGATAGCAAGGTAGTCCATCACTTAACAATAATTATCTTAAGTTAAAATATCCAAAATTAACATTCAAACCATAGCAAATAATCTATGTTATTACAGTCCCGAATGCTAGCTACTCAAATTGCATTGTTCATGAGTAACTTAAATAAAATGAAATTAAAACATCCAAGCTCCTAAGCTTGGCTCCGATCACGTTCTTCGTTTCGTCCATTTCCTGTCTCATCAACTAACGCAGAAGTAGGTCGTTAGACAACGTGCCCAGTAGGTACTCCAAGTAGGGTCAACACATGGGTTAGTACCAAAAATCACATAGATAATACAATATCAAAACCATGTAAAACAATGCCATGCCATGGGTGTCCCACCCATCAACCATATCACACACACATATTATCTTTTTCATGGAAACTCCTCATCAAGGCATTCCCACGAATGCCTTACGGACACCCCGACGGAGCGTGGATCTCCGGTTACAAATCATTCATAAATCCCTCTCAATGGATAATGCACATCGAGGTACCCTCACGAATGCCTTATGGACGCCCCGACGGAGTGTGGGTCTCCGGTTACATTTCATCCCTCCCATGCCACGCATGAGATGCAAGTGTAGATATGCTATGTAATAATGCAATCATAGCATTAAAATCCCATAATTGAAACATATCATTTGATACAAAATAACTCATCAAAATATGAATTAAAATCATCATACATATCCCATGGTTTTTAATGAGGCAAGAATCCTACCAACAACAAACTAGTGTGTCATTGCGTTTTTGTCTGAAAACCGCTCACCGATCGCATCAAGCCGATCGTACACCTTTTGTGAGATCCCGTTACCTTATTACATAACAATAAATTAAACCCATGTTCCATTTGATTTCCAACCATGTTTGAGTCCACAAACATGCCTTAGTGGGGTTCGGCCATACAACATGGCCGAACCTCACCCCCTTGGTTTTGGGTCCTTCTTTTTAGTCCTTTGATTTTTTAATTAAGTCCAAGATCATTCCATTAGTTTTACATTAATGAAAGCCCTAAATCCACAAACAAACATTCTCCATGGTTCAATCATACACTTAGGTCACTTATACATACCTAGATCCAAAAACATGATCCATGGGGTTTCGGCCATACACCATGGCCGAACCCATGGTCCTTTAATTTCACCATTTGGCCATTCTTTCCTTCCATGGGTAATCAATCCTTTGATTTACACGTACCTAAGTCCATAACTGATCCATAAACATAGATCTATAATTAAATCCTCCATTTCCTAGCTTAATCATCCATTCATTTAAACATGCATGCATAGATCCATAATTTTCATAAAATGGTTCATGGGGTTCGGCCATACACCATGGCTGAACCCATGATGTCTTATCTCCATCTTCTTCTTTAAATCATTTACAATTTTAGGTTCATAAACAAGTCCCTCCATGTGGTGGTGGGGGGGGGGGGGGGGGGGGGGGGGGGGTGGTGTGGTGTGGTGTGGGGCGGTGTTTAATCATTTAATCATGTTTATATCCTTTGATGGGGTTCGGTCATACATCATGGCCGAACCTCATCCATCCCTTCCTTTGTCCAATCCATCCCATTCCTTGGATAGATTTTAAATCCATGGTCCTTACTATCTTGGCCAATTCTCCAATCCAAAATGGATGTTCTTTTTAACCTCTTTTCTTACTTAATAAAATCTCATCAAGTACTTACCGATTCCGCGACTCCTCCGATTTCTTTTGTTCCGACTTTCTCCTCCGCTCTTTTCCTTCCTTAGTCTTTCTTCTTTCTTCCTCCTTGATCTTTGGCCAAGAGTGAGCTTGAGAGGTCTTGAGATGAAAACCCAAAGAGAGGGTTCGGTCAAAGAGTGTAGGTTTGAGAGAGGGAGAGGAGCTTGAGATAGAAAATACTCTAAGTGTTTCTTGTCTTGAGAGGGGAATCGACCAAGAGAGAGAGGGAGAGAGTGAAATGAAACTCCAAGTCTTTTCTTGATCAATGAGGGTCGGCCTTGAGTGGTGTCTTTTGGTTGATGCCCTTTTGTAACAACTATGACTCTCCACCTCCCTCATTAATATTTACTTTGGGGGTTTCATCCCATGAGATGAAACTCCCAACCGTATGCCCCTTGGGTTTCCATCATGAGATGGAAACCCTCCATCTCCCCAACGTGTGCTCTTGGATATCCTTGTGTAACAACACCAACCCTTCACTTCCCTCATTAATGATCCCTTTGGAGTTTCATCCCATGAGATGAAACTCCCACCTCCCCAACGTGTGAACACCTTAGGTTTGATCTTTATGAGATGCAACTCTCCATCTACTCTCCTAACTCACTTAAGATGAAAGTCCCATTAACTTCCCATCCAACTCACCTTAACTTAAATATTATTAATTCTTTTAAACTCAAGACTTGTACTCATTCATTAACTCAATTCCTTAATTCCATTTCCAATTTAATTTAGCAACACCTTAATTACATTTGAACCCATTTGGTGGTCGGCCAAGTCAATCATGCCCCATTGGTTCCCAATTGGGCATTTGACCCAATTGACAACCTTGACCCAAATAAATAAATCTTACCCATTTATTTCAATTGAACCTTATCCATAATCTGTTGGGTCTTGATTGGGCAATTGACCTAACTCCTTACCCATCTAAGTTCTATCTCCATTAGTTCACAAATTAAATGGACAATTTCCATAAATATTCATGAAATGAAAATCCGGGGTGTTACAGGAACGAAAGAGATCGGAGGACTCGTGGAATCGGTATGTATGATTTATTAATTAAAGGGTGGTTAAGGGAACATTCCATATAGATTGGAAATGGTTGGCCAAAATATTAGAGGCCATGGATTTAAGATCCATTCAAAGAAAGGCAAAATGAGGTTCGGCCATGATGTATGGCCGAACCCCATCAAAGGATATAATCATGGGTATGTAATTTGTAAGGGAAAATGATGAACCATAGGGTTCGGCCATGTTGTATGGCCGAACCCCATGGAAGTATGTTGGTGATTTTAAGGGGTTTTAAATTATGAAAACCATGGAAGTATGTTAATGATTTTTAGTGGGTTTTAAATGATGAAAATCATGGAAGTGTGTTAGCGATTTTAATGGGTTTTAAAAGATGAAAATGGTGGAAGTATGTTTATGGATTTTTATACATTTTTTCATGATTAACCATGGCTAATAAGCTAAGTAAAAAATGGAGATGAAAAACCATGGGTTCGGCCATGTTGTATGGGCGAACCCTATGGGTCATATTTGTGGGATCTAATATGTTGTAAGTGATTTAAGAGAGGAAGGATGAAATTAGACATCATGGGTTCGGCCATGTTGTATGGCCGAACCCCATGAATCATTTATGGACTGTTTTTGGGACCTAGGTATGTATCAATAAATGAAGTGATTAACTATGAAAAGATGACTAAGATGGGAGATGATGAAAAAATAAAGGACCATGGGTTCGGCCATGTTGTATGGCCGATCCCCATGAAGAACTTTTTATGAACCTAGGTGTTTGATGAAGATGATATCTTTATGGATCTAGGCTGTTTTATCAAGTAAATGATTAACTATGGGGATGTTGATTTCAAAAATAACAAAATGAATAATGGTTGACCATTGGGTAAAATAACAAGGACTAAAGGAGGGGTCAAAACCAAAAGGGTGAGGTTCGGCCATGTTGTATGGCCGAACCCCACTCATAGGTGATTGTGGACTTAAACATATTTCAATTCTAAGGTATATGGAAACCTCTCATATTTCAATTCTAACGTATATGGAAACCTCTTAAGGGACTTTGTAACGCCCCTCCCTTTTTCACTCGCTGAAAATCAGTGTCTATTTTTTTTTTGAATAAAGGAGTGAGAGAGAGCGGGGACGTCACGACGCGAGCTAGGTCCGAGCATCCAAAGCCCGACCCTTAACTGGCCAACCATACATGTGCGTGGACCAAATCCACTAAAATGGTTCACACGTACTAAAGTTAACATGCAGAATAATCATAGATGCAGAAATATAATAGAATAACAATTCTATTCCATTTTAGATAGCAAGGATGTCCATCATGTAATCATAAATATCATACGTTAAAATATCCAAAATTAACATTCCAAACCATAGCAAATAATCTACGTTATTACAGTCCCACGAACTAATTACTCAAATACATAATCCATGAGTAACTTAAACAAAATAGAACTTAATCATCCAAGCTCCAAGCTTGGCTCCGATCACATCCTTCGCTTTGTCCATTTCCTGTGTCATCATCTAAGGTAGAAGTAGGGCATTAGACAACGTGCCCAGTAGGTATTCCAATTAAGGTCAACATATGGGTTAGTATAAAAATCCAGATATAATACATCATGTCGTATTGTAAAACATCGTATCCGAAACAGTGTATGATAATAAAGATCCAATCATACAGATAAAAACTAGAAACAGTGCATGATAATAGAGATCATAATAATGCTGATGCAATGCCATGCCATGGGTGCCATATGCAATGAGTCCCACCTATCAGCCATTACACAATCACCAAAACATCCTCTTGATGGAATCCCCTCATCAAGGCATCACAAAACATAGTATCCTCTTGATGGAAAACTCCTCATCAAGGTATCCTCTTGATGGAAAACTCATTATCAAGGTATCCCCACAGTTGTCTTGCGGACGCCCCGACGAAGTGTGGTCTCCGGTTACCTCTTGATGGGATAATGCACATCAAGCTACCCCCACAGTTGCCTTACGGACGTCCCGACGAAGTGTGGTCTCCGGTTACATATCATCCCTCCCATGCCATACATGAGATGCAAATGCCAACATGCTATGAAATAATATAAACCATAGCATTAAAAATCCATATTTGAAACATAACATTTGATACAAAATAACTCATCAAAATCATGAACTAAAATCATATTACATGTCCCATGGTTTCAAAGTGGTAGAATCCTACCAATAACCAACTTATGTGTCCTTGCGTTTTCGTTCGAAAACCGCTCACCGATCGCGTCAAGCCGATCGTACACCGCTTACGAGATCACGTTACCTTATTACATATAAATAAGTCAATCCAATGATCTCTTTGATTTCCAACCATGTTTAAGTCCATAAACATGCCTTAGTGGGGTTCGGCCATACAACATGGCCGAACCTCACTCACTTGAATTTGGGTCCTTCTTTTTATTTATTAACCAATCCCACATAAGTTTAACCATTTATGAAACCCTAAGTCTACAAAACTTTCTCCATGGGGTTCGGCCCTACACCATGGTAGAACCCATGGTCCTTTCATTTTCATCATATTCACCTCTTTGCCATTATTTCCATCACCTCATGCTTAGGTCCAAAACATAGATCCACAACTAAACATTTTCCATGGTTCAATAATACACTTAGGTGTCTTATACAAACCTAGATCCAAAAACATAATCCATGGGGTTCGGCCATACACCATGGCCGAACCCATGGTCCTTTAATTTCACCCATTTGGCCATCATTTCCTTCCTTAGGTAATCACTTTACTTACCCATACTTAAGTCCATAACTGATCCATAAACATAGATCCATAAATGATTCATCAACTCATGACATAATACAAAATGATCCATTACAATGGTTCATAGGGTTCAGCCATACACCATGGCCGAACCCATGATGTCTTGTTTGCCATCTTCTCCTTTAAATGATTTACACTCTTAGGTCCATAATCAAAGTCCCTCCATAGGGTTTTAACCATACATTTAGGTTCATCCTTTCGGATCATCATTAACCATATTTAAAATCAATTAAGATTACCATCATTCCCCCATCATCTTCATGGTCCAAGAATACCTAAGTCCATTAATATCTCTCCATCATTTCCATGGTCCAAAAATACCTAAGTCCATCAATATCTCTCTATGGGGTTCGCCCATTGTGGTCCAAGGTTCTTCATCATTATAACATTTTGAGACCATTTAAAAATCAATAACATTCCTCCTTACTTCCATGATCTAAATACATGTAACTAATTCAATATTTCTCCATGGGGTTCGGCCATACAACATGGCCGAACCCATGGTCCATGGTTCTCCACCTTTTACGTCACTTAGACCCATTTACCACCATTAACATTTACCAACATCCATCCATCATTCTCATCTTTAAAACTCTTTAAACATCAACAATATACCTCCATGTAAAACCTTTTAAAATCATTAATAGCCTTCCATGGGGTTCGGCCATACACCATGGCCGAACCCTATGGTTCATCACTTTCTCTCATAAATCAATTAACCATGATCATATTCTTTGATGGGGTTCGGCCATACATCATGGCCGAACCTCATCCACCTCTTTTTGTCCTTGTGGGTTCTCATACATAAAACTTAGGGTTTGGCCATGCAAGGGCCAAACCATGATCCTAGATCATCTTTTCTCACTTAATAGAATCTCATTAAGTACTTACCGATTCCGCGACTCCTCCGGTTTCTTTCGTTCCGACTTGCTCCTCCAATCTTCTCCCTCCTTAGCCTCTTCGTCCTTCCTTGATCTTTGGCCGAGAGTGAGCTTGAGAGGCCTTGAGATGAATGTAATACCCCGGATTTTCAATTTATTATTTATATGAAAATTCACCCATTTAATTTGTGAATGTTGGATATTGGATCTTATATGGATAAAGAATTGGGCTATGACCCAATTAGGACCCAACGGTTTTGGAATTGGTCTCAATTAAAATTAAATGGGGTTGAATTAATTTAGTCATACATTATATCTAAACTTAAATAAAAGATTGCATGGCCGAATTTTAGATGTAAAAATCTAGGATTATGCGCATGAATGATATGCATATCTAGGTGATATGCTAGAAAATTTAAAGAGGGGCTTTTCTAATTAAATTGGATTTGCATATTTTAAGAAAATGTCCAAGTTTAAATAAGATTGTGCATGGCCGTGTATAGAGATATTTCATATCTACATTATGCGCATGAAATAATTAAAGATAGGATTAAGGGAAGGTTTTAAAATAAGAAAGGAAGGTCGGCATTACTAATCTAAGAAAGGAAGGTCGGCAATTACTAATCTAAGAAAGGGGAGGTCGGCAATTACTAATCTAAGACAAGGGTACACGACATTGCTATCTTAGCATTGGCCGAGTGGAAGCTTAGAAAGAGGGAAGCAAAGAGGAAGGACAATTTCTATCTTAGTACTTTCTATGTTGACCAATTGGAATTGCATAAAAGGGGAGACATAGAGGGGTTCACGGTTTTTACACCTTCATAACCGAACTCTCTCTATCTCTCTCTCAATCTCTCATTCTCGCCAAAGAGCAAGGAGAAGAAGATACCAGCCAGCAAGAGGTGTTTTTGGCTAGAGAAAAATTAAGAAGAAAAGAGAAGGATTGGAAGAGCAAGAAATCAAACGGAAAAGGTCAGTATCTTATTTGAGTAATTTATTTTGAAATAAAAGAACCATAGGGTTCGGCCATGATGTTTGGCCGAACCCCATGGAAGAAGATTGGGAAAGGTTTGTGATATTTTTAATGGAATCAACGAACCCCATGAAAGAAGACATAGTAGATGTATGGATTTTTAATGAGGTAAAAACCATGAGAGTTGGGTAATAGATTCATACGGTTTTGATAGATGTTGTTGGTGATTTTTAATGGAAGATCATTGATAATGTAAAATGATGTTTGGAGGGGTGAGGTTCGGCCATGGTGTATGGCCGAACCCCACCAAATAAATTTATGAATTTGGGGTTTTCTTAGGCATTGAATTATATGGACCTAAGGTTAATGATTTTAATGGAAGCTTAAATGATGGATTCTTGGTTTAGAATAACATGAACCATAGGGTTCGGCTATGGGTATGGCCGAACCCCATGGAAAGGATATTGATAAAAAGGTATTGGATTTAAATAAAAGGTCAAGATCATGAACCATAGGGTTCGGTCATGGTGTATGACCGAACACCATGGGGTTGTTTTGGAATGGTAGATGGATTTTTGGTTGCTAATTATGGAAACCTTCCAATTATGGAAAGGTGGAGTTTAATTAGACAGCTTCCAATTATGGAAGGAGTTTACTAAAATGGGGAAGTTTCTATTATTGGAAGTGAAGACTAAATTAGAAAGTTTTAATTAGGAACTTTCTAATTATGAAATTTTAAATTGGTAAGTTTTAATTATGAAAGGTTATTGGATAAATATGTACTTTCTAAATAAGGATTTTGGAAACCATAGGATTCGGCCATGGGTATGGCCGAACCCCATGGAGTTGGATTGGTATTTTAATGTAAGTAAAATTATTAAAATACAAGGATGGTTATTAATTTAGAAAGGATCTAAGGTGGAGATTAAATTAGTAACTTACTAATTATGGAACTTATATTGAATGGAAGGTGATTCTAAATTTGGAAACCTTCTATTTATGGAAGGTAAGCCATGGATGGCAAAGTTGTAATTTCATGCCAAAATGGAGGGTCATGGGTTCGGCCATGATGTATGGCCGAACCCCATGAGGTCTTGTATGGACTTAAGTTGTTAAGAAATTGTTATGGATCATGTAAACGGTGAATGATTTTAAAAGAAGCTATGGGTTATGTAAGCCATGAGTGGCAAAGTTGTAATACTTGTTAAAGATGGAAGTTTAGCCTTGTATGGCAATAAGGTAATTATATGAGGAATTATTTGGAGAACTTAGATGTTTAGGATCTATGTATTTGGATCTAAACATGGGAATTGATTGGCGGACCTAGGGTTATGTACTTTGGATTAAAATAAATAGAATATTAACTAAGGTTTGGACCAATGACATTTTGGTAATTCATGGAATAAATGAACAAAAAGGGTGAGGCTCGGCCATAGGTATGGCCGAACCCTACAAGTATGGTTTATGGACTTAAATATTGCGAATCAAGTGGGACTTGGTGTTGACTTATTATTATATTATAAGGTAACGGGATCTCGGAAGCGGTGCTCGATTGGTGATCGATTCTTGGATGAAAGACGCAAGCACATGTTAGCGGTCTTTGGTAGGATTCCACCTCTTTGAAAACCATGGATTTATGTACATTTGTTTTATCTTATGTTTGATGAAAATATGTTTCAAAGGATATGCTTTATTATTGAATTTCAAATGCTATGTTTAATTGTAAAAATAGCATGTGTTGATTATGTTTCAAAAGGTGATTTTAAATGCTATGTTTATGTTATAAAATAGCATGCGTTTCATTGGCATCTCATGCATGGCATGGGGTGGAGGATTTATAACCGGAAGGGTCACACTCCGTTTGAGCGTCTGAAAAACCTATGTGCGGTACCTTGATGTGATTTCCATCAAGAAGATTTCGGAGGGTCCACACTCCGCCGGGGCATCCGGAAGACCTATGTGGTGGGTACTTTATGTACATGTGATGGGTGGGACTCATTGCATTTGTCATCATTGCATGGCATGGATTTTATATGGTTTTTGACATCAAGATATTATTATATATGTTTTGTACTAACCATGTGTTGGCTGTAACTGGAATACTTACTGGGCGCGTTGTTCTAACGCTCTACTTCTACCCTAGTTGATGATACAGGAAATCAGGGGAACGAGGAAAGCAAGACGAGCCAGGCATAGGAGTTTGGATGAATTGTTTATTATTTTAATAAAAGTTACTCATGGACTTGTATTTGAATATCTTGATTACGGAATGTAATAATTTAGATGGATGGATGATTTATTAGATAATTATGATATTTTAATTATGGATAAGGACTTGACGTACTTTGCTAACTATATGGAATAGAACTTGGTTCTATTATGATTCCGCAATTTTGATGTTATGATATTTATTCCGCATGTTGATATTGCTATGTGTGAACCATTTTTGTGGACTTAGTCCATGCACACATAGGGTTGGCCAGTTAAGGGTCGGACTTTGGAAGTTCGGACTTAGATCGCGTCGTGACGTCCCGCGCTCTATCACTTTACTATGTTATTAAAAAAAAAATAGACTCTGAATTTACGGGAAAAAAGTATTAAAAAAGGGCGGGGCGTTACAATGAAAACCCAAAGAGAGGGTTCGGCCAAGTGAGTGTAGGTTTGAGAGAGAGAGAGAAGCTTGGGATAGAAAATACTCTAAGTCCTTTGTCTTTTGTCAATGAGAGAGGGTCGGCCTTGTGTGAGAGCCTGAGAGTGAGATGGAGCAAAGAATCCTCTTTGTGTGTCCAATATAATTCTGCTAAGGGTGGTGTCCTTTGGTTGATGCCCTTTTGTAACTCCCATGACTCTTCACCTCCTCATTGATAATTCCTTTGGTTGATGCCCTTTGGTAACTCCCATGACTCGTCATCTCCTCATTGATAATTCCTTTGGGGGTTTTATCCCATGAGATGAAACTCCAACCATATGCCCCTTGGGTTTCCATCATGAGATGGAAACCCTCCATGTTCCAACGTGTATGCAAGGGTTTACCTTGTGTAACAACCAAAAACCCTTCGTCTCCTCATAATGATGGTGTCTTCCCAAGTGTCTCTTGGCTTGGCTAAGACACCACTTGAGATGGAACACCCCTCCATCTTCCAACATGTAGCCTTGGTTACCTTGTGTAGCAACAACAAAACCATTCACCTCCCCATTAATGATCCTTTTGGAGTTTCATCCAATGAAATGAAACTCCCACCTCCAACGAGTACACCTTGATTGTACTTTTTGGGTTTCCTCCTTTGAGATGGAAACCCTCCATCTTCCCACTCCACTCATTTTAATTCAACTCAACTTAAATGAACTCATTTTCCAACTCAAGAACTTGAACTCACATTAATAAATTCTCAACTCATGTAAATTCACTTTCCAACTCAAGTATTATTTATCCCACTTGAGCTCATTCATTAACTCAACTCTATTGAACTCACCCATGGTTGACCAAGTCAACCATGGCTTAGCTGACTATGAACCATATAGTATTTAGGGTCCCACTTAGCCATTTCATTTGCATGCCACCTCACTTGAGATGAAAGTCCCATTAACTTCGCATTCAACTCATCTTTTTAACTCAACTCATAACTTTAATTCAACTCATTTACTCACTTAAAATCAACTCAAATACTTGATTCCATTTCCATCTTAATTCACCATATTTTAACTAAGCTTGAACTCACTTGGTGTTCAACCAAGTCAACCATGACCCATTGGGTCCCAATTGGGCATTTGACCCAATTGACAATCTTGACCCAATTAAATAAGTCTTGACCATTTACTTTAAGTGAACCTTATCCATGATCCGTTGGGTCTTAATTGGACACTTGACCCAACACCTTACCCATAAAAGGTCTATCTCCATTAATTTACAACTTAAATGGGCAATTTCCATAAATATTTATAGCTTGAAAATCCGGGGTGTTACAGACTTAACCGAATAAAAAACTGTTGTTATAAATGGAAATGACATAGGATGACGTAGGGATGGTTGGAAATCAAATGGTTCATTGGTTTGATTTATTTATATGTAATAAGGTAACGGGATTTCACAAACGGTACGATCGGCTTGACGCGATCGGTGATCGGTTTTTGGACGAAAACGCAAGGACTCAATACTTGGACATTGGTAGGAATCCTACCTCATTGAAAACCATGGAATATGTATATGTGATGTTTTTACTTGAATTATTTTGGTATCAAATGATATGTCTAAATGATGGGACTTCAATGCTATGATGTTTATTATTATTACATAGCATGTTGCACTTGTTTCTCATGCATGGCATGGGAGGGATCAAATGAGGGGAGTCCACGCTCCATTCGGATTTTCGATAAATAATCGTGGGGAGGAATCTACACTGATTCCAAGGGATGTATGATTCAACTGCAACTGGAGTCCACGCTCCGTTCGGGGCGTCCGATAAGGCATTCGTGGGGATACCTTGATGTGGATTATCCATCAAGAGGGATACTATGTTTGAAATGTAACCGGAGTCCGCGCTCTGTTCGGGGCGACCAATAAGGCATTCGCGGGGAGTCATGACAATACCTTGATGAGGATTTTCCATCAAGAGGAATACCACGTGATTGTAATATGGATGATGGGTGGCACTCATGGCATATGACACCCATGGCGCGGCATTGACTTGCATGGTTTTGATATTATTTATATCTATGTATTTTTGTTATACTAATCCATGTGTTGATCCTACTCGGAATACTTACTGGGTGCATTGTCTAAAGCCCTACTTCCACCTTAGATGATGACACAGGAAATGGACGAAGCGAAGGACGTGATTGGAGCAAAGCTTAGGAGTTTGGATGAGCTAGATTTATTTCATTTAAGTTTATTTATGGACAATTTAATTTGAGTAATTAGCTCGTTGGGACTGTAATAACTTAGGCTATTTGCTATAGTTTGGACTTTTATTTTGGACATTTTAAGTTAAGGTTATTATTATTATGTGATGGACTTCCTTGCTATTTAATAAATTGGTAGGATAGAACTCTATTATAATTCCACATTATGTTTAATTCTGCAAGCTTAGCCTTAGTACGTGTGAACCGTTTTCGTGGACTTGGTCCACGCACACGTATGGATGGCCAGTTAATGGCCGGGCTTTGGAAGCTCGGACTTAGCTCGGGTCGTGATGTCCCACTCTCTCTCACTCTTTTATTTCAAAAAAAAAAAAAATAGACTCTGATTTTCGGCGAGTGAAAAAGGGCGGGGTGTTACACCTTTGACCCAAAGTCTCAGATGAATCTGTCATCTTGATGGGAAGGAAGTGTGCAGACTTGGTCAATCGATCTACCACGACCCATATTGCATTGTTGCCCTTTGATGACCTTGGCAACTGTAATGCCCTGCCCTTTTTCACTCGCTGAAGATCTGAGTCTATTTTTTATTTTTTTTGAATAAAAGAGTAGAGAGAGCGGGAGCGTCACGACGCGAGCTAAGCCCGAGCTTCCAAAGCTCAACCCTTAACTGGCCAAGCATACGTGTGCGTGGACCAAGTCCACTAAAATGGTTCACACGTACTCAAGCTAACATGCGGAATAAATCATAGATGTGGAAATATAATAGAATAATAATTCTATTCCATTTTAGATAGCAAGGAAGTCCATTACTTAAATATAATTACTTAAGTTAAAATATCCAAAATTAACATTCCAAACCATAGCAAATATATCTACGTTATTACAGTCCCGAATGCTAGTTACTTAAAATTACATTGTCCATGAATAACTTAAATAAAACGAAACTAAAACATCCAAGCTCCTAAGCTTGGCTCCGATCTCATTCCTCATTCCGTCCATTTCCTGTGTCATCAAATAGGGTAGAAGTAGGGCGTTAGACAACGCGCCCATTAGGTACTCCAAGTAGGGTGAAACACATGGGTTAGTGTAAAAATCCAGATATAATATATCATACCATACTTGTAAAGCATCGTATCCAAAACAGTGTATGATAATAGAGATCCAATCATACAGATAAAAACCAGAAACATTGCATGATAATAGAGATCATAATCATGCTGATTCAATGCCATGCCATGGGTGTCATATGCCATGAGTCCCACCCATCACCCATATCACCAAAACACAGTATCCTCTTGATGGAATCTCCTCATCAAGGTAACCTCACGAATGCCTTATGGACGCCCCGACGGAGCGTGGTCTCCGGTTACAACTCAATCATACATCCCTCTTGATGGAAAACTCCTCATCAAAGTATCCTCACGAATGCCTTACGGACGCCCCGACGGAGCGTGGTCTCTGGTTACATTTCATCCCTCCCATGCCATGCATGAGATGCAAATGCCAACATGCCATGTAATAGTACAAATCATAGCATTAAAATTCCATATTTCAAACATAACATTTGATACAAAATAGCTCATCAAAATATGAATTAAAATCATCATACATATCCCATGGTTTTCAATTAAGGTAGGAATCCTACCAATGACCAAATAAAGTGTCCTTGCGTTTTCGTCTGAAAACCGCTCACCGATCGTACACTAAATGCATAAACATGCCTTAGTGGGGTTCGGCCATACACCATGGCCGAACCTCACTCACTTGGTTTTGGGTCCTTTTTTTTAGTCCTTTGATCTTTTAATTAATTCCAAGATCATTCCATCAGTTTTACATTAATGAAAGCCCTACATCAACAAAAAAACATTCTCCATGGGGTTCGGCCATACACCATGGCCGAACCCATAGTCCATCATTTTCACCCATTTACATCTTTGCCGTTATTTCCATCACCTCATGCTTAGGTCCAAAACATAGATCCACAACTAAACATTTTCTGTGGTTCAATCATACACTTAGGTCGCTTATACATACCTAGATCCAAAAAACATGATCCATGGGGTTCGGCCATACACCATGGCCGAACCCATGGTCCTTTAATTTTACCATTTGGCCATTATTTCCTTCCATAGGCAATCACCTAATTTACTTACCCATACTTAGGTCCATAATTTATCCATAAACATAGATCCATAAATGCTTCATCAAATCATGACATAATACCAAATGACCCATTAAAATGGTTCATGTGGTTCGGCCATACACCATGGCCGAACCCATGATGTCTTATTTTGTAACGCCCGCCCCATTTTCACCGAAATCAGAGTCTAATTTTTTTATTTTTTTTGAAACAGAAGTGACAACGAGCGCGGACGTCACGACGCGAGTTAAGTCCGAGCTTCTAAAGCCCGGCCCTTAACTGGCCAACCCCACGCATGCGCGGAACGAAGTCCACGAGAACGGTTCACGCGTAGGAAGTAAGCTCGCGGAATATAATTAGATGTGGAACATTATAATAGAGACTATCCTAACAGTTTTTACATAGAAGGGAATATACATCATTAAATTACTAAAATACCCCTATGTTCATAATTATGTCTCAAAATGATAACGTCCAGAGTATAGTCCAAACCATAGCAAGAAACAGTAATTATTACAATCCGACAAGCTAAGCTACTTAAATTACACTTCCAAAATAAAACTTAAATAAAACTAAGTAGCCGCTTCCCCAAGCTCCTAAGCTTGGCTCCCGTCGCGTCCACCGTTTCCGCCGTCTCCTGCGTCATCAGCTAGGGTAGAAGTAGGGCGTTAGACAACGCGTCCAGTAGGACTCCGAGTAGGACTAGCACATGGATTAGTGATAACAAGCATACCGATAACAATATAATAAAACCATATGGTGAATGCCATGCCATGGGTGCCTATGGCATGTGTCCCACCCATCATTCGTATCATCATAAAATGCCATATCCCCCTTCACGGCAAAGCCTCGTCAAGGTGTCCCCATGTTTGCTTCTCGGTCGCCCCGACGGAGCATGGACTTCGGTTATAGCATATCAAGCTATCCCCATATTTGATTCTCGGTCGCCCCGACGGAGCATGGACTCCGGTTATAGCGTCTCAGGCTATCCCCATGTTTGCTTCTCAGTCGCCCCGACGGAGCATGGACTCCGGTTTCATTATTTTCCTGCCCATGCCATGCATGAGATGTAAGTGCATTATGCTATGTAGTATATATATAATTCATATCCTTCATATAAAATCCATAGCATTGAAATATAATCCATAGCCTTAAAAATATCATCCATAGCATTAAAATATTATCCATAGCATTTAAAATACCATCCATAGCATTAAAGTATAATCCATAGCATTTAAAATCCATCTTAAAATAAATTATATAATTACTGAAATAAAATACGGAAACCATCACATACACATAATCCACGGCTTACAAAAAGGTAGGAATCCTACCGAATACCGATAACGTCCCTTTCCATTTTCGTCCGATAATTCTGGTCGCCGATCGCGTACCGTTTGCGATGTCTCGGTACCTTATTATACATTTACCAAATTAGTCCATATTTTATCCATGATTAAGTCCCTAACTAATCACAACCTAAGGTCCATTAATGATCCCTAATTATGTTATAAGGTTATGAAAATCAGCCCTTAACTTAGCCTCATTTTCATTGATTTAAACACATCCATAATTCCAAATTTTGCCCATTTAAACATTCTAATTTTGTGAGCCTAAAAGGCAGCAACCTTAAGCTTCATTTAAACATTCATAATATCATCTTAATGCATCCAAGTTCATGTCCAACCTACATGGGGTTCGGCCATGTACCATGTCCGAACCCATGGTTCTTCAATGTGGCCAATAATTACGGTTTTGCCACTAGACTTCCATGGTTTAATATCTCCTCCATCTATGTACATTTTTGTTCATAATTAATCCATATACTTAGCCCCATTAATGATTCATTTGACCATGACATAGCATCCCTAAAATCAGCCACTTAATTTCATTAAATTTCCAATCATTTAATCCCATACATAATTCAATATTTGGCCCATAACATGACCTACAAATGGGTCATGGGTTCGGCCATACACCATGGCCGAACCCATGATGCCTTATTTTCCATTTTTCTTGGGTCCATTTTACCTCATTTGATCCTACCATAAATGAATTTAAATCATACATTTAAATCACTCTTTCATAATGATCATGAGATATACTTTGGTCCATTTAATTTAACCATCATTCCATTTTATTTTCCATGGTTCCAAGACCCCAAATTTTCCTCAAAGTCTCCCCATGGGGTTCGGCCATGTACCATGGCCGAACCCATGGTCCATAATTTTTATTTTAAAAACCTCATTTCCACTCATTTAAAACCTTGTTTAAAATACCTAAAGAAAATCCACTTAATTACCATTAACCTTCTCCATTAATTTCCATACTTTCATAACCATTTAATTCATCATTCCATCACCATAGGGTTCGGCCATACACCATGGCCGAACCCATGGTTCATGATTCACCATTTTTCCTATGCTTCTTGGGGCCATAAAATCATTCACACACTCCATGATTTTTCCTCATTTAAACCCCTTTAAATTTTTCCAATATTTAATCATTTACAAGCCTACAATCATAATCATTCTCCATAGCCTTTAAACCTTAAAACCCTAATTAAATCATCAACCATTTACCATGGGGTTCGGCCACACTACATGGCCGAACCCTATGGTCCATCAATCCATTCAAAAACCCATTACTTCCATGCTTAAATCCATTTAATTTCATAACCTCCTTAATCCTTTTACTTATTATTTTTCTTAATCTATCTCTCCCCTTTTTCATCCATTTCTCATTTTATCATTGAATGTATCTTTGATCTAAGGCCCATAACATTTGTGGCCACCATTCATTCTAAGAAATGGATTCCATAAATATATCTTAACCTTTAAAAATAGAAATTCTTGTCTAAGAATTTCTTACCACACCGATGACTCCTCCGGCCTTTCTTTGCTCCCGTCGGATTCCTTGGTCTCCTTTCTCCTTCCTCTTGATCTTTGGTCGACCAAGATGCTTGATCAATGGTGAAACCCTCCAAACTTAGGATCGGCCAATGTAGGGTCTACTTGAGAGAGGGAGAGGGGAAGATGATGAGAGGGAAGATAATAGACCTTGATCATAGGGTGATAGACTAAAAATTTCACTTCTTTCTTCTCTTCTTTTTCCAAGTTTTTCTTCTTCTTTTTCTTTCTTAGAGATGAGGGATGGTGGTGAGAGGGAGGAGGAGAGAAAGAGAGTGAGATGAGTGGTAAGGTGAAAACCATTCAATCCTTGATGCCTTAGCCCACACACTTCCATGATGGCCTTCACCCACCAAGCATGGCTCCCTTGTCCTTGGTGGTGGTGGTTGAGACCAAACCACCACCAAGCCAACGGTTTGGTGTGTGTTTGAATGAGTGGTTTGGTCTTCCTCCCTTTGACCTCTTGACCATATGATGAGAGGTATGGGTCCTTATACCTTGAGTGGTGGTGGTTGAGATGAAACCACCACCCTAAGTCCAGGGTATTTTTGTGTTTCTTTGGGTGGTTTCAATGGGATGAAACCACCCTTTGACTTGCCTTTTTTGACTTATTTACTTGACCCTAATTTGACCAACTTAATTAATTAAATTAGACCCTTACTTAGGTTAATTATTTCCTATTTAATTTAATTCCATTAAATTCTCTTTCTAAGAAATCCTCCCATGGTTGACCAAGTCAACCATGGTGGACGGTCCCCACCAACACCTACCCTACCCGCCACCTCACTTGATGAGTTGGAGGTGGGCCCCATTCGGCCATGTCACTTAAACCCCATTAATCTTAACTTAGATGATTTAAAATAATTTAATCAACTTAATTTACTTTAATCCACCTTAGTCCCCTTAACTTATCCATAGTTGACCAAGTCAACCATGATGGTCGGCCCCACCTTTTCCTTGGTCCACACGCCACCTCACTTGGTGAGGTGGAGGTGGGCCCCACTTGGTTATGCCATCTTAACCATCTCATCATTAACTTAGGTGGTTCAATTCCAATTCAACCCATTTCAATCAATTGGGTCACCATTGGGCCCATGGCCCAATTAAATTATTTTCTACCATTTACCTTAGAGTTTGAATCAATTTTGATCCGTTGGGTCCCACATTGCTATCGGGCCCACTTTGACCATTATTGACCCTTTAAATGGATTCCATCCAATCCATGGTCCATTGGACCATACTTGGGCCTTTGCCCCAAAATTTGATCCATTTAACATCCATAATATCAAAATTCCAATTTTTCCATTTAAAATAAATAAATGCCATATATACGTTGATTTAAAAATTCGGGCTATTACATATTTCCCATCTTCTCCTTTAAATCATTTACAATCTTAGGTCCATAAACCAAGTCCCTCCATGGAGGGGGGGAGGGGGGGGGGGGGGGGGGGGGGGTGGTTTAATCATACACTTAGGTTCATCCTTTTAGGTCATCATTAACCATATTTAAACCTTTTAAAATTACCAACATTCTCCCATCATTTTCATGGTCCAAACATCTAAGTCCATCAATATCTCTCCATGGGGTTCAGCCATACACCATGGCCGAACCCATGGTCCATGGTTCTTCATCATTATAACATTTGAGACCATTTAAAAATATCAATTACATTCCTCCATTATTTCCTTCCTTTAAAACCTTTTAAATCTCTAACACCCTTCCATGGGGTTCGGCAATACAACATGGCCGAACCCTATGGTTCATCATTTCCATTAAAATAAATCATACACCATGATTGATCATTTGATGGGGTTCGGCCATACATCATGGCCGAACCTCATGTAACCCTTCCTTTGTCCTTAATGATCCATGCATATCAACCTTAGGGTTTGGCCATGCAAGGCCAACCCATGATCTTTGATCATAATATCTTATCTTAAACATGCATAAGGTCTTTTCCATACATACATAACCATTAGGGTTCGGCCATGCATGTAATAGCCCGAATTTTTTAATCAATATATATGTGGCAATTATTTATTTTAATAATGGAGAAATGGAAATTTTGATGTCATGAATATTAAATGGATCATAATTTGGACAAAGGCCCAAGTATGGTCCAATGGACCATGGATTTGATGAGATCCATCAAAAGGATCAATGATGGTCAAAGTGGGCCCGATAACCATGTGGGACCCAACGGATCAAATTGATTCAAACTCGAAAGGGTAAATGGTAAGGAAATAAATTTAATTGGGCCATGGGTCCAATGTTTACCCAATAAACCATGAATTGGAATTAATACATTTAATTGGTCAATGGTAAGTAATTGGGTCAAAGATAGCCAATTTGGGTCAAAGAGCCATATGGGACCCAATGGACCAAGAAATTGGTGGGGCCGACCACCATGGTTGACTTGGTTAACCATGGGTGGATTCATGAAGGAATTGAAGGGAATTAAATAGTAATTAAATTATAAAATAAAAGGGGCTAAGTTAAATAATAAATTAAATAATTAAGTGAGTCACATAGGAAATGGGGTGAGTCAAGATGGTTTCCATCTTACTTGACTCACCAAACTCATTGGAATGAGTTGGGACTCAAACTCATCCCCCAACCACCCCCACTAAGGGGACAAAGGCCCCAAAAATTGGGGGCATGCAAGCCCATACCTCCCTCCATACTTGGTTGGTGGAGGGAGTCAAACAAATCATGACACCCATCTCTCTCTCACTCTCTTCCTCTCCTCTCCAAACCATCCTCCCTCTTGCAAGACCAGAAATACCTAAGGAAAGAAAGAGAAAGAGACTTAGAAGGAAGGGAAGAAGGAGCTAGGAGTTGGCCGATCACTCCTAAGACCCAAGACGTGTGATATTTTCCCATTTCCTTCTCCGTTTTTCCCTCTCAAAGCTGCTACACCTTGGCCGAACCAAACCTTGGTGACCTTACTTTGACCCAGCTCACCATTGCCGAGTATCAAGGAGGAAAAAGAAGGAGAAAGGTGAAGGAACAAGAGGAGCAAGAAACAACCGGGAAAACCAAGGATTGTAAGTATTTCCAAACATGTCGTTATGGCTCTTTTAAGAGAATCGCGAACGAAGAAAGTACAAAATATGCAATGGAGAAGACTGACAAACAGTCAGTCGACTGAATCTATGATTCAGTCGACTGAACTGACAATAAACGAACCAGAAACGAAGTTCTGGGAGTTTCAGCCGACTGAATCAGGGATTCAGTCAACTGAACTGATAATGGACGAATCAGAAACGAGTTTCTGGGAGTTTCAGCCGACTGAATAAGGTATTCAGTCGACTGAACTAAGGATGATACACTACAGAAGGAGTTTCTGGAGGTTTCAGCCGACTGAATCATGGATTCAGTCGACTGAACATAAACGTCTCGGAGAAGAAAGAAGATTATGGAAGTTTCAGCCGACTGAATCACACATTCAGTCGACTGAATGAATACTTATTGAACACGTAAGTGGTTAGTGATATTTCAGCCGACTGAACCTATGATTCAGTCGACTGAAAATGAACTGGCAAAACGAACAGATAACCTGAGGCAAAGTCAGCCGACTGAATCTATGATTCAGTCGACTGAAAGAGTAGGAACCATGTTTCAGCCGACTGAATGTATATTTCAGTCGACTGAAACTGAACTGGCAAGAACAGGCAGACAATCTGATTCAAAGTCAGCCGACTGAATCTGTGTTTCAGTCGACTGAACTCCTGATTCAGTCGACTAAACTCCTAATTCAGTCGACTGAATTGAAGGGTACGGTTTTGAGTATGTTAAGTGATCGCTATTAAGCCGATAGAAGAAATGGAAAATTATGTTAAATTAAAGGGACTGATTTTAATGATCCTACAACACGATTTGGTAAGTCATTGACGGACCTAAATGTATGGAACAGTTATGGATTAAGTTATGTGTGTAATTTTAGTCAATGGGAAGAGAGTATAAGTTGAGGGATGATTATGTTAATCTTGTAACGTGGTTAAAGACCATTAATGAACATAGGTTTACGATCAGTTAGAGACTTAATCGTGGCTAAGATATAGACTAACTCGGAAATGCATAATAAGGTATTGGCACATCGCAACGGTACGCGAACGGCGACCGGGATTGTCGGACGAGAATAGAAAAGGACGTTATCATTATTTGGTAGGATTCCTACCTTTTTGTAAGCGATGGATATATGATAGTATTTTAAATTATTTTGGTGTGGCTTATGATGGATTTATGATTATGATTTATCTTATGATGAATTTTAAGTTATGAATTACATGGACTGTATTTTAACATTATGCATTATATGGCTATGTATGGTATATCAAAACTATGGTTTATCTATATATACTACATAGCATAATGCACTACATCTCATGCATGGCATGGGCGGAAAAAAATAAACAAACCGGAGTCCATGCTTCGTCGGGGCGACCGAGAACAGACATGGGGACATTAATATGGTATCACCGGAGTCCATGCTCCGTCGGGGCGACCGAGAACAGACATGGGGACATTGATATGGTATCACCGGAGTCCATGCTCCGTCGGGGTGACCGAGAAGCAAGCATGGGGACACCTTGACGAGGATTTGCCGTCAAGGGGGATAAGATATGTCGTGATGATGTAGATGATGGGTGGGACACATGACATAAGCACCCATGACATAGCATTCATCACATGCTTATTTTGTTATATGTTATTTTATCGGTATGTGTATTATTACTAATCCATGTGCTAGCCCTACTCGGAGTCCTATTGGGCGCGTTGACTAACGCCCTACTTCCACCCTAGCTGGTGATACAGGCGACGGAGGAAACAGTGGATGTGACGGGAGTCAGGCTTAGGGCCGTGGGGAAGCGGCTACTTTGTTTATCAAGTTTTATTTTGGAAATGTTGTAACTCAAGTAGCATAGCTTGTTGAATTGTAATAATTTTGGATTTATTACTATGGTTTGGATTAAACTCTGTATGTTAACATTTTGAGATATAATCATGAACATGGGGGTATTTTGGTAATTTAATATTGTATTTTCCCTTCTATCTAAAAAGCGGTAGGGTAGTGTCTATTATAATGTTCCGCGAGCTTACTTCCTACGCGTGAACCGTACTCGTGGACTTCATTCCGCACACGCGTAGGGTTGGCCAGTTAAGGGCCGGGCTTTATGAGTCCGGACTTAACTCGCGTCGTGACGTCCGCGCCGTTATCACTTTGATTTAATTCAAAAAAAAAAAAATAGACTCTGAAATATGGTGAAAATGGGCGGGCGTTACAATGCAAGGGCCAAACCGTGATCCTTGACCATTCTTTTCTTACTTATTAAAATCTCATCAAGTACTTACCGATTCCGCGGTTCCACCGGTTTCCTTCTTTCCGACTTGCTCATCCGCTCTTTTCCTTCCTTAGTCTTTCTTCTTTCTTCCTCCTTGATCCTTGGCCGAGAATGAGCTTGAGAGGTCTTGAGTTGAAACCCAAAGAGAGGGTTCAGCCAAAGAGTGTAGGTTTGAGAGAGGGAGAGGAGCTTGAGATAGAAAACTCTAAGTCCTTTCACCTTTGTCTTTGAGAGAGGGTTCGGCCTTGGGTGAGAGGGAGAGAGTGAGATGAAAACCAAGTCTTGTCTTGTTCAATGACAGTGGTCAGCCAAGGGTGGTGTCTTTTGGTGATACTCCTTTGTAACAACTACACATCTTCACCTCCCTCATTAATACTTTCTTTGGGGGTTTCATTCAATGAGATGAAACTCCAACGATATGCCCCTTGGGTTTCCATCATGAGATGGAAACCCTCCATGTTCCAACATGTACCCTTGAAAATGTCTTGTGTAACATCAAAACCCTTCACCTTCCTCATTTAATGCTTCCTTTGGAGTTTCATCCCATGAGATGAAACTCCCATCTCCCCAACGTGTGTACACTTTGGGTTTAGTCTTATGAGATGCAACTCTCCATCTTCCCACTCCAGTCACTTAAAATGAAAGTCTCATTAACTTCCCATTCAACTCATCTCTTTAACTCAACTTATATCTTTAATTCAACTCATTTAACTCACTTAAAATCAACTCAATTACTTGACTCCATTTCCAATTCAATTCAGCCACACCTTAAGTAAATTTGAACCCATTTGGTGGTCAACCAAGTCAACCATGACCCACTGGGTCCTAATTGGTCAATTGACCCAATTGACAACCTTGACCCAATTAAATAAATCTTACCCATTTATTTCAATTGAACCATATCCATAATCCGTTGGGTCTTAATTGGGCAATTGACCCAACTACTTACCCATCTAAGGTCTATCTCCATTAATTCACAAATTAAATGGACAATTTCCATATATATATATTCATAAACTGAAAATCCGGGGTGTTACAGCAACCGTGTCACAAAATCCATGGAGATATGTTCCCATTTCCACTCCGGCACTAGTAAGGGTTTGAGTAAACCTGGTAGCTTCTGACGTTCAGTCTTAACTTGCTGACAACTTAGACAGTGAACAACAAACTCTACCACGCCTTTTTTGAGTCCATGCCACCAATAGTGTCTCTTCAGATCATGATACATCTTGGTGTTGCTCGGACGAATAGAGAGTTTGGTTTGGTGTGCCTCGATCAATAACTCTCTTCTGCAGCTTCGAGGTACATATGTCCTGCCTCGGAATAAAAGACCTTCTCCCGATCGTAACTCCCATTCACGTATGACCTCACCAGTAGACATTTTAGCCAAGCTCATCCAAGCTCCTAAGCTTGGATCCGATCACGTCCTTCGCTTCATCCATTTCCTGTGTCATCATCTAAGGTGGAAGTAAGGCGTTAGACAACGCGCCCAGTAGGTACTCCTAGTAGGGTCAACACATGGATTAGTATAACAAAAACACATAGATATAAATAATATCAAAACCATGCAAGTCAATGCCACGCCATGGGTGTCATATGCCATGAATGCCACCCATCATCCATATTACAATCACGTAGTATTCCTCTTGATGGAAAATCCTCATCAAGGTATTATCATGACTCCCCGCGAATGCCTTATCGGTCGCCCCGAACAGAGCGCGGACTCCGGTTACATTTGAAACATACATCCCATGGAATCAGTGTAAATTCGTCCCCACAATTATTTATCGGAAATCAGAATGGAGCGTGGACTCCCCTCATTTGATCCCTCCCATGCCATGCATGAGAAGCAAGTGCAACATGCTATGTAATAATAATAAACATCATAGCATTAAAATCCCTTCATTAAGACATATCATTTGATACCAAAATAATTCAAGTAAAAACATCACATATACATATTCCATAGTTTTCAATGAGGTAGGAATCCTACCAACGTCCAAATACCAGGTCCTTGTGTTTCTGTCCAAAAATCGATTACCGATCGCGTCAAGCCGATCTTACACCGCTTGTGAAATCCCGTTACCTTATTACTTATAAATAAATCAAATCAATGATCCATTTGATTTCCAACCATCCCTACATCATCCTATGTCATTTCCATTTACAACCATAGTCTTTTATCCGGTTAAGTCCCTTAAGAGGTTTCCATCATACATTAGGGCTGAACCATGTTTTAAGTCCACAAAATGCATTAGTGGGGTTCGGCCATACAACATGGCCGAACCTCACTTTCTTGGTTTTGGGCCCCTCTGTTTAGTCCTTGATCATTTTAATTAATGTGGGTTCATGATCATTCCATCTTTTGATTTATTAAACCAATCACATAAGTTAATCATTTTACATTAATAAAAACCACCTAAGTCCATAAAACATTCTCCATGGGGTTCGGCCATACAACATGGCCGAACCCATGGTCCTTTCATTCCATCATCTTTTTATTTTAACCTCATTTCTTAGCTTGATCATTCCATCTCTTTAAACATACATAGATCTACAAATGGTCGATGAAAATGATTCTTAGGGTTTGGCCATACAACATGGCCGAACCAATGATGTCTCATTTTTCATCCTCTCCTTTCTTAAATTATTTACACAAATTAGATCCATAAACAAAATCCCTCCATGGGTTTTAATCATACACTTAGGTCCATGAGAAGTCCTTCATTTTAAAACCCAAAGATCCATTAACATTTCTTCCATGGGGTTCGGCCATACAACATGGCCAAACCCATGGTTCATGGTTCTTCATCCTCTCCTCATTTTAAACCATCCTTTAAAACCTTTTAAAATCACTAACATACATCCATCCTTTTCATCCTTTTAAAACCCATTAAAATCAATAACTATTTCCATGGGGTTCGGCCATACAACGTGGCCAAACCCTATGATTCATCACTTTCTCTTATCAATTAAATACCCATGATTATATCCTTTGATGGGGTTCGGCCATACATCATGGCCGAACCTCATCTAATCCCTTTTTAGTTCTCATATGGTCCATGCATAAAATCTAGGGTTTGGCCATGCAAGGGCCAAACCATGATCCTTGACCATTCTCCATTGAATCATGCATGTTGTCATAAGCCATATACATATTGTCCTTAATAATCTTCATTTACATAACCTATCTTACCCATTAGGGTTTTGTCCATTTTCTATCTCATTTCTTGGATGGATTTTTAAATCCATGGCCCATAATATTTTTGGCCAACTTTCCAATCAGAAATGGAATGTTCTTTTACCTCCTTTTAATTAATAAATCCTATCAAGGAATACTTACTGATTCCACGACTCCTCCGTTTCCTTTCGTTCCCCCTTGCTCCTCCGATCTTCTCCTTCCTTAGTCTTTTCTTTTTTCTTCGTCCTTGATCTTCGGCCAAAGAGTGTTGTTTTGCTTAAGATGAAAACCCCAAGAGATGGTTCGGCCTAGGTGAAGGTTTGAGAGAGGGAGAGGAGGAGAGAATGGAAAATCCCAAGTCTTTTTTTCTTGTCTTGTGAGAGAGGTCGGCCCCTAGGTTTTTTGGTGAGAGGGAGCGGATTTGAGATGGAAAACTCTAAGTTTCTTTTGTCTAATGAGAGGGTCGGCTTTGAGAGAGGGAGAAAGTGAGAAAGTGAATGAGATGGAAAGCTAACCCTTTCCATCTTGTCTAAGGTTTCCTTGGGTAAGACTCCACATCCAACCACCCTCATCAATGTGGAGTCTTCCCTATGAGTCGCTTGACCAAACAAGGGAATGCATGCCCTCAACATGGCACACACCACCCTCTCCAATGGTTTTGGCTAGTGGTTTCCATGAGATGGAACCCCCACCTCTCTTTTGACCAACCATGAGAATGCATGCCCTCTACATGGGCTCCTTGACTAACCAAGAGGATGCATGCCTCACACATGGCACACACCACCCTGTCCAACGGTTTTGGTGGCTAGTGGTTTCCATGAGTTGGAAACCACCCACCTCCCCTTTGACTCACTCCATCTTTTCATCTTCCATGTGACTCACCCCCATTTGACTCACTCCATTTAAATGCAACTCAACTCCTAACTCAAGGATTATAATTTATTTCCATCTAACTTAGGTGATTTAATTAAATAATTTAATTCAACTCACTTCACTTAATCCTCTTTAATTCACCCATGAACTCACCCATGGTTGACTAAGTCAACCATGGTGGCCGGTCCCACTTGTACCTTAGTCCACACGCCACATAGAGATCATAATCATGTTGATTCAATGCCATGCCATGGGTGTCATATGCCATGAGTCCCACCCATCACCCATATCATCAAGGTATCCTCATGAATGCCTTATGGACGCCCTGACGAAGCGTGGATCTCCGGTTACAAATCAATCATACATCCCTGTTGATGGATAATGCACATCAAGGTACCCTCACGAATGCCTTACGGACGCCCTGACGGAGCGTGGGCCCCCGGTTACATTTCATCCCTCCCATGCCATGCATGAGATGCAAGTGCAGATATGCTATGTAATAATACAATCCTAGCATTAAAATCCCGTCATTAAGACATATCATTGGATACCAAAATAATTCAAGTAAAACATTCACATGTACATAATCCATGGTTTTCAATAAGGTAGGAATCCTACCAATGACCAACTAATGTGTCCTTGCGTTTTTGTTCGAAAACAGCTCACCGATCGCATCATGCCGATCGTACACCGCTTATGAGACCCCATTACCTTATTACATATCAATAAATCAAACCTAAGTTCCATTTGATTTCCAACCATGTTTAAGTCCACAAACATGCCTTAGTGGGGTTCGGCCATACATGTAACGCCCCGCCCTCTCCGAGAAATCAGAGTCTAATTTTTTTTTTTTTAAATAATAATAAAATAACAACGGCAGAGAACGGGCGGCGTCACGACGCGAGCTAAGTTCGGACTACCTAAGTCCGACCCTTAACTGGCCACACATGTGTACGTGGACTAAACCCACGATAACAAACCACACATGGAACTATACAATGACTTGCGGAATAAAGTAGACTAAGTGCGGAAATAACTTGAATAGATAGCAAGTACCAGTCTCAATTAATAATTACATAAATCAACCATCCATTGTTAATGTCCTAAACAAACCATAGCAAGTAACTACATTATTACATGTCCATAATAAAGTATCAAATAACAACAATTATAAATTCATTCCAGCATTCAAGCATTTATGCATGGCTCCCCTCCATATCATGAACCTTCTCTTTTCTTTTCTTTGTACCTGCATTCTATTCTGAGGATAGGATTAGGGCATTAGATCAATACGCCCAGTAGGTTCCCGATTAGGGCTACCACAAGGTTAGCTTATAAATCATGCATATAACCAATGTCTGATTATCCAAAAACATATAAAACCATGCTATGTATGTATGCAAATGTAATGAGCTCCACCCCATCACACATACATATAGCCATCACTTGACGTGTCTCATATCAACCTATTAATTCTCCTGGCAGGACTTTCACCGTCTAAGGAGGCCCCACAGTTGCATCTCGGGCATTCTGACGGAGTGTGTGCTCCGGTGTTTCATAATCATCAGATAATTCTCTTGGCGTGACTTTCACCGCCTAAGGAGGCCCCACAGTTGCATCACGGGCATACCGACGGAGTGTGGGCTCCAGTTTCCACACTCATCATCCCATATCCATGCATGAGATTCCAATGTACATATAAAACATGTAAATAATATCCATCATTCAAAACCAATAAAGTAGACAAGAGTCTCATAAAAACCAGGATAAAACTGTGGTTACAAGTAGGTAGGAAACCTACTGAAGATTCACTTCAGTGTTCGATCTTTCTTAATCGTCACCCGTTCACGACTCGTGCGCCGTATACGCAAGTCTGGATGCCCTATTTAAATAGCAGTAAACCAAATATTCATCATGTAATTCCAACTTGGTCAATGTCCCAAAAATGCACTATGTGGGGTTCGGCCATGCCCATGGCCGAACCTCACCTATTTATCCTTTGGTTTCTCATTCATTTAATCTTTATTAAACATCAAATTCTACAAAAATACCTTGGTAGGGTTCGGCCATACAGCATGGTCGAACCATACCCCTTTGATTTGGGTCCATACAACCATACCTATGATCATTCCACCTTTGATCATTTCACCCATATTTACCATTATGCCATTGGTTCCAATACTCAATTATATCCCATTTTAACCTTTAAAACTACCAATCAATTCCATGGAATGGATCCACACCAAAACCTATTGTCATGGTCCATGATCTTTACATTGAACCTTTTAATTCAATAAAAACATTCCACATAAAATAATCCATATGAAGTGGTCCATGGGGTTCGGCCCTGTACATGGCCGAACCCAATGGCTCCTTTGGTCCAATAACTTTAACCTAGGTATTTAACTTAGGCTACACCCTTTTTCCAAGATTATTATATGGTTCAGCCATCCATAGGCTGAGCCAAATCAGTAACCATAAACCCAAGTAAAACCCATACAAACAACCCATAAGGCAGCCCATGGGGTTCGGCCATACACATGGCCGAACCCAATGGTTCTCTTTATTTAATTATGTAATCAACTAACCTTGATTTAAATCAATATCTTAACCTCAACCTTAACATGGTTCAGCCATGTATTGGCCGACCAAAAATAGTAATTTATACCTTCATTTAAATCACACAAAAACCTCATAATTTAAATGGTTTCTAACTCTCCAAGTCCATACTATTCATCAAATTCTTTCATGGGGTTCGGCCCTCCAAGGTGGCCGAACCCTATGTCCATGACTTGATCCTCATAAATATATTTTTATGTTTCAATAATCATGTAATAAAATAGTAACATATTACCGATTTTACCATCTAAAAATCATCCAATAACCAACCCAATTTCATGGGGTTCGGCCATGTTCATTGGCCGAACACTATGACCTTTGGTTTTGAACCACTTAACCCTTCATCTAAGGTCCGAATTAAACATCCAAATCCATGTTTTAATCTTCTTAAAACATGCATTTTAAATCTAATAAAACATATAATAACAATCCCAAACTTGTATGGTTTTAAATTCCAAAAACCATCAAAATCCACCAATTATCTTCATGGGGTTCGGCCATCCAAAGTGGCCGAACCCTATGGTCCATTTCCATCATTCTTTGACACCATCTTCCATCGTTTAGACCTATGACAAATTCGGCCATACATGACCAAATTATGTCACCCAAATTCATAACTTAAAACTCATGTTTAAAACCAAAATCCATAAGAATTCTTACCAAATTTCTCAAGCTTCTTGTCTTGCCTTTGCTCTTTACTTCCTATCCTTCTTTGCCTTCCTTCCTTTGCTGGTTTATGCTTCATCTACTGATACAAACACCTCTGCTGTTCCAGCCAGGAAAACGAATTGGAGAGAGGGAGAGAGAGATGGGAAATCCTAGATTTTCAATGTGAAAATCGGCTAACCATGGTGGTCATTCTCTTTAGTACTTCAGCCCCCAAGACCCCTCCATTCCCTCATCAATTATTATTAAAACGATGGGTCTTGGGTGTTATCCAATGCACCCCATGGCACCTGCCTATGCAGCCTCCCAACTCCCCAAGCATCACCTCCCATTTCCCATGTATTTCATTTAAAATCCATCATGAAAATCACCCCAACAAGTCCCCCAACGTGTGGGACTTGTTTTGGTGGTTATGACTGAGCCAACCTACTCAGATTCCCTCTGAACTCACTGATTTACAGTCCCATTAATTTCCATTTTGACTCACCCAACTAACATGTCCAACTCACCTCATTAATTGACAATCATTTAATGCATTTGAGTCAACTCATTCTTAATTCAAATTAAATAAAATCAGTTCCACTTAACCTGATTTAACTCACCATTGAACTCATTTGTGGCCCACACGGTCGGCTGTGGTCAACAAAGTCAACCCGACCCGTTGGGTCCCCCTTTAGCTCCTTGACCCGTTTTTGACTCCATGACCCAATTATGGGTATTTTGGTCATTTGTAATTGGTTTTCACATGTGCATCAGGCCTACCCATTTTTACTCCACTTGATTTCCAATCAAATCAGCTTAACCCCATTTAATTTAAGCTCACACAACGGTCAAATAATCCATTAAGACCCGTTGGGTCCCATTTGGGCCCTTTGACCCATTTAGCCATTTTTGACCCAATTGATGCACATTACCCATCCAATCGAATTTAACGTTTATAATGTGTTCATAGGATCTTAATTTGAGCAATGAGCCCCACAATTTCCTCATTTAATATCGAAAACATTAAATTTTCCAACTCAGGGGCATTTTCGTAATTATCCCTTTTTATTGAAAAAATTGAGGTGTTACAATATAACCCTCTTTTAAAATTTTCGTCCCGAAAATCGAACAAAGTAGGGCTTTCAAATTAACTACACAAATAATTCGGGGTGAGCTGTTCTCATCTCCGACTCAAGTTCCCAAGTGGCTTCTTCAACACCATGTCGATCCCATACCACCTTGACGAACTGAATCGCTCTATTCCGCAACACCCTTTGTTCAGTCTCCACTATCCTGACCGGCTTCTCGACGTACGTCACGTCGCTTTGCACTTTAATATCCTGAACATGCAAAACATGGGACGGATCCGGATTATACTTTCTTAGCATTGACACATGAAACACATCATGTAGAGCTGCTAACTGCGAAGGAAGTGCTAACTGGTAAGCTACATCCCCCATCCTTCTTATGATGGAAAACAGTCCCACATATCTTGGCGACAACTTCCCCTTCTTTCTGAACCTCATATGTCCCTTCCGTGGCGAGACCTTTAGAAACACCATGTCCCCCACTTCAAACTCGAGAAATCTTTTTCTTTTGTCAGCATAGCTCTTCTGCCGACTCTGTGCAGTCAACAAGTGTTGACGTATCAGCTTAATTTGTGCTATAGTCTCTGTAACTAACTCGGGTCCGATCAATGCAGGCTCTCCAGCCTCTGTCCAACACACTGGCGACCTACACGGTCTACCATATAAGGCCTCGTATGGAGCCATCTGAAGGCTTGCCTGATAGTTGTTGTTATACGAGAACTCCACCAGTGGCAAGTGATCCTCCCATCCACCCATGAAATCTATCATGCATGCTCTCAGCATATCTTCCAAGGTTTGTATCATCCTTTCTGACTGTCCATCAGTCTGTGGATGAAAAACGGTGCTAGTCAATAAATTTGTCCCCATGGCTGACTGCATGCTTTGCCATACTCTGCCGGTAAAACGGCCATCTCTATCCGATACTATCGTTCAGGGAATGCCATGTAGCTGAATGATCTCTTTAATATACCGCCGACCCAACGTCTCAGATGAATCCGTCATCTTGATAGGAATGAAATGTGCGGACTTGGTCAGCCGGTCGACTACGACCCATATGGCGTCATTGCCCTTTGAAGACCTCGGCAACCCTGTCACAAAGTCCATGGAAATGTGCTTCCATTTCCATTCTAGCACTGTTAAGGGTTTGAGTAACCCTGGTAGCTTTTGATGTTCAGTCTTAATTTGCTGACAAGTTAGACAATGTGCCACGAATTCCGCCACATCCCTTTTTAGTCCATGCCACCAATAATGCCTCTTTAGATCATGATACATTTTTGTGTTGCCAGGATGAATGGAGAGCTTAGATTGATGTGCCTCAATCAGTAGCTCTTTCCTACAACTCTTTGGCACGTATACTCTTCCCCGGAATAAAAGACCTTGTCCCGGTCGTAATTCCCATTCTAGCATGTCTACGCCAGTGGGCATTTTGGCCCATATCTCCTCCATTTCCGGATCTGCTCTTTGTTCTTGTTCAATCTTGGTGACTATATTGGATTGTATGATTAAATTATACATAGTCCCATGGTTGTTGATATAAAGATTGAACTCTCGAATGGTGTGCAGCATCTCCCACTCTGTTCTGATCAAGCATACTGCCGATGCATGTGATAGGCGGCTGAGGGCATCCGCCACCTTGTTCGCCTTGCCTGGATGGTATCAAAGTTCGAACTCATAATCCGCTAGATACTCCATCCATCTACGCTGCCTTAAATTGAGCTCTTTCTGATCAAATAAATATTTTAAACTCTTATGATCAGAAAAATACCTCAAATTTTTCGCCGTAGAGGTAGTGTCTCCAACTTTTAAGAGCGAAGACCATTGCAGCTAGTTCCAGATCATGTGTGGGATAGAGGCGTTCATGCACCTTCAATTGCCTTGATCCATAAGCCACCACACGATGACGTTGCATGAGTGAACACCCTAGTCCCTCTCCTAAAGCATCGCATTGTACTTCATATCTTTTGCCCCTTTCCGGCAAAATTAAAATAGGAGCAGTGGTAAGTCTACTTTTCAGTTCCTCAAACCTCCGATTGCACAGATCTATCCACTTATATTTGACTCCCTTCTGAGTGAGTCGAGTCAATGGAGATGCAATTTTGGAGAAATCCATGATAAATTTCCGATAATAACCCGCCAATCCTAAGAAACTGCGGATCTCGGTTACATTCTTTGGCGCTTTCCATTCACTTACTACCGCCACTTTAGCTGGATCCACGGCTATACCGTTTTCTGTTATGACATGTCCTAAGAAATTGACCTCGGATAGCCAGAATTCACATTTACTGGCCTTGGCATATAGCTTATTCTCCCTCAAAGTATTCAAAACGATACGTAAGTGCTCTGCATGTTCCTCCTGACTCTTAGAATAGATCAGGATATCATCAATGAATACGATTACAAATTTATCCAAATAGGGATGAAAGATTCTGTTCATTAAATCCATGAACACAGCTGGCGCATTTGTGAGTCTAAATGGGATGACTACAAACTCGTATAGTCCATACCGCGTCCTGAAGGCTGTCTTTTCTATATCTTCTTCCCTCACTCGGATTTGATGATAACCAGACATCAAATCAATCTTTGAAAAATGGCTGGAACCCCTCAATTGATCGAATAAATCATCGATCCTGGGTAGAGGGTACTTGTTCCGGACTGTTAGCTGATTCAGCTTCCGGTAGTCCACGCACATCCGTAGTGAACCGTCCTTTTTCTTTACAAACAATACTGGAGCTCCCCACGACGATGTACTGTGTCGGATGCATCCCAGCCTAAGCAGCTCATCGATCTGCTTCTTTAGCTCCGACATCTCTGCTGGTGCCATCCGATAGTGTGGTAGAGATACTGGTGAAGTACCAGGATATAACTTGATCTCGAAGTTGATCTCCCTCATAGGCTGTAAACCCGGGAGTTCCTTGGGAAACACATCCGCAAATTCCTTTACAATTGCTGGAAGTTCAGTAATTGGAGCTTTATTTATGGTGATATTATTCAATACCACGTGGTTCAACCCTTCCTGCAATCCACTTTGTTTGTCTGCACGAACCACGTATTGCTTCCCTTCGGGTGACCAAAATGTCACTCTTCGACGATAACAATCATTGTTGGTCAGGAACTTAGCCAACCAATCCATGCCGAATACTATGTCATACTCAGACATGTCAAGCACCAGATAATTGAACTCAAATCTGAGTCCATCTAGTTCAGTGTTAACTGCCGTGCATATAAGTCCCAATGCCGAGTCTCCAACAGGGGACACAATTGTAAGTGTTGTGGCTAATCTTTGAACTAATGTACCGGTAGCAGTAATAAATGATGCAGCTATGAAGGAGTGTGAAGCTCCAGAATCAAATAGTGCATATGCATAAGAACTACTCACTACCGCCATACCTTGTATCACCGCATGGTCCTCATCTTTTGGAGATGTTAGAGTAAATAATCATCCAGCTCCAGCAGGGTTGGGCACCCTTCTCGCCCGATTATATGTCCTGCCTCCTCTGGAGTTAGCCGGTCTGACGGGTGGACGAGACGATCCTCTAGAGTATGAAAGCCTATTGAGTTTTGGACAATCTTTCTTATAGTGACCTGGTTGATCACAATGGAAACAGTTACTCACTTCTCTAGATGCCTGAACGACTGATACAGACTGAGTGGGCTGGTTGGGCCAAAAGCTCGCAGTAGATCCAACAGATGGCGAGGGTCTGTTGAAGTTCGGGCAGAACTTCTTGTTGGGTTGATAAGTACCCCTCCCACTCGGCGCTCAGCGGTTGTCCATTCTTGCAAACTCCGCCAGTTCTTGTTCCACAATGGTAGCTTTGCTGACCACTTCCGCCAGCTTGGCTGCTTTGAACACGGTTACCCTAGCCCTAATGTTTGGCCGTAACCCACACTCGAACTTGCGAGCCCGCCGATACTCCGTGTCCACAATATAAAATGCATAAATTGATAGACTGAGAAATTCTTGATGATACTCAGCTACCGTCATCGAACCTTGCACTAATGAGAAGAATGCTTGAATCTGACGTTCCTTTTCTTCTTCTGGGAAGTAATGATCTAAGAACGTCGCTGAGAATTGCTCCCAGGTCATAGCAATTCTTTCTCCTTCTGGCACAAGTGCCTGCTGTTTCTCCACTATTTTCCACCATTTAGCAGCGTCATCTATCAGCTGCGACGTGGCCAATAGAATTCTGTGAGCATGACTCTTGATATTCAAAAGAGTCAGTGTGTGAGAGATCTTTTTCAACCAGTTCTCAGCTCCGACAGGCCCTTCTCTCCCCTTGAAGTAAGGTGGGCGCTGTTGTTGGAAGTCTCTGACCATGTTCCGGTCATTAGTCTCACTCGTGCTTCCTCCTCCATTCATATGTTGTTGGAGGACAGAAGTAACTACAGCTTGCACCAAGCTGTGTAGTTCATGCGGTACATGAGGTATAGTCACGTTGCTGTTGCTGTTTCTCTCTTCTTTCCGTCGATATGAAGAGTTACTATTCTCCTCTTCGTCCCGAGAATGATACGATTCTTCCTCATTGAGTGATCTTTCATGGACTGATCTCTCCTCATCATGAACTGATTATTCCCTGTCATGTATTGATTGTACCTTCTCATGTACAACCTTCTCACGTTGAGGTACCACTTTTCCTTGTGGCGTGATTATCAACACTTCCTCCTTCTTCTTACCATCTTGTCGCGTCCTTCTCTTTGATGCCCCTTCTCCTATTCCAATTTGTAATACTTTTTATTTTCCCTTTTGATTCATTACGATCTTTTTCGGTGGCACCATTTCTTCCTATTCATGGAAACATCATAGACTTAGTTTCGATCACAACATACATTAAATGCCATAAATACTCATTAAAAATCATAAAATCGCATACTTTATATAAATTCACAATTTATCTTTGTACAAGGGTGGGTAGGGTTAAACAAAACCCTATAAAAAAAATACACCCTTACAATATAACCCTCTTTTTTAATGTCCCTTCATACTACTTCCTATCCTAATCCTCCGTAGAAGATCCTGCATCATCAGTGAACCTAAAGCGGTTATCAGGACATGTCATCGCCGTGTGCCCCAACACTTCACACGTCATGCAGGGTATTAGCCCAGGTCGTCCATTATAAGGACAATTAGTCTTAGCCTCTCCGTGCCCATGCAGTCCACAGAACGGGCAGACAACGCCTAGAGGGTGAGGACAATACATACAGTTGTGCCCGTCTTGATTGCACAACTCACACCTATCGTAGGGATCTATCTCCCCAAGCGATTCCAGTATTATTGGAACATCTGCCATAGGATCCTCCAGAAAAGGTGCTAGATCCTCTTCTTCTTCCTCAATAGGTTCCATTATCCATGGAATGTCCTCCATAAGATCCTCCGGAACAAGTGCTAAGTCCACATCATCTTCCTCTGGAGGTTCCATCATCCCAGGAATGTCATCCATCAGATCCTCCGGAACAGGTGCTAAGTCCATATCATCTTCCTCAGGAGGTCCCTCCTGAAGGTCCACATTGACTTCCATGCTGATACTGTTGGAAGTCGACACCAAATCTACTGGACAACTAGGTGTCCCTTTATCCCATAACTCTGTATATTCCTCGTTACTTGACATATCGATGCCACAACATATAAAATATATAAATTAACAACAATCGTTCCAATAAAGAACCAGTCTGGATTTTGGGGGATTTTTCATGTATAATCTCATGTGCTTTGATTGGGGAGATTGGCAAATCTTCACACTTTGTTTTCCTTTGTTACTGGGGAAATCTCTAAATTCCTGTTGTTTGTTACTCAGTGTGGGAATATTAGGGGAGTGCATCCTACCTTGCTATGTTTGATATGACCAATTATATTGTCTGTACTTTACTTGCTATCTTTCATTGTCGTTCTCAGATTGATTGTTCAGTCCGAGTCACTCGAAGTAAATTAATATGGCCCACAGTCAGCGGACTCCGAAGAGTCGGTCAGTTGGTATTCTTATCTGTCAGTGAAACATGAAACCGTCTTAATCTTACTTCGATGATTCAACTTCCAGTTTCGCTCTGATACCAACTGTAACGCCCTGCCCTCTCCGAGAAATCAGAGTCTAATTTTTTTTTAATAATAATAAAATAACAACGGCAGAGAGCGAGCGGCGTCACGACGCGAGCTAAGTTCGGACTACCTAAGTCCGACCCTTAACTGGCCACACATGTGTACGTGGACTAAACCCACGATAACAAACCACACATGGAACTATACAATGACTTGAAGAATAAAGTAGACTAACTGCAGAAATAACTTGAATAGATAGCAAGTACCAGTCTCAATTAATAATTACATAAATCAACCATCCATTGTAAATATCCTAAACAAACCATAGCAAGTAACTACATTATTACATGTCCATAATAAAGTATCAAATAACAACAATTATAAATTCATTCCAACATTCAAGCATTTATGCATGGCTCCCCTCCATATCATCAACCTTCTCTTTTCCTTTCTTTGTACCTGCATTCTCCTCTGAGGATAGAATTAGGGCATTAGATCAACGCGCCCAGTAGGTTCCCGATCAGGGCTACCACAAGGTTAGCTTATAAATCATGAATATAACCAATGTCTGATTATCCAAAAACAAATAAAATCATGCTATGTATGTATGCAAATGTAATGAGCCCCACCCCATCACACATACATATAGCCATCACTTGACGTGTCTCATATCAACCTATTAATTCTCCTGGTGGGACTTTCACCGCCTAAGAAGGCCCCACAGTTGTATCTCGGGCATTCCGACGGAGTGTGGGCTCCGGTGTTTCATAATCATCAGATAATTCTCTTGACGAGACTTTCACCTCCTACGGAAGCCCCACGTTGCATCACGGGCACACCGACGGAGTGTGGGCTCCGGTTTCCACAATCATCATCCCATGTCCATGCATGAGATGCCAATGTACATATAAAACATGTAAATAATATCCATCATTCAAAACCAATAAAATAGACAAGAGTCTCATAAAAACCAGGATAAAACTGTGGTTACAAGTAGGAAGGAAACCTACTGAAGATTCACTTCAGTGTTTGATCTTTCTTAATCGTCACCCGTTCACGACTCGTGCACCGTATACGCAAGTCCGGATACCCTATTTAAATAGCAGCAAACCAAATATTCATCATGTAATTCCAACTTGGTCAATGTCCCAAAAATGCAGTATGTGGGGTTCGGCCATGCCCATGGCCGAACCTCACCTATTTATCCTTTGGTTTCTCATTCGTTTAATCTTTATTAAACATCAAGTTCTACAAAAATACCTTGGTAGGGTTCGGCCATACAGCATGGCCGAACCATACCCCTTTGATTTGGGTCCATACAACCATACCTATGATCATTCCACCTTTGATCATTTCACCCATATTTACCATTATGCCATTGGTTCCAATACTGAATTATATCCCATTTTAACCTTTAAAACTACCAATCAATTCCATGGAATGGATCCACACTAAAACCTATTGTCATGGTCCATGATCTTTACATTGAACCTTTTAATTCAATAAAAACATTCCACATAAAATAATCCATATGAAGTGGTCCATGGGGTTCGGCCCTATACATGGCCGAACCCAATGGCTCCTTTGGTCCAATAACTTTAACCTAGGTATTTAACTTAGGCTACACCCTTTTTCCAAGATTATTATATGGTTCAGCCATCCATAGGCTGAGCCAAATCAGTAACCATAAACCCAAGTAAAACCCATACAAACAACCCATAAAGCAGCCCATGGGGTTCGGCCATACACATGGCCGAACCCAATGGTTCTCTTTATTTAATTATGTAATCAACTAACCTTGATTTAAATCAATATCTTAACCTCAACCTTAACATGGTTCAGCCATGTATTGGCATACCAAAAACAGTAACATATACCTTCATTTAAATCACATAAAAACCTAATAATTTAAATGGTTTCTAACTCTCCAAGTCCATACTATTCATCAAATTCTTTCATGGGGTTCGGCCCTCCAAGGTGGCCGAACCCTATGTCCATGACTTGATCCTCATAAACATATTTTTATGTTTCAATAATCATGTAATAAAACAGTAACATATTACCTAGTTTTACCATTTAAAAATCATCCAATAACCAACCCAATTTCATGGGGTTCGGCCATGTTCATTGGCCGAACACTATGACCTTTGGTTTTGAACCACTTAACCCTTCATCTAAGGTCCGAATTAAACATCCAAATCCATGTTTTAATCTTCTTAAAACATGCATTTTAAATCTAATAAAACATATAATAACAATCCCAAACTTGTATGGTTTTAAATTCCAAAAACCATCAAAATCCACCAATTATCTTCATGGGGTTCGGCCATCCAAAGTGGCCGAACCCTATGGTCCATTTCCATCATTCTTTGACACCATCTTCCATCGTTTAGACCTATGACAAATTCGGCCATACATGACCAAATTATATCACCCAAATTCATAACTTAAAACTCATGTTTAAAACCAAAATCCATAAGAATTCTTACCAATTTCTCAAGCTTCTTGTCTTGCCTTTGCTCTTTACTTCCTATCCTTCTTTGCCTTCCTTCCTTTGCTGGTTTATGATTCATCTACTGATGCAAACACCTCTGCTGTTCCAGCTAGGAAAACGAACTGGAGAGAGGGAGAGAGAGATGGGAAATCCTAGATTTTCAATGTGAAAATCGGCTAACCATGGTGGTCATTCTCTTTAGTACTTCAGCCCCCAAGACCCCTCCATTCCCTCATCAATTCTTATCAAAACGATGGGTCTTGGGTGCTATCCAATGCACCCCATGGCACCTGCCCATGCAGCCTCCCAACTCCCCAAGCATCACCTCCCATTTCCCATGTATTTCATTTAAAATCCATCATGAAAATCACCCCAACAAGTCCCCAACGTGTGGGACTTGTTTTAGTGGTTATGACTCAGCCAACCTACTCATATTCCCTCTGAACTCACTGATTTACAGTCCCATTAATTTCCATTTTGACTCACCCAACTCACATGTCCAACTCACATGTCCAACTCACCTCATTAATTGACAATCATTTAATGCATTTGAGTCAACTCATTCTTAATTTAAATTAAATAAAATCAGTTCCACTTAACCTGATTTAACTCACCATTGAACTCATTTGTGGGCCCACACGGTCGGCTGTGGTCAACAAAGTCAACCCGACCCGTTGGGTCCCCCTTTAGTTCCTTGACCCGTTTTTGACTCCATGACCCAATTATGGGTATTTTGGTCATTTGTAATTGGTTTTCACATGTGCATCAGGCCTACCCATTTTTACTCCACTTGATTTCCAATCAAATAAGCTTAACCCCATTTAATTTAAGCTCACACAACGGTCAAATAATCCATTAAGACCCGTTGGGTCCCATTTGGGCCCTTTGACCCATTTAGCCATTTTTGACCCAATTGATGCACATTACCCATCCAATCAAATTTAACGTTTATAATGTGTTCATAGGATCTTAATTTGAGCAATGGGCCCCACAATTTCCTCATTTAATATCGAAAACATTAAATTTTCCAACTCGGGGGAATTTTCGTAATTATCCCTTTTTATTGAAAAAATTGAGGTGTTACAATACAACATGGTAGAACCTCACTCACTTGGTTTTGGGTCCCTCTTTTTAATCGTTGATCTTTTAAATAAATGTGGGTCCAAGATCATTCCCTCTTTTGATTCATTAACCAATCACACATAAGTTAGTCATTTAGCATTAATAAAACCCTAAGTCCACAAAACGTTCTCCATGGGGTTCGGCCATACACCATGGCCGAACCCATGGTCCATCATTTTAACCATATTTCCCTCTTAGCCATCATTCTTTCCATAGCTAATCACTTAGCTTATTTACACATGACTTAAGTCCCAAAAATGATCCATACATGATTAATTAATCATAACATAAAACCTTAATAGATCCCTCCATTCCTTGGTTTGATCATTCATTCATTTAAACACGCATAGATCCATAAATGACCCATTGAATGTTTCATGGGGTTCGGCCATACAACATGGCCGAACCCATGGTGTCCCATTTTCATCCTCTCTTTAAATCATTTACCACATTAGGTCCATAAATCAAGTCCCTCCATGGGGGTTTAATCATAAATTTAGGTCATCATTTTACAACCCAAAGTCCATCAACATGACTTCCATTATTTTCATGGTTCAAATGCATCTAAGTCCATCAACATCCCTCCATGGGGTTCGGCCATACAACATGGCCGAACCCATGGTCCATGGTTCTTTACCATTTACAACATTTTAGATCATGCTTTGCAATATTTAAGACCTACTTAGAATCACCAATAATCTCCCATCATTATCATCCTTTAAAACCTTTTAAAATGACTAACATACATCTATGATTTTCATCCTTTAAACCCACTAAAAAGCACTCATATCCTTCCATGGGGTTCGGCCATACAACATGGCCGAACGCTATGGTTCATCTTTTTCTTTTAAAAATCATACATCCAAGACTTGATCCTTTGATGGGGTTCCTATACATAAAACCTAGGGTTTGGCCATGCCAGGGCCAAACCATGATCCTTGATCATTCACCATTTCTTACATGGGACATGCATAAGGTCCTTAGGCATAACAAGATTAGGGTTCGGCCATGCGAGGGCCGAACCATGATTTTTCATGCTTAATCATATCCATTAATCATATGGTTAACCCTAATCACCCTTCCTTTGCTCAATCCATCCCATTCCTTGGATGGATTATAAATCCATGGCCCATAATATCTTGGCCAACTCTCCAATCCAAAATGGGATGTTCTTTTTAACCTCTTTTCTTACTTAATAAAATCTCATCAATTGCTTACCGATTCCGTGACTCCTCCGGTTTCTTTCGTTCCGACTTGTCCCTCTGCTCTTTTCCTTCCTTAGTCTTTCTCCTTTCTTCCTCCTTGATCTTTGTGAGAGGGTCGGCCCTAGGGTTCTTGTGAGAGGGAGTGGAGCTTGAGATGGAAAACTCTAAGTCCTTTCTCCTTTGTCTTTGAGACAGGGTCGGCCTTGGGTGAGAGTGAGAGAAGCTTGAGATAGAAAATACTCTAAGTGTTTCTTGTCTTTAGAGGGGGATCGGCCAAGAGAGAGAGGGAGAGAGTGAGATGAAGAAAAGAACTTCCTTTGTTGTGCAATGTAATTCGGCCAAGGGTGGTGTCTTTTGGGTGATATTCCTTTGTAACAACTATAACTCTTCACCTCCCTCATTAATACTTTCTTTGGGGGTTTCATCCCATGAGATGAAACTCCAACCGTGTGCCCCTTGGGTTTCCATCATGAGATGGAAACCCTCCATCCCCCAACGTGTGCTCTTGGATATACTTTGTGTATCAACAAAAACCCTTCACCTCCTCATTAATGTTCCCTTTGGAGTTTCATCCCATGAGATGAAACTCCCACCTCCCCAACGTGTGTACATGATGGTGTCCCTTGAGATGGAACTTTCCATCTCCTTATTCAACTCATCTCTTTAACTCAACTCATATCTTTAATTCAACTATATTCCTTGATTCCATTTTGAACTTAATCCAATTTAATTCAGCCACACCTTAATTAACTTGAACTCATTTGTTGGTCGACCAAGTCAACCATGACACATGGCACTTGGGGTCCCACTTAGCCATGTCACATACATGCCACCTCACTTGATGAGGTGGATCTCATGCCTTGTATCTTAATTGGTTATTAGACCCAATTATCAAACCTTACCCATTTACTTCTAATTAGCTCATCCATGACCCATTCGGTCCTAATTGGGCATTTGACCCAATTAAATAAATCTTACCCATTTATTTCAATTGAACCTTATCCATAATCCATTGGGTCTTAATTGGGCAATTGACCCAACTCCTTACCCATCTAAGGTCCATCTCCATTAATTCACAAATTAAATGTACAATTTCCATATATATTCATGAATTGAAATCCAGGGTGTTACATACAATGATCACTCACTTATGAAATTCCCATGAAGCACAATGTCTCTTGGTCTTCAAGTTGTGTTCTCCAATCCTAGGTCCTCTTGAGCTCCAAGTCTAATTCAATTTGCTCTGTGGTCGACTGGGTATTTATAGGCTCAAGGTTTGGATGGATGGTTAAGATTAGATCTTGGTTTAAGAGATGGATTAAAGGTTGGGATCGGATCTAACTTAAATTGGGTGGCTTGATCAAAAGATGTAAAATCTAGGGTCTATCTAATGGTGTACACGAATTTGGTGTCATGGGTTGGCTTGGAGTGGAATGCAAGCAAGGAAGAAGAGAAAACTGGGATTAGGATTTGCTGTGTGATTTCCGAATTTGCTATGTGGCTTAGGGTTTTGGGTTATACAATGATATGGACGGCTAGGATTAAATGGATAGATGAATGAATGGATGAGATGATGACGAAAGATCTAGAGGTGAAATTCGAATGGATGGAGGAAAGATAGGGTAGAATCGCGTGTGCTACGGTGGAGAGTTGGAAAATTCGTGTATAGCTTTATTTTCGATTGGACTGGGAGAAAAGATAGGATCTGGGTGAGGTGGCAAGCTTGTAGAGGAATTCCACGAGTTCTCATGTGATGGAGGCTTCCTAAGATTGGGATTTTCGTGTGGAGCAAGGCGACATACGCATGGGATGCTTTATTTTAGGATTTTTGCATTAGATTTAGGGCTTATGAATTGATGGCTATGACTGATTGACCTAGATCTAATAGCTATGACGGGTGATGGGTAATCTAAATGGATAACTAGTTAGGTAATGCATGGGTGATTACAATTCTAAGGTTCATCTCTATGATGGATGGTTTGAATGACCTAGATCTAAACATGATGTATGAACGGTTTGGATTTAATAAATGGATCTAGGATTTAATATATTTCAAGACACATATTTTGATTTGTTCTCTGGCAAAAGCGCCAAAATCTTGTTGATGTGAAAATTGTGAAAAGTTTTAAATTTATAATCTCGAGAGCGCACGAACCACTCAACAGTACAGCGTTATGAGTGCGAGGTCAACCCCACAGCAAGCAAGCAAAATATATGTGAAAGTTCCCTTTTTCAATGTACTAGAACATCATGAATGACCCTAGACAGGGAGGGAAGAGAGGGAGGGGGGGGGGGGGGGGGGGGGGGGGATAGGTCAATCCCATTTTCAATGGTGTTTACAAATTTCTTGATTGTTTTAAGTGCACCAGAATATTTAATCAAGAGATTTGTTTAGTGTGATGGATTGTTTATTTAATTATGTAAACATTCACACTAAGATAATGGTCCCTTTAAGTAAGGCTTGATTATCGATGCTTGTGTTCAATGTATAAGATGGGATAATCAATATGTAAAGCGATGTGTGTTAAGAAGAGTATTTAAATATTAAATACAAACACACAAAGATCAAACACCATAAGACCATGTTAAAGTGGTTCGGTTAGCCCACCTACATCCACTATTAGGACTCACTCAACCTTGAGCTATCCCCAAATCCACTAAGTGGGGACTTATACCCTCACAATTAGAGTAGGAATTCCACCTCACTCAATCGGCTGGGAATTTCACCCACCATTGTCTAATAGGAATTCCATCTATCCATTTGGCTTGGAATTTCACCCACCACTGTGCCGGAGACTCCACTCCAGAGTTTTTTATAGTGGTTCCAGAGAAAATCCCCCTTAATCCACTTTCGGAACAAAGGTTTTAAAAGAAAATTAAAACCAAGAAGCACTTGTCTTTGAAGCTCTTTCTTTTGATGTGTGCTTCTTCAAGATCCCACCTGTGTATGCCGATGCTCCGCCTTGTAGCCGTCGTTTAACAATCATAGTCTAGGGTGTCAAGGAAACTGGTTTTACCAAAGGTTTCCTAGTTTATGGTTTTCTCCTTCTCACTTTCAAACTCAATCCTCAGATTGGTTGTTTATGAGTTTTCATCCTTCCTCTCTCTCTCACAACTCAATTCATCTGATTGGCTGTATTTGATTCCCCTAATGTAAGCACCAGATAGAGAGTGATCCTTCTGTTGGCCCTTGTTTATGCTCACTAGTGAAGATGAGGGTCCAACTGATCCTTCCGAAGGATACCAACTGGGTTGCGTAAAGATTGGTTTATATAGCGAAGGTAACCAGTTGTAGTAACAATAATGTAGGGACAGGTCGGTCGTACGGAGGGGTTTGTAACTAGAAATGTTACCGTTACAGACCAACCGTTGTACATTAAATGCACTCCCAACCGTAATATTCTTTCCCGCCCGACATGTCGTTGTCGCTGATGGGTCGAAACTTATGGTACCGAGAGGTCGGTTCATACCAGAGGCTCGTTCTGGTGCAAAACATGCTTGACATTAGTTTCATCTCTTGACACCTGTTACCCAGAACGACCTGTCACCCTTTACCGAGGGGTCGATCCTGAAACTCTTGATCGGTCTTTGATTGCCAATATGTCTATTTCTTCGAGAGTCTACATGAGTTCAAAGATTCTAGAACTCAAGATCTTGTTCGAGGAGTCGTTGACCACGAGGGGTCGTTTCAGTCTTTCACCGAGTGGTCGGTGCATACGAGACTCTCGATCAGAGGCATACCCAGAATGAAAGTTCAATGTTCCAGAACCTATGTCAATCTGGCCGACCAATCCTTGACCACGATGTGTCGATCCTGTCTCTACCGAGGGGTCGGTGAGAACGACTGGTCTTGTTGACAGTGAAACCAAATACATATTTCCAAGTTGGGTTCCAATTCACTGTCATGCCTCCTCACTAAGCTTTTTATGATTTAATGAGTTGTCCTTCTAAGCCTAGGGATAGTCCTCTCTAAGGTGTGGGTACCACCTAAAGTCATCTATGGCCATAATACTTGTTTTGTGATTGCCATAACGATGAGCTTCAATCCGGTGGAGCATGATCTTTGCTCTTGATCATCTTGGGTCTTCAAGCTTCCAGCAAGTGATTCTTTCCAAGTCATGGAATTGACAAACATAGGCTCTTGGCAAAGCCGAGAGGCACTAACAATATGCATAAGTACATCAAAATATATATATGTTTGTAATCTAGTGCTTGAGTTAATATGTTTCTTAGAAAACACTGAGATTAAAAATAAATCAAAGTATAAAAAACAATACTAATTTTATAAATTTACTTCTAAGTTATCAATCTCTCATTTAAAATTCAAAACGAAAAAGTAGAACGTTGATTAAATCATGACTAAAACAATGGATTAAGACAGATTTTATAGATAATTTCACACACATTTAGATGATAAAATTAATATCCAATTAATTTAATTCTCAATGTAGTTAACACATATGTTAGAGTGGTGGTTTGAATAAAAGATAATTCAAATACATGACACAAGAATTAAAGAATTTAAAATAATTATTAAAATACAACATACAAGTAAAAGTGCATAATTTAAAGGTGGTTGTGGAATTATTCTCTCATCGCCCAAAATATATAAATAAATAAGAAATTTAGATTTCAAATTCAACACATAAAATTAAAAAATGTATTGAATAATCGGACATTTCAAGAATCTAAAATGGACATCTCTTATTTATTTAATGGAAAAATTAAATACAAACATTGGAAAAACAATCAAGAAGACAACATAATAATTGAATTTACAATGATCACTCACTTATGAGATTCTCATGAAGCACTATGTCTCTTCGTCTTCAAGGTGTGTTCTCCAATCCTAGGTCCTCTTGAGCTCTAGATCTAATTCAATTTTTTCTATGGTCGACTGGGGTATTTATAGGCTCAAGGATTGGATGAACGGCTAAGATTAGATCTTTGTTTGAGAGATGGATTAAAGGTTGGGCTTGGATCTAACTTAAATAGGGTGGCTTGGATTAAAATATGTAAAATCTAGGGTTTCTCTAATGGTGTACACGAATTTTGCATGATGGGTTGGCTTAGAGTGGAGTGTAAGCAAGGAAGGAGAGAAAATTGGAATTAGGATTTGCCTCGTGATTTTCGAATTTGCTATGTGGCTTAGGGTTTTGGGTTATGCAATGACATGGATGGCTAGGATTAAATGAATGGATGAGATGATGAGGAAAGATCTAGAGGCAAAATTCGAATGGATGGAGGAAAGATAAGGTAGAATCGTGTGTGCTATGGTGGAGAGGTGGAAAAATCATGTATGGCTTATTTTTTGATTGGATTGGGAGAAAAGATAGGATCTAGGTGAGGTGGCAAGTTGGAGAGGAATTCTAGGAGTTCTGATGCGATGGAGGCTTCCTAAGATTGGAATTTTCGTGTGGAGCAAGGTGATATGTGCATGGGATGCTTTATTTTAGGATTTTTACATTAGATCTAGGGTTTATGAATGGATGGCTATGATTGATTGGCCTAGATCTAATGGCTATGATGGGTGATGTGTAATCTAAATGGATGACTAGTTAGGTAATGCATGAATGATTACAATTCTAAGGTTCATCTCTCTGATGGACGGTTTGAATAACCTAGATCTAAACATGACGTATGAAAGGGTTGGATTTAATAGGTGGATCTAGGGTTTTATGATATAAAATGCATGAGATGAAGGTGATGAATGAAATGTATGGTTTGGATTGCATGATTGGGTTAATGGATGGTGTGGATGGGTGATTGAAAATTGATTATAACACCCCGCCCGTTCTCACCTTCACAAAATCAGGGTATATATATATATATATATTATAAATGAGTGAGAGAGAGCGGGCCGCCACTAAAAGATTTCACATGCTTTTCTGAATACTTGCGGAATTATTTATATCAACAAAATAGAAAGCCAATCACCATATAATTAAAATGAAACTTAACTATTATTAAACCATAGAAAATAAGTCTAAGTTATTACAATCCAAAATGTAATCCTCCCAATACATCATTGAAATTAAAACTGAGTAATTTAAACATAATCTTCCCAAGCTCCTATGCTTGGCTTCCTTCCAGTCCATCGTCCTTTTCATTACCATTCCCTGTTCCATCATCTATAGGATAGAAGTAGGGCATTAGTCAACATGCCCAGTAGGTATTCCAATTAAGGTTAGGATACACATAAGAGTAATATTAGATCAAAGTCTATACATCATGTCATATTTGAAAAATATCTTGTAAATACTAAAAACAGTGCATGATGTTCATTTCTTAATCATGATAGTTTATGCATCAAGTCATGGGTGCCAATGCCAAATGAACGCTCACCCAACGTCCATATCAAATCACATCGTCAATAGTTTCCTTGGCGAATTATGTCCACAGTGTTTGAGGCAGCAACCATCAGGGCACTGTATACCCATCCACAAATTAATCGGGATTACCGATGGAGTGTGGACTCCTCCCACTGCGCGGGGTTTCGGGACTGCCTACCCAGGAGCTCTTTAGCCCAATAATTCGTACCTTTCCTTTCAACTGGACGAGGCCAAATCTCAATAGTTCACATAGCTTTATACAAGTTAGTCTCAAGCCCAAGTCATTTCCGGACTTCTCAGAACTTGACTTGCTAGTCATATATGTTCCCTCCCATGCCATGTATGAGGTAATGTATGCAAGAATGCCATCCCATTTTTAACACGTCACATTATTTGAAAATCAGCCCATAAACATGTACAATTTGTTTAATCAAAGTAATCATCATATTTGGAATAAAAATAAGTATCATATCATATTCCATAGTGTTCTCAATAAGGTAAGAATCCAACAAATGTCCAATACACTATCCTTGCTTGTCTTGTGAGGACAATGCTAACGATCGCATTCAAACGAATCACAAACCCTTTGCGAATCTCTTTACCTTATTATATTCAACCACTTATATTAATTTGATTTTTTTTCCCATTTTTAATTTCATCACCCCTTACACCCTACAAGAGGCTTTGGATGTTGATACAAAATTATAACTTTTCAATTCAGTCGAGTGAATCTATGATTCAGTCGACTGAATCACACCTAGATACCATCTGTGCATTATCCGCAAACTTTCAGTCGATTGAATCATAAAATTTAGTCGGCTGAAAATACAACTAGGTACTGTATAAACTTGACCCGTAAACTTTCAGTCGACTGAATCAAGGGTTCAGTCGGCTGACTTTGGGTTAGATCATTTGTGTGTTCGGCTAGTATACATTTAGTCGACTGAATCTAAGATTTAGTCGGCTGAAATACCAACAAATCGTTTACGTGTTTGGTAAGTATACCTTCAGTTGATTGAATCATAAGATTTAGTCTGTTGAAACACACCACATCACTTACTTGTTTGGTACGTATACGTTCAGGTGACTAAATCAAAGATTTACTCGGCTGAACTACAGCCAAATATCATCTGTGCTTTAGCTAGTATACTTTTAGTTGACTGAATCATAAGATTCAGTTGATTGACTTTGGGTTAGTTCCTTTTTATGCCTGGCCAGTCCACTTTCTGTAACGCCCGCCCCTTTTCACCGAAATATCAGAGTCTATTTTTTTTTTTTTAATAAAAGTGACAAAGGGTGCGGACGTCACAGTTGGCATCAGAGCGAACTTGGAAGAATGAATCTCTCGAAGTAAGATTAAGAAGGCTGCATGTCTCACTGGCAGCTAAAAATCCCAACTGACCGACTCTTCGGAGTCCGTTGCACCGGGGCCGGGTTAATTTACTTCGATTGACTCAAACTGAAGTATTCAATCTGAGAACAACGTTTGACAAAGAGGAATGATAGCAAGGGAAGAAAGATTCATTCTAGGAGTGATCTATCAAAACATAGCAGGATAGGGTTGATTTTCCCCGAAAGTGAGAACACGATACTTTGATACTTAGGAAATTTTCCCCAAAAATAAGGTATAATCACTTGGAAATCTTTCCCCCGAATTGATGAAACAATGATAGCTTATCAAACGTAGCACAAAAAAAAAAAAAAGATGTGTTTCCCCAGTATCCTTAAGTTGAACAACAAACAGTAGGAGTTTAGAGATTCTCCCCCCAGAAACAAAGGAAAACCAAGTGTGCTTATTTGGCAACTTCCCCCCAAATGGAAAGAAAAACAGTGACATTTAGGAAAATTTCCCTCAAAATGAGAAAACAAATCTAGTTTTCCCCCAATTGATGGAACAGTAATGGGTTTATCGAACGTAGTAGAGTTTCCCCGTTCTCACCAAATGGAACAAGCATTGGTACTTAGGGATGTTATTCCCAAAACTGAGTGTGCTAATTTGGAAAATTTTGCCCAAAATACGTTGTGTTATATATAGGAAAATCCCCAAAACCTAGATTGGTTTTATTGGAAACTGTTGTGGATGGTGTTTGTGTATTCTATTGTATTTTATGATATAGATATGTCAAATGAAGGGGATTTATCATCTCTTCCTGAAGAGAATGTGGAAGACTTTCCGATGATAAGAAAGTCAGTAGGGGAAATGGGACCCGATTATAGGTACGAGTTGTGCAACCAGGTTGGGCACAACTGCGCATACTGTCCCTACACTTTTGAAGTGGTATGCCCGGTTTATGGGCTACATGGACACGGGAAAGAAAGGACTAACTGTCCTTATATTGGAAGATCAGGGATAATACCTTGGTTGACATGTGGAGTACTGGGTCACATGTCGATGTCGTGCCCTGATAGTTCCTTTGTGTTTGAGGATGATGCAGGATCTTCTACGGAAGACTAGGCTGGGGAGTAGCAAGGAAGGTCATTCAAAGAGGGTTATCTTGTAAGGGTTGGGGGTACACTTTATTGTTTTGAAGGGTTTATTTTAACCCTACTAACCCTTGTATTATGATAGAAGAATAAAGGGGTTACTAAGGACATTATGTAATGATTTTGAAGGTTTTGAATGAAAGATTAATGGTAATCTTAAAAGGGGTTTTTTTTAAATGAGGGAATTCATGAATGAAGGTTAATATTTTTATGGTCTTAAGTGTCACCAGTGGATGATGAACCCTAGGGTTATGTAGTTGTAAATTTGAAGGGTGTAAAAGTAGGGAAAAAAAAATGATGGAGAAGGTGCATTGTTTTAAGTGGAGTTTAGGTATTATAAATAGGGTTTCAAAAATATATATATATATATATATATTAGGGAGTGATGGTAGCTTTGATGAACTTAAAGTGTAACCCTATAGTGATGTGTTAATAATTTAGTGGGTGTGAAAAGATGGAAAAATAATGGGGGAGATTTGGATGAATTTGGTGTTTTGGAACCATGAAAAAATAAATGGGAGTTATGGTTAAACTAATGGACCAAAATGTATTTCATGATGATTAAGGAAGGATGATTTAAATGTATGAGTTAAAATCCCTCATAGTTGGACTTGTGTGTGTGTTTAAATTAATGGGGAATAGGTCATGATTAAAGGGGTCATTAATGGACTCAAGAATGTATCATGATCAAAGTTGATGATTTAAATGCATGATGTAAACCTCCTCATGGGAGGGCTTATTATGGATCTAAATGTGGTGAAAAAGACCAAGGAAAAAAATGGGGATTAGGTTGAATTAAAGGGGCTAGTTTTAATAAAAACCCATGACTCATTGAGAGTCCTCTTTGGGGCTAAGGTTTAAGGTGTATGCATGTGTTTAAAAATTAATGGAATTAGGTTAAGTAGATGGTTGAGGTAAGTGGTCTTGTTGTATGGTTAATGGATCAATTAGGGACCCAAGATGTGGTTAAGAATGATGATTCAATTGTAAGTTATTTTATGGGCTAAGGAAGGGTGTGTGTATGTGGTTGGAATGAATGGAAAAATTAGGCTAAGTTAAGGACTAAATTATTAATGTGCATATCATGGTTAATGAGACATCAATGGAACCATTTTGTGAATCAATTAATGGGTCTAAGTTATGGATCAATTAGGACCATAATGTACATGGATTAAGTAAATGAGTAACCATGGAAGGGTAGTGGCAAAACCGTAAATATTGGCCAAAATTGAAGAAACCCATGGGAGGTGATCATGGACTCAGGGACTCTAAGTAACAACCTTATGAGTGATTAATAAAGCCTAGGGTGGCTGGTTTTTAGACCCATATGATTAAAATATTTAATGGACTAAATGGGACCCGCAAAACTTAGTTAGTGAGGTTCGGCCATGGTATATGGCAGAACCCCATTAAGATGTGATTTATGGACTTAAATGGTTAATACATGGACTAATTGATATGTATAATAAGGTACCGGACATCGCAAGCGGTGCATGATCGGCGACCGAGTCTGTCGGACGGAAACGGAAGAAAGAACGCTAGTCGGTATTCGGTAGGATTCGAACCTTTTTGTAAGCCATGGATTGAGTGATGGTTTCTTTAAATTATTTTGGAAATTATATGGTTTGTTTTAAGATTGGTTTTGAATTATGTATTTTGTAGGGGTTTTTACTTGATTTATTCTGGTAAGCATATGATTGGTTTAAAATGGGTTTTAAGTCTATGATGTGTGTATTGAGGCTTTGCTTGATCTACTTTTGATAATCAAGTCATATGTTTTATTGATGGAATTTTTAAATGCCATGGTTGGTTATTATATTCATTACATGACATATGGCATCTACATCTCATGCATGACATGGGAGGGATATGGCATGAGAAGGATGAAATGAAACCGGAGTCCATGCTCCGTCGGGGCGTCCGATAAACATGCATGGGGACATTATGATGTGTTTGACTCATCAGGGATGATGTATGGATTATTATACCTTGATGATGGTTTTTCCATCAAGGGGAATGTTGTATTTATTGTTATATCTTGATGATGGTTCTTCCATCAAGGGGGATATTGTATTTGTGGTTACACCTTGACGAGGCCTTACCGTCAAGGGGGATGTTGTATTTATTGTTATACCTTGATGATTGTTCTTCCATCAAGGGGGATATTGTATTTGTGGTTACACCTTGACGAGGACTTACCGTCAAGGGGGATATGGCATCGGGATAGTAAGGATGATGGGAGGGATTCATAAAACAGACACCCATGGCATGGCATTCATTCTATGGCTTTTCGTTATGTATTATCTATATGCTCTATTATCACTAATCCATGTGTTAGCCCTACTCGGAGTCCTACTGGGCGCGTTGTCTAACGCCCTACTTCTATCCTAGCTGATGACGTAGGAAATGCCGGAGCAGAAGGATGGGACGGGAGCCAAGCTGAGGAGCTTGGAAAGGCGTGCTAGATAGTTTACTAATGTTTATGTTGGATAATGTAATTTGAAATAGTTTAGCTTGTCGGAAATGTAATATTTTAGACTTATTGCTATGTTTTGGATTTTGTGGTAGACGTGTAATGTTATGGCATTTTGGTAATTAAATGATGAAATCTTCCTTGCTATCTAGAAAGAAAAATTGGTAGGATAGTCTGTAATGTCTTTCCGCATTTAATGTAACTTTCCGTGAGTTTTCTTCTACGGGTGAACTATTCTCTGTGGACTCCGTTCCACGCACCCGTAGGGTTGGCCAGTTAAGGGACGGGCTTTAGAAGCTCGGACTTAACTTGCGTCGTGACGTCCGCGCCCTTTGTCACTTTTATTAAAAAAAAAAAAATAGACTCTGATATTTCGGTGAAAAGGGGCGGGCGTTACACTTTCAATCAACTGAAATATAAGTTTCAGTCGGCTGAAACACCCAGATATCCTTGTGTGCTCTACCAGCACACTTTTAGTCGACTGAATCTTGAGATTCAGTCGACTGAGTTTTTGTCAGTTCTCTATGTTTGCATATCTTGTAAAGCCCTTCTCCATAAAATTCATTCTTTATCATATCTAAACGTGAATTTCATCTTCAACCCTTCACTTAATAAGTTTATCTTACCAACTAGCCAAGGTTAGGGGTTTTTCATAATCTATCCAATCATTGTACCATTATAACATGGTTTTGGATTTAATCCTATAGTTGTTTTGTTTCAATCCATGACCATCCTTTGGATGGATTTCCAATTCCATGGCCTTAAAACAATTTGGCCATTCATTACAACCCATCATGGAACCCATGTGTTCGGCCACACCATGGCCAAACCTATGGTTTCTTTGGATTCATTCCTATGTTATCAAACTTTAGACATACCTTCCTTCAATCTCCTTCTTTTCTTTTGATCTGCCTTTTCTTAATCATTCTTCTTCTTTCCTTGCTCTTCAAAGTCTCCAAGTATATAGGTAGAAGTGGGAGAGAGAGAGAAAAAGAGAGGAGAGAAAATTCTTTGCTCAATGAGGAGGAGTCAGCCAAGTGTTGTGGAGTGTCCCTTGGTTTGTGTCTTTTTGTATAACAACCTTAAACCCTTCACCTTCTCTCATCATGGTTTGTTTAACAAATGAGACCATTGGTTTAACCAAGGAGACCCTTGGCTTAAACCAAATAGACCCCTTGGCTTCCCAATGAGTCCCTTGGCTTCATGCCTCTTAAGATGAAAACCCTTCATCTTCTCAACTCAAACCACACCTTAATCCAACTTGAACTCACTAGTGATTGACCAAGTCAACCAGGTCATGGCCGGCCATGCATGTGGTGACTTGGTCACCACATGGCACTTGGGTCCCACTTTGGCCATGTCGCTTGATGGTGTGGCCTCCTTGCTTAGTTGGTTTCCATGTGATGACATGCATGCCACATCACTCACATGCCACCTCACTTGATGAGGTGGACTTTAATGCATTGGGTCTTAATTGGATAATTGACCCATTTACTTTAAACTTACCCAATTACTTTAAAATCAAGTTCACCCATGACTCATTGGGTCGTAACTGGGTAATTGACCCATTTCCTTGCCCATCTAATGTTCATTTCAACCGTTTCATCTCAGATTCAATTAATTCGCAATTCAAATGGACCTATCCAATATATTTATAATCTAAAAGAAATCTGGAGTGTTACAATATTACCCTCTTTTTTGAAATTTTCATCTCGAAAATCGAGCGAAGTAGGGTTTCAAACAAATTATGCAAATAGCTCAGGATGAACTGCTCTCATTTCTGACTCAAGTTCCCAAGTGACTTCCTCATTACCGTGTCGGTCCCATACTACTTTGACGAACGAAATTGCTCGGTTCCGTAACAGCCTTTGTTCCGACTCAATTACTCTGACAGGCCTTTAGACGTAAGATACGTCGCTTTGCACTTCTATATCTTACACATTTAGTACGTGCGGGGTCAGGGTTGTACTTCATCAGCATGGAACATGGAATACATCATGCAATCCTGACAACTGTGGAGGGAGTATCAGACGATAGGCCACTTCCCCCACCTTCTCATGGATTGGAAGGGGTTCCACAAATCTAGGTGACAACTTCCCTTTCTTTCCAAACCTCATGTGCCCCTTTCGTAGCGAGACCTTCAAGAATACTAAGTCTCCCACTTCAAACTCAAGAGGATTTCTTCTCTTGTCAGCGTAGCTTTTTGACGACTCTGTGTCGTGAGCAGATGTTGTCGTATCACTTTGATCTGTTCCGTGCTTTCTACAACCAAATCAGGTTCAATAAGAGCAGGCTCACCAGCCTCTGTCCAACACACTGGTGATCTGCAGGATCTACCACACAATGCCTCAAATGGAGCCATCTTGAGGCTTGCCTAGTAACTATTATCGTATGAGAACTCGACCAGTGGTAGGTGATCTTCCCAACCACCCTTGAAGTATGGCATGTAAGCTCTCAGCATATCCTCCAATGTTTGTATTGTTCACTTTGACTGACCGTCGGTCTCTGGATGGAAAGTTGTGTTGTTTAATAAGTTTGTCCCCATAGCCGACTGCATACTCTGCCACACCTTGCCAGTGAATCTGCCATCTCTCTCGGACACAATAGTCCTGGGTATATCGTGTCGCCTGATGATGTCCTTGATATACCGCCGGCCCAAAGTCTCAGACAAGTCTGTCATCTTGATAGGGAAAAAATGTGCAGACTTGGTCAAACGGTCCACTATGGCACAGATTGCATCGTTACCCTTTGAAGACCTCGGCGGTGCTGTCACAAAGTCCATGGCAATGTGTTCCCACTTCCATTCGGGCACGGGTAGTGGTTTGAGTAGCCCTGGTGGCTTCTGATGTTCTTTCTTGACTTGCTGACAAGTAAGGCAGGGAGAGACAAAGTCAGCCATGTCCTTTTTGAGTCCATGCCACCAATAGTGACTTTTCAGATCATGGTACATTTTTGTGCTACCTGGATGAATGGAAAGCTTTGATTGATGAGCTTCTGCCAACAACTCTCTCCTGCAGCCTGGAGGTACACATATCCTATTGCGGAATAAGAGACCATGTTCAGGTCGTAATTCCCATTCTGGTATAACGTCTCCAGTTGACATCTTGGCCCATATTTCTGACACTTCAGGATCTGTCCGCTGTTCTTGCTCAATCTTGGAAACCATACTGGACTGTACCATCAGATTATACTGTAACACCCCGCCCTTTTTCACGCTCTTCTGCTTTTCGAAAATCAGAGTCTATCTTTTTTTATAAACAAAGAGTGATAAAGAGCGGGACGTCACAACGCGAGCTAAGTTCGAACTTCTAAAGTCTGACCCTTAAATGGCCAACCCTATGTATGCATGGACTAAGTCCATAAAAACGGTTCACACATAGCAGTATAAACATGCAAAATTAAAATCATAACATGCAGAATTATAATAGAACCCAGTTCTATTCCATTTCAGATAGCAAAGTACGTCAAGTCTTTAATCATAATTAACATAAAACAATCATCCAAATAATCATCCAACCATAGCAAATCATCTAAGTTATTACATGTCCAAAGTCTAATTACTCAAATACAAGTCCATAAGTAACTTAATCAAATTATAAACTAAAATCATCCAAGCTCCTATGCCTGGCCCGTTTCACGTTCATCCTTCTCCTTGTTTCCTGTATTATCCACTAGGGTAAAAGTAGGGCGTTAGAACAATGCACTAGTAGGTATTCTAATTAGGGCTAACACATGGTTAGTACAAAACATATGTAATAATATCATAATGTCAAAACCATATAAGCCATGCCATGCAATGATGTCAAATGCAATGAGTCCCACCCATCACATGTACATTTAAGTACCCCCACATAGGTCTTTCGGACTCCCCGACGGAGTGTGGACCCTCCGATTTCTTCTTGATGGAAAAGCACATCAAGGTATCCCACATAGGTTTTTCGGACGCCACGACAAAATGTGGCCCCTCAGGTTACTATCCTTCACCCCATGCCATGCATGAGATGCCAATGAATCACATGCTATTTTAACATGCTATGTTGTATGGCCGAACCCTACCAAGGTACATTTGGAGGATTAGGTTATTTGGATGGTTTTGGGTTAAATAAAAGAGAGACCAAAGTTTAAGTGAGTGAGGTTCGGCCATGGGGTATGGCCGAACCCCACACAGTGGTTTTTGGGACTTAGGCTTACTTAGAAATTAAATGGATATATGTTTGACTTGCTGCTATGTAAATAAGGTATTGGGATTGCTTGAACGGTGTACGAGTTGTGAACGGGTGACGGTTTAAAAGAACGGTCAACCTAAGTGAACATTGTGTAGGTTTCCTACCTTTTTGAACCACACTCATATTTGATGTTTTATCGTAATTTTGATGAATTATGTGCTAAGTTATTATGTTTCAAAGTGGTTTTATATGTTAAGATGTGTTTACAAATGGCATGAAATCATGGACATCTCATGCATGGCATGGGGTGATGATTGTGGAAACAGGAGGCCACACTCCGTCAGGGCTTCCGAAAGAACACTGTGGGGTACCTTGATGATGAGAATCCTATCAAGAGGAATCCGGAAGCCACACTCTATCGGGGCGTTCGAAAGACCACTATGGGGTACCTTGACGATGAGAATTCCATCAAGAGGAAGCTATGTATATTTGTGATGGGTGGGACTCATTACATGTGCATTTCATACATAGCATTGTTTTATGAGATTTTGATGATCATGTATTATTCTATTATTTGCATGTTTTGCTACTAACCTTGTGGTAGACCTAATGGGAAACACCTACTGGGCGCGTTGATCTAACGCCCTATCTCTATCCTTAGTGGATGACGCAGGAAAGGGGAAGAGCGAGGATCGTGAAGGAAACCAAGCCTAGAAGTTTGGGCTTTGAATGGACTTTTAATGGATTGATTTATGGACTTTTTATATGGACAATGTAATTTGATAGTTAGTTGTTGTCGGCATGTAATAATGTATTTAACTAGTTACTATGGTTTGGTTTATTTTGGATGGCTTGGAATGAATGTTAGAATAAGGTTATTTTAGTAATTTTGGAGATTATGATTATGTATTTTGCTATCTAAAGATGTAAAATGGAGTAGTCTTAAGATCTATTATAACCTGCAGTTAGATTAAGATTAAGTTTATTCCGCAAGCTTAATTTGTACCATGTGTGGATCAGTTCTTATGGACTTACTTCATACGCACATGGGCTTGGCCAGTTAAGGGTCAGACTTTAGAAGTCCGAACTTAACTCGCGTCGTGACATCCCGCCCCGATCACTTGTTTATTATTATTAAAAAAAAAATAAACTCTGATTATTATGGTGAAAAGGGCGGGGTGTTACAGGTTTGGCCAAAGAGTGTAGGTTTGAGAGAGGGAGAGGAGCTTGAGATAGAAAATACTCTGTGTTTCTTGTCTTGAGAGGGGAATCGGGCAAGAGAGAGAGGGAGAGAGTGAAATGAAACAATGAGGGTCGGCCTTGAGTGGTGTCTTTTGGTTGATGCCCTTTTGTAACAACTATGACTCTCCACCTCCCTCATTAATATTTACTTTGGGGATTTCATACCATGAGATGAAACTCCCAACCGTATGCCCCTTGGGTTTCCATCATGTGTAACACCCCGAATTTTCAAGTTATCAATATATATGAAATTTACCCATTTAATTTGTGAATTATTGGATATGGACCTTAGATGGGTACGTTGTTGGCTCAAATGCCCAATTAAGACCTAACGGATGGTGGTTATGTTTCAATTGAATTAAATGGGTGAGATGTAATTAATTGGGTCAAAATTGTTAATTGGGTCAAAATGCCCAATTGGGACGCAATGGGTTGTGGTTGACTTGGTTGACCACCAAGTGAGTTCAAGCTTACTTAATTGGGGCTGAATTAAGTTGGAAATGGAAGTATGTAATTGAGTTGATTTTAAGTGAGTTAAGTGAGTTGAGTTTAAAAGAATGAAAAATAATTGAGTTATGGTGAGTTGGATGGGAAGTTAATGGGACCTCCATCTTCAGTGAGTGGAGTGTGAAGATGAAGGTGTTTGGTTGTTTCAAAAACCAACTCAAGGCATACACGTTACAGTGGAACTGGCTCAAAGAATGAAGGAAGCATTATTTTCCATATTTTAAAAATAAAACAAAGGCCTAGAATATGGAGCTCACGTAAATCACCAATCTTGCATTCAAAATTTTCATTCATAATTATTCTAAGAGTTAAATCTATGGATTTCATTAAATTAAAAATCTCAAATTATACCTTAGAATGAATAGAATTTAAACTTTTTCTCGAAATCTAAAATATTTCATCGCACTCTTAAAATAAGAGTCTTAGATCGAAGAATGAAGTCTATTCAATCTAAATTTTCATCATATTTAATTTGAAATAATGAAAATAAATCCATACATAGACTTAATTAAAGAATAAAATCAAATCAAATAATCATCATACATGAATTGAATAATTGGAGAACCATAGACTAAATATTTCATCACACCTCAATTTTATTAATAAAACATGAAATTAAATTACAAACCAATGGAATTGAAATTAAAAAACAAGAAAATGCAACAACAAAAATTAAAAATACCATCCTCAAGAACTCAATGAAAAATCTCCCAAAATCTTCTCTTCAATTCCTCCAATTCTTTGCACAACCCTTAATTCCTTCGCCTAGTTCGAATTTTACTTTGGTAGAGCCTTGAATTTATAGAATTTTAGATAATAAAATTGGCAACCATGTACCCTCCACTTTAGTTCAGCCGATCCTCTTCTTTCTACTCTTTCATTCAGTCGGCCAAGCAGCTTTTTTAATTTTACTCTTTTCTGCTAAGTCATAGGATTGAGATGCCCATCAAGACACCAGGATTTTCCCTTTGTGCTACGGATTTCTTGCTATAAAGTTGGTAACCGCCCTTCCTCTTTTCCATTATTCTTTCTTATTCACCAAGGATCGGCCAACTCTCTCTTGATTGCAACGTAGCTCTACATTTTTATTCTCTTTGAAAATCTGCTTGGCCGGTTGCTTCCCTAACAACTCTTCTCTTTTTCTTTCTCAATTGTTGTTTCTTTTTCTGGTCACAGCCGAGTCCACTACTGATTCAGTTTCTTCTTGCTGCTTGGTTTCTAACGAAAAAGATTACTCTGTTTTGGTGCTTGATAACAACGCCCCTACCTGATCAGCCAATAACTCATTTTTCTTTTTCCTCAAACGCCTCTTAATCTGTAATGACCCGACCTGATTTTTTAGAGTTTTAGGGTCTTGCTAGCGGTAGGGTTAGTGTGGGCCCCGTGGTGGGTCCTGGTTTGCCCGGTTTTGAGTTCGAAGACTCAAATGGCACTTTAGTAATTTTGAATTATTGATCATTCTGTCATAATTAAAAGTTTGAAGATCACACGTTTTTCCCCTCGGTGTTCGTCATTTGATTTCTTCGGGCTTTTTAAAATATTTTGGAAATTAAAGATTTTTATTTTATATATAAAAAAAAGAATTTCAAAAACCCTAAACCTACCCCCCTTATAATCTTCGTTTCAGCAGCACTGTAGCTATGAACTACAGTGCCACCGCACATGGTGCCCTCTCTCTCATTCTCCTCCTTTTCCCTTCTTCTAACCCTAAGCCTAAACTCCCTTCTCCCCCCTTCAGCGCCGCCGTGACGCCGCTCTCGTCTATCTCCCTCTCGATTCTGTTTTTCCCCTATCAATCCCTCTCCCTGATTTCTCCTCTCTCCTTCCCTTCTCTCGAAAACCCTAAGGCCTTGCAGTCGCCACTCCTCTTCTCTCTTTTCTCTCTCAATCTTTCTTCTTCCTCACTTGGATCTGCTGCCGACCTCCCTCACTTCCTCCTTCGGCATTGGTTTTAGCATCTCCAACCCTAAACGATCTTCTCCTCAGCTGAAACAAGGTATTTTTCCATTCCCTCTTCCCTCTCCGATTCTTCTTCTTTCTTCCTCGATTCTCTTTCTCCTTCCCCTCTTTTCCCTCTTATTTCTCCTTCCACGTTGGCTCAGAACCTTGATTTGACTCAATCGGGTCTGACTTTGGACCCCGGTAACCTGGCCGAGCTCACGAGATCTGGTCCAGTTCGCCAGATCCGGCCCAGCTAGCCAGATCCGGCTCAACTCACCAGATCCGGCCCAATTAGCGGGATCCGGCCCAGCCCTTGGTCCAACCTAGTCAGGCCCGATTCGGACCCGACACGTTCTCGGGCCCATTTGCATTCTAGGCCCAGTTTGACCCGTTTCATCCCAATTCTTGCACTCTTATTCTTGTTTCAACAGATTGAGCCCCTTCAACCACCAGACCCGTTTTCTCGCATTGGATTTCAAGGACACACACAGGTGCGCTTTTAGCATGCATCTATGCATCTTACTCCTCTATTAAATGTGCGGGTACGAAATACGGCGAATGGGGGTCTTCGGTATTATGAGCCACTCAGCAAGGGAACTGTTGATACCATTATGTGGCTGGCCCCCATCCGGGTGTATTTTTATCCAATGCCCGCAGAGGCATATACAAGTTGATTATCTGTTGCCACGATTGATTGGCTATGTCATGACATGATTAGGATTTATTTTTATTGATAATATGTTAAGATGCCAACTTGTGAATATATGATATGTGGTGATATATGCCTGATTATGGTGTGATATGTCGTGTTGATAATATGCTATATGATTATGCGATAGTTAGTTTGAACTACTAGATATTATGACATATTTGGTTGATAACTTGCCAGCCCGTGATAAATAGTGATGTATACACTTGATTGTTATGTGATGAACTATGTTGATAACATGTGTAGGCGTAGAGGTAATTATGCATACATATAACTAACGTATGTGGGATGCCGGTGGGGCAAGGGTACCAGGTCACATCAGGATCTAGAGACTCCCCCTAGCTTGTCTGGTAGTTAGGGTGGGGATGTTATGCGGGACCGTGCAGTGGATGCGTCGTTGGGATGCAGACTCCCTTGTGATTGGAAATGGGTAGTTGTACCCCCTTGCATGGATCAAATGGTCGGTCTGTCTTGTGTTTCTCAGACACACCTATGAGAGAGGTGTAATCTGATTTAGAGAACAATGTACCTGGGAGTCCCAAATAAAGACTAATTGGGAGATAGTTATTTAGCCCTAGAGAGAGACCATCGGGTTGAATGTTGGCTCACTCAGGATAGTCTTGGAAGCCCGTACAGTCACGGTACCTGAGTACATGGTGGACGAGGCATCCCAAGATGACTGAGTAGGCTGAGGAGGTGCTCGCCCGTTCTTCTGCCGAGGGATGAGGCGGTGAGGGACTGCTCCTGCTAGAATAACTTGTGATCCCCGGATGACCGAGTAAGCTGAGGAGGTGCTCTCCTGGTAACTGGTCGAAGGACGATGCGGTGAGGGACAGCTCCCCCTAGAATGGTTTGTGATTCCCCGGATGACCGAGTAGGCTAAGAAGGTGTTCGCCTGTTCGTTGGTCGAGGGACAATGCGGTGAGGGACAGCTCCCCCTGGTATGGCTTGTGATTCCCCGAATGACCTAGTAGGCTGAGGATGTGCTCAACCGCTCATTGGTGGAGGGATGGTGAGGTGAAATATTCCAGGCTAGGACATCTGCAGACTGGGGACAGCCTACGATGTGATGTGATGAGATATTCCAAGCTAAGACACCTATAGGGTGGGACAACCTACGATGTGATCTGATGAGATATTCCAGGCTAGGACACCTGTAGAGTGAGGACAGCCTGCGATGTGATGTGATGAGATATTCCAGGCTAGGACACCTGTACGGTGGGGATAGCCTGTGGTATGGTGTGAGACGGTGTTCCAGGCTACGACGCCTGCAGGCTGGGTACAGTCTGAGGTATGGTATTCCAGGCTAGGACACCTGTATGGTGGGGACAGCCAGTGGCGTTATGTGGCAGTATGTTTATCCATGGTTATGACTTTGGGCTTCATTGTTGAGACTTGTGTTGTGGATTTTGACTGACCAGGAATTTATGGGCGCTTAACGATTGAGTTCGACTAGCTCACTCGGTAGAAAACCTATAGAATTCTGTGAGGGGTGGATACGCCCATAGATGGGGTCCAAGGTTGAGGAGACGATAGATGAGTTTGGTTGACAATCCGTTGAGGACTGGTGAGGTGATTACTTCCGTGCGGTAGTCTGTTTGGGACTCTAGTGAGTCTGACTCTTGGGTTGGTCGTGGTATGTGTGCGGGTTGCCATTAGACAGTCATAGGTCCGGTTGAGGATAATGGATCCCGATCAAGTTGGAGATCTGTAACGACCCGACCCGATTTTTCAGAGTTTTGGGGTCTTGGTAGCAGTGGGGAGAGTGTGGACCCCATGTTGGGTCTTGTTTTGCCCGATTTTGAGTTCAAACACTCAAAGGGCACTTTGGTAATTTTGAATTATTTAATATTTTATCATGTAAAAGGTTTGAAAATCACACGTTATCTTCCCTGCTGCACCTCTCTTTCTCTCGTTCACACCTATCTCACCCTCATTTTCTTCTTCCGTCTTTCATCAAAACCCTGACCCTAAACCCCTCTTTTGACCGCCGCCTCCTCTCTCTTCCCTTTTGATCTCCATTCTCCCTCTCGATCTTCTCTTCTCTCTTTACCTCTCTCTTTTTACTCTCGGCCCGATCTGTAACCCCGATTCTCCGCCGCTGCTCTCCCCTCCTTCTTGAACCGAGCAGCCCCAATTCCATCATATCTGCCGGATTCCAGATTCCTTGCAGCCGTCGGAGTCCGATGTCAGGTACTTCTCCTTTTCTTCCATCTTTTCCTGCATTTTAAATGTTTTCCCCTATTTTTCCCCAATTTCCCTTCTTTTCCTCCTCTTTCCATCAGTTTCCCGGTTTTCCAACTAGGTTATTGAGCCGACTCGGTCGAGTCACCGAGTCGACTCGGCCAAGTTTAGTTTCGGGCAGCTTGCGATGTGATGTGATGAGATATTCTAAGCTTGGAGACCTGTACGGTGGGGATAACCAGCGATGTGATGTGATGAGATGTTCTAGGCTATGACACATGTAGGGTGGGATAGCCTGCGATGTGATGTGATGAGATATTCCAGGCTAGGACACCTGTGGGGTAGGGACAGCCTGCGATGTGATGTTATGAGATGTTCTAGGCTAGGACACTCGTAGGCTGGGGACAACTTTAGATGTGATGTGATGAGATGTTCAAGGCTAGGACACCTGTAGGGTGGGGACAACCTGCGATGTGATGTGATTAGATGTTCCAGGCTAGGACACCTGTAGGGTGAATACAGCGTGCAGTGTGGTGTGAGATGATGTTCTAGGCTAATACACCTGTAGGGTGGGGCCAACCTGCAGTGTGGTGTGAGATGATGTTCCAGAGTATGACACCTGCAGGGTGGGTACAGTTTGAGGTATGGTATTCCAGGCTAGAACACCTATATCGTGGGGACAGCCTGTGGTGTGATGTGGTAGTGTGTTTACCAGCGATTATGACTCTGGGGTTCAATGTTGAGACATGTGTTGTGGGGGTTGATTCACCAGGAATTTATGGGCGCCTAACGAGTGAGTTTTGCCGGCTCACTCTGTAGAAGTCCTATAGAATTCTGTGAGGGGTGAACACGTCAGTCGTGTGGAGACCAACAGATGGGGTCCAAGGTTATAGGTTTAACTATCGAGACTTTGGTGCTTGGTTGAGGAGATCAAAGATGAGTCTAGTTGGCAGTCCGTTGAGGACTGGTGAGTTGGTTACTCCCGTGTGGTAGCTGGTTTGGGACTCTAGTGAGTCTGACTCTTGGGTTGGTTGTGGTACGTGTGTGGGTTGTCATTAGACAGTCATAGGTCCGGTCGAGGATAATGGATCCTGATCCAGTTGGAGATCTGTAACGACCCGACCCGATTTTTTGGAGTTTTGGGGTCTTGGTAGCAGTGGGGAGAGTGTGGAACCCGTGTTGGAGATCAGTATGTGCACCCAAGGGACTACAGCGTATGGGCACATGAGGGAGTTGCCATAGAATTGTATTGAGTTCGTTAGAGGATGTACTGGATGCCTGACAGATGTTGGCCCGTGTGTTAGGGGTAAAGCCCCCGCTTGCATAGTCATGCATGTAGACATCATAGACAATGATGTGTTCATATGATCATGTACAGTGTATGCTTGGTGACATATGATGCGTGTGTTACCCTCACTGGGCATGTAGAGCTCACCCCTTGCCTCACAGGTACTTCATAGGGGAGGAGTCGGCAAGACCCTCAATCGGACATTGGACGTAGAGTTGCAGCTTTATACTTGTCATGGTTTCACCTTGTAATTGAGGACTTGCTAATGTATTTGAGATATGTGTACTTTTCATTAAGTTGGATGAATGTAATAATGGAATGATGTTATTGTTCCCAATTATGATTAATACTTTATTAGTACTATTGGTTATTGGTTTAATTGTTGGTTGCCAGTGGCTGTTTTGAATTGCGGGAGCAGTTTCTCCCATTTAAAAAAAAAAATTCCCTTGAAATAGTAACAGATCAGTTTCGAGACTTTGTATCAGTTTAACGTACTCGCAGCGGGATGGGTCGTTACAGTTGGTATCAGAGCACGATTCAACTGTCGAACTGTGCATGGGTCAAAGATGCGTGAGATAATGAACAGAGATTAAGTTCATCACCTGTGTGATAAGGTAGATGGAACCTATTTCCATAGTGGTGTTTCGACTTCCTTAAGTTGTTGTGGTAAGCCTGATGGAGTTGCCATTGACCTTGAGTACTAGAAATGTATTTTTGCTTTGGATTCTCGTCTGGTAGTGAGCTTGGTCTGACTTTCGTTTAGTGGATTGACTCGTGGTGAGAATGAGCAGCTGTTAGAGTAGGGAAACCGTAGCAGGGATAGTAATCCGAAGATCTTATGGATTCCCCGATCCGTGATAGAGACTTTGGAGAACCAAGTGTTGGTGAGCATATTGTTTATCTCCGCTGTCAATGTGTGTATGCTGAAGACCCGAAGTATCTTGCTAGCGGGAAGCCAGAGTATTTGACCAGAGCACGACTTCAGTACAGTAATCTGAGTGTGGTCGGAACACCCCGTGTGGGTTGATACATCCTACTGATGCGAGTGATGTGCTAGTGCCCCTTGGTTTTTGGTTTCGAGACTTGACCTGATTCAAATACGTGACTCCCTCGATGACTTTGAGCTTCGCCGTGGTTTGGGGGTATAAGTGGTGGTGACACCTTGTTTGTCACGTCTCCGTTGGAGTGATTGACGGATATTGTGAAAGATTACATGTAGCGTAGTATAGCTAAAGACAGATCTCTTAACCGTTGGAGGTGTTTTTTTTTAAAGGCAGTGATTTACCATCAGCCAGGGTGCTGAGGGATCTGATTACCGTGTAGCTTGTCAGTCAGTTTAAGTTGAGAGGGCACTGGGATGCCAGGTGTTGGGATGAAACTGGTAGGGGTGTTGGATATAGAGACTAGACTTGTGGGCTAGAGTCGATGGGACCTATTTGCCTAGGTATTTCACCAGGGGACATACCAACTTTGTTAGCCTAGAAGAAGGGTGACTCGGTGAGACTTTGTGCTAGTGGTCAATGATTGAACAAAGTTAAAGAGTAGGATGAAGTTCTTCTACTAGAGATTGACGACTTTTTGAGACATCTGAGAGAATCTCTGTTGCTTCTTGACGATATTTTTTCATTCGGGATCTTGTCGGATGCGAGTTTTGATCCCATTAATGTAGCTGCCTGGCAATGCGGTTTCAACACAGGTAGTACGACAGGTTTGTCAGAATGAAGTAGGGGTCGCGTCTGTCAGTTTATTCAGATTACTCCAGGTGGCCGTGCTTACAGTTAGATTGGTTAAAGAGAACGATCAGTTCTTGGTACAATGGCAGTGATGCAGTTTTCTTGAGTGGAGACAGATGACCACTATAGTGGTAGTCGTACCGAAGGCAGAGAAAGGCCATAGGTGTGCAGTTTATTATGATGTTTCCAGGGATGGTAAGGGTTGTGTGTTAATATAGGATGGATAATTGGTGGCTTCTGCTTCAAGACGACATGACATTGATGAGTATAGCTTTTCACTACTAGCTTGGGATGGACGCTGATGGTGTTTTTTTGGGGCTGGAGATATCCATTGTTGAGAGAGGTTCTGAGTGTCCTCCATTGCTGTGGTTTTGAGTACTTGTTTATTCAGGAAGGGTCGAGCATGAAGCGGACATATCATATAAAGTTTCATTGAGTGATTGTTGATCAAGTACAAAGACTAGAGCAACCAGACTATACGAAGTGGTAGTTCTGCCAATGTTAAGTGGCAGAGCTCCAGAGAATCAACGTTCAGGCACAGGGGTAGTTAGACTATGGGATTCTATGTGAGATCAAATGGTGACTTGACTCTCCAAGGCAGATTGTTGGCGCCTCCGCATGAGTGGTGCCATGTGGAGATGCTTCAATTCCTTTTTCATCATGGAATAGTGGTGCAGATGGTAGTGGATGGATAGGCAGAATTCACATATCTCCTTCGGGTGAGGATGCCCGACTTCTTGGAGTTTTTTGGACCGGTTTGTGTTGAGCAGAGAGTTAGTATGTGCGAGATGCCCATGTCAACAGTGTCAGATCGAGGTTTAAGTCCTGCCCATTAGATCAGATAGTGTTACAGAGAGAGTAGTATGCTCAGTTGTGTTTCAGCTCAACGGACTATCTGTGGATAGACAGCTTGTCAGGACAGACCATGCGAGTTTTAGAGGACATGTCTTATGTTTTGCGCCTGAGTTATGAGCGAGTTAGGAGGGTTGCTGGTTCTTGATAGAGCTCAGTACGACAGCATCGACAGATTGGCGATTTGGTAGTTCTGTACGAGGTACTTATGACCGACTGAATAGAATTCTCCCGTGTTGGATGAAGACCTTTATGCAATTCTGTGGGAACCATGTATGGTTAGAAGGACTATTGAGCTGATGAAATTGGTCAGGTGAAAGTCGTTGGTTTCGATGGTGGTGCATACTATTATCCAGGTTGTTCGGCTGTTCATGGTGATTAGTGGTAGGGTTGTTTTAGTGGGTCACGTGTTGTGGCATCATATTGTGGTGGGAAGATTGATTTGAGAGTGAGTTTCAGCTATAAAAAGGCTATTTTTACCAAGATTTTTCTTACGAGACTTGAGCGTAAGGTGGATTTCGAGGACGAAATTCCTTAAAAGGGGTAGTGCTGTAACGACCTGACCCTATTTTTAGGAGTTTTTCAGTCTTGGTAGCAGTGGGGAGAGTGTGGACCCTGTGTAGGGTTATGTTTTGCCCGATTTTGAGTTCAAACACTCAAAGGGCACTTTGGTAATTTTGAATTATTGAATATTTTATCATGTAAAAGGTTTGAAAATCACATTTTATCTACCCCGATGTTATCTACCCCGATATTTTATTTATTTATTTAATTATTTTCTTTGGAAAATTTAAGATTTTATTTTATATCTCTTTAAAAAAAAAAAAAAATCCTAACTTAAAACCCCCTCCACCAAAACCCTAATCGGTGATACCCTTTTCGTGCAGCACCTAGCAGTTCGCTACAGTGCCGCTGCGCCTCTCTCTCTCTCTCTCTCTCTTTCTCTCTCTCTCTTTCTCTCTCTCTCTCTCGTTCTTACCTATCTCACCCTCCTTTTTTTCTTCCCTCTTTCATCGAAACCCCCACCCTAAACCCCCCTTTTGACGGCCGCCTCCTCTTTCTTCCCTTTCGATCACCCTTCACCCTCTCAATCTTCTCATCTCTTTGCCTCTCTCTTCTTACTCTCGGCTTGATCCCTAACCCCGATTTTCCGTCGCTGCTCTCCCCTCCTTATTGAACCGAGTAGCCCCAGTTCCGTTAGATTTGCCGGATTCCAGATTCCTTGCCACTGTCGGAGTCTGATCTCAAGTACCTCTCCTTTTCTTCTATCATCTCCATCCTTTTCTCTGTTTGCACCTATTTTTCCCCAATTTCCTTTCTTTTCCCCCTCATTCCCTCAGCTTCCCGGTTTTCTAATTGGGTTATTGAGCCGACTCGGTCTAGTCACCGAATCGACTCGGCCGAGTTCAGTTTCGGGTAGAGCTAGCACAATCAGGTTTGGCCCAGACCCAACTCGGCCATTCAGGCCCAGCTCGATTTCAGGCACGGCCTAGTTCTGCCCAGCTTTAGGCTCGGCCCATTCTAAAGCCCAATTTTCAGATCTGGCCCATTTTAGATCCAGTGTTCAGTTTTAGGCCCAATCCCAAACCTGACCTAGTTTTGGATCTGGTTTTCAGTTTTGGGCCATGTTCGGCCCATTTTGGGCCCATTTGTGGCCCAGACTTGTTTTAGCCCATTTTAACCCATTCGTTAATCTTTGTATTTATTTTATCAGATCGAGTCCCTTCAACCTAGTGGACCCGATTTCTCGAATTTGATTTCAAAACACACACACGGTGAGGGAACTTATCACCGCCTTTAGCATGCATCTATGCATCTTACTTCTCTATCAAATGTGCGTGTACGAAATGCGGCGAATGGGGTTCTCGGTATTATGAGCCACTTGACAAGGGAACTGTTGATACCATTATGTGGTGAGCCCACATCCAGGTGTATTTGTACCCGATGCCCGCAGAGGCATATACGAGTTGCTTATCTGATGTCACGATTGATTGGTTGTGTGGTGACATGATAAGGGTTTATTTTTATTGATAATATGCTAAGATGCCAACTTGCGAATATGTGATATATAGTGATAATGCTTGATTATGGTGTGATATGTCGTGTTGATCAGCCCCTAATAAATAGTGATGTATACACCTGATTGTTATGTAATGAACTATGTTAATAGCATATGTAGGCGTAGAGGTAATTGTGCATACATATAACTAACGTATGTGTGATGCTGGTGGAGGCATGGGTACTAGGCAACATCAGGATCTAGAGACTCCCCCTAACTTGTCGGGTAGTAGGGTGGGGATGTTGCGTGGGACCGCGCAGTGGAAGGGTGGTTGGACCATGGGCTACCCGGTGGTTGGACATGGGTTGAAGATTTTCCTAGCATGGGTTAGATTGTCAGGGTGATCTTTAAACATGCCTACGAGGTAGGTGTGGTCCAGTTTGGAGGGCTAGGTGCCCGAGAGTCCTAAGAGGGACATTTTGTGAGGTTGTCATGGAAACCTCCGGAAAGTTTTGGGGTTGAGTGTTATCTCGCCCAAGGCTGACTTAGAGGTCATCACAGACACGCTACTCGAGTGCGTGGCGGATGAGGCACCCCAGTGGTGTAATGGGTTGAGTAGTTCGTTGCGTGGTGACTAGAGGGTGGGATGGTGGTTTGTGATCCTCAGATGTCCGATTAGGCTGAGGAGGTGCTCGTCCCCTCATTGGTCGATGGATGATACGATGAGGGACAGCTCCCGGTAGTATGATTTGTGATCCCCGGATGAACGAGTAGGCTGAGGAGATGCTCGCCCACTCATTGGTTGAGGGATGATGCGGTGAGGGACAGCTCCCCCTGGTATGGTTTGTGATTTCCACGGATGACCGAGTAGGCTGAGGATGTGTTCGCCCGCAAATTGGTAGAGCAATGGTGCAGTGTGATGTTCTAGGCTATGACACCTGTAGGGTGGGGACAACCTGCAATGTGATGTGATGAGATATTCCAGGCTAGGACACCAACTTGCGACGTGATGTGATGAGATGTTCCAGGCAAGGACATCTGTAGGGTGGGGACAACCTGCGATGTGATGTGATGAGATATTCCAGGCTAGGACACCTTTAGGGTGGGGACAACCTGCGATGTGATGTGATGAGATGTTCCAGGCTATGACTCCTATAGGGTGGGGACAACCTGCAATGTGATGTGATGAGATATTCCAGGATAGGACACCCGTAGGGTGGGGACAACCTGCGACGTGATGTGATGAGATGTTCCAGGCAAGGACACCTGTAGGGTGGGGACAACCTGCGATGTGATGTGATGAGATATTCCAGGCTAGGACACCTTTAGGGTGGGGACAACCTGCGATGTGATGTGACGAGATATTCCAGGCTAAGACACCTGTAGGGTGGGGACAACCTGCGATGTGATGTGATGAGATGTTCCAGACTAGGACGCCTGTATGGTGGGGACAGCCTGCGATGTGGTGTGATGAGATGTTCCAGGCTAGGACACTGTAGGGTGGGGACAGCCTACAATGTGATGTGATGAGTTGTTCCAGTCTAGGACACTTGTAGGGTGGGGACAGCCTGCGGTGTGGTGTGACATGATGTTCCAGGCTAAGACACCTATAGGGTGGGGGCAGCCTGCGGCGTGGTGTGAGATGATGTTCCAGGTTATGACACCTGCAGGGTGGGTACAATCTTTGGTATGGCATTCCAGGCTAGGACACAGGTATGGTGGGGACAGCCTATGGTGTGATGTGGTAGTGTGTTTAGCCGCGGTTATGACCCTAGGGTTCAATGTTGAGACATGTGTTGTGGGTATTGACTCACCAAGAATTTATGGTTGCCTAACGAGTGAGTTTGGCAGGCTCACTCAGTAGAAGACCTATAGAATTCTGTGAGGGGTGAATACACCAGTAGGGTGGAGACCAACAGATGGGGTCCAAGGTTATAGGTTTGACTATCGAGACTCTGATACTTGGTTGAGAAGATCATAAATGAGTCTGGTTGGCAGTCCGTTGAGGACTGGTGAGGTGGTTACTCCCGTGTGGTAGTTGGTTTGGGATTCTACTGAGTGTGACTCTTGGGTTGATCGTGGTATGTGTGAGGGTTATCATGAGAGAGTCATAGGTCTGGTCGAGGAGTATGGATCCTAATCCGGTTGGAGATCAATCTGTGTACCCGAGGGTGGGTGGACCGCAGCGGATGGGCACATGAGGGAGTTGCCATAGAGTTGTATTGAGTTGGTTAGAGGATGTACTGGAGGCCCGACAGATGTGGGCCCGTGTATTAGGGGTGGGGCACCCGTTTGCGTAGTCATGCATGTAGACACCATCGACATTGATGTGTTCATATGATCTTGTACAGTGTATGCTTGGTGACATATGATGCGTGTGTGACCCTCATTGGGAATGTAGAGCTCACCCCTTGCCTCACAGGTACTTCATAGGGGAAGGGTCGGCGGGACCCTCAATCAGACATTGGGCGTAGAGTTGCAGCTTTGTACTTCTCATGGTTTCACCTTGCAATTGAGGACTTTCTAATGTATTTGAGATATGTGTACATTTCATTAAGTTGGATTAATGTAATAATGGCATGATGTTATTGTTCCCAATTATGATTAATAATTTATTGGAAGTATTGGTTATTGGTTTAATTGTTGGTTGCTTTGAATTGCGGGAGCAGTGTCTCCCATTTTTTTTAAAAAAAATGCCTTTGAAATAGTAACAAATCAGTTTCGAGACTTTATATCAGTTTAACATACTCGTAGCGGGACTGGTCGTTATAGTTAGTGTCAGAGCAAGATTCAACTCTCGGACTGTGCATGGGTCAGAGATGTGTGAGATAATGATCATAGATTAAGTTCATCAATTGTGTGACAAGGTAGATGGAACCTATTTCCAAAGTGGTGTTTTGACTTCCCTAAGTTGTTATGGTAAGCCTGATGGAGTTGCCCTTGAGCTTGAGTACTAGAGATGTATTTTTGTTTTGGGTTCTTGTCTAGTTTTATTGAGCTTGGTCTGACTTTCATTTTGTGGATTGACTCGTGGTGAGATTGAGCACTTGTTAGAGTAGGGGAAACCGTACCGGTGATAGTAATCCGGAGACCTTATGGATTCCCCAACCCGTGATAGAGACTTTGGAGAACCAAGTGTTGGTGAGCAGATTGTTTATCTCCACTGTCAATGTGTGCATGCTAAGGACCCGAAGTTCTTGCTAGCACGAAGCCAGAGTATTTGACCAGAGTACGACTTCAGTGCAGTAACTTGAGTGTGACCACAACACCCCGTGTGGGTTGATACATCCTACTGAGGCGAGTGATGTGATAGTGCCCCTTGGTTTTTGGTTCTGAGACTTGACCTGATTCAGATACGTGACTCCCTCGATGACTTTGAGCTTCGCCGTGGTTTGAGTTTGGGGGTATAGGTGGTGGATACGCCTTGTTTGTCACGTCTTCGTGGGAGTGATTGACAGATATTGTGCAAGATTACATGTAGCGTATTATAGCTAAAGACAGATCCCTTAACCGTTGGAGGTGTTTCATTTAAAGGCAGTGATTTACCATCTGTAACACCCCGCCCTTTTTCACTCTCCAAAAATCAGATTCTATTATTTATTTTTTTTTGAAACTAAAAGAGTGAGAGAGAGCAGGATGTCACGACGCGAGCTAAGTCCGAGCTTCCAATGCCCGACCCTTAATTGGCCAACCATACGTGTGCGTGGACTAAGTCCATGCAAACGGTTCACATGTAATAAGGCTATACTTGCAGAATAAACATAGTTGCGGAATTATAATAGAGTTACTATCCTATCCAATTTTAAATAGCAAGGAAGTCCATCACATTAAATAACTTAAGTTTCAATGTCCAAAATAAAACAAACCATAGCAAATAGTCCTAAGTTATTACAGTCCCAAAATGCTAATTACTCAAATTACATTGTCCAAAATAAAAACTTAAATAAAATAAATCCAGATCATCCAAACTCCTAAGCTTGGCTCCGTTCACGTCCTTCACCCCGTCCATTCCCTGTGTCATCATCTAAGGTAAAAGTAGGGCGTTAGACAACGCACCCAGTAGGTACTCCGAGTAGAGTCAAACACATGGATTAGTATACAAATCACATAGATATATATAATGTCAAATCATGCAAGTCAATGCCATGCCATGGGTGTCATATACCCATGATACCATGTCATAAGTAATCTTCTTGATGTACAAGCCACATCAAGGTATTGTCATGACTCATCACGTATGCCTTATCGGTCCCACCAAATGAAGCGTGGACTCCTCTTTTCATTTTCAAACATCATAATCGGAATCAGTGCGGATCCCTCCCCACGTTTGTTTATCGGATACCCGAATGGAGCATGGACTCCCCTTACAAGTTCCCTCCCATGCCATGCATGAGATATGAGTGCATCATGCCATTTCATATTACACATATAGTATTGAAATTCCATTCCTTTAAACATAGCATATTGATAACAAAATAAATCATAACACATAGGCATAAAAACTATCCATATACATAAATCCAGTGTATCAACGAGGTAGGTATCCTACCAACGTCCAAATATCGTGTCCTTGTGTTTTCGTCCAAAAATCGATCACCGACCGCGTCAAGTCGATCCGACGATCCATTTGATTTCCATCAACCCCCACATCATTCCATATTCTTTTCTATTTACGCTCATGGTCCTTAAGCTGGGTAAGACCCCCAAAGGGTTTCAGCCATACATTAGGGCTGAAACATGTTTAAGTCCACAAACACTCATTAGTGGGGTTCGGCCATACAACATGGCTGAACCTCACTCTTTTGATTTTGGCACCTCTTTTTAGTCCTTGATTATTTTAACCAATGCGGGTCCAACATCATTCATTCTTTGATTTATTAATCTAATCATCCCTAGGTTCCCAAAGTCATCCATGGGGTTCGGCCATACAACATGGCCAAACCTCATCCAATCCCTTTTTGAGTCTTCTTATGATCCATAGATAAAAATTAGGGTTCGGCCATGCAAAGGTGGAACCATGTTCTTTCACCTTTGTTTCAACCGTTTGGTCATTCCTCATATTTAATCATGCATGTTGTCATCCATAAATCATGCATACACATAGTCCTTAACAATCTTCATTTATACAACCTATCTTACCCGTCAACAAGATTAGGGTATTGTCCATTTTTTCCATCTCCAAAACCATATTTCAGATTTTTGAACAGTACTTTACTTTATGTCCATTTCATTGATATTCCTTGAATGGATTTTAAATCCATGGCCTATAACCATTTGGCCGATTTTTCAACCTGAAATGGAACCCCATGGTTTCTTATATTTTTAGTAACATGAAACATAAACCTTACATTTTCCGTGTCTCCTTCGTTTTCTTTCGTTCTGTCTTGCTCCTCCGTTTTTCTCCTTCCTTAGTCCTTTCTTCTTCCTCTTCCGTTCTTCGGTTTCTCCAAGTTAGTGCCGAAATGGGAGAGAGAGAGAGATTGAGAGCCTTCTTGATGTATTCGGCCAAAGAGTGTGAAGAGGGAGAGGGATTGAGGTGAAACCCTAAGGGAGGGTTCGGCCTAGGGTTTGAAGATTGAGAGAGGGAGAGGAGATGAGGGTGAGATGAAACAATCTCAACTATTTTGTCTAAGGTAGGATTGACCAAGGGAGGCTTGGTCTTGTGTAAGCCCTTTCTATATTGCCCTAGGGTTTTGGTGAGAGGGAGAGAAGTTGAGATGGAAAAACCCTAACTCCTTTCTTATCTAGAAAGGGTCGGCCAAAGAGGGCTTGGTCTTGTGTAACCCTAAACTCCCAACCACCCTCATCAAGGTGTGGTCTTCCCTATGTGTCCCTTGGCTAACCAAGAGGGCACATGGCTTACACTTGGCACTCTCCCACTACCCAACGGTTTTGTGTCTAGGTTTCCATGAGATGGAAACCCTCCACCTCCCCTTTGACTCACTTAAGTCCTTTCATCTTCCATGTGACTCACCACCGCTTCAACTCACTTCATTTAAATGAAACTCATTCCCCTAACTCAAGCACTTGAATACATTATTAATTAATTAATTCTTTAATTTCACTCACTTCATTTAACCCTCTTGAACTCACCCATGGTTGACCAAGTCAACCATGGTGGCTAGCATCACAAGTGACCTTAGACTACATGCCACCTCAATTGATGAGGTGGATTGGTTATGCCACTTCCATGTCACCTCCTACACTTGCCACCTCACTTGATGAGGTGGATCCCATGCCTTAGATCTTAATTGGGTACATGACTCGATTAAATCAATCCCTTACCCATTTACCCTAAGCATCCATTCTTCTTGACCCACTGGGTCCCAATTGGGCAGTTAACCCAATTGACCACATTTTACCCAATTAATTAGAATTAACCCTATCCATGATCCATTGGACCATACTTGGGCCATTGCCCCAATCCTTATCCTTCTAACATCCATTCCATCTATAAATCTTAACTTTTAACAAATAAAATAGATAATAGCCAATATAATTATTGCATTGAAAATCCGGGCTATTACACCATCAGCCAGGGTGTTGAGGGATCTGATCACCCTGTGGCTTGTCAGTCAGTTTGAGTTGATAGGGCACTGGGATGCCAGGTGTTGGGATGACGCTGGCATGGATGTTGGATATAGAGACTAGACTTGCGGGCTAGAGTCGATGGGACCTGTTTGCCTAGGTATTTCACCAGGGGACATACCAACTTTGTTAGCCTAGAAGAAGGGTGACTCGGTGAGACTTTGTGCCAGTGGTCAACGATTGAACAAAGTTAAAAAGTAAGATGAAGTTCTTCTACTGAAGATTGACGACTTTTTAAGACATCTGAGAGAATTTCTATTGCTTCTTGAGGATGTCTTTTCATTCGGGATCTTGTCGGATGCGAGTTTTGATCCCATAAATGTAGCTTCCTGGCAATGTGGTTTCGAAAGTTAGTGCAACAGGTTTGTCGGAATGCAGTAGAGGTCGCGTCTGTCAGTTTATTCAAATTACTCCAGACAGCCGTGCTTACAGTTAGATTGGTCAGAGAGAACGATCAGTTCTTGGTACAATGGGAGTGATGGAATTTTCTTGAGTGGAAGCAGATGACCACTATAGTGATATTCGTACTGGAGGCAGAGAAAGACCGCAGGTGTATAGTTTATTATGATGTTTCCAGGGATGGTAAGGGTGGTGTGATAATATAGGATGGATAATTGGTGGCTTCTACTTCGAGACGACATGATATTGATGAGTATAACTTTTCACTAATAGCTCGAGATGGACGTTGATGGTGTTTTGCTCGGGTTGGAGATATCCATTGTTGAGAGAGGTTTTGAGTGTCCTCCATCGCTGTGGTTTTGAGTACTTGTTTATTCAGGAAGGGTCGAGCAGGAAGCGGACATATCATATAAAGTTTCATGGAGTGATTGTTGATCAAGTACAAAGACTACAGCAACCAGACTATGCGAAGTGGTAGTTCTTCCAATGTTAAGTGGCAGAGCTCCAGAGAATCAACGTTCAGGCACAGGGGCAGTTAGACTATGGGATTCTATGATGTGTGGTGGTGGGCCAGATGACTAGATAATGAGACCAATTGGTGACTTGACTCTCCAAGGCAGATTGTTGGCGCCTCCGCATGAGTGGTGCCACGTGGAGATGCCTCGATTCCTTCTTCATCATGGATTAGTGGTACAGATGGTAGTGGATGGATAGGCAGAATTCACCTATCTCCTTCGGGTGAGGATGCCCGATTTCTTGGAGCTTTTTGGACCGGTTTGTGTTGAGCAGAGAGTTAGTACGTGATGCCCATGTCAACAGTGTCAGATCAAGGTTTAAGTCCTGCCCATTAGATAAGACAGTGTTACAGAGAGAGTAGTATGCTTAGTTGTGTTTCAGCTCAACGGACTATCTGTGGATAGACAGCCTGTTAGGACAGACCATGAGAGTTTTAGAGGACATGTCTTATGTTTTGCCCTGAGTTATGAGGCGAGTTAGGAGGGTTGCTGGTTCTTGATAGAGCTCAAGTACGACAGCATCGACATATTGGCGTTTTGGTAGTTCTGTACGAGGTAGTTTATGACCAACTAAATAGAATTCCCCCATGTTGGGTAAAGACTTTGATGCAATTCTGTGGGAACCATATATGGTTAGAAGGACTATTGAGCTGATGGAAATTGGTCAGGTG